>JAWNNQ010001325.1:87500-1398435 GCA_035044765.1 Leucophenga montana | reverse complement strand
GCTAAGATCGGACCACTTTAAATGGTAGTTCCAAGCAAACCTGCACCCATTTTTGAGCTTTTGTATGAATACTTTTTGTTTTTATTTTTAACTCGCTGTGCTCGGCGTGCGTTGTTACCTCTCTTTTTTTTATTGTATATAGGCATGGCTCAATCTATTTTCCTAGTGAGACTTTTTATATCGGGTGCCCTTTACAAAATCTCATCCATCTAGCGTCCTCGGCGAAAGTGTGCCTATTCCTTTTTTCAAGTGGATCTTATTTTTTCCAGTGCTCTTGACATACATATGTAAATCCATCACCCCGCCAATTTTGCTATTAATTTACCGCACAGCTTACGCTTCGCGAGTACGACGACCTACATTGGATCACTGCTTTGCTGTGTGGCAGAAGCGTGGCAGCACACTGCTGCTTTTGAACAAACGAACAATTACATTTTTATTTGTATAGATTAAAACTTACTTTTCATCAATTCAAATAAAATATTGCGCATATGTTCAGATCGGGAACCAATAAAGAATATAATATATGGTTCATATACTAAGTAGACTTATACAAGGTATAGAGTATCTCAAATTCGAGCATACTCAACAGTAGTGTTCTTTCCTTTTTTTTTATACGGTTGAGCTCTATTGGTTCCCACTTTTTTTTTTCTATAGTTACGTTCAATTTTTATTTTTTCTACCACTTTTTTATAATGATATTATAATTTCATTCGTCGCGCCTAGCGAAAGAATTGAATTTCATTCATTAAAAATTTTAAAGCACATATTATAGGTATGTATGTATATAGCTAGTATCTTGTAGTAGTTAGTTCCATTGAGTGATTCGCATATGGTAAAAGGCTATAGACAAAAAAAAAAAGAACAATAACAAATGCTGTTCATTTAACACAAAAGCTATATGTAAAGATCATCATTAACTCACTGACTGAGTGACTTGTGTGCTTCTTTGGTTTCGTTTGGCTGCGATTTTGCTTCTTTGTATCTTTCTTGACAGTGAAAAATTGTTAATGACTGCAAAACGGTTAAAACTTCTTTTAAGCTCTTTAGCTTAATTGTTTCTACGCTTATATTTTATGTTTACATTTTCTTTTTGCAACATTTTAAACGAAAAATTGAAGAAAAAAGAAAGAAATTTAATTTAACTTGGAGGAAATTTACACGCACTACGCACAGTTTTTAGAATTAAATAGTTACTGTCTAGAATGTCCAGTTCTTCAAATTAGAATATCTTAGTATAATGAACTTGACACCAAATAAAAGATAGACATACATAGATAAGTTTCTTCATTAAATGTATTAAAAACCATAGATTAGTTTGGTTATTAAGGTCATCAATTGAATTTAATTGAAGTCCATAAAAAAATTTTAGTTTGTATATCGGTATTATATCGGTAAAATATTGGTAACCTCGAAAATATTCAGAGTTGTGCTCTGAAAATGGCTGTATCTCGAAATCGTCTAAAACTTTGTTCTTCGAACAAAACTCGACGTTTTTAAGACGAAAGCACATCCGCCACTAAAATCAAGTTGGTTTTCTATAGTCGTGGCTCCACCTGGCGCGTTGCTGCCCTTCTCCCTGCCCCATTTCGTCCTTCTTCATGACTCCTCGGGTAGTAAAATTGTTCATACAAAAATACTAAAATCGCGATTAAAAAATAGGAGGGTGACAAATGCTTAACGACCTATTCTCATATGTATATATATATATATATATATATATATATATATATATATATATATATATATATATATATATATATATATATATATATATATATATATATATATATATATATATATATATATATATATATATATATATATATATATATATATATATATATATATATATATATATATATATATATATATATATATATATATATATATATATATATATATATATATATATATATATATATATATATATATATATAAATTTTCATTTTATATATAAAAAATTATAGAAAAATTGTTGGAACTTATTCAGATAAGCGGCATATACATGCATGCTTTTTTAAACAAATGTATATTTTTGAATTAGATTAAAACCCAAATTCTATTAACAAAAATTTGATTAATTAAAATTTAAACTTTAAAAATCCCACGGTTTTCTTTCATTCTCTGCCTCTCTAATATCGTCCCGCACACATGACCATTTCAGGCAAACACATGATCGCTAGATGATTTTGTAGCTATCAGCTTTTTATCGTATACTCAGAGCAGCAGACGTGGTTAAAATGTTTGCGCTGTGTTTGTTTTAAATTAATTAAATAAATGCGTTAATTTAATCTTCATAGAATATGTGTTATTCTGATATATGAGCTATATTATTGTAAAGTTTCATTAAAATCCATTCAGTAGTTTTTGCGTGAAGGGGTAACAAACATTCACACATCTACACATCCATACAAACTTTCGCGTTTATAATATTATATTAGGATAGTAGGATAGTATGATACTTGTGAAAAAGAGGAATCAGGAGTATTGCACCGTCCTCTCTTTTCGTCTATTACTTTTAAAATTCAACAAACCCGTTAGCAAATATTTATCAGTGAAATAAATCAAATATAAATTAATTTGACGTGCTAAAAGCTAGTGCCGAAAGCCAACTTGCAACATTCAAAATTATTGATATCAGTTTTGTGACGAAAGTTTTTTATACCCAGTACAAAAAGTATTTGTATTTGGTTTGTTGAGCTGTTAAAATGTATGTAATAAATAGAGGAATGGAAGCACCAGACAACCCATAAAGTACCTATATATATATTAGTGATCAGCGCTACAGGACCAGTCTATATAGTCATGCCCATCCGTCAGTATGTTTCTGTGAGAAAAAAATTCTCTGAATTCTACCAGCATCGAAAACTGAATCGATTTAGCTATGTCTGTCTGTATGACACAACAGATCTCAGAAACTATAAGAGCTAGAGAGTTCAAATCGTGTTCTTCAAAATAAAACTGTTAGTAAGACCACACTACACTTTAAGTGTAGTGTGGTCTTACTTTTAAATGTTATTTGTTTTAAAATTTTTTATTTAAACAAAAAAATTACGTAATACTTTAGTACATAATGTACACTATTTTTCACATAGTCGTCATTCCTCTCTATGCAGGTGGTGAAGCGGGTTATCAATTTTTTGATGCCTTCCGCGAAGTAGTTACCCGCTAACCCTTTGGGACTCACCTCGAAGATAGTTTTCGACATCCGAGGGTTTCTGTGATTGTTTCGTGTATAGAGATCTGGAGATTTGCGGAAACATTACAGAAAGTTCATCCACAGTGAATCTGCGATCATCACGGAGCGCATTTTCGATTTTTTCCACAATTGAAGGTCTTCTGCTCCTCTGATCATTTTAATCTCAGCCGTAAACTTGTATATAAATACAACTGAAAACTGTTGGTGGTAATGTTTACGTATCTGAGTCCATAAAATTTTTATCTGTTTTGAGAACTTAATATTTTCCGTCTGTTAAACAGTTTTTTTTTTTGTTGCTCGAACTAATGTACAATAGAATTCATGATCTTAGCTCGTCACCAATTTAGAAGCAGTAATAATTCTACAAATTTGAATATTGCTACAGTGGTAAGTTTTTGCGTTGTTGTGCATTGCATAACATTGCATAACAAAGTCGCCGGCTTCAAATCCCGAGTTAAAAAATGGTAGTAGTTAGGCGTTTATTTGTAAGAGTGTTTAGTGTAAAAACGGTCGAAAGTAAAATAGTCCGTACTATGAATGTTTAATATTTGTGTCGTTATCATTTCTTCCCTATATAAAAAAAAAAGTTATTAACCATTTGAAAATATACTAACTGATAGGAACAACTTTTATCGATGCGATTTCGTGGAATGCATTGTTTACCTGTATTTGTAAACAATGTGCCTAAAATGAAATGTTGAAATGTATTGTATATTTTCAAAATATTGTCACTGTATTGCACAATTATAAAAATTTAAATTAATACATTGATATACTATTACTTTGTATTATAATCTAAATATACTGAAAACACACACTTTGAACTGTAGGGTATTTAAATCATAAAACGTTTCGTGCACGGGATCACTGCCTCTGGCATTATATTATATATTTATACGCTGTTTGTATTTAAACGTTGCAAACATTGTATATAATTTTCACGTTACTTTTTTGACATGTTTGCTTCATTGTTTATAAAAGTATCTACAAACGTTTACAACTTATTTATCATAAGCGTTTTAAACGGTACACTTTTGTTTAACCAACAATTTTTTGTTTTCAAATAGCTTTTTTAACTTTTTTTATAGATCTGTTCGCATTGAATTATAATTCATTTTTTGAAAATAATAATACTGAGTCATTCAAGTTAAACAGTTGATTTATTAGACATTGAAATGTCAGAATGTTAGCTTTTTATAGTTTGTGTATAGCATATAGAGAGTGCTGGACTTTTATATTTTTACTAAGATAATATATAATTCTAAAAAGCTTCGATTTGTTGATTGCGTTCTATATTTACCATATAGTCATATCAAAAGGAAAAAATCTAAAGTTGATTTTTTTGTACTTAATTCTAATGCCGTAATAAATACGCTTATCTTAATATAGTATAAGTGAAAGTATTTAGCGATAACATAGTCCCGGCTGTTGTATCTTGACTTTGGAATGTTTGCTTATCAAGTGTTTTAAACGCTTCGAGGTGACAAAAAAAAAAAAAAAAAACAAAAATTATTTAATAAATTCATTACGTAAAAAAAAAATCTTTAAAATATATGAGACATGAACTAAACTTGTTTGATTTTAAACTGCAAAAACCGCCAAACAAAGTAAAAATGTTAATTCCAATGAATTCAGAACCAGTTAAACTTAAATTTGTTTTATATGGTTTAACTTAGGCTTCTTTAATTAGAAATCTGGTTTTGTAATTTATGAACATATGTAGAGAACGATTTTAGATTAAATAGGTACATTAAAACTTTTATTTGTTGCTTTTTTTAGGCTTTATTACGCAGTTAAAAATATATCTGAAATCTATCTTTGCAAATTCCTAGGAGCTGTTTAATCTCTTAAGTTAAGCGCTATATAGAAATAATGATTCGCATTATGCTGACAAAACCGTTGCCGATTTAAAGAAAAATACTATTTTCCAAAAGCTGCTGGGAGTTTGTGTATTTACAAACAAAAATTATTTTTTAAAGAAAATGCATTGACATTTAAAAATAATGCTTATTTATACATAGCACAATCATAATAGAACAGATATGGTATAGTTAAAAAGGTACTTTAGATGCTGCTTCAGGAGAAGTAAAAATTTGACTATATTTTAAGAGAAGTCAGCCAAGAGAAAGAAAGGAAAGAAAAGTTGGAATCAGTATGCTGATTGCTACTCCTAACAGCGAGTCATAACTGGTAAAAGGGTGTAAGCGACAATAAAAAAAATGTACGGGAAAGGTAAGGTAAGGTTTTTTCTTTTTATTTATTCAGATTATTAATTCCTATAAAAAAGAAAAAAAAAATCGATATTTTCAAATTTTGTCGCTTACACTTTTTTGGTGCTTATGGCGCTATATATTCTTGATATTGATTCTTTGATGATGTATGTAAACAGTCACAGGGCACTACCTTCCAAACCCAAACCCAAGACCTAGAACCACCAAACATTGAATGTTGACCCACTAGATTATGGGCTTGCACCAGTTTTCTTTTGATTTAGAACATTAACAGATTTCCATTAGTATAACATTTCCTTTTGTAGACCTTCATTTAGGTGTCACTCTGAACATAAGTAATTGTACAATAAATTTTTTGAAATTCTCATTAAGATTTCTTTTAGATTTCTAAAAATTCATTGATTGCATATAATTGTCGCATAAAAATAAAGCCTCGAAAATCTATTTCACAACAAATCGTTTTTCTTGGCAGCCCAACGCATTTAGCAAGCAAAGATACATAGATAGATAGAAAGAAAGAAAGAAAGCATATCTGCTAAATTAATACAGAAATATACATTTTTAACTTATTTATTTTTTTGCAAATTGCGCAACCTTGATCTAATTTCTATTTAAAACTTTAATTTGTATGTTGAGAGCATTTTATGTATATTATTATTTTAAAATTTTTACGTGCTCGCAAATGAGAAAGATGGCTTCTTAACATAAAATTGCGTCACTTGTGCACAAAGAAAATTAAGAAAAATAAATTTATTAAAATTAAATAAACTACAAAACATGAATTCACCAAAAATAAATTGACGTACACAACCGTTTGTGAACTAAAAAGTATCTAACTCATAAATTTATTTATTTGTTTTGTTATGGAACATTTAAAGCATGTAATTCATCAATGTACATACAATTTGTAGTTCATATTATTAATTAGCACACAAACCAATTGTTCTATGTTGGACATTAAAAAAATAAAAAGTCTACAACACTACATTTTCTTTAAACTGTAAAAAAAAAACTTGCTGAAAATGTATCTTATCCATGCACATGTAGCTATTTTCGGTACAAACACTTGGCCAAGTGCCAATGAAAATCAAAAAAGAGAAGCGTTGAACGCGTAATTCCAAAGAAGAATTATTTGCGTTTAACTTCTGCTTGTATGCTACAATAAATACTTCTGATTATCATAATTATAGTGCTATAGTATGCTTTAAAGTACGTTACGTGATTACATTTAATAGTTCCGTTGTATGTAGAGGAAGTACATAAAAGGTTATAGCTACTTTTCTAACTAATGGATATGTGTATATATATTGTTTAAGATTGTTTACGCTTTACTGCGCAATCTTGAACTTTAATCAATTTTATGTCGAATAAACAAAATGTATCTTAAACTGTTATCTTAAGAATATCAAAAGATACTGCAGTGCAAACATGTGATAACTAAATATGAAGTCATTCATTAATTATAGCCAGTTATCAAGTGATACTTAGTAGGTGTAGTATAAAGTGAACATACTTTTTTTTGTTGATAATTCAATTATAAAATACACTTGTAACGAAATGTATCTATATCTTATCATCAAGTGCAATTTTTGTGTATTTAACTTGTAGCGTCTTAAGGTCTTTTCTTATGCAATCACTAATTTCTCTTTCTATTTGTACCTTTTAATTCTTTGCAGAGGAGCAAGAACGTGTTCAGAAGAAGACATTCACTAATTGGATTAATTCATACCTCTTGAAGGTGAGTATCTATACATCTAATTATCTATGCTATCTATATATCTATCTATCTATCTAACTAACTGTCTAACGTGCTATTGATGTCAATCGATTTGTTGCGGCTTGTTCGTTCTTCGTGAAGCGGGAAGCAAATTTAAATTGATTGCTGTCGTCTTCTTGATGGCATTGGAAATTTGCATGAAATACATTTTTAATAGCTTTTGTTGTTATTAAACTGAAGAATGCAGTTTTATTATGCGAAAAAGAAACTAAACGTTTTTTAGTATGTTGTGAAAATTTCATTTTAAAAGTATTTAATTAGTTGAAAATAAACCAACACCTTTTTATGTATGTATAGCTTCTATTAAATTGGAATCTAGCAACCACATCAGCTTGTATCTGTTGGATGTAGCGTATTTTAGAAAGGAGTTATAAATTTCTTTGTCAGTAGAAAAATTTATATGCAGCATTTTTTCACATACATTCACAAGTTTTTCTTTTTATGTAGGCCTTTCTAAAATTAAGATTTTATAATGAGAAGTTGATGTCGTAATTACATACGAGAGGGGTCATTTGATAAGTGGAAGCTAAATTCTAGAAAATTACTTAAATTTTCTTTTTGGTTTACTTTCGAATTTATTGCTGGAAAATTAAAGAAAAACTTCTATGGAAAATTATAAATGGTTAAATAAGCCTAATGTGTAGTGTTTATACGTTGAATTCTGTTCTGTCAAGCTATTTGTCTTAAGTTCGTTTGTTGGACTAAGCCTAATAGAAATAAACTTGAAGTTTGTCTTAAAATAAAACAAGAAAAACATTAACTTTGGTGGAAACGTCGTTTTATTGCACGAAATTTCATATCGATACGAAGCTATATACATAGAACCAAAAGATAAAAAAAATAATAATCGTAGAAGAAAATAAGAAACATCCACTCTAGTTTATGATATATTGTATTGTAGCTCACGAAAACACTTTTTCATATGTATGTATAAATAAATATAGATCCTCTATTAATATTAACTGTATATGATATATAGGTAAGCTACAGTGTCCCAATTTGAACCAAAGTCGGTTATTTTATGTTGATTTACAGTAGTAACATCCATTCAAAACTTAAAGCTTATAGTTTATATCGTACATTAAAACGATCCCCATACCATAGGTATATATGAAGTTTTGATTGAAATTTTATGAAGGTTAATATAAGAAGCATCTGTAGCAAAAATGTATTCAAAATCTTTAGAAATTAAAATGTTGTCCATCCATGAAAAACCTAAAAATGGATGTTGAGTGTGTATGGAAGCTACTTCACAGTCGGCGTGGCACGAAAATTTGTATATGCTGTACTTATTAGAGGTCTACTTGAGTTCTCTCAAAGTTTGAGTCAAACAGAGTACCACAGATTGTTGTAGTATTATAATACAAATTGCTTTGAGTTCCATTGAATGTGTAACGATCGGCACTCAAAACAGATGAATTTGAGCGAATGAGTATGCAAAGCGGAATGGGGAAAGCAGAGAACATTTAGTGTACTTAAGTTGTGCTGAACGAAGTCGAAATATTCGCTCTCTTGTCTGTACCTTCAATGCTGAGAGCGTTCGAGCACGACAGATATTGAAAGCACCGAAATGAACAATTAAAAGAGCCTTATATTATTCCACCATATACCTGGGAAGTGGCCAACACAAAGTAGAATCTCATTATCACAGCTGTGTAGCCCACTTTGAGCAAACTCATGCTGACCGTTTATTCTCTCTTATTTAAATTTGAATTTGTTCGGTAGAACGAAATAAGGTACCGTATTCCGCCCAGATGCTCTCTTTTTTGTTCCTTTCGGTTCTTCGATTTTCAGTTGTAATAGACAATGAAATCTCGCTGCCACCGTTATAGGAATAGACAAATGATAAAATCTGGCACCTTAAATTATATCACCACGCATTCATGTTGTCATTGCGATACTTTTTGAATGTACGATCGAATTTATTTATTCATTTTCAACGTGAGCTTCTCATATGCCGTTTTGAGTTAATACATGTACCGAAACGATACAAAAGCATATTATTTTTGTGAAAATGTATAGCAAAAGTCAGAAGGTTACGTGGTAGACCCCATAAAGTATATAACTATGTACATTCTTTATTCATATCAAAATTCGAGCTGATATAGGCATGTTCGTCTCTCTGACCGCCTGTTTGAACAATGAGACCTCGGACAACACAACTGATAGCATATTCAGTTTGAATATTTAAACTCTCATGTTCCCTCTTCAGATAAAGTGTATTAAATGAACATGCCAACGTCATTATAAACTGCCACCTATCGTTGAGTTTTGTACAAAAAGTTTTTCTTTTTAATAAAGCTATAAATACCAAATTTGGTATATCTTACGTCAATTCAAATATCCCACATAGGTCGAGATCGGACCTATATTGTATCCGGGTACACCCATACAAACCTTCCCTCCCATTTTTGAGTTTCTGCACGAATATTATTTAATTTTTCTTGTTAATTAAGTTAGAAATGAAAAATTTTGTATATCTTACTTCAATCGTTCTCATACAAACCTGCCCCCATTGTGAGTTTTTCTATACAATTTTATTTGTTTTTGTGTTTAATAAAGCTGGGAACTCCAAAATTGGTGTATCTTACGTTGTTGCTTATAATATTTGCCACATTGGTTCTGATTAGCACACAGCTCCGATACAAATATATGCTTCAAATATAGACCATTAGAAACGGTTGAGAGTATCTGGATCTACTGCGAGCACAGTCTTTCTTGTTATACATTATCTGCTTATAAAAAAAGAAGTCTCTATACTGAGTATCAGATCGAAAAATGTTTATCATTCACAAAACAGAGTACTTAAGTGCTTCATATTGTGGCACTGAAAACAATTTAAAAAATGTCTATATTTCAGAATTGTTGTTGTTGTTATTTTAACTTTCACCACCCGTTCCCGCGCACTCGTCTGCAACAATTTCAAAGGTTTTACATTTACAACGCAATTAAACATCTAATTACTGGCATTTCATAAATGACAAATGATTTCTGACCTGTTTAAAGTTTTAAGCCGGGCTTATATGGCGCCAGCAAACATAACAAAACAAAAGCATGACATAATAACCTACACACATGTAGATAAATCCACACACACACACCCTATAACTAATGTTTTCGGAACTCTTTTGTATCTACTAGATCGGCTATACAACTGTCAGTGCCGCAACCCAAATTAAACAAATCATGTCCAAAAATTACATTTGTTCGTACGTTTGTTAGTTCAACGATTTTTGCTAGAGTCGCTCTGCGTAATCGCATAAATTAGTTAATAAATTTTAATCAAATTCCGTCAACAATTCAACACAAAAAGGAAAAAGCGAGAAAAACGCCATTTATTTATTTGTTGGCTGAACCCGATCACCTTGAACTGAAATATACAAAAAGCGCATGTACAAAAAAAAAAAAAAATAAGCTTGTTTTTTTTTCGGAGGTATGAAAATAAAAGTATTTTTTTTTTTATGTGCGTAGATACAAAGATACAATCAAACTATTGTATATATGTATAGGTACAATGAAGCGCTACGTGCGCGATCGATCGAGAGTGAAAGATACACGAAAATACTAATTTAAAGTACAAACAGCAAGCAAGCAGATACTTACATAGATACTTTTTAATACTGAAATGCTTGGCAAAACTTGAAAATAGGAATAAATGTTTGGCTGCCAAGTGTGAATTGCTTTGACTAATAAAAAAAAGAAAAAAAAAAAGCAAGCAATAAGCAATGAAATAAATTAGTTAAATTAACACATGTATCTATTCTTTGTTGATTTTTCTGCAAATTCATTATATAAATAAATTTTTACGAAAATAAATTTTTTGCAAATCGATATTTTTTCAATAGCACATGACTCATTATGCATTGCATAATTTGAATTTAAATTGACGCCGTCTAGTTGATGTAGTACTGAAGCGCCTTTAAATTGCAAATGCATTATAGATACAGCTACAAGCTACATGAAGTACAAAGAACAGTATAGTGAAGTTACTGCCCACGCTACACATAAAATGGCGTACGACGTTGAAGTCGAAATACTCAGGACTGTTTTATGTATTACCAAGTTTTAGACGGCTGCCACCTTATCGCCATCGAAATGCGTATGCGTTCTTATTTTACAACATACTCTGCAGCTATTCAAGTCAAGTCAACTCGATTTGCCATACGCTTTGCTTTTCTTACCAATGAAGCCAACAAATAACTGGTTTTCTTGCATTTCGTAAAGCCGGCCGGCCGGCAAAATTCTCATAGATACATTCACTCGCACGCGCATTGAGATACATTTGTATCTGCGCTTTTGCTGCTGTCGTTGCAGTCAGATCAGAAATAAATTAAAAAGATAGTGCATTAGATACACACATACTCACTCACACACACACACACACACACACACACTGAAAAGAAAATATATTAAGCTGCAAGAAAGTAAGTAAGTCAGTTAGTTGCTTATACGAGGGCTGTTTGATAAGTAGTTGATATAAATGTTTTGAAATTAAATTCAATTCGAAATTTACCAGTTTTTACACTATATTATGTTTTCATACAACCCTCGTTTGTAGCTTAGTGGGCGTTTTGCAAGATTACTTTGCTTGTTGGCTGCCGGCTTGCGTGGGTTTTGCAGCATTAAATATTGTATCATTCAGTTTTTCTCTCCTTTGCCTGTAAGATTTGTATCTCAATAATGTTGCAACAGACAGCACTGACAGTCAGTTTTATTACTGCACGCTTCTCATTTTTTGAATTATGTCAAATCCTTTTTTTTTTATTTTTTTTTTTTATTTTTCTTTGATTTCTTTAAGTGCACTCAGCTGCATTTCTTGTGTTGCATTTTTAATTTACCACAAATGTATCTGTGTCGCTTTTTTTGTAAGGCCAAGTCAGTTGAAGCCGCAGCACCTTTGCGAATTGCCAACGCTTGACTTGATTTGGCTTGGCTTTACTTTGCTTATGTGTATGTTGACTCGGCTGCTTCAATTGTGGTTATTGTACTTTCCATGTGCCAATGATTGACACTGGTAATTCTAGTAGCTAAGTTATTGCACAGCGTAAGCTTTTCCAAGAATGTGTGGTTATTAATAGCGTTGATGTATTTATTTTAATGTGGCACTTGTTGATGTTGTATTTTTCAATACATAAAGCTATTTAAATGTCAAACTGAAACATACTTATTGTCAGTTTAGGTTAATTTAGTATTGAATTACTTAACTTCAGTTTAAATTGTGGTTTTTGAGTTTTTGAGTTTTTGATTCACAGCCAAGGTTTGTCTAGTTATTTAGGTCAGCATATCCAGTTGTTTCATTCAACGAGGTTAGTCGATATAACTATGTTTAAACATATCTTTCTAAAAGTCGGTGTGTATTTCTAGGCTCGACTGGCCCTACTTGCATTCCTTACACGCATAGTGTGAAAGATGGTACTATCTGTTTGGCGGATAGTTTGTAACTCAATGAATGCTGCTTCAGGTACCGCACATTACTTGTATATACCGTAGGCCAACTTAACATAATCTTTCGGTCAAAGTGGTTTTTGATTTACGGTTCCTTTCTTTTGTGAGGTTTCTTTAAGTATATTTCAACAAGCCACTGCCCCTGGCAGATCTCAAGACCAATATCTGGCGTGAAAATGGCCGCTATACACTTAAAACACCTAAAAAGGTTATGAAAAATACCGAAAAACGAGCTCAATACGTACGTTATCTCCACTAGAGGTGATCATTTCCTCGTTATCGTTGCAACAAGTCGTGAGTTCAGTACAAACTTTCTCAAGCACCTCAAAATTCATAAAACAATATATAACTAGATGGCGCTAATAGAGCAAATGAAATCGTGTTGGTTCTCCGATTCGCCATCTAAATTGCTACAATATTCAATAGTATACAAATTTGTGACGAGTTTGATCTGTGTATGTATCAGGCGAATCTAAAATTTAAGTTTGGAGGATCTATCTTTTATAGAGTCCGAGATCTCGTTGTTGGACAGACGGACATAGCTATATCGACTTGACTTTTGATGCTGATCAACGATATATTTACTTTATGGGATCTGCCACGTCTCCTTCTGCCTTAGATACTATACCCTTGGCCCAGGATACAATAAAAAATCAAAACAAATTTGCAAGCTTTGTAGCTTAGAACGATTAAATTACTTATTCTAAAAAAATAAGTTTTTTTTAGTTATTAAAAAAATTAAACATGGCTACTGTTAAGTTGACCCACCCTGTACTTATGTTCATGATCAGCTGAATGTACGTGTTGATCTAGTCATGACCGTCTATGCATTTTATTCTTTCAGTTTTCTAGATTTCGAGCTGGAAAGACTCCAATGAGATATAACCTTGGATGCTATAGCATATAGCTGCCATTGAAATCTACGGTTCAGATAGTAGTCCTTGGATGGGCAATTTCTTTATTATCCATGTTAGAATTTGGCATGCATATTACTACTATGATATTCTCAAGGCCCGGTAAATTCAACTTACGAAATTTTACTGAAATAAAATACGGTCCATTTTAACGAAACCGGATTCGAAAATGAGAACACGAGGGATATACAATATTTGAAGGATATTAAAGTTTAGGTTACTTCGAAGTTAATGTTTTTGTTTGTCTTTTTTAACTTCTCTGCTGCGCACACTTTAAGGAATATTCCTGTTACAAGCTCAAAGCCCACATTGATATTATTCTTAGTTGTGTATCACAGCTATGTTATATTTTGTTATAGCATCGGTCGAAAAATGAATTTCGAAAAAAGAGCAAATATTAAGTTCTATTTCTTAATAAAACATTAACCGAAGTTGATGAGACAAGTTTATGGTGATGATTGTTTATCCCGTGATAGAGTTCATGAGTGGTTAACGTGGTTTGAAAACGATGCTTTGGACATAAATAATGACCAACATATTGGCCAACCCAAATCTGTGATCACCATAATTTCCATTAAAACTAAAAATCACAATTTTGTAACCAAACACTCCCCGTATTCGCTTGATTTGGTATCGTGCGACTTTTACCGTTTCGGAAAAATACATTTTCCGATGAAAGGAAAACTTTTTGTGGATATAGAAGACATCACAAAAGCTTGTGCACATAATGTTTTTTCAGATGCAATAACTTCGCTTCCAGTGGAGCAAATTTCATTTAGTTTTGCTTGAGAGTAAGGAAAACCATGAAACTCTTGAATGCACTAAGTCCCAAACAGGTGGCGCCACTAGGGTGGAATTTTTGGAAAAGTTCCGTAGAACACACCTTGTAGTACAAAAAAAAAAAAAAATCTTAAACTAGGTAGAATAGATGCACTTTTTTCAGCCACCCTGGATTTTACTTTACTTCAGTGGATAGATAGATAGATTCAGTGGATAGATAGAGGGTTGTATGAAACAATTGGAAATTCAAAATAAACTAAAAATTAAAGAAAAATTCGATCGTCTCATCGCGACGACGCGTTGTGCTGAATATTTATTTTTATTTATTTATTTATTTAAAAATTTGCAACTACATATATAAAACAGTCTCTTAATATAATGTAAAAATTTAACTAAACTAACTTAAAGCTAGAAGAAGAAAGTTGAAGCCAGGTTAACCGACTGTGCCCCTACTCACAGCCTGCGCAATGGGCGCAATTACAAAACCTAAGAAAATATAAGTTGCTAAATAAAATTTACAAATTTATTGTATAGTGATTTGTTAGTACAGAGTTTTATACATAGTGTAAGGAAGAGTTATTAGAAAAATACGGAGAAAACTTATTGTAGATAGAACAAAGAGCTCGAAGTGAAAGGCAAAAAGGCAATTTTATTGGCACGAAGTGGCGAGTTGGCCGTATGGGGACATTTCGTAATATGGAATGAATTAAGTAGGGAGAATCAATCTCCCCAATAAGAATTTTATGAAGAAAAGCAAAAGAGTGCATAGAACGGGGTGGCAAGAGAATTGGGAGGTCAATTAATTTTAACCTGTCATGATAGGGTGGAAGATTTATTTCGGGATCCCAATTGAGACTCCTAAGAGCAAACAGAAGAAACTGTTTTTGAACTGACTCAATACGATCCTAGTGAATAGCATAATATGGGTTCCAAATACAATTGGGTTCCAAGACAAATTCTAAAATCGGACGAACAAGAGTAGTATAGAGGCGTTTAGTGGTATAAGGGTTATTAAATTCCTTAGACCAACGCTTCACAAAGCCAAGGACACCTTTTGCTTTATTTACTATCGAACAAATTTGATTATAATAAATAAGTTAAGGTTCCAAAATGATACCTAGGTCATTAAAACAAAACTCTCTACCGAGGGTAATGTTATTTAAAGAATATGTCACTATAAATGGTTTTCTACGATGAAACGTCATACATTTGCATTTTGACAAATTAAGATTAAGAAAATTATACTTTATGGGATTATACTTTATAAGCATCGAATGCTTTCTTTAAGACGTTGCAAACATAATCACTAAATTCATACACTTTGCGACGAGTATAACGAAATGAATAGTTTATTGCCAGCTGCTCGATTGAATTTTCATGTTCAGCATGCGCACAAAGCCATTAATCAAATCAAATCAAGTATACCAATAATCGGTTTAAATTGCCACAAATCGATGCATGTCGCCGATGTCGCTGCAGTCTAATGAACTTAAAAATTATAGCTTAGATAGCAAAATTAACGATTTAACATTTTAACACTTACATACGTGCGTTCAACTCCTTAAACGGCAGTATTAAATCAATTAAAATCGTACAAATAGTTTACTTGCGATAATTTGTTGATTGTGCAGACAAATATCAAATGAATCAAGACAAATTGGCGGCGTGCACGGAATACTAGAAACAAAAAAACAAAAACAAAATAAAAAAATTCAGACTATAGCATTTTGATTGCTCAAGAGTTATGAGGTTTAAAAAAAGGGGTGGATTTCACCTAACACCCAGTTCAGCGGTGCAAGCTGTCGAAAGCAATACGCTAACAAAAAGGACAGACATTGTAATTTTATGTAGCATTTAATTGACTCAATAAGGCAAAATGCATTATCTACATATAACAAAGGCGCCTAACCCGAGTGCTGTCATGCACCGAAATGATAATAAAAATAGTTTTGAAGAAGAACTTGTGACATGCAAAAGTCGTTGCATTCATGCATATATGCTCTGTAGTTTGCTAGATTAAAGGACAACAGTCTTTTAGAAAAAAGTTGAAATACTTCTTTTATGCATAACTATGCGCAGCAAAATCAATTTCAAATTTCCTGCCTGCGATGAGCGTCATTTCCGGTACGAAAACTTTATATTTTTTTTTTTCGAGTTCATACCGAGTTGTATACCATTAAATGTAGAATTTATTGTTTGTTTATCTATTAAATGGAAACTTTTTCTTATAAACTTATTTTTCGCCATTTTTTTTATAATTTCATTGCAGCGTGTTCCACCGCTTCGTGTCGATGATTTAATCAATGATTTACGCGATGGTACCAAACTTATTGCATTGCTTGAGGTGCTTTCCGGTGAACGTTTGCCCGTGGAGAAGGGTCGCGTTCTACGGCGTCCACATTTTTTGAGCAATGCCAATACAGCCTTACAGTTTTTAGCTAGCAAACGCATAAAGCTTGTCAACATTAATCCGGCAGATCTGGTGGATGGGAGACCACCGGTTGTGCTGGGTCTTATATGGACAATCATATTGTACTTCCAGGTAAGTTGTTATCGAACATTTTTGAAAATCTTTTTTTTTTTTTTTGTTCATATTTATTTAAGCATAATTTCATCACAGTATAGTATTATGTGTGCAAGGCACTGTTTCCAAAAGAAAACGCTTTGTAGGTGCACTTCTCTAGTAGAGCTATTGTATTATTGTATGTTTAGCTCTGCTAGTACACCGAAAAAAAAAAAACAAATTGGAACTTAGTTAAACACCAGAACACATTTTATTTGGTTCAATTTTATTTATGTATAAAGAGTATTGAAAATTGGATTGAGTACTTATGAATTCAAGTCTTTAATTAACGTTAAA
Source organism: Leucophenga montana (assembly GCA_035044765.1). NCBI lineage: Eukaryota > Metazoa > Arthropoda > Insecta > Diptera > Drosophilidae > Leucophenga > Leucophenga montana. The sequence continues at coordinate 1,381,226 of JAWNNQ010001325.1, read as the reverse complement.
CATTTATTTTGAACTTATTTTCCAAAAACAAAACTTCAAATTCGTACACTAGTTTACAGCAAAAAATAGAAACTTTGCCTTAACCTTTTTTAGCGTAGTTTGGTGGCGAGGGAGGTGTGGTGTGGTCGTAAAGTAGTTAAAATATGCCGGGCCCGGGCCTTTTCAATGGGACGCAATTTACACGAGTGCAAAACAGTTGATAGTGCATGTACAAATAGTGGCTCGAAATTTTTTAGTACCGGCCCCGGTTCTGAAGACAAGGAAGAACCTGGGCAGATTATAAAGTTCGAAGATGAAGAATTAGAGTCATTCGATGAGGATCCATGTCAAACGTTGCAAGAATTAGCTGAATCATTGGAAGCTGACTTGTAACGAATCTGCAAATGCCTCAAAGTCATGGATATGAATCAAAAGCAGGGAAATTATGTCCCATACGAATTGAAATCAAGAGATGTGAAAAAGCTGTTTGAATGACAGAAAATTAAAGAATTTTTGCACCGAATTATGACTGACGATGAAATGCGCATACGCTACGATAATCTCAAATGCAAAGAGTCAAGAGTTAAGTCCAACCAACCATTAACATCAATGGCGAAGCCAAATATCCATGGATCCAAGATTTTGCTTTGTGTTTGATGGGATCAACTCGATATAGTCCACTATAAGCATATGAAACCAAATGAAACCACCACAGGGAATCTCTACCAACAACAATTGATGCGTTTGCGCTGACTATTGAAGAAAAAACGGTCGCAATTTAAGCAGAGAGACGATAAAGTGGTTTTTCAGCACTGAAATTCTCGATCCATTGTGCAAAACAATTGAAAAACAAGTTGAAAACTCTCAAATAGTTAGTCGGACTTCCCTCGCTTTGTTCACCAGAATACGACGCAGAATCCGTATGCAACCAAAAAGGGGAAAAGTAGTGGCTAGCAATGTGATATATATTTTAAACTATTTGTAACCATTTTTGCACAATAAAGCCTAAATTTTTTAAGAAAAAAAAAAAAAAAACGCTACGAATTAATTCAAACACCCAATTATTTAATCAATTCAAAAACTTTCGAGCCCTACCAGACCAAGCTCAAATAAAAAATGAAAGAAGGAACAACTAGAATTTAAAGTTACTGCTAAATCCGTTCACTATGGATGCTGGTTGAAGTAAAATCAACACAAATATACCGTTATATAGGTGAATTGCCCAAATTGAAAAAAATCAGTACCTATATTTTTCATATTCAGCGCACCCAAATTACTCTAAAAAAGTGCAAGAGAAGTTTCTATCGTTTTAAACTAGTGCTATACATACTCCATCGAATTTTCTCAATATTCTATATCAATTCAAGCTAAAATAGTAATGAAATATAAAATCAAACTTTACTTTTCTTCATTTTACTTTTTTCATCGACTTAAAACTAAAAAATAACAAACAAAAGCTTCGTAAAAAGAGGCGGAAAGACTTAGTTGTAGTTATAAATTATGCGCCACAGGTAGGTTTGTCAATGTCGAAGATGTATTTTGTCGTTCTAATAATGATTATCTATAATTTTCCATCTGAATTAGTTGGTAGTAGCACATACATATTCTTATATTATTTTGTATAATTTTTTTTTAATAGCTATTACATTTATAATCGTACTTACATACTGTGATCGATTGAAAAACATATCATATTATCAAACTAAATCATATATTTTCTTAATAGATCGAGGAGAATAGCCGCAACCTAGAATATTTGGGTCATGGTATTGGCGGTTCGGTTAGCTCTCTCGATAGTGTTGGCAATCAAAAGCATGGTGACGTCAAGGCTGAGAAATGGAAGCAGGGTGCCAGAAAGACTCTGCTTAATTGGGTTACCAATGCGCTACCAAAGTGAGTAGTTCCGAAATGAATAGTCTTATAAAAGTTTTATTAAATATATGTTAACCATTACAGAGACATTGGAGTTGAGGTTAAGGATTTCGGCGCCAGCTGGAGAGATGGTGTCGCCTTCCTGGCACTCATTGATGCTATTAAAGCGAATCTGGTCAATTTAGCAGATCTGAAGAAGACCAGTAATCGCCAGCGTTTAGAGACTGCTTTCGATGTGGCCGAAAGCAAGTTGGGCATTGCAAAATTATTGGACGCTGAAGATGTGGACGTACCCAAGCCAGATGAGAAGAGTATAATGACTTATGTGGCGCAATTCTTGCACAAGTATCCCGAACCAAAGGTGTGTAAAGTAAATATTTATTTCTCTAAGCTTAAATTCATTTCGAATTTTCATCATACTAGGGTGCATCACGTGACGGCTCACATATACAACAAGAGCTAGATGAATTGCGTCGTTTCTTGCTTGAGAAGACCGCTGAGTATGAACCGTTGGTCATCTCCAATTCGTTCCCACGTGATTTTGGCGAGTATTTGCTTGCGCGTTCGGAGGTCGACGCGCATCTACCCGCCTATAATCGTCTACAACAGCTGATGGAGACACAGAGTGGTTTTCTGCAGGTCTCGCGTCAGACATGGGAGCATACAAACGAATTATGGCAACGTCTTCAATACCAGATGATGTACTGGCTCTGGCTATTGGATTCTGAATTGCCTGGTGAATTTGGTACAGTCGGTAAATGGCTGCCCGAAGCCGAAAAACTACTCATGGACAATGAGATACCCAGTGCCATGAATGAAGAAACTGCTGCTGTAATCAGTAGAAAGCTGGAGGAGCATAAGCTGTTCTTTGCCGATTTGCCACGCATTGTGGCCATGTTTGAGAATGCTAAACGTTCGCCATTGGCACAACAGTTACCATTGGAACAGCTGCGTAATATGGAACGTCGTCTACAAGAAGTTGGTCCGAAGGCTGCTGAACGTCGCATACGTTTGAAGTTCCTGGAACACAAGTGCTGTTTGATTGCCTTTTTAAATTTAGTCGAGAACAAAATGAAAGGCTGGACTGGCAAGTACGGTCACGAAGAGAAGGTTGCACAACAATTGGAACAATACAAAAACTTTGTATCGCGCAATAAAATCTTCCAAGAGTTCCAAAAGGCGTTTGTTGATATGCAACAAGTGGTCGATGAGTACAAACGCGAGGGTAATGTTGCACGTAAGGAAATCACTAATATTGATAGCTTTATGTACGAAACAGAGGAACGTTGGAAGCGTGTCTCAATGGAGCTAAAATGCTGTCAGAATTCACTTGAGGAAGTGGTCAGCTGTTGGCGCACTTGGCATGCATTGGCACCAAGCTGTGAAGAATGGTTACGCCTTGCTGAGCAAAAGGTTAATCAAACGGAAGATGAACGTCTGGAATTCTTCCAAGATATTACAGTTTGGAAGGATAAGTTCGAAGCACTTGCCAATGCAGCAAACTATTTGATTGCCTCATGTGAGGAACCCATTGCGCAAAATTTAAGACAACAGCATAGCTCACTAGCTGAACGTTTTGAGCGTCTGTTTGCTAATACTAAGCAATATATGCATGCCGGTGATATCATACGCTCACGTCAGGAGTACAAAGCCGGCATTGAGAAACTGTCTAAGTGGCTGCGCCAGGCTGAAAGTGTGCTAGACCAGCGCCAAGTACTTGGCAACACTGAGCAAATACGCCAATATGGCGAACAATTGCAGAAACTGGCCAGTGAAATCGACGACAACGAAGAACTTTTCAAGACAATCAGCCGAAATTTCCAGGCATTAATACAGGATCTCTCACGCGATGAAGTTGACCAAATGATGAAACTGTTGAAACAAGAAAAGGAATCTTTAGTGCGTATACGTGCGCAAATACCCGCAAAATTACATCTCTTTCATCAGCTGCAAATACAACAGGAATCGCTTGAGGCTGGTCAGAAGGAGATACATCAATGGTTGAATGAGGCCGAAACGCTACTTAGCACGCACAATCTCACTGGTGGCCGCGATGCCATCAACGAGGAGTTGAACAAGCACAAGACATTCTTTTCACGCACAGTTTACTATCGCTCGATGTTGGAGAGTAAAAACAAAGTGTTCCAGAATTTGTTGAAGTCCGTTGCGACTGATGATAAGATCGATACCGCACCTGCGCAACATGACATGCAGCAGCTAAATGAACGCTTCAACTATGTCATACAGAACGCACAACAATGGGAGCAACGTTTGAACGATGCTGGACGCGCTTGGCATAACTTCAAGGATAATGAACGCGTTGTCAGTGAATGGCTAGTGCAAGCTGAGACCATGCTGATAGAGAAGCATATTGAATCAAAAACCACAATTGAAACACAGAAATACTTTTTCGAACATGTCAATGAACGCTGGATGCATGATTTGGTGCAATCGGCGCAAGATTTGCTCAAGACACTGCCACCACCCGAACAACCTGCTCTCGTACAAACGGTTGAAAACTTGCAAACAAAATGGCAACAAGTATTGGGTCAAGCACCAGTGCATTTGTTGAAGCTGGAATTCCGTCTTGATGAAAATGCCTTCTACCAATCGTTGAAGGATGTTGAGAAGGAGCTGCAACTGGAACAGCAGGCACTGAATCGCAACGAAGACGTTGACTCAATTCTGCAACGCAATGATCACTTCCTACGACAACAGGGTGTCATACCGAATATTGAGAAGAGTCTGCAAAACATGCAACGCCTAAGTCAAGCTTATAAACAGCAACAGCCTTTGGATATTAGCTTAGATCAAGCGTACGACAATGCACGCTCACAATGGCAACAGTTATCGAATAGAGTCGATGAAATGCGTCAAACTTTGCAGCAGATACCCGCTCAATGGATTGGCTACCATGAGAAGTTTGTCGAAATGGTTGAATGGATGAACACAGTGGATAGAAGTCTAAAAAATATAGTTAACGAGGTCAATAGCATGGAGGAGTTCGAGAAGGAGAAAGTTGTTTTCCAGGTTAGTTAATGTTTATTTAAAAAAGCGCTTAATACTGCTTATTAACCCATAATCCAATCCAATCATGCATGCAGCTAAGGGAGCTAGTGGTAAAGTTGATGTCTCTCCATATTCTCCTCTTTACTAATGACAAATTTTTTCTTTTTTTCTTTCTTTTTTGACAGAAAATCTGCCAAGAAGCAGATAACAAACGTGAGGACATGAAATGGCTCGTCAAAACACTTGATTCGTTGCTTAGCTATGCTACCGAGGATGAGGCCAATCTGGAACAGAAAAAACTGGAAGACCTTATTGCGCGCTACAAGAATCTCATACCCACTATCGAGATTACAATGGTTAAGACCGAAGTGTTCTCGAAATGCTACACCTATCGTCGTGAAGTACACGAAGTAGTCTGCCTGCTGACTAAGGTAAAGGATCAAACTGCCAACATCCCGGCGCCAGATAGTCTGGAACGCGTTAATCGTTTGATTGAAGAACAGCAATACGCCATTAATCAGCTCGATCATCAGCGGCCACATATTATGTCAATGTTGCAACGTGGACGCGATCTCAGCAAAGATGTACATGCACCATCCTTTGTTAATACAGAAGTTAAGAATCTTGAAACTGGCTGGAATCAAGCATATACTGATACATCCGAAAAGCTGCAATCGTTGAAGGGTACTCAAGCCGTCTGGCATGATTTTGTTGATCAGAAGAACGACATTTTCTCAATGTTGCAAACGGCGGAGACCGAATTGCGTGCACTGACACCGCTGCAGACAGATCCGAAAAATGTCAGCCAAGATTTGAAGGCGAAACGTGAATTGAATGTGCAGCTGCAACAGGCATCACATCAGCTATTGCCTAAGCTGCATGCACTCAAAGGCGATTTGGCACCACTTGCAGCCGCAGAGAAGCGTCCTATACTCGAGAAGGAGGTTGCCGAGGTCGAAAAGATGTTCTTTAATACCATGGAACATGTCAAGGATCGTGTTGGTTATCTTGAAGATTACAGCGCCAAATGGAATAACTATAAGTCACGTCTGGCCGAACTGCAAGAATGGGCGAATAAGGTAGCACCGAAGAATATCGAAGCTTTGCAATCCGAAGATCTTACGCCCGAAGAACGCGTTGTGAAAGTGCAAGCTTTCAAGCGTGTACTTGGTGAACGCATGAAGCAACTTGATCTATTAGCCGCTGATGCATCGGAGCTGGCACCGAAGGAGGGCAACATCGCTGAGGCGAAGCGTTTGAAGGGCGAAATTACCAAACTGCAAGAGGTACTTAGCGCTATCAACCGCAATGTCGATCATCAGGCACAGGCTGTTAAGGAGGATCTAGTTAACTGGCAGCAATTCCAGGCCGGCTTGCAACAGATCAAACCCGCCGTTGAGGAGAGCGAGGTCAAGGTAAATAACATAGTTCCTAAACCCCATTCCCTTGAAGAAGCCGTTGCAATGCAACAGAACGCCAAACAATTTGAAACACAATGTCTGGAGCAATTGGACAAGCTCCAAGGCATTTCAAACATCAGTCATAAAATGTTGTGCAAAACCAATGCCCCCGATGAATTAGATGCCATGCACTCCCGCTGGACCTCTGTCCATGAAAATGCCAAACAGGCAAGCTCAAAACTGGAGAAACTGGTCGCCAATTGGAAGTCGTTTGATGCGGAGTCCGCCAAACTTGAAGATTGGGTCGACAAGGGCGAACAGTTAATGGGTCGTCGTCCTGCTGTGTTTAATACGCCACACATCGATAAGCTCGAGAAGGAGTTGGTCAAATTGAAATCATTCAACAATGAGATTTCCGAGCAGCAGGCCAAATTGGTTGCACTCGGTCAGGCTGCCGATCAGATAAGTTTGCACTTGGCGCCCGAGGGTGCTGTAGCACTGAAAGATCGTGTGAACAACATGAAGGCCAAATTGCATAAACTGTCCGAGGCAACACGTGCCAACATCAACGAAGTATCTGATGCGATAATCTCTCGCCAGGACTTCAATGCGAAAATGGTTAACTTCTCGAACTGGATGGAACAACTACGTAGTCAAGTCGGCCAAGTAGAAGAAATCAATCCCGAACGTGTCGAGACAAGTTTGCATGTTATACACGCGCTTTTGCAAGAACATGCTGACAAGAAGCCTAGTTTCAATGCCATCTACGATGAGGTCAAGGAACTATCGTTGGGTGCGACTCCAGAAGAAGCCAATGCGCTGAATGATGCTTACACCGCACTGGTCGTTAGCTATCAGAATCTAGAGACCAATATGCTTCAGAAGAGAGCAGCGCTCGAAAAGTGGACTGAGCTGCTGGGCTGGAAACACGATACCGAATCGCATTTGAATTATCTGAAGCATCAGCTTGATAAACCTGAGGGACCCAGTGCCGAGGAATTAAATAAAACTATTAGCGAAATTGATCATCTTGGACAGTCTATAAGCTACTGGAAGACGCAGGCGAAGGAAATTGATGAGAATCCTGCTATTCAGTTGAGAGATGCGCTGACGCGCAAACCTCTTATTGCCACACAAGTTGTTAATGACGTAGAGCACAAGTTGGAGAACTTAAAGTTGCGTTCACAAAATCAGAAGCAACAGATCGAACAAATGACAGTGCGCAAGGACAAATTCCATGCACTTGAGGAAAACTTTGGTCGTGCATTGCAAGAAAATCGCGCCAAATTGGATGCCATACTTAAGCAACATCCAAATTTAAACAATATCGATCAGATTATTGCCGATCTGGTTGCACTCAATGATGCTATCAAGTACCAATCTAATCTGAAGGATCGCATACATGATGAAGGCGCAATACTGATGCGCGAGGATATATCTAGCATGCCAGCTATACAGGAGAGCCTGTTGATATTGGACAAGGATTACGATTCGCTGCAGAATGAAATTGCAGATCGTATACAGAAGTACAATCTTATTAGCCAAGCATTGCGTGATTATGCCGATTCAAAGGATAAATTCTCTAAGGAAATGAAAAAAGCAGAGGATATGTTTAATGCCATACCGCAGCAGCCACGTGATGAGACAGAGCTGCAGCAGGCTTCCGAAAAGACACGCAAAACTATGGAACAGATTAGAAAACTTAAAACCAATCTCGATGAACTTGAGCGACGCGGCAACAATGTTGGTAAACTGTTCAGCGGCATTGGCGAACCAGTGCCGCAGGAGGTGCCTAATGAAGTTGCCGCCGCAAAACAGCAATGGCAGGACTTGCATGACAAGACTGTCAAAAATGCGCATGTTTATGAGACTGAAGCTGTTATCTGGTCGCAGATTGAAGATGCCAAGAAGGATCTGCTACCATGGCTGACTGAAACGAATCAAGGTCTATGTGATGCTGCAGATAATACCATCGAGATTGAATTCGGTCCGATGCGTTTAAGCAAATATCGTACTGAGCTGCCTTCGTATCAGACGCTGAAGGATACCATTTTGGAGAAGACTGGCGATTTGATGAAGATCAATAACGGCGCTGAAATACCAGCTCTGAATGCACTCAATCAGCTGATAGCCGAACAGTTCGCTGAGGTTGATAGCAATGCTGAGCGCTTGAATTCAGTGACTTCCTCGTTTAATGATCAAGAACAGGAGTTGCGCAAGCGTACCAAGGCCGCCGGCGAGAATGTTAGCAAACTGCGCGAACAGTTGATTAAGTGCGATGATATGTCCGGTGATAACAGCAAGATAATGGAACGTCTGCTACAGTGTCGCTCACTGCGTGGAGAGTTGGATAATAGTGGCAATGAGATTGAAAATATTAAACAAAAAGTTGATGAACTACGTAATCTGTATCCAACATTCAATGAGTCCATTATACCAAAGGAATTGAACAATGTTCAGAAGCGTTTCGAAGGTGTCGATCTGTACGCAAAGAAGATCGAGAGTTCACTGCTTCAGTTCCTTAAGAAGTTCCATGCCGATAAGGTAGGTATGCTTAAACGCATCCTTGCAACGCAATGTGAAAAGGTTGCATGGTGTCAGCCCGAATCGACTAGTGACAAATACAACTTGGATGTCAAGAAGTCGTCACTGCAGGAGGTCGGCAAGAGCATTGATGACTGCAAAGCGCGTCATGCTGAGACACTGAAGTCACTGGAAATGCTTAAAGCAGTCGAGAACCCACAAAATCTGTTGGAATTGACCGCTGATGCGGAATTATTGAATAAAGAAATGCTTGCATTGCAACAGAGCTTTGATCAGATCAAGAACGTACTTGATGAGAATGTCGACTTGTGGTCTCAGTATGAGCAATCCAATGAAGATATCTCAAATTGGTTGCGTGATGTTGAAGGACGTATTAAGGCAGAAACAAGTAATCAAATTAACTTACCAGAGATTGAACCGAAGCTAAAAGAATTGGCTGCGCTTCAACAGGATATACAGGCACATGAACCTATTATTAATAATTTAGAGAAAACTTCGCAGCAGCTGATTGAAAAGAATCCGGAAGCACGAATTGGTCAATTTGTAACACATCTAGTGCAACGTTATCAGACAGTTGGAAAGAGTTTGGCAGGTTACATCGATAAGGTGCGTGGCGCACAATTGTCTAATGCAAACTATGCTAAGGCTGCAAAGGATGTCAACGAATGGTTGTCCGATGCTAAAATTGAATTCCAAGAGCTTGCACGTATGGGCTCACCGGGATCATCATCTGCCACAGCTCAACAACTTCAAACTATTAAGAACTTCCTCAAAACTTTCGATAATGGACAATTGCTACTTAATAATGTAGTCGATATTGGCGAAACCTTGTATCCAATTGTAACGCCCGAAAATCGTGAAAAGATACGTGCTGAGCTACGTCAAATGCGTGAAAAATATGACTACCTGCGCGACGAAGCAAATGCTTTGATGCAACAAGTCGAGGGTGTGCTTATTCAGAAGACTTCAATTGAGGAGAGCTACACGCAGGTCTCACATTACTTAAATGAGTCCAGAGCGAAGGTTAGCAGTACTGATGAACTCTATCCCACTTTGGCTGCCAAGAAAGCCGCGTTACAAAACTATAAGATACAACTGCAGGAGATAACGCTGCACAAGAATGCACTGAAGCAGTTGCAAGATAAGGCAGTCTCTTTGTGCGATGATGAATCCGAACGGAAGACAGAGGAATCGATACAGGAGTACAATGATTTATCAAAGAAGATTTCAGATCGCATTGGTGTCGTATCCAATCAGGTGGTTAAGCATGAAGCATATGATCAAGTGCTTGAGAAGGCACAAGATTGGTTAAACACCATTAAATCAGAAGCTATTGACATACTAAATGAAACCACATTTGAGAAGGAAGGCGCCGAGGAGAAACTTATTGTTGTTGAGAATCTTTTGCAACATAAACCAGAAGGTGATTCTATATTCGATACTTGTCACAAATTGCTTGACACTGTGCTAACGCAAACACATCCAAGCGGGCATCCAGCATTACTAAAAGGATTCCAAGAACCGAAACTCGCTTGGGATGACTTTATGACGCTCTGCCAAGACTCACTTGTAAAACTAAAGCAGCTTTGCTCTAAGTGGGATGAGTTTGAGTCTATTATTGATGAGTTGGACAATTGGATGAAGCATGTTGAGAGCATTGTTAAGAATCAAAGTCTTAAGAATACTACAGATGCAAAGAAGGCATTCTTAAAACAATTGCAAGATATTGCCAAGGAAATTGAAAACCGTGGTGCTTCTATCAATGAACTGATGGACCAGGGTCGTGAGATTGAAGGTGAAACCGACTTAAATCTGAAGCTTTCGCGTTTGAATACACGCTATCAGACTTTAAAGAACCTGTGCAAAGAATCGATTGCCAAGTATGTCAACTATGTGAAAGATCATGAAACCTTTGACAACGATTTCGATGCGTTCAAGCAAAATCTTCAAACATCAATTGCTGAGCTCGCAAAGTGCAATGAAGTTGTCGGTGATCAGAATGTGCTGCAAGAACAACAAAATAAGCTGCGTGAGATGTCCGATAAACGTATAGTTGACTCGACTGTGTTTGAAAATTTGATCGATCGCGGTGAAAAGCTGTACGGACACACCAGTCCCGATGGTCGCGAAATTATACGTCAACAATTGCGCTCGCTGCGTACTATGTGGGACAACTACACAGATGATCTCAACTCCGCTACCCAGAAGATTGATCAATGCCTATTGCAGTTTAATGAATTCAGTATTGCACAAGACCAGCTCACAAAATGGCTGAAGGATGTCGATAAGGCAATGCAGAGTCATACCGAATTAAAGACTACTTTGCAAGAGAAACGCGCACAATTGCAAAATCACAAACTATTGCATCAGGAAATCACAACGCACAATGTGTTAGTGGACAATGTTTGCGATAAGGCGCAAGTGTTGGTTGATCAGATCAAGGACAATTCGCTGAATGTTTATTTGCAGTCAATTAAACAGCTCTTCCAGAATATTGTGCAGAAATCTGAAGAAATATTGCACAATTTGGATGATTGTGTACAGAAACACAACGAATTGAACAATTCGCTGAGTGCAGCTAAATCATGGATTTCAAATGAGAAGGCTAAACTGCTCGAATGCGATGATGCTTATGGTGAGAAGGCTGACATAAAACGCAAGATAGAAACCTTAGCACAACTGGCACAAAACAAGCCACAAGCGCAGAAACTTGTTGCCGACATACGCGAACAGTATGAGAAAGTCAAGCCAACCACATCGGAGAAAGGTAACGAGGGACTCGAAAAGGAGATCGATGAACTGGAGCAAACTATGAAAAGTCACTTTGACGATATCGAAGGTATTGAAGGCAAACAGAAAGATGTACTCCAACAGTGGGATAAATTCGAGAAGACACTCGAAGAACTCACTAAGTGGTGTCGCGGTGTAGAGGGTGTTTTCCGCGACCAACCACTGCAGTCGACGCTACACGAAAAAGTGGAACAATTGGAGAAATACAAGATACAACGCGATCTGATATTGCAGAAGGAGAAAGAAATTGATGCCTTTGGTGATGCTGCACATGCATTGTTGAACAATTGTGGTGCAGATCGCCTAAAGACATTGACTACGCAAATCACAAATCGTTATCAATTGCTTCAAGTGCTCAGTAAGGAAGTTGTAAATCGTTGGTCTAATCTGGTCGATGATCATCAAATCTATCAAGATAAATACAACGAAGTAGATCTCTGGCTGCAACCGATAGAAACACAACTAGACAAGGCGTTGAAGGACGAGCCCGCACAGTCGTCAAATATACTAGAAGTTTTGCTATCGGAAAAGGAGCAAGCGGAGTCACTGTTCGCAGGTTTGAACTCCGCCGGAGAAAAGGCGCTACCTGAAACTTCAACACAAGGCCGCGAGAAAATACGCAAGGACTTGCGTGACATACGCGATCGCTGGGATAAACTTGATGATGGTATACGCAACTTGCAAAAGCGTCAAGAAGCACAATCTGTACAGCTTTCCAGTTATCAAGATATACTCGGACAGGTTGTGAATTGGTTGGATCAGATTGAAAAGGTGCTGCAAAATGAAAATCCTGCAACATGGACAAGTGCACAAGAGATACGCTCCAAATTGTACAAGTACAAGACAACCACACAAGATATTAACTCGCATAAACGCATTGTAGAAGCGGTTAATGAGAAGGCCGGCGTTCTGCTTAACAATGCAGCACCAGCAAGTGCTGACGAGATTCGTAAGGCAATCGATGATGTGAATAAACGCTATGAACAGGTGGCCAACGATTGTGGCAAATTGGTACAAGAATTGGAAGGTGCTTTCGATGTCTACCAGCAGTTCAGTGAACTACAGAAGGCACAACAGGATTATCAGAAAAATCTCTGGGATCGTCTGACCGGTTACTCCGACTATTCTGGCAATAAAGCTGCACTGCAGGCTAGACTTAATAAAATAACAGAAATTCAGGATTCACTGCCAGAAGGTATTGCCAAGCTGAAGACGCTCGAAGAACATATCGAAAATAGCGCAGCTAATATACCTGGTCGTTCGAAGGAAGCCATGTCACGTGATTTAGCTAATTTAAATGCTGACTTCGAGAAGTTTGGCAGTTCGTTGAGCGATGTGAAGAGCGGTTTAGAGAATCGTTTACAGCAATGGAATGACTATGAGATCAATTTGGATCGTTTAATCTCATGGCTGGGCGAAGCAGAAAACTCGCTCAAAAACTATAATCCTAAGTCCACAATGGAAGAGAAGGAAGAACAATTTAATCGCTTCCAGTCATTATCGCAGAGTTTACGTCAAAATGAAGTAGATTTCGATAAGATGAAGGATGATACTTCGGAGTTGATACAAAGTTCCGGCGAAACAAGAATCGCAGTTAATGTGCAACAGGTCTCTTCACGCTTCCAATCGATTCAAGCAACTGCTAAGGAGATTCTCAAGAAGTGTGAACAAGCTGTACATGATCACAGTCAATTTAATGAAAAGTACAAGCAATGTGCTAATTGGATTGCAAGTGCGCAGGCGAAGTTTGATGATTGTAGTGACATGTCGTCGGTTGGTTCACGAGATGATCTGTTGAAGAAACAAACTGTTATACAAGAGCTTTTGGCACAACAACCTAGTGCCACACTGCTGTTGAACAGCACTGTTGAACATGGTGAAAAATGTTACGCCTCGACTGCTACAGAAGGACGTGAAGCTATACGCACACAACTCGAAGAGCTGCAACAGACATTCGATGCACTCTTTGATAATATTGCAAGCACTGCCAGAAAATTGCAAGATAAAATGTCCAAGTGGTCTGGTTTTGACGAAATCGCAGATAAATTGAAGAACTGGTTGGATGAGCTTGAGAAATCACTGCCTGGTGAAATGGAATTGAAGACCACACTTGATGAAAAACGCTCCAAGCTGCAATGCTATCGCGATGTACTCAATGACATCAACAATCATCAAGTTGAAGTTGGTAATCTGCAAGAGATCGCTGCCAATTTACCCGAGAAAACCGAGCATGTTGAGTTAATTTTGAAAGATGTTTCCGATAGATTCACCACTTTGCAAAAGCGTGCGCAGGGCTATGTCGAGCGTTATGAAGGCATTGTTAGCGCCCATCAGCAATACTCGAAGGCTGTTATGGATGCGCAGGAGTTCATCGATGCTACGCAGAACACGGTTCACTACTGGGGCGATTTGGATCTTGAACAGGTCTCTTTGCACACTAACCTCGATCGCTTGAAAAATTTGAAGGCCAGCTTGGCCGATGAGTTCCCACGTGTTGATCAAGTGCGTGCTTTGGGCGAAAAGGTTATACCCGGTACCATTGACGTGGGTCAAGTAAATATAAAATCACAAATTGATACTACACAACAGGAATGGGAAAGTTTATTGGCCTCCATTACCTCGACAATTGAGGCTATAGAGGCACGCCTGCAACAATGGGCAGAGTACGAACAGCTGCGTGATCAGTGTCTAGCTTGGGTTCGTGATACCGATAATAAACTGCATGCCATTGATCTAAAGGAAGATCTAATCAAGAAAAAGTCGCAATTGGAAGATCTTAAATCGCTGCAGGGTGAAGTGCGTGCCAAGGAATTGGAAGTTGACAATGTCACTGAGAAAGCACAGACGCTTCTGAAGGGTCCGACAAGCACACGTTCTTCAGGTCCCGAACTTGTGACAAAGTATCAACAAATTTTCCACAAAGTTAAGGAGCTTAATAACCGTTGGCAACAATATGTAACAACGCATCAAGATTTCGACAACGCTATCTCTGACTGTACTTCGTGGATCGATGGCATTAAAGAGAAGCTTGACTACTGTTCCGATATGTCATCGATGAGTCAGAAAGAACTTGACAAGAAACTGGCAACCATTCAAGACGTTATTCTGCTTAAGGATGAGGGATCTGCACGTGTGCTAAAGACACTTGAACTGGCACAGAGCGTGTTGGCAAATACAGCTCCAGCTGGACATGATGCTATCAACAAGGAATTGGCTGATCTGCAAGAACTCTGGTCTGGCATTGCCTTACGTATAATGGATGTTAAAGCGAATTTGGATGATTCCATTACACAGTGGTCTGGCTTCTTGGAGCAGGTGCATAACGTACGTAAATTCAACGAATGGCTTGACGGCATACTGAAAGAGTTGTCCGAGCATCAGACGACTATGACTGAAAAGCGTGCACAGTTCGATCGTGTGAAGACCACTGAAGAGAAGGTTCGTGTTGAGAAGATCGATGTTGATGCGCTAAAGGTACAAGCAAAGGAAATGATTGCAAGTGGTCAACAAAGCCAGGCAGCGTTGCAGGCGCAAAAGGTACTCGATACGTTCGATGAACTCTTTGCAAAAACACAAAAATTGCTCTCCGAACGTCAAGATCAGTATAGAGATCATCGTCTATTTAAGGAAGCCTACGATGATTTGGTCAGCTGGATAAGTCGCGCTCGAGAGAAGTTCCCATCATTAAAACAGAGCAGTCTGAGCGATAAACTTGCCATTGAGAATGCTGTACAGGCTACAGAGGCACTTCTGAACAAACAAGCACAAGGAGAACTACTTGTTGAGCATTTGGTGCACACCGGCGAAGTAGTTCTAGCAAGTACTTCGACACAGGGCCAGGAGATCATACGCAATGATATACGCGCACTTCGTGATAGCTTCGAGAGTTTATTCCGTGAGATTAATCAGCAAAAAGAAAATCTGGAAGTTACCATGGTGCAATGGCGCGCATATAAAGAGGAGTATGAACGCCTAATTGAATGGCTGCAACAGATCGATATACTTGTTAAGAACCACAAGCTAAACCTGTGCTCAAATCTGCCAGAAAAGGAGAAACAAGTTGGCGATATGCGTGATATAATGGCACGTCTTGAAAAGGGCAAGGAAGATATTGAAAAGTTCACTGCATCTGCTGCGGGATTGCTGAAGTCGCATCTTGATACTTATGTCAATAATCAACTGCGACACTTGAATTCGGTTTATCAAGTACAAGTTAATTTGGCAAAGGATGTGCTGAAAAAGGTAGAAACCAATCGAGATCAGCACCGTGAATACAATGCCAATATACAATCTGCCAAAGATTGGATTAATAATGCGAAACAGATCATACAGGCAAGCAGTGAAGGTGCTAGTTCCAAGGAAGCACTACAGAGACGTCTCGAGCAAATACAGAATCTGATTAAAAATCGCGAGGTTGGTCAAAATCTTGTGCATACTGCAATAAATAACGGTGAGAAGATTATACGCAATACACGTTCTGATGGACGTGACTCTATCAATAGTGAAATGAAAGATCTGCAGAACGAATGGGATCGTTTGGTTAAGAAAATGTCCACCGCTAAAGTGCAATTGGAGACTAACCTACTGCAATGGGCCGATTACAGCTCAAGCTATTCCCAATTACAACAATGGATCACCGATCGTGAAGCTAAGCTACAGCAGGCATGCGAACAAAAGATTATCAAATCACAACGTGGTCAGCCTGGTTTAAGCTCTGGCTTAAGTGAACGTAAGGCCAATCTCCGCCAGACAAACAACATTGTGCAGGACATTGTCTCCTTCGAACCAATGATACAATCGGTTACTTCAAAGGCTTCCGATCTGCAGCAGGGCGCACCCGCTTCAGAGATATCAAATAAATATGAGAATCTTACGAAACAAGCAAAGGATCTGTACGATAAGCAAAAGAGCACAATCGATCATTATCAAGCGCTTATCGATGCTGGCAACGAGTTTGCAACTTGGTTGCGTAATGCGAAGGAACGCTTGAGTAAGTGCTCTGAACCGACGGGTGATAAACAAGCGCTTGCCGAGAAGACACATCAACTTAAGATTCTACAGAGTGAAGTGCCAGAGGGTTCAAAGAAATTGCAGAGCGCGCTAGCACAAGGTGAGATTGCTTGTCGCAATGCAGAGCCCGAGGATCGTGAGATTATCGAAGAAGAAGTTGCATTGCTGCAGGAGGAATTCGATGCCTATGTTGAAGCGCTAAATAAGGCCAAGGACTATTTGGAAGTTGGTATTGTTAAATGGTCGGACTATCAAGATCAATATACCGAAGCGTTGGAATGGTTAACAAAAACCGAGGCTTTGGTGCAGTCCTATAACAAACTGCAAGACAGTCTGCTACAGAAGAAGGTTGTGCTCGAAGAGTTTCAGGGTCATTTGCAAACATTGTTTGATTGGCAGAAGACTTTGGATCATTTGAACATGAAAGCACAAGTGCTACTCGAGACTTGCTCCGACACTCGCATTAGTAATGCTATTATGCAGTTGACTACTAAATACAATGCGCTACTGACCCTAGCCAAGGAGGTAATGCGTCGTTTGGAGGTGCACTACCAGGAGCATCAACAACATCACACACTCTATGAAGAGTGCCAATCGTGGATCGAAAAAACACGCGAAAAATTGGCTGAATGTGAAGTTATACCCGGCACACTGAACGAAGTACAGATCAAGCTAAATACAGTGAAGAATTTAAGACAGGGCTTCGAGACCGGTCAGAATAAGCTGCGCTATTTGCTTGAACTCAAAGAAAAGGTGATCTTGAACACCGAACAAAACGGCGCTGCTAAGATACAAGAAGACACCGAAGCGCTTAAACAGGACTTTGAGAAATTACTTGTCGATTTGAACGATGTGCGTCAGAAGTTGGCCAATCGTTTGGCACAACTCGAGGAGATCTTTAAGTTGTACAAAATACTGCTTGAATGGCTGGAAGATATTGAGCCAAGTATTAAAACAACTGATGAGTTCTTGAACGATCTGAGTGAAAAACGTGCTGCACTCGAAAAGTTTCGTGCTATACAGCGCGATATAAACGGGCATAATGATATTGTTGAAAAGATCAATACAAGATTGCAGGAAGATAACAGTCTCGATAAGAACGATTTCAAGCAGGGACTGAGCAAATTCGAACAACTACAAGAAGATGTCAACAAGATAATTGAATCACTCGAGAACCAGGTAAACAATCACGACAAATACAAACAAGCCTTCAATGAGCTACAAGATTGGTTACGTCGTACACGTATTGAGGTGGAGCAATGTGCCGATTGTCATGGTGAGAAAGAAAGTGTTGAAGATCGTCTTAATCGTCTGGGTGAAATACAATCGTCTATGATTGAGGGCAAATCGCTACTTGATGCTTGCGAAGAACTTAGCCAAGCGGTTATTGCTACAAGTGGCAGTGAAGGTCAGGATAATGTTGCGCAAGAGATTAAACATCTGACTAGCGAATGGGAAACGCTGCAGGCGATGGCACGTGATGCACGCAGTGGTCTGGAAACTTGTTTGATTGCTTGGAATACATTCTTGCAAAAATTCAATAAGATCAATCTCTGGATCGATAATATGAACAAGCGTGTATCGAAGGCGAATGAAGCGGAGAATAAAACCACCGATGACTTGGTTAACGCCAAGGTAAGTCCAGCATACTACGTGTCAATTATACTGTACTCGTACTACTACTACTACTACCATTCAAGTCAAAGAAAATCAACAAACAACGTCTGACGCAATGTGAATTGTGAAAGCTATGTATTGTATCTTATGAGGCACTGCTAATCCAAATATAAAATGCTTTAAATGCTTACTAAACTAGTAACACTCATCACTAATGCATAAACACACTACTATATAATCGCTAAAAGTCACTAAAAACACACGAACTAAATTTCAATGTAATAACTATTTTAATGGAAATTGTCTTATTAATCAGTAAAAATCTACCATTAACATTTATTTTGTAGCATTTTTTATTGCAGCTTAACTTTGTTTTAACATATCTAATGGCTAAATATATGTACTATGTTTAAGAAAAGATACCATACATTATTCTAATGCTTGTTAATATTTTCAATCCAGAAACTGCTCGATGAAGTGCTTGCTGAGAAAGATACTGTTGAGGATCTCAATGATAATTGCGAATTGTTAATGGAGCAAAGTGCCTGCTCGCGTATACGTGATCAGACCATTGAAACACAGGCGAACTACACTAAACTGTTGACTTCAGCACAAGGACTTGTGGCCAAGATCGAAAAGAATCTTTCCGATCATACAGAGTTCCTCAATTACAAAAAAGAGATGGATGCTTGGATCGAGAAGGCGCAACAAGTATTGGAAGAGTGCACTATTGATGGTGATGCTGCTATCATTGCACAGAAATTGGATACTGTTAATGTAAGTAAAATAAAACTATAGTATTTTGATTTTAAAATTATTGCTACTTTTTTCTATATTTTCTATAATAGTCGCTGGCTTCGCATCTACCTGAGGGTCAACATTTGTTGGCTATGGTGCAGGATGCCTACTCGAAGGCTTCGAATATAACGCCCGAGGAGAAACAAGAGAAACTACGCGAATTGATGACTAAAGTGCGCGAAAATTGGGATACACTTGGTCTAGCCGTTAAACAAAAACTGAGCGATCTAAAGCAAGCACAGAATCGCTGGTCCGACTTTGCTGCTAATAAGGATAAACTGGAGAATTGGCTTACAACTACCGAGCAGACACTCAAACAGCCACCCGAGACTAAGGGCGAGTTGAGTGAAATGAAGACGCTTTTGGAACGCTATAAGACGCTATCAAATGAGATCAAACAAAAGGGCAACGAACTAGAGCAATTACAGCATGAAGCACGCGAATTAGGTACAGAAGTTGATAGCGTGCATCGTTTGCAGACGCGTTGGGATAAGCTCAAGCAGGCTTGCGCTGCCTACATTAAGGCACTTGAACAGGAGATGATCGACTATAATGCCTATCATCAATCGCTGCAAGACGTTGAGAAGTGGCTACTGCAAATCTCCTTCCAATTGATGGCACACAATTCACTTTTCATATCCAATCGCGAACAAACTCAGGAGCAGATTAAACAACACGAAACGCTCTTGGATGAGATACAAAAGTATCAGACGAATCTGGATGATTTGAATGCCAAGGGACAGGGTCAGATTAAGCGTTATGAGCCGACTACACCTGCTATACGTCAAACTGTTGAAGAGCAATTGAAAAATATACAGGATAGCTACAATTCATTGTTGCAGACTTCGGTGCAGATCAAGAATCGTTTGCTTGAATCGTTGGCTAAATTCCAAGAGTATGAGGATACGCTGGATAGTATTTTGCGTAATCTAGAGGAATATGAGCCGATTATACAAACAGAACTTGATGCACCAGCAATGAATTTAGAAATGGCACAGAATCAGCTTAAGTGTGCGCAGGTATGTTAACTTTAAGATACATTTTCAATCTTAACTATTTGATTAATTGTGTTTATTTGCAGAACATGCAAAACAAGCTGAACCAGGAGAAATCACGTCTCGCTGCTGCTGTACAAGCCTGTGAAGCAGCCACAGCCTCTATTAGTCGTCCAAGCTCACCACTAGAAACTGCTATGCAAGCTATACCCGAACGAGAGCTAATTGTACGCGCTAAACTTGAAGATCTGCTGGATCAGGTAGGCAATTGAATTTATTAGTTCATAGTAGTATGTAGCATATTGAAACTGTTGTGAATTGTAGTTAAGCACAATAACCCAGCATTAAATTTTCCATAATTACACAAATTAATGCGAGGTACTCGTATAGAAGATGCTTCTTCGAATAGAGTAGTTTAATTAATTTAATTTTGTTTTCGTTGTATCTCTTCACATGTCATTTTTATAAAATTTTTGGTTTGTCTATAAGTATTATTTAGCAGTTCGGCTGAAAAAGTCCGTTCTTTAATATTTTAACTAGTCCTCAGATATTCAGTTTATTTTTCTGTAAATCTAATTACAATGAGACTTCTTCCGAATATACTGAAATTGTGTTTATGGAGCTTCCTACTCTTTCATCGCGGTTACATCTCGTTAACTATAATTTTATGTAGCATGTATGTTGTATTGAAACCGTCTCCGAGAAAATAGCTATTAAAATAGGGCATAAAAATAAATTCCTATAATTTTTGTTCTATAATCCTTAACATCTCCGCCAATTTTTGAAGAAATGTAAAGATTTAACAATCAAATTTTAATACTTTTCTTTTTTGTCTTCCCATTAAGAGTCCAAAACTTACCGGAGTTGCAGAAAAATTTTAGAATTTTGGTAGTGAAACTACCATTTTGTTTTTGTACTATTTCGTCTATATCTTCATCTATTTTAGACCAAATGTAAAGAACCAAAAACAAAATTTAAAGAATTTTCAATGATTTTCATTTGTAGAAATTATAGCATTAAAAATTTACAAGTGTTTTCTATTTATTTATACTTTTTAATGAAAAATACTCTCACTTGCCTTCTGATTAAAAAGTACTAGGAAATTGTCTATAGCGATTTTCTCGAAAACGGTACCACAAAATTTGTTTTTACGTTATCTATTTTCTGGTAACTTCATTGAACATTTTATTCGTAAAGACAAATTTTCGATATCGCCTATAGCTAACGAAATATAAGCGAAATTATACTTCTTTCCTCCAATAATTTGACTGCATTATATGTAAAATACAAAATTTCTGTGTAATCAATATTCCTCAAATAGAGCGAGTGTGAAGAGATTCAAATCTTCGGTTCGTTCGAAGTTCACATTTTGTTGTATTTTATTTAAATTTTTATTTTCGTTTATTCCAAAAAAAAAAAAAAAAAAATTAAATAAAATAAACAAAAAAAACGTTCTGTAACGCTGCACGTAACGTAACCTGCACTACCACGCCCACTTTTTGCTCCCGCTATACGCCTATATAACCCAAAATTAATTAACTGCTAATTAATAAAACACCAAAAACAATATAAACAAAACCGTACAGAAGCCGTCAAAAGTAACTCAGAGCTCAACTAGACATCGCGCTGAAGAAGTAAAAGTAGAAGACGACGACGACGAAGACGATATCACAGTTGAGCTCGCCGATGTGAATGATGCGCTTATGGACCCCGTGGCTTACGAACGTATTAGCAATTATCGACGCATAATACGCTTGAATAGTGAGCACGTCCATAAACTGAATACACTTGTCGCTAAGGTAAGTCAAACCAGACAACCAACCATACATAGAATCGTTGACGCTATTCAGTCAAGCGTGCAAAATGTACGGGGCAGGCAAGCGTTCGTCCGTACGTTCGTTTCCATCGTTCTCACCGGTGACGGTTACACATTGGATACACATTGATTTATTACACACACCCATTTATGGCATTATTTAGTAATTTTACGCAAATTAACAACGATAGCTGCTTTTGTTTTTGCATGGTGACAAAAACATTTTGTTGATTACATTTAATAATGATGTGCACAATTATTTTCGCTCTTTGAACAGGTGCAATCCCACTTGGGTGGTTTGACTGCATCCGTTGGCGAACTGGAGCAACAGCAGAAACAGCGCGCCGAGCTGCAAGATTGGGTTAAAAAGCAACAAAGTTCTGTCTCCGATTGGCTTATGCGTCCGTGTAAGCTGCGTCCAGAGGCAGCGCAACAGGAACTGGTGTCCATGAATGATTTGTTGAATTCGATTGGCGATAAGCGTTCGCAGCTAATGTTGGAGATGACAGGTTCATGTAAGTAACGAAAATTTGTAAATAAACAAAAAACATCTTCCAATATTTTTCTACCAATGTATAGTGGCCGATGAGGATACCGATCTCGATGACAATATCGACAAACTCGAATCGGAGCTTATGGATGCCATTGCCAAGAAACAAGCTGGTCAAAATATTATCGATGGCTATCGTCAGGGCATGCAGGATGTGCAAAATTGGTTCGATACACTTATCAAACGTATGGATGTCTTGGATCGTGGTTCTGGCTTGAATTGTGCACAGAAAATGGCAGCCATAAATGAGATTAAAAATGAATTTGAACAGCAAGGACATCCAAAGATACAAGAACTCAAAGGCAAGGCCTCACAAGTGGCTGAAGTCATTAGCAATTTGGATGGCCAACAGGTTGAAGAACAAATGAAGTCGCTCGATCGTCGTTTTGCTGATCTTGGCAAGCGTATTGATCGCAAGGCTCAGCTACTTGATGTAACCAATAAGGGTGTGGAAGGCGCCAAAGGTGAAATTGCCGATTTACAAAATTGGGTTAAGGAGCAAATTGAAGAGCTGCAAGCTCCAACGGCCATGGGCTATGAACCAAAGGCTGCTGAGGTACGTCAACAAAAGATCAAGAGTTTGATGAAGGATGCTGAGGCAAAACAGTCGTTGGCCGATGTGCTTGAGAAACGTATTGCCAATATGCAGCCTGAGCTTGAACCCGCAGAATATGCACAATTGGAATCAGCATTGCGTAATTTGAATACGGAGAATAAAAATGTATCAAGTGTGCTTAAAGCAGAAATGGAACGCGCCCTGGATGCAACTAAAGCACGCAAGGCGCTAGTGAACGATCTGGAGAAGGCACGCAGTTGGCTGAAGTCAAAGATAGCCGAGGTGCGCAAGCTACCGGTCTATCATCCGTTGACCTCTGGCGAGATTGAAAAGCATATAACAGAGAACAAGAAATACGATGATGATGCCAAGCAGTTTAACGATAGTGTCTTAAGTGATGTACATCGTCAGGCAGCAAATATTATGAAAGATTGTTCCGATGCAGATAAAGCAGCGTTGCAACAGATTCTCGATGAGATTGCTGCTGACTATCAGACGTTGAAGGATGAGAGCGGAAAGCGTGGCAAAGCGTTGGATGACTTACTGCACGGTCGCAAAGCATTTGAAGACTCGATGAAGAAAATGAACGATTGGTTGAACGAAATGGAGACCGCTACTTCGGGTGAACTGCGTACCACAAGCTTGCCAGTGCTTGAAGAACAATTGGCGCACTATAAGAAACTGTTGAAGAATGCCGATGATATGGGTGGTCTGATAAACGATGTATCCGAACAGGGCAAGAGCATTTTGCCAACACTAAGCAATGCCGATAAGCTGAAATTAAATGATGATATCAAGAATATGAAGGATCGCTATGGCAAGATTACACAAACGCTTAATGATCGTGTCAATACACTGGGTGATCACATTAAGAAGTACAAGGATGCCAAGAGCAAATTGACCGAATGCACACAATTCTTGAGCAGCATACAGCAACGTTTGCGTGACTTGAACAAACCGATTGGTGCGCGTATCGAAGATGTACAGGATTTGTTGGGTGCTTATGAAGGCATTCTGAAGGAGCTGAAGGACAGCAAGAGCCGCATGGGTGATATGCAAATCGATGATTTACCCGAACTGCAAAGCATTTTGGCACAACAGGATGACATGATAAAACTAATTGAGGATCAATTGGCGCACTTGCGACAACTGCTGTTGCTACGTGAACAATTCATTGCGCTGATCAATGAGATCATTGCCTTCATTATGAAATACACCGATGTTATTATTGACATTGAGAATTCGCCGGATAGTCTCGAGGATAAAATCAACAAGTATGATGATGTCATTGTTAAAATCCAAGAATGCGAAGGTCTTTTAGCATCGGCCAGCGATAAGGGTCAAAAGATTGCCTCTGAAGGCACTGCGGCGGATAAGAACAGCATTACCGAGCAGCTGCAATCGCTAAAGAATCAGTTACAGAACCTACGCAAGGCTGTCGAATCGCAGCGCCAGAAGCATCAGCTACAACTGGAGCATCACAAGAAAATGGCTGCTGAGCTATCCGAAATATTGGACTGGTTGCATAATAACGAAGGTGCTGCTAAATCACGACCATTACTTGATCGTGATCCTGAATCGGTGGAACATGAACTGCAGAAGCATAACAATCTCAGCAAGGATATTCAAACATATCTCGATAAGTTTAACAAGATTAATGAGACAGTCAAAACTGAAGTGGGCATGCCAAGCTCTTTGGTAGAGATGCTCTCCGAGGGACGCTCATTGATTTCTTCACTGCCACAAGAGCTAGAGGAACGTGAAAAATATCTGAAGAATAATCGCGATTCACGCTTGGAATATATGCAATTGGTTGCCAAATTCCGTGATTGGGTGCATGATGCAGAAACTCGTCTACAGAATAGCCAACATGGCATTGATTATGAACATTTGGTGCGTGATCTGGAAGAGCATAAGCTCTTCTTTGGCAATGAGACACCCATACGCAGTCTGGTGCACAAACAAATACAGGAGGCTGCCGATAAGATTTGGTCATCGTTGAATAATTTCGAACAATCTGAACTCTCTGCTGAGTTGGCACAATTCCAGACAAAATTGGCCAATACACTTGCCAATGCCAAGACACAGCAGAGCGAGTTGGAAAAGGAGGCCGAACGCTGGCGTGAATACCAGCAGGCTGTGGAACGTGTTAAGGCAACTATTGAGCGCACCAAATTCAACGATGAGCCAGTACAAAATTTGGCCGGTGTACACTTTAACATACAGAAGTTGTCGCATGCCATTGGAAATGCTCAGGTGAGTTGTTCAAGAAAATTATGCACTCGTTTGTGTACAAGTATGTATATGTATGAAGATGCTGTTTTAAAACTCACTTCAGAGTTCAGCTCCATATGGCAAACTACTACAAAAATCGCCTGGGCGTTGCTGTTCTACTTTCGAAAAGCATTTTTTGTTGTTGTTGTTGTTGTTGCTGTTTGTGTAGTGTGCAATGTAATCCTTATACCGGTTTAAATTTTTACCACACTCTCTCTTGCTCTTTTATCTTTTATGATCTCTCTTTCGCTGTCTCTCCCCAAACATTTCGCCGGCCGGTAAACTATGTAAGTCTTATGTAGGTGGCAAAAAAGTAACAACATTGTTGTACTATCTGTAAATATATCTCTTCATAGTTTTTCTCGCTGTTTTTCTCATTTGTTTAGTATATCTTCTCTTTATTTACTCGATTCCCATTTCGCTACTTGACCTTCTCCAAATGAAAACCCAAAAATAGAATTTAAAACCGCTTATGACAACAACACATCAGTTTTTTCCTTGAAAAATAGAAACTCTTGAATGGTTCGTTAAACTTTAGAATGTAATTATGTATCTCTAGCATTGTTAACTCTCGTTTTCTTTTGTTGTTTAAGAACATTAGAAAAAACAAAAACCAAAAAATATTGGTATATTGGAATATAAATGCATATGTAGATAGATTTGAAAATTATATTATAGCCACAAAGTATGAAACAAAGCCATAATAAACCAGCTGTAAGATATTGTATCTCAAAGCTTGAAGCACATTGTTTTCAGCATGACATCATCATACATAAAGTTGAGAATGTAGTGGTAGTACAGCGAGAGTTCACCAGAGAGATAAATAAAGTGCGTGTGAGCCAGAACGTTGAGCAGAGAGTGCGGTTGGCCCCCAATACCAATAAAGACATAAGAGCTGAAAATAAAAAAATGAGATACAAAGTGCGTGCTTTAAATTTAAAAAGTGACCATTTGTAGTCTTTATAGTTAAACTTTAACTTCCTACCTCTTTGTCATTCTATTCAGCTATTTGGAATCGAACTACAGTAGAAACTAGCTGTGTTGACCCTATAAACCACATTTGCACAATTTTTGTGCGGTTAATTATAGAATTTTTCATATTGCGTTGTTATACTTATGAATTTTAGAAAGTTTACGAATAGGTTTCTGTTTTACAAATTTATTATACTGAATATATAAACTAATTTCTTACATGCAAAAGGTGTATATAGCTTAAAATTAAATGTTATGCACAACGCATTGGATCAATCAGAATTTTTCGATTGCTTCGCTCCATGTTGCGTTATTTAATATTTTTTGCTCCTCTCCAATCAAAAAAAAAAAAAAAAAAAATTGGTTGTCTGTAAAGTCGGTTTACGGACGATAATTTTACGTGATAACGTCATAATAATGCATTGATGAAAATTTGCATACTTTTATGAATTGAATTGAATTATTATCACTGAATTATCATTATTTTGTATAATACAAAGAATGAGTTAATTGAAAATTATAATTTTTTCGATAAATTCACATTTATTTGCACTCGTTACAAATGTATTTCACATTTGTACCCTGGCAGACGTCGTTCTGCCATTCCCCTTCCCCTTGCCTCTCCTTTCCCTGCCACTCCTTTCCCCTGTCCCTACTACTATAAATGTATGCTGCGAGGGAAAGAGATAAAACGCGTTTCTATATAGTTTGGCGTTGCCGGCATCAAACACAAAAAAATGTAATTTTTAAATATTTCAATTAAATACAACTACAAATAAATATAACACGTGCAAATTTAATCGCTGTATCTCGCCCCCTCACGCTTTCATTTACATTAGTGACCTCCAACTCATACACTCTCACGCTCTTAATGGTCGGCTCGTATACGTGTTTGTGTGTGCAGTTAGTATTTTTCAGTGTCTATTAAATAAGCAATTTAATATATTTACTCATATAAAATGTAACAACAACAACAAATATCTACAAGAAAAGGGTGGTAAATCAATAACAAATAACAACAGCTACAGCAACAGCAGCCACAAGTACAACAACAACAATGTCGTATATGACGTATAGCTGCACCCACCGTGCGCTAGTTAACACTAATACGCAAACACACACACACAGACACACATAAAAGCTTCACACACAAGCCGCCTTCTGGCGGAACGTGAGTGGGCATGGCTTTTCTTTCGTATGTGGCGTCGTTCATCGATTTATAAGACGTTATCACGTCAAAAAAGTATTATTTTCGGCAGTCAGACCATAATAATATTTATGTTTGTTCCAAGATCATTTAAATAAATTTTTAATGAAAAGACCTATAACAGCATACAAGGATGTTTTTTTTGCCATGTCATAAAACAACTCTTCGAAATCACTTTGTGTTAATAGCACACCAACCAATGCATTTCTTTTATCAAAAATTTGGCTCAACACGAAAAACATACTGATTTTATTTGCATGGTCATTCACCTAGATAATGGTATATTTGTGTTTCTCGATGTATGATTTTATTAAAACCAGCGCCCAGAGTGAACAGCAAGCCGGATGGAAAAATTAGTAAGCCTATTCACAATGTATACAAATTTTGGACAAACTGTTATCAGGATGGAATGGGTCAAAAAAGGCAACAAAAATATTACGTTACGTTTTTAATTGTTTCTATCATAACATTTTTATTTTTTGTCTACTTTTGGTCTAGTAGAGCTTGAATTGCAATAATTTTTATAATTAAACCTTTATTTTTCGATTTCTCAAATCCAAACATTTTCGAAATAGATGCCGGAAATTATAATGTGTTATAATTTCTTATCTACGACAACACTGCGTAGCACAAAACTCGTCTGTGCATTAAACACTGCGACATTTCTCTGTGATTTTCAAATCACTAGTCGGAATTTTGTCTAGAGACTTCTGAGACATCTTTATTTACAAAACAACGAATATTAGTTTTCCATTGTATTTTTGATCTAGGATAATGAAATTGGCGAATGAAAGCATTTGAAAAATAGAAGTAAAAGTAGCAAAAAGAAAGAAAAAAAAATTATGTACTAATATTACATATACAAGATATGTATATGGCTTAGGGTCATTTTCACGACTTGCCCATATCTTTATAGTGGTGCGCGAGGCAATCATTGATATTTAATTCCTGCATCACTGTCCGTAGACCAAGATCTCTCTCTATGAATAATATTATTTCGCACAAACCAATTGGCATCACAGATTCTTCGAGTGTCTTTAGACTGTGTCGCTTGAACTTTCTTTAAATTTAATTTAGAGGTTGTGCATCAGATTTCAATGCCATATCTTCAGGAATGAGCAATAATTTGACGATAAACTAGTAACTTATTTGCCAAAGACAGTTCACAGCCAATTAGCTGTTTTAACTTTCCATAACATGTTCGTAAAACAATGCAGATGGGAGTTTGCTATGCTAAATCGTTTTGCTTGTTCCCTTCTATTTCACTGTTGTAAGCGGTCTTTTTATTTTACCGCCCTTGTGTATTTGAAAGACATTATGTATAGTATGGTAACCCCCGTGTAACTACTGCAATGTCTTACGTTACTCTCTCATTTTAGTATCGCGCACATGTTAAATTCCAAAGCATGGCATATGTTATCACTTATCTATGCATGTGTGTGTGTGTAAGAGAAAAACGTTAGAATATTTAGCACTAAAACTTATGTATGCAAAAATGTGCACAAATGAGAAAACAGCTTTGCGCACTCGCTCTACTATTTACTATGCTCTCTTGCTCTTTGTATGCATATATGCATATATATATATGTTATATATATATATATATGTATGTGTAAAAATATATCTCTCAACTCGCTAAACTTTGCTTAGAACTAATACACTTGTAAACGTATTAGAAATTTTGATACAGCTGATTTGAAAACAGGTTGTTTGTTGTTGTTGTTTTTGCTATTGAGCACTCAACCGGCATATTTTTTTGTTGATGTTGTTGTTTCTATTTGAGCTGCAAAAATGAGAGTAGTTTTTATGTGCGTATGAGTAATATTTAATGTTGTAACTGTAATTTTAATTATGAGTTACAATTATAAAAAAACATTATAATTATATGTATGTATATATTTCATGCCCACCACCCACATTCATACACAGCTATGTATGTATGAATTTAACATCTGCTCTTGCTGTTTTTTTTTTTTTTTTGGAAGCTTGCAAAATGAAAAACGTGTTTCGCTGCTTTTAGCGCTCTTCAATATGTTTACTCTCAATGTCTCTCTCTCTCTCTTTTCGCCGGCAGCTGTCGTAACATACACATGCATATGTAAAAAGATCCCCATGCCACTTGTTTTTGTTTTACTCTTTTTCTCTCTCTCCATCTCTCTTTATATCACAGTTGCTTATTGCCGAGCGCAAAGGCGGCTTTTAGTTACGTTTTCAATTCGTGCTTTTAACAAATATTGGCACATGCAATGAAATCATTTCAATTTGAGACGTTTTTCGAAGCGGTTGCGTTGTGTCAGCGTTTTTAATACGCTTAATTTTATTCACAAATAAAAGAAAAAAACAACCAAACAAAAAAAAAAAAAAAAAAACAACAACATCGATTTCAACAAAGCTTGTTAATTTAAATTTCGCGTTTGTACAATAAATTTGTGTTGTTGTTAAAACTATTGAATACATGTGTATGTAGAGCTGTATATGTTTGTGAAATAAGTTTATAACGCAAATTAAACAGGAACGCGACGAAAAAGAACAAGAAAATATAAATATACATATACATATATAAAAAAAAAGTTAACGTCATCGACGTTTTGTATGTGCGTGAAAAAGAGTTGAGATACATTTTAAAGTAAAAGATACATTTTGTACTGCAAGTGTTTTCTCGTGTTTGTTTTGATAGCACGTTTGTTCTGATTTTGGGAGGTGAGCATACATACATATATATGTATATATTTACAATATATATAGAAAATTGTGAAATTGCTTACAAAATACCGACTGTAGGCGTTCGCAACGTATGATGTCAAAGTTCAACGTAAAATTCTGCTCAAAAAAAAAAAACCAACCCTTAAAAATTGCAAGAGCAAAAAGAGCAAAAAAAAGAAAAATCTGCCATATGCAAAGTTTGAACTTGAATGTAAAAATTTGCAACTATTTTTTTTTCTCTCATTTTTTGTTTTAAATCAATTATAAGTGCTAAAAAGTTCAAAGTGTTAAATGCATTAAAAACTTAAATAAATTAAATCAATTTAATATTTGTTTTTTGTTTTTTTTTTCTCTATCTCTATCTCTATATAGAGTCAAACAAGCGATCTGCAACTTGTCAATCAACAAGCACAATCGCTTATACGTCAAGCGGATGCACGTAATCGTCAGCTGATTGAAAAGGACAACGCTGATTTGAATCGCCTGTGGCAGGAACTAATACAAAATTTGGAAAAACGTCGTGACGGTCTACAGCATATTGCCGAACAGTGGGATCGTTTTGAGAATCAATTACACAGCTGGGAGAAAGCATTGGGACGTTTGGAAGATAAATTCCGCAATGTCGACCCAGTGGTAAGGTCACGACGTCATTTGGAAGATACCAAGCATGCCATCCAGGTGAGTGTTTAATATGTTGTCTATATTTACAAATGTAAGTTAGATATTCGAGTGAAGATAGCCTTTGTTAGCATTTTTTTTCTAGAGAGAGTCTTGAATCTAGTTTTAATACATAAAATATATGTGGCTATAAAAGTACATACGACTTAGAATATCACTGCTAGTTGGAGTATAGCGCGGAATTCGTTTTTTGAATGAGTAGTATCGTATTTTATAAGATTCAGATTACTAGCTCAGTACAACCTTTTTTATGCCAGAGGTAGTTTAGTTAAGAGAGTTTATTCTCTCCGCAAATTTATAGATCAAATTAACTTTCTAAAAGCATGTTTTTGACAATCTCGCGAAAATACCGTACGTACATATGTATACCGCAGTGCTACATATTGGTCCCTCTGTGTACGTGATTGGCCGACGGCTAGATTAAACTATAGCACAGTGCTACAAAATAAAAATAAAAAATCTGTGCACTTTTAAAATAACCTAGGCTATAAGTCTCTTCACGTATCATATTTCTGCATTTTTCAAAAAGTTCTAACACTCACATTTTTTATAGTTATTGTTAAAAAACTGTTTTTGGGCCACTTCATGCAATTATCATACAATAACTAAGTAAATTGTCAACTGATTTTTGACTTGCCATCGATTTCGGGAAGAAGCAGAATAGACCTTTCATATTTGTATATAATGTTTTGGTGTCAATATGAAAAAAGTAGAATTTTTAGCGAAATAATCGGAGACTTTTATTTTTTTTTTTTTTTGCATTTTATAAACTGAGTACCAGCATGCAATTTTGCTAAATTTTCATTGAACTTATTATATTTAGAGTCTGGCAGAGTTAACAAACGAAAATGGAGATTGGGTAAAAATAAATTTGTTACGTTTAAAAATTCGTCCATCAGCGTCTCTCTTAAATGACAAGCATTAATTAACTAGCATTCTGACTTTGCTTTATTCTTCGATGCGCTTTTCAATTGTCGAAATTTCTCCTTTTACATTATTTGTCGCTGAGTTAATCGAGATTTTCTGAAACGAATACCAAGTGAGCATGCAGAAAATGAATTTTTATAGCTATATTCTATCTTCTTTTGCCATAAACCTACAGAAATTCATTTAGCAACTCAACGCAATTAGCGCCTTTCTTATTTTCCAAAACGTTCTCGAGCAAAGAAATGAAACTCAGACATGCGCTTTTTCAACTTTAATTAATTTTTGCAAATAAAAATACTGTTTTTGGCTTTCAGTATACGCATTTAAAAATAATGTCTTACTGGCCAGGCTTGAACATCCAAATAGAACGCCCACCCAAACGCTGCTACGTCCTTGATTCGAGTACATTATTTTTGACTTGCTGTTTCGTAAAAATTGCTAACAAAGTCGTCTCGTTAGTACTGATTTTCCGCCTCTGTACGCCAGTGTATGATGGCGTTTTCCGTAGTGTATTCCAATGAAATACTTGTATTTATAGTTACAAGTCCACGCTTATCAGCGAGCGTAGCTGTAAGCGAACCAAGCGGAAATCTCTATGCCAGCGACATGAGAACATTTTCTATTTATGTACAATACTTACATATGTACATATATATTTTCCTACGCCCTTTTTGTTTCTTTATAAGACGCTGTAATTAATTTGATTAATTAAGTCTTCTTAGAATACTTTGACAGCACATGTTCTTAAAGCTTCTTGCTTACATATGTTGCTGTATATTTTGTAATTCATTCATATTTTTGTCATAAATAAATTCCAAACTCAGTTTTTTTTTTCTCAAAAAGCAGACATAGAACGAATACGACTATGATTTTGATTCTCTAGGTCATCAAGTATTGAGCTTACTACGAGTATATATGTAATTTATATTGAAAAGTATATATATATATATATATTTAATAAAATTTGTACATATATGTATCTACGTATTTCATATACGTTTATGTGTTTTGCTGTTCGTTCGTTCGTCCGTCTGTCCGTCCGTCTGTCTGTATAAACCATTAGCTAAGTCAACACGTCGTTGTGCTCGTCAAGTTCATGGTCAATATACCGACTTATTGTCTACGTATCTATAGATTTTGTGTTACGTGAGTGCCGCAAAAGAGCGCAAATCTCTTTCACTATCATGCGCAAAGTTTAGGTTGAGCTTACGCTGTTTCGCTCAATCTTTCTCTCTTTTTATACAATGTACAATAAAATAAAAATAAATTATGCAAAATTATATACATATGTATATACTCGTACATAGTTATAGTTAGGTACATATGTACTATATATGTATTATATTTAAGCTGGTATAACAATGTCGCGCATTACGTATTATGTTACGTTGTTTTGTATGACGTAGTGTGGCAGTTCCGAAAAAAAAAGAAAAAAAAACGACAAAATTGGCTTCTATTTGTTGCTTTATTTCGATATTTCTATTGTACGAGGTCAGTTTAGTATGTTATTACAAAGAGTTTGTGTCAGAACTTGTGTCGGTTTTTCAACCATCTTGACCATTTAAGTCAGATTTTGTGTTTCATTCGACCAATAAAGCCAAGATAGGTCTAAAATGCGCCATATTGAATACACCATTTTGAATTTTTTAAATCTGACATCACTTTCGTTAGCAGTGAGTCCAAAATCCTACCAATAATCACTTTAATTTTTTTTTATTACGCTAGTTAGTTGGGAAATCGTTATATTCAAATATATACAGGGTGTCTCAGAAGAAAGTTCAAATTTAAAAATCGATAAAAAAGTGTGTAAGTAGTTTATTGAAAAAATGTTTATTACATATTAAAATACACACTTTGGGAATTTATTTCTTAAAATCCAAATGGAAACTGTTGCGTTCACGGCATTCATTTAATCGAGCACTAAAATTTCCTATGACTGCTCGGCAGGTATTCTCCGTGATGGCTGCCATTTGATGACGGATATTTCCTTTTAATTGTGCCAGGGAAGTCGGTTTGTTGCCGTAAACTTTAGATTTGACGTAAAAACACAGAAAAAAGTCCATAGGGGTTAAATCGGGACTTCGTGGAGGCCAATTTATGTCACCTCTCCTGGAGATCAATTTGCCAGGAACAATTCCATGAACTTGTGGTAGAGACCTGTTGGACGTATGTGAAGTTTCTAAAAATGCGGAACAATGATGATCTATGCACGTTTAAAGCAACAGCACGCTTCCGAATCGAAAGGTCCGGGTTGTCACGAACAGACTGAGTAACACTGTCTACGTTTTCGAACTTTCTCGAAGATCTTGGACGCCCGGATTTTGATTTTTCTGGCGTTGAACTGGTCTCTTCAAACCTCTCGACCCATTTTTTGCTTGGTGCATCATTTAAATGACGAAATGTAAAACTCACGGTCCGCTCCCGAGAAACGCTATATAGCGACTAAATTCCCTAAAGCTAGGCTACCGAATGACATAACCACCGCGCCCCTCGGAATAGTTGCGTTCACGCAATCAGCAATAAGTGAATGAGTTATTAATTGTTAATGAGAATGGAGTAACAATATTTTAATAGTTTTAGTCGTAGCGTTGGTTGGATCGTAGCCACTCGTCGTTTGGATTCGATCATTCGTCGTAAATCATTTGCGTCGTAATCACCTACGTCGTCTTAAGGTTCAAACCTAACTCTGCAGCCGGCGTATGCACACTGCTCGCCATAGCATCAGTTTTGTAGTTCGCCGTCACTCTCTTCGTCATCGTTGTTTCTCCTTTCGCCTTCTCGTCATCATTGTCTTATTATATTACTTGTCGTTGTCTAGGGATTTTGCTATTGGTACTACAAGTGGTAATTGTGCATGCACATACATGAAAAAACACTCTTGTTTTCTGCAAAAGTTGACCGAAATTTGTAAATATGCATAATTAGATAATATCATTTCGATTAGTCTACTCAAATTTTGGAACACTAGAATTACCGGACTGTAGAAAGAGTGCCAGCGAGCTCGTTGCAGTGCCTGAAAGAGATTTGAACTTACGCTCTCTTACGCCACTCTATACAGAGGTTTACCTGCTATTGGAACCACTCAATTCCTTTATCTAACATGCACCACCAATGCCCCTTCTTAGATACCACCGTTCCACTTCTCATTGGTTATAAAATTTTGTTTTTGGATCTTAATTTTCACAGTATTCACTACCAAATCGCATCAATCTAGTTTTTTATTGAACTGCCCTCGAACATGTAGCTATTAGAATCTCTTATAGAATTTGCCAAAATAAATTAAATTAATAAATTAATGTTATAGAACCAGTTAAAACAAAACAGAATAGTAGATAACAAATTAGTGAGGAACACACATAAGTAAATTAACAAACTTGTTTGCCATTTATTATTGACTTTCGATTTCTGTTAGTTTCGTCGAGGCTATGGGTTGCTTGATTTATTACATTAAATAAATAGAGAACAGGGAATTAAATTAATATATATATATAAAACGTTTCTTATTTTCGGAATTGGTTGCACAATTTAAGAGATATTATTATTTATTATCATCTTTATACAATATGTCGAAAGATAAATCATCTTCAGAGTATAATTCCTTAGTATGTATAGTATCTGCATATCTAAACGTATGTAGAAGTGTCGTAGTTTGTTTGGATTTTGGTTATATAAGCGATATTATAGCGAATGCAAAGAAGCACGCTTCGCTTCTTGTAGATATCTGTATCTCGTTGTATTACTTAGGTGAAACAATCTGTTTATTTTCATATACATCTGTATGCATGTTTTCCAACAATTAAAGCAACTAGATACCTTACATTTATCACATAAATCATTTCCAACTATTGACTAATATAATATAATTTAAAAAAATTACTTTTTAAACTGTAAAATTTAGAATTCATCGAGAAATATTTTATACTGTGTCTCTGTACGTAATAGTTTGATTTTATCGGCGTTAGTTTTCAAGTTTTTATTTATTTTTTTTTTCTTCAAAGCGTGAAATTTTTTTGTAATTACAATGATTACTATTTATTGTTTTTAGTGTAATAATTGTTGTTGTTATTGCATGAGGTCATTGTTGATAAATAAACGTTTAATTTACAAGCAATTTTTGTACTAAAAATAGTATCTAACATAAAAAATTGATTGTATATTCGTGTTAAACGCAAATAGAAGTTAATTTTTAGTTTTATAATAAGAGCACATAAAATCAATAGTATTTACAATGCAATATTTATAAAAATTATACCATTTCAATGTAGAGAAACAGATTTTATACAAGTAGTATGTACGTCTTTGCTTCAATGATAAGTGTTTCATTAAGAACGCACTTAGAATGTAAAGAATTCTACTATAATACTATAGTGTTTTGAAATAGTTTTCTCTAAAGACCTGGTCAGACCATCTGATATTTACGTGTCATGTTACTTGATTTGTGTTTCGTGTAACTGTCAAAATATTACACAAAAACTTTACGTTGTGGTCAAACGAACGCGCAAACAAAATTTGACAGCTGCATTTTTAGTGTTAGCCAGTGGCAGCAGAACACTGTAAAATGTAAAATGGTAGCATTTGGTGTCGCAAATGATTGCTGCAACCAACAATAGCAAAGAAGAAAGTAAAACAGTTGATTTTTACACTGCTTGTTTAAAAAAAAATACTGTTTACTACTTTTGGCAACAATTCGCAACACTGTTAACCAAATGACTTGAACATCTTTAACGAAATAGAAACGTAGCTATTTCCAAAATGTAATAAACTTTTTCATGGCCACACGAGGTGCCACGACTATTCTAGCAATCTGACACGTTAATATAAGACCGTCTGACCATGCCTTAAGAAAAATCGAACTCTATTATAATAAATATTAAAAATTCTTTAAGTTATCGAAATGATTTTGGTAAAAGATGCTGCGGTACTACCATAAAATAGATCTCTGATTGGTGTGCTATGAAATCGCTTTCATTTGAATAACGTATAAATTAATAGTTGAAACTTGAGACGAAAGCTTTTTCACAGCACAATTCTGTATTTGGGATGGCCGGTACAAAGCAATCCTCTCATTTTTGGACTAAACGGCTATATTACAATAAGTTTCCGCAAATGTATGTTACAAACAGAATAAGGTATCGCAGACCACATTAAGTGGATATACATACATATATATATATAGCATCAATAATCGTGTCGAAATAGACATATACATACGTCTGCCTGTCTGCCCGTCTGTACGAACGCTGAGCTCTCCAAGATTATAATGCTGACGTCAGAGTGCACGCTAGAAGCAATACGGCGGATCATACGGCGCTATATCGCGTTGTGAACCATTGCTTGTACCATCTTATGTGATCGCAGAAAATGTGTTAGAGTGCAAGCAAATCGGCAAGCGAGTTCAAGCGATAAAGTGATACCGCAGCGAGAAAGCAGTTGGAAAACTGCTTACTTTTTGCTTTGCTTTTTTTTCTCGTTTCATTTGTGCGTGTTTTTGTGGTTGTTTATGCCATATATCTGAGTATATTTATATTATAACGGGAGTTTTTAGTGTTATATATCGCATTCACTCTGACATCGTCTAGCATTCGAAATGCTTCTAGCACTCACTCTGACATCAACCTAACGATCCCACGATCCATTTAACTCAATTGGAACGCTCAACCAATTTATCCATAAACTTTTTAAACTCGCTTTTTGGAATATTTTTTAGCACCGGTGTCACAGCTGCTTTTATGGCTGGAATGTCATCGTAAAAAGCTGTTTTCATTGCAGTTTTCATTTTTGGGCAGAGAAAATAATCGCACGGTGATAGACCAGGTGAATACGGCGACGAATACAGAGGGTAGTCAATGAGACTGTTTTGTGTTTTTTTGTCATCAAAAATTCATTGACTACACGTGCGATTTTTTGATTATCATTTAACTGATGTGGAACACCACGTGCAAACACGTTTCTTTTACCCAGTTTTCAGTTAAAATTTTGTAGATTGTACAGTAAGATGAATTTAATTCTTCTGCCAGCATTCTCACAGTGAAATTTGCATCGATAGCGATTATTTCATTTACTTTTTGCACTAACCCGATTAGATAATGCGTCATACGTCATCTTATACGAGTGCTGCTATTTATATTTCGGGAACTGGCAACACTAATGTCAAAAGCCAAAATCTGGCAACACCATAATAAAGTTTGAAATTTTTTGGCATAAACGTACTCACAAAGTTTTGATGTACAATTGCTATTTGTTTTGTTTACAGTGAGTTAAGAAAAGCAATTTGGCCAAAAAATGGAAATTTCAAGAGAAGGTTTTCGTTGGAATTTTTTTCACAACTTTCGACGTTGATTATCTCAACAAGAATGTGTCAATGAACTCAGTTCTTTGTATGGCAATAAAGCACCATCAAAAACAGTATATCGCTGCTATAGTGCATTCAATCGTGGTCGTAGTTCGGTCGCCGACGAATTCCGAGAAGGTCGTCCAAAATCTGTTTTTGTACCCAAAAACATCGATGCAGTGCGTGAACTGATAATGCAAGTTCGTCATGTGACATATCGTGAGATAGGGGCATCCTTGCAAATTAGTTCCACTTCAATACATGCGATTTTGCATGAACACTTAGCTGTAAAAAAAATTTACTCTCGTTGGATACCCCATAATTTATCATTGGCTTAAAAAAAGGCTCGCGTCGATTGGTGTAAGGAAATGATTAAAATATTCGACCGTGGTGCTTCAAAAGACATGTATGAAGTCGTGACAGGTGACGAATCATGGATATAGTATGCGTATGAGCCGAGCCGGAAACAAAATCAAAATCAATCGACCGTGTGGGTATTCCAAGACGAGCCAAATCCAACAAAAGTTGTTCGTGGAAGCAGCACAGCGAACCAAATGATCGCCTGTTTCTTCGGCCGAATGGGTCATGTGGCCACTGTTCCGCTTGAGCAACGTAGGACGGTCAATTCTGAGTGTTACACGACCATTTGTTTGCCGGAAGTCTACGGAGAAATTCGTAAAACCAACTGCCAAAGACAAATCACCGCCATCATGACAATGCGAGCTCTCACACATCTCGTCAAATAAGTGCATTTTTGAGCAGTCAAAAATTCGAATTAATGACTCATCCACCGCACAGTCCTGTTTTGGCACCCAATGACTTCTTCTTGTTCCCGAGTATCAAAGGTAAACAGCGTGCTCAACGATTTACGAGCGCCAAAGAAGCGAAGCAGTTGAAGCGTTGAAAAACCATGTTTTGGAGGTGTCTCAAGAGGAATGCAAAAACTGCTATGACAAATTGTTTGAACGAATGCAAAAGTGTATTGATCATCAAGGGGAATATTTTGAAAAACAATAAAGCCATTTTCATTTAAAAATGTTTGTTATTATTTGCTATTCCCGAAATATACTCTTATAATAGTTTGTATGCTCTTCAGTTACATCTTCTTCATTATAACTATACAAAATATCTTTATTCAAAGTAACGTACTTTCAATTAAAACAAATTACTTATTATGTATACTGAAGCAAATGATGGCAAAAAAAATGTTTTAATTAAAATAAATGCTACCATATATAATTTAGCCGCAACGAATTCGGCATACGATGCTGTCATACTCGTACCGCAGCCAAATATAGAGCGATAAAAAGTAGCAGCAAGCATATCAAATAAGATTCCAGAACTTTTTTATGAACATTACAACAACAACGACATAAAATATAGTTAATTTTTTACAAAGTTAACCACAAAAAAACAAAAAAAAAAAAATTCAACGATCAACATTGAAACAAAAAAAAAAAATGAAAATAAAAACTATAAAAAAAAATTTAATCAAGTCAGATAATGTTTCTAACGACAATGGTCAACGAAACTTAGTTTATAGATTTTTTGTTATTTTATTCTGTTTACTTTAACCTTCGTTTGAATTTGTTTAAAAACTGGATTCGAATGAAATTAAAAAAATTGAGAATATCTACTTTTATTTCGAAATATTTTGGTTTTTCTCGAATGCTACGCAAAACTTGCCAAATGAAATACAAATAAAAAAATCAATTCAATTTAAATTTTATTTGTATAAACGTATGTGTGTATTTTCTATGTGCAAAAAGTAAAAAAAATATATATATAAGTTATAAATATAAATAATAAAGCTGTGTGGCAAGTGTTGCAGAAAAGTATTTATTCAAAAACAAAACCAGTAATAAATATATAAAAGCGCGCTGTCTACGAAACAGGAAGTTTAGCCAATTTTGAGAATTTGTTTTTAAGCAGTGTACGGTATTTTGCATTCCAAAATCAAAATCAAATATAAAAAAAAAAAAAAAAATGTATCTAATGGTTTTCTTTTCTTATCTCCTAACTACAGGAATTACTTGGTGAAACAGAACAACTCAAATCGTCTAATAAGGAGATTGAGACGTTATCAAAATCCATTGTTGATTACCTTAGGGACATACACCAACCATCGGCGGAGGCCATACAGGCCAAAGTGGATAACCTAGTACAACAGCAAACAAAGTGAGTACTGCAAAAAATCGATAAATCGATCAATTTTCAATTTCAATGTTATAGCGCAGATACATTATTTTTGTTAAATCGTGCGCGAAACAAATGTAATGTAAATTCGAGAATAATTAAAGAACTTGCTACCGCATTCGCGTTTAAAAGTTTTACAATACATAGCAGCATACTATACCTATACCTATGCCCCGAAGGGTCTTTGAATCGTTTTCCCAAACGGAAATTGGCACTTTTCGATTGTGTAATTGTGAAAAATTAATGTTGCTGAACCGGTCGGTCGTACGGTCGCTAGTTGTTGATAGCTTGCAAAAAAAAAAAGTGACAGTAGTAGTAGTAGTCACTCATCCAACTATTGTTCTCGCTACATTGTATCTGTATCTAACAACGGCGCCTGACATCATGGCTGTGTAGTATGTTCTACGTACATAGTTGCTACATTGTGTCGGCGCTTTTAACTAAAGATTATTTGTTTGAAAAAAAAAAAAAAATACTTAAATTATATTTAACAAATTACTTTTTCGTACATTTTTGCACATTTCAACGTGTCTAGCTTCCATTGTGTTAATTTCTTTTCGCACTTGGCAAATGCTGCGCTTCGTGACTTCTTTTAACACTTTCAACTGCCTGCCTGCCTGCCTTTCTTTGGCTTTTCACGCTCTTCTGAACCTCAATGAATAATGAGTTGCGCTTTACTGCGTTGACTTGACTGACTATCTGTACTCAAGTTTCAAGTGGTTGCTTTTACTTAGTAGGTCTATATTGTATGTATAAAGTTATTTGTTGTATGTTGTAGAGTTTGTTTTTCAAGTGTTGCTCTTTTAATGAAATTACAGCAGATATTTTTTACTCATACTAGTGCAAATATCTCTTTGCTCAAATATTAAAAAAATATCTTCTTTATATATATATAATCGTTGGTGCGTATATTTGCGATTGTGTAACTTTTGAACAACTTGACCGATAGTTAAAAAATGT
The DNA here is from genome assembly GCA_035044765.1 of Leucophenga montana. Taxonomy (NCBI): domain Eukaryota; kingdom Metazoa; phylum Arthropoda; class Insecta; order Diptera; family Drosophilidae; genus Leucophenga; species Leucophenga montana. The sequence continues at coordinate 1,340,042 of JAWNNQ010001325.1, read as the reverse complement.
TACCCCTGGAGCTGCTTTGTGCATCACCAAAAGTTAATGAAACCCTGACAGTATTATCACCTTCGGTGTTTGCTAACAGAGCGCTTGTCGTTTAGACCCACAATAATTAATAAAAATTATAGTGGGTGTTACTATTGATCAGGGGCATGTTTTTATCTATATAGTATACTTGTATTTTTGAAAAAATGCAATCAAAATTAGCAGTTGAACAAATGTTTACCAATTTTTTGGACCACAGTGCAAAATTTTCCATAATAGGCTATTTGTCGGAGCTCACATTTTATAAGTACTCTTTAAATAGTTTTTGAAAAGTGAGCAGATGCTCAAGTAAACCAAAATCGTAAACTTGTTTAAAAAAAAAAACAAAAGTCTGCTTACGTGCTTATTCGAGCCTGTTCACCCCTTTCGGACCTTTTTCTGCCTCTGATTTTCGTGCTTCTGAGGTCTGGCCTGAGTCAGCACAAAATAAGCCAACAATTTAATTTCAAGGCACGAACCCGTCTTGCTCCAGCGGAAGTCCGTGGGCTACGAGCAAAAACACAGCCCGTGCTCAGCTCTTATTCAAAATTATACAATAATTTTAAGGGAGATAAACAATCGCAATTCGTAAAGCTGGTTTGGTATTCGCTTTCGGAAGAATTTCGTGATTTTGATTTACTTAGCATTAAACATACCAAATACACATGCTCAATGCCAAGTGAATTCAAATCGGAAATTCTATCATACTAACGGTGTTATTGGTACATATACACTAGTTCACGCAGGGGCGTCGACCCTGTGAAACGGAGGAGAGTTCATATGGGTCGTAATAAATTAGGTTCTGAAAATTTCAATGAAAAACGGCAGCAAAATTACTACAAATACAACTCGAAAGACTAATCAAGTTATTGATAGCTGTGGTCAAAAAAATGTTTGCCGATGAATTTATTCTCCTTCATCATCTAACACAATTTCTAATGTTTGATTTCTTTTGCCTTTCACTTAAACATATACTGGATATTAATGGATCTAAAGAATCCATAGCTCTATAAAAAACATCAGCCATGTTGTTTAGTCGGCTATTCTTTCGGACATGTGATTTCCTATCGTTTTTATAGAACTTATTCCTTGCTTCTGAAGCATTTTCTCCTAAACATCCAACCGGAGCTAAAGAGGAGTTCATTATTTTCAAGCCGTGAATTAATATTTTGTGGACCGTCGGTGATATTGGATACCAAGGATATGTATTAATATATAAAAAAAATGTTTTCTCACAAAATGCCTTGAATTTTTCAATATCAACAGAATGCTCGCACGAAATGGTGATCAAAATTTCATACAAATTGTATAAAATATTTTGTTAAAAACTTGTAATTGATGAAAATAATTGGTAATTCGTGAATGCACTTCCAGCCGTGATTCCATCATTACTATTCCCACCCGTTTTGTTTGGGAATGCTTATATGTAGACCCATTTTTGTCCACATCATTTCCTGAATTTCCTTTTTCCGAGACATCATTTCGATTTTGTCAGCCTGTTTAATGTGCCACTTTCGAATTTTTAGCCTATAGGATACGTTCAATACAAACTCTAAAAATCTAATACACACATGCAATGGACTTGCACCATATTTTAGAGTCGCAGGCCTTGGCTTAAAACATTCGGAATGAAAATCAGTGGTTTCCAGGAGTTTTTTAGGATTGACCCCACATATTGGGCAGCACTGAGTTAATGAGGTACCAGTTAAAGTGTTAAGTACTTTACTATCAATAAGTGTTATTTGTGTTTCATATGTAATGACAACTTCTTTGCCTTCCTTTCTATATATAAAGTCCTTTAGACCGGCGACTTGCACATCCAAACATTCTTTTTCTCGTAATATTTTGTCATGGATTTCCTTTGAATACTCAATTTTAAGTGACCTGCATAACATTACAGATGGATGTGGAGCTCTGTTATTCCAAATAATTCGTTGATTTGCATCTATTCATTTTAAAGGTATCATAGTGCTGACAAAAAGGGATAGATCCAGGGATGCAGGTTCTTCTGATCGAAACTGCTGTTTATATAAGCTTTGGCTTAGCTTGCTATTAACCTGGAAGGTGAAACATTTTCCATTTGAGCTGTAACCTCTTTTTGCAGCACCAATATTCTTTCGGCTGAATGGTCCAAAATTTGTTGCATTCAAACCTGCGCAAGATTTTCTATTGAATTTCTATTGAAATATATGGATATGGGGGAAAAATGTCGCAGCCACGAACTTTGTTTAGATGATGAAGGTTAATATACTGCTGTTTTCTAAGTCCATTTTCCAAAAAAAAAAAAAAAAATGCAAATGCTTCTTCAGGGGTAAGAGGAATAATTCACCTGAGATTTCCAGCCTCCAGTCGAGTATCCTGTGTGTTCTTCCCTGACGACTTTTAATGCATTAAACAAATCATCCTCTTTAGACTTCTTCGCAGAAACAGAAGCCGCATGTAATAAGTGCTGCGTTGAAAAGTCTGCGTCCGATGCAACATCACTTGCTAATTTTAGTTTCAAACGCATTCCAGCCTGTGTAGTGTTGGCCTACCCATTTTACATGGAGATGGATCCGTAAGCTGTTCATCTAAAGTTATAATAATCGCCTGCGAAAGCCACCTTGAGTGCTGAACGTTAAACCTTGACAGCATACGGCAATATTTGCATTTAGGCAAATATTTCTTAATGTGTGATGTAAAACTGCAAATTTTTTCTTCAATTTGATTAACTTGTGAGTTGCCTGCATTCATATTCATTTTTTCCAACATCCACTTCTTTAAGGCAGAGATGTCTCGTCCATTGTTGTCCCAAACCTTCAGCAGTTTTAAGCGGCGAAACTCATATTCGGCTGCAATATGTCATTTTTTTCGAAAACGGACAAAAACGGGCATAGGAAATTATTAACACCGTAATCTATACATTTTTACGAAACACACATAGGTTTTAGTTGTTCGCTGGCGCTTGCGGGAAATAAGTTACACTCCACGAAACATTACATTAGCTGTAAAAATACTCTAACAAGTATTGAACAGACATAACAAAACATATAGAAACTAATACGCTACGTTGACTCTACATACCTGTACGATTATTTGCCATATTTACAAATTGTCTTCACTTTAAAGAAAAAGCCACAAAAAACGCTCAAAGTTTATTAATATTCACGGTTGTATTTCGATAACTCAAGCATGCATTTAATCAGCTGACCTTAATTGCGCGCCAAATTCAAATCACAGATATTAAAAATATTTTAAAAATAGTTTTGTCTTATCTTAATTATTTACCATTATAAAACCCAATCAATTTTGAGTTTTTAAAATATAAAAAAAAATTACTTTATGCACAAATTTCGGACTTTTTGCACATAGTGCACTGCTTGCAATTTTGGCGCTCTTCATTCTCTTGAGCTGACTATGGCAAACAGTAATTCGTATCCATCTGAGTACCAGAAGAGTGTTCGGCTACGGCGAACACCCGAGCACATCTCTGGTAGAAACCAATCAGGCACTTAATGATTGTTTTGAGTGAAATTTATCAAAAGTATAAAATATTCCACCGAAGTAAACAATTACTCTATTTTCAATTATTTGCGAATTTGCATATGCTGAGAATGATTTAAAAATGGTCTTATAAGTTTATTATGCAAAACTTTAAATACTTCCTTTTAATTTTGAATATACCTGAGCTAGAATATGTATAAAAATTTTAAATTTCTCTGCTCTTAAAAGCAACCAAAGAAGTTTCTACTTATTCTTCATGAAGGCAAACTGACGTCAGCGTGTCTGCGTATAATTTTTATATTGTTGGAGCAGACAGTTACGCTCCGAAGAGTTACGTAACATGAGTTGCCAAAGAATTAACAATTTGAACCTTGCTTTTAAGTACTTAACAGACCTTAAAAGTCAAAACAGACAAAGCCAATGCGTTTCATGCCATTTCTAAGAATTCAAATGTAAAAGTTAATAAAACTAGTACAAAAAAAAAAAAATAAATAAATAAATAAAATAAAATAAAATAGAAAAAAAATATTTATACAAAAGGAAAAATTTCTAAATAAAGCGTATAAAGGTATTCTATACGTTTGTATATTTGATTTTAAAAGATAGATAGATAGATAGATAGATAGATAGATAGATAGATAGATAGATAGATAGATAGATAGATAGATAGATAGATAGATAGACAATTGAAAAGGAGCTATACGCTTGTAGAATTTAGAATATGTGCCATACTGATACACCGTCGCCTTATCGCGCGGCTGATATTTCTGATAATCATTTTCTATAAAGTTTGTCGTCAAAAGCAAAGCTAAATTATAAATTTGAGCAGAAATCGCACAATGTATTGATTGTTAATTGTATAAAACCACAAAAGAACACAACGATAAGCGCATTTTTGTACTTAGTGATTTGATAAAAATCTAAGTCAGTCCCGTCAGTTTTTGCGGAAATTGTCAATGGCGACTGGTGTCGAATTCTGGCTGTCATAGCTGGCGCTTGTCAACAACAGCAAAATGTAGTTTGTTGTTTTTATTTAATCGTATATATGTACATATATATATATATATATATATATATATATATATATATATATATATATATATATATATATATATATATATGTAGTTATATATTGTATATATATATATATATATATATTGCAAAACGTTGTGTCAAATTAGACGTTGGCGCATTGCTTTTAAATGCACGTGATAGATACTTTTATTTTTAAATTGGCACAAACGTTAAAAATAGTTGCAGATACACTTCAGCAACATGTTGCTATAGCTAGGAAATGTTGCTTAAGCATGCTGCTATATTCACCAGCTGTGTTATTCACCACAGGTCATGTGTTGGTTATCTCTTTGATCGAAAGATATCTTTTGCGCTCTTTCTCTCTCTCTTTTCTCTCTCTGTTTCTCTTAAATTTATTTTTACCGCATTTATTTAAAAGAAAATGTAGAAAGAAAAAAAAAATGTTGAATGGTGTTAAATGCAACACTGACACAATTTCCGCTTTTTAGAAAGAATAGAAAAGAAAAACAAAAAATAATAGAAATGTTTTTTTTTTCGGTCCATTTTTCTTTATTTTATTTTTATATTTTTGGTATTTTTGTTTTTGTTTTTATTTTTTTTTGACATGGCAGCGGTAAAGGCTGCAATTTTTCATGCCACAAACAATTCATTAAGCAGCTGTGTGCGTCTTTTCTGCTTTCAAATTGTAGTTTCTTGGCGTTTCTGGGGGGTTTTTTTTTGCGTTAGTGCTTTTAGGCTTTATTTATTTTTATATGACATAGTTGTGTTTTTTATTCTAGTCTTCTAGTCTTCAAAAATTTAAAAGAAAAGACAAAAGTTTTGTTAAAGCATATACGTTTTTATACCCTACATAAACGTTCACAAAAGTATGAAATATTTCAATGTATACAGATCTAGACTTGGGGTTAAGTGACGGCTATCGTATGTTGTAAGATGTTAAACGCTTTAAAGATTTTTACAATTTTCACATGCATACATAGCCTTAGAATACACTGTACTCAGAGGCACACTATACTTACGTAACAGGCATTTGGGGGTGTGACTGACGCAAACTAAACTTTATACCAATATTCTTAAACAGCGTCGAAAGCTGTATCGATATATGAATACTCATATATTCGTCCGTCCTGTCCGTCTGGTTGTATGCAACAACAGATTTTAGATAATAATGTGCTAGAGGCTAGAGTGTTAGAGCTAGCTGTAGGATATTTGAAATTCATAAACTCACGACCGCTGTATTCTTGTTTTGAAGATGTATAGGAGGATGCGCGTAATCACTGCTCCACTGTCTGGCCACTTCACCCTCCTCGTCTGCACCAGTAACTGTTTCAAGAGACACAAACTAATCAGTAGCTTATTTTTCTCATATGGGGGCATGTCACCATCCATTTTTCTAGTGGATCTTATTGTTGCTATTTTCCTTTACATATGTATCAAATTTCATCCATCTTTGTTAAATAATTTCTGAGATATTCCGATTTGGAATATGACATATATAGCTACTAACTTAGCCTATGACCATCCTGACTCGTTTAATAATATTCTATAAAAATTTAATTTAAATGAAGAGTATAGTTTCCGAGTCAATACGCAATGTACATATGTATATAGAAAATACCTTTATGTTACAATAGATATGTAAATATTTATATACATATAAAGGTTTGTGATGATTCTCTATTTTGATGCAATTTCGAAAGTATTTCGGAACCCTGCGTACATAAGAAGCCATCATATTGAATGTGAAGTTTATATTGATTAAAATAAAATTATTTCCCACAAAAACTCTAAAATTGAAAGTTGGTCTTCCAGTAGAATGAACGCATTACCAAAGCCTAGCCAAGTTCACACAAGTCCCATCGTACATTTAAAGTTGATATTGACTTTATTAAAAAGGTTTTTAGTATAAAAACCCAAAAGAAGGCGGTGGGTTTGTCTGTGGACTACACATTGATGTAGACGGGGCATATCAACTTGGGGATTCGGAATAAATGGCGGTCCCCTGTAGTGTCCAAACCAAGTCTCCGAAACATTTTATGAAAACTGAACAATTAGTTCACGCAAATACACAAACACAGCCAGATGTACGAATATGGCTAGATTGATTCGTTTTGGTGTATTCACTAACCCTCAGCACTGCATCAGGTAGCCAGTTCAAAAATAAAAAATTAAAACAATATTTTTTTCTTTGCGGTGACAGTCAAAGAGAAGGGACTATAATTAAGCATATCGATGAGTTGGATGACTGTTAGCTTATGTAGCTAAGACGCTTAGACATTGTGCTCAGCAGCATTTGTGTCCTGATTGTAACTTCATTTTCACCCGCTTTAAATTCGTTAAAACGTGAAAATAATCTACAAAGTACCATATTTCTAGTAGGGTTACGTATAAAACGCTGAACAAAGTATTGTATACAATTATACCGAGCAAAAATGTAAACAAGAGCTGAGGTAGTGTAGCGTTCAATATTTCCGTCTATATATTTTGCTGTACTATATTAAATTTAAGTTTATACAATGCTACAACGATAATACAGAGCTGTGAACAGCTTTTATGTGTATTAACTCTATTGTTGTTGTTCCATTCTTAAATATTCTATGACCTTCTTCATTGCGTTACAAAATATCCGACGAAACTGATAATCTTTTTTTTTTGCGCTGTTTGTGTTGTGTAGTGTATAAAAAACAAAGCTGTTAATACCAAATGGTATTTTTTGCGTATTTTTTTTCCTTTTACACATTTTTGCATACTTTCTAAAATAATAATAAACATTAAAATTTAGTTAAAGAACTTTCATCTTATGGCTTTTTGTTTAACCTTGTCGAAGATTTTTTGGTTTTTTATTTAAAAAAAATTTTAATGACTTTAACCATAAACTTAAATAGTTTGGTATTATCTTAGGGCTTTAACTTCAAAGGTGGTAAGATAAATTGAAATACAATGATACGTAAAACTACGTGTAGTAAATAGATGCTTATGAAAAAGTCGATTATAACATGTGTCGATTATAAAATTTTGTGTTCCAGTTTTCGAATCCGAAAAAAATAGTTCGAAAGTGATTTCATTGAAATGGTTCATTTATAGGGTTTCGTACCAAAGAGTAAAACGGGACCCTATTACTAAGACTCCGATGTCCGTCCGTCTGTATGTCCGCCTGTCACCAGGCTGTATCTCATGAACCGTGATAGTTGAAATTTTCACAGATAATGTATTTCTTTTGCCGCTATAACAACAAACACTAAAAAACAGAATAAAATAAACATTTAAAGGGGGCTCCCATACAACAAACGTGATTTTTTGCTCGATATTGACAACGGCAACAGGTCGACGCTTGAAATATTCACAGAATATTTTGTTAAAGTGAATACACTTGAAAAATAAATAACTAGATTAAAATAAAACAAATATTTAAGTGGGACTCCCATACAACAGATATGATTTTTTTTATAGATAATGATACAGAACCCTTCGTGCGCGAGTCCGACTTGCACTTGGTCGGTTTTTTCACTTTCAGCTGGATATTGCTTTCCATGACCATTTTAACGAAATCACTTTCTAAACACTGTTTTTTGAATTCAGAAATTGGAGCATTTAATTTTGATTTTCAGTTCATATTCTTTTAAATATAGTAAAAATTTACATTTGAGTAACTTTTCTACCAATAAAAAATGCTATTCTGCAATAAATATAGCCTTTTTATCTAAAGGATGTATTCTGTATTACTTTCACTAACTTCTACTGAGTTAGCTAACCTGCCCTAAGCCTATATGTTTAATGAATCTTAGTACTTTCCTAAATAGAACCAAACCTCGCAGTTACTCCTTTCTAATAAAGTGATTTCCTAGCATCTGCATTCTGCTTCTAGCTACAGCTTCACATTCAGCAAGAATATGAAGAGGGGTCTCCTCTTCGTGGTCACAGAATCTGCATTATGTATCCCCAAAACATATGTTTCATTAATCTGCAGTGTCCTGTTGGCATTCTTGGTGGGTTCCTACATAGTTGGGGCATAGTTTTCGATCTGCACGGGTTTAATCCCCTAGAAGTAACTTTGCTTGTCTTAGTCCTTGGCTTGTAGCACAGTGCTGTTCTTTTCCTATATCATTTTTCATGCGGATTAGTTCCATTTTAGTACAATATGTCTCCCGATGCCACAATACGGCTCAGGTTCTATCAATAGCGTTGCCACTCCTTGTCTTGTCCGATTGTGCTGGAATATTGGAATATTGCTATGACCAGGCACCCACAGCAGAGATACTCTGTTATGTTCAACTAGTTTTTCCAATAGACCATTTGCTTCAAGCACTAGCTTTGTACTAACTACGTTGGAGTTAAGTGCCTTGCACGCGATATCGCAGTTGTGATAGCCTATGTCTAGGTTGATTTGTGCACATCTCTGATTACAGCGCACATCTCTGCTTGGAAGATACTAATGTGTTTTCCCAATGACGGCCAGTACTGTATTTTTAGTTCATAAATACAGTGTATACAATTTTGCAATATAGTTCTTCAGAAATAGAAATACATGCTCTTATTCTTTTGAAGCTTATTGTGAGTGCAGTATTTTGATCATAGCATTATGTCAACCAATGAAGTCATCACAAATCATTCAATATTTTATACTTTTGTTTGAATAATTTGCTGTCAACAAATAGATTTATATCAAATTGATTTTAATACGTTTTTAATTGAATTTAATAATATGCCAGAAATTTTTAAAAAACAAACTCTTAAAGACTCTCGAAAATAGCAAAAGCAATAAATCTTGTAAATTATTGTAGTAAAATTTTTATTCAAATATGCCAAAAATATACAATACTTAAAAGTATACTCGTACACAACAGATGCCAGCGATGATGATCTAATGCCGAATTTTGTCATCATCACCCAGAATAACTGCGTTTGCCTCACACACAAAATATTCAAATTAAAATACTCGCAGGCAAACGCCAATTAATGCATTAATACAAACAATGAGACATGCAAAAATCAAAATAAAATAAGTTTGTGCATGAAATTAAAGTATCTTATAAATTGAGTTTCCATGTTCGCGCTGGTAATTTTGTAGACTTAAAGCATTTGATTTGTCGAAGGCGTAGTTTACTGAATGACAGCATATACACACAAATGCAAAACAAATATTTTAAGCGTTAATAAATAAGCTAATTGAAGTTTAACGTTTCAAAAAAGAAAAAGAAATAAACACTTCCAAGCTAAAGTTTAGTATTTCAAAACAAATGATAATTAAATAGCAATTGCACTCAAGAATATTTAATTGCTATTTTAAATTAAGAAACTTGAGAATATTGTTATATACTACCTGCAAAAATATACTTAAAGTAAATACAAAAGTATCGCAAAACAATAATTAAAAAATTAAAAAATTTAAAAAAAAATAAAGTGAAATATAAACAAAACTAATAATAAACAAAAAGTTAAATAAATAGGCAACAACTACAGTAACAACGATAACAATTAAAAATACATAGCTAGTATAGCAGCTGCTGACTTTATCGCTTTGTTGTTCGGTATATCTCTATCTGCATCTGTTTAGCAATATATCTGTACAATATAATACCATCCAGTTTATATATACAACAATACATAATTATTTTGCATTGTATCTCTATAAATAAGCTATACTCGTACATCGACAGCGGCAAATTTCATCATAAAATTTACTGAAATAAAACAGTAAAAACATGCGCGACGAATTTCAATATTTATTACTTTGGCATACACAACAAACGCCAAAAAAAAAAAAAAAAAACAAACAAAAAAATGTCGTTTGAAAAATGCTCTAAAATTAAAAATAATATAAAATAAAATTAATAAAAGAAAAAGGCATTTTAGCGAATTTCTGCTTGGTTTCCGTTTTGCGGCATTTTTTCCGGGTTACCAATTCAACGCTAGAAATTCCTATCACTAAAATGTTTTATCAGCTTTTTTCAGTATTAGCATATTTCATTATGACTTTGTTTTATATATATATATATATATATATATATATATATATATACATATATATTCTGTGTTATGCATAATCAGGGAATGGTTTTATTTTCATAACAAAAAAAAGTATATGAAAATGAAGAAAGAAAAAGAATAACATCAAAAAAGCAAATCACATAAATACAATTTGTCAACTGACCCCCAAAACGAAGATGAATGAGACAAGCGCGTTTTGTAGAGTGACCATACGTATTGAATTGGTGCTAAGAGTATTGATCTTGAGAGATAGCATTTATTTTGTTTAGCTGTTGAAATAAAGTTTTGAATTTAGCGAAAAGCACTTCGAAGGCCTGCAAAGCTTTAATTCTGAAACAGAAAGCTTAATCAGTTTGTTTTCAGTAATAACAAATACAAATATTAGTTGAAAAGTTTATTTGACTTGCAGAGTTTTTCATTACAAATTGAGAGAAACGTGAAAGACGTTTTGATATTTTGGTGCTTTTGTGTTTTATTACTTGTTTCTAAAGCCCAGAATGGAACTGACAAGAAATGCTTAAGTAAAGCAAAACTCCAAAAAAAAAAAAAAATTAAATTAAAAAGGCTACCTTAGAATATTACGGAAGCTTAAATAAACTTGTCCTGTTGAATATTCCATGTGAAACAAGATACACAGTCAGACTTGACTGCACGCAAAAGTTACTTTTCGCAAATGAAGTCTTGCATTTAGTTTGCAGTAGAGTTGGGCGCGCGATACAAAATTTGTTTGGCGATTCCGCCCATTCCGAATATTTTCAAATTATCCTGCAAATGAAGTAATAGAACAAATAAGTAGTTTTCTATTTAGTTTGCAGCATAGAACAATTTAGAACAGTGAGTTTCCCCATATTACACTTGTGTTAAAGTTCTTCGGAGAAAGCCTAAATATTCATACTATTTTAATTAATTTTTTTTTTTTGTGCACAAAAGATAATTTCAGTAAATTGTCAACATTCGTCATACGTTGTTCTTGTTAATACATCATAGAGATGGGCACGGAATAAAAAATGTATTCCAATCACGCCCATTCCGTAAAAAATGTCTTTCTTGTTATACATTTGTATGAAAAACTTGTTCAGTTAAGTCAATATCAGCTTGAAATTCGATATGGTGGCTTCTTATGGTCACTTTACACACATATCCTAATAGGCGTGTACCGCCCACTTTTTGGAGTAGCGCCTTTACAAACCCGCCCCACGATTATGTCTTATAATACGATTTGAAATTTCGTGTGAATGGTATTGAATGGCTTTGGTTCAACCGAATTAACGTTTTTTTTCTTGTTTTTTATACGCTATTTTTAAGTAAATACTTGTAAATAGTCTAATAGTCTAAAAATACATAAACTATTGTAATCCAATTATCCAAATAATGTTATCATTAGATAGTTGTGTGTTGCTTCTCATGCAATATACAGAATCAAGAAGCTTGTTATTAAATTCCACGATATTAAAGTTTTTTCAATATCTCAGATTTTGATGTGGATGGTTTATGTTTTATACTTCTGTCTTTTTGAATTATTCTATTTTCAATTTTTATATTTTTTTTCTCTGAAGTCGCCATTGTCGCTTTTAAGTGTGACCGAATTTCAAGATCGTTGACAAAATGCAATACCATGCAGAGTTGCATTTAGAAGGTAAAAATTATTATTTTTACAACAAAAAATTAAAAAACCGAAATGCAAGTATAAAACTTCTAATTTGCTTGTGCACATGCACATTTAGTTAAAATACAAATTAAAATAATGTTATTTTTAAGTCCCGAGCGAAATTTCGAGACAGGCGGGAATTTCGAGATAATCGAGAAATCCCGCAAATTTAAAAGTTTTTCGATTACGCAGATTTTGTTGTTCCGTGCCCAACTCTAATACATACACGCTTTATATGTCTCTTCGTTTGGAATACACTTTTTAGTACATACATGATTTTCAGAAGTTGATAACATTTAAGAACCCAAAAACTAAAACTAAACTAAAAAAAAGGCTATGGTCACCTTAGCCAAACACAATAACTGCAACAACAATAACAATTTTGACCAAATGAGGTAATCGCTTAATTATAAATTTATTATTATTTATTGAAATTTTTTTTTTTATTTTTTGTTTGTGCAATTGTTATGACTATGAATTGTACAGGTCTTTTTTTTTACGCTCTCCTTCTCTTATTTGCTCCACACTTGGAGCCGGCATGACGTAGTAATATGCTTGTTGTTATTGCTTTTCGGGCGCCATTCATTTAAACAGATACAGCAAAGAGAGAAGTTATTTGTGTTTGTGAGAGAATTTGATGAGTAAATACAAGAGCGCCCATGAAGTTTTTTTTCAATAGCTTTGATTTTATACAAAGTAGTTAATGCAGTTTGATATTGTTGTTGTTGTTTTAGCGTGCTATTTAGCACGTACGTTTATCTTTTGTTAACATACATATACTTGCTCTTACCTCTTCCACTCTCTCTCTCTCTCTCTCTTATTTATTTTATTACCGGCTTTTTCTCTGTATGCGTTTGTATGTATTTTGTACTGCATTTATCTAAACCGGCAAATTTCGATTTTACTTGCTTTATCAGCAGCGGCAAATTTCTCAAAACAAATATGTAGCACAATTTTTGTATTTGTTTTTGTATTAAAAAGCGTATTAAATAATCAAGAAAAGAAACTTTACACCTATTGCATATGCTTAGAAATTGTTTATTTGTGGCACAATTATTAATGCATATTTTCATAGACGAGTCATCACAGCTTTGCTGCAAAATGAGCGTAAAATATGAAAAGAAATACGATGGTGAAAATAATTTAAGTAGAACTATCGTATTACAACTGAAAGGCAATATGGTAGCTTTGTAAATTAAACAGCCAACTTAAAGAAAGTTATGCATAAATAACAGAAATATAATTAAAGTTGTACATATGTACGAGTATCTATGAGGCGCGTAACAAAATTTGAAAGCTAAAACTATTCACCACTTTCAGTTTCTTATTCATTCACACAACAAATTTAAAAAAAAAAAAAAAAAAAAAAATTCAACACGCTCAGCCTTATTAGGTGTGTTAAGGTGTTGTGCAGGGTCTGATTCTAATATTTACATACAATTCTTTATGTACTTCTGATTCAGTGCAATTGTATAACACTTGTTATTTTTTAAGCTGATGATATTGGGTACATTTCACTACTCAGTCGCTTTTTGGAGTGCCTTCCATTACTACTTGAAATATATTTGTCAAAATAGTATTCTATATATTATATATATACAGTATAATATATATATATATATATATATATATATATATATATATATATATATATATATATATATATATATATATAGAGAGAGAGAGAGAGAGAGAGAGAGAGAGAGAGAGAGAGAGAGAGAGAGAGAGAGAGAGAGAGAGAGAGATATATATATATAGAGAGAGAGAGAGAGAGAGAGAGAGAGAGAGAGAGAGAGAGAGAGAGAGAGAGAGAGAGAGAGAGAGAGAGAGAGAGAGAGAGAGAGAGAGAGAGAGAGAGAGAGAGAGAGAGAGAGAGAGAGAGAGAGAGAGAGAGAGAAGAGAGAGAGAGAGAGAGAGAGAGAGAGAGAGAGAGAGAGAGAGAGAGAGAGAGAGAGAGAGAGAGAGAGAGAGAGAGAGAGAGAGAGAGAGAGAGAGAGAGAGAGAGAGAGAGAGAGAGAGAGAGAGAGAGAGAGAGAGAGAGAGAGAGAGAGAGAGAGAGAGAGAGAGAGAGAGAGAGAGAGAGAGAGAGAGAGAGAGAGAGAGAGAGAGAGAGAGAGAGAGAGAGAGAGAGAGAGAGAGAGAGAGAGAGAGAGAGAGAGAGAGAGAGAGAGAGAGAGAGAGATATATATATATATATATATATATATATATATATATATATATATATATATATATATATATATATATATATATATATATATATATATATATATATATATATATATATATATATATATATATATATATATATATATATATATATATATATATATATATATATATATATATATATGTATGTGTATATATATATTATATATTAGCTTTAAGTTGGAGACCCAAAAAATTTTCTCAATGTAGGCATCTCCACAGTACACAGTCAGGCGCCTTCAAATCGGGAGCATACGATAATGAAATCGATTCAATCTAGTCGTACCGTTTTGTGAAAACCAATAATGCAGCATACTAATTTATTAATCCAAACATTAACAGCTAATTTTGTTCTGGTACCACCATTCTTCGTTATAAACGGCTCACTATTTTAATCAAAATAACACACTGAAAAAAGCCAATCCTACTGCCATATACCATGTACTAGGAAAAGAAATCAATATGTACAGTTTGGCTGACTAAAAGGTCGGAAAGATAGTTTTATTCAGTGAACGATAACTTGGTTCCATTATAGTTATTTCCAATTACTTCTGCCTACATAATAAATCTTAAAAATATGACAGTAAGAATTCAACTCCAGAGAAACAGGCATTCTTAGAAAATTTTCGAAGGACCTGATTACAACCATAAAGTGTTATATATATATATGTTTTGAAGAAGGTATATCAGACACAACATTGATAGTATCAAACTTGTCATAGTTCTATCAAAGACTGATCACTATGTTCGTAGAAAATTTTGTAGTGCACCAAATCTTCAAAATTCGGAAGTAGTCTAAATCGAATTGCTTCAGTTCCGCTTCAGACATATACTAATATATAAATATAATTGTTTGTTTGTTTGTTCGTCTAAAGCTTAAAAAGTATAACGATTTGCACAGTAGATTATAGGGTATAAATCAATAAATAAAATGAGCACTGCTACGCCCTCCATATAAGAGATATGCAAATTTCGTCATATCTCAGCAAATATTTGTTTAATCGGTGTATTACTATCAAACAGAAAAAAATTTCTGGCTGTACGTTTGAAAAATAATAAAAATATACCATTTGAAAAGTATACATTTGCAGATGTGCACAATATACTCGTATATTTTATCAAAATCGGTTGAATATATTTGGTGTTAGAGGCCATAACAATATCTAAAAGACAACGGAAAGAAAAATAAACGTGCACACGCTTTACTTGAAATGCATACATACACTCATGTTTTGTTTCTCTCTCTCTCGCATATAGACTTCTTTACAAATTACATATCCATACATAAGTGTTGCGACACGCAGGAAAGTTGTTTTTTGTTGACCTTTGCCAATCTCTTTATTGCATTCAAGCGATCTGTTGGCGCGTTTTCCATAAAAATAAACAAACAAAAAAAAAAAAAAAACAATCTCACAGTATCTTCCTTATCGACCGATAAGCTTTCTAGTATATATATTACTGATATATATGAGATATCGAAGACAGATGTGCAGAAATTCAGCTAAGTACTGGAAATTCATCATAAATGCTATCGTGTTACAATTTCGTAGCAGTGTTTGGCGTTGATCAACTGCAACCCAGACGAGTTTTGTTTGCCATTTTATAATCGTGAACGAAACATGCATCAATTCAACACACCAGAAACCAAGATGATTACTTGCAGTTGGTATTAAGTACCAATCTATGGAAAAAAATGTAAAAAACTTTATAACGTAAGTTAAGATAACGGTTTATTTGTGTTTTCCGATTTATGTTTTTATTTAAACCAGCATCCAGAGTAAACGGAATGACCGATCAAGATAAATGATACTTTTAGAAAGACAAATTAAAATATGTTCTACTTTTGTTTTTTTCCTTCTATGATAACATTATCATTTCTTATACAATCTTGGTCTGCTAGAGCGTAAAATTTTTGTAATTGAATAAACCTATCGATTATTAGATTTTTGTTGTTGTAAAATTACTCAGATGCCAAAAATGCGTATACATCCTCTAAAATGTCTTGAAATTTGAATTTTCCTTAGCTGTACCTCAGATATTTTTTCGTTAGAAACCAGTCGATTACCGTTGGACGCGCAATTTGGTCACTTTCAACAATATATCACGCAAATTACGATATATATTTTTATTTTTTAGTTTTCTTATTGATTAGTTCTTAATACCTATTAAGAAAATGAGAAATTAAAAGTTATATTTCGCAGGCCTGTGTATAAATAGTATTATGAAACTTGTCAGAAACAAACTTGTTAAAAAACTACAAGCGTCATCTATTAGATTTTCAAGGAATTTTCTGTATGTACATATAAACTTTATGGGGGTTCCTAGCGCCTACTTCAGATTATTACAAACTTTGTGCTAAAAATAATAGATTCCCTCCTGTTCCCTTCTACACTATCGAATAAATTGTTGGGAAGTGTTTTTAATTCTCTCTTTTCACTTTCAGCAGAATTTCAAGGTTTGAATTCACTTGACATAGTATGAATTTCATAGTGCAAATTCTAACTGAATTCAAATTGCAAAACCCTATTGAAAATGAAACTAACTTTGAATGCACTTTCGCAAAATCTTGCCGAAAATGAAATCCGGAACAGGCCTGATTATAATAGTTGTGAAAACTATAAAAATTGAAGTTGTTGAATTTTTAAAACATACCTTGTTAGTTAGTTAGTTAGTTCATAGTTCTTGCACTGTTCTATTGTTGTTGCGTGTTATGGTCGACTCTCACGATCATCGTGGCTGGCTGCCATTGTCTTCTCTGCTCACCACACTATCTACACGCTCTTTCTCCTTAATACACGAACTATTCCGGAAACGAACGAATAAACTTCCGAATGTAGAAATCGAACGAATTGACACGAATCGCAATTCAAACGAAATTCAACATTTTGGCAATTTTTCGCTAAGAATGCTCAGATATCTTTTAGAGTTAGTTGCGAGCGGACGTGTTTATTACTGGATGGCTGGAACGAATAAAACGACAAACACGAATCAAAGAAGAAGGAAATAAATAAAAGCAAAGCGACCGCAAAGAATATATACTATATATATATATATATACATATACATACATATATATATATACACGCATATTTTTCAAAACGGGCAAAAGATAGAAATTTTAATTAAGTAAATTAGCAAAAAGTAGTCTAGCAAGTAAAAATAAAATCACAAAAAAGAAGCAGCAAAGTTATACAAAAAAAAGTAGAAGCAGCAGCAGCAGCAGCGCGGCTATAAACGTTAACGGCAGAGAAGTATTATTGCTAAAATCTTTGCAAAACCAAAAAAACAAGTGCAAAATTAATTTATCTCTGTTCTTTTTTCTGTTTTTATTCTTTTTTTTTTATATATAGCAAAGCAGATTTTTGCGTAGCAGAAAACCGCCGCTTTGTGGATTACCAGGCGTATACGCAATAAAATTGTATATTTTTATTGTTTATTTAAACAAAACTTAAGTTTAAAGCAAAAAAAAAAAAAAAACAAAAACGTTAAAAAAGCACACACCAACCTCCTCTGATTGGGTAACTAAAAGTAACTCATGAGGAGGTCGGCTCGTTGTCGCTTGAGACGTACTAGAGTGAAAGAAAGAGATTTCTAACTGCTAACAAGCATTTTGTCGTCAAAACAAGAGGTACTACTACTAAAAAATAATAAACAATATTTTTATACGATTAAGTCATCGTTTTAACAGTGAAGAAAAAAAAAACAAAAAGATTTATATAGGGTGTTTTTTTTTTTTTTGGAATTACATTTTTCCGACAGGGATTAAACTGTTTTAAATTGGTCAGATTTGGCACACATGCCTGAAATCATATATATAAATACTAATGGCATAAAATTATCTTCCTAATAAAGCCAATTTTCAATATTTTAATACAATACAAAGTTCTACACCTCGCAAGAACAAACACCCTATACAAGTTATGCTTGACACTTAAATCATCGTTCGGTTTATTTTTTTTCTTGACATGCTTGAACTACAACTTTCGCAGCCGGTAAAACGCGTTGTATCTAGATACAATACATGTATATATAGCTACTATATTATATATATAGTAGCTATATATATATATATGTATTCTATCTAGATAGCTATATGTAGCTACTAAATGTATATATATATATAAAATATTGTAAGCTGCCTAACTACATAAAGCACTATGCATATTTATGCATAGTTTTTCGCCATTTTTATGTATTTTTGTATTGTAGTTTGAAGGTTTAACCTGAAGACAGTGCTCAATTCGCACTCATTAATTCTGTTTTATTTTTTTTTTGTATATAACTGCCGATTCGTTTGGGTTTTTGTCTTGGCGCGCGTCTACTTTAAACGATGACGTATTTAAAAATCAATTTTATACGCTTCAATGCAAAAGCAGCTACAGCAGAACAAGCATTCATTAGAGAGATACACAAAAAAAAAAAAAAAAACGAAACTTAAATTCAACCTTATCATTCGTAGTATTTTGTTGTATTTTTAGTAACTTTTTTAGTATTTGTCTCATTTCGTTTCGATTTTTTATTTACTTTTATTTATTTTTTTTTTTTTTTTATGCAGCCGGCTAACCTAATTTCATAATAATTGATCAAACTCAAACATTTATGCAGGCCTTTTTGGGTTATATCGACTTTTGTTTTTTCTGGTTGCGTTTATGTGTATCGTAGCACGCGAGTTGCCTTTTTCGGGTGTTGTTTGAAGGTCGTACGGGATAAATGTATTGTTTTGGGCATAATTGATAGAAGGTTAGGCTTTCGGTTTGTTTGAAAAAAAAAAAAAAAAAAAATAATAAAAAACAAACAGAATATGTTAACTTCGGCTAGAAGCGAAGCTTCAATGCTGTTCACACACTTTCATTCGATTTTTAAGGTGTTTAGCTTATTAGAGGCTATAATATCATGTATCATTTTATGTGAATATTGACTGTAATGAAAAAGCTTCGAAATGGGGCAAATGTGTTTGTATGTGTGTGACCTCTTAAAGTGAGCGTGGCATGGTAGTTGTGATATATGTTCAGCCTAGCAACGTAGGAAGTCTCCATACCCGATTTCAGAACGATAACTTAAAAACTGAGCGACTAGTTTTGATACATAAAGACAGGCGGCAGACAGGCGGACATGGCTAATTCGATTTGTTATGTCAAACTGGTCAGGAAAATGTATTAATACTTTTTGGGGTCTCCGGTTCATCCTTTATGCGTTAAAATCTCTTTGACTCTTTGTAATACTATTCACACTACGTGTGTTGAGTATAAAGAGATTTGATTTAATTTAAAATTTTGCTTAAATTCATATAGTGTGTAGCAGCCAGAAAGAGGTTCTACGCCTACAGTCTACGAGTTTAGAAAAGCATTCTTTATTTTTAATTTTTATCTCTATTTTATCAAAGTCTTCATACGCAAGGGTATTTTAAAGTCGTGAACTCACAACTTGTTCTAAGTAACTTTCAAAATACCATTCCTACAAGCAACAAAATTTTGTTCTCCTGTATGCGGGTACGAGCATAAATAAAATGGTATGCAGTTTTAATTGTTTCAGCTGTAGTATGTATGAATGACGCAGTTTTACATGTAACATATAACTGCGTCATTCATACATACTAGAGCTGAAACTATTAAATTCTACAAACATATATTTTAGGAGTAATGAAACAGGAGAAGAGGGGATAGAGTCATTGTTTACTCTCATTTGTTCTCATTACAACTTCATAAAGTGAAACCTAACGGTACCTCATATGTCAAAATCCATCGAGCCGTTAAGGCTACCGAGCATGCCAAAGAATATACAGGCATGCATTTTTTTTATTGGTTTGAGTAGAAGTTTCGTTTCTATTGTACGTAAGTTTTTTTTTTTAATGTTTCCAAGAGATTAAAATAAATTTGTATCATTGGCAGCAAGATTGTCTAAAGTCTGATCTTAGAAGGTTCTTTGTAACCACAAACTTTCTGTTGTTTCATGAGCAAGCTGATAGATATTGGAAACCTTATATTTATTTTTCAGACCACAGATGCAGTTTATTTCATTATAAAATTTCTTTTTACACTTTTATTTCACATACTTACTATCTCTCTTTTGTAATGCAAAACAATCTTCAACCATATGCGCACTTCAAGTACAACTCACTCGAACTCTGAAGGTTGTGCATTCAACTTGGGTCGTGATATATGTACATAAACATCTTTCGGAACTTAAAAACAAACTATACTAGAAATTTGCAAGGATTATTAAAAACTACAGTCTATGCAGTATAGTTTAAAAATCGCGAAATCTCAAAATTTTTTGCGTCACATAAATTAATCCTCTGCACTAAATTTAAAACTAAATATTTGCGTAAAAAAAAACAGTCCAATGTTTACCGCCTGCAAAAATAAAAAACAATAAACTAAAAAATATAAATAAAATAGAAGAAGAATGAGCACAAAGTATCGAACACACATAGAATTTGGCAACTAATATCTTGTTGAAAAATTACGCCGAATTTATTTTCTTTTTTTATATGTTGTTTTATTTTTTTTTTTTGTATCTCACTTTTATAATTTTGGCTTTTGGCCAATTGTGTTGCTGTGGCAGTAGACAAACGGACGGATGGACGGACAGATAAGACGATATAGGCGTCATTATTATGTTAAATTCAATGTTTGCTGCTTGCTGCTGTACTTGTAAATGTTTCATAAATGTTCAAATATCTTTTTAAAGGGCATTCAACGCCTAGACGACGACGTCCTTCAGACATACATATACATATATGAGAAATTGCTTTGCTTTCATTGATGATTGAAATCGAAAACAATTACAATCGTCGTATATTTCCACTCGAGAGTATCTAAAAATGTATTTCATATTTTTCTCCATTAAACTGTTGCCAATTGATTAGCTGCTTTATCTTGATATTTTCTACGCTGCTATATTATAAAGCGTTAAATTAGCAAAAATATATTTAAAACGCTAATGGATTTCCTTTCATATACTACGCCCATTCAACTGATTCATCTCAGTGAGAAAATCTTAAAAAAATACACACATAAATGAAATTGAAATGCATTTTTTGTATTTTTTTTTTTAATAATTTTTACTCGAGTGAAAGTGACGTCAGCATGTCTGAATAGTAGACGACTACAAGAATTGCTTACAAAATGCCGCACAAGTCATAAATAAGCTTTCGAATATACATTTAAAAGAACGGATGCAAAATATATATAAAGCGCCGCAAATAAAAATAAACTGAGCAATAAACGAGGACGTTTTTGTGTTATAACCAGATATTAAAATAATATTAAAAGAATAACAAAATAGTAGAAATAAAATTAAAAATTTATCGAAAACAAAAAACAAATTAGAGAAAAACGCATAAAACAAAATTTTCGAATATATTACTAACTTATTTTCGAATTCGAATTTAAATTACTTGAGCAATGCGATGAGATGAGATGAGATCACTTTGAGCAAAGAGCAATATATACTCCCAATACTTCAAGGTTTACCTATACAATACTACTCTTCGAAAATTCGTATTTCGAAATTATGATGAGTATTTTACTTTTGCGAATACGAGGGCCCGCCCGGCCTAGATGTCAGCATTTTCATCGAAAGTTTCATTTAGAAAACTCTCTCGTAGCGATACGGCCGCGTTAATTTCACGGAAATCTTCACATTCGCGCAGCACTCGAGTGGAATTTTCTTTTGATAGATACATATACATATATACAAATAACCCAGGCGAAGGCGTTTATGAACAAAAATTGAACAACTTCAGGCGCAACAATAGCGACGAAACAAAGCCAGCACATTTTCATTTTAAATATATAGATATATTGCATATACATAGATACAATATATATTTCTTGTTGAAAAAAAAAAAGATTTAAAAACGAAAACTTTTACGTTTTGAAGAAGACGCAGAAAAACTCTAACCGAAACGTGCCGCGTAATTCTCGTATAGAAAATTTCACGCATAGAAAATATCATAATCGACCGCGTGGTTTACTTTTTGCAGATACTTTTTTCGATATATGTATATTTTTACTAACGCATTTTTGCTTCTATCTCTTTTCGCTTTGTTACAATTTACAGATTAAACGACACACTACACGAGAAAGATCGTCAAGTTAGTAAGGATCTCGAAGAGATTGAACAAGTCTTCCGCCGCATCTCGGAGCTGCAGGATAAATTTAACGCGCTACACGAGCAAATACGCAGCGTGCACGTCTTTGATGAGCATATTGCAAAGATCGAACAACAATTAATTGAATTACAAGCAAACGTACGCAAAACCGTTGAGGAAAGTCAGCAATTAATTGCCGATACAAAGTCAAATTATCAAAAGAAACAGAATTTGCTACCAAACGATATAGCACAAGAGTTTACAGCGCTTGAATTGCTCTCAGAACGTGTACAAGCCGAAATGGAGACAAAGGAAAAGGATTTCAAACGTGCCAAGACTGTACGCACCGAGTATCTGTCGGGTGTCGATGAGATACAAAGATGGTTGCTACAGGCTGAGGTACAGGTGCAAGATCGGACATTGGCACCGGCACAAATGAAGGAATTATTGCATCGCATTAATCAAGAGATTACGGGCATTTATGAACGCTTTACCATGGTCAAGACAAACGGACAACTGATTATCGAAAATTGTCGCAATAGTGATGAAAAATTGCTGGTGCAGACAACAATCGAACAATTGGCAGCGCAATTAGGACAGGTACGCGCCTGGTTGGATGAAAAGAAACAACAGGTTGGCGATAGTTTGGATGCATGGACACGTTTTATGAATCTGTATCAGATTGTTATGTCCTGGGCAGCGGAGAAGCGTTTGTTCATTGATCAAACAATTGAGCTGCGTACATTGCCCGAGGCGCGTAATAAACTCAATGATTATTTGGCGGCTGTGAAGAGTATTAAACCGATAGTAAAGCATTTGAGCGAAATGGATAAGGAATTGGAACATATCGGACAGGTGACAATGGTTGGCGATCTCAAAGATAAACTGCAAGAGGCCGAGGATGAGAAGATATCCGTGGAAGCGGTGCTACTGGAGAGGGTAATTCTTAATAATAAAAAACAAAAAAAAAATCGTATTTAAGCTAATAATTTAATTTTTCTTACAGAATTCATTGTTACAAGAAGCATGCGAAGAATGGGATCAATGTGAACGTAAAATAAAGGATATACGCAGCTGGATTGAAAAGACAAAACAATCGATCGATTCACCGCAACATAAAAAGAAACCGCTGCGCGATCAATTAGGCTACTGTGAGAAATCCGTGGCCGATATTAATGTGCAAAAGACCAAATTGAGACTGTCTATTGAAAAATTGGAGGTTAGTGCACGCGCGCATAATTAGCTAAATGGAATTCTATACTAAACAATGACTTCTCCACTTCTTTTTCTTCTTTTATACGCTATGCTATGCACAAAACTGCATTTTCATTCTCATTTTAGGTACATTTCCGCAATGGCATGGGTGGAGATCCACGCTTAAGCGAGAATGTTGATGATCTATTGCGTGTGCTTGATGGTCTGGGTGAACTGATTAAATCACGTTCATCTGGACTTGAAGATACATTAGCACAGATCGATACTTATCAACAACAAATGCAGACCTTGCGTCAACGCATTATACAAGAGGAACAACAATTACGACTTGTGCTGGCACCCACGTATCTACCACATGATCGTGAGCGTGCATTAGCCGAGCAACAGGTACGTACTATACATAGTAGATATATAGATTTTCTTTCCACTTCAATTTTGTTTACTTAATTTTGAAACAAATAGTAGCATAGGGCAAAAGCTATACGTATATAAATTTTTTGTTTAGTATGCTAGGTCATTTTCTCCCACACTGAAGAAAGTAACAAATCATTAGAGTTTATACTACTAGTTTATTTATTATATTGTGCTAGATCAGGTTTATTTTGTTAGTATAGGCAAGCGTAAGCTGCTGCTAACTTAAAAGCACAGTGGAGTTCATATTGCTCATATATCCACAAACAAACAACAACTTGTCATGCTACTACAAAAAAAAAAAAAAAAAAAACAAAAACATTTAATTAAAATCAACTAAATCGTTTAATAATATTTCAAACAAACATAAAAAGCAAAAAGTTGACAGAACAACAACAACAACAATAAAAAGATTGAATTCGCCGCGTAAACTAAAGTTATTAACCCGTATAAAATATCTTTTTTCTAATCGCTCTCTCTCTCTCTGTCTATCTCTCGTATCATAAAATGCGCTAAAAAATTATAAATACGTACATAAAACGTACGTTTATTAAATTAACTACTTTAGGACAATTAGAGCAAAAGTTGCACGGTGGCTGCGTATATATATATTTTTCTCTCAATTTTTATTTTGCTTTGCGCAAATCGTTTTTTTTTTTAATTTGAATTTTCATTTTTCTTTGGTTTGCTTCAAATATTTTAGTTTATTATTTTGAATATTATTTTATTTATTTTATTTTGCCGACACGTACAAAAAACATCATATTTCATTCAACATTACATTTTTTTCTGTTTTGTTTCAATGTCACAACTTTTGTTTTACCATTTCTCATAAAATTTATGTACAAAACTATACCGTGCAGCAGCTACAGATACATATCAAAACATCATCATTGTGCTAATGCAACATAACATAAGTTATCATATCATATTCTACATATAACGTAAATCATTTGTTCATTGTCATAAAGAAATTCCATCAAAATTCTAACGCATTGTCTGGTCACGTGTGTGTGTTTTAAAAACATCAAAAACAGAAAATCTTTAATCGAAGAAAAAAGTATCTCAAAAAGTAACTCAGGGCAGACAGGCAACAGGTGTGTACCAGACACATACCTAACCTGTGCATAAAACTATAGTTGCGCACTCAGAGTACAGTCGGTAAACGGATTTTTGTGTATTATTCCAGTTCAAGGCAACTATTTTTAGCAAGCAATTTGTTATACGCGCGTTTAAAAAGAATTTAAAATAAATTTCGTTATGATTCATACAACGCTCTTGTGTTATTTTTATGTAAATTTATTGGTTAAGACGCATTTATTTAGTTTTTAAATTTTGCTACAAATTTTTTTTTTTTTTTTAAATATAATTTTCATATTCGAAATTTGTATTTGAGAAAAAGTGCTGGTAAGTCATTAAAAATATATTATAAAGCCAAAAAATATTTTGAATTTGACAGCATAATTAGTAAAAGAAAAATATTTAAGCGAGTGTTTTCAAGAGCTTATTTCTTCGATAGAAATTTTATCAGCAAATCTTTTTCATGTTCACACATGTTTGTACACGTTTCACATAAATCATTATTATTTTCATGCATTTCACAACAATCATTAAAGGGTTTTTTTTTTTTTTTTTTTTTTAAGAAAAGCTTATTCGTGCGCAGTATAAATTAAAAAAAAAAATTAGATTTTGAAAAGAAAAATACCAATTTGAGCGCAAGTAGTTGAAAATTTTATTTGAAAAATAAAAGATTACAAAATTTTAGTTAGCTTTTTACAATACAACACATTTGCGCACACATTTTGCAACACTACAAAACGCTTTCAGTCACTCACTTTCTATAACTAGCTATCTTGAACATTATACATGGCAGTTCATGAAAGTTCTCTTATTTCATAGAAAAATAATAATAATAAAAAACAATGGTAATGGTTTTCTTTTGGATTATTTTGACATTTGTATTTCTTTTTCTTTCTTTCTTTTTTTCTTTTGTTTTGGTATAAATCGAAAAATAAAAAAAAATTATAAACTATACGAATATATAAAAATGGTGTCGTTGCGCTGAAAAAACTAAACATTGAAAAACTTTATAAATATTTGCATAAAATAACATTTGAATATACTCACACATTATTATACTTTTATTAATAAACTTTTTGTCGGGCTTTGCTGCTTGCTTTATGCAATAATTAAAAAACAAAAACACATTATTTTACTAAACCACAACTCATGTAACTAACAACATTTGGCTTAAACGTGTATTATGTCCCTTATACCGCTGCGTTTAAACTGAACCTAAAAAAAAAAACAAAAAAACAAACAAAAAAACGCAAATACAATAAATGTTCCTTTTTTTAATATATAAAAACAAAAAAAAAAAACCATACAACAAAACAAAACTTACTTACTACATGCTAAATAAACTAATGAAACACATGGTACTGCGTAATGCTTCCAAAAAAAAAAAAAAAAAAAATTAATTTTCGTCTTTATATCTCTCTGTCTTTGGTTTATGGGTGATCATATGATCATATACGCTCGTTGTCCTTATACAATTTCTCTCTCTATATCTCGACTTCATGCTACATAAACAAATTTATCTATATATACATATATATCTATTGTGCACTTGCTTGTCTAAACTTCATCTTTATGCAATCTGTACGATTCGTTTTGTATCTATAAAAATGCAGGCATGTCGAGAACGTGTTAAGAATCTGCATTCGAAAATAACTGCACGTAATGAGCGCATCAAACTTTTAATACATCGTGGCACGCCGGACGATGCAATATTAGATATTTAGGCGCGTTTAGAAGTTATCCATAAAAGGAACAACAACAAGAACAAAAACCACAAATACACCATTACTCTCTCTCTCTCTCTCTATTTAGATTTATGTACCTACTATATATACATACTATATATAATTGTATAAAACAATGAAACAATGAAATTAGGCAAAACACTTGATGTGAAACCAAAGAATTTTTAACAAACCAAAAATGTAGTTCAAGCAGCCACCGCAAGCGCGCAAAATAAGCTGCCTGTATGTAATATGTTACTCCCAAATATTACGTATAAACAGTATAAAGCGCTGCTGTACAATATTTCTTTTAGGCTTATATATTTACTTGTTTAAAGATACAAAAAAAAAAAAAACAAAAAAATATTTAATTTATTTAGTTAATAAAAAAAAAAAAAACATCAAACATTTTTCACATGACCGACCCCTTGAAGAAAAATAATAAAACATAGCAGCCAATGTATATTTTTAAAAATAATTGAAAATGTCGTTTTTTATTATTCCGCTTTGAGCATTGTTAGACTTCAGTTCTTGATATATATAGTAGGCAATTTTACGTTCGATTTGTTGTAGTTAGTTGTCAAAATAGCCGTAGCTCTCTATTTAGACAAAGATAGGATATAGAAAAAAACCAAAAAAAAAAAAAAAATAAAAAACAACCTTATAGTACAACAATTGCAAACAAACCTAACGTTTTTGGCAAATCTTCCCCCTCTTCTACTTTTACATTTTTGGAACTCTTACCACAACGCAACTGCATCTGCTGCATACGCGTCATACTACGAGCACAGGCACTACGCACAACAATAGCTGATTTGCAACAGAAATACGACGTCATTGCTGCGCTATCATTTACGCTGGATCCGAATTCAGTGGTGACCACATCATCGGCGGTCTCGATGCTTTTGAAGCCATCGACCGTAGGTCTAACTTATGCCGAGGTGCTGTCAGGTCAAACAAGTCCGGTAAGCCATGCCACCACAGAGCAGATACCACAAGCGCAAGCGCAAAATGCGCAGCAACATGAAAATTTAGCAAATCTAACAGCAACAACAACGATGACAGCCACAAGTAACGAGTATGAAACAACGACACGTGTGCCACAAGAAAGTAACACCAGCATCACCACCACTGGCTATGAAATACCAATTACTACGACATATTCATCTCAAATACAAGACCCAGTTGTTAGCCAAGTGCAGCATATAACTGTTGATGAGCAAGTACAACGTACGTTTGAAACTATTAACACCGGCAGTTATACGCCAATTACTACGCATACAACATCGGCACAGCATGAACAACATTTGGAATATCTTGACCAACCAGTACAGCAGCAGCAGCAAGAACAAGTTCCTAAAATTCAAGCACCACCACCCAGTGCAACGTTTATTGAAACAGAGAAGCTGCAGTATCAGCCTCAGCCGCAGCAGCAACAATATGATAGAAAATTATCAGCGCCTGTCGCACGTGAACAACGTCGCGGACGTTCGCCCCGTAGCAAACAAACAATGAGACACGATACGGCGTATGTGTCAACAACTAGCGAACTGCAACAGCATCCAGTTAGCAACAACGATATACTTTTTGTACCATATGAGTCGCGTACACGTTCACGCAGTCCCATGTGGGTGCCCGGTTCGACCTCCTATGCCGAAGTATTGCGCGGCATGGAACTAGAGCGCCTTAGAGCTGAAGCTTCAGCAGCAGCAGCTCCTAATAACAATACGTTTACAACAGTAGAACATACTACTGCGACTATACCTATCTCTACGTCTGCGACTACAAGTTACCGAGAAGAAGTACACACAGTCATACCGCAGGTGCAGGCATCTTTGCAGGAAACGATTGTGTCTTCTACATCAACGGCTAATTCGCCACTCAACTATGTTAGTACTTATACAACAACGTCGACAGCAACATCGCAAAATCCAAACCAATATCAAACAGTTATCGAAACAGTAGAGCAACCCATGCAATATATCAATGAACCTAGTTTTATTGAGCTTCAACAACAGCAAGAGATCTATGAGCAACAATCTTCTCAAGCACAAACGCCACTTCAACCCTATCAAGTGCCCATGACTGCAGAGGAGATTACCGCTACATATTTACAGCCTGATCCTCAGCTGTATCAGAGCATGTATGAGAATGTTGCCGATAGTGGTGAATGGGGCTATGGTGCAATACCTGCAGTTCCACCAACAACTACTGCAATTTCCGAGCAGCCAACGAATTATTACGAACAAATGTTGCAAATGCAATATCCACAAGCAGCCACCACAACAGTGCCTCAAGCTGCAACTTATCAATATCAAGCTGCTGCACCGACACAGTATCAATTGCTGGCCGGTTATTATCAACAACCAGGACAAACGGAAGCCTATCCGGTATACACCACAGAACCATCACAGATGTATTATACGCAAGATTATACAGAATATGAAGAGCAGTTGCCCGAAGAGTCGGTCTATCAGTCACAGCAGGATACCCAATCACAGACATACTCGTTGGACTATCAGAGCGAAGTGTTAAATTTGCCGGTAACAACATCGACTACGGGCAATAGTGTGCTCGATCGTGTTGTTACAACTTTAGCTTCAATGGTGCAACAATCAACGCAACCACTAACAACAAGCACACAGCAGATACAACCACAACAGCAGGTAGATCAAACACAACTGCCGCCACCATATCAAGCACCGCTTGCTCCTTTCGCCGATGAATCAGTACATGTAATGCGCACTGTTGAGCCACAAGAGCTAGCGCTTGATGAACCACGTCCCGATATAACTTTTGGACAATTTGATGTTGATGCTATTGAAACAATACCAACAACTCAGTCTCCCCTAGAACAAACTAACACATTTACAGTTACAGAACGCGTGGAAACATTATCAACTCCAATTGTACTACCTGACACCGTACAGTTATCAACTGTAACACCAATTACCGAATCACAGCAACCGCAACATGAAAGCTTGTTAATTATAACACCACAAGATTATGCAAACGTTCCTAGACAGCAGTTACAACATAATACCGGCACAACATATGCCGAGGTACTTTTTGGTCTTCAACAACAACAACAACAACAACAAAATAAGAACACTTACCAGCCATCCAGTCAAAAACAAACCACAGTACGCGTAACGACTTCACCAACGGAACAACGAAGAAATGTACATGTTACTGCGAATACAACCACTATAACGACTACAACAACATCAACGACTAATTCAAATCAATATCAGGGCAAACTCCCTAAGTCGCCTGTTTGGGAAACACAAAGACACCATAGCAGAGAAACCCAAAGCAGAGAAGTTCACACTAAAGAAGATAATAACCAAAAAGCTATACCTAAACCAAAACGCCAGAAAATTGAGCAGAAGCCAGTTCCGCCGGTTATAGAGCCGAGGCACAAGCATATTGATCCTGAACCGATACAAGAACAATCGATCAAAACCAAGTCAAATGCCAAAAAGGAACGTAAGCATGCAAAGAGCCCAGTTGATCATTGTGTTGTGCAGCTACACGGAGAGCACACAGAAACTGTACAAGAGACAGTTCCTGTTGTAGTTGCGTCGACATCAAAATCAGCCGATGTGCCAAAGGAAGTTCAAGCGAAACCTGAAGCTAAACCACGGAAGTCGAAAAAACAAAAGAAAAACACTAGCGAGGCCACAAGTGAGGAGGTTACTATTGCAATGGAACCGGTGAAATCGGTACAGTCTACTAAGCATGTAGAAATTAAAAAATCAATTGAACCTGCAAAAACAGTGGCCACTAACAAGTCCTGTGTGAATCCTATTGAAACTGTAAATCCTCAAGTTCCTAAAAAGTCAGAAATAGATATAAAGTCAACAACTACGGAGTTCATTGCAACAGAACAACTGCCAAAGTTATCCGATGCACCCACAAAGAAGGAAAGGAAACGCTCAAAGAAGAAGAGCTTTACGGAAAGTACGCCTGAAGTTGTTACCATTAAGGAAAACATAAAAGTTGGTGATACAGTGAGCGTAACGGAAACGGAAAAGGAAAATTTCCCAGCGGCCATAGATAATACACAAACAACCGAAGCATCGACATCTACAAATGCAACAGAAAGTGGTACTACAACGATTACAACACGTACTATAACCAAGCATATCACTAAGCGTATTGTTAAACGTATAGTTGATGGCAAGGAAGAAATTGTTGAGGAAGATGTTGTAGATGATGTACCCGAAGAGAATATATCGGTGGAACGTTTTGATATGCCTCCGACAGAAACTACATGTTCGGAAACTGTTACGGATGTAAGTGCACCAGGTGTGACAACGACCATTAATACTTCTATTGTTCAGGGTGGTTCTATTACGAAGACGACCATTACAAAAACAAAGCGTATTCTGAAGCGCATAACCGCTGAGGGTGAAGAGATAATTGAGGAATTCTCCGATGATGAGCCGGAAGTAGTACGTGATATTACAGCACTGCCAACAACGGTACATACGACAACAAATATTGTGTCAAATCTGGAAAAACCAGTCGAATTGCCTACCCAAACAGTTCGTACGGATATTGAGGAAGACTCAAAACCAATTGTCATGGAAGAGCCCTCAAAACCTTCACGCAAGGACAAGAGGAAACATAAGAAATCCGAAAGTGACAAGCAACCTATTGCCGAAAAACCAAAAGAAAGCGTGAATACTGTAACATTGAATGAAACAACCAAGACTGTGATAACCGAAACAGATGTGCCAGTTAAACCAATTGTTGATGTCAAAAAATCAACAGTTGATTTTATTTCTGAAGAGCGGACACAGGAGCCGCACAAACCGACACGTAAGGATAAAAAGAAAAAGCAGCAACAGAAACACAAACTAGAAAAGGAAAATCCCGTTGAACAGCCGGAAGCGCCTATACTGCAGAAAGTTGCTGAAATTACTGAACCGCAGCCACTAATAGAAACAACAGAGCCCCTGAATACAACAACAAGTGCAACAACATCAAAAACTACTCCTGAACTTATTCCATCAACTACCTCAACAGTTACTGAAACGGAGCCATTGGTTGATGAGCCTGGTTTAATCAAGACAACCGTAATTCGTACAACCAAAACTGTAAAGAAAATTAATCAAGAAAATCAGTTCTCCGGCGCCATCATTACTCCTTACACTGATGAAAACCAGCAAATGGATGCATGCGATTTGGCCGAAGAGGCTTTGGAAGATGAAAGTGTGAAAAAGATTGAATCAACTAAACGTGAAATTGGCGAGGGCGGTGTTGTAAAGACAACGAAGACTACAACTGTACATACAACTAAGAGTCCAAAAGCGGAACAGGAATTAGAAGTAATTGGAGATATTCTTTCGGAAATTACGACAGAAACAATACCAGTTGTTGATTCAAAAACCACTGTTGAAGCTCAGCAAGAAGCACAAAATAATGGTGTACTGAAAACTACAACAGTGCGTACGACAAAGATTGTAAAGAAAATATCCCAAGAGAATGAAAGCTTAAGTGAGTGTACTATTGACAGTACAGTTGTACCCAAAGTCGATACCGACATAATTCTGCAAGCACCTTTGATATCCGAGTCCATTACAAAGGAAACAAATGACAATGGAGTTGTAAAAACGATAACAACGCGCACCACAAAGGCTGTGACTGAGAAGGAAAACATCTTTGTGGAAAGTACGCTCGAAACTGAGCCGGAAGTAATTGCGGAGACGATACCAGCGCAAACTCAACCAGCACTTGGTATTGATGTGAAGTCAAGTACATTTGATTTCATTGTTTCGGAGCAGCAAAATACTCAAACCGAACCACGGCAGCGTGAAACGATCAACTTAGAAGAGCCGCAAATCGAAGTCGACAGATCAGAGCACATTGTACCCAACGTCGATACCAAGATAATTCAACAAGCGGCTTTGATATCCGAGTCCATTACAAGAGAATCGAATAAAAATGAAGTTATAAAAACGACAACGACGGCTGTGACTGAGAAAGAAAGCATCGTTGTGCCATCAACTCTGCAGCTTGAAACTATCAAGTTTGAAGGGCCGAAAATAGCAGACGACACAACAGAAACGGAAATTAAAAATATTTCTGAAAGTGTCAAGCCTGCTACCGATGTTGATGTAGTTGAACCAACATTTTCCGAAGTTGAGAATTTATATGATGAAGGTGGCGATGTCGTCAAGACTACAATAGTCCGAACAACCAAAATTGTAAAGAAAATATCTCAGAACACTGAGAACCAAACTGTTGAAGAAACCAATTTCAACCCTGAACCACAGCCAACTACTGAAGTAGTTCAAGATAAAGAAATTACAGTCGAAAATGGTGATAAAACTGGTGGTGGTGGTGTAGTGAAAACTACTACTGTGCGCACAACAAAAATCGTGAAAAAAGTGTCACAAGATGGTGAGACAACTACTGAAGAGAGTAGCACCACAAGTGAACCTATAACTGTACGTGAAGGATCTCCAACGATCAGTGAAGAGCCCAGTGAAAGCTCAACAACGTCAAGCCAATTAGACGGTGCCATAATCAAGACCACGACTATTCGTACTATGCGTATTATCAAAAAGATTTCAAAAGATGGTCGTATAGTGCTGGAGGAGAACGAATCGCCAGATAATGTAATTGTTAGGTCAAGCATTGAGATGCCTGAACAGAGATCAGGATCCGTTAGTCCGATCTTGTCACACGCATCACAAACGACAACGAAGTTGCCGTCTTCTCCAGTTCAAAGTCCGGTTAATGACAAAAAGTTTAGCACTGTAGAGGAAGAAGTTCAAGTTATCGATTCAGGTGCTAAGGACAGTGTGAAGACTGGCATTAAAGTTATTGGTATTGAAACAGTTGCATTGCCAAATGATAGCGAAAAGTCTGTTCAGAACGGTAGGGCTGACACACACAAAGAAGAATTCACGTCGCAACAAAGGGACGAATTGAACAAGAATACTAGTATTACGACTACCACTACCACGAATACAATACTTACAACGACACGACAACGTAGTTTCGAAACTGAAGATGGCACAAATGTTCTTTTCGTTGGAGAAGGCATTGACAGTGCATATCCACCAGGTACAGTGCAAAAGATCTCACTTATTACGCACGAAGAAAAGCTTAAGACACCAATAGTGAAAATGCACTTAGATTTTCCTGTGGTTAGTCTACAAGTGACAGAGACTGTGACGGAAAATTTGGAGGCTTCCCAAAGAAGTCTTGAACAAAGTGAGAACACATTAACTGAGGTAGTCACACTTTCCCCTAATGAGGAACCGATTTTAGAAACATTAGACGAGGTTAGTTTGCCTGTATCAGAGAAGAAAGAATCTCTGACTGAACCCCAAGGTGTAGAATCTACGGAGAAAATTCGTAAGGTTGTTGATCCTCTGCACGAAAATGTCTCCCAAGTCGATTTAAGTCCTGAAGAGCAGCAACTGTTTGAGGAAATACAAAAGAAATTATCCAAGAAAGATAAGAAAAAGCGTCCCGCAATTCCCGAAGAATTCTATAAACAAGAAGTTTCGGCTATGATTGTAGAAGAAACTAAAGGTAATGTAGATACCATTGAAGTTCAATTAATTAATGAAGATTTGCCAGTTGTAGATAAACCAGATTTGTTGAAGAATATCGCTCAAGACACAACATTAACGTCTGTTGTAAAGTTAACTGAAATATCAAAAGCGGGCATCTTACACAACGAGAATATAGTTAAAGAAATCAAGCAACAGTTAGAAACAATTGCCCCTCAAGTCCAAGAAGAAGCACAAGCAGAACCACCATGTGAAATTGTTGTCCCTCCTACTAATACAAACGCTAATGCTAAAGAAGCTCCTGCCAAGCCGACTCAATTAACTGAAGACACATCTGTGGCTAACACGGTAAGCACTTTACAACTTATTACTAATCTTGAAAATATTAGTTTGTCTGAAAAAATATTCGAAGCACCCAAATATAATTTATCCGCTTTTCGTATTGCGGAAGATATTTATCACATAATTAAAGATAAACAAGATATAAAAACACAAACACAACCAGAACCATTGTTAGAAATACAGAAACCAGTTGAGGTAAAGCCAACAAAACTATCTGATCAAACACACACAACACATCAAAATCAAATTGAGCCATCGCCTGTTACAATTTCTCACGACGAGTTGAAACCAACAGTTTCGGAGAATCTTATAGAGAAGATATCAATTTTACAACAGCCTGCGTTTTATAGTTTTGAAACTCCAAAATACGATATATCTGCGCACAAAAGAGCAGAAGGTTTATATGTTGAGTCAACATTTGCTCCTCATATTACTGAAGAAGAACCAATTCAACAAAAAGATTCGCAAACAACTGAGAATTTCGACGATTCAGCAACAACTGTCGTTGAAAATGTAACAACAACCGTTATAACTACGATCAACGAAGACATGAAATCTGTTGAGGAAAATTTCGGAGCCCCTGTCATAGTGCCTGAAATCCAAGCGGATGTTCCAGTGCTAGAAAAGCCAGCAGAACCTGAGAAGAAAACTGAGGAACCAAAGAAACCAGCGTATGCAGGTCTTCCAGTTGATAGCACGACGAGCTCGTGGATGGATGTTCTTGACGAACCAAAGACTTTCTCCGACGATGAAGAACCAACTGAGACTTCCAATATTGAAAAATCCGATTCAGCTACAACTGTTGTTGAAAAGGTAACAACCACTGTTACCACCACAACTTCAGTACAAGAACACATCAAACCAGTTGAGCCTGAGAAAATTGTCGAAATTACTGTCCAAGAAGACATCAAACCAGTTGAGATTGAGAGAATTGTCGAAACCCCTGTCATTAGAAAATCTTCCGAACCTGTAAAACCAGCGGAAGTTCCAGTGCCAGAAAAGCAAGCAGAACCTGAGAAGAAAACTGAGGAACCAAAGAAACCAGCGTATGCAGGTCTTCCAGTTGATAGCACGACGAGCTCGTGGATGGATGTTCTTGACGAACCAATGACTTTCTCCGACGATGAAGAACCAACTGAGACTTCCAATATTGAAAAATCCGATTCAGTTACAACTGTTGTTGAAAAGGTAACAACCACTGTTACCACCACAACTTCAGTCCAAGAACACATCAAACCAGTTGAGCCTGAGAAAATTGTCGAAATTACTGTCCAAGAAGACATCAAACCAGTTGAGACTGAGAGAATTGTCGAAACCTCTGTCATTGGAAAGTCTTCCGAACCTGAAAAACAAGCGGAAGTTGCAGTGTCAGAAAAGCAAGCAGAAACTGAGAAGAAAACTGAACCAAAGAAACCAGTGTATGCAGGTCTTCCAGTTGACATCTCGACGAGCTCGTGGATGGATGTTCTTGACGAACCAATGACGTTCTCAGACGATGAAGAACCAACTGAGACATCCAATATTGAAAAATCCGATTCAGCAACACCTGTTGTTGAAAAGGTTACAACCACTGTTACCACCACAACTACAGTTCAAGAAGACATCAAACCAGTTGAGAGTGAGAAAATTGTCGAAATGACAGTCCAAGATGACATAAAACCAGTTGAGCCTGAAAAAATTGTCGAAATCTCTGTCATAGAAAAGATATCAGTGCCGGAAAAACAGGCGGAAGTTCCAGTGCAAGAAAAACCAGCTGAACCTGAAAAGAAAACCGAGGAGCCAAAGAAACCAGCATATGCAGGTCTTCCAGTTGATAGCACGACGAGCTCGTGGATGGATGTTCTTGACGAACCAATGACTTTCTCCGACGATGAAGAACCAACTGAGATTACCAATAATGAAAAATCGGATTCAGCTACAACTGTTGTTGAAAAGGTAACAACCACCGTTACCAGCACAACCACAGTGAAAGAAGACATCAAACCAGTTGAGAGTGAGAAAATTGTCGAAATTACAGTCCAAGAAGACATTAAACCAGTTGACCCTGAAAAAATTGTCGAAATCTCTGTCATAGAAAAGCCATCAGTGCCGGAAAAACAGGCGGAAGTTCCAGTGCAAGAAAAACCAGCTGAACCTGAAAAGAATACTGTGGAGCCAAAGAAACCAGCATATGCCGGTCTTCCAGTTGATAGCTCGACGAGCATTTGGATGGATGTTCTTGACGAACCAATGACTTTCTCCGACGATGAAGAACCAACTGAGATTACCAATAATGAAAAATCGGATTCAGCTACAACTGTTGTTGAAAAGGTAACAACCACCGTGACCAGCACAACCACAGTGAAAGAAGACATCAAACCAGTTGAGAGTGAGAAAATTGTCGAAATTACAGTCCAAGAAGACATTAAACCAGTTGACCCTGAAAAAATTGTCGAAATCTCTGTCATAGAAAAGCCATCAGTGCCGGAAAAACAGGCGGAAGTTCCAGTGCAAGAAAAACCAGCTGAACCTGAAAAGAAAACTGAGGAGCCAAAGAAACCAGCATATGCCGGTCTTCCAGTTGATAGCTCGACGAGCACTTGGATGGATGTTCTTGACGAACCAATGACTTTCTCCGACGATGAAGAACCAACTGAGATTACCAATAATGAAAAATCGGATTCAGCTACAACTGTTGTTGAAAAGGTAACAACCACCGTTACCACCACAACCACAGTGAAAGAAGACGTCAAAAACATTGAATCCATTAAACCGGAAAAAGAATTTCCAGTTTCCCAGCCTAGTGAACAATTGCCAGCTGAAGTCAGCTTGGCGCAGGAACCTATTGACACTTGGACCAGCGTTCTAGAAGAATCTACTCCTCAAGCTACAAACGTTGCATTTACATCGAATTTGTCGGCAGATGCTCCTGAATTTATGCCGGCATATTTACGCCATAACTTCTCTGATCAAACTCATACATTCCTTGCCAATGAAAGAGTCTACAATGAATTTATACCTAGAAATAGATATGACCAAAATGTCGCTTCTCACTCAAAACAAAAGAAACCAGTAAAGACTTCTAAGCGTCATAGCAAGCAAACCGAAACGACACAATCCGTTAATGAGCCAGTTCAACAGGTGCCAGAATTTTCGAATGACCCCGTCTTGGTGGCACCCTCCACAACGAATTTACAAGATCAAATACCTGTCGAAAATGTTTGGATGAAAAATTCTGACGGCAAGTCTTACGCCGACGTTTTGATTGCTGCGAGCAGTTCAAGTGCTGACGAGATCGAAAGTCCTTTAACTAAAGAAACAATCGAACCTAAAGTGGATAAGGTGGTAGCTCGTGAAGCGCCAGAGAAAAAGAAAAAAGAAAGAAAGAAGACGAAATCATCGGAAAAAGTAATCCAATCAATTGAAGTTTCTGTTCCCGAAAAGTCTTCACTTCATGTGCCTCAAGTCATTGATGATATAACAGAGAGCAAGGAACCATCGTCCGATGAGCCTGAAACTACAAGTTCTTCCGAAATGACGTGGTCTGCTCTAGTCCGTAGGCCCGGTGAATGGATTGATGAAACTGTTCACCAGAAACAAGCTGCCGTTCCGGAAAAAGAAACCAAACCTGCTAAGAAACTTGCTAAAGATCCAAAGCAAAATATTAAACAAGAAAAACAGAAAAAATCGAAGAAATCAAAAAAACCTGTTGTCGAAGTTATAGCAACCACGTCTGAAGATGATGAAAAACCAATTGCTGAAAATAAAGACTATGTACTTCCTGAAAATCAAAAATTATCATCAGAAATAACTACTGAAGAAACAGTTTTAGTTGCGCCAGCAGACGAAAAAGAAAATAGTGAATTCTCTTGGGCTTCCCTTTTAAAAAGACCCGGTGAATGGATCGACACCACTGTAACTCACTTAACAAAGACTGTTAGCTCAACTACCGAAGAAAAGCAAGTAGAAATAAAAGGAAAGGATAAAGTTAAGCGCAAAAAAAATAAACCCAATCGAAAGGAGCCGGTGAAAAAACAAGTAGATTCAGATGACGGTGAAGTGCAACACTCTGAATATCAGTCTGACAGCAAAAGTGACGAAGTTGTTGAAGTGGAAAATGTATCTGCACCAATCACTAATGAGCCGACATTCTCTTGGGCATCTCTTGTCAAAAAACCAGGTGAATGGGTTGATGATATTGATACGCGCAGAAAACAAACAACTGCTTTGAAAGAAGAGCCGAAAGAAGAACCTAAAGTGAAACCGGCGAAACAGCGAAAGACACCAAAAAAGAATGAAAAATTCGAAAAACTTAAGCAAGAAGAGGTGAAAGAGCCAGAGCCACAAAAACTCATAGTATCAACAGACTCCGACAGCAATGAGTATCAAGATACTACTCCTACCGAGACTCAAGATCCACATGCCATAACTTGGGCCAAAATCGCAAGCCAAATAGATCATATGACCGATTTGACAGTTGAAGTTAAATCCAAAGAGTCTGAAACTAAGAGGGTTCAAGTCATAAAACCTGCTAAAGAAATCAAACATAAAGATTCCAAAAATGTGAAATCAAAGAAAGATGTTCAAGTTCGTTTCGAAGATGACGCTGATCTGAAAGTAACACACACTGTTACCCAACCTCCTCAGTCGTGGGCATCTGTAGTCGGTAAACAAACATCAAAGTTTATTGATTCAGAGAAGAAACAAAAGCCAGAAACAGCTTTTGAAAATCCAGAAAAAACTTTCAAGCAAAAAACTACACCTGTGAAAGTTGACTCCTCGAAAGGAAGGCAAATAGAAGCACTGGATGATTTCAATTGGTCAATAATAAACGAAAAACGAGTTGCCAATGAAAGCACCAAATCATGGGCTGATATGATGGATGATGTCCCAGAGGTTGACACATCACATCGAAAATCTTGGAAGGATCTAATAGAAGAAGAAATTGAAATACCACTTCAATATTCTGACGGGGATGAGGTTAATGTGAGAAAAATCGTCAATATCATTAGCGATGAAACTCAGTCTTCTACCATCGGAAGTAGTGAAGTAGATATTCCAGCGCCAGAAAAACCATCGCAATCTAAGAAAACTGACGAACCAAAGGAACCAGCGTATGACGGTCTTCCAGTTGATATTGAGAAAACCGATTCTGTTACAACTGTAACAGAATCGTTAACCGTTACCACCACAACTACAGTCCAAGAAGACATCAAACCAATTGAATCTGAGAGAATTGTCGAAACTTCTGTCATTGGAGTGTCTTCTGAACCTGAAAAACAAGCGGAAGTTCCAGTGCCAGAAAAGCAAGCAGAACCTGAGAAGAAAACTGAGGAACCAAAGAAACCAGCATATGCAGGTCTTCCAGTTGATAGCACGACGAGCTCGTGGATGGACGTTCTAGACGAACCTATGACTTTCTCCGACGAAGAAGAACCAACTGAGACTTCCAATGTTGAGAAATCTGATTCAGCTACGACTGTTGTTGAGAAGGTAGCAACGACCGTTACCACCACAACTACAGTCCAAGAAGACATCAAACCAGTTGCGACTGAGAAAATTGTCGAAATTACAGTCCAAGAAGACATCAAACCAGTTGAACCTGAGAGAATTGTTGAAACCTCTGTCATTAGAAACTCTTCCGAACCTGAAAAACAAGCGGAAGTTCTAGTGCCAGAAAAGCAAGCAGAACCTGAGAAGAAAACTGAGGAACCAAAGAAACCAGCATATGCAGGTCTTCCAGTTGATAGCACGACGAGCTCGTGGATGGACGTTCTAGACGAACCTATGACTTTCTCCGACGAAGAAGAACCAACTGAGACTTCCAATGTTGAGAAATCTGATTCAGCTACGACTGTTGTTGAAACGGTAACAACGACCGTTACAACCACAACTACATTCCACGATGACATCAAACCAGTTGAGCCTGAGAAAATTGTCGAAATTACAGTCCAAGAAGATATCAAACCAGTTGAGCCTGAGAGAATTGTTGAAACCTCTGTCATTGGAAAGCCTTCCGAACCTGAAAAACAAGCGGAAGTTCCAGTGCCAGAAAAGCAAGCAGAACCTGAGAAGAAAACTGAGGAACCAAAGAAACCAGCATATGCAGGTCTTCCAGTTGATAGCACGACGAGCTCGTGGATGGACGTTCTAGACGAACCTATGGCTTTCTCCGACGATGAAGAACCAACTTGAGACTTCCAATGTTGAGAAATCTGACTCAGCTACGACTGTTGTTGAAAAGGTAACAACGACCGTTACCACCACAACTACAGTCCAAGAAGACATCAAACCAGTTGAGCCTGAGAAAATTGTCGAAATTACAGTCCAAGAAGATGTCAAACCAGTTGAGCCTGAGAGAATTGTTGAAACCTCTGTCATTGGAAAGTTTCGAACCTGAAAAACAAGCGGAAGTTCCAGTGCCAGAAAAGCAAGCAGAACCTGAGAAGAAAACTGAGGAACCAAAGAAACCAGCATATGCAGGTCTTCCAGTTGATAGCACGACGAGCTCGTGGATGGACGTTCTAGACGAACCATGACTTGACGATGAAGAACCTACTGAGACTTCCAATGTTGAGAAAGTCTGATTCCGCTACTACTGTTGCTGAAAAGGTAACAAGCGGACCGTTACCAGCACAACTACAGTCCAAGAAGACAGCAAGCCAGTTGAACCTGAGAAAATTGTCGAAATTACAGTGCAGGAAGCTGTCAAACGAGTTGAGCCTGAGCATATTGTCGAGAGTACAGTCCAAGTTGATAGCACGACGAGCTCGTGAGCCTGAGACGAATTGTTGACGAACCTCTGTCATTGGAAAGTC
This sequence comes from Leucophenga montana, assembly GCA_035044765.1. NCBI lineage: Eukaryota > Metazoa > Arthropoda > Insecta > Diptera > Drosophilidae > Leucophenga > Leucophenga montana. Next base: position 1,298,463 of record JAWNNQ010001325.1, on the reverse strand, counting down.
TTCCGAACCTGAAGAAGAACCAAGCGGAGAGTTCCAATGTTGCCAGAAATCTGCATTCAGCTACGAACCTGTTGTTGAAAACTGAGGAACCAACGACCGTTACAACCAGCATACTGCAGGTCTTCCAGTTGACAGCACGACGAGCTCGTGGATGGACGTTCTAGACGAACCTTGTCGACTTTCTCCGTCGAAGAAGAAATCCAACCGAGACTTGCAATGCTGAGAAATCTGATTGAGCTACGTCTGTCGTTGAAACGCGTTACAACGAACCGTGACAACCACAAGCGGACAGTTCCACGATGCCAGCAAAGCCAGCTGAGCCTGAGAAAATTGTCGAAATTACAGTGCAGGAACGAAAGCAAACCAGCTTGAACCTGCGAGAGTTTGAAACCTCTGTCATTGAAAAGCCTTCCGAACCTAAAAACAAGCGGAAGTTCCAGTGCCAGAAAAGCAAGCAGAACCTGAGAAGAAAACTGAGGAACCAAAGAAACCAGCATATGCAGGTCTTCCAGTTGATAGCACGACGAGCTCGTGGATGGACGTTCTAGACGAACCTATGACTTTCTCCGACGATGAAGAACCAACTGAGACTTCCAATGTTGAGAAATCTGATTCAGCTACTACTGTTGTTGAAAAAGTAACAACGACCGTTACCACCACAACTACAGTCCAAGAAGACATCAAACCAGTTGAACCTGAGAAAATTGTCGAAATTACAGTCCAAGAAGATATCAAACTAGTTGAGCCTGAGAAAATTGTCGAAATTACAGTCCAAGAAGATATCAAACCAGTTGAGCCTGAGAGAATTGTTGAAACCTCTGTCATTGGAAAGTCTTTCGAACCTGAAAAACAAGCGGAAGTTCCAGTGCCAGAAAAGCAAGCAGAACCTGAGAAGAAAACTGAGGAACCAAAGAAACCAGCATATGCAGGTCTTCCAGTTGATAGCACGACGAGCTCGTGGATGGACGTTCTAGACGAACCTATGACTTTCTCCGACGATGAAGAACCAACTGAGACTTCCAATGTTGAGAAATCTGATTCAGCTACTACTGTTGTTGAAAAGGTAACAACGACCGTTACCACCACAACTACAGTCCAAGAAGACATCAAACCAGTTGAGCCTGAGAAAATTGTCGAAATTACAGTCCAAGAAGATATCAAACTAGTTGAGCCTGAGAAAATTGTCGAAATTACAGTCCAAGAAGATATCAAACCAGTTGAGCCTGAGAGAATTGTTGAAACCTCTGTCATTGGAAAGTGTTTCGAACCTGAAAAACAAGCGGAAGTTCCAGTGCCAGAAAAGCAAGCAGAACCTGAGAAGAAAACTGAGGAACCAAAGAAACCAGCATACGCAGGTCTTCCAGTTGATAGCACGACGAGCTCGTGGATGGACGTTCTAGACGAACCAATGACTTTCTCCGACGATGAAGAACCAACTGAGACTTCCAATGTTGAGAAATCTGATTCAGCTACTACTGTTGTTGAAAAGGTAACAACGACCGTTACCACCACAACTACAGTCCAAGAAGACATCAAACCAGTTGAGCCTGAGAAAATTGTCGAAATTACAGTCCAAGAAGATATCAAACTAGTTGAACCTGAGAGAATTGTTGAAACCTCTGTCACTGGAAAGTCTTCCGAACCTGAAAAACAAGCGGATGTTCCAGTGCCAGAAAAGCAAGCAGAACCTGAGAAGAAAACTGAGAAACCAAAGAAACCAGCATATGCAGGTCTTCCAGTTGATAGCACGACGAGCTCGTGGATGGACGTTCTAGACGAACCTATGACTTTCTCCGACGAGGAAGAACCAAGAGAGCCTTCCAATGTTGAGAAATCTGATTCAGCTACGATTGTTGTTGAAAAGGTAACAACGACCGTTACCACCACAACTACAGTCCAAGAAGACATCAAACCAGTTGCGACTGAGAAAATTGTCGATATTACAGTTCAAGAAGACATCAAACCAGTTGAGCCTGAGAAAATTGTCGAAATTAAAGTCCTAGAAGATATCAAACCAGTTGAACCTGAGAGAATTGTCGATACCTCTGTCATTGGAAAGTCTTCCGAACCTGAAAAACAAGCGGAAGTTCCAGTGCCAGAAAAACTAGCAGAACCTGAGAAGAAAATTGAGGAACCAAAGAAACCAGCGTATGCAGGTCTTCCAGTTGATAGCACCACAAGCTCGTGGATGGACGTTCTAGACGAACCTATGAATTTCTCCGACGATGAAGAACTAACTGAGACTTCCTATGTTGAAAAATCTGACTCAGCCTCGACTGTCGTTGAAAAGGTAACAACTACCGTTGCCACTACAAATGCAGTTCAAGAAGACATCAAACCAGTTGAGCCTGAGAAATTTGTCGAAACTACAGTCCAAGAAGGCATGAAACCAGTTGCGCCAGAAATTGTCGAGATTTTTGTCATACACAAGCAATCAGAGCCTGAGAAACAAGCAGAAGCTCCAGTGCCAGAAAAACCAGCAGAACCTGAGAAGAAAACTGAGGAACCAAAGAAACCAGCTTATGCAGGTCTTCCAGTTGATAGCACAACGATCTCGTGGATGGACGTTCTAGACGAACCTATGACTTTCTCCGACGATGAAGAACCAACTGAGACTTCCAATATTGAGACATCTGATTTAGCTTCAACTGTTGTTGAAACGGTAACAAGCACCGTTACCACCACAACTACAGTCCAAGAAGACATCAAACCAGTTGCGACTGAAAAAATTGTCGAAACTACAGTCCAAGAAGGCATGAAACCAGTTGCGCCAGAAATTGTCGAGATTTTTGTCATACACAAGCAATCAGAGCCTGAGAAACAAGCGGAAACTCCAGTGCCAGAAAAACCAGCAGAACCTGAGAAGAAATCTGAGGAACCAAAGAAGCCAGCTTATGCAGGTCTTCCAGTTGATAGCACAACGAGCTCGTGGATGGACGTTCTTGACGAACCTATGACTTTCTCCGATAACGAAGAACCAACCATTGTTGAGAAATCTGATTCAGCTGCAACTGTTGTTGAAAAGGTAACAACCACTGTTACCACCACAACCTCATTCGAGGAAGACAAGAAACAGAGAATTGTCGACAATAAGGAGCGAATTAAATTGTCTATAGTTGAGAACCCTGATTCCAATACAACTTTTGTTGAAAGAGTGACAGCGACATCTACAGTTGAGAATGATAAATTAATTGATCCGTCGGTATTTGTCGAACCAGAAATGCCAGCGGTTATAGCTCCTGAACAAATATCAAGTGCATTTGAATTGCCTCAGTTAGCAGTTCCATGGAAAGAGATTTCCCAAATTTCCACAAAAACGATTAAGCCTCTTCCTGAGAAGATGGTTCAAACTGTAAATGAGGATATTCATCAATCATCTGTGAATGTTTGGGATCAACACACTTCATATGCTGACATTGTAAGGCAGACTTCCAGTTTCCTTGATCTTGAAAAACAAAATGAAAAGAAAGCATCGGATAACAAAGTGCCTAAGATTGAATCAGAAGATGCAAAACCTTCGACAGATGTTGTGGAAAGCGATTACGTAGAACAAACTACTACTAAAGTCAAAAAGCAGAAGAAAAATAAGTCAAAGGCAAAGACAAAAGACAGCACATCCGTTGAAAGTCGACCAGTCGAAACCGACAAAGAAATTATGTCAATAGATCCTGTAATTCGGCAGCAACCAGAAGGCCTGACTTGGTCTTATGTTGTTAGTCACTCTAATGATCGTACATCTTCTGACACACATCCACACAGTTTGGAACAGGTCATTGAAGGGGAAACTCTAATAGATGTCAAACATATCGAATTTAATGTTGATGATGCAAATTTGAAATGTGAACAAGAGACCAATACAATAAGAGCCGATACTTTCGATGGAAATCTTGAACCAACTACTTCTTGGTCAAAAATTGTAGATGAAGAAGCTCTAGATGAGCATGTTTCTCAAGAGTCTTGGTCAACTATAGTAAATAAAACTACAGTGCACCCAACTATAATTCAGCAGGATGACAACATTGAAGATACAACGAATGTGAAACAAGTGTCCACTGAAGCACATAAAAAGCAGAAAAAGGCGAAAACGAAAAAGGAGAAGAAAATTTCGAAGGCTGAAAGTATAACGGAACCACATAAAACGCTTAAAAAGGAAACTATTGATCTTCCAGATGTATCACTAGAACACCAACCGCAAACCCAATCTTGGTCGTCAATCGTCTCACAAACTATTGAAGTTTCTCCAGTTGTGACTGAAACTAATGTGACAGAAATTGAACCTGTAGTGCCATCAGAACAGAACAGAAAGGAAACAACTTTCATTCAACAAGAACAAGAAACTTCTACTTCGCGCAATGATAGGCCTAAACAGAAAACTAAGAAAGAAACGAAAACTTCGAAGGTGAAACCGGATTCTGAATCCAAACCAGAAACACAAGCCCTGGTTAAGGAGGAGCCCTATTTCGAAGAAATTCATGCTCCAATTCCAACTATCGATGAACGTCAACCACAAGCACAGTCTTGGTCTTCAATTGTTTCACAAACAATTGCAGTAACTCCAATTGTCACCGAAACACGTGTGAATGAAACTGTAATCAAAGTGAAGTCAGAAAAATCGATGCACCCAATTGATGTTCAATCCTTCATTACACAAGAGCAAGAATTTTCAAGTACTGTCAACCTAAACCCCAAGAAACAGAAACCCAAAAGAGAAAAGAAGACTCCAAAGATTGAATTCTTCTCTGAGCCCAAACCAGAAGCTCACATTGTGGTGCAGAAGCCCAAGATCGAAGATGTTCCTACTTCAGTTCCAACTATCGAAGAACGGCAACCACACATACAGTCGTGGTCTTCAATTGTCTTACAAACAACTGAAGTTTCTCCAATTGTTACTGAAAGTTGTGTGACCGAAACTGTAACAGAGGTGGAGCCTGAAAAGTTGATGGACACAAGTGATATTCCAACTGTCATCACACAAGAGCAACAGTTTTCGATTGCCGTCAATGAAAAGCCCAAGAAACAGAAGACCAAAAAGGAAAAGAAAACAACAAATGTTGAATTCACCCCTGAGCCCCAGGCTCTAGAGCAAACTGTGTTGAAAGACACCAAGCTCGCGGATGTTCCTGCTTCAGTGGCAACTGTCGAAGAACGCCAACCACAAACACAGTCGTGGTCCTCAATTGTTTCTCAAACAATTGAAGTTTCTCCAGTTGTTACTGAAACTCGTGTAACTGTAACTAGGGTGAAGCCTCAACAGTCACCTGAGACAACTGATGTGCAATCTTCTAAAACACAAGAACAACAAACATTGAGTTCAGTCAGTGGAAAACCCAAGAAACAAAAATCTAATAAAGAAAAGAAAGCATTAAAGGTGGAATTTGACCTTGTGTCAGAACCAGTACACCCAATTTTTGTGGAAGAATCAAACATTGTAGATGTTCCTGTTCCAGTTCCAGCTGTCGAAGAACGCCAATTACAAACCGAGTCCTGGTCTTCAATAGTTTCACAAACCGAAACTCATGTGAATGAATCTGTATTAGAGGTGAACCCTGAAAAGTCGTTGGACACAACAGAAGTTCCATCTTTCCGCACACAAGAGCAAGAATTTTCGACTTCTATCATTGAAAAGCCCAAGAAACAGAAGTCCAAAAAAGAAAAGAAGATTCAGAGTGTTCAATTCGTACCAGAGCCACAAGAGGTAAAGCCAATTGTAATGGATAAACCCAAGTTCGAAGACGTATCTGCTCAAGTTTCAACTCTTGACGAACCCCAACCAGAAACACAGTCATGGTCTTCAATTGTTTCACAAGCAATTGATATTTCTCTAGTTGTACCTGAAACTTGTGAGACTGAAACTGTAACTGAGGTGGAGCGAGAAAAGTCAAAGGATGCAACTAACATTCAATCCTTTATCACTCAAGAGCAAGAATTTTCAAGTTCCGTCAACGAAAAGCCTAAGAAACAAAATACTAAAAAAGAAAAGAAGGCTCAAAAGGTTAAATTCGCTATTGAATCTCAGCCAGTAGAGCCAATTGTGGTAGAGGAGCCCAAGCTAGAAGACGTTGCTTCTCCACTTTCAACCATCGAAGAACGCCATCCTCAAGCACTGTCTTGGTCTTCAATCGTTTCACAAACAATTGAAGATTCTCCAGTTGTTACGCAAATTCCTGTGACTGAAACTGTAACAGAGGTAAAACCAGAAAAGATGTTAGACACAACCAAGGTTCAATCATCTATCGCGCAAGAGGAACAGTTTTCAAGTTCTGTTATTGAAAAACCCAAGAAACAGAAGACTAAAAAAGAAAAGAAAACAAAGATTGAACTTGACCTTGTGCCCCAACCAGTAGCGGAGGAACCAAAGTTCGACGATAATCTCACCCCTATTCTAACTATCGAAGAGCACCAACCAGAAACACAGTCATGGTCATCAATTGTTTCACAAAAAAGCACAGTTTCTACAGTTGTTACTGAAACTCGTTTAACTGAAACTGTAACTGATGTGAAGCCAGAAAAAGGAACGGATACAACTGATGTCCAGTCTTTCATCGCACAAGAGCAAGAATTTTCGACCTCCGTCAATGAGAAGCCAAAGAAACATAAGACTAAAACAGAAAAGAAACACCCAAAAGTTGAGTTCGTTCCTGAACCCGAACCATTATCACCAATTGCAGTGGAGGAGGCCAAGTACGAAGATGTTGCAACTATCGAAGAACGGCAACCACATACAAAATCGTGGTCTTCTATTGTTTCACAATCCGTTGAAGTTTCTCCAGTCTTTACTGAAACTCCAGTGACTGAAATTGTAACTGAGGTAGAGCCAGAAAAGCCGATGGACGCAACTGATTTTCAATCTTTCATCGCACAAGAGCAAGAATTATCGAGTTCTGTAATTGAAAAGCCCAAGAAACAGAAGACGAAAAAAGAAAGGAAGACTCCAACGGTTGAGTTCATCACTGAACCCCAACCAGCAGAGACAGTTGCAGTGGAAGAGCTTAAGCTCAAACTTGTTCCTGCTTCAATTCCAACTATGGAAGAACGTCAACCACAAACGCAGTCTTGGTCTTCTATTGTTTCTCAAACAATTGATGTTTCTCCAGTTACTTCTGAAACTCTTGTGACTGAAACAATTAATGTTTCTGCAGTTATTACTGAAACAATTGATGTTTCTCCAGTTATTACTGAAACTCTTGTGACAGAAACTATAAAAAAGGTCGAGTCAGATAATTCGACGAACAAAACTGATGTTCAACCTGTTGTCACACAAGAGCAAGATTATTCGACTTCTGTCGTTGAAAAGCCAAAGAAACAGAGAACTAAAAAGGAAAAGAAACCTCCACAGATTGAGCTCGTCCCTGAACCCAAACCCGTCGCACCAATTCTGGTGGAAGACAAAAAGTTCGAAGATACTCCAGTTCCAAATATCGAGGAACACGAACCACAAACAGTTTCGTGGTCCTCAGTTGTTTCTCAAACAATTGATGTTTCTCCAGTTCCTCCTGAAACTCATGTGACTGAAATTGTAACTGAGGTAAAGCCAGAAAAGTCGATGGACGCAACCGAAATTCAATCTTTCATCGCGCAAGAGCAAGAATTTTCTACTTCCGTCAATGAGAAACCCAAGAAACAGAAGACTAATGCGGAGAAGACTTCAAAGGTAGATTTTGTCTCTGAACGCCAACCAGAAGAGCCAATTGTAGTGGAAGAGCCTAAGTTCGAAAATGTTCCTGCTCCAGTTCCAACTATCGGAGACCGCCACTCGCAAACAGAGTCATGGTCTTCAATTGTTTCACAAACAGTTGAAGTTTCTCCAGTGTTTACTGAAACTCGTGTGACTGAAATTGTAACTAAGGTGGACCTAGAAAAATCGATGGGCGTATCTGATATTAAATCTTTCATCGCGCAAGAGCAAGAATTTTCGAATTCTGTCATGGAAAAGCCCAAGAAACAGAAGACTAAAAAGGAGAGGAAGCCTCCAAAGGTTGAGTTCGTCCCTGAACCTAAACCAGTAGCACCAATTGTGGTGGAGGACTCCAAATTCGTTGATACTCCAGTTCCAAATAGCGAAGAACACGAACCACAAACAGTTTCGTGGTCCTCAGTTGTTTCTCAAACAATTGATGTTTTGCCATCTGCTCCTGAGACTCGGGTGACTGAAATTGTAACGGAGGTGGAACCAGAAAAATCGATGAACAAAACTGATGTTCAACCTTTTATCGAACAAGCGCAAGAGTTTTTGACTTCTGTCATCGAAAAGCCAAAGAAACAGAAGTCTAAAAAGGAAAAGAAGCCTCCAACGGTTGAGCTCGTTCCTGAACCCAAACCCGTAGCACCAATTGTGGTGGAAGACCCCAAATTCAAAGATACTCCAGTTCCAAATATCGAAGAACTTGAACCACAAACACTTTCGTGGTCCTCAATTGTTTCTCAAACAATTGATGATTTGCCATCTGCTCCTGAGACTCGTGTGACTGAATTTGTAACTGAGGTGGAGCCAGAAAAGTCGATGGACGTGACTCAATCTTTCATCACCCAAGAGAAAGAATTTTCAACTTCTGTCAATGATAAACCCAAGAAACAGAAGACTAAAAAGGAAAAGAAGACTTCAAAGGTTGAATCCGTCTCTGAATCGCAACCAGATACACCAATTGTAGTGGACGAGCCCAAGTTCGAAGATGTTCCTGCTCCAGCTATCGAGGAGCTTCAACCACAAGCGTCATCCTGGTCATCAATTGTTTCCCAAACAATTTGTGTTTCTCCAGTTGAGTCTGAAACTCATGTGATTGAAACTGCTACTGAGGTGAAGTCAGAAAAATTAAAGGACGTAAATAATGTTCAATCTTTTATTGCACAAGAGCAAGAGTTTTCAAGTTCGGCTAAAGAAAAACCAAAGAAACAGAAAACTAAAAAAGAAAAGACTTCAAAGGTTGAATTTATTCCTGACTCAAAGCCTGAGTCAATTGCAATGGAAGAGCCTAAGTTCGAGGATGTTCCTGCCCCAGTTCCAAATATTGAAGAGCACCAATCACAACCGCAGTCTTGGTCTTCTATTGTTTCTCAAGCAATTGATGTGTCCCCAATTATTACTGAAACTCTTGTGACTGAAACTGTGACAGAGGAGGATGTTCAACCTTTTATCGCACAAGCACAAGAATTTTTGGATTCCGTCATTGAAAAGCCCAAAAAACAAAAGACTAGAAAGGAAAAGATAACTTCAAAGGATGAATTCATCTCTGAGCATCAACCAATCGAGCCAAATGTAGTGGAAGAACATAAGATCGACGACATTCCTGCTCCAGTTCTAACTATTGAAGAAATCGATCCACAAGCACAGTCTTGGTCTTCTATTGTTTCTCAAACAATTGATGTTTCTCCAATTATTGCTGAAACTGTGACAGAGGTGGAGCCAGAAAAGTCTTTGAACACAACTGCTGTTCAACCTTTTATCACACAAGTGCAAGAGTTATCGAGTTCTGTCATTGAAAAGCCGAAGAAACAGAAGACTAAATTGGAAAAGAAGACTCCAAAGGTTGAATTTGTTTCAGAATCACATCCAATTGAGCCAATTGTAGTGGAAAAGCCAAAGTTCGTAGATGTTCCTGCTCAAGTTACAACTATCGAGGAACGTCAACCACAAAAGCAGTCCTGGTCTTCAATTGTTTCTCAAACAATTGATGTTTCTCCACTTGAGTCTGAAACTCATGTGACTAATACTGCAACTGAGGTGACGCTAGAAAAATTGAAGGACTCAAATAATGTTCAATCTTTTATTGCACAAGAGCAAGAGTTTTCAAGTTCTGTTAATGAAAAACCAAAGAAACAGAAGACTAAAAAAGAAAAGAAGACTCTAAAGGTTGAATTTGTCCCTGAACCCCAGCCAGTAGAGCCAGTTGTGGTGGAGGAGCCAAAGTTGGAAGGTATTTCTACTCCAGCTCCAAGTATCGAAGAATGCCAACCGCAAGCCAAGTCGTGGTCTTCAATTGTTTCAGAAACAGTTACAGTTTCTCCACTTATTACCGAAACTATTGTGACTAAGGTTTCAACAGAAATGGCACCAGAAAAGCTAAAAGGCACAACTGGTATTCAAAACTTCGTCGCACAAGAGTTAGAGATCCTAACTCCTGACAACGATAAGCCTAAGAAGCAGAAGCCGAAGAAGGAACATACAATTCCAAAGATTGACCGTGAGTTGGAGCCATTAATCGACGTTCCAATTGCATCAGTTGAGCAAATGGTAGAGGACGTTCCTCATGAAGAAACTCAACTACATATACAACCATGGGCTTCCACTGTTTCTCATACAGTTGAAGTCTCTCCAGTTGTTTCCGAAACGCGAGTAACGGAAGTTGTATCAGAGGTGGAGTTAGGTAACACCGAGTCGTCTACTACACACGAACAAGAATATTCTAACTTGGTGCACGATAAATCGAAGAAGCAAAAGTCGAGAAAAGAAAAGAAGGTTAATAATACAAAACAAAAAATTTCTGAAGAGCCGTTAGATATTCCGTCAACCAAATTCGATTCTAACAACGTAACTTCTGACGAACCAGAACTACCAGACACGGCTGAATTCCATATTCCGTTACCAAAAGCATCTGTTCCCTCCGTTTGGTCTTTATCTGAGACATATGCAGAGGTTGTGAGAAAATCAGGATTTACTGACAAAACAAATATTCGATATGATGAAAGTCCGGTTGATTTGGAACGTCCACGGACATCTCATATTAAAAATGTCGAGCATTTGCAGGAAGTGGTGACTCATGGTCCTGAACGGAAGCCTTCGTATGCTGACACGAAGAAAGATTCAACTGAAGTCGATGCCAATAAAGATCACACTAACGTTGAGAAGAAGGAAGAGCGTATTGAAATTGTTGAAGAATTAGAAGCTGTCGAATTGCCTGAAACGTGTGAGTGGCCAGAGCAGTCAACATCAAAAACTTGGAAAGAAATGATGGATGATGAAGTGAACTACTCCACTGATCCAGGGTCATCATCATGGGCATCAATTGTGCGCAGTTTTGCGCCAAATGAGGATCAAGTTCTGGTGAATGTTGCAAACACTTCAGTCGAAACATCAAAGAGGCCTTCTCGTGCAGTCGATCGACCAGAAATTCAAATATCAGAAGCTGAGGGCATTGATGCGAATGTAACCGAGAGAGCTGATGAAGAAGGCTTTTTGGAAATAGTCTCGAAAAAGGAAAAGCATAGACTAAGATCTCGCTCTCGTTCTCAGCAATCTCAAAAGTCAGAAGTTGAAGAAAAATCTCAGTCGCGAAGAAGCAAAAAATCACGTCAAAAGAAAGACAAAATGATTTCAGGACTAGTTGTCGACGCAGTAAAACCCAAAACTACGGATGAAATTGTTGCTGCAGATGATTCCAAGTCTCCAAGCATATATTCTGAAGATGTAAAACAAGTAGATTCCACACCCAGAAGTATTTATCCCCCTGAGAGTGTTCCAAACACAACTGGACTCTCTTGGGCTGCCATTGCTGCGCAGAATGTCCCAGAACCTGCGCAACAAATGCGACTGCTGCCAAGTGCAACAAAGCCTGAGGAAAGCTTTGACGAAAGGAAACCAGTGAAAGAAAGAAAAGGAATAAAACTCAGTCTGGCCCTAGAACCTAAAGAAGAAGTCCAAAAGCAGAAACATCAAAAGTCCAAAAGAAAAGTGATTGAAGAGGTTGAAACATCTTCAGATGTCGTGAAAGACACCGTTGATTATGTACGTTGTGAAGACTCATCTACACAAGAACCACGTAAAACAACGAAAGATCTAGATTTGTCTAAAAAGTATCCAGACGTTACTAAAATCGTAGCAAATGTGGAGCTAGAAAAGCCGGCATTTGTTGCTGATAAGACGTTGAAAAAGGGCAAGAAGAATGAAATTAAAACTCCAATAGTTGAGATCGTACCCGACGTTGAACCAGAAGAGTCAATTGAGGTTGAGGACGTGAAGACTTCAACTGTTTCACAAACAATTGAAGTTTCGCCAGTATTAACTGAAACTCATGAATCAGAAGATCAGAAGAAAACGGATATTCAATCTTTCATCCAACAAGAGCAAAATTTCTCAACTTCGATAAGCGAAAAACCCAAGAAGCATACTACCAAAAAAGAAAAGCTAGTGGAATCCGAAATCGAACCAGAAGCACAAACCAGCGCTGCTAAGTCGGGCCCTGCACCAGACGTAACTGTCGAACAACCTCAATTACAAACACAGTCGTGGTCTTCAATTGTATCGCAATTAGTTGAGGTTTCGCCAGTAGTTACTCAAACTCATGTAACTGATACCATAACAGTGAAAAAACATGAACAGCCAAAGGACAGTACAAATATTCAGTCTTTCATTGCACAAGAGCAAGAATTCTCGACTACGGTAAATCAAAAACCCAAGAAGCAGAAGACCAAGGAAGAAAATAGAGCTTCAAAGATTGAAGTTGAGCCTGAACTAAAACCAGAAACTGTTGAGGAACTGAAACACGACGAAATTTCCACACCAAGTCACGATGTCGCAGAACTACACACTCAATCATGGTCTTCAATTGTTTCACAAACAATTGAAACTTCTCCAATTGATACGGAGACTCATGTCACTAAAATTGTAACAGAGGTGAAACCAGAAGAGCAGAAGGAAACAACTGATATTCATGCGATCATCGCACAAGAAACCGAAATAGAAAAGGAAGCTCCAAATACTATATCTCAAGCAGAGGAACCAACAGAACAAAAGTCGGAAGATGATTTGCTTGCTTCACTTCCATTGGTTGAGAATACTTCAGAAATTGAACCATTCATTTGCGAAACGTCGTATTGGTCTGCAACTTTAAAATCGAATCAAAAGCCTACAACAACGACGGAAGTCGAATTGATTGATGACAGTAGTGATGTTGAAGTTGTAAAACCCACTGATATCAAGAATATTGTTGTTGAAATTCCAACTGATGTAGTGGACGAAATTTCAGTACAATCGCCGACTGATCAACCGACAACATGGTCAGCCATAGTGCAAACCGAAAGTACAGTATTCCCCGATGCAACTGAAGTACAAGAACCTTCGAAAAATGCTGATGTTCCTTGGTCTACAGTTGTTGTTAGCAAAACAGCGGATTTCCAAATACCAAAGCCACAAAGTGGTTTAGAGGAAACGACTACTACTACAACATATGTTACAACAACTGTAACAACGCATAAGGAAACTGAAACCACATCAGAGACAGAGCCTAATGATACATCATATGTCTCTACAATCGTTACAACGCATTTAACAGATGTACCAACACAAGAGCAACAAGAGCAACAGAAACCAAACACTTTAGAAGTGCTCAATCATAATTTGTATCTAGATGCGCAAAATTGCTTACGTCCTAGGTATGCGGTGATCGAAGCACTTTATCAGTTGCATAAAGCATCGACCATGCCGAAGGAACAAGTAACAGAACCAGTAGTGGAAACACAGGTAGCAGAAAAATTGGTCGATAGTGAAATATTAGAAGAACAGTTTATCGATGATTATGTGATAATTGAACCGAACACAGTGCCCGAACTAAACACAGAAATACTTTCACATAACTTATACCTAGATCGTCAAACATTTGTACGCCCTGTTCTCAATATTGCTGAAAGTCAATTATATTTGTTGACTTCAGAAAGAGAATCGAAAACAGTTATAGGAAAAGACAACGTTGTTAGTGTAGTTAAAACAGAAGAATATCCAGAAACCACACAAAACATTGAAACACTACCACTTACAAAGCCGAAGGAACAAGTAACAGAACCAGTAGTAGAAAAATTGGTAGAAGGCGAAGTATTAGTTGAACAGTTTATCGATGATTATGTGATAATTGAACCGCACACAGTACCCGAACTAAACACAGAAATACTTGCACATAACTTATATCTAGATCGTCAAACATTTGTACGCCCAACTCCCAACATTACTGAAAGTCAATTGTATTTATTGACTTTAGAAAAAGAATCGGAACCAGTTGTAGAAAAAGAGACAATAGATAGCGTAGTTAAAACAGCAGAATATCCAACAACAACCCAAGACATCGAATCACTACCACTACAAAGTCTACTTTGGAACCTCAGTCAGGATACATTTGCTAAATTGGTTAATAACAATAATCTGCGTGCTGCTGAAAAGAAGCACGCAGTAACGATTTCTCAAACGAAGACAAAAACTATTGACGACGAACCAATAACAACGGATATAACTCAGGAAGACAAACACAAGCAGGAAAATGCAGATAAGACTGATAGCACTACTTTAACAATGTTAGTGACAACTACTACTATTACTGAATCAACAAAGTTGACAGATAATATTGTAGCAAAGACTGAAGAAACATCATCAGCACCAATCATTCCTACCGAGTCAGCATCAGCGATAGATGATGTTGAGCAATTGCGTCAAAATCTCTATTTGGATGATTGGTCAACGACCGGTGGCGTCCATGTGACAGAAACGGTTGAAGACAGTTTCGATAGATTTAAACGCGCTGAACGCAATGACTTGGAACAGACTAAACCGAAACAGACAGATACAGACGACAAACCTAAAGACGAAAACGACAAAAAAGCTGATGATGATGATGATGATGATGACGACGACGACGACGATGACGACGACAACAATGGTAGCACTGTCCCCGAAATACGCAAACCAAACGATGACGATGATAAACCGAACGACCGTGATCCTGGTAGTGGTAGCAGTGGTAATGTTACTCCAACGCCAGAACATGATATGGCACAATATGGAGATAATCGTAGTTGCTCTTCGGAGTATATGTCCGCCGATTTGCCTGGTGGCGTTGGACATTGGCGTGATCAGAGTACATATCTGGCTTTAGAAGCCGATACGGGTAAAGCATCACTTTTGAGTGATATTAGTAAAACCGAAACTGTAGAGGAGGATGTTATCATACTAACCGAAACTAAAGAACAGCAATCCGAGCAGCTGCCAATACCTGCTGCTCTAACCCAAATTCCCGCTTCCACTACTACCACCGCTCCGCAAACTGATGCAACAAATGTTGCAAGCAAACTAATACAATTGGCAAGCGCCACTACTCACACACTGACAAACGCGGCCAATGCGGCAACACAAGCAGCACAAACGACAACATTGGCTGCAACAGCTGCACTGCTGCCTGTTGTTAGTGCAATAGTCGATAAGGTGACAACAGCCGCAGCAACAACATCGAGAACGCCGACAACAGCAACAACACCTGAGGTAGCGACAACTGAGGTAACTACTACTGAGGTAGCAACAACGCCTGAGGTAGCAACAACTGTGGTAACTAAAACTGAGGTAGCAACACCTGAGTTAGCAACATTTGAGGTAACTACAATTGATGTAGGAACAACATCATACAGCGAGCAGCAGCCTAAACAGCAACACAACGAGACAACAATAACGACAACTACCAGCACGACAGCCACCCAACCAGACGTTGCAGCAACAGCACCAACACCAACAACAACAACAACAGCTGTTGATGTAGATGTTGCTGCAACTTCTACTGCAAATGTTTCTCCGCTCGTTACAACACAAACTACAACGACAACCGTTACCGACGAGCTTTATAGGCCAGATTTTGTTGTTGATCCTGGTACGAATGTTATAAAACGTACAACAACAACTACAACAATTACAACAACAACAAACGGTGTAACAACAGCGACAGCAACAACAACAACTCCAGCAACGTTACAACAACAACAACAGCAACGCGAGAAGGTGATAATAACGTTGAGCCTACGTCTATTCATAATTTTAATGTTTGCAGCTTTTATTTGTGGTTTTGGTATTTGTTTATGGCTTTTATTTGGCAATTTCTGCTGGTGCAATGAGGAGTAACAACAGCAACAAATTGCAAAGCCAACAGCAACATTATTGCCAACGTTGTTCCACGTTGCAAACATACGTAAATGACTCCATACTATATGCGTGTGTTTGCCGTAGAATGAGTTAGTTTGGTGATCATGTTGTTTGTATTGGCAGCTCCAAAAGCAATCCAGACAGATTTGTTTCTAAGCTCTAATTAAATACTAACTAAAATAACAAAATTATAATACGATAATTAATAATGTTTGAATGATTTTAAATTAACTCTACAATGCATTTGTGTCGTTCCTTATAAATTTAATATTAATTATAGTAACTATACTCTATTTAAATTAATATGCTCAATATTATATTTTGTTGTCTATTAGATTTTAAAATAAGAGTTTTTATTTTCTTATTACTTTTTCATTTGATTTTTATTTTTACACTTTTTTTTTGCATATTATTTTTCTATAACTTTTTTCTTTTAATTTATAATTTGTTTGTATTAGTTCGTTTGCATTGAACTCTACTAAATACTAAAAAAAAATACATGTAAAGTAATATTTTAACCATAGTTAAAAAACAAACAGTAGTTTAAAATTTGTTTTAAAAATTTTTAATAAAATTAAAAAGACTAACCCGAAATAAACCAAAACACATAAAGCATGAATTTATTGCTCACTTTTAGTATTAAAATATACATATTTTATATAAGAGACGCATACAATTTACAGCCACTGCAGTGTCTACTCTATAAAAAAGGCACCAAATAATACAGCACAGAAGCACAAACGAGCACTGATACACCGAAGCACCAAGCACGCATACACTTTAAAAAATTTTACAACACTTTCTACTATTACTTGCACAATTGCTGATAAAAAGATAACCAATATTTATTACGAGAGCTATATGATAATTTAGTAATATTTTACATACAAAATCTTCCACTTCCGGAAAGATTTTGCAAAAGTGGATTTGATAAAACGGTAAATGTTTCAAGAATCGGATGATTTTGTAATTTGAATTGAGTAATATGAATTTCACTTGATCAATGCCAAGTGAATTCAAATCACGAAATCATGCTAAAAGTTCACCATTTTATCGAATTAACTTTAGCAACGTTTTCTCGTTAGTTACAACCGTAAAACAGACCTGAAAAATCTACAAAATCAGTGTACTTTTAAAAAGTTCTGTCAAAATCTATAAAAAGTAAGCTAAAAAAGATTTGATATTCTGGCCTATTTTGGTTCTCACCTTCGAGCATATTTTGCAAAAGTGAATTCTATAAAATGGTAATTATTTCACGCTTGTATGAATTTTGTTATTTGAATAAACTTGAGATCAAGTATGGTGAAATTTATTTTACTCAATGTAAGTGAATTCAAATCGCAAAATCATTCATACGTGAAAAATATACTATTTTGTCGAATTTATTTTCGAAAAATCCATGCGAAAGGGAAAACCGGAAAAGTCCAAATTAAAATTAAAAGTAACTGTGTAGAACAGATACTGAATATCATATTTGTAGAGTTTTCTTTCTAAACACAGTTAAAATACATTCCAAAATTATTTCCTTTTGAACAAAAGACTGAATATTTAAATATCTTACCATATCTTAAGTTTCAAATTTATACAAAATTTTAGCAAAAAATATTTTTTTTTTTTGCGTTTAATTACTAAGTTATCATAAAACAGCTCTCGTAAAAAATATATATATATATATAAATATTTGCATGTGCATATGTGCCGCCTATGTGTCGCTGTCATAGGGGTTCATTGCCTTGCTCTAAGTACAATATCTCACTACCGCTCTGACTCTCTTCACGCGTTTCAAATGCGTTCCTCGTTAGATTAATATCTATGTATCTCGGTGTAAAATCCCTGCTTGCGGCAGTCTATAATTAAATTATTTATAGGAGCAGTAGGTACTACTCTCTAGGAATTCACAATAATAAAAATAGATTTTTGCAGATCTTTCCTACAATATAACGCGCCATCTGAATAAACTGCATCTGCATTTGTTCAGTTTAGTATTCCTGCGTATATTTGTGTGTCTAGAACGCATTTGCTTAGCATACTTTTAAAGAATTTTAATGAATTTAGTTAATAATCAATAATTTTGAACTATCGATGTGTGTGCAATTTGCCAATATTTAGTGTTTGTGTGCATGATAAATAATTAGCAGTCTTCCGTGTGCTGAACTAGAAATTTTATTATGATTGTATACCATGATAGTGCTATGGCATTTATAGCTGCTAGGAAAATGTACAAAATTTTAAATTAAAAAAAAAAAATGCTTTTAGTTATATTTTAGGCAAAATAATATAATGCTTAGCTAATAATAAAGCCATATCTGAGCGTAAAAAAATCTACAGTGGATCAATTAGCGTTTGATATTGTAAAACATTGTTATAAATTGAAAGATTCATTCAACTGTTATTGAAGATAAACAAATTTTTTCTGTTCAGTTAGATTTTTGCATTTTTTAAAACAAATTGATCATCCTTAGATTTGCATAAAAATAAAAAGTTCCATAAAAATTATTTGTCTCCAAACAATAAAAAAACATCGTATATAAATTCCTTCCTTAAATCTTATGTATTTAGTTAGATTCATGAATATATAAATCATTTAAACATTAATTTAAGAAAGAGTCTTAAACATCATTGGTTCTTTGATCCACTTTAGATTTTCATAAATGGTTCTATAGAAAGCATTTGCCTCAAAACTTGAAAAAAGAAAAATTCAAAATATTTATTTATTGCTTCAAATACTTTCACTTTTAACTCTCTTAAATTGTCTATAGCTTAAAGCTTCGATTACATTTATATACTCCCGTAGTCCGGTTTTTGAATCCGAATAAATTGTACGGAAGTGACTTCGTTAAAATGGTCCGTTTTTCACTTTCCGAAGAATTTTGTAAATTAAATTTCAACGTAATCTCTTCCGTGCAATTTATACGGATTCGTAAATCGGAGCTCGGGGAATTGATTCCTTCCTTAAGTCTGTTATTTATATATTTAGTTTCATGAATATATAAATCATTTAATTCTAAGAAAGAATCTTGAAATTCATTGGTCCTTTGTCTATCCGCTTCAAAAGTCTAAAGCGCATGTATTTCTTTTTTATTATAAATATTAATATTAAATATTTTAAAGCGTTTAATTGTTATCGTTAAATATTTTTATGCATTTCAGTTTTCGAATAGCTTGTAAATATTGTTTAGTGATATTTACAAGCTCATTATTTACTTACCATATACGTTTAAAATGTTTATTTTACACAAAAGTTTTCACACTGACTAATTTGTTTTGTAACATGCTATAAAATCCATTACAACCACACTATTATAGGATTTAATTGATCAAGAACTTGATGAACTACTGCAATCGATTTCAATAATCGAGGATGGTATCGGAAATTTGCCCAGTAACAGTCTGGAGGGCATGCTGCAGGGATTAAAGGTAAGTCAAATTGTTTCTGTAGCACTAATATGTGTATGAATTTATTGTGTATGTCTCGTTGTGTAGCTAATAACACTTCTTTGACCCTACTTTGTACATAGTTTGTTTAATACCAATAAAATTCCAAATACTCGTAAAAACAAACTAACGTAACAAAAAAAAAACACCCGATTAATGGATGCTGGCGTGTGTCACACTATTTTAATAACACAATCGCATCATTCCATAAAATCGAACATTAGCTAAATAATTTACATAATCAGGCAGTAGTAATAAAAATTAAAAAAAAAATTTTTATACACAGTCTAAAGCGCGAGTATAGAATGTTTCAACATTTGGTAGAACATTATGTATCTTTGACTCTCGTTTAGGTGCTGTTTACACTTTTTGTCTCTATTTTTATCTTTGTGCTGTAGAGTGAATTGTCTATTATGTACCTAATTATTGTAGAGTTATTGTATATAGAACATATTGTAACTTACACCTTTCTGCTCACAGCTAATCCAAGAGAATCTGGAGATTTACGAACGTGAAGCACAACGTCTACAGGAAGCCAGTCAAAATTTGCCAATAGATCCGGCAACAGCACGCCTACTAAACGAGACTAAAGATCGTGTCGATTTGCTATTGAGACGCACACAACAAGGCATTACCATGATAGCCGTAAGTATATACTGTCAGGCTTGTCGGAAAGATTTAGCGAAAGTGAATTCAATGCACAAAATCATCCCAAATGTTAATTTCGCAAAATCTTTTCGAAAGAGAGTACCTGTATAAGACCTAAAAAAATCAGTTTTTCAAAAAATATATATAATTTTTTTTTTTTTTATATAGAACGCTGTACATGCACAGCACAAGCGCGAGCAGGAGATCAACGACTATACACTGCATCTTGCTGAGCTTGAGAAGTGGATCAAGGAAATTTCACGCGAATTAAAAGAACTTGAACCCAGCGAACCAGCCATCACGGACGAAGAAGTACTTAAATCGCAAGTCGAGACAAGCCAAAATCTGTTGCGTACACTAAAGGAACGTCAGCAATCTCTTGAAGATTTAGTCGAGCATACACGTACACTGCAAACACAAGACGATGTTGCGCCGCTAGCCAATACTCTCATGGAGCAACTACAGCACGTCATCATTATGCTGCGTGAACAAATTACTGTAGCAACGTCACGCATTTATACAATCGAAAAACGTATTGTAGAACTGCGTAAATCCAAACAAGAGGAGGAACAGCGACAACGCATATTAGCCGATGCACAGATACAACCACCGACAGCAGCGCCCGAATCAATTGAATCGAATAGCACCATTGATTCAACATCGATGCCCGAAGAGGAAATAAAACCAACTGGTATATTTGTGGAGACACAAACCTCAGCTAGCCTACAGCCCGTTACCGCTGTGGTCACTACAGCAACAGTTGAAGCACAGACAAGCTTTAGCGAAGCGGCACCAGCACCCATACCGGTTGAGACTGCCGAATTAGCCGTGCAAACACAGAAGGAGCGACAGCCCACAGAGAATATTGTTGTAACACAAAAATTACAAGATGGTCAGGAGACAATACAAATCGATACAACGCTGAATAAGTCTGTGCCCGAAGTGCCGGACGATGTGGAAATCGAAGCGCGTTATCATCAGCGTCCACAAGGCGATGTAGAACGCGCCACAGAATTGATACTCAAGAATGTACCACAAGCATTTGAAACGACTTTTGTCGAGCCGGATGAGACAACTACAGAAGTGGTAGTTGGTCCGGATGGTACTAAGCATATCATACTGAAGAAGGTTACACGCACGCGTCAACAAGTTGTGCAACAGCAACAGATTAGCTCAATTGCTACTGTAACCGATGCAGCAGGCAATATTCAAGTGCAGTCCACCGAACAAATGAATCTCGAGAATGTACAGACTACGGACACCAGAGGAGACAAGGATGGGTACCGCACCGTAGTGACGCATCAAACGCGTGGCACAGTACTCGATGGCAGCAATCCAGAAACAGTCATCGTACAGGAATTTGAGACTGAACCTGTGGTCGAGCAGTATGAACAACTGCACAGTCCCGATGTCGAGGTACGCGGTGTACCATTGCATGAGGGTGATGTAACCTTTTTGGATAGCGATAACTTACCAGCAGTTAGTGGCATTGAATCTCAGAGTAGCATTCGAGCAGTGGTGCAACAAGTAACACGTAAAATTATACGCAAAACGCGTAAAATTGTCAAACGCGTTGTAGTGATTGATGGTAAGGAGCATGTTACCGAAGAAGTAATCGAAGAACCTGAAGAGATTGAGATCACTGAGGAAGAGACTGCTCCTCAAGTTAATGTGAACATTGTGCGTACCGTAAACGGCAAAGTTGTAACCGAAGAAGAGTTCCAACGTCTTATGCAACAGCCAGGCGTTGTCATCGAAGAGGTGGGAACGGAAGGTCTGCCAGAACAGGCGGCAGTGCCGAAACCGCAGCAGGTATTTGATATAGAAACTACTACTAGTACAACACAAGAACAACAACAGACACAACCAAGCATTGAAACAACAAGAACAACTACTACTACTATAACCTCTGCAAGTACTCCAACTCAAGCTGCACCAGTAGAATTTGTTGATATGCCAGCACCTCAAGTAGAAGTTGCTAAACCAGTTGTTGAAGAAATCGTAGATGTTGTTGCTACTACCAGTACACATGTTAATGTTGCAGCAGCGGCGACCTTTGTAGATGAACCCGAAGCTCTTCCAGCAACTTCAATATCAGATTCAACATTACTAACAACTGTAGCTGAACCAGTAGTCGAAGATTTACAAGAAATTTGGCCAGTTGAACATCATCTTAAACCAACTAACATTGATTTCTCACAACACGATGAGACGCTTGTACAGCCTGTCGAGCCTGTCGCTGAAACTGCCATGCCCGTTGAGAGTATATGGCCTGTGAGTCCGGAGACTGGTAATTCTTTATCGCTCGATAGCTACGAATTTGAGCCACAATCACCGAAAGATAATATACCATTGGAGAAAGTACCAGAACCAACCACCCCAACAAAGGCTCAACTCACAATCACTACCACGACTACTACCGTCACTGAAACAACAAAGGAGTCTACGGAACCAAAGACTGAAGTATCCGTGGAACCAAAGACTGAAGTGACAAAGGAGTCTGCGGAACCAAAGACTGAAGTGATAAAGGAGTCCATAGAACCAATGATTGAAGTGACAAAGACACCCGTGAAACCAACTACTGAAGCGCCAATGCATCCAAGTGAGACGTATACTACACAAATTGAAGAAATCATAACCAGCATCGCACCTCAGGAACCGACTACCATTTCTGTGGTTCCTCAAACAGCAGCTGATGCATTCTTGCAAAGCGCACAGAAGATTATTGAATTACCAACGATAGAACCATCATCATCCACTGAAGAAAGCTCTCTAGAGGTCGTCCAACCTCAGCAACAAATAGATTTGCGTTCTGCGACTCAGCTATTTATCAGCGGTGAAGCAGCTGCAGCTGATGTGCCACGAAAGTCATACCAGATTACATCACCTTCGCTGGAACAAAATGGCGACGGTGTACTCAAAGTCGTCATGACCAAGGAGCAATCAGCGGATGAACCTTTGCCCCAAGCACAAAAAGTGAGCATGATTATTGTGGAGACTGCGACCGCGCCAGTTGTCGATCGTGACGATACGAAACGAAGTCGAAAGAAAAAGAAGAGAAGAGAAGCGGAACCAGTGTCCGAGCCTGAACCACAACCCATCCCTCACGATGAACCCAAGGCTGCTGATGAGCCTGAACTTACTTCCGAAATCGAAGTAGAGTCGCCACGTGAAACTGGCTATGAAGCAGAGGATAAAACTGTTGCCGAAGATGATGATTCGAACGACTCAAAGAAGAAACGTCGTAAGAAGAAGAAACAAAAAGAAAAAGCGAGAGACGACGAAGAATCTCATGTGCCAGCGTCCTCAGACAATTCACTTGGCGATGATACCTTCAGTATTGAATCTGTGGGCAAGGTACGTCACGAATCAATTGTAGAAATCAGTCCCGAGAGTGAAGTGTCCAGTATTGATGTCGAAACCAGTGTGAAAATAGTGGAAGATGCAGTGCTCTCTTCATCATCGGAAAGCCCACGTGAGCCACTGGTAGAACTCGTCATACCAACCGAAATAGTTGAGTTGGCCTTAGTGGAGGATGAAGAGCAACAGACCACACCACGGGAACAAGCTGCGCCAGTAGTGTCGATTGAAAAAGATATCAAATCAGTGCAAACGTCACCAGAACATCGTCCACAGTTGGATGAAATTTCAGTGCAAACCAGTTTGGAAGTAAAGCCTGAAAATTTCGAGACCGAAGTTCAAACTCTTACTGTAGAGATTACCGAGACTGAATCGCAAACTGTACCATGCGATGAGGAGCAACCTAAAGCCCAAGTTGAACTGACTACTACTGAGATACAGACTGATGCGCCAGAACAGGCAGCTCCTGATACTATTGAGATTTCGAGCCAAACGGTGACAACTACAACCGAAGAAAAGGAACTGCAAACTACACCAGTCGATACACCACGCGAACCTGAAACGAAGCCTAGTGACGTGGTAGAGCCATTGGTTATAGATCTTGTCAAAGAAATGACAATCGACTTGCCCGCCGATAAGGTGCCAACAAATGAGCAGTCCACAGTGACTGAAGTAACTACCACAACGGAGGTACATGTGCAAACCATAACACCCGAACCGACTGAATTGACGGTAGAGATTGTGAAACCCGAAGTGATTGATCGCGAAACCATAACATCAGAATTGGTAGAGTTAATAGATAGTGTAGTGCAGACAACACCCGTGGAGCAACCGACTTCATTAGAACCTATCACACAGGAAGACACTTCTCTGACAACAACCATATCCGAGCCGTATGAATTGGAAGTAAAGACTACTATAGCCATACCACCCGATACAGATAGCTCGGAAATAGATCCAGTCGTCTATGAATACACGCAAACTGTAGAGCTACCAAAACCAGAAAAACAGAAGCGTTCCAAGAAGGACAAAAAACATAAACGTGATACCGAGCAACCTGAGCGTGAAATTAATGTCAGCGTGGAAATACCACACGAAATGATACCGGAAGCTGGCATTGTAATATCGACCAACCAGCCACAACAACCAGAAGAAATCGAAAATGTACCGCATATAACACCAACTGAAACAACCGATCGCAAACCACAGCGTGTACAACTGCAAATCACAAAGACTACAGTTTATGATGAGTATCCCGAATTGCCAGTGCATGTGACGGAGCAGAATAAGGTGAGCATTGCTGGTAAACCACGTTCCAGGCCCACCTCATCGGTGATGATTGAGGAAGTTTCTTCGCCCACGGAAGAGCTTGTGGTGCCAATAACACCTGGTCCTGATAATACACAGTCAGTTGATGATTCCAACATTTGGATCACTGCCACGACAATAGTTGATAAAACGCCCAAAGAGCTATCCCATGCGATGATTATGTCAGAAAGTTTGTTACACTATCCTGGTGACCACCAGCGTTCTGCTGATATACAGCAACAACCATCTCACATATGGGTTGAAACCAAGGAAGCCATTGGTGATCGAATTAAGCATCTCAAAGAAGCTGTACCACAGCAAACCCCATTGAGCAATGTGCTACATTTGGCAACACTTTCGGAACAAATCATGGAAGTACCTGTCGAGGCACGCGTTCAAGAAGTTAATGAGGGATTGCAACAATTGGATCACGCTTTGAGTACTGGTGATCAAACCGTAATACAGACCACAGTCATAACGGTCATTGAGAAGGTTTCTACCTGGCTAGAGACAATCGAATATCGTGTTTACCTTATCAGACAGCAATCGAATGAAGGTCCTTCCGAAGAAAAAATCGACAATTATAATCAACTAACCGATGAGCTCAATACAATCAAACATAATGTGAACACACTGGAAACGCAGCTGGCGCATGCCGATGAATTGGCAGCACCAGAGGTGATACAATGCGTGGGTACACTTAAGGAGCACATTGACGCAGTAGAGGATATTACTAAGGATAACCAGGCGCAAGAAACCATAGAACTTGAAAAGTGGAATAACTTTGTGGTATTGGTACATCGCATTACGACCACACTGGATGAGCTGCAAGAACGCTACGACATCGTAGCGACGCAGGATCAACCGCTCTCCACAAAACTGGCGCATCTTGATGAACTGGAGAAGCAGAATGCAGAAACACAAAAGCAAATTGCGCAACTTATGCATAATGCACGCGCCTACCAACGTGATTTCCCGAATAGAAAGGTGCCACAGGACATATACAACGCTTTTGAGCACAGCAAAAACATCGACAATAATGTCAATGACGAACGTGAACGCTTGTTGCAACTGCAATCACTAGCAGAGGAATACGAGCAGACGCTCAAAGAATTCACCAACATCACAGTGCTGGCTAATAAGCTAGTTGAGAGTCCCATAATTGCCAATACGCTAGAACAGCTCAACTTCGAAGTGCAAAAACATCGTAAATTCTTCGTTAACCTGAGCCACTGTCGCGCCATGTTGGAATCGCTAGAGGAGAATATCGATAGCGAAACACGTGAAAAGCACTCTGAACTGCATAAAGAGCTTTATAATCGTGCAACAAATCTGCTTGATAAAGCCTCTGAACGTTCATCAAAACTGGTGCAGGCAGCATCGCGCTGGACCGTGCTTGAAAAGGGAATGCGCGACGAGCTGCAATGGTTGCAGGTTGCACAGCAACGTGTGCCAGATCTCTCTGCTGTCACATCGGCCGATTATGATCGGTACACCACACTCTATCAATCACTGAGCAATGATATTTCACATCACTACGTCAAAATGACACAGCTCTCGAATATTGCCAACAAACTGCAAGAGCTTGTGCAAGCACCCAATCTTGTCGAAGAGTCAAATGAGGCACTCATAGTGCTACTCAAACTACGTGAAGAAGTTGCGCTCTATCTGCATCGTCTGCTCGTCTTTAAGGACATCTGGCTGCAGTATGTGAACCAGACCGACAAAATGGATTGCTTCCTATGTGATGCTGAAAAGGAATTGCGACAGATACAGATACCCGAACAACCACAAGAACCGATTGAACATATGCGTCAATTCTGGGAGATTAAGGCACGTTTCGAAATGCATAACAACATACGCAACGAGGCGGGTCACTTGTTTGAGAAGTCACTACAGGTGATACCATTTGCCGACGAAATGTTACAGCGTCATGACCATGCACGACTTGAAGATCGCTGGCATGCGGTGGCACAGCACATTGAGCATATACAGAACAACATTGTGCGCTGTCTATCAGCCGAAGATATGCCTGCCGATGAGAAACTGAAAGTGGTTGAACGTGAGCTACAAGAGATCTATCTGACCATAACCAGCATGAAGGGTGTCATTAAAAACGACGAAGAACTCTGTCTTTATATTGAACGCATACAAGTGCTACGCACGCGTATTGGTTTCATTGGCAATGAGCTAGGCCGTGTTGGCTTGCAGGAACCTGCCTGTGAACCGGAGAAAGTGGGACAGCTATTTGCGCTTTCGCATAAGATAAGTACACAGATTGCTGAGGAATTGGAAGGCGCTTGTGTGCTGCGTGAGCAGTTGCAGGCCATACAAGAAGGTATCAGCAATCAGCGTAAGCATCAGGCAAAAATATCAGTCATACTAGATGAATGTGAACAGGCTGAACGCCAAGGTGCTGATATCATCGAAAAAGCAGTGCTTGATTGTCAGTCGGCAGGAGAAGAACTCATATCCAGCTGGCAGGAAATTATGCGCTTACGACAAATGCTGCATACATTACCGATGCGTTTGAAAATGTCTGTATCACCGGTAAAATTGGAGCGAGATATATCACAGCTACAAGACGATCATGCCTTCCTAGAAAGCAAGTGTACGAATATTATGGCCATACTACGCAACCGTTTGGCGCTTTGGATGCGCTACGAACGACAGCTGGATTTGGTACATGGTTCTGTACAGGAAACAGATTTCATGATGGAACTAATACGTGTGCATGGACAAGTCGATTATGAACGCTTGAGAAAGGCTACCGAACGTTTAGAGGTAAGTGTGAATTAATTTGATTATGTGTGGTAAGAACGAAAGGACATTCAGCGCTTGTTTTTCAAACTTGTTAACAAAAAAAAAAAAAAAAAAAACAACAAACCATAAAAAGTGCATGAAACTTCTTGATTCTCTTTGAACAATTAGCTTGTTATCTTGCTGAACGGAAAAATACGGCACACACCCTCGCGCGCTATCTATGTATCTACCTGCTACTTGTTTGTTTATGTAAAACTTAGATACCTAACAACATTCGCTGTTCACATTACGTACTATAAATAGTGAGTCTGGCACGCGTCTAACTTCATTTATTGAGTGAAACCTTTGCTGCAAAGTATTTCGAATACTAAATTGAAAATTCCAAATAACGTTTTATTTTTAAATATGCGCACTTGTGAAGCTTCGGAAAGCTCTTTTTACAATAATCTCTTAGTTTGCCGCTCTTTTTACATTTCGAAGTCAACGCGCAGTTCAGTACCCGCTAAATTTGAACGGTGTGCGCGTCGTTTGCGGTCTCGTTGTGCGTCAATTTTCCGTTCGAGAGAATAACAGCAAACACAATTTTATTTTATTATTACGCGCTTTTAATAAATTTAACAACAATTAGGGTCTTGCTGGTGACCTGCACAATCGCGAAACACTGCTGGATGAGCTAAAGGGCGCCGCCAAACCACTCATTGATACCTGCGATGTACAGATAGTCGAACAAATTGAATCCGCCGTTCAGGACGCTGTGGTTGCCTGGCATGATACCTCGGATAATCTGCAGCAGCTTTGTACACGGTATCAACGTGCCGTTGAATTGTGGGACAAATATCGTAACGCATCTGCAGCGGTGAAATCTTGCATTGAACAGCAAATGGATAGTGTAAAGACCTTGGAACAGCCCTTGGAGTCGATGCAACACGCCAAGGTGAGTGACGACTAAAAAAAAACAAAAAGAACTAAAAAAAAAAAACAATTGAATTTGGAGGAAAACCAATGCAACAATCCAACCAATACAAACCAAACACTCAAAGTGTTGTTGGTAAATCTAGTTCGAAAAGTAAAAGTTTATATTTTTCCATGCCATGCGTGGGTGAGGGTTAGTAACCGCTTTAATTCTACAACCACCCAACCCCACCATGTTGTTTTGTTTTTAAACAAACGCTTTTGGAACATACAAAATTGGAAAATTAAGTGCGATAATCAGTCAATGGGCATTAATTGACGTACGTCATAATTACATTGATTTTTTTTATTTGGTTACAAGTCTATAATTTCTTTTCGATATTTGTACATCAGCTTACATTTTGGGCTTGATTGTTCATAATTAGTGTCGAAAATATGTTTGACACACTTTATGGTAAACAATTTTATTAAGTAGTGTTTGTTTAGACGTCAGTTTTACTATATGTATACCTTCCTAAATAGAGGTTTAGTTCTGTCTGTTCTGAAGTATATGCGTTTTAAATTAACGTATTTAATTGTTGTGAGTATACACTACACTGACTGCGTAAAGTATATTAGTTGTTGACAGATTTTGTACAATTTTTAATACAAATTTTTTAGTTATGGAAGTTTTCAATCTCTAAAATACAAAACTCTAGAAAACGTATATAGATTTAATTAAACAAAAAAGCTATACAAACATTTAACACTCATGGCACTGGCTATTTTGGCAGTGATCTTTTCAAATAAAAATGCTCTAACCGACACTCGAGTCCGAAGCCTTTGCTATACAGCGTCTTAGCACACTGCTCCACGCCGGCTAGTTCAATTTTTATTTTCAATCTTTATATTCCCTGAAAGGAAATAGTAAAATAGTTTCAACACTTTTTATGTGACATTCTTCTGTGTTTGAACACTTTAGAATTACAATTAATTACAATAGGCAGTATTTATTTCTTTTTTTTTTTCTTCTCAGAATTCGTTTAGATTTTGCTTTCGTGTAGTAATTTTCTGTTAAAAATTTAATCTATAAACTCGGTATATAGTACCTAGAACACAAGGTTGACTCAGAAGCTGTGTATACCGGCTTGACTTATCAGCGCACAGTCTCATTGTTTGCATAGCTGCTTATCAACAGCTACAGAAATTAATGGGCTTATGAAAAATATTAACGAAAATACTTCAAAATGTTTTTTTTTTTTTTTTTATAAATATATGCTCAAAATACCACAAACGTGAGATACATGCTCAGGCATTTCAATGTCAGTTAAATACTTAAGGTATTTACATATTCATATGTAGATAAACAAAAAATAAAAAGATTACATAGATGATATCATCATTCTGGACTTGGGCACTTGCAAATTGCTTAGGTACACTGCATCGATACTATTTTGAGCACAGCATAGGGCAGGGCAGGGCAGGCATAGAGATCACAGCAGCTAAATAGCACACATCAAGACAATTGAAAGACGCGGCATGACGTCGCCGACGTCATCAACGAAACTGAAAGTCTCTAAACGCTGTCCGTCCGGTACATTTACAACAATTGTGTGATAAGAAATAGCACACGGCGTTACAGCGTGCCAACAATTTAACGTAAAGTCAGTTCCCCGAAGTCTTATGTGCGCTAAATAATTTTTGGGTTGTTGCTAAAAATAAATTGACATTTTAAATTTTGTAAAAAATGAATTGTATAACATGTAAAAAGTACTTATTTCTAATGTAATGCTCACTACTCTTCTATTTATGTAGGTCTGTCAAGACAATTTGAATACACAGAACGATCGTTTGCTGGAGTTACGTGATATTGTCTCAAAGATCGCTGCCGATGTTGGTTTGGATGCTTCAAGCCTTATGCAAGGCGAACTTGATGCATTGGGCCAACGTTTGTCCGAATGCAAAGATGCAATTACAACGCTGGCGAATGTTGCCGAAACGCAGGATAAGGAACGCAAAGAGGTGGAACGTAATGTGACACAGGCCAAGGCGTACTTCAATAATGTGCAGCAGGTAAGTGTTTTGAGCATATTAAAAGCGAACGGAAATAGACAGGAGGTATACACATATATAATAAAAAAATATTGTTTTGGGTGTTAGTTCAGTCTTTATAGAAAAAATATACACAAATTGTTAGAGGAGGCATCATATATAAAAAATCCAGAAACCATTTCCCTTTCATCACAGTTATATAGAAAAATTCATAATTGCGGTTATATCTCGTTAACTATTGACGATACAAAACATTCGTCTTCACGAATAAGAATGTTTTAGAAATTTACTAAAATAATATGTAACTTTTTTGTCGTATTTTGGTACCGTTTGCGAGAAACTCGCTATTGAAAAAGGTACTATTTTTTTTTTTGTAGTTGTTCTGGTAACTCTTATTAACCCTTTTGTATTTAAGCAGAAAGGAAAACTCTTAAAATTTTCTTTAATCATGTTTTAGTTGTTAGCATTTGCTCAAAAGTGGGCGGAGATATCGTCAAAATAATGCAAAAAATTATAGTATAACAAAATTTATAAAAATTAATTTGTATGGCTTTATTTAGTATCGCGAATTTCTCGGAAACGGTACCACAAACAACACAATGTTGCACAGGCAAAATTTCGGTATAGTCTATAGTTAACAAAATATAAGCGAATTTTTGCATTTTTCTATATAATCGTGACGAAAGCTCCACCTCCCGTGACGAATCCTCAGCTTAATGCAAAAAAAATTGTAGTCACAAATTATTTCTGTGTTTGCATCTACTATAATTTTGCATATAATGACTTGAGTGTATGAGAAATCTGTTTCCTTAAATTTAAGATCACTGTGGATGCTTAGCGAACAACAAATCTTGCAAAATCATTGCGATTGGTCTATATAATTAAATTAAAGTTTTTATATCGTTCTATAGAGCACAAAATGTTGTGGTAGTGTACAATAAGCTACTGTTGTTTTCACACTCCATATATGAATGTCATGAATAATAGATTTCTTGTAGCTATGTACATAAGTGCCCTCAGACACGCTACTCTATATAAATACAATACAAACCTCTCGGTTTGTTCAATTCACTTTACTTCCTGTCACATACATTCATAGGTACATACGTAAGTTATATATATATATATATTATATATACAGGGAGCAATTATAAGCTGTTCGCACAGCTACTGATTCTAATGTCACATGTACGTAAGTATATAAGCTTTAGTGCTGTGTACGATATGTGAGTTGCTCTGTTAATTTCTATTGATTAAAATTACAAATAAAATATTCGAAATTACCGCATGGAAATTCCCACACAGCAGTGAAACCAAGTAACAATAAAAACGGACACGGTATTCCATAATATTCATACGAAGGACATGCGCCATTTTAAGTGGGTTAAAAGTTTAGAAACAAATTTTTTGCCTTACCGCGCACAGTCTGTTGACTTTATTGATTGTCCGCATGAATATTTAATCTATTGTCATATTTTGAATTATTTTGAAGAACTATATGTATGCTAAATATTTAATAATATTGCTTCGAGTTCAAATTGGGTGTTAGTCGTATATAAACTTGAGTGCAAAGAATAGACAATTACATACTATTAAATATCAACATACACGATAATATTTCCCACTACACACACAAGACACACTGGCGTCGTCAACTATGGATGAGGTCATTGTCAGTTTGCGGAAAGAGTTGCAGAAATACTTTAAAATCACACACAGTCCATAGTACACTTTTGCAATGAAGATGGAAAAATTGCAGTAATAAAAGAAGCCATGCAATTGGTAATTTAAGCCACGTACAAAGTTAAGAAAACGACGGCACCATATTCGGGTCAGTACGGTTTTAGCGTTTAGAAGGGGTGTCAACTGAAGCGCACAGAAATGTAGAGTTATTTAGCATGCAGGCCTGCAGTTGGTAAAACGACTAGATACATTGTCAGATAACTGGACAGCGGGCAGCGTGCCAATTGAAGAAGAAGAACAGAAAAGTGTGTTAGCAAACGAACGTAACTAGTTTATAAACATTTATAGAGTTATATAGAAATTAAATAATATTTCATTCTTTACAGGATATTGCTCGTGAAGCACAAACGCCCAAAGAGAGCGAGGAGCAATTGAACGCACTCCGCGCACATCTGCAGACGCTTGCACGCACCGAGGAACAACTGAAACAGTTGCGTGAACGTCAATTCGATAATGCCAACGATAGCGGTGTGGTCTCTGATACAGATAATGCTGCCATAATCGAAGTACTAGAATTATGGCAGAAGATATTCCAGGATACCTTCCAGGAGTATCATCGTCTGTCCACACGTCTTGTGCGCACACAGAATAGCGCAGAAGCTTTGCGTCTGTGGCGTCAATATTTGCAACATGTTCAATCGTTCTTATCGTGTGCCATACCTGAGGATTACACCAGTCTTAAGGAACAGCAACATCTTTGTGAGATACATCAGAATCTGCTTGTCTCACAGCAGCATGTGCTTGCAACGCATGCAACGGATACAAATGGTCAACAGTTAAATGCCGATCTGGCGGAACAATACAAATCGTTGACTAATCTACACAATGAAACACTTTCCCGCATCATGCAACGAAATAGCGAGCTAGAGCGTCGCGTAGCTAGTTGGAATTCATATCGTGTCGATTTGGCAAAGTTACTCGACTGGCTCAAGGAACGCGAGAAGGAGCGTAATGCGCTGCAACTACGTTACATACATCTTAAGCGTGTGCCACATTTGAAGCAGCGTTTGGATGCGCTGCTGCAACAGTTAAGCTACGGCGAGCAGCTAGCAACGCAACTCAAGTCGCAACAACAGGAGTTACTGCGTTTCTGTGATGATGCATTGGCCACTTCCATACGCATGGAGCATGCAAGCGTTGCACAGCGTATTAATAATATGCGCGCAGCATTGGAAACTTGGCAAGGATTTCTAACGAAAATCACACAACTGTCTACGCAGTATGAGGAAAGGTTGTCGCATTTACAAACGGTATTCGCTAAAGTACAGAATCTAGTCACTGCCACAAGCGAGAATTTGCCCACAAATACAAATGCCATACAAGAGCGTCTGAACAGTCTACGCGCACAACGCGTACAACTGGCAGTTCAGACGCCCGAATTGGAGGCGCTTAATGTGACACAGGAGGAGCTGAAGGAATGTATTAGTCCGCATGACATGAAGGCTATACGTCAGTGTATCTGGATATTATGGCAACAACATGCTGACTTGGATTATCAGCTCTCAGCGTTAATTAATACCATCGAGGAGCGTCTCTCACTGTTGGCCATATATCAGTCGCGCTACGAACGTATCTCACAGTGGCTGCAAGATCTGGAACATCGTGTTGAACGTGATTCGGACATCTCCGCCATTGCCAATCCTGAAGAAGCTGCCAAGCAGCTAGAGAAGCAAATCAACACCGAACTACAGCTGCGCGAGAAGGATCGCGAATGGTTATTATCTACCGGCCGCGAATTGCTTTCGCTGTATGCGGATAATACGCCACAAGCAGAAAGCGTGCGCGGTGATGTGCAAGAGAAATGTGATGCACTGATTGATCGTTGGGAACGTCTGAGGTATCTGTGCAAACAGCGTGCCAATAAAATTAACGATTTAAAGATGACACTCCAGCGTTTGGAAGAGCGTATTGCCATTATACGCAGCTGGATGTTTGAGATCGAGACTGAACTGGATAAACCGCTATCGTATGATTCATACACGCCAAATGTCATCGAAGCGAAACTGAAGGAGCACGAAAAGATACAACGCTCAATTGAGCATCATAGCAGCAATGTTGGTGATACACTCAATCTGGTCGATGTGCTGGTGAACGACTCCGATGCCTGGCGTATGCATGTGAACACAGCAAATCTGCGTGTCTCTGCACAGAATCTCGAGAAGCGTTGGAAGAACGTTTGCAGTCAGTCGGCAGAGCGGAAGCAACGTATACTGACTACCTGGAATTTGCTGCAACAGCTCATCAAACTGACAACCGAACACAAGAACTGGTTGGCTAAGCAGGAGGCTGATATTGTTGCGCTCGAACGTGATTTGAAGCAGTTGAAAAAGGATCAGATAGCCGAGCGCCAGCAAATAGTGGTTGCCAAGCTTAAGGAACTCGAAAGCCAAGAATTGAATCTGCGTCAACTGGAACAAACGTACGCCAAATTGACAATGAGTCCAGGTGTTGATACAGAGAATATACAAAAACTCACCATGCCTACAAAAGTCATGCTAACGAAATGGCGTGCACTGACGCCACGCTGTAATGCAGTGCTGGACACTATTGATAAGGACACCAAAGTATTCCGCGATTTCAATGCAGCACAAGCTGATGCAGCTAGTACGTTGACGCTGCTGCAGCAGGAACTCGACAAATTGCCGGCTAATGAAGCCGCTGTCAGTGCTGATGAGGCAAAGGCTGTGCTAAAGCGTATCGATAGTCTTGAGAGCAGATTAAAACTTGCCACCGATAAGGTGACGCAGGCTGACAAGCTGGGCGATGAGGCAAAAACGCGCGCCAAACAGGATGATCTTGCCAAACTGCTGACCTTAATCACACAATACACAACCATCTGGCAGCAGTTACAAACGCGTATTACCACAGTAAAAACTAGCTGGCTAACACGTATTGCAGCTGCAGGTGCAACACCTGTTGCCGAAGCTTTAGTGAGTGCAACACGTACAACGGAATCTGATGCCGGTGTACAGGTGGATACACTATCCAAGCGTAAGCAGCGCAAAGCACAAATGCAACGTGAAACATCGATTACTGCCAAGGATGCATATATAATGGAACTCGAGACTGCAATTAAAGAATGTGTTACGAATCTCGATGAATTGCAGCGTACAATTTGTGATAAGACACGAAAACCGGGTCCACAGAAAATCTCCAAACTAATGGGCAATGCACAATCGTCATCGGAGCTGGTGAAACATCTGTCACAGTTGCTGCTGAGCGAGTGTCAGGCCGACAATACGGAGGCACAAGTGGATACCGTGGCAGAGTTGACGCTGCGCTTTCAAACACTGCAGTCGCAGTGGAAGGCGCGCCAGCAACACGATCAAAATGCGAGGTAAGTTATTGGATATTAATTTTAAAGTAACAGCTCTTTTTTAATGTTATTTGGTTTTTGTTGGTTAATTTAAGCTATAAAGCACTTTTCTGGCTAGAAATCGTTACTGCAAAAGTACTAAAGTACTCGGTATCTTAAAAACATATCACTCAAATATCTGTCAAATTATCTACACAGGGTATGCCGCAATCCACTAAGTCGTACCCTGTGCAAGATAACTGCAAATTTTTGCACGTCTGACCTTAGCTTAACGACTTTACAGTTATAAATGTTCCTCAAAATTTGTACAGCCGAGAATTGTGCTTAATAGTATTAAAACAAAGGATGCTTAAACTTAACATTTTGGTGTTGGTTTCACTTGTAACTGTAACAAATTATTTTTACTTCTATCCCACACGCTTTTGCTCGCTTTTTTGTATTAACAAACACGCATACTCATCATCTATACACAACAACTACAAAAAAAAAAATATATATATATATATATCAACTACCTACATTTTCGCTGCATAATGTCGCTCAACAGAGGCTATTTGCCCGCTGCATACAAATACAATTGCACACAGTAAGTGCCTCATAGTTTAATAAGAAACCCGTAAATCAAATTCCACTTCCTGCTGTAATACCCGCTGTGTATGTTTACGTGTGACCTAAGCTTAAATGTTTCATGTCAACATAGTAGTCCATCAGACAAACGCTAGCGTTTTAAATAAATATTCACGCTAGCCTCCCAAATGGACCACAGCAAAACGCAGGCAGTTGAATTTGCTTTCCCTGCTGTTCAGAGAAATCATATAACTATCAATCTGAACAGCTCTACTAAAGCAATTAACAAGCTTTTAAATTTTTTTGTTTTTTTTTTTTTTTGTGCTAAATTAATTTTAATTTTGTCTCTTTTACCCTGCAGCGAGGTCGGCCGCTTAACGTGTCCGCTCTGCACGCAACGCAACTGGCAGCAAATCGATAACGATCTGTGGCGTCTTGAGCAATGGCTACAGTTTGCCGAGAATACACAGAAGGCACAGTCAACACCACCGTCAAATATTGAGCTGCTCGAGGATATTGTGCAAGATCATCGTGAATTCCTGCTCGATCTAGAATCACACAAGGCTATAGTGCAGTCGTTGAATGTTGTCGGTGATCATCTGGCTACGCATACGCTGGATACGGAAAAGGCGCGTCAATTGCGTACACGTCTCGAACAGGATAATGAACGCTGGAACAATGTCTGCATTAATGCAAACAAATGGCAAGGCTTGTTGCAAACAGCACTGATGGGCAACAATGAATTCCATCAGATTATCGATGAGCTCTGCACTTGGCTGCAGCAAACCGAGTCCAATATAAAGGCATCTGAGCCTGTTGATTTGACCGAAAATCGCAGTGTGCTCGAAGCGAAGTTCAATAAGTTCAAGGAATTGCGTGCTGAGCTGGAACGTTGTGAACCGCGTGTTGTTAGTCTACAGGATGCAGCCGATCAGTTGCTAAGAACTGTGGATGGCGCTGCGGAGGAGTCGCAGCATACGTATTCAAGGTAAGCACGCCGTGCGCCAATGCGCAGGGCGGAACGAAATTCTATGTGGGTCAGCGTGCGTCATCAGTGTGAGGAAATGGGAGAACATACAGTGGAATTATTACAATATTATTTTTTTATTTTTTATTTTACATCAGCATTGATTTAAATTGTATTTAAAAGTGTAGTAGTTGGGGGTAGTAGTAGTATATATGTATGTGTTTTATGTCTATTTTTATAGAAGTATTTATGTGTAATCTTTTTTCTTTTGGTTTTTATTTTTTTAATTTTTTTAAGTTTGCAGAATTGGGCTACAATTTTTGTTTTTGTACGTACTAATTTCTTTGAAGTAGTATTTATTATTTAGTTTAATAGTTTGTTGAAATTTTAGTAATACCCTATATAAATACATGTACGAATCCTTTAGAAAATGTTAGCGCACCTTATTGAATCCTCTCTAAACAAACTTTTACATGCACATTTTCCTACTATATTTTGGAATTCATTGGCATTGCATGCCGCTTCTCATGCACTGCTCTATTTTCACATAAAACTTTTCGTTAATTACAAATTTCGGCCAATTGCTTGCACCAAATTTTCTCTACACTACAAAAATTCTACATTTCTGCCAAATTTTTATGTACTTTTCTATTACTTTAACTTTTCATATACATAAAACAAAATTTTCTTATACAGAGGTGTCACAGTAAACGCTTTCGTCTCAAAATCTCTAAATTTCACTCATAAAACTAGTTTTTTGTATGAAATCTGTAGTATTTTGAGGCAAAAGAGTTTTCTGTCGCAAACCCGAATAAAAATTACACTTTAGTACAATATTTATTTGTTGCCGAATATCGTAGTATCCTTTATTAGTATTGCTGCTTTGATTTTACATCCTTTTTGGGCAATTCATAATTGTTTTTCTGCTTCTCTATTTGATTTTATGTTGCAAATTTTATTTGTTTCTTATTTCTGTTTGCGTTTCGTACTCAAAATTATTTCGTCCGCCCATTCTAACACTTCATTTCGACTTATACGTGTAAGAACCCGAAACAAACGCTTTAAATTCTAGAACACTTTCCAGATTGACCGACCTACGTTTGCGTTTGCAATCATTGCGTCGCCTATCGGGCATTTATATTGTCAAGCTGGGCGCTGTTTTGGGCTATGAAGGCGATAATCTGGGCGTGTCACTGCATATGCTGTCCAATGATGTAAGTAAACGTTGTACGGTGAGCATAAATTTGTATACTAATATTAATTAAAAAAATACACTGTAAAAAAAGTTAAAAAACAAATTGTTACTCTTGAAGAACAATTTTATATAAAAATAATTTTGAGCCATGCACTTGAAGTAACGAACATATTGGAGTCCAAATCGTCTTGAAAAAAAAAAAATTATAGTTTCTCTGAAATTCAAAATTATGAAATATAAAAAACCTTTTTTTTTATTTCTTAAATTTTTTTTTATTTTTTACGTTTAATTTGAATTTTTCTTTTAATTTTTAATTTAGCTTTTGGAACAAACTTTAACGTCTACAACATCTTCTATGCAGGCCGCCGCACCAAACACTGAAAATGCAAAGTAAATATTTTTAGATAGTATTGATTTATTTTTATTTTATTTGTTTTTTATGTTTTAGTTATCTTTTAATATATTTAAACTTATGAACAAGTATATAGTATCAGTGGCGTAGTAACACCTTAAGGGGCCGGGGTGGATTCAATCGCCCTTACATATTTAATTAAAAAAAAAAGCTACAGAAACATTCGACAATTCGACGGTGCTAGAGATTTTTAACTTTTAAAGTTTGTTAAGCTCTATACTGAGTACGATACCATTTTTTGATATCAAAAAAACTTCATATAAAAAAACGTTGTCAAAATCAAACAAAAAATTTCAACACGAACTGTTTTTCATCGAGTACTCGGATAACTAAAACATTTGCTACCGAAAACACATATATACTCAAAAAACAGGTGACAAACAGTGTGACCTTTTGCATCTCCGTCAGAAAACCCCAAAGAAAAATCAAAATGACGTTTCACCTAATAAATATCTGATTTTAGTATTTCATGTTAATTTCGGAACACTGTTTTTCGTTTGTTAGACATAGCAGAAATAATTATCAATTTCATCATCAAAAATTTTCATCGATCTTAGTATTGGGCTTAACGGTTAAAAATGCATTTTTGACCTTCTAAGATTATAGATCAACTCGTCATTGTCTTTGAAATGAGCCAACATTCTTTTTTTGCCATTTTTCTTGGAAATTGATCACTCTGACAAAGTGGTTCGGAAATAAAATAAATTTATTTCGACATTCTGCTTCCTATTTCCTTCTTATAAGCTTTGGGGAATTCATCCACCAAAAAAAATTATAGAAATTTAATCTAGGTCGTGGAGGGCATGGGAAAGGGGGCAGGAAGAAGTTGGAGTCAAATGAGGGAAAGTAGGGGGAAGGGGCAGGGGAAGAAGTGGTATGAGACGTGGTGGTAGGAAAATGGGCATGGAGAAGGAGGGGCATGGGAAGCAGAGGTAGGGGAAAGGGCAACGCGCTGGGTTCCTCATAAAATAGAGGGATGAAATGTTAGATACATGTTAATTTGTTTAAAGGAGGCAGGGGAAAGGTGGCATTGTGAAGAGGTTGGTGAAGGAAGGGGTGGTAAGGGGTGGTAAGGTAATTAGGGAAGGAAAAGGGGTGTGTTGGGAAAGGAGTAGAAGGGAAGAGGGCAGTCGAATTAGAATGGGTAACGGATCATAGGGAAGGAGGGGTAAAGGTAGTAGAGGCAGAGAGAGAGGGAAGGGCAGCAATGCGCTGGGTACCATTTAAGATAGAGGGATGAAATG
Source organism: Leucophenga montana (assembly GCA_035044765.1). Lineage (NCBI taxonomy): Eukaryota > Metazoa > Arthropoda > Insecta > Diptera > Drosophilidae > Leucophenga > Leucophenga montana. Next base: position 1,258,679 of record JAWNNQ010001325.1, on the reverse strand, counting down.
TTGTATACATGTCAATGGTGTCGAAGAGGGCAGGGAAAAGGAGTGGCAATAACTTGAAAAGTGAGTATTGACATTTTTTCAAAAGTAGGCCTACAATTTACAATAAATTAGGTCACTTTAAAACTTTATCAATTCTAGTATTATATGTTTCTTAGCACTGTGCTGCATATTGATCAGCAAAAAAAAAAAGAAGAAAAAACAAAGTATGAACCCCTCTAAGGCTAGGACCGTGAACGGAACGATTCCTCCGTCCGACCTTTGCTACGCCACTGTATATCATAGTAAAATATTATTATTACTTCTTTAAGTTTGCTGCATGGTACAAGTAAAAACACTGAAACACCAAAAAACTCTGCATGCAAGCTTCTATTCTTTTCTATTATTTAGTCTTCTCTGTGTTAATATAGAATATTTTAGTGCTTTTGTATTGAATTGTTGTATGTGTGTCTCTATAATTTTCTCATCTTGTATGTTTGTATTTGAACTATACTAATTACCACTTTTCTATTTACACACACACTCATAGCACTTCCGATGCTGTCGATGGCGATGTCATCAATACCACCGTACTGGCGCGCGGTGCACGCTTCCTCGGACGCGTTGCCCGTGCCTCGTTACCCATTCAGGCGCTTATGTTGTTGCTGTTGGGCGTTGCCACACTTGTACCCCACGGTGAGGATTACACTTGCATGTTCTCAAACACATTTGCAAGAAGTCTCGAGCCAATGTTGTCGTATCCAAATGGACCGCCGCCAACGTAAAATCAAAATCAAAAAAAAAAATCACAAAAACAACAACAACCACCTGTCCAGTTAATTCAAGAGTTTTGTCTACAACCTAACAGTGTAGACTTCCACATTTATGTAAACACAAAACAAAAAAAAAACAAACAGTCAAACCTTCTAAAATCGTTAAGAAAAGAAAATTCAATGTAAATCAAAGTATGTAGAAAACGCTAACAAAAAGTATTGGTTATATAATGCCTCAAAAATTATACATATGTATGTATAACTATATTTTGTAATTTTGTAGTTAAAGAACAAGAACTTTTGATGTATGTGTTACGAGGCAAAAGCGTTTTAAATATTAAATTTGTTTCAAACAGCAAAAAAAATATAAAACTTTGTAAATTTCCTCAGTAGGTTAGGCTTGTAAATAATTGAAAATGTTGAATAATGATATTGTATAATTGAGTTGAAGAATATGAAAGAAGGGGATTAACTAATTTTGAAGAATTTTTGGCGAAAACAGAACACTCTTCAAATAAGAGCGATAAGCAAAAGAAACACTTTAAAACGTAAAAAAAATAAAAATACTATTAACGACAAATAACGAACTAATGGAGTGTGAAAACTCTACAAAAGAAGATAAATTTTGAAAATTTTGCACACTTAAGAACAAATTTTGTATATAATTTAAGAAAGTACTATAAAAAAAAAAAAACGAAAACGCACATTTGCAAACGAAAATTTAAAAAAATATATACTCAAACTAATGCAACAGCAATACAACTCTACACAGCATTTAAAAGTCTACAAAGTAGGTTTTGTCTAAAGCAGCGTAAATTTCGTGGAACATTTTTGCACTGCTTTCATATAGCCAGCCGACTTTATTGTCTAATAAAATGCTTAGTGTAAAGTATAGCATGCTGCGCAGCTAGTGTAGACTTTACATACAAAAATTTCCCAATTTAAAATTTTATAATACTATTTTACAAACCACAAAAATCCAACATGACCCCATAAACCAAATGCTGACTGGAAATTTAGTTATAACGCCACTAAAGTCTCCAGCTAAATGTGGCATTTGTGTATCTCCCAAATTCTACAAAGTGCTGTATTAGCTATGGTTACTTTTGTGTTAAAACTATTAAATTTCCAACAGCAGCTATTATTTTTTGTTGCTTTTCTATGGCTGTAAACTATTTTTTTGTACAAATGAAAATCTCTCCAATTTATTTGTCAAAATGTTTCGAGTACAAAGACCCGACCTCTACAAGCGTTAGCAAGCCACATGCGCCGCTAAAACAAAATTCGACTACAGCAGCCGCCGGTATAGCGCACAAAAAATTTTAAAAGCATTCCTTAATTGACGCATTTTCACTTTTGAAATGAAATAGTAGTCAAGCATACATAGTCTGAAGAAACTGTTGGTGTAGAGTTTACGCTAGCTTGTTGCAGCAAGTTGTTGTTGCATTAGTAAAACAAAAGAAAATAAAAAACAAAATTATTATTTGAAAGACAACAAAAAAAAAAAAAAAAAGATTTATACAAGTAACAATAAATTATAAACGAAGCAAGTGTCCTATGCCGGTGCTAAACCAAACCGTAAAATTATAAAACAATTTTCTATATAAAATTGCATTAAAAGAATACAAAAAGAAAAACTAAACGAAAATATTGTATAAACAAAAATAATGGCAAAAGTCCATCCAAAATTAAATTATTTTTGTTAAATATTTATTATTTGCCTTATTAAAATTTATACAAAACGTATTTAAACACGCCGCAACATGTTACGAAATTAATTTATTAAGTTTTTTTTTTAATATTATTTGAAAATAAGTTTACTTAAAAGAAGTTTATGTGAATTTGCTGCTTCTTATGTGTAATACAATACATAATAATTTATTAGCTTTGTAAGATTTCCTTTTTCCTTCTTTGTGAACAATTGTACCTATAATATAAACATTTTTCTTATTATTATTATTATTACATTATTGATTAATTAATATTATTATAATATATATATGTATACTATATATAAAATTTTATGTTTTTGGTAAAACAAACAAGTTATATATTTGAATTATTATCACTATATAAATGCAAATAAAATGAATATTATTAAAACAAATAACTAAACTTTGTGTATTCATTCGAACTTATATATATTCTATTAAAGATCCAAATTTTAAATTTAAACGTTGAGTGGAATACCATAGAAACAAGACAAAACCTTGACTTCGGTTGAAACGATGCTCTAATACCATATACACGTAATTTTAAATCCACATCTAGAGCCACTGAAACGGAACAAGAACAGGAGTCGCGGCTTCGGCAAATGCGCGAAAGGGCATCCGCATTGAATTTACATATTAATGGGGTCGGGGAGAGCATGGAAAGGGGGCAGGGAGAAGTTGTCAAAGAAAGGTAGGTAGGGGGAAGAAGTGGTACGAGACGTGGTGGTTGGGAAAAGGTGGTAGGGAAAGCGGTGGTAGGGATAGCGGTGGTAGGGAAAGCAGTGGTAGGGAAAGGGGTATGGATGTAGGAGAGGCAGGGGGAATGGCAGCAACGCGCTGGGTACCATTTTAGATAGACGGATGAAATGTTGTATACGTGTTAATGGGATCGAAACGGGCAGGGGAAAAGGGGTGGAAAAGTAAGGAGAGGTAGGGGAAGAGGAATGGGGGAGCCTAAGGCGCGGTTGGAGAAAGGGTGGAAGGGACAGGAGAAGAGGGATGGGAGAATTGGAAGTAGAGTAAAAGGGCATGGGAAGGAGAGGCAGCAACACGCCGGGTACCAGCTAGTAGTATTATAAAACAAAAAAGTGGGGGTTTATATAGGGGCGAGATATGTATGAAGCGATGTAGTAGATGTGTAAGATGCCGCCATATCGAATTTTAAGTTGATAGTGACGTTTTTCATACAAATGCATAAAAGTGAGCTGGGGACTTATATGGGACTACCTCAAAAAGTGGGCGGGACATGCTCATTTCTATATGTATATGAAGCGGTTGTCCACTAAAATCCACCAAATTAAATTTCAAGCTAATATTGATTTAAATAAAAAAATTTTCATAAAAAACACAAAATTGCACGTTACTTTTGTATGCGGGGCAACCCATACAATGTATGTTAAGCGGCTGTCTATAAAAAGGCACCATATCGCATTTAAAACTAATATTGACTTTAATAAAGAAGTTTTTCCTACAAAAACACAAAAGTGAGCAGTATGTTTGTATGGGGGCTACCCCAAAAAGTGGGAGGGCCACACATTTCTTCATGTCTTATGCCACACGCAGTTCAGAATAGTAAACTGTTGAAAAAAATACTCAAATTAGCAAAATGTATGTTAAACGGCTGTCCATAAAAGGGCACCATATCGCATTTCAACCTAATATTGACTTTAATAGAAAAGTTTTCATACAAAAGTGGGCAGTAGGTTTGTATGGGGGCTACTCCAAACTGTGGGCAGACCCTACCCATTAATTTATATTTCAAGCGTCCGTCCACTAAAAGTTACCATATCAATTATCAAGTTGATATAAAAAAGTTTTTCATACAAAAAGTAAAAAGTGGGCGGTGGGTTTGTATGGGGGCTACCCCAAAAAGTAGGCGTTGTGGGTCAATCTTGATACTCTATTAAACTGAAATAAAAAGAAGTGTATGTAATTTCAACTAGATAGCATAAAAATTGGTCCACAAAAAATGCGCAAAAACAAACAGACAGACGGTCAGAATATATATACTATATGGGGGCTACGATGCCTCCTTTAATGCGTTACAAACTTTCAGACAAACTGATAATACCATTTCACACTATGTATGTCTGGTACAAAAACATTCAAAAATTTCTTACCATAATTTGATAGACATTTCTTCATTTCTTATTCCACAGTCATTTTTGATTATACTAAACATAATTGAATACAGTTTGATGGGTGATTTCATCTCCTTACTAGCGATATATTGTTGATCTCGATCATGCAAGCTATTCACTCTGGACCCTGGTTTATGTAAAGTCACTGCCACTTTGTAACTCTTCAGCTTTTTAATTACTGAATCGACCTCGTTATAGACCGGTAGCTCTACAAGAAAGTCATCAACAGTGGTTCTAGAAATACTTATATCGGCGGCAATGTACGCTTCAACGTATCATGACCTGTACATCTGTAACCGGCTTTCATTTTTGTCGTTATAGAAAGATATTCCGAGCTTAAAACCTTCGATCAGGCGCTTGACATTTTAATACAATTTTTGGAGCGACACTGCTCGTCGTACCAAGAGTTCATCACAGATCTGGTGTAGATCATGGCAGAAAGGCTTCGGCGGTCTTCCACACCATTATTCCGCTTCCACCGTGTTTCACTGTTGCCACTAGATTCTCTTTATCGAAGGCTGTACCGCTCATTCTCCACACAAGTTTTTTTTACTATAATTCCAAAAATACAAAATTTACTTTCATCGGAAAATATAACTTTGTTCCAGAAGGATTCTGACATTGTCACATATTTATTCGATAAAGAGAATCTAGTGGCAACAGTGAAACACGGTGGAAGAGGTATAATGGTGTGGGGGTGTATGGCGGCTAATGATGTTTTCAAACTAACTTTTATCACAGAGGCTACATAAATATGCTTGAAGAGAATTTGCATGGAAGTGCTCAACAATTGGGATTGGGAGATGACTTTTATGGATTGGGAGATATGTTCAACAAGATAATGATCTCAAACACACTGCTGATAATGTAAGACTCTTTATGTTATATAACATAAAAAATAAGCTGTGCACACCACCCTAATCGCCAGACTTAAACCCAATTGAACATTTATGGGATTTATTGGAGCGCCGGATCAGGAAACACGTAATAACTTCAAAAACTATGCTGCGTAAGAAATTATTAGAAGAATGGAACAATATTGCTTCAGAGCACAAAAAAATTGATTGCGTCGATGCATAAACATCTTACTGTGGTGCTTCAATGTAAGGGCTATCCAACAAGCTATTAAAATAATGTTTCCCCATTAAATATATAACGTATGTGCATCTTATAACATCTGTACGTAGACTTTTGCCAGTGCGCTTTTTAATTAAACATATTAAAAATGGTTGTATGTATATAAAAAATATGAAAAAATATAAACTATATGGAAATTTTTTCAAAAAATATGACTTATGCCGCTAAGTGTATCTTCAAAAGCCGAAGTGGACTCTCGGTCTTTTGTGATTGGCTGTCACAAGGTAGTGGTCCGAGTCGATGTTGGGACATTCAACACATTCCGTTAATCACATCATGATCAATTTGATTACGCGTCTTTTTATCATTCCTGCTCCAAGTAGCCTTGTAGATGTTAAGGTCTGGAAATCTGCTGTCACTGATTACCATGTTTCGACCTGCGGCAAAGACTCCACTGCTGGAGAGAGACTGAACACTAAATTTTCCGACTGTTGGGCCAAAGATTTCTGCCTTCCCACATTTGGCATTGAACTCCCCAAGCACTCATTATAGGCGTTGTTCTAGGCGCTCGTAAGACTCATCTTCGATCACATTGTCTTTCGTCAGGGCGAGTGCAAAAACGAGGCAAATGTTAAAGTAGCCTTGATATGTATCGCGGCTAGACGCTCGTCAACAGATACGAAACTGAAGAGATCGCGTAGTTTCCTACTAACCACAAATCGCATTCAAATTCGTGGTTCCACGATTGGCAACTATAATAGATGTCACAGAATGGCTTTTCAGGGCAACCCACTTGTATTACGGTGATCTTCGTAAATCATGGCCAGTATTTCGTTGGCAGGGGTGACCACCGAAAGGAGGATCGTATCCCACGCTTCCTCTGTGTCACTGTTCACTGGTAAATGTTGTTTAGCTATGGCGGAATCCAAACCCAGCGCACCAACCCCTAATTAAATGGTGGGTTGCCTTCTCACAATTTACTCACCACGGAACGGATGTTCCGAGGATACTCAGGTCTTACGTGTCCTAGCGGACATTTGTTATCTGCTTGGGCCGTTTGCTGACAACACTGTGTGAATGTTATAAAAATTCTCTGATCTTTCTCATTGAGGAGTAACTAATTTTTTTTTGCACTCCGAAAATCACGTTTCATTCTAATGTTGTAAAACATTGTCTAGGCAAGAAATATGAGCTCATATACTAAATAGATTTTATAAATGCGTCTATTCCCATATGTAACTCAGAGTATGCTCAATCAGATGCAGACGACGGCTGGTGCTTGTAGGCGAGTTTGAGAACATGATTCCCAAATGAGGAACACTGCAGCTAATGGGTTAATTTAGATGGGTACAGTATCCAGTACCCAAATAGCTCAAGGCCAATAGGGGCTCACGACTGGTACCGACAGGAGTTTCATGAAAAATTTCGTGACTGCGTTTTATGGGATATGGCTCGACATTTGATACTATAAATGTTGGCTACTTCTTTGATTCTGACATTAAGAATGAAGTCATTGGATGGTTAATTGCTCTTCCCAAGAGCAATTTTATTAATACTAACTCTCTGCTGAAAATGATACCAGTAGAAGAACGGGATACACCAAATTAAATTAAATGAAATCTCTCTGCAATTTGGAGTGTATCTGAAGCAAAATCTGAGCATTGATGAACAAATTGTTCGATACCGCGGACATCACTATCTCGAGTAGTTTATATAATGGAAGCTGTATTCTGAGAAGGAAGAGGCTATTGTTTCCAGATGAAAATGTATGAAAGTAAGGCCATTGTTGGAAAAAGCGCAACTCACTTGTGCCATTACTAATAAAGGAATGCAATTGCGCATATCTAAATAACAAAGCTGAATTGCTAAATAGGCAAAAACATATTGCTCATGCACACACACAAATTATTATATACAATGTGTATACTCGTATATGTTTAACGGTAATTAATAATGCGTATGTGTTGGTGATCGGTTGGTTCCTTGCTTTTCTTTCTTATGCGTAGAGTTTGATTCAGCCCTTTGAAGTGACAAGTCGTAACTAAAACAATTAAAAATAAAAGAAGTCATATATAAACTGAAATATTGTTGTTTCTAATTAAATTGGATTGCTATTGGACATGGACTATTTTGTTGTTTTTTCTGCTGTTCTGTTGCTGCTGTTGTTGTTGCTGCGTCTGAAGGTTGCTGTTGGATTGGTGCACAGAGGCGACTGTCTACATTGGTACACGTTTTCTGTTCAATTTTTCAATAGCCATAAATAATTCAGATTATGCAAGAGTGATTATGCAAAAGTTTATTTTGAGAATTTTTCATGTGTTGCTTTTTGTCGACACATTTACAAGAAACTTTCGGTGTCACCAGGAACAGACTATGAAACAATCGAGCCTATGTCACAGGGGGACCGGTGTACTGTACATCAGTAAAGTAGGAAATTTTATCTTACATCGCATCATCAATCAGTCGCGGTTCAGTTGACATTAAAATTTTTGTATATTGGACGTAAGAGAAAATGTGCTGTGTATAAGAAAATTGCAAGAAAAAATTGTTGTAGATGCGATGTTGGTTGGTAATGTCATACAAAATAAATGTCATGTGCCGTGATGCCCAATTGGGGATCGGAAAAAAAGTTGAAAAATTAACCAAACTACTCGTAATATTGTTGAAAATAATAATTTGCTTATTATTTAGATGTAAATAAATAAAAAACAAAAACATTAAAAAAAAAAATTTTGACAGTTAATGGGTTAAGAGCAATTTGAATGTACCGACCTGGTGTGAATGATATTTTTCATGGTATTTTTTAATGCTTTCCCAAATGGCAACCCAGCTGACAATAGCCTTGAGTTTTCTATCATTTGAAGTTTAAGAATTAAGGTACTTTTCGACTTACTAATTTATTTTCGTTCGAAAAAAAAAATAGCGAAATAAAGTGTAATAGCTGAAATATTCAATTAATTTTCTACTGTTAGATATGTCCAAATGCTCGAGCCTTTTCGGAAAGCTTCTTTGATAGTCACTATACTGCTCATATTAGAAGTAATTGTTGGAATTGTAATAATCGCTGTGACGGTTTACTATCAACTAACGCTTGGAACATATTTAGCTGATTTGGAGCGCAGCATGCTGACGAATTCACTACTCAATACATATATATACGGTATGCAAATGGTAATCGTTTTTCTGTGCAGCATGACCATGTGGAGCCGTATTTGGCCGCGACGTTGCACGCCGAACATCAAAATGCTATTGCTTATGTGGTTATTCTTTTGTATGTTAATCATATGTTGTGGCTTTGCGACGGTATGGTCCTTATTTAATGGAGCCTATGTGCTCGAACACTCAGCGGAGACGTCTTTGAAACGTGGCATAGATCTTTATTACTCTAGTCCGGATTGGAAGCTACTGTGGGATGGACTGCAGCTGCACAAACAATGTTGCGGTGTACACAACCATCTGGATTGGATGAAAGCGGCATGGCTGCCAAAACCTGATGATAACTATGCGATCAGTCCGGATGCAGTGCTTGCACCGCACACCTGTTGCAAAAAAACTTGTTCGAATTGTTTTCAGGATTTTATGCCCGTACAACCCGCTGCGATACCAGCAGCGAGTGGTGGAGGTGCTAGTGCTGGTGGTTCACAGTCTTTTCCAAAACTTAGTATGGAGTATATAAATACAGATGGATGCCTGCCAGTATTTACTGAATCAATGTGGCACTTTCTCTACACGCTCTTAGTGCTGGTGCTTATGACGTTAAAGTTTGCGGTGAGTTTAACTGAGTGTCTTACACAATATTATGTAAACTTTAAATATATTTATTTTTATTATTAGATACTACTATGCTGTCTGACCAAGTACATAATGGCCAAACAAAACCAATGCGACATTGGCTTTACGGATGACGACGGGAGACCGCTAGTAGTTGTCGTAAGTTGATTTTGGTTCTTAGCTATTATTCGAAATATGTCTAAATTTTGTTTATAGAAATATCCGTCGAATGTTCGTTGCATCACTTTGGGCGAAGACGATCTGGCTTCAGATATTGCACCCTCCGATACGAATTACTGCAATTGCGGAGAACCTGATGATCAGTGTGTTTGCAATGACTATTGCGATGGTTAGGTTTTCTTATTTGTTGTTTTATGTTACTAGTTTGCACTTTATATTTTGCATTGTTATTCATTGTTATTTTTCTTATATATTTTATGATAATTTAAAAGTTGTCGTCAAACTTTTGTTATCAATGCTCGCGGAATCAATGTATATACAAACAATATCGAAAAAAGGTTCCGAATACCTTTGTTTAAAAGAAAAACATTACCGAAAATACGGTATGAAAAAAAAAATTGACGTATTTTGCTTAACTCGTGCAAACTTTGTTATTCACACACGAAGCTACTGTATCCATTTCAGTTGGCGTAATCTAGAAACACTGGTTATGGAAAAGTCATTCGCAGTTACAGTGTTAGTCGAAGATTTCAGGAAAAGAACTATGAAAGAGCAAACGAAACTCAGACGTTGGTTTGTTACTTGATTAAATAGCTACATCGTAAAATAACATCCCGATATAAAATCTCTATGAACACTGGAAGACTTCACCGGCATTCAAAATATAAAAACTATGTGCTTAGTAAGCTATCCGATGTTCAGTTTGAGAAAAATACGGAATGAATGAAACTGTACTGGGTAATATCTTCTGTAAGATACTTGAGCATCCGGCTTACTTATGGTTGGAATTTCTCTAATTTCCCTAACTCAAGAATTATATCAAAATTGAAATAATTTTCTACCCTAGATCTAATAATATTACTTACTTGGGTGGCTCTACAACCGTCTATCGGTCAAGGCCGCACGTAGGAAAGCGCTCCATTCGGTGTAGTTTAGCCAGTCGCTGGCCATCCGGAGCCTCTTCAGGTTGTCATAGACCTGTTCTTGCCATCTTAAGCTCGGACGTCCTATCTGACGCCGTCCACCAATCAACGTCAGATTTCCGTCGTAAACCTTTATTGCTGGAGCTCATCGCCAACTCTAAGGGGACCAAAAATCCTACGAAAAATCTTTCTCTCGAACACTGGTAAAGACGCTCTATCTGTTTATGTCAGGGTCCTTGCTTCTGCGCCATGCAGCAGGACCGGGATTTTCTGTGTCATAGATTTTTATCTTCGTACTTCGAGAGAGGACAGTAATTCTAATTTGCTTGCTGAGCCCAAAATAGCAACGATTAGCAAGGGTGATTCTTCGTCTGATCTCTAGGCTGACGTTGTTGTCGCTGGTAATTTATGTTCCCAGCTAGACAAAGTTTTCTACAACATTGAAGTTGAAATTCTCCATACTCACAAGACCGTTAAAGACGCATGTATTTCGTCTTGTCCTTGTTCACCGCTAGGCCCATGAGACATGACTGTTTCTCAATCTCCGAGAACGCCCTGCTAACTCGCTCGTTGGTGCCGATGATGTCAATATCATCAACATATGCGAGTAGCATCACTTCCTAATGGAAAATCGTGCCCAACCATTCTACGTTAGGCAGTGGCATTGGATATACTCCATCAAGAGATAAAAAAAAGTCGCACGATAAAGCATCATCCTGCCTGAAACCTCTCTTGGTATCAAAGGGTTCGGAGAGGTTCTTTCCTACTCTGACGACGCTTAGCATGTGTGATATCATCACCATGCAAAGACTTAATTCTTATAGGCGTGTCGAAAGCGACCTTATGATCGACAAACAGGTGGTGCGTGTCTTTGTTGTTCTTACGGGTCTTTTCCAGGATTTGGCACAAAGTGAAAATTTGGTCTCTGATCGACCTCTTTGGTTTGAAGCAACACTGACTCTGGCCTATCAGTGCATTTGAGTATGGCCGTTTACACAGTACGCGGGACAGAATTTTGTATCCTGCTGAAAGGAGATTGATCAGTGCTAAAATTCAAGTCAAAATCCCCATGTGCACATGTATTTCCTCTTCGAACAAAGTATACCAAATGAATAAGTTAACTCCACTTAAAGGGAGCATATAGACTAGGCTTCTTGTGGGCTGTACCAGGACATGCTAATTACAAATTATGTTAAAAAGATTGTACCTGGTAAGGAGTAAAGACCATCAAGCGGTAGATCGGTAGACCGAGTGCTACGCTCCAAAACAAAGCTAAATGTTGAATACCAAGCTAAAAAGTGACGCTCGTTTTCGTAACACAATCCTTGGCGGATCACTCTACTGTAGATGCAAAATCAGATTGATATTGTTAGGCCAAGAGATCCTGTGATCGCAAAACAATTAATTCATTCAGATAGCCATGTCATCTAGATTAATGTTCAAAGACACGTATATAATTGGGTCAACTGAACACCACATCAATATAGTTGGTTATTTTGGCATTTGAGCTTAAGCAGCTACAGAAATATAATTATCTGCCCCACAGCGAAATGACACCTAGAATCCAGCCCCGCACAGCTCCCACGTCATCTGCGGTGCGAGAGAAGCCAATCACCAAGAAGCAGGTCACCGTTCCATAATTGCTATCTAGCTTAATTGGATATATCCAGACATCATCGATACATGTAAGATGCTTGATATCTATTATTCAGTTCGATATTCTAACTTCGTTCTTTACATTATTGCACACACTCACATACATATATTGGTCAACCAGCCACTACGACAACAACAAGAGTATGTATAAATACCTGATACAGCCAGTTGTGCTGGTGTATATCTCTCTCCGAATATCGATCCGAATCGTCTCATTTGCGAAAGTTCTATAATCAGGATTATAACCATTGTTGACCGTTCATTGTATACTAGCGGATCACCAACATGTTTTCAGGTAAGGCCGTAATACGATTTCAGCATTTAGCGAAGTCACCATTTTTGTTTGAGATGAGAGAAAATATTCTCTATCTCTGTGCACATTTATAGTATGTGCATACATGTGCAACGGCGTCATTCATACGGGCTAGAACATGAACCATCAAAGTCTGCATATATATGTAGTACATATGTACACAGTATTATTAGCCAAGAGAGAAGCGAGACAGGCGAGAGAATATACCCATGCATATCGCGCTTGTTTACTTCCATTGACGGTTGGCCTGGCCGTAAGTGGTTAGGATGAAACTAGACGTGTTTGCTGGGGGTTTCAGTACGCTGACAGTTCAGTGCCCGACAATATGTTCTTTCGCTTAGATTTTCGGCTCACGTTACCAAGACGAACGATCGGCTAAAGTTGATAAACAAAGTGCTAAAGGCGCTTGCCGGATCTTCCTTTTGTAACGATTAGGTGACAATTATTGCTATCTATAAAGCTGTTGAACGATCTGTGCCAAATCATCCTGTTTGAACCCCTTAGCTCAGTAAGACCAAATGGCAATGCCTGCCAAGATGTCAGAATAGCGCTCTGAGGAGTGCCACTCGTTGCTTACAAATGAGAGTCACCTGCATGAAGAAGCGATGCTGCTCTTTGTGTACCAATACAATAAATTGCTCTCGAAGCAGTTTTGGTTTGATGTTTATAGAAGTATACATACCAATCATGACACTCGAGATTGTTGTGTCAACTCGTGATGAAATCAGACGTTACAAAATGAGTGTATCTCGGTTGCGAACCTAAGATAAAATAAAGGTGCACATTTATATATACAGTAGGGCTAAATAGCAAAACGATGCAGTTGAACAGCCATTCTATCTCTCACAAAGACAATATTGTGCTCTCTGGCAGGCTGCCACCTATTGATGATAATGAAAAATATCTGCATCGGTGCACAACTAAATTGGCACCATGCTCTTTAACTGTCCGTTCCGACTAACGCAGCTGAGCGCTATTGACGCGTCCAATCGAGGTAGTCCTGTGACTCGAAACCTTGGTGTACGCTTTGGTTTATATTTTTATTAACAGAAGATGCTTAATTTTATTACAACATTCAATGCGGTTCTTAAGTGAATTACAGACATATGGTAACTTCATTCACCCCTTTTTTTTTTTTTTGTATTACAAAAAAGTTTGGTACTCGTCGTCGTCGTCATCTATAACAAGGCCAGGGGGAGCACGGTCATTATCTTGATGCGAAGTGTCGTGTGAAATGCGTGACATGTCCGAGACCACACCGCTGCTAGTGCTGATCAACAGCGGATTGGGCGGTGGGTTTCCAGCCAAAATCGATGAACTTTCATCGTACAGTGACGAGCCACGATCATCCCAGTTATTGCTCGAATCGAGACTTTCTGTAACAAATGAAATGGGTGTCTCTCCAGTAATCGAACGTTTCGAATCGTCGGCATCTGAGATACAATCGTATGAATTGTTTGATGCGAAGCGTTTGCGCGATGTGCGCATCAAATTCGATGATGGCACAGTCATCAGCGGCGGCGGCGGATGCATTGGATACGGCTCCCAGTTTAGTTCGTGATGAACATCAGCGCGTGTGGTAATCTTAACCGGCGATTGCGGCGGCGAATCAAAGTCATCTAGCTGCATAGCGGTAGCACGCGGCGGAATCTGTGGTACCACATTTCCTATCATAGTCGAACTAAGAATATTATTACCAATTTCACTTTCCTGAAAAAAAAAAAGAAAAGAAAAAACAACGGCGCGCGTTCAGAGTTTTAATTTTATAAAAACATTTCATGCGAAATACTTGCCCAGACAGCCTCTTGTTCGTGTTGTTGTTGTAGTTGTTCATCGTGTTGATTTGTTGACATCTCCATTGCGAGAACTATTTGGCGCATTTCTTCCAGCTCCATTCCGTCCTCGAAAAGCCCGTGGCCTACAGCGAAATATTTTATTCTTACCGTTTTGAATTATTAAAGACTTTTACCTTTCAAAGTAAATACGAGCTCTTTATACTCGCGTTCTATTGTATTGCGCAATTCCATAGTTGGCGTCTCTGTACTATTTGCAATAAAGTGAATAAATTTTTTTCTCGCAAATAACGGTTTAAAGTTAGCTTCTATTCAACCGCGTGTGTATGAGCGCTTTCGAAGCGTTCTTTGAATGATGACAAGTGAAGCTGTGCGAGTGAGATAAGCATAATACACAATAAGGCGCTGCCGGATCATTTAGTTTTCATTTAGTATCGAAGCTGAGATGTTCTGCAAACTTAAAACCCATATGAAAAAAAAAATTAAAGGTGGATTTAAGTATCGTTTTTAAGTGAAGCAGATCCAATAGAGAAAATTACACAAAATTTAAAAAATAAAACAGTTTAATTATGCTTTGATATTAATTTTACCTCCTTAAAAGTAATTCCCATTAGCTGAAGTACAAATGTTTCAACGTCTCTTTCAATTTTCGAAGTACTATCCATAGACCTATTTTTAAAATAACTTTCAGAACGCTCCGAGAATATTATATTTTATACCTAATCGGCTCAAAACGCTTTCCCTGGAATTTATAACTTGGGCCGTGGTAGCATAAAAAAGTCACACGAGACCAAGTCATATCAATACAGAGTCTTACGGAAAGACATAAAACTTGTGTTTGGCCAAATAGTCGCTTGCAAGTTGAGATTATCTGCAAAAATAAGCAAAGTCAGCACAAGTCTCGTTAAAATGTGTATCCTGCTCAAAATATCATGCATCGGTCCAAACAAGACTTTTTATTTCACTATTTTTTTTGACGTTTTGGATAGTCGAAGAGGTGCATAGACGCCCAGGGCGAGGCAAATAATCAACCACTCTACGGCCCGATTTGAACGCTTTGCACCGCTCATATGCCTGTTTTTTTACCGTATTGTCGACCCTTCGCAGGATTTCTTCAAAATTTTGAAAGGAATTTTCTTGGCGACACAAAATTCTTGACAAACTTAGGAAATCTTCAAAACTCGCAAAACGCACCAAACAACCTTAACTTCTTACTGAAGTATGACAAATTTGGTTTTTCCCTTATATGGAAGGGCGTGGAAATGCTCATTAATTCCAAACGATATATACTAACTATAAACCTTCATCTGATAGGTAGTAACACAATATACTCACGAACGATTTGTACAAAGATTAGAAAATTAGATAATAAAAAGCTTTGAAATATTTTGTAATAAAATGTCAAAACCCTTATCTGTATAAATACTGTTAAAAAATTTGCGTGAACCATTAGACATAAACTCTTTAATTTATTTTTTGCCTTCACTCTTTAAAGTAGTGTTTTGTAGTAAATTTTTCAGCAGAAATTTTTTTTTATACCCTACAAAGGGGGTATATTACACCGATCACGGTCGTTTTTAAGGACCCGGGATGCGTGAAATCGCATTCTACATGAATGCACAGCAGTGGCTACGGTATGTAAAAATAGGGGACCTTAGTTCTCTAGTCCCGGTCTCGGGTTATCACTTGACGGCGGTAACAAAACTCTTACATTGGAAGCCTTGACTATACAAGCCTTGTGTTCAAATTTGTTAAATGATTTATTATATTCCATATAATAACATTTGTGCACTTTCAATAAAGTTCAAGGTTTTAAAAATTTTACTCTTTTCGTTGCATATCTCTCGGGCATTTCCTCATTTGTTTGTGCCACTAAATTGCATTTGATGCTTTTTGCTTTTTTGAATTTGTTGCTATAAATGCGACAACGACGACGTCGTGGGCAGTGAAATTAATTCAAACGATGACAAAAACCCAAACGAAATTGTTCTAAAACGCACCACAATGGCTTGCCCCAAAGCGTTGCCGGTCGCTTGCTAACCGAGGCGGCAACTTTTCAACAAAGTTTGCTGACCACGCTAAGCACAGTGCATTGGCGTTGTTGCTCGCCATGCTGCATTCACTCCTTATGTAATGTGCAAACCGGAAAAATGGCAACCGGAAAAAAGTGGCTTAAAGTTGACACTCGCCTTTTTTGCTCGTTTTTCGCGCTGTACACTTTGTTTTACAGAATTTTTATTTTGCTCAATAGATTTTCATAATTTTGTATAAGCCAAATATAAGCAATTGTTATTTCAATCCAAATGTGACGCATTTTTGTTCTTTTAAGCTTTGTGTGGTCGTCATAGGTAGTAAAACTGTTTCAACGGCACTTGAATCGTTTTTTTTTCGTTTTCATTACTAGTACCCTACACCTATGTAATGTTTCTTGAATTGGCACCTATGTAATGTTTCTTGAATTGGTTGCTCATAAAACGAAACATTAACGAACGATGGGGCTATTGTCAAACTTTGCAATAATTTAAGATAACCATAATGACTGTGATAATTTATGATTTTACGTACCAAATACCACCATACTCAAAGAAGAACTTGCAGTCTCGGCTCACCGAACTAGTATATGAAAGCCATTTGTTGAGTTTTTAAATGATCTGTTAAATTTTAACTGTTAGTTATTGCACAAAAACACTTATAAAATGTGTTAATCAGCAGAATAATAAAAAGTTAAATTTTTTTTTTAATGGAAAAATAGTTAATTGGATTACAATATTTTTAGTTATTCCACAAAAAAAAAAAAAAAAATTTGCAGGCAGTGCTCATTATGTTTGTTAAAATGTCACAATATGTGTAACTTAGCGAAGGAACCGACAGAGACATCGTAATATATATATATATTATATATGTGAGATAAAGGTTTTCTGATTGGTAAAACACTTCCAGAAACTAAATTTGCGGTAAATACTCTCTACCTCAATCTACAATTTTATTTAATAACTCGCAACTGTTTTGGCAAAGTGGCATAAACATCATATTCAATTAGAAATTTTTTAAAAACATTTGTTGCTATTTTATATTACGTTTCGAATTGCCTCCAAAATCCCATAAAAAATTCTTGTACTATTAAACAAAAATTGCCATCTGCATCTATTTTTTGTATTGTGAATTACAGCAAAACATTTTTTTTCTAACACGGTTACTAATAAATCGAGTTTTAGCGAATCGTATGTAATAGACTGATTCTTTGTGCATATTTTATGCTTAATTTGAGAAGAAAAAAATGGTTGCAAAATGACGTTGCTGTTAAGGATGATCGACAAATCGATGTTTTTACTTAATATCAAATAAATTCCATTATCATAAAAATATCGATAATTAAAAATTCGACGTGCCCCCGTTTCTGCGTTGTATTAGTCTGGCAGCACTCGAACACTGTTCTTTGGAGTTCTTCTCTAACTAGTAACTAGTTGTCTCGCTCGTGCGCATGAATTTAGACGTCAATTAGAATGCATTTTTGCACCTACACTTTCATAAACACATACGCACGCATATCTGTTGACGCATGTGTGAAGGCGTCGGACAATTTGCATAAGTTTGACTATTTAACAAGTGTTTTTTTTGGTGTGTTGCTTAATTTGTGTTATTTAATTTGAATATATAATATTAAAGTAGTATAAATCTGTATTGTGAGTATCTTGCTTTCTTCTAACTTTAGCAAACATTAAACGTACATTGAGTGCGTTCAGCAAAACCTTTTGATTACTAATTTCCTTTGACTTGTTTCTATTTGTTCTTTCTGTATATTTCTGCTGTACTGAAGAGTCGTCTGTTTTTAATAGTCTTAGTTAAATGCTTCCTAAGAGGCGTTGAATTATTTAGAAAAAAGAGTATTTAGTTTTTAGTAATCAGTCAACAAAAGGTAGTGCTGAACGTACGCATTGTTAGCTTCTATAATTTCTTTGTAATTAGATGTACTCTTTTTATTGATAGAATTGTGGCAAATATTTCGCATTTATTGTGCGGTGTCATATTAATTTTATGTTATATATTATTTGTCAAAACGGGCCATGAGTTTTTTAGGGGCCCGGCATCAATGCAATCGCCTTTTACACAAGTGCAAAGCAGTTGCTACGGCTTGTAAAAAAAGCGGACCGAAATTTTGTAGTTCCGGGTGTAGTGTCGCTCGATGCCCCGATTTGTAAATCTTCTTAGTAAGCAATATATTAATGCTATTTACGCTATAAGTTAAGATTGCGACTTTGGAATGACTACTGGAGATAGCATGTTTGATTGCTAAATCTATTGCCATCAATTCCGCCGGTATCGATTACAACTCTATCTCCGTATATATACTACTAGTTGGTACCCGCCGCGTTGCTGCCCTTCCCCTTCCCACCATCCTTTGCCCCTACTAATCCAATGTTTCGGTAAATAGCATTGAATTTTTTATACACCTACCGATGAGTTTGATGGCAGCCGGAACGATATATGCAAATACCTTTGCTTACACGTTTACTGCCTCAAAAAATAGTATGATGTAATAGTTAGATGTAATTTAATGTAACATAATTGTATTATTTGTATCTTTGTATCTCTGTTTAATTGCTAGGCACGTATAAAACTAGCGGCGGCACAGTTGGCCGTGCCTCTTATCGTGAATTGCTTCTAATTTTATCTATTAGTTTTACTGGATAATCTAAATATAACATCTTCAGTTTCCATTGTCTCTGCAGACTAAGTTAATTTAATTCAGATCTTCCACATGCAAGTGTTTCTATTCTACATACCAATTTATTCTACATACCAACATAGCAAGTTAGTTTTGGGACAACTCGTACAACGTATCGAACAACGTACATTTCAAATAGGAGTTGGCTATGCTTTATTTACATCTTTATGCAATTGAGCCCTACCGGAAGTATAAACATACTCCACTATTTGACCCTGTGGTACAAAACGAGCAATACTCCCTTTATAGCTTCTGATATCATTCCTTATTCGAGTGGGTACTATTCTCGTCAGAGTGCCATGGTCAGAATGATGGCTCCTGTACGCACCTATAAGGTTTTGAGCGGTGTTTCTTGGTGGTGATACTAGAACTGTTGCGATTGATAAAACTGTTCGTATAGGTGCCAGTTCACTGGCCTTCTCGTTCCCGGAAACCGATATCAGCGTGAATTGGTTGTGATTAAGAACCGTGTTGAGTATTCGCTTCCATTCTGAGACTAACTAAAAGTAAACACTGTGTTTTGCCAACACTCGAAGTCGTCTCCCTTTACATAAACCTATCTATGATGAGGGCACTTTTGAGAAATGTGAATTATCAGAACGCATCTCATCTAAAAATTCGACGTTCACATCTTCTTTGTAGGTAAAGGAAATTAATTTGAGGATGGTATAGCTTACGACTATTTCAGCCACGTTTTTTATGATTTTATGTGTGCTGCAGTGTTTTGTATATCTAGTTGTTAATCAGTAAGCTTCTCAGAGCCTGACAGCATGCTAGATGCTATTTGAAATCACAATGCTCCTGTGCATGCCGCTCGTTGAATTTTGAAGAGCGTGGTGCTGTTTTACTTGTTATCGTGTGCCGGCCATGACTATATAGAACAATTTCAGCATATCTTTCCGAAAATCTTCCTACATGACTATAAACTAGTAAATGCTTTTTTATTTAATTAAGTTGTTTATAGTTGTTTAGTACCTTCTAGAGCTATTAATTATCTAGCGCTAAAATTGCTCTGCCTCGGTGCACGCTGCCCATGACTAAACAACTGCAATTCCAGTTTGCAGTAAGTTCCTCATCCCTTCAATAGCATTACTCGTAACGTAACTTTTTCACGTAATATTTTTCAACTTTAGCAATAATTTTGTGTTTTCCAATTTTAATCCTGCAGGGTATTTAAGTTTCACAGAAATGCGCCTATAGCACTTTTGCTTATAATTTGTTGGCTGCCGCTTTGCACTGCAAAACTATTTAACCAACATCTCCGCTGCTTAAAACTTTTGCGACATTTTTTCATCACTTTCTATGCTCAGTTTGACTTCTGCAAAAAAGTCGCCATTCGCCATTTGGACTGGGTTGGCTTTCGACTTTGGCTTTTGTGCGACACGTTTGTCATTTGGGTTAACCCGCATTTTGTACAAAAATTGTTGGCCTTCATTTAAAGTCCTTTCAATTATAGTTGAACATTTTTGGCTTCGTTGAACTCTTTTGCTCTTGTCCTCTGGAACTAGTGAGTGAAGCGAACTGTTATGCCAATGCATTGCACCAAGGTCCAAGTGATTTTACTCATCTCTCTCCTGCTTTTTGCCCTGAAATGCTTTAGTACAAAATTTAACTTGGCTTTCTTTGCATTGTTTTTGGCTTTATGCGAAATTGCACTCCAAAGTTGTGACCATTCACGCGCTCATTTCGTTTACTGGTTCAGAGTAGTTGAAGTGATTTATTAGATAAATTCGTTTAGTGTGATTAGTTACGCTGCAGCTGATTTACAAATGCAGTGGAGAGTAGTTTCTTCAGTGTGTTTAAGGTCCCTGCACATTAAAATTAAAATGAAATTCTTATATTAAAATTTTATGCGTTTGGAATGTGCTTATTGTAAACAGAACTTTACGAATTGGGCATTATCTTAGTGCGTTGATAAGTACATGTTTTTCCCAACTTCAAGCAAAAATGTTATGATACTTGGTCTACTTGCATCTGAACTGATATTATGCTGTGTTAGTTTTGATTTAAACTTAGTAAACCTTTTAACATTTTTTCGAAACATTTTACTTGATAAAAACCAAGTTTATGGTGCTGATTGTTTATAACGTGACAGAGTTCACGAATGGTACACCCGGTTAAGAAACGGTTTTGATTCGATTAATGATTATCAACATATTCGTCAACCAAAATTGATGATCACTACAGACTCCATCAAAACTGTGCACGAATTTAATAAAGATCAGGCAAAATCTCCATTCAAATTCATGGAATTCGAAATTGTGCATTTTCGCATTATCAATTTATCGTATTTTGACCGAACATTTGCGCCACAAGAAAGTATGTGCACGCAGAAGGTAGTTGGCATTTGTTGCAAAATAATGCGTTAGCTCATCGATCAACACTTGTGACAGATTTTTTAAATTAAAAATCATATTTTTACCATCAATAACTTCCTGTATTCGCTTGATACTATACCAGCGTGCTATATTTACCTTTTTCGAAAAATGCATTTGCATATGCAAAAAGCTTGTATCAAAATCCTGACCGACGGCCATAACTCCACATCTAATGGACCAAATGTCATGGAATTTTGGACTGGAAGTTGGGTAAGGGTGTACATTTCCAACGCACTAAATTACATATGAAGGGTATACCACTTAAATGTGTAATAATTTCTTATCGACTGACGTCACCTTTATTACTTGGCATGTGACATGGCACCAACATAACATAACCTGTTCCAAATATCCTTTTTACTTTGGAACGTTTCCTTGTAGTATAATAAAATCTACCAGCCTTTCATCCGAATTAAATTATGAATCCCGATAACTCTACATTTTGAGAATTTTTATGTCAATATTTTAGGAGGAGGTTTTCAATTTGGCGGATTTTTTTAATGTCCAGCGATAATTCTTTATCAGATCGAAAGATCGATTTTTTTTATTAGAAATACGGTTTATTAGAGATGGTCGCATATATATGTATCTGGTCAAGTTCTGATGATGGGATCCAAGAGAAAAGCATGACAGGACTTCCATGTATATAAGCAACTAACCACCTCTCCTTCAGTGAGAAAATACAACTGATTGCTGTCGCCATAGTTAGTTCCTTAATGGGATCACACTTTTTATCTGTTGACCCGTTGCTTCTACCGAAGTGTGCTAGTTGCCAGGAGTTTCAGTCTAATGGCCATTCTAACTTGCGTAAGTTTTAGACACTTCCAAGTTAGATTCTTATTCTCTTATGAATTTGTTGGATATATATTTTATGAGCTGAAACAATCTTAACTTGAAGTTAAACCAGATCTCCACTAATGTAAATGACAGTCAGGATACAGGCAGCAACATTGTATATGATGCAAGCATACCATTTTGTATAATTTTTTCATTTTTTGTTCGTTTAAACGCTTGCTCTTCTTTGTTTCAATGTCTGCAGGATGAAAAAAAAAAATTGTGTTGGTAACTGACAAATCCTTTGTTCTGTCATCGTTTTCTGCTTCACTGATGCAGTCTACGAATGTATAAGAGAGACAAAGGTGGAAGAGTGCGAACTAGTGGCCAAGTCGTCAGGATACTTTAGGCCAACCTTTGTTGCAATACATCCCAATGCGCCATGCTGCTGTTGACTTTGGTCGCTTAAGCGATTTTTTATACGCTAGTGAGAGTGTCCGTATCCTTTGCTCGCGCCTTATTGTTTTCATTGTACGTAATATTTTTATATCGCTGCTGTTGGTTGTTTGTTGTTTCGTGTTATCACTTTAGCGTCGAAGTGTCAGAGCAGAACGAACTGTGATGTCGTTTCCATTCCCGTGAACTTAACTCGACACTATACTCTGACTTTAGTCGTTTGACTTAATGTCATTGCATCAGATTGGGCGAGTCTTCTATTGTTTGTATAACTCTCAAAGAAATTGCACAATTTTGCTAATGTACTTAGGATGTCGAAACCAAGACAGCATTGCATTTAAGTTGTGGCGAAAACTTCTTCGACATCCAATGCATAAAACCTAATTAGAACAAACAATTCATTGCAACACGCCCCCTTAGTCGAATTTTAACTTAAAAGTTACATTTGACTTTCGACTGTTTGGAACAAAAAAACATCATGAAAGGATATTAGTTTGGTTTTTTGAAAATTTTGTGCTGACCGGTTGAGAAAACGTGCGTTCAATGAGCTAAATGATTCTATGGGAGAAAGAGAGATAGTCGTTTGAAATGAATGCAAAAAGTACTTTTCAAAGTTGCAGCTAATGACGAAAGCTGCTACATAACTCCTAACAATTTCAGCTATCAGTGTGTGCGCAATTGGTCAAGCAGAAACTGCATTAAGCTCTTCTTGTTGTAGTAGTAGAGAACATGACTGAAATACTTATAGAAGTATATGTACATACATTGTAATGGTGGTCTGCGTCATAGT
Organism: Leucophenga montana; assembly: GCA_035044765.1. NCBI lineage: Eukaryota > Metazoa > Arthropoda > Insecta > Diptera > Drosophilidae > Leucophenga > Leucophenga montana. Next base: position 1,235,240 of record JAWNNQ010001325.1, on the reverse strand, counting down.
CAAGCGAATGGTATATGTATTCTTACATTGTAGCTTGTAAAATTTTAAGTTAAAATGTTTTAATTTCAATCTGTTTTAGAGAGCCATAGTATCAAAGGATAAATCTATGATTAATTAAAGAATAGTAAATAAGTAGTAAAATATAATGGCACGTTCTAAAGTCGTTACAGAACTTTAAAATATTTAAAATTAGATGAACGCACCGGGAAGGAAAAGTTTGCTAGACAATTCAGCGTAGTGAATTTAGAATAGAGGTATTACATCGTATTGTTATTAAACTCAAAAGAAGGCGTCAGAGACTCTATAAAGTATAATTTTTCTTGATCAGCTCGACAAGAAGAGTCGATGTAACCATCTCCATCTGGCTATCTGAAATACTAAGCAGCTAAGTAACTTAAAACTTGCTTTTTTAAATTTGAAACGCGAATTATTAGGTGAAATAATATTTCTGTACTCCGACACGTTTCCAGCTTCAAATACTTTATAATGATAATCTACTGCTGCTTAAAATTTTAACCATTTTGTTTGATATTCACTGCAGTTTGTCCAGCTGTGTGTGTGAATGCGGGAAATTATCCCTGTTTTCATCGAATCGTTCTAAAATTCGGCATGGGAACTAGTGAGGGCCTGCATTCGTTCAGGATCGCTAAGTTGGTACCCATGCATACTTTTAGGCTTAGCCCCATATAAACACTTCGCCCACTTTTGATCTTTGTACAAACAAATTTTTTATTGCGGCCAATATCAACTTGAAATAATCGATGGAAGCTCGAATGAATTTAGATTTAACATTTGGCTAAATGCTCACTATATTGGTAGACCTCATCTTCAGTTTCAACCATTTTAAATGGAAATCATTATATTTAAACCAATATCAACTTGAAATTCGGTATGGTGGTTTCTTATGGACGTACGTTTCAAATAGTAGATATTATATATTTATTGACATATCCTCCACTTTTTTAGGGTTAGCCCTCATACGTAACCCACGATCCACTTTAATGTTTTTGTATGAAAAACTCTCTTAATGCTGCTGACTCTGCGAAAATCAATGTACATTGAAATCGGTTACATACAACGAGTGAGAGGCGAGAAGAGAAGGCAGAACAATAAGAACAACAACCAATAAGGAAACAAACGGCACGCTCTAATAAAAATATTGTAGTATTGTACGTTAACAGAACAGGCTTTTTCTGTAATGTGTTTTGTTTGTCTTTTTTGCCTCTTAATTCTGCTTTTGCCTAATTCCGTGCAATATTCTTGGCCGATTACTTTGCATTTGATTTGCAGTAGAAAAGTGTAGTCTTAATCTTTACATTTAACAGGAAATAACGCAGCAGTCGAGTGTGATTGTCTTAGTTATTTGAAACATAGATACAAATGCATGGGGCTATAGTCTATAGTCCGATCTGAACCTATGCAGGACATTTTTATTAGAATTGACAATGATAAACATCACAGTGAACAAAAATTTCATACAAATACTCATAAGTGGGGGTATGTTTCTTAGTAGGTTCATTTAATTTAGAGCCGAAATATCTACACTATCTACATATCTCATATAATCTCCAAGATTTATTTGTTGAAACAAACGACCAGACGAACATGGCTATATTGACTCACCCGATGGTGATGTAGAATATATGTATATACTTTATGGAATTATTCAAGACTCATTATGCCTGTAACATACTTTTGCATAAACATAAAATACCCCTATCGGGGTCGTTTATCTATAGAAATCGGTCGACTGTATTGACCTCTGGAGTTATTTGTATATATTATTGGACGTAAATCAATTTTTACACGTGTTTCGAACACAGCAACGAGTTCTTCTTGAGCCATTAGTACAAGCTGTGATTGTTTAAGGAGTTCTTTATTCTGGTGTTGTTTAGTTTTCACAAATCTACTTTTCTAGTTCTCATTGCCAAAGTTATGCAAAGGTATCATAGTCTTTGTAGTTTGGTTAAACTCCTCTCAGCAGTAAATTCAAGATGCTTATTGTTTCCTAATTAAGAAATGCTTCGTTTGTTAAGATTTTTACAAATTAAAGTTCTACTGTAGTTCAAAATTTGATTCAATGTTTTTTAAGACTTACTTTACACTCAATTTTTTGCAAGGAAAAGCTCTGAGCCAAATTTCCTAATTTCTTTGATTGCTTACAAACGACAAAATAATTGCATACAAAGATTTTAAATAGACATAAGAGCACAAGGGAGAAAAAATGCAGAACAAGATAGATACCAAGAAACGTATTTGAAGACAACATGTCGCATAAAAATTCCATTAATTTTCATTACACTAAATGGCACATACACCTTGGCAGTAAGCAAGCAACGTGGAAAAGAAAATGAGTTAAAAAAGTTTCATTTGAGAGAATGGCAAGAGAAATGCATACCAGCTGGGCCAAAAAATGCAAAAGGATGAAAGAAGCAGTAGCAGGAGTACAAGGATTGTCTTCTATATTGTGCATCTTGGCAATCATAAGTGTTGTTAGGTGCCAGGTGACATTTCCATTTTAAAGTTGAAGCATTAACGTACGCAGACCATTTCGATGTACGAGCACTATTTGTGTTGTTCAAAGTGACTTAATTTCGGCCAACAAATGGAATTAACTTGTGATTTCGTGCGGTGATTTACTTTGACTTTTGATGTAGATTATCTCAATAAGAGTGCGTCAATCAACTAATTTCGACTTTTGGTTAGGAAACGCCATCAAAAACTACTGTTTAGGACAGAAACGTTTTTGTTGTCCTAGAAAACATCGTTGCTGTGCGTGAACTGATAAGACAAGGACATCATGTGACATACCGCAAGTTTGACACATCCTTGGGCATTCTTGAGACCATTATAAATTCGACATGAACATTTGGCTATAAAGAAGATTTGTTCGCGTTGAACACTGCATAATTTGAGAATTTCCCAAAAAAAAGCGGCTTGTGCAAAGGAATGTTGAAGAAATATAGACGCGGTGGTTCAAGCACGTCTATATAGATGACGAATCGTGGATCAATCATATGATGCAAAAAGAAAAACAGCAATCCACTATATGAGTGTTCCAATATAACTTAAATTCAACAACTTTTGTTCGCGGATAAAGCTCTTCGAAGCAAATGATCGCCTGCTTTTTTCGGAAAAATTGGTCATGTTCAACTATTCCATTAGAGCAACGTAGGACGGTCAATTCTGAATGGCCCACATTGAATTGAGGAAACTCAAACTCCACCACGACAGTGCGAGCTCTCAAACATAGGTTTGCAGAAGACAGTTTTTGAGCACACAAAACATCGAATTGATGAATCTTCCGCTTTACATCCATGACTTATCATTCAATGGCTTCTTTTTGTTCCCGCACACAAAAATAAATTGCTATTTCAACGTTTTTTGAAGCTTGAAGCAGATGTATTTTGAAAAACAATAATTTCATTTACAATATTAAATTAGTACTTTTTTCATTATTATGACCACAATGTAAATAGCAACCCTCGTAACGGTAGCAATTGCACAGTGGAATAAAAAAGGCACCAAGGACTCTGGCAGGCAACCAACGAACCGCTAAGTCGCACCAATTCCTACAGCGGCAGCAGCAAAGTCGTGCGCGGAAATCTCTTTAGCCATGCAAATTAAATTTGTTACGTCCAAAGTGATTCGAAATGGCATGGAAAGCGTTTTTATACGCGTGTGCGTTGAAGTTGAGTTGCAGAATTAAAGTTGGTAAAAAAGGTACACAAAAAGAAGAATATGCTTTTCACTCTTTCATCTGCAATGCACTATGTCCTATGTCCATTTTTTTTATCCGTTTCTGTCACATTGTCCTTGTAGTACAGCTGCCAAAGTCAAACGTAAAGCATGGTCAGCAATTCTGTCTTTTATCAAAGCAAGAAGCTGTACCTGAAGTACAGTCATAGCAACAAAAAGTGCACATCCTAATATTTCCCTACGTTTTTGTTGCTAGGTTTCATATCGAGGCAAATGTTCTGGCGACACTTAAAGCGAATGATGCGTAAAAAAAAATCTCCGTATGCAGCTACAGAGCAGTTAGCTTAAGGCAATTTACTCTATATCTGTCTGGGTAGCTGACTGCATTTGTATTTTTGTCGCTGTCGCTGTCGCTGTATCTGCATCCTTGTATCTACGTGTAAATGTCGTTTGCAGCTGTACCTGTGTATACTACGAGTAGCATATTCAGCAGTCTGCCAATTATTTCGAGCTTCTTTCTCTGTGCTGCATTTAGCTCTTACATAGAACTCAAGCTTACTGCTATTTGGTAGTTTTAAATGTAAATGTAAATAAAATTACAATTTGTTTTTGCAGTTTAAAGTGTTTTTCGCTTGCGTTGCTTATCGTTTGCAGCTTTATTTGAAATGTATGCTTCTCCATCTAAGCGTATAATATAAACAATTACAATTACATACGTATATCGCTTACTTGATAGCTCCTCAAATGGCTTGTTTGTGTCATCATGTTAGCTTTTGTGTTTAAGCGTTCTTTGATTGACAGTCTTGTTTGCTATTGTTATGCTACATTTTTGTAACCTGTAGCCACAGCCTAAAATTGAAAATGCATTAATTTTGTGCAAATGTTTCTAGCAGTCGAAAGAAGCCAAGATAGACACCAAACAATTGCTATGTTAAAGCCAGATGGAAAGCCTTGAAACATTGTTTTAAAATAGTGTACTGTTTATGTTTGTGCTTAATGTCTGTCTACTAGTAAATACCAAAAAGTTTCCTACTATTGCGAGAGAAGCTGCTGTGGATCTATTATTTTTATATTTATGGTCAGAATTGAAAGTACGACTGTATAGGAACGTGAACATATTGTGCTCTATAAAAGATAAAGTCACTAAAATAGTTTATTACATGAATTTGCCAACCTTCCAATCAAACCTACTTTCATTTTCGAATTTCAAAATTGTATGAAATGAATTAAAAAACTAAGATTACATAATTTCAAACTGAGAATTGGCTTTATAAGCCATTTGTGTTTAAATATAATTTCGGATACGTTCGGCTGGCTCGGATGTGGACCAACTCAAATTTTTTACCACTTTTTCAAGAAATGGATGGGGCTGTATCTCGGCAATGGTTTTAAAAATGTTGTTTTAAAAGTCGTCCAAAGTTCCTGATTTGTTCGCATAAATCAATGACTACACGTAACCCGAAAGAAAATTATCCCAAGGCGTTAAATCGCAGGATCTCGGTGGTCAATTGATTGGTCCATTTCGAGCAATGTCGCATTCGCCAAATATTGGCTTTTGTTCTTGCACCAGACCTCGATCTTTACGTAATTACTGCTCGCGATAGTTATTTCGGTGCGCATTTTACGTCGTCTTTGAGGATGCGTACAATCATTTAGTGTATACGTGGTGCGAAAATGATCCATGGTTAATCGAATTAGTCGCTCGGAAGGACGATTATGGAGCGCACGATAACAATCCCGGACTGAACAATGATTTTTGAAAAAAAAAAAAAAAAAATTGCAGGTGTGGTTCATGACAAAATGACAAACCAAACTGAGCACAAATTACAACAGCGCTGAAAGTTCTGATCAAATTATGACAGTTTAATCCCTGTCGGAATCTGGAACCTCTAAAAAAAAAACTTTGTATACTTTTGACACAATATTTTCACCGCCTTAAAGAATGTATACAAGATGTGTTCAAAGTAAAACGGAGCGTTTAAAATTTCATGCTTTTCCTTACATTCAGACTAAACTTCATGACATTTGGTCCATTAGAGTGGGCTTATTGAAATCGATCCCAGTGCCCTTTAAATATGTACCATTTCTCATTAATCTGCATTAAATAAGTATATGCTACAATATGATAAATATGGTTTTTCCGAACGTCCTCTTTTTTTCAAATGATATATAACCAGATCCATTATAATGATACGAAGTAACACACTCTATAAATTTCATAATGATTGGTCAAGTAGTGTAGCGGAGACACATATTTATCTGCACTTGATGTATCCAAGAGGGTAACCTGCTTGTCGATATCGTCCTTAAACCAAAAATTTCTTTAGATTTTAATTTTGCATCGAAGTTTTTCTGACGTGCTATGATTTGTATTAAAAAACATGCTGATAATATTTCGAAACTCTATTTGAAACAAAGCAAGCCAGTTAAAGTAGTTCTATTCACAAATGAAAATTTTAGTAGATGTGTTCAGTCGTTCAACACATTTTCCAGCAAGCGTAACATTTGTTTACGCATAACTCATATTTAATATTTTATAATAATTGAAACAAGGACATACATTTCATAAGGAGGAAGTAGAATGCCTAAACTGACAAAATCAGTGGATGGGTTTGGCTCATCGATGCATGTAAGTACGAATATGGATTCTTGAATGATAAAGCACAGATATCAATGGAAATGGTTACTTGTACTGCGCTCAATTTGTAGGTGGAAAACATTGTACCGCGAATGGATGATCTGAAGATACCAGCATATTGGCAGTCTAAGGCAGAGCAGCAGGTACATAAACACATAAAAAAATTTAACTCAATACGGAAGCGTAACAGGTTCTAATATGCTCGTTTTCAGGAAAACATAAGTATGGACGTGGACTCAGATAAGTCTGAGTCAGTGTATGAATATTTACCGGGGCTCTGCGAAATGTGTCCGCATTTCTCTAGGGGACTTACGAGCAACACCAACTCTGGATCATCGAATGGGAATGAAGATGCAGCAGTTCAGTCTACACGCGAAGAGCTTAAATCATTTCTATCTTTTGTATATGAAGTTAGCAATTTCAAGAAACTGCAAAACGATGTGGAGAATGTAGCATCGTCCAGTCGAGAACAAGATATACTCGCAATGTTGGAAGAGAAACTTTTACATAGATTATCGCAGTCAACGCAGCATCTAGAATATGCAACTAATACAAATAAGGATTTCCATCGTATGGCCGAAACTGTGCATAGTATTTTTTCTGGCGTTGGGCAAACAGTACGAACAAAATATGCATATATTAATTTTTTGCATGAACACAAATGTCAGTATTCAGATATTACATATGAGGATCTGTTAACTGAAGGAGCTGTTGTATGGGCTAAATTGACTGCCATCCAAAAAATGGCATTTTTGCCCAGTGACTTTGTACTCAAGTGGGTTGATCGTTTCAAGTGTTCTACTTTAACTGAGCAGCCTTCAGATGAAAATGAAACCCAAGTTAAGGTTAAAAAGCGCAGAATGCGTATATCGCCGACCGGTCAAGACAAGTCAAAATCGAAGAAGCCGTGCAAAAAGTCTACAAATTTCTTATCGTTCGAGCCTGAGCAAAGTGAAATGAAATTTATACCTTTAAAAGGGAGCCCCTATGAGAAAATGCAGCAGAAAAAACTTGCTGCCCGCATTGAAGCTTCTAAACAGGCGAATACCGCTACAAATCTTGAAGATGTCGCTGGAATTTCTAAGCGCAACAGCCATCATCCAATACCCAAGAAAATTAAGTCACGCAGTCCTTGTGATAAATGTCATGTGGCTATGCCGACTTCGGTTGCAGAGAATATAAAGAAAGGAAAGAAGAAGCCAAGAGTCAAAAAGCCTATTACTACAAACTCCAAAAATGGGCGTGCGAAATCATCTAAAGCATTAACTAAGAAGACTCTCAAAGCAGAGACCAAACCAAATGATGCTTAATCGCAACCATTTTTCAAAAGATCTTACCTCGAAATAAGTGTACAACAAACAGCAAACAATGCACATAGTTCATTCAAGCAGTTTTTAAGTAACAAATTGAATGACAATCGAGATACTGATGACGATATTGATTACCTAAAATTAATACTTGGCGAATATTTTTAGATTATAATTTTATTTGGTAAACTTTGAGAAAAATTTAAGGCAAATTATTTTCATAAATTGTAAATTTTTGTTTTGTTTTTTTGTTGAAAACCTTTCGGCCTTTAAACAATTAAATGATTTTAAAATAAAATACAAAAACATTATTTTTTTAATTGATTTACACAGTGGGGGGGGGGGGGTTTGGTTGATCAGGGTCAAAGGGATCAGCAATACCCATTTTTGTGAAAAATATGAATAAGATTTATATGGTTTTTTGGTAAAGATCTTGAAACATTTTTTGAAAGAAAGAAGTTGTTGATTTGAATAAATTAATATTGCTTCACATTATAAATATTTTCTAATATCTTCTTATTTCTTTATTAGAAAACGGCCAAAGAGACAGTTTGTGCTACAAGCTATAATTCGACCATTTAATCGAGTATCATATTGCAGTACCTACCGGCAACCCTCGTTAAACATCATTACAACGCAAAATTTGTTTTTTTTTTAGAGGCAATCATTCACAATAATCTACTTAAACCTGAAAATCGTCTCAATCACAGACTTAACAAGTCGGGCACAAATTTTGATGTATCATTACTCCACGAACCTGTGCTCTAAACTTCAACCGTGCATTACGAAGGAGTGTTGGTATTTGAAGAAGAGTTCGGAAAGGACAGCTAGAATCTTAATGACTTTTGATTTCCTCGTTGCATGTATAATAAAGCAAACAAAAAAAAAAAAAATATCAGGTATGTTTGTTAAATGAAAACTAAACATATAATATACTTTCATATTTTTAATTTTTATACAAATACCTACATTAATTTATATTAAGATTTTAATTTTATTGAACAGTTCACACATAGTTTCAATTTTATAATAATTTTGTTACAATGTCTGCAATGCTTTAAAGGTGGAATGGGAGACCGCCTAAAGTATATACGGGTATATATATTCTTGATCAGCTCGACAAGGCCAGTCTTGTTAGCCATAACTGTCTGTCTGTCTGATGTATGCCTTCAATTTTTAAGATATCGGTTTGAAAATTGGTATAGCTACTTTTTATAATCGGAAGTAACATTTTAATGAAAGTGGCCGTGAATTGGTTACTAGAAATAGCTACCATGTAAAAACAATTCGCAATTTTTTTTGTGGCATTGAAATTTTTTTTAGTTTGAGCAGTTTTCATGTAAAATAAATATAGTTTTGAGATTGGTCGAAGGTGCATACAATTCAGTTTGACGTTAAATATCAATAACAATATTATGTATTAATAATAATTGTAGGCCTCGGTAGTTTATTTGTATTGCGCGCTGGCTAACACCCCCCAGAGGTTGTGGGTTCAAACTACACTCTGATTCGTCATGTCCTTTAATATTCTATTATTTCTAATTATTTCATACCCAACAAGCTTATTGCAATCCTCTATTCGAAATTCGTGCCACTCTATATGAAAAACAAACTGACGTTGATCCATACAAGATCCACTTTGCTTTACGTGACCGCCAGCCTCTTTGGCTTAAGACCACGGTGCTTTTAACACTTATGATGCCGTCATAGATCGGACGCCCAGATTAATAGTAATAATAATAAATAATAATAATAATAATAATAATAATAATAATAATAATACTGAGCTCGCAATTTTGAGAACAATGTTTTGTTGAACATTGGACGGCCACCTTGGTAATATAGTGGTCGGAGACTATCTTAAACTCCTTCTGTTCGTTTCCAATAATATAGAACAGACTTGGTTGCAATGCAACTCCACATCGAGTATCCGAGGATACTCTCTACGCAATGGATGTTAAACGCACAACCACCACGTTGCATCCAGCACAGGGTCCTCACCATAAGTTAGCATGAACCATGGTTCATTGAGCTTGCTGACTTCCCGTGGCACAGTGTCGTACGCTACTTCGTGTTCAACACACCTGGCTAGTTGAACCATATATTTTTCATGCACAAATAACTCCAATTGAACAGCGTAAGGCAAGTGAAGTGATACAAGCCTGCGAAGGTAGTCTTAATATCACTTCAACTTTTCATGAAACACAAGTTAATCAGCGATATGTCTTCCTCGTCATAGACTCTTCAAGATTGTAGACCATAGCATAACTATAAACTCCTTACTCATCAAAAAACTTCATGAACCACAAAGGTAAAACACTTTTAGGACACCGTTACAACATCTGACCTGCTTTCATCATGTAAGGTAACTCTTAAGGGAACACCGTTACACATCTCTTCATGCTACGACAGCCTGAACACTTCTTGGAGCTTCGATTGAACAATATAAGTCCGTACAGCCTATAGCTGCCTAGGAACTCTCGTTAAATTCAAACAAAGATTCCTTCAACGGCCCATAAGGCCCACATCGAATTTGTTCATAAACAGCTTACCGGAAGGTTTCATCAACAATTTCACAAAAAGCAAGTAATCATTAAAAAAAAAAAAAAAAAAAAATCAATTGAATGTAATTGTATAACGAATTCAAACCAGTTACAGACCATTCTCTCTGCCAGGAGGAGCCCATTACAATTTCCATATGCCGCCATAGAGGCTGTAATGTAACTACCAGTAAGTGCACACGGCATGTACGCTCGCAAATCAACGATTGTACATGTTATTCCCCCTGTGTGCCTTATTAGATACAAAAATCTAATTTTATAGAGTTTACTCTTTGCGTTAGGTTACTATTAGCCATCACTGTAGGGTTTGGTCTGGCCCTTCAGAATGTTTCCATCTAGCCCTATGTGGAAGATATAACCATCGCTTCCAGCGGGGATTAACAGAAACATAAAAAAATTAGGAGGAGGCCCATTTCCCCGCTAATTTTTCATAGCCCGTTCCCTATCCGCTGATTTCGCTAGATACAATACAATACGAATTATGCCTAATCAACAGATCACTGCAAATGCCAGTTATACCATATACAAATTTGGGACGTTTTTCGTGGAAGACAGATGCTTCGAAACTAAATAAAAAAAAAAAATATTACGGTGATTCCAAAGACATTTGTGAAGACTATTACTATTTCGGTTCCACAGCAATAATATTTTGTCTTGTTTTTTCAACATACACGTATTTTTATTAATTTCAATACAAAAGTTTGTAATGTTTGTAATGTGATACTATATACATCTGTCATTATACATATCTACTAAACACAAATATTTATACCATTTACCCGAAAAGAAAAGGGTATAATAAGTCCGAATGTTCGAATGTATGTAAAAGAGGAGTTGCCAGACCTCATAAATATATTCTTGATTAGCATCGGAAGCTGAGTCAATATAGCCATGTCCGTCAGTCCGTCCGTCTATCCGTTAGTCCCTCTGTTAGGCTGCAAAAAACGAGACTATAAGAGATAGACCCACCAAACTTTATCTTATAGATTATGTATATTTGTCCACACGCAAATCTAGTTTATGAAATCGATATGCCACATATATATACTTTTTGTGGTAACCCCAATAAAAAGCCCAACGCTCACTTTTCTGCTTTTATGAAATTTTCTTGAATATGGTGGTTTCCTATGGACAGAAGCTTCGCATAAATATCAATGGGCTTATCACGTCCTACTGTTAGGGGGTAGCCCTTTACAAACACTTTTGTGTTTTTGTATGAAGAACTTTTTTCTTACTGTCAACAGCCACTTTAAAATGTACACGGTGTGAGCTAAAAATAACTGACCTTTTTAGTTATAAAATAAAACAAGCATGGTATTATGTTTCAAAATTCATTCCATTTAACTCAATGCAACGTTTGGAACGGTCAACCAATTTATCCATAGACTTTTAAACTCGCTTTTTGTGATGTTCTTTAGCATCGGTGTCACGGCTGCTTGTATGGCTGGAAGGTCATCGTAAAAATCTCCTTTCATTGCAGTTTTCATTTTTGGTGGTCGTTGAAACAAATCTGAGATGAACAAATCGAGAGATTTTTTGATCATCATTATTTAACTGATGTGGAACAAAACGTGCATATACCTTTCTTTTACCCAAATCTTCAGTTAATATTTTGTAGATTATACAGCAAGATGAATTTAATTCTTCTGCCAGCATTCTCACATTGAATTTTGCATCGATAGAGATTATTTCAGTTACTTTTTCCTTTCGTTTTTAAATCGTGTAAACCACTTGTAAACTTGAGTACGACTCATACAATCATCATAAACTTTTTTTAACAATTAATAAGTCTGAGCGAGTTTGAAACAATATTTAATATTCGCTCTTTTGTTGTTACGACATAACTACAAAATCTGCTGTTATTGAAACGTGAACTTAGCTGCTTTCGAAAGAAGAAAAATGTGCCTTTCTAGCACTGCAACTATTTATTAGATGGCACTATGTGTTCTATGATTTAAATTAAAAGTTCGATTACTTTTAGATCCACCTTGTATATGGTAGCTTTTTATGGACATACGCTTCACATAAATATTAATAGGATGTCTCGCCACACTTTTAGGGTAGCCCTATGGTAGAGTTAAGAAAATAACAGTAAATATTTAGATGCATGTGTAGAGCATTAAAATTTCACTTTTACCGAAGTTAGTGTTCTATCGTTTTCGTTTCATTTTAATTTCTGAAACATTCAGATATTACGCACCACTAAATCTCGGGAATATGATGCAGTGCCAATATCTTGAATGCCCGAAAACGCAATACAGTGTTGTAATTTGCACAGTGTGAGCTGCTGCTTTATCGTGATGTGGGAAGTAGTAGCGTACTATATATTACTATATATATTATCTTACGTATACTATTATCTTCTGGGCTCCATACCATGGATTGCTCCATACCATGCTCTACTATATGGATTTCGAATTGTACTTATAGAATCTGGCTTCTTTAGGCGTCGTTCGCCTTAGCTGATTTTCTATCTCGCTTTTACGCAAATTTACTAGACAATTTTGAATATACATATAAGTTTTGATTTACATGCTACAGGCTATTATAATTAACTACAAACAATATGGTGCTTATGCCTAGTACTATTTACGCTTTCAATTATATTTAACAAATATTGTACAAATGTGCAAGCACATACTCGTATATGCTTATTTATAAACATCCGTCCGTACACATGTTGTAAACACTCGTACTTAGGCTTCCTAAACATAGTGTACATACATATTGTATTGTATAAACATTTGTTTTTACGTTTTCATTATATAAATACTATCGTACAATTTATAGTAAAAACGAGAAAAGGATTTGCCATTCTAATGTTCATTTTCCGCAACATTAGGCACGAGTTATTTGGCTAATTTTCGATTAGCCTAGAAAGCAATACAAACAGATGAACACAAGGCCAATGAAATTAAGTAAATAGGTCTGTATGTATTTATGGTATATGTATATTATATGCATACAAGTACAAATGCCAAAATTCAGATTCAAGTATGCGCTCTAAATAGCAAAATACTCATACGCCAGATTGACCCAATAGAATTTCATTTTAATGTTGTTAATCAATGATTTGGAAACTTCAACGATACGCAACATTAAATTATACGCAACGTAAATTTGTGTACGTTTTTCTGCCATCTTAATAGTTTCAGGTAACTTTCCGAATTGTTTCTAAAAACTTTCAGTATAAATTTTCGATTGCAAGTAAAAACACTAATTGCATATTCAATACAAAATTCAAGTAAACTCTACGATATAAATCAATACTACAGCGAGAATTATGACTATGAAGATAACTCTGCCAACTGAAATTCATGAAAATAAATATATACAAGTATAGTCAAAAAAAAAAAAAAAACAAAAAAAAATGGCTTACCTAAAATATGCAAGCAACAAATTTGTTGCCTTAACAGAAATGTAGTCAACGAATAGTTTATTGCCAATTTTACGAATTTACTTGCCGAGCCAAAGAGTTGCTGCTTAAATCGCTGCAGCTTATATGTATCTGCACAGAAAAAAATATATGTTTGAAGTTCTTGTTTTTATTTTAAGTTCGATTCGTACTGAATTATTCTTTGATCAAGTATAAAGCGGGATACATTTCAAAATCAAGCCCAGAAATTCTTATGATAATAATGAAATTTTTGAAATAAGTATGAATATCTAATTCTTAGAAATAACCTGAATATCAAGTACAAAAGTCTCCGAATATAAAATAAGCAGGGAATAAAACCGAAACATTTTTCGGTTTTGGTGCCGGCTTTGGTATATACCGAAACGTGAGTTTCGATATAATGTTCTGTACCGGTTCCAATTTATTTCAGTATTCGACTTCGGTACGGTAGAATCAAATTATTAACATGTTATTTATATTTTTTCAAATAAACTATTCTTTATTCAAGTGTAAGTAAATACAGACCTAAATTTTGTCTGTCCCCTGTCTATGAATCAAAACTAGTACCACAGTTTTTAAGTTATTTATCTGAAATCCGGTATAAATACTTCCTATGTTTCTAGGCTGAGCGTATGTTACAACTAGTAGCCACGCCCACTTTTAAAGGTTTGCCACCGTACAAAACAAACCGCCCACTTTTCGAATTTTGTATGAAATGTTTTTGCGTACAGCCGATTTCCAAGCAGTTTCATAATTAAGTTCATTATATTTCGGTAATAGATTCCCGCTTTAAAAAAAAATGTAATATTGGTTCTGGTTCTCAATTTGTATCGGTTAATTTCGGTTAAAGTTCCGGTTTTGTACCCTGAAAATAAGTCGTTTTTGATTTGAAGGGCCGTTCAAAAATTCGCATTAAGTAATATTTTAAGCAGTTAAGCTTTCAACTAAATCAGTTTTCTGGGTACCCTATCATAAAAGACATAAGACATTGGTCCCAATCATCATGGATCAATTAGGAACAAATTGCAAACTTTAAGGGAAAAAAAAAGAAAACAGAGAGCGAAACTAAATTTGCACTCTCCTAGCTGCTCTACCCAGCAGAGCAAATGCCCATTACCTTATACATCGTCTCTTCGACTCCTAGGCTGAGTTCCTTCCAAGATCGATTACAATTCTATATTCCATTACATACGCATATGACTATCCTTTGTAGACAACCTGCCTTCGAAACATCACCACTTGTAAACGAAGATGTGGTCAGAAGGCTAGCGCTCTACGGGCTGGCATTTCGATTGCGTGTACTATTTTAGAAATTGTAATAGAACGATTAGCCTAGCTGCCCACAAGACGATGCACAACTTCATTGGAGTTGTAAAGCAGATACTGTACGCCTTCATTTACTTACTGAGTATGGGTATGGGTTTGTAATCTAGTTGCATTACAGTGCAATCTACGAATTTAAATAAAGTGGTAATACATTTGCAGTACAGATTCAAATACTCAAATACATTAATTTAAACATTATACAACATATTTTCACATTAAGTTTTGAGAATTGGCACTTATGCGTTTTGAATGCTTAGTAAATGAGCAGTAACTTCTTTCTGTATAGCCATCTATAATAAAAAAGCACAATATATTCAAACAAATTATTTTTGCGCCATTTGTATTCAAATTAATCATATTTTGGCTTAAAATCAAGCTCAAAAACCACCATTGATGAGCCAAGAATTTGTACTTCGCTTAAGAGAATCCGTACTGACCTTACTTTTACTACCGCTATGGAACAACTCAAGTACGGAAATCTCAATTTTTTTTTATCAGTGTGTGGCTTGTCTGATTGTTGAGAAAATTGCAAATCAAATATGGCCAGAGGAAAGGACGTGTAGCGAAGATTTGTGGCTTGCATTGCAAATACTAGATGCAGCATGGAACGTTGCAATTTTTTAACATTTTTTTTTTGTACGACAACAACCAACAGCTGATGTTTTCCTCATGGTGCACATTGTTGTTGTTGTTGTTGTTATGTAGACAACATTGTCGTCGTTTGCCAGTTTGTATTGCATATGCAGTTGTTGCATGCCTCACTGACTTACTGACTGATTGCCGCAAGCGTAAATATATAACACTTTACTGCTGCTATGCTATTCGCTTGCCTTGCAGCAAAATGGAAATATGTTCAAAAATATATTTATGCATAATTTTCAGCATGCATTCTATTGAGCTGAAAATATAATGTAGAATTTATAGAAGCAGCAGTTGAGCGTAAAACTATACAGAAACATAAGCAAATATTTTTATGCCCTGTACAAAAAATATTTGTACCAGGCTATTTGGGTTTGTTGAGATATCAAAATTTATGTAACATAGCGAAGAAAGCATCGGAGACCCCATAAAGTATGTACATATATTCGCGTTCAGCGCGAAGAGTCCATACAGCCCTAACCGTCCGTCCGCATGTCTGTCTAAGAGAAAAGTTCTTCGTCTAGAGATGACTTGGACACACTAAACTCACGGCAAAGACTCTCTAGGCACTGCACTGCTACAAGAGTAACTTTAAAGTTTATAAGTCGTAACCGAAATTTATTAGCAGACTTTTTGATAGAGTTTGTAGAAAACAAAATTTGGAGACATCAAGGAATTCTACGAAAAAAATATGTACAGGGTATATAAAACAGTAAAGCATCTTGAATACAGCTTTTTTTGTTGTTTTTTTTTCTAAACTTTTTTACGCCGATTTAGCCAATTTATTTTTCATCTGTAATTTGTTTCTTAGCACTCTTACTATCCTTTTTCGCGTATTACTTCTATATCTTTATTTAAAATGTAAGCCGCACATTTTTCATTAAGAGGTCATAGAACTGGTCTAAACATGGTAAAATTTGTCTATCCTTTTTTTTGTTGTTTTTTTTGCACAAATCTATGCATTAACTCTGAAAGAAAAGCAAAAAGCACAGTACTACGAGTATACTTACATACACTGTCATGCACTTGAATAGGGACAAGCATTTTAAAACGAATATACAAATATTTGACTGAAACAAAAAAATTAAATGAATAGACAAATATTTATTACCATTCAGTAAGTATTTCATTCTTTATAGAATTAAAAAAAAAGAACTTTTTCAAATTATCAAGTCTTTTAAAAAAAGGTTTTTTGTGCGAGTTCTTCAAAAATTGCATATTTTTATGAAGCACTTGAACTAGCTCAAGAAGCTCAAGAACTAAAAATTTGTGTTCAAGAAATGGTATATGAATTATCATTAATTTTAAGGCTTATTATTAATGTTCATAATTAAATTATTTTAATAATGTGTGCAGAAAGGGAGTTATATAGTGCCCCTATGTAGTTTAAGGATACTTCGCTCCATGCGTTGCATTAATTTTAGAAGACACAACATGCAGCGTGTATGTTCCATAATATGAGATGGCACCCCATACCATAATACCTTTCTCCCGGCTATGGTGACGGGACAGAAAGGGTTCCTCTCTTCGAATATCATGGAAGTAATAGGAAAAAACCATCAGGTCCATCCAAGTTGAAGCGTTTTTCATCAGAAAACACCACGGTATGCCATTCTCTCTGCCAAGTCATATGTTTTCTAGCAAAGACTAGACTAGAATCTTTACGTTGGTTATTAAGTGGTGGTTTTATTTATTAATTCTCTTTTTAGATGTTCAGCTTTACGTAAAACTCTCCTTACAGTATCGACACTTGCATTTAATTGTAATTTTGAATGAATTTTGGAAGCTGAACAATGTCTGAACAAAATTTGCCTGTACGTAAGGTTAGACTCCTTAGTATGTATATGTATATATATATTATATTGACAAAATATAAACTTCATCGTGTGCAGTTTTGCTCATATTGATGAAATGAAACCCTACTCACGTGGATGCGAAAAAATACAACATTCTAAGAATGCTCAAAGCAAAATTGAAAATAAATGATAACGGTAAATTGTCGAGGTCCCTCTCTTATCTCCATAGTTTGCCTATATGTACTATATTCGACAGAAAACAGCAAACCACATGACAATAGCAACAGTAGATTAAGAGAAAAATAAAACGAAACATATACAAATGCTTGTCCCTATTTAAGTGCAGCGCGGTGTATATAAGCATTTCCCTTCCAAGTGAACTCATTTAGTTGCTTTTACAATAATATGTACTCGTACATATTTATATATTGCACATATATGTGTGAAGATTTAAATTCTTATTGCATGCAACTAAATGAATATGTTTTCACATTTTTAAAGGGTAGGTCAACAACTGTTTTCGTTTTGCCAATACTATAAAACAAAAATTCTGTTCCATATTTTTACCCTGCTTCTCTAAAGAGGGTTATGTTCGCATTTTGTATGTATCAATTTTTAAGATATCCAGCTGTAACCATCTAATTTTTATGGTAGTCCCATGCAATCCACCTGCCACTTTTGAATTTTTGTTTGGAAAACTTACTTATTAGAGTCAATATTAACCTTCATGGTGGCTTTATTGACGGAAGCTTCACAATGGTTGCGCTCCCCCGCCTTTTGGGGTAGCCTCTATACAAACCACACACAAACTTTTGACTATCTGTATGGTACAATTTTTTATTTAGGCAAATATCAACTAGCTTGGACAGCCGATTCACAGAAATATACTAATTGGGGTAGCCTCTATACAAAACCGCCGGCCACGTTTATGTTTTAGAAAACGATTTCAAATTTCGTGTGAAAGGTATTAGAACCAGCATTTTGTTTTGGTTTTGCAGTTGGATTTTTGTTGTTTTAATAATTCCTACTAATTCAGTTTTATTGGTGAATTTTTTTCTCTGCTTTGTGGATTTGTTCCTTTTCTGTTATATATTATGGACTGTTGTTTGGTTACTCTCGTCGGCCGATCTCCTCGAGGCTCGTCCTCTACCGAAAACAGTCCAGGTCTTGAATTTATAAAAATATTCAAAAGTGTTCTGAGAGATAGTGCATTTGTTTGATATGCAGTTTGGCATTCAATCAAAATTTCCAATGGCTTGAGTTGACGCAGAAAGCCGTAAAGAATCGCATAATGAATTTCTTGCTATGTTTGTGATGGCATGCCAATCGATCTTCCTCTACAATTTTTAGATTTTAAAAAAACAAATAAAATATCAGAAACTAACCAGACTACTGTTTTTCGCCCTGTTTATAGTACATGTATTTCGAACGGTTAAAGTTATTTACTAGTGAAAGAAATTTTGAAATCTGCCTAGTAGCCCCAGAGGTTACCTCCAGCATACAAACTCAAAATCGTTCTCTATTTATAATAAGAGTATAGATGATATGTCCTTTTGAGCCCAATTTCACTAAAAGCTTGAACAATGTTGGGATTATGTACCTTTCTGGACTGTCAGCATAGCATCGATGCTTAACGGTACTACACTAACCACGTAACTAAATGAATTAGTACGTAATAAAGGACATATCAGGCCAGAGCGACCACTCATTGATTAAAAAATTTAATGATTTTTTTTTGAAGCGATAACGATTGCTTTGTAATTTGAGCCAGTAAGATTTTGTAGGCACACAACGCAATTGTCTGCTAATAAGAAAGCAGCTGATGGCCCACCCTTTACAATTGCATAATACACTTATATCCTATTATAAAAATGTGTTTGTATACAATATACATATGTGCGTGTTTCTTTTTATTTTATGATTTTTGTAAAAGCTCATGATAAAGTGCATAACTGCAAACTATACATATTTTGAGTATGTTGAAAGAAACCACATTGCAGACATATGCAGGCAACATGCAACTACTGAAGCTCAAAATTAAGCATATGACTGTAACGAGTCCTTAAAGCTGGAACAGGCAGGCGATGTGTTTCAGCATTGCGTTTTTTAGATTTTCTTAGTTTTCCATTTGTAACTTCAATACGATTTTTGTAAACATACTCATGAACCGTGTTGTACTCAAGAGACTTTAGCTAAAGTCTCCAAAGGAAAGGCTAGCAGTTAATCGACACATTGACATTAGTTTGAGGACAAACTCTGCACGGTTTGTACGCAAGCCAAAAAGGAGTTACACAGAAATACCTATATAAAGTATACATACTCTACGGCTGTTTGGAGACGTCTGAGTCGTAAACTGACATCCCATCCATCGATACTAACTAGACCAAGCGTGCTGCGACATATAGTCGTTTTTCAATAGAATCATTCATTCAACTTTTCAGACAAATCCTATACATTAAAAATTACGTTTTTTCTATGTACGAAGGGGCAGTCCAGTGGACTGAAAACAATATTAAATTGCATAATATTTTATATACTCAAAATAATAGTAAATAGAGAATTTGCATAATAGTCAAAACAGAAATTAATGAATTTTTACTTTCTTCATATAGTGATGGAGATTTAACTTCTAGAATGCGTCAATTATGTGAATATACAGTGACTCAACGTTTTGATCACGCTTCTGTAAGAAAGCTTTTTATCTTGGTGCAGCTTCTTAGCGAAACTTTTGCCAGTAGCACATTATCACTAAAAATGCAACAACAAATTGCAAGTAAATTGGAATTGGTTTTGTTGGAAAGGTACCGTTTGCTTTGCAAGTAAATAAATTTCAACGGAAAAAGTCATGTGATCAATTAGTTGACTTGGTGCATTCGGCGCACGAATTTCTTTAATTTAGCGTTTAAATTTAAGGTTTTGGTTAACTGTTTTATGAAGTGGACAATTTTCAAAGGTATGTTGATTATAAAATCAATGCCAATCAAGTATTGTACACTATAAGTGACTTTTCATGTTTTGACCAGATGCTGAGAACATCTCAATATCTTGTTAGTAAAATTGAGCGACAGATCAAATTAAAATGCACCCATCGTAAAATTTCACAAAGACTTGGCGTTTCTGTTGTTTTGGTGTCCAAAATTTGCAATAAAATTAGCTATGAAGCAGTTAAAAACCAACCTCGAAGAAAGCCGGTATTGATTTCATCAGTTCAAAGGCGTATCATTCGACAAATTAAAATGGACGTGCATGATACAGCAGCACAAAAATAGAGAACTAAGGCAAAGTGATGGAATATTGAGGTAACGACTGAAGCCGGTCGTAAAATTTTACAAAAAAGCAACGTTTATGGACGTGCTAAGATTAAGAAACCTCTTTTAACACAGTGCCATAAAAGGTTCGCGATTAAATTGCACGGCTGAGGATTGGAAAGTTGCTATTTGGTCTGACGAAACAAAGATTAACAAAATGAATTCGGACGGACGACAATGGGTGTGGAAAATAAAGGGAGAACCGTTGCTTGAAAGCCACGTCAAGCCTACTGTCAAATTCGGCGGAGGATCCCTAATGATCTGGGGCTGTATGACCACAGAAGGCGTCGGCAATATTGTCAGGGTCCATGGGCAAATGGATGCCGATAAATACGTGCTCATTTTGGATCATGGTTTGAAGGGAAGTCTTCAAATGTAGCAAAAAGAGCTTTCTGACGTTATTTTCCAATATGATAACTACCCTAAGCACATATCCAGGAAGGTAAAGGATTGGATGGATGGTTGTCGGTAAAATGCCCCCCACAATCCACAGACTTAAACCCTATTGAACATCTTTTGGTTGAAGTCAAATAAGAATTAATCAATCAGACAGACCTTCATTCAACAATGGGACGAATTGTGGGCTGTAGTTCAGAACACCTGGCGAAACATGAGTCCAAAAAAGTGTCAAAACGTCATAGACAGCATGTTAAGACGCATAAACGCAGTTTTGAAGGCAAAAGCAGGCTACACCAAATATTAAATTATAATAAAAATCTATATATATAAAAATGGAAGTATGTATGTAAGTTCCCTATAGACTCCGAAACCGCTCAATCGATTTAGATCAAATTTAATGGCAATGGCCAATATTCTAAAATGGTGGATCCTGTGAAGTTTCGTGGCGATTGGTTAAAGCAAAATTTTTTTGGATTTTTTAGATTTTCCTTCAATTTGTTTTTGTTTCAATAAGATGGAGCATGTGGAAGGTGGGGAAGGGGGAAGGAGCGGCAGGGGGAGGAGTGCCAGAGAAAAGGGGAGGGCCGCGTACAACGTCGCAAGGACCTACTAGTATTAAATAATCGTAGTCTCAACTATTTGATCATATGGAATATTTTCCTTTTTTTTTATTAAATATAAGCAAATAAAATAACTTTTCCTTTCTTATGTTATGTTTTCACTTAATATATTATGTTTATAGCTAGTGATCAAAAAGTTGAGTTACTGTAAATACAGGATGACATACATGGACCATGGCCAGCAAGGTACAATACATTCTCTACCAATGAGAAGGCTAGTGGACGATTGTATGCGCACAAAAATAACAGCTTATCGTCGGTAGAGATATACGCATCATCGGTGGAGATTAACCATTATAAACAATATGAAAGTTCAGCTATATAAGAACGGGGTGAGTAACTTTTTGATCATCTCTTACTCGTTAGTACACATTTTTCATATTGATAACAGAAAGAAAGAGTCTACATTTAATAAATCAATCGCAGAAAAGTTGATATTATATTGATAGTATCCATAGTTCAGTTTATTGAATTCCAACTCTCTGCATGTTACAAGTACATACATACTTCTCAAAATATTCAAAATATACAATATATTTCTTGAAAAATGTAAACTATTTTCGTAAAATAGTCAAGAATACTTTTCACTCGAAGTTCAATCAGAGATGTGCAAATATTTGTTAAAAAGGACTTAATAGTACACCGATTGAAGGAAGTAGATCGCATGCAAATACCTCTGCTCTCTTTCTGAACTATTCAAATATTACGAATTGAATTTACTCAAACATTTTTAAAACGATTTATTTTTAGTTGGCTGTGAAGAGTATTCGAGCTTCGGTTTTTAGGATTTGAATGACATATTTATGTTTTAGGATATTTCTTGAAAAGTTAACTTTCATCAATGCAGTTGCTGCTTTTTACTTAGGTATACTAGTTCCTTTAATGTTCTGTGGATAACGTCATGGTCGACATTTTTAAATGTGCCTTTGCAGGGTGTACATTTACTGTATCCTTCTCCTTCTCCTTTTCCTTTTGTTTTTTGTTGTTTTTGTATATTTAATTTTTTGTTTTTTGTTTTATTTTTATATTTTTTCGTTTTGTTTGTCATTTGTCTGTTTGTTTGCATGCATGTTATTTACTTTGCATATCCTGCGGTTGCATTAAACAACCACATAGACAGGCACATTCCGTGCACTGTGCTACGTCCCTGTCGCACTCTCGATCTTCGTTCATTCTACTCCTGTTTCCCTTTTACATCGTACACACATTAACACTTTGTTGCTTTTTGTTTATTTGCATTACTGTAAAACTTAACGAAGCAGAATCCTTTTTTTTACGATTCTGCATTTTTATATTTCCTTTTTTGCTGCAATGCTTTGGGGTGCGTTGCCTATTTTATTTCTTTTTGTTTGTATCTTATTCTCTTCGCTTTTAATTTACAATATATTTATGCATTTCGTTGTATTCGTGTTTATAAGCAAAGTGTCCTATTGCCTCACTTTGTGTCCTCACTTTGTATTGTCTCTTATGCATATGTAATTGCTTATTTTTAGAAAATAGACTATTCTATACGAGTATATGTTTATATTTATCCAAAAATAAAAGAACAATAAAATATACCATGCTTGTTTACTAGCTAGTATTTTGTTTAAAAACAAAGTTTGCGGGTGGCATTTGAAAACCGAAAGAAGTACAAGTAAAATGACAAGCCGAACTTTTATGTCATGCATGTAAATGTTTTATTTGCTTTGCCTTAGTTTGTGGTTGTTAGTTTACACAGCAGCAATAGTAGGGTGGTTTGATAAAAAACAATTTCAGACCTTATAGGATTGTTGATATTATATCGATGTATGGATTTATCGAAATTAATAATGTTCGATACGATAAAATCGATGTGATATTTTGAATCTTCGATATAATT
Source organism: Leucophenga montana (assembly GCA_035044765.1). Classification (NCBI taxonomy): domain Eukaryota; kingdom Metazoa; phylum Arthropoda; class Insecta; order Diptera; family Drosophilidae; genus Leucophenga; species Leucophenga montana. The sequence goes on along the minus strand of JAWNNQ010001325.1, from coordinate 1,211,689 downwards.
GCCTTGTTATCTCACAATGTGAATAATCTCTTTGGGGAGCATAATAAGGCAAAATGGCTAGAACACTTGGATGATTGTGACTCGGGTTCGCGAAGTCTGTGGAACACTTTTAAAAAGATATCTTTCAATGATCGCAACCTCAGGCTTTCAACACACAAATCATCTGCCTCCATTTTCACCTCCAAGACTAAGGAGTGAGGATGAAACTAGATGTCTTTGTTTGAGGCTTAAGGATTCCGACAGTTGAGTACCCTACTATACTTGGTACAGCTTCCAATTCCCTGATTAGATTCTCGGCTCATGCCAGGACAAAGGACAAAGAGACAATAATAACAACTTATAAAGCTATCGGAATGAAGACCATTTGCATGAAGAAGCGATGATGCCACCTGTTCATCAACAATGAGCTGCTTTCGAAGCAGTTCTTGTTGGGTGCGTACAGAGATCATCATCCTAACCATGGCACCCTCACGAGAACAGCGCCTACCCGAATAAGAACTGATATCAGAACATATAAAATGAGTATCAACCGTTTTATTCCTTATAGTAGCATAAATTATACTTTTCTTCTCTATCTTTCTCTCGCATTCAAAAAATCGCATTGCACAATACAAACCATTCATAATATAATAAATTGTATATATGTATTTTCTGATGCAGCCCAAAACCAAACTGTTACAACAACAACAAATGCATTGTTTATGGTCGTATTCAACTTGCTTAAACCTTTTTAGGTTAATACGTTTAGATCAATAAAGATATAGTAACCTTATGGAGGTTTACTAATTGAACATTAATAGAACACTCACCAAAAACTATAGGCTGTAAGCAAGTATATTAAAGTTTTTAAATATAATTTTTGGGACAACACGACCTTCACGATATTCGTTCATTAGCTTATGCGTTTAAATTCGTTGTACCAGCATTTGACAGTGGCAAAGGATAAATCTTCATCGCCCTAAGTGGAAGCACGTTTATCGTTGCAGTCTTGTCTTGATAATCCTTCACGAAAATCGAAATAATTCATCGAACGAGTATTTTAAATTCTCATTGGTTAAATTATTTAGAGGCCCATAAGATGAAAGTGTTTCTTATCTTACGATTGCTTAAATCTGTTTATTTTCCTGTAGGTTTTAAATTTTGCTTTTTATACTATATTGTTTAACATTCTTATTCTTGGTGTAAAAGTACATTCTCAAATGTACATTCTTATTTAAACTAAAATATGTATTCTCCAATTTACTGAGATTAAAGACCAAATAATTATCATGCTTCGTAGTATTTGCTGAGATATTTTCTTTATAGACAGATCTTCATTTGTCTCTGCTGAAGAATATATAGTATTTCATCGCTTTTTCCGCTCATCTGTAGTTCTTATGATGAACTGCGTATATGAATTTTTTTCGTAATGCTCCTTAACTTGCTCCTTAACTTGTTCCTTAACTTGCTCCTTAATTTTCTGCCAGCTGTGGTGTCCTTGTTTGTCCTTGTTGGTATTGCGCTAGAATTAGATTTATTTTCACGGATAGCAGAGAGTTTTCAATTTCTGTCCCATACACATTTTAGCAGTTCCTTCACGAGACTCTGAAATTTACGAATTAACATGGTTTTCGACGAAGTTTCGAGTTTAGTTGAATAATCTAATTATCTACAAGAGATCTAACAAATGTCAGGTTAGTTGCTTAGAAAAAATTAAACAAAAATATTTTTAATCTTTATTATTTTTTACCTTCTCTACATAATAACTTTTAATTTCAATACATTTCCTTATTCTGTGGAAACACCTGCCAAAGCAGTTTTGAAAATCGTGCTTTTGTAGCTTCTCAATCTTCTGCATTAACTGCCTTAAATATCAGCGCATTGTTACTAAAGACTACCTCATTACCTTTTTTAAATTTTGGTAATAACCCGAAATCACAAGGCGTCAGACCGAGAGATATGGTGCTGTGTGATTTTTTTCGATGTCAGAGACTGCAATGAAGTTACTAGTTCTTTCAGCAGTGTGAGTTGGCGCATTATCGTGATGTAACCAATAGCAACGCAGTTTCTCATTTTTGCGGTTTTCCAATAAATTTTAAACAACTTTTGGTAAGCACTCTTCAGTACACAATTTCCCAGTTACTGTCTAACCCCAGTATTCAGGGTAATAGCAGCTACAATTTTTACTCTGATTAAGTAGTAAATAGACATCATCACTTTTGATTTTACTGACTTTTATTCTCTTGCTTTATTTTGTGCATTTGATTCTTTACTGTTTTACATCATGTACTCTTGTTTAGTTTCTGGTAATCTTAGGAAATATTGGGCAAAACTAACCTGAGCTTCTTCTTGGACCTCATTTGAAATTCGTTAAAACCATTGAAGATTTCTTCGTGTACACCAGATCATTTTGTAATACTCGCGACAGAACCATAGTATTTATTCGCAGTTTCGCAGCAAACATTTCTTGTTTTAATCGTGAATCTATTCAATTGTAGCCTTTACCCGGGCCACATTTCTCGCGAGGGTCGAATATTTTGGTCGACCTTTTCGAGGCTCATCTTGTACCGCAAAATAACATCTCTAGAATCTTCAAAACCACTTGGAAACACTTTGAAGAGATGGTGCATTTCTTTCTTATGATGTTTGGCATTTATTGAAAATTTGTAAAGATTTTCATAACGATTTTCTTGTGTTGGTGGTGGCGTTTCTTACGACGACCATGCATCAGTAATTTTACGTTTTCTCATCTCAAAGCCGATCGATTTTCCTGAAATAAGGAAATTGTCGTAAAACAATTGTAGCTACAATTTTTGGACTATTTAAAAACAAATAAATTACAGCAACTAAGCGGAGTTTTACGAATCGCTCCATAATATTTAAAAAAAAAATTTTTTTCGATTAGATATAGTAAATTTATTAAAATCATAAGTATGTATTACAATACTCGTACTTAGCTAGCACTTTTAATGTTGCTAGTAACCAAAAAATGTTTTTTTTTTCAAACTACTCACGTGCCGCAAGTTATACATTCACCTTACTGTACCTCCTATGTACTACAACAACACAACAACAAAACAGAGATACGTGTCAGACACTTTTATAGTAAAATTTCGCTGGTAACTTGGAAGGATATACATATGTACTATATTTCCTGCCTTACCATTTTATTGTAGCTGTTGTCAGTCGCATTCACTTTGACAACGTAAGCTATTTCATGTTGTTGTTTTATTTAAAATATATACAATGTATCATGTGGTTTATTTGTGGTTACAGAAATCCAACATTTCAACAAAACATTTCTAAGCTGACAAATAACATGCATTGCACACTTAAATATTTTTCGCTCTAAATAACTTTACTACGTTATTAGTATTCTATTGTAGGACTACTACTACGACTACTAATTTCAATACTGTTTCAAACTTCTTTTTGAAAATTTGCCGGCGTCGGTCTATCCTATTTTTTTTTTTTGGCAACATCTATTTTTTATAGTATTCCAATTCAACTATTACTGGTATAAATTTTCAATTTGAAATATATCTATAAAAAAATATGCATACATCAAGTGCTATACAGTAGCTCTATAGTAGTTTGATACTCAATTGACACACTTGTGGTCAATTGCGATACATAAACAATTCAATAAAGTTCGATGGCCATGAAGTACAATACAATACGAAATACATTTAACAATGTGTAGTAATATTTTGCTTTTATTTTATGAGTGCATTGAATTTTATTTGAAATAATCATAATTTGTGTTGAGTGGTACACTCGACGTCCTTGTCGTCTTTTTAATTGAATTGGTAAAACAAAAACTATAAATAATAAATAAATTAATATTTGTTTATGTATTTTCATTAAATAATATGTCAATTGCTATTTGTCTATTTATTTACTATATTGTATTCAATGAATTATCTGGGTCGTGGCGTTCATCATTTATTAGCTTTGATGAAATTAATAATACAAATGTTATAAATATTTAGTACTTATTATCAAACATTTTTAACGTTTTTTTTTGTTGTTGTTTTGTTTTGTTGTTATACTCTTCACACAGAGTGTGTATAGTATTGTAATTTAGTCACAATGTTTGCAACGCAGAAAGGAAGCGTCAGAGATAAGACGGTTCGATCTGGGCAAGTACATCTGTCTGTCTGTCTGTCTGTGCGTACCTGTCCGTCTGCTATTCCCTCAATCTTTAAAATATTGACTTGAAAGTTTGTATAGAGACATTTTATAACCAGAAGCAATACAAGTTCCAAAATAAACACGATTTAATATACAGCAGGTATGTCTCCCATACAAAAACCCTTTGCATTTATTTTGTTGTATCGAACATGTTTGAAATAAAGCAATTATTAATGCGAAATTAACTATTATTATTCTAAATTGGTCAACCAAATACGAGTACAAAGTGTGAATCCAGTAAGTACGTAAACATTCTATACAAGCAACTAATCTGAACCAAATTTTTCAAAAAAGTTTCTTATGTAGATAGGTTGCTTATATAGAAAAAACCGGCCAAGCAACCGACCATTATCTATAAAAAAATCCTGTCTGTTGGTTGGGTATGGGAGCCCCACTTAAATATATGTTTTATTTTAATTTAATTATTTATTTTTAAAGTGAATATAGGACTAAACATTCTGTGAATATTTCAAGCGTCTACCTGTTGACGTTACGAGTCAATATCGACCAAAAACGAGCAAAAAAATCACGTTTGTTGTATGGGAGCCCCCTTAAATATTTATTTTATTCTGTTTTTTAGTAAATTTCAACTGTCTAACTATCGCGTTTCAGCCTGATGACAGGCGGACAGACAGACAGACGGATAGCGGAGTCTTAGTAATAGGGTCCCGTTTTATCCTTTGGTACGGAACCCTAAAAAGGACTATAAATTTTAAGATAGATCAGTTTTGTGATTTATAGATGCATAAATAAGCAATTTTATTGAAGAAATCTTTCACATTATTGATGCTGATTCTGCTCTTTTCTTCCATATGAACCACTTTGTTCGCGATGCTCTCGTCATTTGCTATTTCATCTTCTATTTCAAAAAGTACGCTTCTCTCGTTGCTAGCAGTCGCCCATTCCATTATTTCGTTCTCAGTTAAACCATTTTCGATTACCAAATTGTACAGTCTAACCAGGGGGATATCATCCTCTCCCACAAAATGAACACCCGGTATATTAAATTCTATTTCGTCGATCGATGAAAACAGATGTTTAAATGAATTCATGACAACGGATCGTGGGGATTTGTTCCAGGCTTCAACTATCAAAAACGCCACGTCTTTTAAATTAATATTTATATTATAAGAGCTGAGACTCTTGAGTCGTTATTGCCGTTTACACATAACGCCGCGAGTGTTGACGGTGCTTTCGATACAGCTGCTTAAGGAATTTTATGACATTTTGGTCAAGTGGTTGCAATAAGGTATTATTCCGTGGGGAAAAATAAGCTTGTATTTTTCATTATCGCAAAAAGTTTTTGCTGTCCTATGCTGAAAGGTAGCATTATCGACCAATAAAATTGCTTTTACTAATAAGCCTTTAGCTTCCAAGTGACGAGAAACTTCAGGGATGAACAAATCGTTGTACCGCTCCGTAAAAAGCGCAGAGCTTTGCCAAGCATTTTTGGATGATTTGGATGATACAGTGGTAAATTTTTAAAACACCGAGGATTTTTTGATTTTCCAATCATCATCAAATCGAGTTTATGCGTCCGTGTTGAATTTATACACGGCATAATGGTGAATCTTTCCTTCATGGTTTTCTGTTCAAGAGCAGCGGTAGCGTTTGTTTTCTTGTGCAAACCTTTGTAAACCAGAGCGGTTTCGCCACAATTGTAGATCTATTCCGGTAAAAAATCATTTTCGACAATAATCGTTTTGAAATCGCTTGTAAATATAGCAGCACTCTCAGCATTGCAGGAAAGTTTTTCACCGGAAACCGTCAAAATTCTTATGCCGTAGCGTTTTTTGAATTTATCAAGCCAGCCATCACTGGCTGAAAATTCTTCGTGTCCATTGAGTGATATATTTAAATCTAGTGCTTTTACTTTGAAAATCTCTTTTGAAACTAATTCGTTTGCTACCCTTCGTCAAGATCAGGATTTTTTGATGGCTTCATTCGCTTGCTTTTTTCTTTAATTAACATACGTTTTTGAGGCGAATTCGTCCAAGTTTTCTTATTTTTTTTTTTATCCTCGTTAAAGTTGACTTATGGATATTGTAGCTTCTGCAGGTCTCTGTTGGTGTCTTGCCATCTCATTTAAAATTGATAATTTTTTTTTCAAAGAAATTGATGCTCTACCGTTCTTCTGCATTTTTACGGAAGAATGAAAATTAAAATGAAAAATAAAACAATGATTGCTTGTACAGAAGTTTTGGAATCAAAAAAGTTGCTAATGCAACAGTGGCTACAGTAGAGTGTTGCTTGCGTAAAAGTTGCTTAGAAAGAATGCTTACATAATATCATATACATATTCTATAAATTGTATACTTACATATATCAGTGAATTTATGAGCCATGACTCAACTGTCTAGCGTGTGGTCTAACATTCCAGGGAACTGAAAGGGCAAGTATGAAGGGTATTGTGGCTTCGGTTTTACCGAAGTTAAAGTTTTTTCTTTGTTTTATTTTTAAAAATTTATATTTTAATTTAATTTTTCCGTTTTCTGCATTTTTGTTCTATTGTTGTTTACACTTGTCGCCTTTGCACTTGCATTGAAGGTATTAAAGCAAATTATGTTATATTTATTTATTGAATGTGTGGTTAATTATAGTTGTAAAAATGCTTATATTGTACATATGTATATGATATGTTGTATAAATCGTTTTTATATATTTGCTGTAAAAAAATGAAATCGGTTTTCTGTTAATTGGCCCAATTAACAATTTTCAGGTCAATCGATTTTTCCAATACATTGATTAAATATTTGCATTTTTGTATCCAAGTATAAATTCATTTTAATTTTATTTTTATTTTAAATGCTTTAATCAGCTTAATATATTTTCATAAATGACAAGCGCTTTTCATCACTTTGTTGAAAGTTTGTGCAAACTATATTTGTTCACAAACGTTTTCTGAAAGAACAGCAACAAATTTGAGGGGTACTATTTATATTTCGGGAATAGCAAATAATAACAAACATTTTTAAGTGAAAATGGCTTTCTTGTTTTTCAAAATATTCCCCTTGATTATCAATACACTTTTGCATTCGTTCAAACAATTTGTCATAGCAGTTTTTCCCTTCCTCTTGAGACACCTCCTAAACATGGTTTTTGAACGCTTCAATTGCTTCTTCGGCGCTCGTAAATCGTTCACCACGCAGTTTACCTTTGATACTCGGGAACAAGAAGAAGTCAGTGGGTGCCAAAATTAGGACTGTACGGAAGATGATTCATTAATTCGATATTTTGACAGCTCAAAAATGCACTTGTTTGACGAGATGTGTGAGAGCTCTCATTGTCATGATGGAGAATGATTCGTCTTTGGCGGTTGGTTTTACGAATTTCTCCGAAGACTTCCGGCAAACAAACGGTCGTGTACCTCTAAGAATTGACCGTTCTACGTTGCTCAAGCGGAACAGTGGCCACATAACCCATTCGGCCGAAGAAACACGCGATCATTTGCTTCGCTGTGCTTCTTCCACGAACAACTTTTGTTGGATTTGGCTCGTCTTGGAATACCCACAGGTCGGTTGCTTATATATCCATGATTCGTCACCTGTCACGATTTTATACACGTCTTTTGAAGCACCACGGTCGAACTTTTTAATCATTTCCTTACACCAATCGACGCGAGCCTTCTTTTGAACGATTGTCAAATTGTGGGGTATCCAACGAGAGCAAATTTTTTGTGCAGCTAAGTGTTCATGCAAAATCTAATGAATTGAAGTGGAACTAATGCGCAAGGATGCCTCTATCTCACGATATATCACATGACGATCTTGCATTATCAGTTCACGCACTGCATCGATGTTTTTGGGCACAACAACCGATTTTGGACGACCTTCACGGAATTCGTCGGCGACCGAACTACGACCACGATTGAATTCACTATACCAGCGATATGCTGTGGTTTTTGATTGACACATTCTTGTTGAGATAATCCACGTCAAAAATTGTGAAAAATAATACAATGAAAACCTTCTCTTGAAATTTCCATTTTTTGGCCAAATTGCTTTTCTTAACTCACTGTAAACAAAACAAATAGCAATTGTACATCAAAACTTTGTGAGTAAACGTACGTAATGTCAAACTTTATTATGGTGTTGCCAGATTTTAGCTTTTGACATTAGTGCTGCCAATTCCAGAAATATAAATAGCTGCCCTCGTACTTGTAGAATATAGTCAATAATTAAAAAACAAAGACAAGTGGACTTAGTTCTCTCCAAACAACAGGTTTTGGTTCTAGCAAACTATTTATAAACTATTGGCCACCAGGAGCTGGCTGCTCCTTAGATGGCGCTGCATTAAAATTTCTTGATCAGTCCTTTGTCGGTAATGCACGTGATAATATAGGCACTAGCTTAGGCACTGCTTAGTCACCATGAAAAGTGTGAAATATACGTGACAAACAGCAGTATTATGAATGTTGTATGCTTGACATTCAAACATATTTTTAAACGTGCTCTGCGTAGCTATGTATCTGCCAATTCTAAAGTCAATCAAGTATTGAGGTGGTCATACATACGAAATACAGATCGAAGAACAGACGGACATAGTTATATTGGCACGACTTCCCTACCGGTTACATAAGGGGTGTTCCATTTAGATGTGCTGGACTGTGTTATAAACTGAAATCTAAACGATAAGATTTTAGTTATGCAAAGCTACACAAAAGAACAACGCAACGAATTCATCGAACTTTTCATAGTAAATTCCAAGTCGTTGGTAAACACCAAAAATTTTGTTGTTATCACAACAATATTATGAAATATTGGGGGTACTAGGTCTATGGGGTTACACGAAGTATAAAGTGCACGAGGATGATCCAAAAACGATTTCAGTTTTAAAATAGAATATTAAATCGCTTCTTCGGGCCATTCCGTTCGCAATTCTCCAAAATGTCATTGGAAATATGACCAAAAGAGTCAATATCCTATGGAAGAGTCGCGATGAACATATCCTGGATAAAATTTTTCATAAATAATCATTCACACGCAATAAATTATTTTGAAAAATTCATATCCGTTTGTGTTATATTTAAACGCAATGTATCACTCGTTTAAATGGAATACCAATTACATTTGCATAAAGTTAGTATACCCTTGACCCTCCTGGCCAGGGTATACATACGAGTATACAACTTTAAAATCAAATAATGAGTTCGCATTATGATCTGCACATCGAACGTTTCCTTCAATTAATTGAGTGCCCCATTTTTTCAACAACAATTTTACTTGAAAACGAACAAAACTGTAATCATAGATTTTTAGCGCTCTTCATTGATTTTTACGTTGTTGTCGGTATAATTTTCGAAGAAATATGAATCAATGATACTACCTACTCATATTTAAACACTGATGGAATTCTATTATCATTAATTTTACCTCCACTTTAATAAGTTTTATTTTATTTATAATTGTGTACCTCTAAAAAATCATCCAGTAGAAATATAATTAATATTTTTAGCTAAAAATGATGGGAGTCGGGCAGAGCTCTGCGCCACGCAAGACACTTTTCTTTTTTTAAAATATAAATAGACCTTATTTGAATCATTTGAGTTGGAATCATAACTAGACGCCCTCTGCTACAATTTCATTTCTGTAGAAGTTGTCAGCAAATGGAGGAAGAAGAATCTGTCAAACACCTAAAGTATTCTTGCTCTGCTTTGTACCTAAAGATTTTAGATATCAGCATGCGATCCATTTTTGTAGAGGAAATAAGAAATCATATGGTACCACAATGTGCCAAATAGCCATTTCAACCTAACCTACATATATGTTAAAAACTTTGCCAAAGGTCTGAAGAGTCTAAATTCCAATTTTGATTAAAATCGGAGAAAATAGCTAAATCTGTAAAAACTTAGAATTGTACAATCACAGCTTAATTTTTGTATACATAATCCCTAGAGGGGTTTTCACATTCGAAAAAGTTGTTCGTAAGTGAATTCGTTATAATGCTCCAACTTTCATTTTCTGGAGAGTTTTACGATTTATATTCAATTGGTACTGACCATAGACATTCGCACTGCTTAACTCCGAGTGATTTCCATAAGCCCAAAAATGCAATAAAATTATCCTCTCGGTTTAATTTGCCAAGTTTTTAAAATAAATGAATTGTTTATAATTTGGCATAAAACAACCTGGTATACAATTTGAATTTAGTTTAAATTTAACCCGAAAAGTAGGTTTCATTATTTGTTTCTATAATAGTTTCAAAACACTGAAAACTATTGCATGCTTTAAGACATGAATTTAAAATTTCTCTCAATTTATATTGCATACTCTTCGGCGTGGTTAAATTTAAATTCTCATAATTGCATAAAGACAGGAAAATCGTAACGATTATACGTTTTATTGTAAAAATTATAAAATAAGAGTTATTTTGCTGATTTTTATAAAAAAAATTTAAAAGTAACTTATTTTCAATGAAAAATTTTATTTACAATAAAAATTGAATATAAAACTTATGTTTCAATATTTATTATAAAAATTGCAATAAAAATTGTATTGAAATATCTTTTGATAAGGAAGAAGGCCCATATTTGATCTACACTTCATTAACATTCTTTTGATGTATCATATATACCCATAAAATTATCATACCCCTTACCCAAAGGATACAGTAGTACAATAACTTCTTGCAAGGCATGTAACAGGCAGAAGGAAGAATCTCTGACTAAAAAATACGACAAAAACGCCAATCAGTATATTTTTATACCATTCGCACAAAGTGTGAAATGATATTATCAGTTTGTCTGCAAGTTTGTAACGCATTGAAGGAGGCATCGTAGACCCCATAAAGTATATATATTCTTGATCAGCTGGACGAGATGAGTGGATCTAGTCATGTCTGTCTGTCCGTCTGTTTTGGGCACCAAATTTTACGCTATCCAGTTGAAAATTTACACACACACTTCTAATTATTGCAGTTTAATAAGGTATCAAGATTGACCTGCCACGCCCACTATAGAGATAGCCCCTTTTTTATTGTAGTCCGTATCAACTTAATATTTGATTTGGTAATATACATTAATATACATTAATGGGTGGGACCCGCCCACTGATTGGGGTAGCCCCCATACAAACCTACTGCCCAATTTTGTGTTTTTGTATGAGAAACTTCTTTGTTAAAGATTCAATATTAGGATGAAATGCGACGTGGTGCCTTTTAATGGATAGCCGCTTAACATACATAGACACACATAACATACAAACTCACCTCCCACTTTAGTTTTTTTTATAAAAAAATTATTTAAATTAATATTTGCTTTAAATGCGATTTAATGGATTTTAATGGACAACTGCTTCATATACATATACAAATGGGCGTGTCCCGCCCACTTTTTGAGGTAGTCCCATACAAATCCACAGCTCACTTTTGTATAAAAAACGTAACTATCAACTTGAAATTCGATATGATGGCATCTTATAGATGGTCGCTTCATACACATCTACTAATGGGCGTGTAGCACCCACTTTTTGGGCAGCACCTTTTTAAACCCCTCACATTTATGTTTTACAATACGATTTAAAATTTCTTGTGAATGGTATTAGAGCTTCGGTTCAACCGAAGTTAACGTTTTTTTCTTGTTAAATGACACATTGTCAATTGTCAAATTTATTCAATTTGAGGAACAACAGTTTTTTAATAGATTCGGACGAGAGATTGCACCTTAAGTCGGACAGTACCAATTTCAAGGCAGAGAATGCTCTTTCCACTGAAACCTGAGTAGCGGGCACACAGTGCAATCGATACAATGGAGGAGTAAGGAGGAGCAGAAGTAAATTTCTTGTTTTCGCGATCAAAAGTTATTTCAATTCAATTTTTAATTTGCAATTTTTATACTAAAATTTGAAGAATATGTTTTATTTTCAATTTTTGTTTTAATAATTTAAATTTCAATTAAATAAATTAAATTTCAATAATTTAAAACATAAAAATTGTTAGTCATCGATTTTTTTACGACTCATAACTCTTATTTGCGATCCCTGCTTAAAGATAACTACCACTCATACGAGTACATATGTGCATTATTTTAAAATCCTTAAACGTAAACATTAATCTATATTAAGCAAACAACTCCAAGTACAGCGCTGGTACTCAACTAGCTGTGTCATTAATTACTAGTTTAAATGAAGAAGAATCATCGCATCGTCCCGTTAAGCGACAAAACTGAAAGTTTACACACACACTTTTAATGACGAAATTGTTTGCAACTAACTCGCCATTTTCCTTCACGTTTGCTTTAATTATTTGTGTTAAGTAAACAAAAAAAAAAGAGAAAAATAAAACGAAAATAATCGTGTGTAATTAGTCAAGCGAGCGAATGAGCAGCAAAGAAAAAGAACAAGAATGTTAAAAAATGGCGACACGAAAATGCGACAAAAATACAATAATAACGAGGAAAATCACTAACTTCAATGGAACCGAAACTTTAATACTCTTCACATGAATACTTTACTTCATGTAGGTTAAATAATATATAGGAAATAAATACCTGTTTTTTTTTTTTGTATATAATGTCTTTAGTTGTTTTACACACTTTTGAAAATCATGTCCAAAAACTGAGAGAACAGAGAGAAAAAAGGTGAAAAAACAATAACACGAAAAGTAGGCCTCAACGACAAACGCACGCTCCTAACGCACGCTTCTAACGCATGATGCCGACTTAACTGGAAGGAAATAAAACTTTACAGCCATGCCTGTCGATTGTGTATTACTCCCGCCACGCCACGATCCCTACAGCCTGAATAGCGCCCATTTCAAATAGGGGAAGTTATGCTGCCGCACCCTGTATACAAACAAAAAACAGCAAGACACGAACATTCAAAAAAAGTTCTTAACAGATACGATTAGATCATGGTTGCTATACGGTATATTCGGAATTCTATCGAAAATGCTATAATCCCATTTCCGATTGTGAAATTCGCCAGGGGAATTCATGCTTCTTATTTGGTTGGTACCGTCCATTTTTCAAGTGTATCTCTTTTTTTGTAACTCGCTTTACGTATGTTGCACATCCTTCACCGAAATGCAAAAACTTAGAATTCAACCTGAGTACATATTCGTTCAATTTGGCTTATCAAAGCTGCGATCAAGAGTATGCGAGTTTTGTTCAAAACACCTTCAGGAAAAGGTCTACGAAGAGACTTAAGCTTATTTACTTCAATGGGCTGCATCTCTTTCTGATTTCTGAGTAAACATTTTCGCTGCACTTGATACAAAAAATAAATATATAATCGCACGGTGATAGATTAGGCGAATACGGAGGGTGGTCGATGAGACGACAAATCTGTTTTTTTTCATAAAAAAACTATACGTGCGATTTTTTATCATCATTTAACTGATGGGGAGCAAAACGTGCACACACCTTTCTTTTATCCAAATCTTCAGTTAATATTTTGTAGATTATACAGTAAGATGAATTTAATTCTTCTGCCAGCATTCTCACAGTGAAATTTGCATCGATAGCGATTATTTCACTTACTTTTTCCACTAACTCAGCACGATTAGATGGTTTGGTTCGTCCAGGTCTTGGATCGTCATTGAAATCATCACGACCGTTTTTAAATCGAGTTAACCAAGTGTAAACTTGAGTACGACTCATACAATCTTCATCATAAACATTTTGTAACAATTCGTAAGTCTCATCAAATTTTTTCTACCGAATTTAAAACAAAATTTAATATTTGCACTTTTGTTTTTACGACATGACTACAAAAACTGCTGTTATTAAGACGTGTGTCATTTAGTAACCTGTCAAACGATTAGCACGAACTTAGCTGCTTTCAAAAGAAGAGAAATGTACCTTTCTAACACTGTCAACATTTAATAGATGGCACTACGTGTTCTATGATTTAAATTAAAAGTTCAGTTATTTTTAGATCACCACCTTTTATGTCATTATTTTCTTACTTTCCTGAAAAAAATAAAAAATGTGTAATAAAGGGGCGGGCGTTGCAAATATGCTGTGTCCCATTTCTTGGTCTGCTGAAGTTGGTCATCCTTGTTTGTTTCCTTGTTGGTTGATGTTAATGCTCGTTTTTTAACTGTTCTCTCTGCGCACTTTTACACCATAGCATTTGTTTGCGCACAAAGCAGAAAAAGGTGTGTTTTTGTACGTCAGCATGTACGTGTGTTTTTTGTATGTACCAATTTTCGCACAGTCAGCAGCAAAATACATATCGAGTTATCAGCATTGGTCTAATAATCAATATTTTTGGAATAAAAATAAGTTTCTGTTTCAGCTGTACAACTAAAAAATTTATACAAAAGTAAAAAGGCTTCTGATGCCACTTCTAATGCATTACAAACTGTCGCACTAACTAACAATACTCTTGCAGACTATTTTTGTGAAGCGCATAAAAATAGGAAAAATCCTAGAAAACGAAAGAGATAAAAGATTGGGTTTAACTGCACCGTTATACTCACATACTATATAGAAAATGCATGCAGAGTTTAATGTTAAAGAAAAAAGAAGATATTTGTGAAAATGGCATTTTATGTAACTAGGTGAAAAATGTGCAACAAGAAAATGTTGAAGAGGAGTATCTGTGTTTGTGTGAGGTTAAGGCGCAACGACATCATACGGCAAGAGCAGTAGCTGCTGAGCAAGTAAACGCTTACTTAATGTCTTCTTTATTATATGAAATTTATCACACCAAGTTGGGTTACAACGACTTCAACTAGTACTACAGACTACTTCTAGCTACAGTAAGATACTTTTTTTTCGCTCGTGCATGCTACGACCGTTTTTTTTTTCTAGCTATATTATATATATATATTATATTATATTGTTGCATGTAGTGTGCCGTATGGCAAAACATTTGTATTAACATGGCTTAAACTCCTACGAGATTAGCAAGAGCAACAGTAGCAACAGCAGCAGCATCATATGAAATTAATGTCTGTTGGTTTTGTGCTAATGAATGTTGGTGTGAGTACCATTTATTTATTATGAAATTGTATTCATACATTTAATGTATGTGTAGCTGTGTCTACATACATAGTACGAGTATATGTGAAGAGCGTCGAAACTGTTTTTGAATTCTGGCAACATTCCTTTAATTTTTTTTTTTTGCGCTCACTTGCCGCCCATCCATGGCGAAGTGTGTGATGATATGCTGCGACAAAATTATGCAAATATTTGCATTTCATATAAAATTGAGTTTTTCGTTTAATCTAACAGAGTGGTTATTGCTCTGGGTTGCCAACACATTTTATTCGGGCTGCTTGATTATGCTGCATTGTACAAGTTAAACATAATTCGCGCGTGTGTGTAGCCGTGCTGCAAAGGGAATTGGTTAGAGCATAATGTTATAATTTCTCTAGACTTGTCTAAGATTGAACATTAAATGACACATAGTGTGTCTCGTTTGTAACGCTTCAACGTAGACCCAATAAAGTAAATTTATTCTTGATCAGCTCGACGAGACGAGTCGATCTAGCTAGCCCTCTCCGTCTGTCTGTCCCTATGGAAGTTGTTGCGCATTTTTTAATGATACATTTTTAAGGTATCCAGCTGTAAGCCGCCACCCAAACATATTTTTATTGCAGTCAAATAGAGCCTCCATATTGACATGACACGCACACTTTTTAGTGTAGTTCCCATACAAACCACCCTCCCACTTTTGACTTTTTGTATGAAAAACTACTTCATTTATGTCAATATCAGCTTGAAATTTGATATGATGGGTTCTTATTGCAGCCACTTCACACACACACATATACTAATGGGCGTGTACCGCCCACTTACAAACCCACCCATACGTTTATATTTATCAATACGATTTAAAAAATCGAATATTAGAGTTTCGGTTCAGCGGAAGTTGACGTATTTTTTTTGTTTGTTTTATTTACATGGCATTATATATATACCGTATTATACCAAACTATAGTTGGTACTTTGTTCCACCTCTTAATTTCTACAAGGAATGATGTATGTTCAAAGGAACGAGGTATGTTCAAAAAGTTAAGTGACTTTGCATTTTTAGGAAAAAATATTTATTTATTCATCAATATTTATGTTGTCCCCTTCAAAGTTATCCCCCGCAGATACAATACACTTGTGCCAACGCTTTTTCCAATCCTCGAAGCACTACGCCGCGGTAATCGAAGAAAACTGTGAGCAAAACTTTGACATTTGATCGAACTTGGCGTGCTTTTTTCGGTCTTGGCTCACCTGGGCTCTTCAATTTGGACGATTGGGCTTTAGTTTCGACATCTTAACCATATACCCATGTTTCGTCACTAGTTATGACCTTTTTGAGCAAATCTGAATCGTTGTTGATGTCATTCAATATATTCTGAGCTCGATAGCAGAAAATCGCCGAGCACGCAAAACACTTCTAACCGTTATGCCTCTCACAAATAAACGAAACATGCTACATAGCTGAAACTGTAAAAATTTGTTCGTGACGAGTGTACCAACATAACAAAACAACAAATAAATCGATAATCGAATGTACGTTGCCCGTGAAATTTGAAAAGTCACCTTACGTATTGTACACACCGCGTATATAAGGTGTATTTCATAACTATATATGCCTTTTATATCGTTGCTTTACTAAGGTTCGTTTCATATAACTTTAGCACAAGTCGATGCGTTCGAATAATTACTCTACAATTTCAATTGTGCTCACTAAATGACTACTCTTTTAATGCAGAAATGTTTATTTGTTAATTCTCTTTTGTGATTTTGTTAAATGGTTTTAATTATAAAGAGTGAAAAAAAAATTAATTTAGTAACGTTGTATCTTTGTTAGGCGAAGAAGAAAGCGGAAAAATAATGAATCTTGAATTAGAGGGTTTTTCGAATTGAGAAATTGCAGCAAAAATTGGTAGCAGCCGGAAAGTTTTTAGTTTTCTGGAAATATACTCTAAGTTGCAACCAATTAGCGGAAAGGGTTGGCGGTACTCTGTCCTAATCCACCGTTTGAAGAGTTTTAAGGGACGCTCCGAATATTGCTCGACAACATAAGGAGTCGAGCAAACAAAATTTGCGCACAAACAAAAGTAACTTTGAATGCATTGATCGTATAGTAAAATAATATTTATTTATTTTGCGTTTGGGTAATTTTTTCCGACGAGAAATGGAACTTGAATGTCCCTGACGGAATTAATAATTTTTTCAAAGCGCAGCTTTTGTGCAGACAATTTGATGACTTTGGGGACGAATGAAAAGCAGAGACTACATTACAATGTTGCAATGTAGTTTATTGTCTTTTTTAAAAGTTTCCACAAATCGTCCAATTTCCAACATGACAATGCCCCTGTACATGCTAGTAAGGAAACAGCAATACGTGCAATTGGTAAATGTAAACGTCATGAAGTGGCCAGCGTGCTCACCTGACCTGAACGCAATTAAAAACAATTGGTGAATACTAGCGAGACGTGTTTATGCCAACCGCAACAACCTTCAGGAACTCAAAAGTGCAATTTCTGAATCAGAGGCATTGTAGCCTTAAATTTTTTAAAATTTACTATCCTCTATGGATGAAAGAATATTTAAATGTATTCAAAAATAAACGGGGACTAATTAAATAAAATTACTTTTGTTTAATGCTTTTCAAAGGGTTATTTCGATTCAAATTACAAAAAAAAAAACAGCTTGTTCTGCTTGTTGTGCTATAGTTATGCAATGCAAAAACAAGCCCGTTTGTTGACCGAAATTGAATTTGATAACGGTAAATAGAATAAGCGGCGAAACATGTGCAATAATAGAACAAAATCACAAAAGAGAATTAACAAATAAACATTTCTGCATTAAAAGAGTAGTCAATTAGTGAGCACAATTGAAATTGTAGAGTAATTATATTGTGCTATAGTTATATGAAACGAACCTCATTAAAGCAACGTTATAAAAGGCTTGTAAAAACTCGCCAAATCTAAATCTCTTGAACTTATCGAATTTCTACAATTAAAGGGGTACTTTACAGGCACTATATTGTAGGGGAGATGCTAAGATATAATTCATTATTTCTATATTTAAAATAGGAAGTAGTTTTATAGAAAAATATTTGTAACAGTGTATATTAGGTTTACTGAACTCTCAAAATGCATGTAACATACTGAAGAAAGTATCCGAAAGCATTCCCATAAAGTATACATAGAAGCATCTAAACTACAACTCTCATTCATTATCGATTGACAGCATATATAGAGAGGCAATAATTTTTAGTATACTAAAATGTACAAATAATTTAGATAAAAACTATTTGAGCTGATGCACAATAAGTTAAATAAATGCTTTTTAAGAAATTGCATGCCAAATTATTGCAAAAATGTACCATTTAATTTAAACATGTTCGGTTTTTATCCTTCGAAAGAGCAAACATGGTTTATATGCTTAAAATTAACACAAAATACGCAGCCAAAATATATAAAATAAAAAATTTGGCGACATTTTTCGTACTACTACTACTACTACTACTGTTGTATACGTAATATTTCGTGCATATTACGCATACGCAAAGGACAAGCATAGGAACGAGTTGAAGAAATTCAACAATAACAACGATGAAGATAAACGAGGCGTTGAGGCGTATGCAGAAATGTCGCCGAATTTAAAATGCAATAAATCAGAAAACAGTCACATTGTGAAGTACAAATAAAAATAAAAGCAAAATATGAACCCGAAGCGAAGCTGTCACAGCAACAGCAACAGCAACTGAAATAGACAAAATGGCAGACTATAAGCAACCAAAGGAATGAATGCTGAGAACAAGCGGAAGTTGCGCCATTTTGTGCATTAAAGCGCAGACAACTTCCGGGCAAAAGCACAAGCAGATATTTACGTATGTACGTACTTTCTTCATAGGCACTTGAACTCAACTTTGGCTTTTTTACTCAGACGCACTCAAGCGAAGTTCCAAGTGCTGCTTGGATTCTAACTAATGTCGCATATCCATTTGTCCGTCCGCCTGTCCGTCTGCCTGTCTGTTTAGCAGCCTGTGGCATTAAATAAAATAGACTTGAGTGCACTCAATACCGCTGCTGCTGTTGGTTTCTAAGTTTCTGCTATCTTTTCATGCATTTGGTTGCTTCTTTTGCTTTTTTTTTGGCTAAGTTAAATCTAATATGCCATGAAAATGCATGCAATTACTCAAAGTGCGTCACTTAATCTTTTTCTATGTTATTTTCAACTGCTACTGCTTTTTTTTATACAATATTTTAAACGATTTCAGTTGAAAATTATTATCTAGTACGTGTATCACTTAAATTTTGTTTAAGCATTTAGCATTTTTTTTACAGCAATTAACTAAACAAACGCAAAAATTTGTCGTTGTCGCTTCGTTAGCAGCTTAAGTTACAAAAATTCTTTTTCACTTTGCAACTTTTGTTGCAACTGAAACATTTTTCATGCTGCTACAATTTGTATACCCTGCTGCACCCATATGGTAAAATGGTATGTTAAGTTTGTGCAAATGTGTGTAACAGGCAGCAGGTGGCTTGTCAGACTATAAAGTATATACATTCTAGATCTGCATTGAAACATGAGTACATATGGATATTTCCGTCTGTCCATCTGTCCATTTGTCCGTCTGACCGTCTATTTGAACGAACCGATCATGGAGACTATAAGAGCTAAAGACTTCAAGTTTAGATATTTAAACTATCCTTTTCTTTTTTCAGATTAGTATTAGATTAACTTGTCAAGACCTCTTTAAAAAAAAAACCCTCATAAAAATTTCGCGCCCATTTTTAGGTTTTTGTATGGAATTTTGTTTGGTTTTGTGTATTGGTAATTACGCTAGAAACGCTAAATATGTATCTAACGTAAATCCTAATAAAATATACCGATCGGCTCAGTTAGGGTAACTAGAAAGGGTTGCTGCTTAGAAACTAGACCTCCATTTTAAGGTTTAAAATTGTTTGTTTATTTCTTAATTACAATTAACTAGAAATTTTGCGTATCTTATGTCAATCCTTACAAACTATTCCATTTATGTCCAGATCGGACCAGTTTGCAAAGCTGGAAATTTTTGGAAATTTTTTGTTTTTATTATTAATTAATTTTAATATTTCATCAATTCTAATACTCCGCATATGTTCAGATCGGGCCACCAATGATTGTAATCTATGCTACATATAAGGAACCTTAAACAAGTTACTGGGTATCTCAATGTCGTTCACACTCGACTGCAGCGTACTTTCTTGTTTTTTATTTACCTTTTTTTTTGTTTGTTTGTTAGCTTTTGTCACACTTTTATGACAAAGTCATCGGAATGCCATAAAATTCGTGTGACACATTTTGACACTGGTTGTCAGTCAGTCATTTGTCCTTTCGCTTATCCTTCACAGTGCATTTTTAGTATGTTTTTATTTTTCATTCCTTTTACAGCTTACTTTTGAATTTTTATATCAAAATCTTTT
The DNA here is from genome assembly GCA_035044765.1 of Leucophenga montana. Taxonomy (NCBI): domain Eukaryota; kingdom Metazoa; phylum Arthropoda; class Insecta; order Diptera; family Drosophilidae; genus Leucophenga; species Leucophenga montana. Next base: position 1,191,154 of record JAWNNQ010001325.1, on the reverse strand, counting down.
CCCAGTCTTCTGCATATAGCGACATATTTTGATGCGCTAAAATGGCAACAGCAGCTGCTTTGTTCATAAATATAAAATCAAGTGCAAAGATATGTCACACTTGCTTGATTTGATAGCTGTCAATGAATGTGTTTAAACGGTGAATATGTCGGAATATTTAAGTAGCGAAGTTTCGCTGTTGTAGCTATTTATAAATTAGATAAAGCCGTAAATAATTCATTTAGCGATCTATTCATATATTTATATATATTAGAGCCCTGCATGAATGTGGCCAAAACGGCAAATGGTACATTCACACTAAAATGAATTTGAATGAATGTGCACGTTATTCTAATGAACATGAATTGAATGAATGTGTTTCCAAAGTTCACATTCATTCTAATTCATTCGAAGCTTGTGACTTTTTGATGTTTGAATGCTCATGAAGTTGAATGTCATGAATGAATGAATGAATAAATGAATAAATGAATGCGATACATTCGAATATTATGAATGCGATTCATTTTAGTGTGTTTGTTTCTCTCTGTTAGCTTGTTTCTTGTAAATGAAGAATTTTAAAAGAAGTAGGCGTGTTGAAATTTTGTTATGTCAAATTACGTTTTTGGAATATAATAAGTAATTGTATATTAATTACTTTCAACTCAAGTAATTAGTAAGAAGCATATTTGAAAATATTTTATCAGAGTTAAAAAACACTCGCTCACGATCTGCCCATTTCACTTCATTTCTGCTCTTGCTCGTGAGCATGACCTCACATGTTTGGGAGCAGCTCATAAGCAGATTTATTTTATCTTTTTGTAGCCAATCCTTTCTAGTAAATTACATCATAACTCAACTCCTTTAGCAATGCGTTGCGGTTTCCAGTTTTGTTCAAGTCCCAAAGGTTCGTCGTAAATATATGTCAATTAATCAATGCTGGGAAGGACATTGTGGGAAATATATGTTCTAATGAATCAATCCTTAGAAGGACAATGTGGGAAATATATGTTCTAATGAATTTTTGGGATCGCAATATGAAATGGAATATATACAAAACTGTTGACTACCTGAAATTTATCCCGCCTCAATTACCAACATCTTTATAAGGAACACTTTTTCTGTTACGGAGCTTATTGATTGGTATTATCACCGATTCTCTTTGTTTGTTTCTTGTAGCCTAGTTCTAGCCAATCCTCTCCAGAAAAAGAAGATATTCCAGAAACTGATGGCGGTTTCCTGTTGTATTGAATGAGTCTCAAAGATTTGGAATGAGATTATGCCATTAGTTCAATCCCGCGAAGGATTATGTGGGATGTACATGTTCCAATGGGTTTTTGAAATGGACGCTGCAATCAGCAATGGTTGGCAAGAGAATATATATAAATCTGATGACTACTTAAAATTCCATGTTCCCGCCTCAATTCCAAAGATCTTTGTAAGGATCCCACATCCTGTTGCGGTAGCCCAATGATTCCGACTACCTCCCACTCTCTCGAATGTGTTTTGTACTATTTTCAGTCAATCCTCTCTAGAAAATGTTACTAGATATCGATTTAGTGGCACATCTGGCTATAACGCTTGGATACTAAGAAAACATTTAAAGAGAACACATGATATGGGCAACAGGATATGGGCTCCTTACAAAGATCTTTGGAATTGAGGCGGGAAATTTTAAGTATGGAATTTTAAGTAGTCATCAGATTTTTAGATATTCTAGTGCCAACCATTGCTGATTGTAGCGTCCATTCCAAAAACACATTGGAACATGTATATCCCATTATCCTTCCCGGGATTGACCAACTGGCATATCCTCATTCTAATTCTTCGAGACTAATCCAATACAACAGGAACCGCCATCAGTTTTTGGAATATCTTCTTTTTTTGTGCCATTTTCTGGACAGGATTGGCTTAAAATGGCATAAAAACCAGAGGAGAGTGTTGGTTATAGTCTCAAGCATTGGGCTCCCGTAACAGAAGAAGTATTTCTTAACAAAATCTTGGGAATTGAGGCGGGAAGACGGTATTTGAGAAAGTCAAATGGCTTCAAAAAACTAAATAGCTGAAACAGCAAACGACAGCAATTAAAGTAACAATTTTTCTCACTTTGCTTTAACTGGCTCCCGTAACAGAAGAAGTATTTCTTAACAAAATCTTGGGAATTGAGGCAGGAAGAAGGTATTTGAGAAAGTCAAATGGCTTCAAAAAACTAAATAGCTGAAACAGCAAATGACAGCAATTAAAGTAACAATTTTTCTCACTTTGCTTTAACTGTTGCTTTTGCCTGTGAAAATAATGACATTTAAAAGCAAAGTCAAAGCATCAAAACGTAAACAACGGCTGAATGCTTCAAGTCAATTCGTTCAATTCGTAAGCCCGAAATGTTAAGTAGTAAAATGCAGCATATGGTTTTTTTATTTCTGTTTCGCTTTCGCTTTTTACTGTTGCTGGCTTCTTTTTCATAGTCGTAGTTAAGCAATTACAAATGCATTGGAAATAGTCAAGCAAATTCAAACCATGTCCTAAAGTTGACACCAACTCTAAGATGACTAAAAATCCTACGATGAATCTTTCTCCCGAACACTCCCAAATACACTTTATCCGTTCATGTCAAGGTTCGTGCTTCTGCGCCACACAGCTGAACCTGGGTCAGTGTCTCAAAGATATTTCATAATATTATAATCGGTTTAATTAATGTTGACTAGACAACTTAGTTTCAGTTCATAGCAGACACCCTGTACACATGTGTGCAGAACATAAACATTATTCAAATCATTGTTATGGACCAAATCCTATTCCATTTGATGCATCGTTCCTTTACTTAAAAGCATCGGTTACACAAATTAAAGTTTTCATTTGCTTCTCTATCTTTTATCTTTGTTTTATGTTGTTAGTATTTATTACAAAATCTTGTTAATTTTCGTAGCAAATTTTTGAAAAAATTTATACTGTCGTAGTATACTGAAGTTCCTACTTGCATATAAGTACTTCTGCTTCCACTTGCTTTATAAAACTTTTGGTACTCAAAAATATGCTTCTTTTCTTTAACCATATTAAGATACAACTATATCTTTGAGCTGCACAACTATTTACAACTATTTACCACTACTTTGTGGTATAGAACTTTACTTGTTCACTTATGCACTCACTCACTCACTCACTCACTTATTTCCTTACAATTTGTTTCCAGTGTTGGCAGTTGCAATAATTTTAAGTTGCAGAAACATTTTAGTTGCTATTACTAAAGCAACCGTGCAACAAGAGGCAGACAGCCATATAGCATGAAGAGGAATGTGTGTGTGTATATATGTGTACAAGTATGAGCTTTCATTGCAATATTTTAGTTTTATTTGCTGCAACGTGCTTTGCTACTTTCAAAAAAAAAAAAAAAAAAGAAAGACAAAATACAATAGTTTATGTGTGCAGCATACGCTTGATAGGGAAGTTTTCATATGTTGGGTCTAATAAAAGTGCGCTGTGTTACTGGGATTTTATTCGTTTTCAAAAAATCAAAAAATGATAGACTCTACCATTGGCGTCTCGGTTTAAATTTATTTAGTTCAGTAAATTCGATCGGCATGGTGATGAGAAAACGTTCAATTGCTGATATAAGGTCCAAGAAATTCGTTATGCAATTCTTTACGGTGATGATAATTTTCAATGAATGCCAAACTGCATATGACACAAATGCACCATCTCTTCAAATTGTTTTCCAAGTGGTTTCGAAACTGGAAACTGTAATTAAATGCCATGTAAGAAAATCATAAAAAAAAGAGTAACTTCATCGCTACTAGAAAGAACTAATAACTTTATTGTAGTCTCTGGCATCGAAGACATTTTCCCAGCACCATATTCTCCGGAACTGACGCCTTGCAATTTCCGGTTATTTCTTGAGAGCTTGAGGTTGCGAGCATTGGAAAAATGTTCTTATATTGGAGGAGGTAGAGGGTTCTTGGTCAAATACATGTTGAACAGGAGGTTGGAGCGAACTTCACCCTGCGGCACATCCATCTTTAACTTTCGATATCTCAAATCAAATGCCTTATTTAAGTTTAGAGCCACCAACACCGTATATTCACATGTCCTCGGCTTGTTGAGTCCATCAGCGATAAAAGTGTTGACTTCGATCAATGCTGCGTACTGCGATCTTTTTTGAAACCATGCTGGTGATCCTCTAGTAGGCAATGTTCTGTCATTCATGGTAATAATAATGATTCCAAAAGTTTTTCAATAGGTGAAAGAAGTTTCCTTGCTGTCTATCATATGTCTGGGACAATTATTGGGGAACTAGAGAAGTTTAATACATATGTACGTAAGATTTTCTACTGCTATACGTCCAGGGTGCTTCAGTATCAGTGTTGAAATACCGTCCGGGTGACCGAGTGTCTTGGATGACTTGGCTTTTCCAATAGCAGCAGAAACATCCTCATATCTAAAACTTTCTAAATCCTATTGTCCTTTCGATTGCTTTAACCTGATCATGCACGAACACCTGGAAAGGGTGTTGCATGAACTGTTTGTAGAATAAAATGGCACACATCTTCGGCGATGCCACTTGTATTTTCTGGAATATGACGTGTGAGAGAGCGTGTAGAGCGTGATAGCGCTCCACATACCGCGTGAACCCGTGTTGCAATTATCATAGAGTTGACACCATTTTTCCTTCGCAACAAGATTGCTGACACTATGAGATAACAAGATAACAAGGCAATCCGACTGTCACTCGGATCGTTGGCTCGAATTTCATCACGCAGGGGAACTAAGCTTGACATGTTGAGGTGTTATGTCAAAGAAATGAATCTCGAAAGTTTTATCAAAATGTCAAGCGTCTGACCGAAGGTTTCAAGCCCGGAGTTTCTTTCTACAAGGACAATAATGGAAGTCTGGTTACAGATGCACTAATCTACTTGGGGGCGATGAAGAGAATAATACCGCAGATAGAGAAGCATACCTAGAACCACCAATTGATGATGGCTCTCTTGTAGTGCCACCGGATTATAAGGAGGCCGACTTAGTAATTAAATAGCTGAATAATAGCAAAGCGGCAGGCTCCGATGAGTTGCCAGCTGAGTACAATAAAGACACATATTTGTCGATAATAACGCCGCTTTCTTCTTCAACATACTATCTGAACTTGGTATCCCAGCAAAGATCGTTCGTCTTTGCATGATGACGCTCTCACACGTCCTCAGAGTAGGAAAGAACCTCTCCGAACCCTTTGATACCAAGAGAGGTTTCAGGCAGGGTGATGCTTTATCGTGCGACTTTTTCAATCTCTTGATGGAGTACATCCTACGCCAATGCCCATACGTAGAACGATCGGGCACGATCTTCCATAAGGAAGTGATGCTACTCGCATATGCTGATGATATAGACATCATAGGCACCAACGAACGGCGAGTAAGCAGGGCGTTCTCGTAGATAGAGAAACAGTCACGTCTCATGGGCCTAGCGGTGAACGAGGACAAGACGAAGTACTTGGTGTCCACTCTCAGATCATCAGCTCGTCTTGGACGGTCTGTGAGTATGGAAAATTTTAACTTCAATGTTGTAGAAAACGTCGTCTATCTGGGAACAGAAATTACCAGCGACAACAACATTAACCCAGATATCAGAAGAAGAAACACTCTTGCTAATCGCTGCTACTTTGGGCTCAGCAAGCAAATTAGAAATAGAGCCCTTTCTCGAACTACGAAGATAAAAATCTATAAGACACCGATCCTGCTGTATGGCGCAGAAGCATGGACACTGACATCAACGGATACAGCGTCTTTAGGAGTGTTCGAGAGAAAGATTCTTCGTAGGATTTTTGGTCCCCTTAGAGTTGGCGTCGAGTTTAGGACTCGTATGAACCACGAGCTGCATGAGCTGTATGATGAGGTTGACATTATCCAGCGCATTAAATTCCAACGGCTGCACTGGCTGGTCACCTCATCCGGATGAACCCCGAAGCTCCAGCACTAAAGGTTTACGACGGAAACCTGAACTTGACTGGTGCTTAAGATGGCAAGATCAGGTCTATGATGACTTGAAGAAGCTCCGGATTGCCAGCGACTGGCGCCGGCGCGCATAAACTACACCTTTCCTACGTGCGGCCTTGACCGATAGACGGTTGTAGAGCCACCTAAGTTAGTAAGTAAGTAGGGGGAACTAAGTGGGCAGCTTTCGTTGGAAAGCCTGACCTAATACTAGGAAATCTTACAGTAGGAATATGCGTCTTTGCAGTGTTGATCATCGTTTCACTAAGAATTTTCTTACCCACCCTAACGTCACATGAGATCGCTAAGTGATAGCTTGATAGAACACGCAAGATCTGACCAGTCTGCCTTATTGTAGTTAACAAAGACTCGGTGATCCGACTCAATAAACTCTTCCGGACTAGTGATGTTAACCATAAGTAATAGGAATAAGGTCAGAAGTTAACGCTATATCAATCGACCACGCAGTGTACGATACAATCGAGTTACTGATGACAGTTAAATCAGGTGAGCTAGCAGTAGTTGTACTCATCCTTATTGCATCCTTATCATCAGTAATTTTGCTATTTTCGTCCCCATGCAGATCTGCGTACTTCTTTTAAAACCCTCGTGTATCTTTCTAGCGTAGCAGAATGTGAAGTGCGTGCCATAGATGCTACCTGCTGTCTGTCCCCAGTACACCTGGGCTTTAGTTATGAAAAATATTTTACTGTAGGGTTTTCTTCTTTTATTTTCAAAAGATGTTTTGTTTGAAGTTTTTTTTTTTTTATTTTACTTTTTTTGTGTGTTTATAAAAATTTTGTTTGCTTTGTTGTATGAGCGCAAAGTTCTTTATATAAATTTTAATTAAGTGTGGATAAAGTTTATTTGCAAGAAATTTATGTAATGCATTGTACTGCATATGCAATTACCAGCACATACACAATATGTGTGTACATACTTTTTAATGTGTTTTCGTTCAAAGTTAAGTCATAACTCTCAACTTGACTCACAGGCTGAAATAGTTTGGTGAGATATTTTCATAAAAGCATTTTGTTGTGCTACTTTGTTGCAAAATTGCTGCTTCAAATTTTGATGTAAACTATTTGCAACAATGACTTGACTATAAGTATTATTCAATTAAACTATGCTGTTCAAATATGAAATTGTTAAATTAAGTTGCATTTTAGAATATTTTATGTATGCAGCTATATTGCCAAAACTGAAATACTTCTGTTTGAAATAATAAAGGTACTCGTACAATTGATTTTCAGTTACATTTTATTAAAAAAAATGAATTAATTGCGCATTCTCGTGGTCAACTATCACAACAAAAACTTCATTTTTGTTTTGGGGGAATATTATTTGGTCCTTTACAAATTTTTTTTTGGTCATTTGTGAAAGATGACATCGGACAAATGACCACCCTCAGCGGACACGTAAAGATTTCATCTTTTGTCGTCGTTTTCTTTCAATTTTTCAAACATTTTTCTGAGAACAGTGGCAATATCTTAGCAAATATTGTCCTTAAGCTGCTCTAGGAACTCTGGCCGATGCGCATACACTCTTTCCTTGAGATATTTGTTTTTTTTGTATATGAAGTTCGGAACCAACCTGTTGTAGGAAAATCAGTCCGAAAATCAATTGCATGAGTACCACTCTAATAATTTTCTACTTAAAAAATATTTCTATTACACGTTTAATTCACTGCAGGTAAAAGTAAAGATTTTCATTTTATATCTTAAGTTTTCTTAAGAAATTTGTTTTTCGCTTATCTTTATAGCTTTGTGAAAAAGAAACAAAATAATGAAAATTAGTTGCGTTTTGTACTAGCTTATTTTCTGGTTTGTTTCTTCTGGCATTGAATCCGGATTTGTAACAGATTTCTTTTCCGTACTTCATTTGTTCGTATTTTACTTACTAAATTGCTTTTCTTCGACGTCGTTCGTTCTGCATTTCTTAGTAGTTGTTTCTTAGCTGCCACCATTTTGATTCGCCTTTGAGCATTCACATTCATTCCGTTGAGCGTTCATTTTGGCGAATTGCTGTTATTTTTGTCTGGTTTCACAGTCTGATTGCTACAGTTAGCGAAAAAATAATAAGATTGTTTAAAGAAAAGTATACGTTCACTTCGGTTGAACCGAAACTTTAATACGTTTCATTCCAACTTTTCTATACTATAAGTTAAAAACCCGCGCCAGCCAAAAGGAGTACAAGCAAAACTGTGAATGTACAATGTGTGCATGGTTTGCACTTTACGAAATTTGAAGCATAACAATCACATGACATTTGTTGCAGCGACAAAGCGATGAGATCCTACTCCTTTTAGAGCTAAGCGGTTACTAATTCGAGTTTGAGCGCTAGACATTAGAGCACCGTAATATGAAGCAGTAAAGTTTTCACCTCATACTTTATATGATAAACTAACATAAACTAGCATAAACTTAAAACTTGAAACATACGGTCTCCGTAGAAGTGTGTTTTATTGTTAACTAAAGAAACATCTCAAAAATTTACCAAGTGTTTTTTAATATCAAAAATGGCTCCATGAAGCTGCTAGCAATGGCAGCATTTAATGACGAAAATAGATATCTATCCAGATGAGACTAAAAAGAATATACATATGTGTGGTAGATGTGCGTTTCGTCAGTTCGTGGTACTTTCGACTTTGGTGTGGTTCAGCCCTTATTATTCGTTATAAAAAAAAAAAAAAACAATATCGAGTTTGGAGACGTTCTAATAAAAAATACTGCAAAATACTATTTTCATTACTGTTTTCCCCCATAGAGTTAAATTTTCAAAAATCATTTTTAATAACATTTTTTGTAGAGTATTCAAATCGAGTTTGAAAAGTGAAGGATGAAAAAAAGAAAAAAAATGTCCCATATAACCTTTGACCTTTAATTTCAACCATTAAAAAAGAATTTCTCAAAAACACGACTTAATAAATACTTTTACTACAAAAGAAAACTACTGTCTAGTTCTCTAGCATTAGCCATTTCGGCTTTACATTAATGACGAATCACTGAGCTTAAGAATTCTTATGTACTCGTATATGTATAAAACATAACTTTTCGCCTCGTTTTTGCAGTTTTTTTTTTTTTTTTTTAATTTTTCGAAATTGCACAAAACACGTTTTTAATTAGATCTTGTATAGAGTATACAAAACAATTTCGAAAACAATTGGATAAAAAAAACGTTTCGCCTATATAACCTTTGACACTTCTTTCACTCCTTGGGGGCGGCGATAGTTTCTTAAACCCTGCCTTAGTGAGAGTTTTCAGCATAAAAGGAAACAACTGTCCAGAATTCAGCTTTTCCACCATTAGTGGTTTCAGATTAGGATTGATTACGAATGAATGAATGCATCCGCCAGGTCAAGTATTCTTATGTAAAAAGGCAGTTTAAGAAGGTGCAAAATATCTGACAAGAATCTAAGTTTTTAACAATTTTCGTTGAGTTTGCTGTCACTTTTAGTTAAAATGTATGTGTATCTTAAGATATTTTTACTTACCCCCTATCTAATTTCATAGCCGATATAAAACGCATCCAATTACAAATATGCTCACTTAGTCTGCTGTAGCTGAAAATCGTGCAATTGTTGTGTTTATTTAAATTATGCTTCAAATACGTTTTTTTACTGTTTTCTCACTACATTTTAGTTTTTATTTGAGCAGTTTATTTTGTACAATTTTTTGTTCTGTTTTTTATTTTGCAGATTATTTTTTACTTCGATATGCAAAAGTTGATTAAATTTTGTTGCTTCATTTTCGCTACAACTACAGATACAATTGTATCTTTTGAATTCATTCGCTCGTTGATTCGTTTGTTCGTATCTTTTACATTATTTTGTAACTGCTTGAAGCGCATGAAATTTTATTTGGTAGTTGTAAATGAATTATTTATTTAAGTAGCTGCACACAGTGCGCTCAGCATAATTAAAGAAACGAAACGGAAAAGTATATACAAAAAAAAAAAAAAACAAAAAAAAAAATTTTGCTTAAGAAACAGACAAATTGAAAAATCGTTTCAGAGCTGAAAAGATAATGCAGCAGTTGTAGATACTTTGTTGAGTTGTTTAAATTTTTGTACATCGCGAGAGAGAGCTCATAAATCTTCATTACAAAATGCTTTCAGTAGAAAATAGTGAAGCAGGACACGGCAGCGAAGTATGAGAATAATACAGCTGTTGCTTTATTTTAAACCGCATAAATATATGGTTCGTGGGGAACTCTAAAAGTCTTATACTAAGTACATATATATGTATATATATTATATCTCGCAAACTTGCCTAGGTAATGGTTCTTTGAAATCTAAATGCAGTATCTTATTACTTGAAAACATTTCTTTTTATCTGAACTCTCCATGTAAACATAGTTTCAAAAGTTTTCCTCCAATGATGATGTAAGTATATCCTTTTAAATATAAATCAATTATACACTTGGTTCCAGTGATTCGAGTGGAATCTCATTGTTTTGTTTGAAACCTGGCTTAAATCTTAAGTGTATGCTTCTAACTCAAAAGTGTTATCTTTGTAGTTTTACGAGTTATAAACAGTTTTCTATAATCTAAGAAACTGTGCATTGGAGCGCATTTTCTTTCATTGTTTCAATCCCATAAATTCTTGAGTCTGTATTATAAAAACTAGATGTCAGAGTCAGCGATCTTTACTAGAAAATACAAGATTCGTGGGGCCACCTACTTAACTGGCCACTCAACAATATTTACGGAAAACCGTTCATACCTGCAGAAAATAACTACTGTATCCCAATAGAACAGATATATTATACTTCCTTCAATGAAAATTCGGATCTCTGGCTCTGCGTAGATCATTTTCAAGCAACACTTTACAGGCTCCTTATTCGCGAATAGTTTAAGCGTAAAGCGAACTGAAAATGGCAACGTGGTAACTCTTCTTGCAACACAGGGCTCTTATGGTCTACACGGCGAGTATATAGGGCACTTTGCTCGACAGTTGTTCAAGTCATCACATGAGATTGTTTGGCTGTAAGCAGATTAAGTGTGCCACATAACGATTTTTGCAGGAGCTGCTGGGATTAGGACGATGAGAAAACGGTCCTTCATTTCCACTGCTCGTCCGCATCCCTCAATAGTAGAAGAAGACTGACATTCTTCAGCACACCTTTCTTCGCAGATATTTCTGACGGATATTTCTGACAGATATTTCATAAGGAGATTTTTGATCCGATGCAATAACATAATGCGCCGAAAACAGCGTGTGTGTGTTAAACCTGTCTTTAGTTTCAACAGCCGTTTTAACCAAACCTAATCCACTATCGATCAAGAGAATGTTTCTGGATATACATCATTTGGAAAAGATGAGCGGTGCCGCAACAACCTGTTATACCATTTACATATAGTGTGAAATGGTATTATCAGTTTGTCAGAATGTTTGTAGCGCATTAAAGGAGATATCATTGATCGCATAAAGTATATATTGCATATTTTTTTGTATTAATTTTTGAGAAATTGGTCTGAATTCCGGTATACGAGCTTATTTCAGTCTTAAGCTATATACTGTCCATATCGATGTGCCACACCCTCTTTTAGGGGTAGCCGCCCTACAAACCCACCGCCCACTTTTGAATTTTTGTATGTTAAACTTATTTACGTGTATTACAGTGGATATCAACTTGATTTGGTGGATTTTTAGGAACGTATGCCTCACTTATCAGTAGGTGAGTTCCGCCCACTACTAGGGATAGCCCCTATAAAAACTCACCGCCGACTTTAGTATGAAAAACACAAAAAAAATTATAGTCAATGGTGATTTTTTATGGACAGAAGATTCATAACTATATATTAATGGGGTAGCTGCCATAAAGTACCACTATTCACGTTTATTTTCGTAGGTTTTACAACTTTTTTCATTTATAGCTGCTAAGTACACAATTTGAAAGCTCGTTTGATTGATATTAAAACCTTTGTTATCTTTTTATTTAAATTTAGCAAACAAATAATTTCAATTCATGCGAATCTTTAAATCAATCGCGAAAATTACCAATTAAGAAGAGTTATAGTGTTACCCATGTAGAACCTTTTGTATATAAAGTATATGTTGTAGTTATACCATTATTTTTAAACAATTATTTATTAATCGAGCATTGAATTTTTTCAAGATATTTTTCTACAAGAGTATTCCCCAACAAACTCTCTTTTGTTTTCTCTGTGGCAACTTAAGAAAGCTCGCGCGCGCAAATAAATTACACACGCTGATGGCTGGCTTCATGCGATATCCTTTTAGTCCTTGGCTTTTCGGTTCGTTTCGTTTCGCTTCGCTGTGCTTAATGCATTCGATGGCGGCATCGCCTAAAAAGACAACGCTGAGTATGTGTTGAAAATTCGTGAGTCTTTTGTTCTTCTTTTTTAGCGCGTCTAAGTGTAAAGGCTTTGCAAGGAGCTGAATCTGATGGTATTTAGCACTTTTCTTGGCTGCAAAGTTTTTTCTTATAAGAAAGAACGAAATAAAAAAAAAAAAAAAAAAATCAATAGAAAACTGCAAATTGAATGATCAATTAGCGCGTGCACTTTTCTTTTATACTTTTCTTTCTTATGTTAGTTACTTAAAAGCAGCCATTTTGTCGTTTGTTTCTTTGCTCGAACGCTTTTTACTTCACATTCGTCGTCTTGCTTGCCCTATGCACTTCTATAGGGCATCTTTTTAGGGGTTATATTTTCCGACAGGAATAGAACTACTATAAATTAGTCAGATCTGCCAACACTATTGACATTTGTGCTCAGTTTAACATGAATAGACTAACGCTTGCGAATTGTACAAATTTATTTCGAAAATCGTGGTTCGGTTCGGGAATATTGCCGTGAGCTACGTCGTTTCTACGGTCGGTATAATAGGCCAACCGAGCGACTAATTAAATTAACCATGGATCCTTTTCGCAGCACGTATAATGGTAGAAATTTGGACTTTCAGAATCCGCCACATCCGAGCCCCAGGCCACATGCGCGACATCATATTTAAACACTAATGCCATAAAATTATCTTTCTAATAAAGCCAATTTTCAGCATTTTAGTTCAATTCAAAGTTTTACATATCTAAAAAAAAACACCCTACATATAGAATCCTAATGTACTTAAAGGATATTGCTTCCATGTGTGTGTGCTGCATTTGCTGCGGGTTTGTTTGGCGTTGTCATGATTAAAGATGTGCTAGCTTGATTGATTTATTAGTGCAATGCATCGCAAAAAAATTTCATCGCTTTCTTTCGAGTTTTGTTGATCTTCTTGAGTTTTTCATAGAAAATTTACACTTTATCGCCGCAAGGACGTGCGATTGATTTTGTTTGCAGCGGTTTTGTAAGCGTTTTTTAATGAAGCAACGAACGCGTTGCATTTTTATTCTTTGAAATTTAGTTGAAATCAGCATCGAATTTGTAGCAAATTGTGCATGAAATTTTTGTTATAAAGAGTTCAAATCGAGCAGTTTGGGCGTATATTGTTCTGGGCGTATATTGACCTTTTTGAAACGTCAAAGAAAAGAAATATGATCGAAAATCATCAGGGAGATAGCAGTCGATTTTGTGTCTCGTTTGGATCTATGCCGAGCCTTATGCACGATATTTTGACGCGACTGGTACCGAGATTGTTTAATTTTAAAGATATCCTCATCTTGAACTCGACTATTGGACCAAAAACGTTAATGTTATTCCGCAAGCTCCATATTGATATGGCATGGTCTCATGTGACTTTTTTTTTTTTGCTACCACGATACAAGTTACCACTCCGAGGAAAGCTTTTTGACTCGATTGGGTAGGAAAAAGAAAATTCGCGGAGTTCACTGAAAATTCTTCCAATAATCGGCCTATGAATATGGTTTGGAAGATTGAAAAAGCATTGGAATATGGGTATTTCATCTAATGGAAATTACTTTGAAGGAAACAAAATAAATATTCAAGAATAAATAAACCGTTTTCGTTTAACTGACAATTTCCTAATACTTTTTGATCAGAAGGTAACTTACAATATGTGTTGGTTTGTTTGTTATGTAAAAATTTAGGAACTCAAGTTTGAACCACTTCAACTGATCAGATTCAGCTCACATTGAACATGCACTCTTCAAAACAGAAAGTCTGCTTTCAATTGGATGCAAAATTCTTTCTCGTATGAAGCACGAAGTGTATGAGCTAAGAAATATAATCAGGTTGACATAGTCCAACGCATAAAATTTCAGCGGCTGCACTGCAGTAGCTATGTTCAGATTTATTAAATTAACTTAGTTGTTTCATATATTTCGACTTTCTCATTTTCTGTTAACACTTTAAAAGTAAAATTATGTAATGCATTTTTGTCATTCGGTCTAAACGTGCATGCAACATTTGAACTCGATCGGATATGTAGAAGTGGTTCAATATTTTTTTGCAAGATTTTAATATAATACACAAAGAGATAAACTGAAGAGAAGTTAAAAAAACGCTGAATAAACGCACTATAAAATTTTACAACATTTGAGATAATGATGGTAGGGTTTTTAGTTCCTGTTCCTATTACGGCTTCTACTTTCGCTTTAGTGAATTGGTCGCACAATTATTCTGTGTTCCGTCAAATGTTCTACTCACTATTATTTTATGAAGATTTGCATTTAATATGTAGGATTTTTTTATTTTCTAATGAAATTTTGATACTAATTTACCATATTCTATCCTTCTCGTTCAATAATTTGAAATTGTTTATCTCGTTACATTTGCTTTAATCTTTTGTTTTATTCTTTTTATTGACAATCAGAAAAATTTGTGTTAGATACAAAAGTATCTCAATCGAAATAATCTAAACCAAATGCATTTTTAGCTGTGATTAATTAACAAATGCATGATAAATTTTACGCTGTATATTCATAAAGCTAAAAAAGCTATAATGTCACACTTGAATCAGTACAATACATCTGACAATATGTCAAAAGCTTCAAAAGCGATATATTGAGATATGCATCCACAGAGCTATAAATCAACACCTGGCTGAGAAATAAATAGAGAAAATAAATACAATTAAATTGTACAAACATAATAAATACCGCAAATAAAAAACGTAGCGCGTAAAAATCAAACACATTGATTATGAATTATTTGCTTGTATTAACAAACGCCTTTGTTTGTACTCGTATTTGTGCGAATCACATTTTTTTGGAGAGCGAACTTTTTAAATTGTAAAATACCTTCACTCCAGGTAAAAAACACGTTGCATAAGAGAATATATTTTATACTTGTATAGGTAGTATTATACCCTGTAAGCATAGAGTAAAAGGGTATAGTAAGTTTGTGCAAATGTATGTAACTTGCAGAAGAAGGCGTGCCAGACCCTATAAAGTGTATATATTCTTGATCAGTATCGGAAGAAGAGTTGATATAGACATGTCCGTTTGACAGTCTGTTTGAACCATATATTTTGAAGGCTATAAGCGATAGAGAAATATAGATATTTAGACACTCCTTCTTCGTCTTCTGCTAACTAGTATTAAATGAACATTTCAACTGCCTCTTTTTTAAGTTTTGAATGAACGTACTTAATTTGGCGTATCTATCGACAATGCCTGCAAAATATACCATATAGGCCCAGATCCGACCACTTCAAGGGATAGCCCCTTGCAAACCTTGCTCCCCTTTATTTAGTTTTTGACTGAACATTAAGGATACAGGGTATCTCGAAATCGAGAACAGTCGACTGCAGCAATTTTTCTTGTTTTATATGCCTACAGCTACTTCATAGTACTCGTTTACAAATGTATCTACATAAATATTATTTAAATAATTGACTGTCTGTGATGTGTGAATGAATGAATCAGTATATGGATGAACGAGCGGATGAAGAGCAACTGACTGCATAAATTACTGACTGCAAGAAACATATGTACACATGTATGTGCATATGTATATATGTAGGTATACCTACATTTATATTCGAAATATATATGAAATATAAAAATATATATAAGGGCACAGCAACACGGACGTCTGTCAATGGCATGCAACAATGAATAATTGATAAAGAAATGATTTTTAATTGAATACAAATTCACAGTTCAATAAATGCAGTACGACAGGTTGACAAAAAATGCGTGCAACCAGACGGTTTAAGACAGAAATATTTTATTTCAATGAAATTTATTTGCCTCAGTCAGTTTAAATTATTAGAATTATTTTTGTGTAGTATTTAAATGCAATTAAAGTAAGGTAAAAACATAAATGCATAAAATCTGACAAAGAGCGAGATACATACGAAGAAGGTTGATAAGTTGTCGGTCACGATTTGAAACGCTTTTTTTTTATTTATTTATTTCTTAACATTCTCTCGTCGTTGTAACTCGATACGTTTTAAACGTTGTGTCTGGGTATAAACCGCATGACAAGCGAGTGGTCACTGCTAAATCGGCTCGAGCCTACCCATCTATGGATAGGTTTATTACTCTCTTAAATGAAACTGAGAATATACTTTGTCAAAGTGTTCCTGACATAATAAAAGTGTTGTTCATCTGTTCGATTCTGAGCCCGGCTGGACAGTCATAGAGCAGATGTTTACTAGAGTCGTCGTCCTCAAGACAGAGTCTACATTCTATTTCTGGGGATATCTCAGTTGGTGCTGACCAGTCAGTTGGATCATGAGCAGCCTAATGTCTGTCTTGCTGAGATGTACATTGGTCTTATGGCAGAATATGTGGAGAATTTCTAAAGAAGTCTGCAATGAACGGACCCCCACAAAGTCTGTCAATCCACTTTAAACAGAGAGAGTCTGTCGATAATTTTATATGGCTCTCACAAATGTGTATCATATATATATATATATATATAGGGTGTTTTTTTAGAGGTTTCATTTTCCGTCTGGGATTAAACTGTCATAAATTGCTCAGATCTGGCAACGCTTATGTCATTTGTGCTTAGTTTTATTTTACATTTTATCATCAATAGACTAACGTCGGAACAACGCTTTTAAATTTAACAAATTTATTTCGAAAATCATGGTTCAGTTCGGGAATGCTACCATGCGCTAAGTAAATTTTACGGTCGACGTATTCGTCCATCCGAGCGACTAATTCGATAAGAAAAATTGGACTTTTAGAGTGCGCTACATCAGAGCCAGCCCACATGTCCGAATATACGGGCTTCACCTAAAAGTAGTCGGGATGCGTTCTCTGGTAATTTTGTAAATTGTACGTCCATAAGAAGCCTCCAAATGTCAAGTTTATTTCGCCTTTAATGAATCAACTTTTTCTTGGAAAATTCCAAAAATCACCCTTAAAAGGTGAGATCAGAAATATTGATATATATGAGAGGGGTCCGTCCGTAAAATGCAAACATCTTAAATTTGAAGTCGATTTTTTTTTTCTTATTACTGAAGGATATTTGATTTTGTAAAAATAAAAACTGCACTCTAAATAGCTGAAAAAACCATTTATTGACGTACTAATCCATTAGAATAAACGTGTATCGAAAAAAGAAAATGATTTGCTGAAGCTATTTATTGCCAAGGTCTTTATACTACTTATTAGCCCGCTCTCGTAAAACGAAGAAAAGGATAAAACTGTGTGTTTTAGTTTGACACCAAAAAAAAGTATAAATTATGTTGTCGGAGCATTAAAAAGCAAAGCTTTTGGTCAATGTCGAATGTTCGAAAGTGCAACACGATTTCCAGCTTATTGGCAAAATATGCTCCTCGTAGTCGTAGTCATCGTCGACGTACAACTCACAGTAGGCAGTGTGTAATAAGTTGCAGACAGGCTGTGGTTAATCCCATTAAAAACTGCAGCAGAAACAAGTGCAATCGACCGACTGCCACAGAATAAATGCCAAAAACAAGAAACAACTGCAGTCAACATGCTTAAATACCAAAGAAGGTATACGAGCAGTAGCCAAGCCAGTTGCTGCACCTATCTAACTAAGCCCTCCAAAATACTCGTACTTATATTGCAGTTCACTTGTACGAGTAGTTTTCCTTGCCTGCTTTCATTTTTAAGGTACAAACTGTTTTGCATGTAAATCTTACTTTCCGTTGACCAATTGACTTCGTTGCAAGCAAAATGTTGAACACCGGAAACGAGTACGTAAACCATGCAGGAATTGGTATATGTTCTTTCGTACTTCATTGCTACTTGCAGCGGAATGCAATTTGGTAGTGCAAATGATTAGTAGCCAGCTAACTTGTGTTGGATGAAATTTTTAGGTCATTACAGCTTTGCAATGATTGCTTTTGAGTCTGTAGTACACATTACTCGTACAGTGTGTGTGTACTGAATTCATGATTAAATGGTAATTTAGCGCTGTAATTATGATATTATGAATGCTTTGTTGTTGTTCGATATTGCCAAATTTTACTCATTTGAGATATGCAGTCGTTAATTGTATCCGGGATATCCATACTTGAATTGATCCACAGCGGTATCAATAATGTATTGAGTATGGATTTTCTTAAACGGAGTACAAAATTCTTGGTTCAAGAATTTTTTTTTTTAAACCCGAAATTCTTTAATTTATCTACCTTCAATATCTACTGAGCTTGATTTAAGAAAAAATTTCACTGATTTGATGTATTTATATTCTTTTTTTTTTTTTGTATAATTTTTCAATTTTTAGAAAGTTCTAATTTAATTTGGTTGTATTCACACGGTTTATAAAAATGTTCTTTTGTGGAAGACGCTGGTAACAAAATATGACACATACGAACAGCACTGAGAAGTGACATCGTCTTAACTGCCGATACACAGACTTCCCGAGTCACAAGCCATTGCTTTTCGCATTTAATGTCGGTGCGTGAAATTTGAATAGCTGAGAGAGTAAGTTGTATTTTCCTCTCATGTTTTTTTTCTCCTCTCATAGATTGATTTAAGAATTTTCTACTTCAAGTCAAAAAGGGCTTATTTGACATTCTGAGATTTTTATACTTGACTTGAGTACAGATTTGTTCCCAGAATTTGATTTTTATACTTATTTGAATAAGTTTATACTTATTCTAAGTATTTCCGTGCTTGATTTATAAATCGATCGCGTTATGTTATTGACTCAAGTAAATTTAGTGCGAAACGTACAACAAAATTTTATGTTCGTCTTCGGATAAAAATAAGAATTTTCACTTGGTATATCAAACGCATACTAGGACGCCCTCTCGAATGTTGTCCCGGGGGTCGTATCCGAGGCTTACTCTGTGTTTTCACTAGTAAAAGTTTTGTGATGGCACATTAACTCTAAATTAAAGGGAGTTTCCTTCTTAAAATATGACCACCTCGAACTGCTCTTCAGTGGCTACACAGGGGGAACGTGCCCTAACTGACGTTTGTGAACTGCTTGGGCCGTTTGCAAAAGAATCGTTTTATGTCATTCCCAAGTGATTTACAATCAATTACTGTGGACTTCTGCAAACATTTCCATCGCCCAACACTTGGCCAACATTCAATTTAACACATAGATTTTTGATTATGGTATAGTTGGTGAAGTTTAGCTTAGATTGAAAAACAATTTTAGAAGCCGTTCTGCGCAAACCACACATCGGTTAGATCTATACCGTTCAGTTGAGACCACCATGTTCCTGTAACGAATGCGATTCACAGTCACTGCATTTGCGGCCTCATTTTAAAAGAAGGAAGATCAAAGATGCCAGCTTTGAAATTTCAGAGATGCCAGTTGCCGAGAAAAAATGGTGCCCAATTTGAATTGTATAGGCTTGTTGGGACACCCTGTATATACTTGGGTCTGGATTCGTGTTTATATTCGAGTCTGGATTCCTATCAAGATTGGTATTCGGTTCTGGATTCGTATTAAAAATTGTTTTCGAATTTGGATTCGAGTCTAGATTTGTATCCGTAGATTCGGGATTGTAAATTCGGAACGTTGGATCCAGATTCGTATATTCAGATTCGTTTGCTGTGCATCACTATCTTGCACGCAATTGGTCGCTTTCGATCACTATGGCCATACTGTGCATCGAATTTTTCACCAATATAGTTGCAACGTCGCACACAGCTCATAAATGAACTCAACGTACAATTACTTCCATTCCCATCAAACATACTGGTACAACCTAAAATGATTAATAACCACTCATACATCATCGAAATCAATTCAATCTTCAGCTACGCTAACGCATGATTATCCACTGTAGCATCAAAATTCTATAATTCACATTGATGACGCATTAATGCGCCAAAAAGTATGCAAACTCCCATTTACAGAAGAGGCAAAGAGTTTGTAAATATGTCAATTGCACGCATACGAAAAAAAAATGCAACAATTCCGTGCCATTCCACATATTGATTAAGTAATAGCTTTATTTACGTTGCAGTTGATCATCTATCTTTAGCAATGCGTACTACGAATGTAGATTCGTGCGAAATGTTGTTGCTGCGTGGCATACGTGATATACAAAAATACTTCGATAATCTTCATCTATTCATGATGCTGGTTGCCATTGACGTCATCGAGATTTTGGCTGTGTTGTGGTGATGGTGATGGTGTTATTATTACACTTTGAAGTACATGCGTACATATGCAGTCAGTTAGTCAATGATTCAATCAGTCAATCGTTTTTCTGTTCTGTATTACCGCATGCTGTTCATTGGTTTTATAACTTTAAACTATTGGGTGTTTGAATTAGTTCGTAGCGTTTCGCAAGAGATAGCTTGAATAAACCATTTCTAATATTAGGAGAACCTATAAAGTAAATATATTGTTGACCGAAACATCGGAAGAGGAGTCGATATAGATATATCCGTCTCACCATCTGTTTGAACGAACATATTTTGGATATATAAGATATAGAGACCTTAAGTTTACTAATTGAGACTCTCCTTTTCCTTCTTTGGATAACTAGTATTTAATGAATATGCCAACCCCATTTTAAGGGATAGTCTCCATACAAATCTGTCCCAATTTTTAAGTTTTCGTATGACACATAGAAAGGCACTATTCTCGAAAAGAGTAGACTCAAGTTTTTCTAATTCAGAGACTAAAAATTTAGATAAAGCAGTAGCATTTTTACCAATTTGAATTTTAAAATGAAGCCAAATAGCGTAAAAGTCGCCCAAAATTAATTGCTCACTTTGAAGTTCAGTTGTTGCTATTTTAGCTGGTTCGAGACCGCTAACAATTTCATTAAAAGTAACCCAGACAAGTTTGCGCAGAACTCATATACGTTCTTTTCCAGCAGATACTCCAGCATCATATAGGTCGTGCTCCAATGAGTAGGACTATCGATTGGTATCTTTAACTTCTTATCTAGCATTCGGTAGCTTAAGTACGCTGTGCGAAGCTTTTTGACAAGGGCTCTGGCAACTAAAATGGCGTTTGAAAAACTGCGCAAAAATGTCACTACCCAAATTGTCGGTATATGTTATCAGCTGTTTCTTGTTTTCCTTTGAACAGTATGCATAAGTAAACATTTTTCTTAAACAAAGTAAAATAAATAAAAATGAGAACCGAAATTATACCGGTACAAATGTATATCGGTTTCGGTTCTCAATTTGAATCGGTTAATTTCGGTTAACGGTTCCGGCTTTATTTCCTGATAAAATCATTTGTTCATATGAGGAGCCTTAAGCACAGTACAAGGTGTCACGAACTCGAGCACACTCGACTGCAGAATGTAGACACGACAAAATCATTTTCCTCCATAACAATGTTCGTTCGCACGTCGCAAAACGTGTTAAATCCTACATTGAAACGGCCAAATGAGAGTTTATACCTCAGCGCCGTATACTCCAAACATCGCTCCATCTGATTATCACCTATTTCGGTCGGTCTTGACCGACTTCACTTCTTTTGAACATTGCAAAAAATTTGTGAACTGCTTCCTAAAACGGGGCATACTTCCTACGCGGCCGTATGCTGCCAGAAAGATAGAAGAAACTAGTGGCTAGCGATGAACAATACTTTAAATAATCTGTTTGTAATCATTTTTGCACAATAAAGTCTCAATTTTCGAAGAGAAAAAACGCCAAGAATTAATTCAAACACCCAATATAAGCACATGTAAGCGACTTTCAAGCGTGTAGCGCATACATTTTGAATAAGCTTATTTAACAACAATTATAAAGATTTTTATAGCCATTTATTTGGTTGTTTGATTGCATTTAATCTATTAAAAACGGATACAACAAAAAAATACAATTTTTCAATAAGTAGATTTCATGAAATTCCATTAGATTAGTCTACAACAAATTAAATTTTGTCACAGCTTAACTGCTGCACCATCTAACAACAAATACTACAACTAATATTTAATCCGTTTAAAAGTCTTTAGACTTTTCATGCTTCGAAATTCTTTCAAGAACTTTGCTCATGGCCTGCCTTAGTCTCGTCTTTGCCTAACTATTCGCCTTGATGCTTTTGGTCCTTGCAGCATTTATTGCATTGTTGCAACAGTGCATTCAACTAATCCATTTTTCGAGTTTAATGACATTACTTAAGTTATTATTTTCAATGTTGTGCAACGAACGAACGACCGAATGAACGACTCGAATCTTCTCCTCCTTTCTTGCAGTAATCTCACAAAATTTTACTTCTTAAACTGGAACGTCCTTCTTCATCTACTCTATACATTTTTTTACTATTTTCTAGTATAAACCCGCGTAATGTGCTTTAATGGTATTAGAGTTTTATACTTTATACTATATCTGTATAAAATTTCGCTTTCGTTTACCCTTTTATTCGGTATAGGGTTTCTCCACTATTTGGTGGCTTTGTTTGGTACTACTGCTGCACCGTGCTCTATGTATATTTGGGGCAGTAGATACTTTGCCGTATTTCATCGTTAGTTTTACTTTTGCACACAGATAAAAACATTCTATTTTTATTTTCATTGCGCGTTGGTTTGGCGTTGAAAGTTGCACGTTTATGATTATGTTGCGGATAGTCTTTCATGGTGAAAAATGCTTTTCGTTTTTCGCATTTCACTTTTATATTTTTTAGGGGTTTTAAAGTGATATTGATAATGGTTGGTTACTTGGTTTGGATTGGATTGAGAGATGTAAAATTATATGGCAAACGTTTATATGGGTAATGGTTTGTTAGTTAATTGATAGCAGCGTTTATAGTGCAATAGTTGTTTTGAGAATTCTAACTAGGGATGCGCTGATACTCGAATGCATCGATATTTATACTCATAAGAAAATGTTGGTAATTTTGTACTATATACAGGCATAAAGCATCGATGCAATGAGTAAGTATAAGTACTTTTAATGAACAAGTTTTTCACAGTTATGCTCTACTTTATTATACCCTGCACAATTTTTAATTTCATTTTGTAGAATAAGAAGTAGAAGACGGATATTTCACTACTTCGTCTGTACAGAATATTTTTTACAGATAAACAGTAAGATCTAAAAGTAAGATATCGAAGGCATTTATTGGGGACAAATTCGGTTCAAAAAGTACTAATAGTTTATGTTTATTGTTTAGATCAGCGGTGGGCACGATTTTTGAATCGGGAGCAGTTTTGTTATGTTTTATATGCGAAAATGCAGCTTCACACACATATGTACTGGCAAAACTTGACTCCAACCAAAATTGGATATTTTTCTTCTGACACTTGCCTCCAAAATTCAATTCCAGATTCCTTCACTGCAAGTATTTGGTAGTCGTATTGCAAATCGCAAAGCTCCATTTGATATTTAGACTCTTGGCTTTCTATGTCTATATCTCTTGGGCTCAAAAATATTCGAATCAATGTTTTGATTTCGTCGAAATCGTTAAATCGCTCTGCAAATAAATCCCTCATTTGTTGAATGGAGTCACAATAGGAAGCAAAAATTAGAGTGGGATTTTCTCTTAATAGTTCACGACAAGAAGGGAAATGATTCAAGCAATTATTGCTTACATCATTTTGAAAAAGAGCCATTGTTTTTTAAACCATCTATTATTGACAGCATTGTCACCATGGACTGCTTGGGTGTTTGAAACTGTGAATTCAAAATTTGTAAGAATCTAGTAACGTCCGTTAAAAATGACACTTCAGAGAGAAAATTGGGGTCTTCTAGTTTAAGAAACAATTCTTCCAAATTTTTAACCTGCTCCATTAGAAAGAATGCAACTTCCTTTCTAAGGGAGAAAAACCTCACAAGACACTTGCCCCTGCTGAGCCAACGAACTTCGGTGAACATTTCAAATCTCCATACTGGGATTGAAGTTCGAGCAACAGAACTTGGAACTTCCGATGGAGGCGTTATGACCTCCTCTTATTTTATTTATAGTTTTCACCACGCACTCCATAGTTTTGTTGATTTGCAAGGTTTTCGCGCATAATGCTTCCTGATGACTGCCTCATTCATGGGACATCAATTTTCCTCAACTTAAACTGTCCCTTCAGACCCTGAATTTCTCCACGCATACTCCGTGCTCCGTCGGTGCAAATACCACAAAGTTTTTCAAAACCACCGACATCGTTGACTGATATTTCAATAGCACGAAATATGTCCAGCCCTGTGATTGTTGTATTTAGATGAACCAAGTTTAAAAGGTCCTCTTCAACATTGAAATCAGAGTCAATGAATTTTATAAATATTAGCACTTGGGCAACATCATTGATATCAGTGCTTTCATCAATAGCCAAGGAGTAATATCTGCATTTTTTTATTTTAATAATGAGATTTTATTTTAATTGTCGACTAATGGCATTTACTCGTCTTGTGACTGTTCGACGAGAGAGCGGTACTTGTGCTACTAATTCACTCATTTGAATGCCTTTATCGTCGAAGCATTTGAGTATGTCGATTTAAAAAATTCACCGTCCTGTAGAGGCTTTTGAGCTTTGGCCATATTGTAGCTTACAACAAATGATGCGCGAAAGACGTTCTTCTCATCGTCACATGCCGGTTTTAATTCGTACTTAGCTGCTGATTTTTTTATCAAAGCGATTTTCTGCATCCATTCTATATCACTCAAAGAACCATAGAAGTTTGCATGGAGACTCAAATAATGTCGTCGAATATTGTAATTTCTTTTTGAACTTATTACAGTTCCGCAAATAAGGCACTTAAACATTTCCAAATTATTTATTTGCGAAAAAAATATTGAGTCTCAAACTCGGAAAATTCAATTTTTTCAGCCATTATCAATTTTACTTTGATAAATTTACAAACTGCAGTTCAATCACTTATTAAAAATCGTAATACATCAAAACCTACTTCGCTTTCTTACTCAGTGTACAAGACGCGGCAAAAGTCATAAATCATAGCAAAATGAACACTTTTATGACCGTCCGCGTCGCAACGAAAATCGTATGTGGTTGTTATTTCGTTTTCGGCTGCGCCGAACGTTTATGTTGTTGTCACGTCGAAAATCGCAAGCATGCAAAAAACGGTTTGAGCACTCAGAGCAAGGAGAGCAAGGGTTTGCCCACAGCTTATTTAGATACATATGAGTACTTACTTGCATCGATGCCTCCCCGAATCTAACGATTCTTTTATTATTTATACACATAAAAACAACTTTCGAAACAATAATGGTTTGTGTTCCGAAAGAATAGGATATAACAAAAATAATATTCTATCGTCGTATTAGTCTTCCACACACCCATTTTATTCGAAGTTAAATAAGCGACGCTCAAAAAAAAAAAAAAAATTCTCTTATATATGTCCAATATAAAAATTAACACAGCTTTCGGTTAACTTGAGCATTTAATCTAAGTGGCACGCAAATTAAATTTAGCATTCTTAACTTAAATGCAACCGCAAATTCATCAACGATCTTTAGATCGGCATTAGCGAAATACTACTAAAAATGCAAATGAAGTTGGTCTTACACAAAAAGTCGCAATCGTCGCTATGGCTTCAACAGCTAAATACTTGACAAAGGATAAAAGACTTTGACTGACTGCTAGTTGAAATTCGTTCGTATTTTGTACGGTTTCACCTGTTGTGTATAACAGTAGTAGTTAGTAGTAGTAATATTATCGTAATTAGAAAGATTACTGAGAAAATGTTTAATTTTAGCGATGTAAAACATCTGTAGAATAAAGCTTTGTTCAGATGGTAGTATAGGTATATCTGACACCTTTATCGTATTGCATTGAAAATAATAGCTCTAAATTTCAGCTTACTCAACGAAAAGTTTAAATGCTAGATATCGGGCACCTGGCTTGAGAATTAGTGATGTTAAATTTATGTATGTATTGTATGTATAGGCTTCGCACAATCTATAGTTTCGATCCGGTACTTTTTTTGCCTGAAAATTAAAGAAATAATGTTTTTTTGAAGGTGTAGAATGTGTAGATGAAGAAATAAATGACTTGAATAAGGATCCACGTGAAATTTCAGAAAATGCGTTAAACTGTGCATGACAAGCGTAGGCGTCATTCTTGAATAAAGTGTTTACTTCTACTTCGTTTAATTTGAAAAATTTGCAATTCATTTTTTGTTCAATACTTTTTTTTTACACACCTTAAGGATGATTTAATTTTTTATCTTCGTTTACCCATATCTTTCGATGCAGTGAACCGAATAAAACTACCTAACTAAGTTGAAAGACGATACGAGTTATGAAGTACCATCTAAAGTGATTTTTTTGCAGAAAGAGAGACACTGAAAATTAAATTGTTAATAAAATATTCCAGTTAGAACTCTGTTTCTGAGGAGAGACCTAGTTTATTTAAGTGATAGTAGCCCAAAAATCAATCTCAGGTCAGATCTATTACGATGTGCGTTGGTTTTTGGGTATATAGGACGGGTTAGTAGCTTGGCCTGCCGTAGACCAGGATATTGTATCCAGTACCGGGAGGCAATGCTTTCAAGATTTTGACTTAGCCCAGCTAACTCCGCAAAAGGCTCCGGTCCTATGAATGAAGTTACCGAACCAGTCCTGGCTAGTTCATCAGCACTTTCGATGCTCTTGATACCCTTATGGCCATGGTACCCAACAAATAGCGACTTTACGGCCGAGTGATTTGAGTGATGTTTCGCTGGTGTGTTGCGATGTGTGTGAGCTCGCATTATAGTGATGCAGAATGATTCTTCTTCGGCCGTTTGTTTTCCTTATTGCTTCGAAGATTTGTGACAAATAAATTGTTGTATACCATACAGAATTGACTGTCTTACGTTGCTCTAATGCCACTGTAGCCACATGCCCGTTTATGCCGAAGAAACGGGCAACCATTTGCTTCGAAGTGCTTCGTACGCGAACAACTTTCGTTGGTTTTGGCTCCTTTTGGAACACCCAAACAGTTGGTTGTTGTTTTGTTCCGTGCTCATACGCATAGATCTATGATTTGTCGCATGTGTAGATGTTATATACAGCGTTTCATACATCGCGGTGTTATTTTTTCAAAATTTTCTTTGCACCAACCAACGCGGTCATTTTTTTGAGAGTTTGTCAGAGCTTCTTCACTTCCAAAGCTTCTTCACTTCCAAATAAAGACCACGACTGAACTCGATGTAGCAGTTTTTTACAGTGGTTAAAAAAGGTGTATGATCATCGTAAAAAGATTTTAGTTCATCGAAGCACTCTTGCCTTGATAGTCCATGTCGAAAATTATGAAAACTAATCACACGATAATGTTCACGGTTTAATTCCATATTTCGCTCGAGATGATTTTCTCAAGCTACACTAAACAACACAAATATTACTCGTAGGTTTACGCTAAGAAATGTGAAACTTTCCAATGGAAACATCAGATGCACATGGCAACATTTCGAGGCCATGTATATAAATATATAAATATAAATAGCGTCCCCAATAATTTTTATTATTCCCTGTATAAATAGGGAAAAAGGTATTTTAAGTTTGTGCAAATGTATGTAACAAACAGAAGGAAGATTGGTATATCCCAAAAAGTTTATATATTCTTCATCATCATTAGTTTAGTCGATGTAGCCATGTCCGTCCGTATCAATACCGATTATCAATAGAACATTTTATAATAGTTTGGGAACTTAAAACGATAGGCAGGTACGTATTGTGACCTAGAATACTATAAAGCTTAGTTTTAAAATGCTATGTACCTATAACACTTGAAATGTGCAAACCAATAAAGTATTTGCAACCAATCTCAACTTCAGTTGCATCAATATCACGTGTAACATTTTCACTTTGACGGCCACAGCCAACGAAATCACATTTCAGATATAAGATATGAAAACAACATGTGCGTTCGCTTGCCTGCACGCTAACCACAATCACTTAGAGTATTGACATATTCAAGACCACTCAAAACATAAATCAACACGATGCCACGATCTACAAATACCGACAAAAAAGAAAGAGGAAAAATAAAAAGTCCTTCGAAAAAAAAAGTGTTGCTGAGGTGGCACGTAAAATATTTCAAAGCGCAAAACTTGAAGGTAAACTACGTGCCGTTTTAAAATCAACATCTTTAATCTTCGTTATTTTGGCATTTTTGTAAACATTTTTATATTTCGGTAGCATGCCCAGATACATATGTGTACGAGTATGTGTAATATTTGTATGCAACTGTATGCAAACGCTCAAATGCCAAAGACTTCAAACATTGTAGATACATACGTACTAGGTATGTATTGTATGTTGTTCTGGATAAGATGGTCGTGCGTATCTTATATACAAGTATACGTTTGTGTAGCTGCTGTCAACGCCAAAAGCAAAGCTGTAGCTGCATACAAATAAAATTCAAGCAACTACTTAAAATGCAACAGAAAAATCAAAAAAAAAAAAAACAAAAAAAAAACAAAATGAAGGAAAATTGAAGATACCAAAAAATGGCTGAAAATAAAAGCGCAGCACATATGTATGTACATATATGAATGGTTTATCTTCAAGGGGTAATGGTGGCAGATTGTTGGCGGTTTTTTGTAATGCATGCGTGATGAATTCTTCGACATTGGCAACATTATAAATGCAGCAAACAAATGCAAACGAACAGTGAGCGGATACGAAAACGAATGCTTTCAAATGAATGCAACGCTATATGCAAATATGGTGCATACATCTCTATGCATGTCGATGGCAGCCAGATGTGTTTGGGTGTTTGTGTGTGTGTGTGTGTGTGTGTGCGGCTATATAAGTGTGGTGCCTCGGCCAACACGCAATCGAAAACTTTGTTATTGAAGACGGTTTGTTTCTACTTTTGCCACAAAATGTGTGTGCTGCACATAGTAGTGGGTGGTACTAAAAATCAGTATTAAATTATTGCTGAAAATGTTTTGTTAAATCTTTCTGTAACATATTGTCAAATAAAGGAAGTTTCTCAATCCACAGCTACAAAACAACCAATCTTTTTTTAAATATTAAAGTAAAGAAAATTGAATTAGAAATGTTTCGATTGTATTTGAGATTCGCATGCTACCATTACTACTATTACTACGACTACACTTACTTGTCCTATTGTACTTCTACTCGTTCTGCTCCTACTCGTACTACACCTACTCCGGTCGTACTCGTTTTAGTTTTACTCGTTTTAGTCTTATTCGTTTTAGTTTTACTCGTTTTAGTTTTACTCGTTTTAGTCTTGCTCGTTTTTGTTTTACTAGTTTTAGTCTTACTCGTTTTAGTTTTACTCGTTTTAGTTTTACTCGTTTTAGTTTTACTCGTTTTAGTTTTACACGTTTTAGTTTTACTCGTTTTAGTTTTACTCGTTTTAGTTTTACTCGTTTTAGTTTTACTCGTTTTAGTTTTACTCGTTTTAGTTTTACTCGTTTTAGTTTTACTCGTTTTAGTTTTACTCGTTTTAGTTTTACTCGTTTTAGTTTTACTCGTTTTAGTTTTACTCGTTTTAGTTTTACTCGTTTTAGTTTTACTCGTTTTAGTTTTACTCGTTTTAGTTTTACTCGTTTTAGTTTTACTCGTTTTAGTTTTACTCGTTTTAGTTTTACTCGTTTTAGTTTTACTCGTTTTAGTTTTACTCGTTTTAGTTTTACTCGTTTTAGTTTTACTCGTTTTAGTTATACTCGATTTAGACCATCTCGTTTTAGTCTTACTCCTGTTAGTCCTACTCGTTTTAGTTTAACTAGTTTTAGTCTTACTCATTTTAATCGTACTCGTTCTCGTTCTAGAAAAGTAAATTAATAGTGCGAGAGAGGTCGTATTAAATTTTAATTTAAAAATAGAAAAGAAAAAAATATATTTTTGTCTTTGCGGCGACAATCAATGAGAAAATCAATTGGTTGTAATTGGTCGAATTGATGGATTGGGTGTCGTAAGCCAAGGTTGCTACAATAAGATGATGAAACTCAGCGCCGTTAGTCTGGTCAATGTCTTTTTGTTGATAATCGGTTTTTCTCGGTGTGACAACAACAATGTTCAAAATTAACTATTTTTAAAACTTTTAGTTACGTACCTCAATTGTATGCGTGACCGAATAAGAACTTCCTTGTTCGAACGTAGACAAAAGATCAATGTAATATTTTTCATAAGCAATGATATGAAAACCAGATTGAAAATTAAAAATATCATATTAATCTGAGTTCATATCATCCGACACTTCGAAAATAGGTAAATGAAAAGAAATGTGTCGAATGTAAAAAGTCAACGAAAAATAAATTATTGTTGGTTTTATAAATTAATATATAAATTTCTCGAATATATTATTAATAGTAGGAACTCGACACTTCTGGCCATATATCCGATAACATTTTAGAGAGTTGCGATCGAAATGGTCCGAATAACCAGTGATCAAAGATCCTTATCATTCGTGTAGCGCCAAAGACCCAGTTTAGTTAAATTTGCGCACAATATTAAGCACAGTTTTCACATTGGTATGTTGATTGCGACCAAATTTTAGCTATATTGATTTTAGCGTTTACCATCGACTTGGAATTTAATATCCAAAGTTCGTTCATTTAATGCTTGCTAAGAAATTATTTTATAAAATATTTGTTAATAAATTTAATGACTTTTCATTCATTGTATTGTCATAGGAATTAACACTTTGGTTTGTGGGTCTAACCAAATTCAAAATTGTGTAAGATTGTGTTATCTATATTGATTTTTTGTTCTTAGTTTGCTTAAAACTTTCAATTTCGAAATCCAAGAACTGTATTTATGCATTTATTATAGACTTATTGTATAGCCCTCGTAAATTCTTAGTTTCAGTTTAAGAAGAGTTTGCTAACTTAAAAAAAAAAATATATATATATATATAGCTTCGGTGGATCAGAAGTTTCAATACCATTCATGCTGAATTTGATATTATATAGCAGCTATGGAGTCCAACAAATTTTTTGTAAAACCTAAAACGTTAGGGGCATATCGCTAGAATTGGATGGGACGAGCGCTTAAATATAAGTGAAGCTTCTATTTATAACAGAGCTCGCAATAAGTGCTCTTTTTTTACAGGCAGTCAGAAAAAAAAAAACAGTTGCGTGCGGACACGATTTAAAATAAAAGCGAAGAGACATTTTAACTCTGTTTCATTTTCAAACGGTCTTGGTTCAATCAACGAGATTGGCTCGTTTTGCTCAGTTGCTGATGCTCAGTTGCTGAGAGTCGAATCAAGCCATTATCGTAACACGAAGCTCTCGTGTTCATCGAGAAGCATGAAACAGAAGACACGAAAGAATCAAAACGAAGTGCTCTGCTGAGAGAGTAAGCGAGTCTGGTTCATTTTTCTCTGTTTTTCGCTAAGCAGACAGCATATATATATTTGGTTGAACATATTTTGCGAGCTCTGGTTTATAAGAAACGACCAAATTCTTTTTCAAGTTGTCTTTCAATATAAAAAAGTAGTTGTTCATTTAAATATTATAGGGGTCTATTAATATAGGTACGAGTATATGTGAAGAATTCGTTCTTAAGAAGTCTCCATATTTTTAAGGTAAATAAAAGTGGGCGTGTCATGTTGATATGGATATTCTATGCGAATAGGATGAAAATAAGGAATTCAGCTAGGTGTCCCAAAAATTGGCATCAATAAAATCGTAAAACCAGACAGACTAAAACCAGAAAGTCTAAATCGACTCGTCGAGTTGATCAATAGTTTAAATATTTTTTGGGGCCTCGAGTTTCTTCTTTAATGCGTTACAAACTTTCTGTCAAACTGATAATACCATTTCGCACTACGTGAAAAACTTGCGCGTTGCAACACAGTAAGACTGTCCGTCTGTTAGCCACTTCGACTCTTAGCTAAGTTTGCTTTTGAGACCTGCTAAGCTGTCGAATACGCCCAAACTTGATCACAGCTACTGCATGTGAGAAGAGAAGTTTTCCTTGCTGTGTGTAAATTTGGTGCCGAAGGGTGAGTGTGCAAAAGTTATGAGGCGTAGGGTGTTTTTCGCTGCCATATCGGGGCACATGCTTAAACTTTTGCAATATAAATTTCCTGCTGAGTGTTGAAACGTATGTGTGTGTGTGTGTTTGCGAGGACTACTAGGATTTCTATTGTAGCTGCTGACTGGATTCTGATTGCGTGAGTTTTCTTAAAGTTGCCCAATTGCTGCCAGTCGCCATTTCTCGCTTTACATCTTATTAAACTTGTAAATGTGGTTAGCATGTGTATGTATCCGCAACCAACATACAACTTACCTGCGGCAATGGCTGTGGAACGCAGCTGAAACATGCTATACCAAATGTCTATTATCTTAAAATGCCCGCAAGGTACACACATAGATACACATATTCAAACAATGCTATGGAGCGCACAAAACTTGCGCATATTTTAAATGCTG
Source organism: Leucophenga montana (assembly GCA_035044765.1). Lineage (NCBI taxonomy): Eukaryota > Metazoa > Arthropoda > Insecta > Diptera > Drosophilidae > Leucophenga > Leucophenga montana. The sequence continues at coordinate 1,158,642 of JAWNNQ010001325.1, read as the reverse complement.
CACTCAGCGATAGATACGAGTAGCATGTGGCAGACAGCTACTAAGCTACTTGCAGCAAATGCTGTTGCAGCATTTCTTGCACGGTGCATGCTACAAAATTTCGCGAGAAATACACTTTTCAATGCGTGTATGTGTCTGTTCGTGTCCTGCGCTTATGTTGTCGAAATCTATTGTTGTAAATTTTGATAATTCATAAGTGCGATACGCGAGCAGAGCTTTAAGGACTTAAGCTCTGGCTGTAGCTCGTTGCAGTGCAACGTTGCTGTCGGAAAAGAACTTTCAAGTGGCATTAATTCGTCGACAGCAACAACACTCACTCAACAAAACTCACAAACACGCACCAGACTAACAGACATCTAACGAACCAAAACACTCAGCGATTTTCCTATACACATCAACATCAACATCAACATCATAACCATCATCATCTCTCTATCGGGCGTTTGCCTAAGTCATCTCGTACATTAACAGCGTAAACAGTGGAATACGTTGGTGTAAGCTAGATTAAAATTGTAAGTTGATATTTCTGATTGGTAACACTAGGGAACGAGAAAATTGCCCATGACTAAAACATACTTTATCCAATGAATTAAGGGTCGCTGAATGTAAATCCCTTAACATCAATTTTGTGTTTTTAGTTTATAATGGCAGTTAGTTTATAAGTTTAGTTTAAAAATGCAGACTGGAACACATGAGCTATTCAAAATATTTCCACTGACCTCACCAACGTCATATCAATGCTGATGCGATAAAAACTTTTCGTAGATATATGAGAATAATTTTCCCTAACAAACCACCCTACAAACTTATTGTCCGCTCTAGATAAATCAATCTTTAATCGAATTACCGAAGTTGAAACCTTTCGGCTAGCTAGATTCTCCTCTGGGTAAAACCAAAAGTATGTTGGCCTCCACGCAGTTCTAATTTAACCCAATAAACCGGGTTCTCTGGTGCTAAAAAATAGCCTACACAAAATGCCAGAGACTACGTATCAAGTCTCTAAAGGTTCCTAGCACTAAAGTGTGTGTACTTTTTATGATTAATTTTCTACAATGTACAGTGTGTTTTTAAAGAGGTATTGAACTTTAAAATGAAATAAAATATTTACAAATAAATGGAATGAATATTTTTTTTTGTTCGGTAAATAATTTTATGGCATTAATGATGCAAAATAATTTCGGGCATGTACCATGGGAACGTCTGAAAAGTTCCATCTTGATGCCCCCAATCTTGGCTTCCAAGGCTGAAATCGATGGTGAATTATCCGCTTAGACCAACGATTTCAAGTATCTCAAGAGAAAATAGTCCAGCGGTGTCAGATCACACGAATCCGTTTCTGGAGGTTATTTTGTCGTCAAAGTCTTTCCTCCTGTTGAGTCAAAATGCCTTTCAGACCATGTTTGAGTATTTTTGGAAACAAAAAATAGTTCTACATAGCACGATATCGGTTGCCGGTGACTGATGCATGACACCTACACATAAACTGCACTAAACCGTGAATTTTTCAGGGTGTGTCGATAGCTGATGGATCACCATTGCATGTTTCTCACACTAAATGCTTTAATTTTTCTTATTGACAAAGTCGTTGATGAAATTTGAATTTGCTTTTGTGAAAGGAAATGATAAATGAATGGGATGACGATTGGAGGTTTTTATGTAAATCTGATGGATTAAATTTTTGTGAAAATGGTTCTATTCTTCCGAATGATAGTTGTTTATATATTCTTATAACATTTTAATCAAGAAGAAAAGCTACAAAAACTAAAAAATGGGGGCCTCTTATATAGATTGATCCGACCTATGTGGAATATTTTATTAATTGATTCAACGTGTGATAAACAGAACTTAGAGTTTCTTGCTTAATTAACAACAAAGGCTAATCAAAATGTCTTACTCAATAAGAGGGGCTAAAGCCAACCCTTATAGTGGGGTTGTCACTTTCATATAATATACTTTATATTCAAACTTGAAAACTTGTATGTAACCTTATCGTTCTTCAAACAGACAGTCAGACGCATAGACATGTCTATAACGACTCGACTTTTAAAGCTGACCAAGAATGTATACCTATACTTTATAGAGTCTCCCACGCGTCCCTTTTTGCCTGTTACATAATCAATTTTACTAATAAAATATGTACTCATAGGGTAAATGGGTATAAAAATTTCCTAACTTACGAATTCAACTTAAAGTTATAGTTAAAATTAAAGATCTTTTGCTGCGTTTTGTTTGGTCGACGATTTAAAAGTTCGATAGTTTTAGCTGATTTTTCTAAATGTACGACCACAGTGCCTGACACGTATTGTCAATGCATTCATCGGTGTCCTGTTGTACTTGTTCTACTGGCTGTCCTCACTGTTATTCTTCTGGTGCTGAGCCGCTGCTGTTTAAATTAGTTAGCTAGCGAGAAACCAGAACTCGTCTATCTGTGTTTGGATGTGTGTTTGGATGTATTTGTCTATAGCTCTGATATAATTTTCCTTGTTGGTTTACGGTTTGGTTCGGCATCGTCAGCAATGTCGACAGTCTGGTTTGGCTTTCGCACTCTTAGAAAATCATGATTTTCGGAAGCCTGTCGCTTCAAGTTGTTTCTGTGGAGCGCGTATATAAATTTTTAGTAGTTCAATGTAGTTCTTTGTTAGTTAGTTTTGTGTTCAAAACTTTGATATTGCTGTGCATAGTCATTGTTTTCTTATTACTGTCGATGCCGCTGTTGCTGCCATTGTTCGAGTTTGTTCGAAAGTTTTTTGAGGCAATTGAAGTTGCTTATTTACATGAGCCAGTAATTGTAAGTTTGCTTTTGAATTGAATGAGTAGGTTGTGGCACAGATTGAATTATGTAGTGGAAATTATTGAAACTTTGAATTAAAAGTTTTATTCAAAAATATGAATCATACTTATTACATATTTAGTAATCGAGAAGTTGAAAGGAAGTTTTTTATATGTTTATAACTTCATTATACGCTGTATCCCTGGGGTAAAAGGGATACGAACAGATCTCGTAGACTATCAGGCCTGTTCCGGTTCTGAGTTTCGGGAAGATTTTGCGATAGTGATTTCGATAAAATGATAAATTGTTCACGTATGAGATGATTTTGCTACATGAATTCACTTGCCTTGAGTAGTAAGAATTGCACTTGATCAATGCCACGTTCGCAAAATCTTCCCGAAAGTGAGAACATGAAGAGAAATCTACCATCAGTGTGAAGAGTATTAAAGCTTTTGTTCTACCGAAGTTACCGTTTGTCCTTGTTTTTTATTAATTATAATTTTTTATAATTTTCGGCCCACTACGAAATGTAATCTATGGTTCATACAAGAAGCCTTAAACAAGGTCTAGGGTATCTCGAAGTCGAGCCCACTTCATTGCATCGTTCTTTCTTGGTTTCTTATATCTTCAAACAAACCATTCATTTGATGACTAAATCACATTAATAAAACACTCCAGTTGCTGACACAATTTGAACTATGAAATTTCCTTAAATCACGTTGATATCATATATCATTAACCAATCAGGACCATTAGTCATTGATATTATGTAAAACGGACATGCTATATGCTTTCACGTCGCTGTAGTATAGTATATAACTTTTGGGTTTGGCAACATTTTAATATCCAAAATGCATTTTCGCCCAAAGTTCGAACCCAATCTAAGCAAACTACAAAATGACAATGCCAACTATTAGTCATGGCGCACATTCAATCCAGTCGCATGAAAGTAGATAATGCATGTCCTACGTGTCGCACCTTTATTTCAACATTGTGCTTACCTATTCAAAAATAAGCAAGCAAGGATTGTCTATCTAGTTATCTGTCTGTCTCTGAGTGAAACTATGCGCGAAAGCAGACTGTAAATCTTGCACGCCAATAATTCAATAATTTTACGCTTAAATCATAGCAAATTAACCCATTTCCGGCGTAGACAGCGCCACATAAATTATCCGATTGCAATGCGCCGGACTGAATGGCTGTGTTTTTACTTCACAACTTACTTCTATAGCTGCGTGACAGCCATTTTGCATTGTATCTAGCAGACAAAGTACCGCGCCTTAGCGTTAAAAAATGAGATAGAAATGAATGCAGATAGCGTGTAAAGTTAGCTAAGTAGAAAGATTCGAACTGAAAGGTAGAGTTTCGAAATGACGCGGCTAAGAAATGATTGCCTTTGTTTTTCGTGCATTTCTCTTTAATTTTTAAATTGGTAGATAGAAAACTTTTCGGTTTCTCTAGAAAAATTACATTGTTCAAAAATGTAACCGAATAAGGAGATATGTATACAATGTTGTGAGTTGATTAGCGGATACAAACTGACTGAGAATGAAAATACAGTTAGTTTTCGCTGTTTATACACTGTCCTGGGGGGGGGGTTGGTTTCAGGGGTATACTAAGTTTTTGCAATTGTATGTAACAGGCAGGAGGCATGGCAGACGCCATGAATGAGTTAATCTGACCCTGTCCTTCCGTCCGTCCTTCGATTTTGGAAACTATAAAAGAGAGAATCTTCAAACTTGGATTTTTAGATTCGTCTGGTTAGCTCGCAGATCAACTGTATTTTGGATGCTACGCCCACAACGCACACAATAAGGCTATTTATCCCTAAATTGTTTATATTGTGTTTGCTCGAATTTGCTCGGCTCAAACGCATCAGGTGTTGTTGGTACCATTTCCCTATAATGGTTTTATTGCGTTTGAGATGCACTGCCCACAGCTGATTCCACCATGTGAGCTTACATACATCGGATTTGCTATCGATGTTGATGCATGGAGTTCTTGACATGTGCCTAACCTGACCATTTGACGTTTGTGATTTGACATTATTGACCAGCATTTACTGCTGGCGCCATTTATTTTTATTGGCAAACAGCGGGAACTAACTAATACTCCCAATACTTTATGGGGTCTCAGATATAATAATAATGTGTTACAAATGACTAATCGCCTAAAGTAATTACCGGTATTCGTGATTAGCTCCATGAGAGGAGTCAAGAAGTCGCACTGCTTTAAAATTTGGGTACTCGCAACCGTTTTACCTCAGTAGAAAAAGTCTTGCACAATAATAAAGATTTGAACTGTGAAAAATATATGAACTCTCACTTTTAGCAGTTTTTAAACACAAAAAGGCATATTGGTTGTTTTATCAGCTACATCGATACAAGTTTAATTTTTGTCTTCGTCATTTTTAAACAAATACCATCTATTATTAGACTATTGTCAAATTTTGAGCAATCTGCTTCATTGCGTTTGTGTTTGACAGTCATTGAAATCAAACATGAAAGAAACACAGACGGATGGAAGTCAGAATGAAGCCACGCAGATACTCCACTGAAACTCATAATATGGACTGCCTTTACAGCTTTTGTAAGTTGAAAAGATACATGTTTCGTCCACGGTTATGAAATGGCGCAAAAACTCCTCCGGAGTGTGGTTGACTGTGCAGACTGTTCAAAATATGACCGTAGTCTAATTATAGAGTGTGGTTGTCAATACTAAACTTGTTTGCAAAATACGAGCGCCATCTTTTAGATTTTGAATGCTCAGTTTCTCAATGTCCGGTAAAAATAATGGTCCATTTTCTATCGATTAGCACAATCTCTTTCGTGTATGTATTTTTTTTTTTGTCATCCTGAAATATTAGATCGCCGATGCAGAAAAAGTGCTTTGCTTTTCAAGAAAAACGGAAAAATTGTTCCTAAATAATGTTTTGTTTCTTAGCGTCATTCACTATTACACTTATTAAGCCCAGTTCTCAAGATAGGAGAAACGCCTTCAGATATCTGTTTGCTGAGCTGTATGGTACGGTTTATTTCTTTGCCTGTTTGGATTTCTTTATCCGCCACTGTATTTTCTCGGAAATATAAACGGTCAAATATCACAGCTTAGTTCGAACTCTATTGGGACATTGTATTAATGGACTCGGCATATGTAAAGGTTTATATAATCTCTCAAGTTCACAGTCATCTTGGCTGTTCCTTTCTACTGTATATTGTGGACCAAGATATCTATAATCCAATATAAATCCGCTCTAAAGTTCCAATTACATTCGTAGTGATTTATTCTGGAACAGAATTGATTTAAGTATCATGCAAAAGCATATCATAAGTTTGTATTGAATTCATAATATACTATTCCATGCGACTCAAATCATGAAATGATTTCGTAGATTCTGCTCGTAATCGATGGGTTGTGCTGAATTAAGTACTGATATAAGTATTTACACATTATCAAAGTCCAATTAAACTATCCTACATTATATATGAGTACGTAATCTATTCAATATTTCATCAATATATAGTAGATTTTATTGATCAATATAATTATTATACTCACAAATTCTTTCTCGCAGTGTAGCATACGAAGTTCTGCGATTGTAAAAGTTCGCATTGCATTACCAATTGCACGATTCTTCGTTTTCAAAGTTTTCTTAGCGTTAAAATGAATTTCCAGTTGGCTTTCCTTTCTACATTTGCTACTATCTAGCGCCAAACAAAATGCGTTACCAGTCAAACTTTCGCACAGAGCTTGAAACGAAGTATGTAGTATGTGCACTTCTTTTTATGATTTTTTTCATTCTTTTTTGCACCATTCACGATTCTGCAGGATAAAACATTGCTCCCACTAGTTAGTCATGCGGCGCACAATTTATGTTGTAAGTCGAATAAGTAGCTGAGAAGCAGGAGCAGCAGCATCAGCACAAGTCTGGACATCTACTCCACGGACAAAGTACTGCCTGATGTGCTATCAGTTTGAGTGCTTTGCTGACAAATGTTGAAGCGTATCGTATGCCATATCTATCATCGTATTTTTAGATGTTCGAGAATCGTTAGCTGCTTGTAACTTAAACGCTGCAGAGTCGTTGGCCGAATGTACGATAAAAACTATGTTAAAGTATGTTGTGGGAACTGCTACCAAAAAAAAAAAAAAAAAAGAGAAAAAAAACAACCCCATCTCGTTAATTTCTGCGCGTCTAGACAGCGCATAAAATGTATTACTCCAATGCAATGTGGACAGTTTTATTTCATTTACGGTCATCGATTACTCGCTCACACTTGGTGCTTTGCAATCATATGGAATGCATGTTAATTATAACAATCTCACTCTTTCATTTTGAAATAAATTTGCTTTTCTTTTAATGATACAAATCAATTGGTGGCGAAATCTGCTTCGTACGAAGGTAGATTAATTAGCTCTGATAAAATAATAAAATCATAATTTTTTGGTTTATTCGTTTTCTTCATTTAGCGTTGACAGGTATTTTATCTAAGGAATATTTTGTGCAAGTAAGCAAGAAACAAAATTTTAATTATTTAGGACAAAAATTTAAATATCTCAGCAGTACACAAGTAGGTATCTCACTTGTACGCTAATAAAATCGCCAATCCTGCCTTGCATTACAGAGGACTAGTGAATTCACTAGCCCTCGATAATGTAGCAGAGAGTCACTTTAAAAATAGTTAAAAAATCGATGCTGAACAAGAATATATATATATATATATATATATAAATATATATCTCATAAAGATCGAAAGTATTATTACCTCATTAAAATAAGAACCTAAAAAAGTCTTTTTCAATATAAAAATTAGAAGTTTGAACCACTTGGACTTGCTGATCACTTCAGATCATATTATGGTTCAAGTCTAGTGAATATTCCAAACGATATTCATCCTATTGGTTCAATTATTAAGTTTAGAATTAATCCTTTCTCCAAGCGATTTGATAGAGAAACAACACTTGGCGAGCGGTGCGTTTAGGCAACTCTGGTCAGACGAACCGACCGGCCATATGTACATACTAAGGGAAGTGTCCAACTGTAACTATTGTGTGCCAACTCTTGATTTTTAATAGGATTATACAGTGTCAATACCAAATTGGATAGGCTGGGAGAACCACTCCACGAGCTCCATAAACTCCATCATGTTCTATACCGACAGAATCTGAAGATTAAATAAACCCTGCAGCGTTTATTAAACTGAAATGGCCACAATAAAGAAGGCAGTGGAGTAAAACCGACAGGCAGTATTTAAGTCGCTGACATAGTCACCACAAAATCCAAGATGGTCACAAACTGAAGCAAATATCAATACGAGCGGTCAAGTAGTGACTTTTGCTGAAGCTACAAGAAAGAAGAATAGGCTATAGCATTGGGCATTTTGTGACTGTCCTGCACTAGGGAAATGAGGAAAGAAACACCTGGCAGCCAAGGTTCTGGAGAAGTCACAATATTTTGTGCTACTTAGCTTCATCAACTTCATAAGTTGGTGGAGCTTAGACTCAGGAGTTAGATCCTATGGGATCGCAATGTGTATTTTTACGCCTAACTGAGTTGGTCTGGCTGCTGACACCTTAACTGAAGTGAATTTAACCATATCACGGTCATAACAAATATTTGAAAGTCACAAGACTTAAGTCCATATATCTGTAATCTGATATCTATTAAAGTACTCAAATTGTTTAAGATGTTTATTATTATAAAGCTCTACAACGGTGCTAAAAGAAGCAACGAATTCAACGAACTGATGATTCTTTGGAACATAATATTCTTCGTGCGCTTTTCTATGCCAATACCAATGCTCAACAGCATAATGGTTTATAATTGAAATGTTTCAGTTTTAAAGGCCTGTTCACACGATCAGATGCATAGAAAATAGTTAGGAAACTCAACTAGAAATAACAGTAAACTCAAGAAAAACTGTTTAAAATTCTGATTCATTGTCACATATACCTATATAAACGATCCATTACTCGGCACTCTGTCATCATTTCAGAAGTGAAGATGGTGCGAGACTTTTAAGAACATATGTTGTCATAGAGTGGTGATTCTTAGAAAATATCAAACAGGTTTGGATAATATTTTACATAAATCTCTTAAATTTGGTTAAGACTTATAGACCTACCCTTTTTACTACTTACTTTGTAGCTAATGTATAGCAAATCAATTTTATGTTATTAGTTAATAATTACAAGCATGCGCTCAAGCGTGCTCGCCACTAAAGCCACGCGACATCCTCTCAAAAACATATCCTTTCTCCTGAGACATCGCCTAAATCATTTGCTGCTGCTGCTGTTGTTGTAGCGCTTTCCCTTTGCTGTCGGTTGCCTGCGGGTAATGTCGCTTACGTGTTTAAACTATAAATGAACTGGAAATGGATTGCCTTTCGTGCACACTCTACTCGTGCACGCCATTGACTGTTGCCATTATAAAGTCTTTAAAATATGAAAACCATAATAGTAATACACAAAGTTTATTATAGGCGTGCGCACGTTTACGCTAATATCCGTTCATAAAATTTTAAATTGAACTGCAATATGAATAATGGTCTTTTCAAATGAGATTTTCTTGTATTCTTTGTACTAATTGAAAATACTACGTATTGAAATCATCGTTATTTTGTTATAATTTTCCAGTAAAACTTTAATTTAAAGTATTTCAAATACAAATTCAAGTCAACCGCATGTAATGAAACTAAAACTAGCTGAGCTCATTAAGTATTTTAGTTACGCCCACGCAAAAATACGTGCATTACACACGCCTCTGCAGACATTCACCCATAATACGCACACCCGTAAAATTTTGTTTCCGCCACAACAAGAACAACAACAAAAATAACAATGTCGGAAATTTAATTGTAAATTGAAAATTATCATTTTATATGCGTATGCGCTTCACTAAAACCAAAGTCTATCCATAGTAAAGCGCCCACAACAAAAATATTTTTAATACCTTTCATAATCATCGACTAATAACTAGAATCAAAATTAGCAAATTCAGAAATCAGCACGCACAATTGACAAATTATGTTGCAGCATTTCCGGCCAATTGACTCATTCTGACAGCAAAATTTATGGGGTGTGCGCGCGAGGTTTGTGGAATGTACAATAGTTTATGTATGTGTGTGGAGGGTTGTTATTTTCATACCTATCCTCTATATAAATGGTAATTTGCGCGCCACACACGTCTTTCTAATTGTACGGAAATAGGAGTATTGTCAATTATCATTTTAGTTTCTGAGTTATTCATTAAGCGACATAATTTACAGGTATTGACAAAGCAGTCGACGCCATTATTGTTGTAGCTACTATTGTTGTTGATGGTGTTTTTATTTCAAAATTTCTGTGGTGGTTGTTGGTTATGTGGTTAAGCTTGTTTGGAATGTACGACTTTGTGTGTGTATCGTACACAGACAGGATTCGGTGAATATTTGAAATCTGAAAATCAATTGGGAATGCATAGTACATATATAGTAGTGAAAAAACAGATATATGATTGGAAAGGTATTGTTGTGTAGAGTTAAAATCGCATAAACGAAATAACTGGTTTTCTTTATACTAATAAAGAATGAAAACTTACAAACGGCGATACCTAACTGTGTGTGCGTTTGAATTTATCTTCTCTTTCCGCTTTCACACTTTATTTCAATAACATGTTCAAAGTTCTTTATTATATTGGTTGATATTTGGCGCGCATTTCATAATTTTGTTTATGCTTGAAGTATATCACTTCAGAATTTCCATACAGTTGTTTAGTAATGCAATTAAAAATACGGTCAGCGGAAATGGTGGATCAAAGGGGATACTCGCAAATTGGTTGTTCGCATTCAGAAAGTTTTTGACCATTCTTTTATGTTTATCTAATCCAGGTCTGATTGGCCTTAACTTGTTTGTAAACGGTTAAACTATCGATTAAAAACATAAAACATGGGATATTGGAATTATTTGTTGTTGCAACAAGAGAAAACATTAACTTCCATTGTACCGTTATTCTGCCGCTCAGTTAACAAGGACATGTAAAAACTATTTATAAAACGAATTATAATTGCTATAGAGTTTTAAGTATGTAGGAGCAATACCTTCTATTTGTTAAATCGCGGTCATATAAAAACTTGTGTTTTTTATGATTATAAAAAGTCTTCATACCAAGTTTCACACCAATACTTCAAACAGTGACGGAAAAAGGTTCTGTTACACTCACAGACAGATAGACGAACATTGTTAAATCGATTCGTCTTGTGCTGATCACGAATCTGTACACATTATGGGGTCTTCGATTCTTCCTTTAAGGCTTTGCAAAAATTGTGACTAAATTATAATATTGATAATATTGATACTATTCACACTCTGTTTGAAGTGTATAAAAAAAATATATCAGCTATAACTCCGTCATTTTCCATTAATCAATGTTTTCCATGTTCAGCGCACCCAAATTCCAAAAATAATGTAAAAGAAAGTTTTTAACTTTCTAAAATGAAATGTACATAGTTTTTAAAAAAACTTGGAAACATTTTGGTTTCATAAATTTTATTACTTTTATACCGTACACACATGCGGCGGTGTTACAGAAATCTTTAAACAAAAATCCGTCTGGGTATTTGAATTTCTCCAAAAAAGTTCCGTAGGTGTCACAGAAATCTCCGAGATTTGGTTGGATGGTTACTTCGTAGGGATGGGCACTTCGCACAATTATCAAGGGGCGTGTCACGCTCACTTTTAGGGGTAGGCTAAACAAACTTACATCCCACGTTTAAGTTGTTAGATTTTACAAATCCCTACCTAAATTCGCAGCTTGAAACTTCATGTGAATTGCATTAAAATTTCGGTACCATCGAAGTTCATGGTTTTGTTTTTATTTCTTCTTTTATTCCTTTAAATATAGTAAACACTGAAAAAGGCATTTTTGTTTATAATATAACCATATTTTGCAGATAGTTACAAGAAGTACATTTGGATTTGAGCTCTACGGAATTCTGTAATAACAATTTGTCGAAAGTTCTACCAAATTCGATTATTAAAATTTAATTGGTAAGTTTAATTTTTCCGATTACTGTTTCTTTATTAAATTCACCACGTTGTTTACTCTCACCAACTGTTCCCAAATACGACCAATCCCAATATATTTTGTCTTATACGCGCTCATTTAAGAAGCTTTTTTCGTTCTCCACTTTTCTTTGTGCCCACTTTTTTAGTATGGCAGCTATAACTGTTATACATACTACATACGCTCTTTTTTCACCACACAAACAAACAAACAAAAAAATAAAGAAAAGCTTTCTTCATGCAAAATGCTCTCATTTTTGTAGCATACCACAAGGCGCAATTAGAGCAGCACAATTTGAAACACTTCGTCGACATCTACGGTCTCTTTCATGCATTGTTAAGAATATGACGTGGAAATCAGCTGTTTTTGCTTTATTTAAATTTAAATTAAAGTAAAGTCCTTTACCGTTTTTCTTTTTTATGCATTGTAGTTTTAATTTTAAAGGCTCATATTCAGTGGTGATAGAAATCTCCTTCGCCTCAAAATCTCTAAATTTCATCCAAAAAAACTAAATTTAATGAATGAAATTTGAAGATTTATTGCCGAAAAAAATGTCTGTCTCATTCCCGATGTAAATAAATCAAATTTCTTCAATTATTTCATAAATTAAAAACCAACCATAGGAAATTTAAATCATATTCATTTAAAAAGCGACGAGACTACTTAGGATAAGAACTTTGCTTTAGCTTATATTTCTGCAATCCGAATTAAAAACCACCTACACACATTTCAAGTTACTTGCTTTATTTTTCTATGTAAACATTTTCACATTTTCACATTTTGTCATTGTTTTATTTTCTTTCCCACATTAAAAATAGGCGTTGTTTCGCATATATTTTGACTTCATCTGTTAGCTGTCATTTCGAGGTGGGTGCAAAGTATATTTGTTATTTTAAAAACAGACAACATTTCCATAAAGCGTTTGGGAATTTTCATTCCTGTCAATGAATTTCCCCACAAAATTTCTGCATAAATATTCATTTGTAAGAAGAACATTTCCTCACATTTTACATTTGCATATTTTAACAGTGCATAATTTTGATAAAGAAGTAATATTCCAGGTAACATACCTACAGAACCAGCAAAAAAAAAAAAAAAAAAAAAACGCTAAAAATTTGTTTTGCTTCAACAGCAAATTTTCCAGAATAAAATATTTATTCGAAAAATGCGAACAAAAAAGAAAGCTGAAGAAGAAAATCTTTTGCAAAATGTTGAAAAGTATCTCGACTATGTGTGCTGCAGCAGGTTTCTAGCTTTAGTAGACAGACAGATAGATAGATAGATTTATTCGCAAATGCAACGCTGCATACGCTCTCGGTGTTGCATATTTAGCTATAGATACATATATATGTATATATATATATATATCCATTGTAACTATGTGTGCCTTTGTGTTTGCGTGTGCGTGTTTTTAGATAGATTCGAATAACGCGCACGAAATAAATCCTTTTAAAGCGCAAAAACGAATTTAGCTATGACATATATAAAATAGATTTTTATATACCATATAGATACACTAAGCAAACAGCATGCAGTATCTTTAGTAGCAGCTAGCAGTAAGCAAGCGTATTATTGTCTTTAAGAGAGATAAGCTGCAAATAAATAACTTACTGCTATTTTTTACTGGTATAGCAAGAACATAAACAAATTTTCGTTTTTAATAAATATTGTTATGTAGTATATTTATGTACGGTATATAATCCTCCCATTCTCTAGTTGTTGTATCCCTGTAGAGTTAGCATTCTACAAATAAGTTTAATCAAACCTTTTATTCGTGCGATATAAAAACTAGTTAAAAAATCTTGTGATAGACCAATTTTTTAGCGATATACGGGTTGAGGCAACTATATTCGAAGAGAACTAGTACTTATAGAAGGTTCCAACCATAAAAAAGTGGTAAAAATAAAATGATAATCAGTAATGAAATGGGGCTAAGGAGAAATGGGGCTATATCAAAATATCTTTGCGTACACGAACTCTTGAATAGCACTAGATATCCGTTCCAAATTGACCCGGACTGGTGGATTAAAACCGAACCGTTAAACCGAATAGGTAATTTTTCTTCTTAAGTTGGCTGTCAATGTCATTGACATGCATGCCAAGTTTGAGCGGGATGCAATAATTAGTCTATGTTTGACAGCTACTTGTTTACGACGCGAAAAGTTTGTATTGCGATTTTTAACATGAAAAAAAAAAAAAAAATTGGACGAGTTTGCTTGAAATTTTGTGTTTCTAATGGAATAACGCCAACGCAATCATTCCAAATGTTACAAAAGTGTTTTGAGGACTCTACTCTATCGAGAACGCAAGTATTTGAGTGGCATAAAGCATTCAGTGAGGATCGTGAAATCGTAGAAAACTTGCTTCATGCAAGTCGACCTCTGTTAACGACAAAAACATCGAAACAGTGATGGAAATTGTGCTCGAAAATGGCACAGAAAGATTGGCATTAGAAAGACAGCAGAGAAACTCAACATCTTTTATGGATCGATTCAACACATTTTGGTTGATGTTTTGGGTATGAAATGCGTCGTCGCCAGACTCGTACCAGAAGACCTGAATTTTTTGCAAAAATAACGTCGAGTAGAGGTAGCTGATTACTGCACGACGTCGAGACTGCCCAACAATCTAAAAATTTTAATTTTAAAACGATTTGGGTTCGCTAAACACAAAAAACATACCGATTGTTTTTTTCTCTTAGGCCATTCACATAGCTAACGGTATATTTGTGTTTCTTGGTATATGATTTTACTTAAACCAGCGAGTAGCAAAATAGGAAGAAAGGTGATTATCCGTTTAACGGTATTCAATTCGTTTAGATCGAATGAAATGAAGTTTCTAGCAATTTTTAACGATTTTCATACATTTTCCTCATTTGAGTACCTTTTTTCAACAATAAAAAGTTTCAATATCGCTTTTTTGATCGATAGTTTAATCAGTTCCAAAAATTTCAAAGCCAATTGGTCAAAGATCGGATAAAAAACGAATATTAAATGAAAATGAGGCTGTCTGCAACGTTATGGTCACTGGCGACCGCTATCGAGAAATGATAACTAACGGAATTGGAAGATATAAATCTCGATGAGGTCTGGATTCAAACAGACGATGTAACTTGCCAACCGCCACTCACACTATCAACCATTTGCGCAAAAAATTTAAAAATCGTGTCATTGGCTGTTTCAAACATGTCAAATGGCCAACTCTGAACTTCGACTTAGCATCATTAGAGTTCTTTCTTAAGTTTATGCTGAGCAGACTGCTGTTCCAGAATGGACTACTGCCGAGCCAGACGAGGTGGCCAATTCAATGAAATCATTTTGCATACTTAATCGGAAGAAGCATTGTATCAAACGAAGCTCAATTCGTTGGAAAAATTAAGTTTTTTTTGTTTTAATTGCTTATTTATAATTCAAAATATATATCGCACACCCTTTAATAATACGCTGGTTCAGTCTAACAACTTCCAGTATCGCAAAACAAACATGATCAGAGTACAACATGAAAAGAATCACAGCTTTCTGAAAGGTGAGCAGAAAGGCTATTTGGACCCTAGTAAGGAGTATCGACCGCTTATTGTCGCACAGGATATGGGACGTGGTTAACATTATAAAAGTCCTAAAATAGCAAGGAAGAAGAAAGTCCTAAGAGCACTTCTTCTTATGCCACAGTTTCGTCTTGTGGAAATGGAGATATACATACTTCTTGTATGAAATATTAGAAATCTTTAGAATAGAATTTAGGAACATAGTAATGGAAAATCTTTCTAATCGCTGTAATACAAAGTATCGTACTGTGTCAACAAATCAAAAATTCAGTATGTGCCATTTCTATAGGGACAAAGAAATCACTTTATCCCATCGCATTCTACTAACTGAGTTTACTTAAACTAAAACAGTGGCCCATATTGCTTAAATCTGTAGCAGTTTGAAGTTCTTCTTTAACTATATAAAAGGTAAAACGATTTTGTTTCGGTTTATTTTTTTAATATTCTTATTCTTAATTTAAAAATACAATTTTATAAAGGTCATATGCAAATCTTTCTTAAAATAATGTACGGATTATATATTTACTAAGATATTTCCTCCACAGTCAAAAGTTTCATGTAGTTTCTGCTTAGCTGATGGACATCGATATTATCGGTGGTATTCGTGGCAGCTATCTTTAAATTTCTTCGATGTTGGATCCTCTTTTATGTCATTTCTTGGCCGCTTGAGTTTCTGTAGTATTCGTCGGTATTCTTCAACTGTTATACGTCTTTTTACCATTGGTGCAGGAATCTCAACCTCTTCAAATTCTTTAGGTGTTTGAGATACAGTTCGTTAAGTTTCCTCCGCTATAGTTCCTGGAATATAATCCTTCCCTCTTACGTTGCTCCAACACCACTGAAGCCACACGATCATTTATGCCTTAGGAGTAGAAAACCAAGTGCTTCGCGCGCGGTTAACTTTTGTTGGATTTTGCTCCACTTGGAACACCCAACATAAGACTAAACTAGTAGAATTTTACTAAGAAAAGGCAACTTTGCTAATATCACACCAGGTACATTTAATTTATAAGCATTAAATAATAATGAAATGCCCAAGGAATTTTTTGTTTGATGTTCGGGAACAAAAAGGCAGTCATTGGGTGCCAAATCAGCACTGCACGGCGGTTGACCCATCAATTCGATGGTATGAGTGCTCAAAAACTCGCTGGTGTGACGCGATGTGTGAGAGCTCGCATTCTCATGATGGAGAATTATTCTTCTTCTCCGAATCTTCTAAGACTTCTGGCAAACAAAGGGTTATATCGCTTTTAAACAATTTTCGTTCATTGAAACACTCCAGCCTTAATAATACATGTCGAAAATTATGAAAAATGATAGAAAGAAAATTTTTTCAAACCACATTAAACAAGGCAAATATTGCTCGTACGGCAAAACGTTCTAAGTACGTTTACGCAAAAATATCAAACTTTCCAATGGAAACGTCAGAAGTACATGGCAACACTTAGCGTTGCTGAGGTCAGGTATATAATTAGCGCCCCTCGTAAAAGGATATAGTAAATTTGTGCAAATGTATGTAACAGTCAAAAGAAGGTATGACTGACAGACTTCATAAAGTATATATTCTTTATTAACAAAGGAATACGATGTCGATATAGACCGGTCTATCTGTTTGAACATCGACATCTTGAAGACTATAAGAGATACAGATTTTAAGTTAATCAGATAATGCATATTAAACGAATATGCCAAAGTCACTTTAAGGGGTACTTTATACAAACCGACCCGCATTCTTAAGTATTTGTTTGAAATTTTTTTGTTTTTGTTTATTACGCTAGCAAGTCCAAATTTGGCATATCGTACGGAAATCCTAATGAAATTTTTCGCCTAGAATTTCACGTTTTGAACTTATCAGATCTTGAGAATATGAATTTATTTCACCTTCTTCTGAAAGGTAAATACTGGCCACTTTAACGAAACCGAATAATTTATTCGGATTCGAAAACCGGAACACCGGGATCGGTTTGGAATTTTAATAAATTTTTGTTGAGTTTAATGTCACTTCTAGTCGAAGTTCTAGTAGAGGTTTGATACAATTTTCAATGCAATATGAGTATGTGTCACATAAATATGATCGTCTGAATACATGTTGAGCTTATGTAATAACATAAATCAAAAATATATTTAGATGAATGGCCAAAATTAGAAAAAAAGAGATTTTTCGTGTTCAGCGCATCCAAATTACCCTTCAAAATTACACGTTTTTATCTTTCTAAACTTATGTGAACCACATTCGTTCTAAGAAAATTGATGTGATAGAATATTATAAAATTTATTTTTCATAGATTAGTACTTAAATTACTACTCAGTTTTCTAATGGGAAAAGCATCGTAGGCCTGTGTAATCTTTAAATATTGGTTTTAAATAGTTGTTTGGAGGATTTCAAGTTTCTCTATGGATGCTTAGATCGTTTACTGCTTCTATTGTCTGATGAAGCATTCACATCTGGCTTTCTCGAGTGTATAACAATAGCATTACTTTTCGCACCAGTATTCACTGCCACGAAGTATCTCAACTTCCAATTTCTGTTTGTCGTATCTAACCTTTTAGCTTTTTAATCTAAACATATTACAAGCTAGTATGTCTGTTCCCTTGAACAACTGTCATTTAGTTTAACCTTCTATTTGTAAATTTGTTTTAACGCATTTTCATAAAGCGCATTTTAGATTCGGTTTTAATAAAATTTACATATCGTATATTTCAAAATATTTCCTTGCAATATTTTTCACTGCTAGTTTTTATTGTTTTTACACTATTTGTTGTTGTAGTTGCTAGTTTCCGCTGGCAGCTCGTGGCATTGGTAAATGTATTACGCTGCTGCCTCCATCTTAGTTACTGACTTCACTATACATTGCTACTACATACGAGTATACGAGTATAATCTTTAGAGCACAAACCGGAAAAGGGCTTATGACAGCGATGGCGTCGGTGACAGCATACACTCGATTTTGTTGTTGGTTGTTATAGCTGCCATATGTGTCCGTGCTTCTGTTTTTCCAATGTCGGTTGGTCTCGTAGACTATCTGTCTGTCCGTCTGTCCGTCCGTCCCTCTGTTTGTCAGAAGACAATTTGTGCTCGCGCAAAACGCAAAATAATATACTGACAAACAGCATCACACACGCACACACACACACACACACACATCCGCAGAAATGTATAAGTATCTATGTATATAGTATATAGCATCATGTATCTGTACAATATATTTATGCTACATGCTGTGGCTTACATCGCGTATACGTAACATGCATTTCTACTGCCAAGCCAGAGCAGTCAACCAGGCAGCTGCAGCAAGAATCTGACTAAATCTAAATCAGTGTGTGTGTGTGTGTGTGTGTACGTATCTGTCTGAATGTATCTGTATAGTATGCTGAGTAGCTAGTGCTGATGTTGTTGTTGTTGTTGTTTGTGTGAAGCACTTTCGAGTGAATAACTTGTGCGGGTAAACATTTTAGAGATTTTGATAAATTGCAACTTATACGTTTGCTGTATAAATAAAAGATTTACGTAAATCGTCTGGTAAATGGCTGTAAAGAAAATGTGGCGGTAGATAAATGTCGAGCGTATGTATGAGCGTGCAGAGGGCTAGTAACATAAAAATAATATAAACAAAACATTAAGTTCGACGCTTTAATACGCTTCAGATGATCTATCGACGATCTATATATGTAGGTACTTGTAATACAATGAAACATTTTTTTATAAATGAAAATTACGAATTTTGATAAGGTGTGCTTATTACTTTAATATATTTAGGGCGTTTACAAGGTCTTGTAATAGTGCAAAAGTGCACAAACGGCGTTGTAAGCGCAACTGTGTTGCAACTTAGCACAGTCAGCTGTTTGAGACTTTGGTTTATTAAACTAATAAACTGCTTTGTGAATTATCAGCTGTTCAGCCTGAGTGTTACCAAAATTTGCACAGCAACTTGTTGAAATTCTTTGCTACACTGTTTTTGCAATGATGCAACTAAATTAATTGGTCAATGGTCTTCGTCGAGCAATGTAGTGCAAAATGTTGTAGTGGAAATTGGAAAAGAGTGTTTTTTTTTTAGAACTTTGAATTGAATTAAAGTACTGAGATTACATAAATAATATGCCATTAGTGTTTAAATATGTTTTTTCTCGGATATTTTACATTCTGGAAATCTAATTTTCGACCACTTTTTGAAGGAATGGAGCCGAATTTCGAAAATAGTTCGCATAATATTTCTCGCCGAAAAATCTTACCTCTAAAAAACACTCTGTATATGAACTTAAGTTGGTGCAACTCTACACAGCCTCAGTGATACCACAAAAAAATACCAAAAATCGAGCTGCCACTTGCTAAATTTTCGTGATTTTATGCAGCACTGTTTTTGCAACGTCTGAGTCTTTCTTGCACTTTTGAACTTACAAAGTTAATGTAATATAAGTATCTGCTCCGATTAGAACCAATGCTTGATATGTTTGGAGAACTCTTAGCTGTGACATTAATATTAAATTGAGAATATCTAGCTTGAAGCATAATCCTTTATCCAGTCTGATTTTTTGCGAATGTTGTGTGGGATCTTATGAACAGAAAGACAGATAGACAAACGAACATAGCTAGTTCGACTAGTCTTATTGAGCTGATCAAGAATTTATATATGTACTCTATATGTTCTACAATGGCTCATTTAAGGTATTACAAACTTCCATACAAACTGATAGTACACTTTTCACAAAAAAACTAAATACACGTATGTATATGTGTAGGGTATACATAGAACAAGTGAAGAATATGCACAGTAAGTCAGTTTAATGATGTTACATTTTCTTTCTGCTTGACGCTGCTTTGCTGCCATTTTTCCACTTTTCCCCAGTTTTAGTTTATTTTTTTTTCCTGCGTGCATTTAAATGCAATTTATTTGAAAGCTTGTTGAGCAACAACGTGTGTATATGCGTCCGTCCAACTGACTCTATACTACTTTGCTACTTTGTGCGTAACCTTGGCTAATTTTACACGTCTACTTGCCAAGTAGCAGCAGCAGCAGCCAAAGTGTTAGTAATAGTTATAGTAAAAGCAGCAGTGTCAGTCACCAAATAGCTACTTTTTTTATCAACATTAATGGCTTGTGTGTGCGCATCAAGCATTAGAGTGGTGGGATTTCTTAGTAGCTGACAACGGTAAGTAATATTGTATTGGTGGTTTTAAATTACATGATGCGTGAAATCGATATTATAAAATGTTCCACAAAATATGTGAACCATAATGCAAATAACCTATTTTTTCCTTTAATTAAATTTTATTTAGCGACCTATATTATGAAAATGAAATATAAATTTTAGCTGGTTCAAGGTATATTTTTTCTCAATGTGAAGCACAATAATAACCACTTTTTGTTACGCAAATAATATTTTTTGCCACGAGCGGTTATATTTCGGACTCAGCTATGAGTTCTCATCAGTCCGCAAATTATTTTACTTATACTATACTTATACTTATGCATATACTTATGCTTCCTAGATAATGTGTCCTGTGTATCGGATTAATTTCCAAAGACAAACACATTTCCTGGAGGAAGCATGTAATATATGTTATTTGTTTCTGCAAGTACGGCTCTGTGTGGTGCGCATTTTTTGGGGATCAATTTTTAAAATTTGAATATTTATTTTTCTTTAAATGCCACGCCCTCTTTTTAGGGTAGCTCCCATACAAACCAGTCGTCACCTTTTGATATTTTGTATTAAATTTTTTTGTATTGCTGTCTATATCAACTTCTTATGAAAGAACCGATCACATATGTATCAATGGGTGTGATTCCACCGCTTTTTGCAGTAGCCCCATATAGATCACCCACCATTATTCTGCGCTTAGTTAGTAAATATTAGCTTGAAATTCTATCTGGTGCCTTTTTATGGACGGCCTCTTTATATACATTTACAAATGGGTCATCATTTGAGATAACCCCCCTAGACCCACTGCTCGTTTTTGTAAAAACGTCTTTAGTTAAGTCAATACCATCTTGACATTCGATATGATGATTTCTTACGGACGGTGGTTTCTACTTATTTGTACGGCTGCTTCACTTACATATACTAATGGGCATGTGCCGTCCACTTTTTGGGGAAGCTTCTATACAGACGCGCCACACACGTTTATAATTTACAATACGATTTGAAATTTCGTGTGAATAGTATTAGAGCTTTGGTGGCTTATCAGTTTCGGTGATTATAGAGACTACCTACATATGTCCCTAGTTGTAGCATAGGGCAGACACAAATGCTATCCAACGAATTCTATCAGCCGCTAAGGTTCCTACTCCATACCATATTGCCGTTAACCAAATCTGACACACTCTTAAACGAATTTCTGTTTGTCAAATTCCGAAATAATAAATATATTTGAATTTATTTTTGCACTAATAATATTTAGAATACGCACAATATATACATAACAATGTCATCTGTAATTGGCGACCAAAAGGTAATTTAAACGCTGCGATACTATTAATTACGTTTTATGCCATACATTTTCCGAATTAATTCTGATTCCGTTCAATGGTCTTAATTATGAGTTTCAAAAAAGTTGTAAATGTCTTATAATTTCCAGGTCCAATTTCCAAGTTCCAAGTTTTTTATTTCTATGCTGCTGCTACTTCTTTTGATGCTCTTCACGCTCTTTTCGTTCTCTCTCTTCCCTCTATTTTTCAGCGTTTTTGCGCCGCTTTTCCTCTTCTTTGCGTTCTTTTTCTTCACGTTCTTTCTCCTCTTTCTGGTCTTTTTCTCTCTTCTCTTTCTCTTTATTTTCCTCCACTTTGCGTTCTTTTTCTCTTTTCTCTTGTTCTTTCTTCTCTTCTTTCTCTCTCTTTTCCTTTTCTTTTTTTTCTGCTTTCTCTTTCTTTCGCTCTTCGCTTGTTTTTCTTTCGCCACCACCTTCCTCTTTGGTTTTCTTTTTTTTATCTTTCTTTTTGTCGCTTGATTTTCTTTCTCCTCCACCACCACCACCAGCAGCAGCAGCACCACCACCCCCAGTACCTCCACCACCACCGCCACCACCACCTCCACCACTGTCACCGCCAAAATCACGACCATCCTTACCTGTAAAAATGTAACGCCAGACAATGGGTGCTACTACTGCAGCCGCAACATGAGCCACCAGATAAATCCAAAGTAATTTGAATCTCTGTTGTATGAGACCAGGCGCCAGTGTTCGCGTGAAATTTAAACTACATCCAGTATAGAAACCCTTTAAAGAAAATCCACAGCAATCAGATTAAACGCACTTAGTTCCGCATATACTACAATATCCGTAAATTAGTTCGTATATACTTACTGTAGCATAGACCAAGCCTACAAATACTAATCCAAAGCGAGCTGAAAACGAATCCGTTCTTTCCTGATTACGCTCATCCCAGACGATACAGACTGCGAAAAGCAATACAACTGTCGCACAAAACTCGATCAGTATCGCCTGCCATACTTCCATATCAGCGAGCGGTTCAGTGACGCAAAATGTTCCGTTTTCCCATGCGGTCTCTTCTTGGAGAATATTTACTGGATGTATGCCCATTGCTAATCCAAATCCAAAAAAGGCGCCCAGCAATTGAACGCCCATGTACATCAGCATCATTTTCCAATCTATGACTCCGAGAATGCAAGCGCACACGCTTACGGCAGGATTGATATGCGCTCCCGAAAGAAAACCAAAGCAGTGCACGCATACCATGATGACCAACCCGAAACACATGCCAATATCCAACAATGATCGCTTGATTGCTATATCGGTATAGGTGCACATGCAGCCCAGACATAGAAGCATCGCGGTTGCGGTAGCCTCGGCCATAAGCCGCTCAAAAAGTTCACGATCGAATTTCATTTTTTACATTAAATATTTAAAATTAAATATAAAACAAACATTGATTATTGATATAAACTCAAATACCTACTCATTCAAATATGAACAATTTTTTCATAATACTCTAATGCAAATAATTAAATTTTGTATTTTAAACATAAAAATGCGCAAGAACCTGATGAATCTAAAAATTCAAGTTTCTATCGTTTATAGTTACCGAGATCTCGTTGTGCAAAAATACGAAGGACGGGCAGACGGGCATAGCTAGTTATATCGACTCGACTATTGATGCTGACGAGAGGCACTAATTATATACCTGGCCAGGGCAACACTAAGTATTATCAGGTGTCAGTTGATATTTTCATTGCAAAATTTGACATTTTTTAACGTAAACGTACTCAGAACGTCATGACGTCAATATTTACGTGTAATAATTTTTCATAATATTCGACGTGTTTTATCAAGGCATGAGTGCTTCGATAAATTTCTAAACTAAAATCTTTTTATGCCGATCAAGCACCATTCTTAAGCACCGTAAAAAACTGGTACAAAGAGTTTAGCAGTGGTCGACGCTCTCTATAAGTCGATACTAAATTTAGTACTAAAGCTGTTGCTACAATTTAGATGCGGAAAATGTACTAAATTTGATCTTTTATTTGATTTGATTTAAATGACAAAAATATTATGAATATACGAGGCATATCCAGAAAGTAAGTGTACTGAGGCTCTCACGGCCGGAGAGATTTTATTTTTGTCATGTTGGCAACACGTGTAGCCTGACTTCTCCCCTTTGCAACGAGACCGGTCAGTACGTTGAGAACTATCGACGCGACAGCACGTTTCGTGAACAATGTCAATTCAGTCTCCCGCCAAGTGCGAAATACGCGGAGTCATCCGTTATCTCGTTTGGAAGGGAAAACCTCCGTTTGAGATTTATAATTAGGTGAAAACTGCATATGGTGATAAAGCTATGAATCGTACGAGTGTGTACAAGTGGTGTCGCGAGTTTAAAAACGGCCGTACGTCTGTGCATGATGATCAGAGGAGCGGAAGACTCGTCTTGTGCTGATCTCGTATATAGCTATATGCTTTAAGGGGTCTCCGATCTGAGCGGCGCGGGGGTATGTCAGTCGGTAGCCTAGCTTTTGGGAATTTAGTCGCTATTGAGCGTTTCTCGGGAGTGGACCGTGCGTTGTACGTATGTGAGTTTTACAAAACGGTAATTCAGCGACTGTAGCGCGTAGAAAATTCTGCAGTATTCGACATGTTCGTCATTTAAATGATGTGCCAAGTCCTCGACTCATTGGAAAATGAGTCGAGAAGTTTGAAGAGACCGGTTCAACGCTGGAAAAATCAAAATCCGGGCGTCCAAGGTCTTCGAGAACGTTTGAAAACGGTGACAGTGTTACTCAGTCTGTTCTGTTCAGAGCGTTATGTGGAGATGTTAGACGACTTCTTCGTGCCTGAACTGTAAAACTTTCCTGGTTATAACCAAAGAACATGGTTCCAGCAGGACGGAGCAACTTCACACACGTCCAACAGGTCTCAACCACGAGTTCATGGAATCAGGAGAGGTGACATAAATTGGCATCCACGAAGTCCCGATTTAACCCCTATGGACTTTTTCCTGTGGGGTTACGTCAAGTCTAAAGTTTACGGTAACAAATCGACTTCCCTGGCACAATTAAAAGAAAATATCCGTCACGAAATGGCAGCCATCACGGAGAATACCTGCCGAGCCGTCATAGGAAATTTTAGTACTCTATTAGGTGAATGCCGTGATCGCAACGGTTTCCATTTGGACAATATAATTTATAAGTAATAAATTCCCAAAGTGTGTATTTTAATATGTAATAAACATTTTTTCAATAAACTACTTACTTTTTTTTATCGATTTTTTAAATGCGAACTTTCTTTTGAGACACCTTGTACTATTTACACTCTGTGTGAAGAGTATAAAAAGAGAAAAATTAAGAGATAAAACTACATGGCCGTCAGAAATTGTAAAAATCTAGCCGTCCCTATTGGAAAACCCTGTAGTTAATAGACACAGTCTGTAACATCCATGGATTGAGGGAAATGGTATGTTGAGACCTTTGCCGAAATCTGCGAAGTATTAATTGCAGCAATTATGTCAGATTTAGCTTTTATTAATACGGTTTTAACATCTCTGGGATGATATCCTGTAAATAAATATTAATTGACAAATGATTACATCATTTTATAGTTGATGGTTAATATTTAAGTTTTATGGGTGTCTCAGGATTTGCGCCGGATTTGATTTTTAAATAAAAAACTGTTGTTTTTTGAAAATTTGTGAAACTTTTATTGAAACATAAATTAGACATCATGAGGTTATGTATGGAATAACACATCGGGTATATGGCTGCCTCGGCTTTGCTGGCATATACGGGCTCTTTTCGTGAAATTTTTCATAACCGTTTTGCTTAAACGTTGCGGTGTTTCATTGATGCAGCGTGGTTAACATTTCACGATAACGAACACCATTCACGGTTTGTGTTTGACCTGCCTCATTTTCGAAGAAAAATGGCCCGATGCCTCCAGCCCAAAATCCACACCAAACAGCGACACGCTGTGTATGCATTTGTTTCTCACAAATCACTCGTTGATTTTCTGAGCCCTAAATGCGACAATTTTGCCTGTTAACGAAGCCATTGAGATGAAAATGAGTGTCGTCACTAAAGATGATTTTGTCTTCAGCCAGATGAGCTATTTACCCGATGTGTTATTCCATACATAATCTCATGATGTCTACTTTATGATTCAATAAAAGTTTCATAAATTGAAAAAAAAAAACAACAATTTTTTATTTAAAAATCAAATCCGGCGCAAATCCTGAGACACTCTATATAAATTGTTTACCAGTATATGTCTTACTGCTTCACTGCTCCATCTCACAATTGTTTACTGACCATGACCTTTGAAATTCGAAGCGACTTCAAAAACTTGCATTTCAGAACATCATCTAAATTCTCATTTAAAGAAACATTAAACGCTACTTCAGTGCTCGTATAGATAAATACGTTTAGAAACCTTGAATACATTTATATTTGCGCTTCAACTACGCAACTTAAAAAAATTTGTATGCTGCCAACAAGGCCAGCAATTATTTTGGCGAAATAGTTTGCAGAGAAATTATTTTTACGAGGTACACATTGCACATATGAGTGCACATAAATATATTTATTATAAAGATGGGGGGTTTGACTGAAAAAAAAGAAGCAATACCGCCGACATGTTGTCGACAAAGACCGCGCAGCGCTTGAACAAGACGTGGTTTATAAATGACGACCCCAGCATACACAAAAGACCTAGAGCTGTGCCAAACACGCTTGACCACAAAGTAAAATGTTTTCGGGGCAACACAACAGATGAGAATCAATTTAAAATTGAAGTTGCTGCTGCTGCGCTGTTGAATTGCACTAAAATGTTTAGCTCAAGGTTGACAGTATATATTGAAAGGACAACAGGAGCAGCAGCAGCAGTGTTGGGAAAAATGAAAAACGCAAATACCACATGCACTCGAGGGAAATTTCAGTTCAGCGCATGCCGCGTCAAACACGAACATGGAAAATTGTTGCTGACGCTGTTCCAACAATAGCAATAATAATGTTGCTAGTCGAAAGTTGTTTGCTTGTAAGCAAAACCAAACCGAATTGCTGCCATTTGAGCTGAGAAACGTGAAGTGGTGTACAGCAGTTGCAGCTTCTATGAAAACTAAGAGCGAAAATACTTAAAAACGTATTTTCCACGACCTTGTTGCACTTTTCGACCCATGCAGCTTTGTTTGTGTTACATGCAGCAACACCAGCATCAAAAACTATTTGAGTGGATGTTTTATAGAAAATTTTACCTCCATTCTTATCAGCATCGTGAGTATGTGTGAAGTTATAATCTGCACATGGATTCTGCACATGCATATACGGAATTAGGTGTATAAAGGGTCAGTTTTTAGACGTTCTGCTTTCTTTTAGATTAGTAAGACGAATTTTGGATTGAAGTACAAAATATTCAATAGCTAAGAAAATGTTGTACCACAACTGTCTTCCAAATGGTGAATTTCGGCGGAGGAGCCAAAATAGCTTAGATTTCAATTGGCTACTGTAGCCAAACGGCTCAATATTTTGTAAACTGTAATATGTCGTTTAATCAAGCTCTGTTAAATACCTTTCAAACAAATTCTTCGATGGAGAAAAGACATTGTACTTTCCAAGCATGTTCCGTTGCATTCTTGGAAGAATCTGCATTCAGGGGAGTTATGTATACCAGTTACAAACAAGTGTTTCATCAGTCGACAGAGTCCCGTTAGTATGTCTGTCAGTAATCTTCTACCTAGTTGGAGCATTGTTTTCGTCCTGTTCGGGTCATAGCCACCTAGGGGTATTTTTTGCATGCCTTAAGTTAGTTGAATCTCATCTAGTTAGCGGAAAGTAGAAGCTGTTTTTTGTGGTTGATTTTTTTGGCTCAGTGGGTAGAGATGTAAACCGAGTTTTGAACCGAAACGTAAACCGAATCATAAACAAAACAAAGTGGATGTGAGATCAGAAGATCAAACAATATAAACATATGTGTGGCATGAATTTCACCTTTTTGACGTTTGTGGATGGGTTTAAGTGTTGTGAATAACTTTCTTGCGCATGCAAATTATCCACGGATATCGAGTCAGTATACATCAACACATTTTCAGAAAGCAGACACCTTTTAGATCATTTAACTCTAAATGATGAAATATGGATGCGAACTGTAGAGGACAAACTGACTAAGAAAGACCACTACGGTACAGATCTTTCGTGGTAAGGAAATTATTGGTATGCCAATGAAAACGCATTAACTCGTGTGTATAAACGTGAGCTTGAATTTATATTTCGTGCCAGCAGATAAAACGTCCCATATAAAGAATACTGTATAAGTTGAAGGTAGGGGTATGAGGAAGAACTGTCTTTCATTTTCTCTATTAGCATAGAACGATTGAAAAACTTACTTTTTAAATTTGAATTTTGGTAAATATTTTGGGGACCAATTCTGTTCGGTCACGAATATCTTTATTCTCCTCTCTTTTGTTTTCTGCTATCAGCTAAACAAATGCATACATACTCTCAATAACACTTTTAAAAACAAAGTGTCACTTTAATATTATTCCATTCCACCATGTATGCAGCGTCTTCCTCTCTCTCCCCATATGCTCTGTTTTCAGAAATTCAAAGCGAGAGAAAGTAAATATAGATTTCCGCAAGCACGCGTATACAAGAATGTTCGAGTCTAGATTCGAGTTAAGATTCGAGGATTCGATTCAAGATTCGTGCATTCGTATTACAATTTGTATTCGAATTTGGATTGGAGGCCAGATTCATTTTCATGATGCTTGTGTAGTTTTTATACTGTGGCCAATTTATGGATAGATCTGCTGGCCTTGGTCTATTCGCCATCGTTTTCAATAGGCTAAAAAATAATTTATTTTCTCTCTCTCTCTCTCTCTCTCTCTCTCTTCATTGAAAGCAGACATGAAAGGCTGACAGACGGACAGAGAAAGCAAGCCGGTGTCGAACTTGTATCAGTGTTTGTCTATGGTTAACCGCAATATTGCCAAGTTTTTACGCCATTTCATGAAACAGTGGTTTTCTTAGTCGGATCGGCGGGGCAACCTTCTGATTTCTGTACGGCTGTCTGTCTTTCATATCTTCTTTCAATGGCAGTCAAACACAAACTTAATGATGCAGATTGATTAAAATATGACCGTAGTTTATTAACAGGAGCAGTGTTGCGTTCAAAGTTACTGCGCAGGAAATACAAAGTCACTGACATCAAATTTCCCTTATAATGTTAGTATTGTTCACAAATGCATCTAACTTTATATATTATAATAAGTATTCCAAATAATAACTCCAGAGTTCACGATTTCATATAGCAACTATTGAGTTTATCACCTACAAAGTAAATATGCTGAGCACGTACACAATTACGCTTTTCCAAGCCGTTTATTAAGAGCAAGTTGTACATACGAGTGTACGTATCTGCGTATCCTGAATGCAGCCGCTTTTAATGGAATTAGTTAAACTCACAGACAGACACACTCCTTCAACACATGCGTCTGCAGACCATTCTCTGTTTTGTGAGTGCAACCTCGTTGCGCTATGTTGTCATCGTTG
Source organism: Leucophenga montana (assembly GCA_035044765.1). Classification (NCBI taxonomy): domain Eukaryota; kingdom Metazoa; phylum Arthropoda; class Insecta; order Diptera; family Drosophilidae; genus Leucophenga; species Leucophenga montana. The sequence continues at coordinate 1,129,299 of JAWNNQ010001325.1, read as the reverse complement.
GTGGCATGTTTGTTCAACGATGCGTTCCACACTTTCTGTAAACAATTATTTTTTGTTCCTACACAGTTTACAGTTGCGTTGTACCAGTAAGAAAAAAGTGAACGTTATACACTACATGCGTTCTTGCTACATTTCGCTGCTTCTACTGTTACATGGAGACCGACCAACCAAAAGTAGCAAAAAATATCAAATCGAAATGTGAAACGCTAAGATACTTTTAGCGTTTTCTTTGTATTTTAGTGTATATGTTTGCGTTTCGAGTATTTTTCATTCGCTCAGTCGAATGCGACACGTGCTTCAATTGAATTTGTTCAAAAATTTTCAGCGGCAGCGGAAAAACTGCAAACATGGCAAATTTTTCTAGTCCTGTTCAAAAATTTAAAAAAAAGTATCTCGTAACTAACCACACGTATACACACGCAAAGTCAGCATGATGTTTATGAAGTCCTTGGAGTGCTGGTGCTCAATGCGACCTTGTGCTTAGCACGCATGCTGTTGTCTATAGATTCAGTATAGATGTGGCAAATAATGCTTATGTCGCACGTGCTTATTAAGTGTTTGATATAAAAAAGTTTAAAATAAGAAAGAGTGCTATGGCATATAGAAGTAGAATTGTATCATACTTTAAACACAACACCTTAAAGAAATGGAAAAAATTATGTATTTCATCAAGATTCACAGATTCACTCTTCAAGTATGTTTTGTGTTATTATTGATGTAAGATGCCCATTTAAACAAAGATTTAACAATTTTAAAAATATTAGAATTTATTCTTATTTGTATTTGACATGAATTTCGCCTTTTTTATGGTTGTGGATGGGATACAGGGTTGTGGATAGTTTTGTTGCGCATGAAATAATTATAAATAATTAAATTAAAATTGCAAGAAATTTTGAATTAATCGGAAGTTGAACCCAGATAGTCTGGAATGTTAGGCAGCACACTAGACAGTTGAGTTTTCCAGTCCTGAAACTGATGCATGTGTATTAATTGGATTCGAATTATATATGAAGTACAATTATTATTTAAAAAATAACACCTTTGCTTACTTAAAAAAATTAAAAAATCGCGGTCGTTTTGATATGGTCATATAAAGTCTCCTATGGAGAAGTCACTTCTCTAATCTACTTTGAGAATATTGCCGCCGATAAAGAAGTATTTCTAGTACCACAAGTTGATGATGGCTCTCTTGCACAGCTCATCAGGCAGTCATAATTAAAAAACTGAAGAATAATAAAACAAAAGTTTCCGATGAGCGGTGGCGAAGAGTTGGTAAGGTGTGTGCAGCGATGTGCAGGTATGGTTTCATGATTTGTCCAAATGATTATAATATTATTCTTTGTCCTATATTTAAGAAATGAGAGCGTGGCAAATTTCACTCTAGGAAAAATTTTAGAAAATATCCACCTATTTGACGTCACGCCAATAGGAACGAAAATTTTCAACATCGTATTTGAACTTGGTATCCCTACAAAGATCGTTTACTTTTGCATGATGACGATGTCACACATACAAAACGTCGTCAGAGTATGGAAGAACCTCTCCGAGGCCTTTCATACCAACAGTGGTTTGAGGCAGGGTGCTGCTTCACTGTGCAACTTTTTTAATCACCCTCTGAAATTTGTTCAGATCTACTAAATCAATGCATTACGTATCCGTATGAACCACGAACTGTATCAGCTATTTGATGGGGTTGAGGTTTTAGCGGCATTCAAATTCGTGCTTCTTCGCATTGCAACTCTAACACCGGCCAACAAAATTCGGGGTCATGTAATTTTCTGGAAAGCTGAGGGTCATTTCCGAAGTAATTTCGTGCGTAGAATCCGAATCCGTACTCAGAATTGGCCTATCAGCTCAGAATTTTGAGATATTTGAGATTATGTACCCGTAAAACGGCGTTTTTTCCTACTTTTGAGGTTATGTACGGGGTGCAAAAAATTTTTCATCGCATCGCATTTCCTGCATTGTGGTGATGTCAACCAGCTGAATAGTTCCATCGTCCATGTAGATTGTCCGGACATTGCATTTGCATATTCGTTAAATAGTTTGGGGATCGTCATCAAAGTGCATCTTATCCGAGGCTTCCTCTGTGTCTTTCTAATAAATGTCGTTTAACGATGGTGTAGGTTGCTTTCTTACTATTTGCTTAACCCGGCAGCCTATCCGGTGGATACGTGTCCTAAGAGACGTTTGTGGGCTGCTTGCACCGTTTGCGTTTTTGGCCATTGCCAAAAGGATATCAATCAATAAATTTCCTCAACTTCATTCCACTATTAAATGAAATTATGTCAAATGGAGAGAAATTGACCTTTCTCACATTACCTTACGTCCCAAATTAGCCGACTTTAACCTATATTAAAGTAAAATGTTAATTACTGACTATGTTATATATGCACAGCAATGAATTGCAAGTTTGAGAAAAAGGGATGAGTGTTGGCTTGATGATGATTATGAGTTAGTTATATTTGGTTGGTGTTGATGTTCTAACGATATTCAAGTTAAGTGCTTTGCTAGTTCGTCTGCTAACGTTTGTTACAATACTTTGATGAAGAAATCCAGAATATACGCACAATTTGAAGTACTTAATGTACATTTAAAAATGTTTACATCAGTGGCACCGGAACTTATATACTTGCACATTATTTTGGATGCAATAACCTTTGCATTTTTGATTTATCAAAGTTATTAAAATAGCAAAAAAATAATATCAAATATGTACAAAAATATATAAAAATTCTAATTCCGAAAAGTAAAACTTTTCATTTACTAAGTACTTCGCTTATAAAATATTACATGAGGCTGTTAACTCAACTAAGGATGCTGTTGTTGTAACTTCTGTTGCGTAAATGTAACGAAAACTTGTTGAAAACTTTAGCGATGAACTTTTTTCTATTTACAATAATTTTTTTTTGTTTAAATAGATGTAGACTGCTGCAGTGTTGCTTATAGAGTCTGGTCTGCTAGTACAACAAAAAATATCTGAAAAAAAAAGTTTAAAAAAAATTTCAAAAAAGAACCAAAAGTTATTTTGCTGCTTGTAAACTTTTGTTTCCTGTTTTTGTAACTGCTGTTGTTGTTGTTGTTGTTATTATTATTATTGTTGTTGTAGTTGATTTTACATTCAATTTATTAGAGAGAAAACGGCATTGCATATCGATTTTGTGCGTTTGAAAGTTGAAAGTGTAATTAAAAGCATCGTTTGTACTCGTTATTTACGAGAGTTCCTTCCATCGTTCTATCGTTAAGTTGTCCCAGGTTGCTGTTGCAGCTCCGGTAGTTAAATACTTTGCTATAGCAGTTTGTGAGTCGATTCGAGTTTGAGAGTTTTTTTTTTTATCAATTTAAACATTTCGCATTAATTATTGCCATGATAGTGATTACACTAGTAGCAGCAAAGTGGGTTGTTAAGTGTTATAGATGCAACAAATTCAATTGAAATCATTATATAAGTTTTTTTTTTTTATTGCTTCAGCATTCAGATAATGCAAGTGTTGTGGAAACTGAATTTAGGTTAAGTGTTGTGTATAGAAGTGGTTGAAATAAGAAATTATGGCACGTCATTATTGATGTTTTTAAATTGCAACCAGCAAATAGCCTACTATTTGGTTCGCAGTGAGAATACAAGAATTTTAGTACATTGGTATTGGATTTTTTATACCCTGTACACATGGCGTATTACTTTTGTACAAGTGTGTATACAGGAAGAATAATAAAAGTTCGGTTAGTTGCTCAGAAAAAAAAGACAAACATATTTTTAGTGTTAACGCCAGATACGGTAACTAAATTAATTATCAATTTATAAAATCTGTCAAATAGTTAACTGTTCCGCAATTTTGTGAACCTTTCCTCCTTTTCCCACTTCTACTTTTCGTTCTTCTTGCTGTAACCACCACCCTGAGCATACGTACTGTTCCAATAAATATTGTACATACATATACATATTTGGTAAGCGAAAAATATCTGCGTTGTATTGAGCCAACTCGTGCTCTTTTCTCTATTCGCAGATTGTAGCTCAACAGCATTAAGCAGTGCTCTGCTTTTATAAACAAGCACTTTACAGATACTCTGCACCACTGCCCATAGCTCATAAGTAGTTCGGCAGGACCCTCTACTTATATTGGAAATATGCAAGTACAGTAGTTCCGCAGCACCCAATTCTTATATTGGAAAACACGGCTCTTACGCCACTCTTGCAATTAGCCTCAGTCTATTGCACCTGCAGTCAATACTCTTACATATTTGGCTTCGCCTTTTTCTGTTTAAATCTGCACCGCCGGCTACTGTGCTGCGCGTAGTATTTAAACAAAACCAACATCTTGCAGGTTGTGCCAATTCCGCTGCACACCTGATCTACAATGCAAGTTTTCCTGCTGCACGTAGAATTAAACATTTAGGTATTTATTTTTAATGTTCATTATTTTTTATCTTCTCTACATAATCACCATTAATAAAAATTATTTGTCTTCAAAATCGTTCTTCTGCAGTTTATCAATATCTACATGAACTGCATCTATAATCTCCGCTTTGCTACTAAAGACTTTCCCCTTAATTATACAAGTAACAAGTACCATTCACACATAGTGTGAAATGGTATTATCAGTTTGTCTGAAAGTTTGTAACGCCTTAAAGGAGACATCGTAGACCCCATAAAGTATATATATTCTTGATCAGCACGGCGAGACGAGTCGATCTAGCAAGGTCCGTCTGTCTGTCTGTATGTTTTGGGGACCAATTTTTATGCTATCCAATTGAAATTTTAATAGAGTGTCAAGAAGCCACGCCTATTTTTTGGGGTAGCCCCCATACAAACTCACCGCTTTCACTTTTTCACTTTTTACGAAAAACATTTTTATTGTAGTCAATATCTACTTAATAATTGATATGGTAACTTGTAGTGGACGGAGGCTTGACATATACATTAATGGGTGGCGAGGCTTGACATATATTTGGGGTAGCTCCCATACAAACCTACTGCCCACTTTTGATTTTTTGTATAAAAACTTCTTTATTAAAGTCAATATTAGTTTGAAATGCAATGTGGTGTCTTTTTTTGGTCGGCCGTTTAACATACATAGACTAACGGGCGTGGCCCGCCCACCATTTGGGGTAGCCCCCATACAAACCCACCGTGTTTTTTGTGTTTACTATGAAAAAATGCTTATTATAAATCAATATTACTAGCTTGAAATTTGATTTGGTGGATTTTAGTGGATACCCGCTTCATATACATATTCAAATGGGCGCACTTTTTGAAGTAGTCCCATCTAAACCCACAGCTTACTTTTATGCATTTGTATGGAAAACGTCAATATCAACTTGAAATTCGATATGGCGGCATATTACACATCTTCTACATCGCTTCATACATATCTACTAGTGGGTATGTACCGCCCATTTTTTAAATGCCCACTTTTATGTTTTACAATACTATTTAAAATTTCGTGTGAATGGTATTAGAGCTTCGGTTAAACCGAAGTTATCGCTTTTTCTTGTTTATTAAATTTTTTAGAAATAACCAGAAATCACAAGGTGCTAGATTTGGAGAATAGATTACTGGTCAAATTTTGTTGTTTTTGTGTTATTTAAGCTAGGTCAATCCTTATACAATATTTCGTATAGACTCAAATCAGACCACTATAATAGGTAGATTCCATACTAACCTACTGCCATTTTTGAGTTATTGCATAAAAAGCCATCATTTGGAATATCACGTTGATATTGGAAAAGTTTTTTACACAAAATCCAAAAAGGGCTTTCCCTAAAAGTGGATAGATAGTCTCCATACCCGATTTAAAATCGATATCTTAAAAGCTGTGGAACGAGTTTCGATTCATAGAGATAAGGAAGCGATTGCCAGAGGAACAGACGATTTATTTCGTGGACGTGGATGATTTATTTCGTCGAGCTTATCACGAATATATATATACTTTATCTGACATTTCAACAAACCCAGTGTATATATATCTTGTTTAAAAATGTTTTTGTACAGGGTATATACATAAACAATGAAAAAACTAGTTTTGCAGTGTTATAAAATATGTTTCTACTGATTATGTTATGTATAGCCTAGAGCACTTAGATGTTTATCATTATTTCTCTTATATTATATTAAACAGTTTTTATGTTGCCAATAGCAAGTATCTAAATTAGCAAACAATTTTTGGAAAACATAATTTTCGTAATGCCAGATAATTGGTGCAAAGTGTTTTTTTCCATTTTAACAACATAGTCCAAAAATTTTAGAAGAACATGCAAATGCGAAACATTAGCGACTCGTAAAATAAACTCAAATAAATTAAACTCAAATAAAATAAAATCAAATCAAATGGTAACAAACGTAATGTGTACATAAATACAGCAGTGAATGGCAAAAGAAATGTCGTAATGCGAGTAAGAGAGCGAGATAGAAGCAGAAAAAGTTTAGCTACAACTACAAGTATAAAAACAAATTAATTAAATAAGCCAAAAATTCGAAAACCATACGGCAAACAAACGTGTTGCCAAACGCATTGCACCGTAAAAATACTCACAAACACATACTTATAAAGGCTGTTTGTTTTATACTGATGGATTTTACACTACTACATGATCATCGTGAAGAAATAAATATCAGCAGAAAGCTTTTGTATTATTTAAAGCAGAATGAATGTGTAGCCGAACATGTGAAATTATCAATCCAAACAGTTTGGCCATTATACGAATACTATGCAGAAGGTTAAGCGAAAGTATTTGATCGTCACACGTATAAGTTTCAGGAACTTTACGCGAACTATTGCCTTGCATACGGGGTTTGCTGATTGGCTAAGTGACTGAAACTCGACCATTATTTTTTTAACAAAAGATCGTGTTTAGGGACAAAAGTCGGTTTTGGCTCAATTTAAGGAATATTAGCATTTCATGAGTAAGCATAAGCATGAAATCCTGTTCTTTATAATAAATGGCGTTACTCTTCATGCATATTTGTTTTTGTAATGATTTCAGAATTGTTGCATACATACGTAGCTCTTTTCATTAACCATATGAATTACATAAATAATTTCATCATTCTTCGTTTTCTTTCTGCACTTACACCAAAGTAAAATACAACAACCGTTTTTACGTGGCTACGTGGCTTTGTTGTTTTGTTTTTTTTTTTTTTTTGACAAGAAAAACACAGACACACAGCTCTTTGCATCAACTATCAAAATTTAAACGAATAATTATCCCTGAACTAAATTCTTCCTATAAAAATGAGATGACAGGAGGACTTGAACAGCTTCTAGATTTGGATTCAATGGGGAAACTTGAATTATTTTGGCTTCAGTAATTTGTACGGCATTTCACCTAAGGTTTTTGTGCAATTGTAAATACGAGGCATATCCAGAAAGTAAGTGTACTGAGGCCGGAGGGATTTTATTTTCGTCATGTTTGCAACACTGCAGTGTAGCCTGACTTCGCCCCTTTGTAACGAGACTGGTTCGACGACTGGTTAGTACGTTGAGAACTGTCGACGCGACAGCACGTTTCGTGAACAATATCAATCCAGTCTCCCGCCAAGTGCGAAATACGCGGCGTCATCCGTTATCTCGTTTGGAAGGGAAAACCTCCGTTTGAGATTTATAATGAGGTGAAAAGTGCATATGGTGATAAAGCTATGAAGCGTACGAGTGTGTATAAGTGGTGCCGTGAGTTTAAATACGGTCGTACGTCTGTGCATGATGATCAGAGGAGCGGGAATCCTTCAATTGTGACTGACGAAATTGTGGAAAAAATCGAAAATGCGCTCCGTGACGATCGCAGATTGACTGTGGATGAACTTTCTGCGATGTTTCCGCAAATATCCAGATCTCTACTACACGAAACAATTACAGAAACCTTTGTATATCGGAAACTGTCCGCGAGGTGGGTCCCAAGGGCTTGGCGGGAAACTACTTCTAGGAAGGCATCAAAAAATTGATACCCCGCTTCACCACCTACATAAAGAGGAATGGTGACTATGTCGAAAAATAGCTTACATTATGTACTAAAGTATCTCGTAATTTTTTTGTTTAAACAAATAATTTTAAAACCTATGAATCGCATGAATTGACTGCAGTTGTATGTGACTTATTCACGCTATTTTAATAGACTGATCCGACGTTATTTCATCGGTGTGTCCAAGCAAATCATAGATCCCTCATAGATTCCGTTAGGAAGCTATTTCTGTTTGAGTAATTTAACAAATATATGAAGTAATAAGTAGTTTTAAACAATAATTTTTGAAGCATAATTCAACTCAATAATAATAAATCAGTATTAAAGTTGTCCTACTACTTTAATACTGATTTATTATTTTTTTTTAAATTAAATTAAATTTAATTAAATTAAATTAAAGTTTATGTAAATTGTATATTCATAACGTGTAAAGTAATCCTATTTATGTATTGCGCATCGCTAAAATATTTAAATTCGCATAGTTGAAGCGAAGTAGCAGTTATCGAAGGAGGGGTACAATTGTAGTATTCCTATAAAGAGCGACAGTTCGGTTCAATATCTCATCAAAGCAAGTTGACTGTACTATTCGATCACTAGCTGCGCACGCAAAACCATCCCTAACTATAACAACATTGTTAAAATAAATGTTAAATTATTTAATTGAGTCTGTGATTTTTACTCTTCTTGCACTGCGTTTTAACTGGGGCTTCTAACTCCTATTACAAGTTGCAAACATACTCTGTAGCACCTGTTCTGCAAGGGACACCACTAGCTTCAAATTAAACTATAATAATACATTTACCAATATATAATTAATATGTAATTAACAATTTGCATTGTTATACCATTAGCTGTTTATGGGAGCCTTGAGGATTAAAGCAAACGATAGATGAGCAAGAATGTAATGGTTAAAAGAAAAAGAATTAAACTAGTAGTTGTAAATAAAAAAATATATATTATATGCATAGTATAATATTAAATAAATTAGTGCATTTATAATTCACCACTAGTTTTAATATGATTTATACAATCTTATTTTTCACCCAGATTTGAACTGATCTGACACAGAAAATACCGGGAGCGAATAAATGTTATTATACTTAAAAAAAAGTTATATACCTCTTAAAAACGAATATATACATACTTATAATAGTTCACAGCATCGTACATACTCCATTTTCCATATTTGCATCGCTTATGGCTGCCATGTTGCCATTGCGCGCTTCCGTTTCCGTTTCTCATCGTTTCACATTGCTTTTCTGTCTCTGCCTCTGTCGACTGTGCAAAAATAATTTGCAACGGAAATTGCAATAATTAACTTTAGTACCTGTTTTGAGTGACGCCGTCATTGCCGTTGTTGTTGCTGTTGCTATTGCTGTTTTTAGTGTAGTTTGCTTGTTAATAATGGCAGCGGGTGGCCACATGGGGTGAGCCGTCTAAAAGCGTCGCCGCCATCATGGTCATCCAACTCATTTTCAACTGTTTCGCCCTGTTGAAAACAGCATGTTTTTGCATTATCCAGCAAGCCAGCAAGCGTGTATGTTTGCTTTCATGTGTATGTGTATGTGTGTGTGTGTGTGTGAGTGTGTGTTACCATGTTTTTCTAATTCAATTAAAATTGGCAGCAAACGAGCCAAACAAGTAAATGCAATAAAATACTTGTACAAGTATGGTATATAAACACGCACACACACTTCGTACATTGTTGTTTAGTTATTGCTCTCTGTGCATTAGTTTTCGTACATGTGTTAATATTAATTGTCATTTGCTGTTGTTGTTGTCTGGTGTTGTAGTATTTGTTGGTATATTTGTTCTGTGCATGACTGCACTATTAGCTTTGTTTATTATGCAACTGTAAAAACATGTACATAGGAATCCGTAGTCCTTATTATCCTACTACAATTTGTAGATACATTTTGAACTGAAGTTCTTGCTGTTTTTGTTGTTCTCATTGCAGAAGTTGTTAATGCTTTAAAAATAGAGTAGGATATTGTATTTAGTACGGATGTTATGAAGCTTATATACCCTTTGGTCTATAAAAATATTCATGTTCATACGTTTCTGTGTTTATATACAAAAGTAACATTGTATAAACATAAAACTGAAAAGCCGATCGGCATGTGCCGAATTCAATGTCCAGTTAAGAATTTAATATAAATAAATAACTACTATTATATACGATACATTTCATAATATTGCTATTCTTAAAATTCATGCTTATGCGCTCTTTACATTATCATGCAATGAGTTAAAAGCTGTCACTTCAACGAAGCAACATGAAGCAAGATTGCAATACATATCAGCAAAAGTGACATTTCATTTCAAAACAAGGTGCCAACGACGAGGGATTATCGATATTTCTTAGAAAGGCGTTTATAAGCACATTTTTTTGACTTTTCATGATAGTTCCTTTTCTTATAGTTCCTGAGATCTGCTGTCTCATGTATCCAAACGGACGGACGGACGAACATAGCTAAATCGACTCAGTTTTTGATGCTGATCAAGAATATATAGAGTTTATATATACTCTATGGGTCCTAACACGCCTTCTTCTGTATGTTACATACATTCTCACTATCATATTATACCCTCGTCTCTCTGTGTACAGGGTATTATTAATCTTTGGTGTTTACTTCAAAGTTTAAATCGATGTCTTTAATCGTTCAGAAGTTATGATTTTTGCAACCAACAAAGTGAAAATGAGCCATTGTGCGGCGCAGCAGTAATGCTGTGGAGGGCCCTGTGTTCATCTAATTGTATTTTCTTGTCCGTAAGCCGTAAGCCCAGAAAAGAGCAAGTATTGATCGATAACAGTCAACTTATTGCTCAAATTGAGCTTCCTCGGTGGTCTCTGAAGCCAGTTCAGCTTTCGTGTGTGCATGCAACTTGTGGGCTAGCCACGAAAACAGTGTCATCTGCGTACTATGCGAGCTATGTGTCGGGTGCTATGTGCTGGGTGTGTACAAGACAAGTCCAAGAGCACTGCCCTGAGGTACACTGTCAGGTACACTATACAGAGAATGTTCGATTGATCATCTCGAACTTCGTTCATAATGTGGCGTCTAAGCAAGTACGACCTAAGCACTAGATAATGATTCACTACCAGAAGAGACTTAAGCTTATAGAACAATACTTCATACCAGACGTGATCAAATGCTTGCAAAACATCGAAAAACTCAATAGATACCTAATGCTTATTTTCAAAGCCCCCGAGGATATTCTGAGTGATTTGATGGACTTGTTCTGCAATACCATGATGTTGCCTGAAGTCAAACTGATGATCATGATCATTTCTATCGAGAAATATTAAAATTCAAAGTAGGTAGCAAAGTTATTGGTTTGTAATACCCAACAAGATTCTCCGGATCCATCGCAATCAAAATGCGTATTTCTTTTGAGAGGGAAAGTGATGTATGCGAACTATGACATTGAATAGCACTTAGAACATAATTCCTATTTCTGGTAGAGCTTTAGCAACGCTACCATCCATGCCATCCTAGTCAGAGGCGTTGGTGGTTTTGAAATTTTTGATTTGAAAGCGTATCTTATATGGCGCGATAGGGGAGATAAGTTGAAACTCTCGTTTCAGTTTCTAGGATGGACTCCGTGTTCCGAACATCACTTGGGCTTTTTCTAGCTCAAAAGGATGAACCGGTTCTGCATTTGGTCAGCAATTTCATAATCTCAACGACAATGCATGGGATTGCGCTGCAGAGTTTGATGTTTAATACGATGAGTGGCTTTCCAAAGATTAAAACCATGGTTTTTATTTGGGTCAGCATTGAGGAGTAGGTCGGTCTTCATGTCATATAGTCATTTCTAAAGAGCATCCACAGCACGTCTATAAGATCGCTTGCCTACCTACGCATAGTTTTCTGATGCAGTGCTGTCTTCTGTCTTATTATATTCATGACAGCAGGTTTTGAAAGAGGCCGGATTGCACTAGGTGGGAGAGAAGGTGTTGGCCAAACATTGAGCACTCTGCAGCATAATAAATGTTACGCAGGAATATTTCCACAGCATCATCGATAACTGCAGGTGTTCTGTATCAGCTGGTCTAGTTTGCACTGGAACCTAGGTATATTAGCCTGACGCTGAAGAAGGCGAACCTTTGAGGCGATATTGTAGACGACCACTCTAAAGTAAAAAATCAGCTGTAAGTTATCATCGCTCAGTTCACAGCTCTCTGAAATAATGAGGCAGTCTTTTAGTATCCAAGCATATACTGTAAATCAATTACAGTTGATATTACATGGGTAGTCTGTGGTGCCGCCTGTACCACCTGAAGATTTGAACTCGTTACAGAGTCTTGGAACTTAGATCCAAGCTCATCAAAGAGCATTTCGAAGTTTTTTCTTATACATCATAAGTTTAGGAAGCAGTAGAAAGCCGCAAAATATACTTTGCCTTGATCAGTACCAACAATCACTGCTGCGCACTGAAAACGGTTCGTAGTGATTGTCGTAAGTAGATGATGCTTTAGCTGTTCCACCAGCTGACCGCATGGATGGTTCGTAAAGTGGTTCGTAAAAGTCGATAGTGCGATTTAAAGCACCAATTACATTCGTATACCCACAAAATGTTGATGCTTTGACTTTAGGGCCGTTGGTGTTCCAGACACCAATGCGTAGAATGTGAGTCACTTGAGTCATTCTTTGGTGATACTAATTTATCCTTGTGTTTGTGAAAATTGTTTACAAAAATAAAGTCAATGCCAAAAATTCAATTGGACTGTTTCTGATTTATCCACGTAAAAGTCATCAGCAGTCGTCTAGAGGGGGAATTTTCATTTACTTAACACCTTTATTTACAGTTATTTTCGGTTGAAATCTTTCCATGGTTCTACATTTCTACAGTTCAAATATAAATTGAATTTTTTAAACTATGTTCCACAGCCAAATGGCACAGCAGTGCTCGACAGTCCAACACAAAATGTGTAAATGCAATTTTAATTAATGCATTTTTAGTTTACTATGCAAACTTGGTTTTATATTTGTTGCGGTGCCGGTTGTTTTGGTTGGCAATTTGCTATCAATAATATTTCATTTCGGTATATTTTATGTATCTGGCTAATACTTACAACCGAAAACATATTTGCCAACGATTACAGCTGCTCAATATTTGTTCAATGCACTGAATTATAAAGCTCTCATGGTGTATAGTAATCCATATAATAATAATAATGATAAACTCGAAATCCATAGATTTCAACGCTAGAACAATTATCTGCGATTTTAATTAATATTACATTTTCATGCGTCGGCTACTTTGTGTCCGTAACTGTAGGATTTTCATAATTTAAAGTTTTTAACTGCTTTTAGCATTTTTTCGAAAAACATTGCTTTTGTAAATTATCAATGCACTAAAGTTTCGAATATGAAAATTGAGTTGCACGAAACTATAAATATTTTTTATATGGGTTGTGTTTTTTAGAGGTGTAGAAGTTTGTATTGAATTAAAATACTGATATTACATTAATTCACACTAAAAATTGGTTTTATTAGATAGATACTTTTATGCTATTACTGTTTAAATCAGTGTATAAAACCGGAACCATTAACCGAAATTAACCGATACAAATTGAGAACCGAAAGCGGAACCAGAACCGATGATTTAATTTTTTTAAAGCCGAAACTGCAACCAAAACATTTGTATCGGTATAGTTTCGGTTCTTATTTTTATTTTATTCTAATTAAAATATTTACTTATGCATATTGTTCAGAGAAAAAAAATACATGATTAGAAAATTCCACAAATTGCACAGATCTACTCGAATTGTCAAAAGTTATTCTTGCAGTTCCAGCTACGCAAGTAAGCGTAGAACGTTTGTTTTCAGGCGACAATTTTATTATGAACCCGCTTAGCAATCGGCTGAACGCAAAATCATTTCACACAAATTTCGAAAGAAGGGCGGTTGGTCTGCATGGTCACTACACCAAAAAGTGTGTATAGCATGCTACTTGTGCCATAGGTACATTCAGCATAGGAACATAGAAAGTATCCAATCTCGATTTCAAATCGATATCTTAAAAACTGAGGGACTAGTTTTCATTCATAGAGAACAGGGGACATAAAGATAGACAGACAGACAGACAGTTGACAGACAAATAGTTGACAGACAGACACTTGACAGACAGACAGACGGATATTGCTAGTTCAATTCGTCTCGTCGAGCTGAGCGAGAATATATGTACTTTATGGAAACCCCGTGAGAAAATTATAATACTATTCACACTATGAGTGAATCATGCCTTGGCCATTTCCACGACTTTTTAGCTGTTCTCAAAATTGAAAAGACCCATGAAATGACTGCGTTTGGCCACGATTGAGGAGATAAGGACAGGGCTTCGCTGGAAGAGCTCAAGGGCATACCAAAAAGCGCATATCACAAGTATTTCGATGATTGGAAAAAGCGCTGTCACTAGTGTATTATATCAGAGGGCCATTAGTTTAAAGCGGGGGTTCCCAACCTTTTCTTAGTCAGGGACCACTTTTAAATCAATCTTGTTAGCAGGGACCACTATGTAGGTGTAATAAAAATAAACTGTAATAATCAAACTGAAACTTTAATTAAAATCTCAATAGGCACTTACACAAAAAGAAATAATAATATTTTTAGGATAAACTGCTGTAATTTTGTATTAATGTGATTTCTGAGCTTGCATCTTCTTCACGAGTTCGGTTATCCTAGGACTAATTTTGTTACTCAAAGCTACATTCTGCGGACCACTGGTTGGGAACCAGTGGTTTAAAGGACAAAATTGATATTCATGAATAAATGAATATTTTTTCAAGAAAAATAAAAAGTCACATTTATTCAACAATAATTACGATGATTGTCATAATTATGCTCTCCTTTTTTCAAAATGTTTAATATTGGCCGGTACCAGTACCGTACCGGTATACCGAAACTGAAATCTAAGAACCGAAACCGAATACCGAAATATATTGAAACCGGTACAGAAACTTATAACGAAACACAAGTTTCGGTACGTATAAAAACCGGAACCAAAACCGAAATAAATTTCTGTTTTATTCGGGCATATGAGCTGAGATGTGGTGCGTTCTGGAAATCCAATTTTCGACGTTTATTTAGAGTTTATTTAGGAGTATTATTTTGAGTATATGTCAAATTCCCGAACTGAACCACGATTTTCGAAATAAATTTGCACAATGTGCAAGCGTTGTTCTGCCGTTAGTCTACTCATGGTAAAATGGCAATCCAATCTAAGCACAAACAACAATAGCGTTGCCAGATCTGACCAATTTATGACAGTTTAATCCCTGTCGGAAAATGGAACCTCTAAAATAAAACACTCTATACTTTTTATGTACATGAAAACACTCGATAAGCTTATCAAATATCATGTGAACAATAAATAAAATTCGCAACATTTTATTGTTGAAAAATCATTAAAATTCATATAATTTATCAGCTCATTGTAAATTCATATCAACTTCCTGTAGAAGATACTTTCGTTTGCTGGGTCCATATCTTTGGCGTTATAAGTAGCAGCATGTGTGAATATACTTATGTATCTGCGTATCTTTCACTTATGCCAACTTTTGACAAACTGTTACATTATATTTCCGAGAATTTTGATATTCGATAAGCGCAGCGAAAACAGTAGCAACAGCAATGAAAATGCGCTGCTGTTATTGAAAGATACACACACGCGCCTCAGATACATATTTACATACTTGGCTACAGTCTTCTTTGTTACAGTGTCACATGCAAAGTTGACTTATTTACAAGTTGATTGTCATCTCTGTCTGTACTTCCTGCCAATGCGGGTGCATATACTGCGAAGAATATAATTTTCTTCTTTTTTTTTTTAATAGATACATGCGACAAAAAGTATCTTTTTTATTTTTACTGACACGCAAAAGTCCAAAAATTCATAGGTATGTACAATGTATATATATATATTGTAGAGCAATAATTTATATAGTTGTGAGTATGAAGAGTGCCCTCCGGAAGTATTCCACAGTATTCATAAATTATGTCTAAAAGTTATAATGGCCGCTTTGTCCACAAGTAGGTAATGAAATTTAACAATGGCATTGCTCGGCAGCCTGGTAGCTTAGGTCACAGCAATAGAATATATTTCATATAAGTATACTAAATATAGAGCACAAAGTCACGATACTTCAATTTTACGCGATACTGCGCACTAAATTATATTCGGACTGTATCGTCCTTTGCTATAACTTTGGAAAAAATCTTTCAGTTTGCGCTATGGCAAGCGCGAAATTATTGAATTGAAGCGTATTATATACAATATGTATTTAAGTTAGATTTTTTGAAATTGAGTTGAGAGCTTAAATTGGATTTATGTATTTATTAATTTTGTTCAAATTTTGAGCATGCATTAATCGTTGAGACATCAAAGCGAAATCAATCTAAAATTCCTTATCTTAATAGACATTTGGACAGGCGTATTAGCTTTTCTTAGATAAACGATGTAATCGACTTGTTAAATTATGAATATTGTTTGAATTATGTGTCCTCAGTCGAGGGTTGAATGATAAATGAGTACGGGTAGTATGAAATACTTTAAAAATTATACTAGAAAAATTTATACTAGAAAAATTTATAATACATATAGAAAAAGTTTTCGGTGGGCTTGTAATGGTGCTAGCGTCAAAAGTGGGCGGGGCTAGTATACTATTGTGTATGAACTCAATCGCACGCAATCTAGGAATAATATAATAAAAACAGAGAGACACTCAAACACTTAAGCTAAGGGTAAGACATGGTGACAAAAAATGACATGGTGGCAAGATGACAATAAATAAAAACAACAATCAACAAAAGCCAGAATAAAACCCTTGCCAATAATCACTACATCCAATCCTCCTCTTCTTATTTAAAGCAAAGGAAAAACAATTTTATTAAATACAAAACCTATAACTTTTGTTGTTCTTATTTTAAAACAATTTGTTTGCTTTATGATGTATCATTTATGAGATTTCAAAATAATAGCGAAGCGCATACAAAGTAAAACACGATATAGCTATATCTCTATATAGAGTCTATTTCGCGGTCAATAAACCGAAACACAACGTGAACAAAAGTTTTGCTATCTTTTTTGAGCGCACAGTTTCTTACAAACTTGTAACTGGCTGCTCGCATGTTAACGCTTTCTATTATTTCACCATGGCTCTCATCAAAGTTGTAGCATTGGTTGAGTGGTGTGAGTGAGAAGAGAGGTAGAAGTTTAATATTTGGCAAAATCCTACTGTGAATTTTCTGCAAATTTTTTTAATTCCAACTCCCTATGCGGCTATTACGATATATTCTGTTTTTTTTTTTATTTTTGTTCTGCTAACAGCTCTGCATATGGTTTTGTATCTCCAGAACAAAATCTCTAAACCGCTCCTTCGGACCCTGCTAACGTTGACTGATACCATCCTCCCGCGAATCTAGCTGATAGGAAAAACTTCAAGAAGTCCATTTTAAAAATTTTCCATGCCGAATTATTATTCCAAAATTAGATTAACGCAGTGTCTACCAACATCTCGGACATCAGTCGAGGCACATGCCGTATGCGTCCGCTAACTCCTCGATCATCTCCAAGAATGGCAGTGGGTCCGTGCCGCTGAATGTGATAGCTCTTCTTCTGGTTCATCAAACTGACATTTGTTTGCATATTAACCGGGCTTCGAGATCGGACCTCTAACCTACCTGATCTTGTTAGCGCTGTTGCATTGCTGGGTTCTCCTGTGCTTCACCGCCATCTGGGGCAAGCACTACGACCTGAGGTAGCCGTGCATAGATTGACGCCAATTCGCCAGTTCGTTGCGTTTGAAGCACTTTTATACCAGAAGCGTAGATGTGGCATACTAGTATTAGTGCCCAGTATTTCAATGTCATTAGCTAAGTATAAAATAAGCCTCAAAAATGTTGAAAAGATCTGGCAGCTTTTGAAATATTAAATAATGTTCATCACTAAGCGATTAAATTGTGACTTTACTAACTTTCATCAAAAATATGAGGGATTCTTTTATATTATTAGAACTCCGCAAGAAATGTGTGCAGTGAACCGGTAGCTGAAAAGATGAATATGAATAATATACATCACCGCTTACATGGCATTTCAATTTATAGTCCTCGAATCAGTAGAGAAGCTTTTTGGATTTGTCTGTACTAAAGAGCAAAGCAACACACACTTTTCTGCATGGTGTAGCCCGTGTGATTATAAGTATCGTGACACAGTTATCATTTTAAAATCTTTCCGGAAGTGAACAGGCCAGTTATGTATTATTTACGCACAACTAAAACAACCCTCGTGAATCTTCTATTTAATTTTTAAACTAGCACAATTTATGCTGCTTTTTTGATTATTATGAATGGCTCAATAGTTTGTGTTTTACTCATAGCTATTTTCGTAGGTGAAATTAGAAATTCATCAGAACTTTATATACTCAAACAACACAGACTCATGCATAAATTAATAGTTTAAATAATCAGACTTCATTTAATTAATATGTGGGTTCAATCTATTGTGCATTTGAGTGTATACGTAACTTTGTCTATTTAGGCCTTAACGTATCTTATGCATAATGTGTCTTTTCAATAAGCATTTATCTTCTTGTTGCTGCTAATAATCCAAAAGCAGCAAAAGGTTATTTTAAATTACCAAAATATAAGTTTTCCTCTTTTATAGAAATATGGATTCATTAATAATGCACGATAGCATCTACATAGTTAGTTGTGATCATAAAAGCATATTTTATAGCCTCATTTCTTTCATGTCTTTATTACTATTTTATTTGTCGTTAAATTTGCTAATTTGTGTCTAGTCGATAGAAAAGCACAGAGCTGATGGCAATATGCTTCACTATTTAGGAATCCACATGGTTCATCGTTGGCAACGGGTACACATTCACTTAGTTCTGAATCGTAGGCCCAAGTTTTGTAGTTATTGCATGGTTCTCCTTTTAAGCGTTTCAGGCAAAAGACTACGAATTGAGATTGAATTTAATAGATAATAATAATGATAGATTTGTGGCATATAAATAAAACATACGTTCAGGTAGAAAAATGCAATAACATAAAGTGATGCAAATTAAAAGCACCAGCAATCGGAAATATGTGGAATGCATTTCTTGAAGAATATTCTTTAACTAATACTATATAAAACTATTTTCGAGTTTAACGTCTGGCTAGAAAGTTGGTTACACCTAAATTTATTTATTATAGTTTAATTGAAAACTATTTTAGCTTATTAGCAAAGCTAATTTCTTAGTGCACGGTTTGAATTTCCATTTGTCTCACATTTCAGCCCACACATCTCTACCAACTCGTTCAGTTTTATTACGGTTTGTATATATATATTTTAATTTATTTCAATTGCATGATTTGCAACATGATTATCCCATATAAATTAAAAAATGAAAACTATGGTGGAAAATGTGGACTCAAGCAATAACGCTCACACGATCTCATCCAATTAAAAAATCCACAATGTGGACTTGGCAGTTTAACACATCTGCGTGCAGTTTTGTTAAAGGCCCATGACCATTCACGTATTTTACCTCCTTTGCAATTTAGCTCTGGTGGATTTTTTATACGACACACTTCTGCAAATTTACGAAATTTTTGTTTGTTTAATTTCTATTGAACTTCAAAAATTGATAACTATTTACTTTTTTGACTAGGCTTGTCAAATATAGGACCTTTTGTGGTTTTTTGTGACTGTACAAGAGACAAGAATATGGTAATCACAATTACTACAAATAGTCGCATCTTTTATAGATAATTATTTTTAAACATTGAATCGAAATTAATTTAGAGCGAGTTGAAACATACCCGTACAAATCAAATGTCGCTTTAAATGATAAACTGTGCTATTTGAAACTTAAATTTTTAAATTTAACCATAGCTAATTACATTTTTAATTAATATGTTAGCGTTCTGGCGTTTTAATTGAATGCACTAAATTAATTTAATTAGTGTAGCGTTTCAAAATCTTAAATATTTAAAAGTTTCTTTGAAAAAATTTTACAAAACTCAGTTTGGTCCAGCATGACGTTGCACGCTGTTTGTTTCTCTACCGAATTTTAAACTTTAACTTTTTTTTAACTTTAACATATAATATTGTTCTCTGAAAACTACACGACCAGACAAACAAACAGAAAGACAGACATACGATAATTTCAAAAATCGCATGTTTTGTCCAATTAGATCCCAGAACGCGTCAAGGTCAAATGGGAGAGCGATTGCAAGAATAGTAGATTTATTACTTATATTGTTTTAATGTACATTTTGTCTACTATATTTCATAGTACAACAAAATAAAAAAGTGCATCGAGGTACACATGCGAAGAGGCCTAGTGTAGTTGAAGGTCTCGCTGTGTACTCCCAATTATCATACAATAACTAAATAAATAAATAACTAAATAATATTTTAACCTATTTAAAACTTCTCAACGATTTTGGAAGAAGAAGAATATATATTTCATTTCCGTTAAAAAGTTTTGGTGTTAAATTGAAAATAGTGTTCTGAACGAAATAGTCTAAAATTTGTACTTTTTTAACATTTCTAAATTTTTATTCAGCATGAATATTTAGAAATAACACTCAATTCGAAAAATAAATGAAATTTAATTAATCAAAATCGAATAAAAATTTACATAGTATTGAAACCTTTTCAAGTAGAATAAAATATTTGTTTAGCTTTAAGTTTTAGTTTGGTATACATAACAAACGAAATGGTCATTGGCTAAATAAGAGTTAGTATGTAATGTATGTAAAAATGCTGAAGCCGAATCATCAGTGTCTCTCTCTCTCTCACTCTCTAGCAATTTTCAATGGTTTGTCAATTTAGAAGATTGTTTTATCTTCAAAAACCACAAAATTGGCTATGGGTTTGTTTGGGGGCTACCACCAAAGTTGCGCGGTACAAACCCATAAATATACATGCGAAGTTTTCAATTTTAAAAAGCCACCATATCGAATTTTTAGTTGAGTTTTTCTGTATTAAAAATTTAAAAGGGTAGTGGGTTTCTATGGGGATTATGTCTTCCAGTGAATATCTTCCAGTAATTAAAATATATGTTCAGTCTAGGAGCATAAGAAGTCTCCATACACAGTTTCAGATCGATGTCTTAAAAACTGAGGTACTTTTCATTCATGCAGACGTTGAGCCAATCTATATGCTTTATGGTATCTCCGATGCCTCCTCCTTGACATCTAATTCCAATGTTGGCAATTGATCCTTCGTTCTGCCTTATTTTCACTCTTGGTTAAGCACCTAGAATACCTTCATGTAGGTCATTATGAAAGAAAGAAGAGTTAAGAAGGATCTACTAAAGTTTTTATTCATATATGTTCTTTTCTGGTGCAGATCATGATAATAAATACATAGAATGATAGTAGAATGTACTCAAATGAAATTCCAGACGCAATATTCGTATACTTATGTAATAAAAGAATGTCTACTAGAGAAGATTAAGAAGCTTATTTAAACCAATCTGTATAACTATTTTTAGTTAGAGCACTAATTAATGAAGCTAGCTAAAAGTGGCTTTAATGCTTTTGTAATCTCAAACCATTTCTACACTTGAAGCGTATTAATTGTTATAGAATTATACTCTTTAGTCACTGATGAGTAGTTTCTATTTGCAATGTACTCTGTTTAATTTTAGTCCTTTTACACTGTCTTGTGCCGGTATTTTGAACACACATAAACTCAAATTAAACAAATATTTTGCAGTATGTGACCGAGGGCGAGTAAACAAAAGACTAAAAATATAAGAATAAAAACCATAGAAAAGTTGCTCCGAAAAAAGAAAAACTTTTATTGTTTCAACAAAGAGTAGCAAAACAGAAACATGCTCTGTATTTTTTTCTACCGAAATTTTTGTGTATACATATAGACATTTTACGTTGAATTTCGTCTGTGCTGCGGAATTTTTGAGTTGTGAGTGTGAATCCGAATTGAAGTTCTTCATTTGGATTGCTTGACTAGAAAATAGAGCTAACTAAAACATTCGCACTCAGTCCTTAGATAACTTGATGTGCGTTGTCCTTGATAGAGTGCGGTATTGTACTTATGTGTGGGTGTGTCTACAACTGTCTGTCTGTATGTCTGTTTGTCGTTGGCATTTCAATTCCAACTTAAGCTGAATTGAGCAGCTCAAGATTGTATGTACTACGAAGCTTACTAATGAAACATACTTTTGCCGCCACTTTATTTCATTTACTTTGTGTTACTTTTTATTTTTGTTTTACTGCGTTTGTCTTTTGTTTTCTTGAGATTTCGTCCTTTATTTTTGTTGTTTTTTTTGTTGTTTTTTTTTTGTCTCTTGCCTTTAGTTCTGGCATGTTTCTTAGTTTTTATTAGATTTTATTTACTTAGCCATTATTTGTTTTTATGCTTCGCAGCAATTTTTGTCGTTCTATATAAAAATTCAGTATGTCCTGCTGCAGGACATGCCACAACGGACAACAGAAGCGACAGCACAAACAACACCCATTGCTCCACTCATATGCTGCTTCCTTGCTAGTTTATCTTAGCTTCTTCGTCGACATTTTTTGTTTACTGACGAAAGAGTAAAATGGGTGTGATAATTTTCGACTTTTTTTTGTTTCTTCGTCTGTTGCTCCACGTTTTACTTTTATATTTCCCCTTTTTATTATCTGGTATTTTTCTATATTTGTACAAAGTTTTGTTCTAAGTTAGTTCGTTCTATGTTCAAGTGGCAAATGAGTGAATGTCCTCTTGCTTTTTTATACTCTTCACATAGAGTGTGCATTGTATTATAATTTAGTCACAATGTTTGTAACACCTTGAAGGAAGCATCGGAGCCCCCATTAAGTATTTCTATGTATATTTACACTATTGGTTTCAAAGTTGTTATGGAGACTTTTTATAACAAGTATAAAAATTATGCGATTTATCATATAGAAGGTACAGCTCCCATAAACTTTAAACTTAGTAGCACTTATAATTCACAAATAGTTTTTATTCTCTGTTAAGTGCGCAGTTTAACCCCCACGTTGTTGAAATTTTGTTGATATTTTTGTGAATATATTAAAATTTATTAAAAATTTTAAATCTGAGCATCCTTTCAAAAATTAAAAAAAAAATAAGTTAAACACCAGCGTTGCATTGCAAAAAGTGCAAGTGTGAAGTGTATTAAAGCTACGGTTCCACCGAAATTAACGTATTTTTTATTTTTTTTTATTTTACGCTTTTTACATTTGTTGTAATTTTTTGTGTAAATTCGTCAAGTTTGTAAATATAGAAAATTATTACAATTAAATTGACACTAGCTGACTTGGAGTATTATACATTTGACTTGTCAAATATTATTTTTTAGTATTGCATGAGTTTCTCTTCTAAGTTGAGAACATTTGTTAATTTTTGTATTCCTGACTAATATTTTTATAGATGGCCGTTGTTGAAAATTCATTTTAAAAAAGAAATATTTTGTTGTCGATGTGGGCATTTTCGGATCATCATCCGTTCATAGCTTTCGATGACACTGTAAACAGCCATAATTTTCAAGTTTCAGTAGATTGAGACCACAGCAGCTTAAAAACTTTCCGCGGAACGTGTTTTTGTACATTCCATAGCTCTGACAAAGCTTTTTAATTCGTGTCCGTTGTTGTGTTTTGATAGAGGTAGGAAAAAGTTAGATTGGTCGCCTCTGGGAGCACATAAGCATACTGTAGACGTTATACCACCAGCTCACTAGTAGCTTCTACATCTCAATTCTTACACTCGGTGTTTGACGATCAGACTAGGAGCAAGCCTTGGACATGGAGGGGCCAAATTGTACTTCCGAATTTAAACCGGTGTACAGTGGTTTAGAGTGCCCTATTTTCGCGAAATATAAATACTTTTTTAAGGTATCTTATAAAATTAGATGTGTGATTAGGTTAGGTAAGGATGGCTTGACATGGTTAAACCCCACATTGTCACTTAGGCCAGCATAGGCCCCTTGTGATATCATATTTATTCCTATTTCATCCGCAGCTACTCAGGAAACCACTTTGTCAGTGTCAAGAACGTCGAGATGTGTTTAATCTCTTTTTCTGAGATCTCAATAAAGTTTTCCAGGAAGGGGCGCCCTAATAACGTCAGTCTCTTCCTACTGTGGGCCGGACAATGACTTAGCAAGTGCTCGACCGTCTCCTTCTCTTCGGCGTTTCCGCAGCTTCTGCAGAAGTCCCAGGAGTTTAACCCTAGCCTTGTGGCATGTCTCCCTATTGTACATACAACACAATAACAGCTAACTTATCTTTCTTGTACTGAACAAGTGTTATTGTTCTTTTAAGATTATACTTTCTCCAGGTGAATCCAGAGATTCTACACGTGCCATACCGCTATACCGATCATCTCTGTTGAGATCTGCAGTTTACATGTAGCCATGGGTATACCTACTGTGGCCTCCAGATGTATGATTAAAATAGATAAGATTTTGCAGCATAATCAGAAAAAATAACTGTGTATTACAACTGAGAAATGATCCAGTGAATTTGGATGTAAGATTATTTACCAATAATTTTGTGCTATTTGAATATCAAATGACTCTATCAATGGAAAAACCTGCAACACTTTAACTGAAACAACATCGAGATTATCAGATATTTCCGAAACTGCAAAGTACACACCGACCTTGGTTGAACACTTTCAGTTAAAATGTTCAGTCATAGCTAGAAGGAGAACATTAAGTAAACAGCAACTATAGTTACTAGTTAGAATTGTCTTACGTGCATACCATTAACATACACAAACCGTAAAAGTTCTTTCTAATAAGCCATCAAGGTATACTCTTATCAAAACGGCACTGAAGTGCTAATTTGTCACCGAGTAGTTGTAATCTAATCAACCATACTCAGTACACGCAAACTTCTTAACTTTAAATTTCAGTAATTTTTATTTAAATAAATTCTTGCACTTTAACCTTCAGAAGTCAACCAATTCAAAGTCATCATCATAGACATCATCACCCACAATTGTCATTCTGCGTTCTACGATTACAAATTCAAAAGTTTACAGCTTCTACTACAGCGTAACAATTTTTTCATCTGTCCCCTTCTCAGAAACATTCGACTGCATTTTCTTCCATTTAAAAGTTACAAAAAAAAAAAAAAAACTTCACCTTCATCGCATACAATTGTACATTACGTAACTTTTCGTGATTTTTATGATTTCCCTTATCAATGGAAATTTATTTCTCTGCGTTTTTCTCCATCTCTTCATTTTTGAACGTAGCAAACTTTTACCAGTGAACTTCAATTTCTCCTCCTCCAGCTTTTTAAATGCGCGCAAATTTGTCACCAAGTACCTAATTTTTTTTTTTTTTTTGTAGTATTTTAAACTGAACTGTCGTTGTCACTGATAAAAAGCAAAGTTTTATGTCTGTCATTGATATTGAACACAAAATAGCTGCTGCATTCTTTGAAAGTGTCGCATTAATCTGTTGTTGTTGAAATTGTTGAAGTTCATATGACTTGAAAACGTTTTGTACGCTTTTAGTAACTTTTGATTTGAGACAAAATTTAACAAGCCAAAATAAATTGAATAAATTTAATAAGTTAAGTGTAAGCAATAGCAATGATTTTATGTACTTTTTCATGTTGTCGAATTTTTTCATATGTATGTTTAAGATTGACATTAGTAATTAATTGTTTCGGGTTATCTATTACATTTTAGCTATGTCAGCTAACAAACACCATCAATTCGACTTGGCAAATTGCAGGTAGTTGGTTCTTCTCGACTATCTCCGAAGTATGAACAATATGCATAGGTAAGTCATTTTCTTCTCTTCCTTTTACGCAATAAAATTTACAATAAACTGTAGAAATTATTGTCTTAAATTTAAGGCATTACTTTTGCATGCTCAGTTTTCCATATTTACAAAGTTTTCCATATTTCCACAAGAAAATTTTTCTAATTTTAAGAGCGATATCATTAGTTTGAGATGATTTAATTTGTAAAATTATACGGAGGTGTCTCAGAAAACTCTTTCACCTTAAAATATTAAAATTTCATTCATAAAAGTAAGTTTTATGAATGAAATTTGAAGATTTTTACGAGAAAGCGTTTTCTGTGGCACCCCGTGTAATGAATATTTCATTATAACTTTTAGAATTTGCAAATATTTTACTATATACCTTCGAATTTTCACCTTATCTAAGTATGAATGTAATTGGTTGAGCTCCCAAATGTAATAATGATTCTTAGTGAGTAGTTTATTAAGTATTTATTATGTAATTTAATAAGCAGATTAATGAGTAATTATAGTAAGTGATTATAGATTATATAGTTATCTTTAAATAGACAACGCATCACCATTAATTATTGATATGACAACTGCGACTATAACGACTGCGACTTATCTCTTCGACGGCTTGCGATCAACTTCTATCTTCTACGACTTGTGAGCCACTGACCCCACACAACAACTGATGACTCCTTTCTCATACGCTGACGTCGCTCTCAATAAATACCGCTGCTCGCAATAGCTGGCGCTGGCACAGGGTTGGGTTATCATATATTAAACTGATTGTGCATGTATTTTTGATGACATTACTCGAGAACCAATGGGTGGATTGAGCACAAATTTGAAACATATATTAGTGTGGTGCTTCTATTTGATAATTTTTTTTTTGTTGTCCCTCGCCCCACCACATAAAAGTTTGTCATATCTCAGTAACTATTTGAGGCAGTTGGACGTAATTTGGTGCATATGGCAACGGAAAAATTTATAACCACTAGAAAAACTGACGTTGCAACGCCCCCATATAAGAGAAAAACAAAAGGGGCGTAGCAGTGTTAATCGAGTACCCTATGTATTGATCGTTATTCTATATATCTATATTGTAAATAAAGTATCCAAGTGTAAGAAGAAGCAACTGTATAAGAAAGCCACCAAATTAAATTTCAAGTTGACTTTTCGTGTAATAAAAAGTTTTTCATACAAATCACAAAAATAAGTCGTTGGTTTGTATGGGGGGACTACCTCAACAAGTGGGCGGGACACACCCATTTGTATATGTATATGAAGCGGTTGTCCACTAAAATCCAGCAATTCAAATTTCAAGCTAATATTGACTTAAATGAAAAAATATAGTGGGCGGACCACGCCCATTAGTCTATGCATGTTAAGCGGCTATCCATAGAAAGGCACCATATCGCATTTCAACCTAATATTGACTTTAATATTTTTTACTAAAACTCAAAAGTGGGCAGTGTGTTTGTATGGGGGATACCCCAAAAAGTGGACGGGCCGCGCCCTTTAGTTTATGTATGTTAAGCGGCTGACCATAAAAATGCACCACATTGCGTTTCAACCTAATATTGACTTTAATAAAGAAGTTTTAATACGAAAAGTTAAAAATGGACAGTAGGTTTATATGGGGGCTACCCCAAACAGTGGGCTGGTCCACTAAAAGTTACCATATCAATTAGCATAAAAATTGGTTCCCAAAAAATGGGCACCAACATATAGACAGACGGACATGGCTTCATCGACTCATCTCGTCGAGCTGATCAAGAATATATATACTTTATGGGGTCTACGATACCTCCTTTGATGCGTTACAAACTTTCAAACTAATAATTCCATTTCACACTGTGTGTGAATGGTATAATAAGAAGTCCAGAAGTCCATATCAAATATCCAGTTAATTACTGGCAAATAAAAAAATTGTTCATAAAATCACAAAAGTTTATGGCGCTATCTCCAAAAGCCAGATATCTCAAAAATTAATACAAAACCAAAGTAAAACTTAAGTTTTGGTAGAATGAAAATATAGTTTTCACACGCTTTTAAAAATAGCTTTCAGTATTTTTAGGAATCAGCTCAGCTTATGAAAGTTTCACTAAAAAAAGCCATAAAATGGGTTGTGTTTATGTATGGAATCCATAAATTTATAAATATGGAAAGCGTCTATCCATAAGAAGCCATCATATCGAGTTGTAAGTTGATATTGGTTGTAGTAAATTTTCCCATATAAAAACTTTAAACACTCTTGAATTTACTTCAGTGTTTAAATTTTGAATATTTTTCTCTATTCTTCGGTAAAAGGTTAAGTACAGTGCCGAAGTCGATTTCGATAGAGTGAAAAGAGTACAATTTTTTTTTATTTTTTTTTTTGTCTAAATTCGTCAGAATATTATCTTATTAAACTAGAAATAGGAACCGACTTTGTTACGAGATATAGTAATGGACGGTGAAGCATTTCAGTATAGTGATTGTGCCACTCCCAATTATTGAAATGTGAAGCATAGATTCATGCAAAGCTCCATTATACATTTTAAGTTTAAATTTACTATAATAAAATAGTGTTTTGCACTAATTCCCAAAATTGGGCTTTGGGTTGGTATTAATTAGTTTATTAGTTTCAATTTCATTTAGTTTCCCGTCACTTTTACTAGGAATTTGTTTAGTTTTTAAGTAAACTTCGAACGCGGTAAATCATGGATTTAGTTCCGATTCCATTATTCTGTCCTAAAAAATACTAAAGTGAACTTTTTCTGAACGCTTTAAAGTAATTTCGTTAGAGAAAATTTGTAATCAAGAATATAGGTCGATGAGTTTTGCTTGCTTTTCCCAATAGAGTTTGTTGTTGGCGATTACTTTTTTTAATTTTCTCATCAACTAAGCTGTTAATAGACTCGGTGTGAATCCCCTAATTCTAAGTTAAATCGAATCTAAAAAAAAAAACAATTTTTAATGGTACAATTTTGTTCTTTCTTCATTGCTTCTTAGTACGTTTAAGCATAAAATTGATATTTGTTCATTATAGCAGTAGAAACACAGTTCACCAAATATGAGAAAAATCGTCGAAATATAAACATCAAACGATGCTTCAGAACGACAGAACAACAACAGTTGCGGGAGAAAAATAACGATTGAGCAGAGCTGTTCCCAATGAAATTGCAACCACATTTTTCATTTCAAATAAAAATTGTTTATTGCGTGCTACTGACAGAAGTAAAATTTGCTAGTTGTCATTGTTGGCCAAAAACGAATCGAAACTCAAACTGAATCTAAGAGCGAACGAGACAGAATTCGAGATCAAGTCTACTGTACAAAGCAAACTTGCCATGCAACATTTGTGCAGGGTCACAGAAAAACCGAAATTTGTACATTTCAACAACATTTGGCTTTGGCATTGTTAGTGTTGTTCATTTTAGAGCTGATACGGCTACCGCTAACCACTGCCACACCGTCGAGGCACAAACGGATTCCATCCTAGCTACTATTCCACAGTATTTGGGAATAGATGAGGACAACGAGCTCACATCTCTTCCATGTCAGCATGAGGTGAGCACTTAATAGTTTTGTCGCACTCCAGGCTATGTCGCTCCAGCATCAAGTGCGCTGTGCAAAGAGTGTTTATGTGGAGTTTTTGGTCGCTGCGGCGGAGTTTGGACAAGTGTGCATTTCTATACTTATGTATAAGCCTGTTTGGGAAGAGGGAAATGGCGCTGCTTTCGTTTGGCTATAATGTACGCTTGTTAGATGTCATGTCATGTGGTCAATTGTTTATTGTTAACATGGCTACTTGCCTCACGCCTATCTGACAGACAGACAGATAGACTGTCTGACTCTTTGCGTGCTTTAGACAACATATTGTCTGACGGTGCCTATCTGTCTGTTGTTGGTTTGCTGTCTGTGTACTGCCTGTCGTTGACATCTTTATTGTGCCTTTTTACCGAACATACAACCACATATATACATATAAGTACATACACATACTTGTATGTATGTAAGGCAGATATGTTAATTGATTTCTACTACCCTAATACCCTTCATAGAAAAAAGTAGGCAACGTTAATTTTATTTTGTAGTATTAATTTGTTTAGTAGTGTAGAAGAAATTGTATGGGACAAGTTAAAACCATAACCAGTGTGCGACGTAGTGTCTGGGCCAAGGCCGCATAACAAGCAAGTGGTCACTGCAAATCAGGCTCGATCAGCCTGTAACGCTAACTAGAACGTCAGAGGGCGGAAACGGACATTCCGACAGGAAATAATGTCTTTGGTACCCTGGCCCTTTTTATGAAACGGCGAATAACCTTAGACGAGGTGTTTCTGACCTTATCAGATGTAGTGAAGGGTCAATTCATCTGCTCAATTCTGAGCCTGGCCAAGGCCGGACAATCGCAAAGCGGTTATAAACTAGTTTCGTCATCCTTTAGACAGAGTCGTCTGCACTCTGTTTCTGAGGAGATACCTAGTTTATTTAAGTTATATCTCAGTGGATGATGTCTAATGACGTAGCCCATAAGCTAGTAGTAGCTTGGTCTGCCGTAAACCAGTATACTATATACAGTACTGGGAAGCACTGCTTTTAAAACGATCTACAGTGAAAGATACGGACAAATGTTTTTGTTTTTTCTAAAGTATTGCGTCTAAGGTAGGTAAAATCTAGGTAACCCCTTCGATCAATCACAATGATCTGAGGTCTTTCCCTCTCTCAGCTCTCTCAATTTGGTAAACAAAAAAAAAACAACACTAGAGTCAAAGTAAGTGATGCCATAGGAATAAGAAACAGAAGAAAATTTAAGATATACTGGAAAAATTAGTGGTGCCATAATTTGAAATCAAGAGGGGACGTAGCGATGCACTCTGGGTATGGTAGTATATGTACATATATCAGGGGTACCACAGAAAACGCATTCGTCTCAAAATCTCCAAAATTTTCTTTCATAAAACTAAATTTATTCAATGAAATTTTGAGATTTTGAGGCAAAAGGTTTTTTGGTAGCACCCCCATATATCTGAGTTCCTCGATGGCTCCTTTAATGCGTTACAAACTTTCTGAAAATCTGATAGTATCCTTTACATGCTATGTATGAAGCTTGAAAAACAATTTGTGTGACGAGTGAATATTTTGTTCCAGATTTCATAGTCTGATTTAACCATTGTGAATGCTACTTTTAAGTTTTATAGAAGACGCCGCTAACACTGTGGAAGGGATTTTTACATTTTTAAATAATTAACACTATACTAATAATTTAAAATTCGTTCATTATGCATTGATATTGATTGAAACAAACCAAAATACCATTAAAATAATACAAATGTGTACCTTTAAAAGTGGGCGTGCCTTGCTGACTTCAAACATTTACCGGTCTCAAAGAGTCTCCGTATCAACCTTTAGAACGATATACATATGTACTTCAAATTGACGGACAAGTAGCGGCATATGCATATATAACGACAGATAGGTGTGTGATAGATAGACAGACCGACTGACAGACGGATGTAACAATTCTTGTAACAAAATGTATATACTATTTACAGTCGTCAATTTAATTCCTAGTGTGTTTGGTTGCGCAATACTTGCGTTTGTTTACATGCTTGATAGTTTCTGTCCAACATACACTTAGAGTACATATTTGAGGCGAGTATCACAAAATCACAAGTTCTCAACACATAGTGTTGCTTAGGATGCGACTAAGTTGTAAATAGTATAAAAACAATGAAATAATTCCGTGCTCTTATTCGACTGGTACCACCAACCAATTTGGTGAGTGAAAAAGCTTTGTAACCTTGTGATGTAGAGACATATAGATTCCGTGTAAAGTCTATTTAAATTTCGTTGGCAGCAGTTAACACTTTTTGCTTGCTTTTATTACTTATTAAACACTTTAGCCAACATAATCCACACGTTGTCTGATTTGGCTTTTGAGATTCTTTTGATTTCACTTCTAAAATCTGTTTTTAGTGTTGCTTTATCTAGGCGAATTAAAATTTTAATATAGTTGAAGCAATTTTGTTACTTGGAACTCAATTTAAAATTACTTGATTTTGAGTTCAGGCGCGTGGCTTCAGCATTCCAATGAAGTTTGCACAACAAATTTTTTGTAGCGCTGCTATTTGATAAATATTTTGACAAATGGTGACAGCGTTCAAGTGTTAATTATTTGGTCTGCAGTATACCAGTTTTGAAGTGTACTCCGTTAGCTAGACTGCTAACTTAATAAGTAGATACTACGGTTTTTGATTCAGTAGTACTTCAGGCGTTATATGTGTATGTGATTGGTTGTAGACTTTAGAAGAGCTTCCAACCTCTTGATGGTCCTAAAGAAAAAATCCACTAAATACTTATTACAAAAAGTCATAAAGACAATTTCGGTTCATTATTAAAGCAATAAATTTTATGAATTATTTCAACATTGTCAGTGACAATAAGCGCACAAGTACAGCATTTACAATTGAAAAGCAAGTACAGCACTTAAGAATACTATGTATCTGGCCTATAAAAAATGGAACCTAAATGCAGACAATACAATATAATGCGACTTGACTGGACTTCATTCATTGTGGCGCACAAAGGAACGTGCCTTTAGGCGGCATAACCTTCTGATCAAATAGTACCAGGAAATTGTCAATGTAACGAAAACGGTTTACTTATTCTTTGATAATTATTTTGTATCTTACAGAACAATTCACATTGGATATGGTACACATATTCAAGACTTCGAAACACTTTTCTTAGGCAGATTTTTTGAATAACATTCAGAGCTCTCCGCGAATTTTCTTTTTTGTACCTAATCTGGTCAAAACGTTTTGCGTGGATTGCTAAGTTGAGTCGTGGTCGCAGAAAACAGGCACACAGGACCGTGCCAGACCATTAAGGAGCTTGAGGAATGATATCGTTCTTTTTGGTCAGATAGTCGCTTACAAGATGAGTATACTGGCAAACATTGTAAGCAATCTCGGTACAAATCGCGATAAAAATCGTTTTAAGCTGAAAATATCGTGTATAATGCTTTGAATTGATCTAAAACGAGACCCCAAGGTCGGCTGCAATCTCTCATCAATTTTTAAGTATTTTTGTAATGAAGACATGAAAGGCAGACAGACGGACGACAGATCGGTGCCGAAATTGATCGTTTTTTAACCGCAATATTTTCAAATTCCGGCTACTTTTTAATCAGAATGTACATTTTTGTTTTCTTTTTATAGCTTTCATTGGTTGAACAACTGCTGCTGGTGTTGTTTTCTTTTCATTTTTTGGCGAAATAAAGCTAAATAAATGTCGACAGCGTGTACAGTTGACCAGAACTTTTGTACATAGCATATTGTTCAAATGGAATGGCCAAATTCGGCCATTTAAAAATGTCTCAAGGACGTTGAATTTGTTCTGGTGCGAAAAAAATACACTTATTCTTATACTTTATGACAATGCGCAAAAGAAAAGCTAAGCGTTTTAGAGAAAAATTCTTGCTGCAAGTATGCGCTGTTCTTAGCTGCTTCCAGTCCTTGTCAAATGCATAAGATGACAATAATTCAAATTTATGTCGAAAAATGTCTGAATTAACGCCTACTATGTATAGTATTTCTACTTCTTGAGAAATTTTTAGCTTTTACTTTGTGTTCGTTATGGCGTTGAACATTTTAAGGTCTGCAAGTAAAGTTAAAATTTGCTGCAGATAAAGAAGTTGTTCCAATTTTGCGGTTTAAATAAGAGAATTTTTTGAAAAGAAAAGCTCAAAAGGTATTCTTTGTTTGAGATTTATAAGTAATTGAAAATTCTTTAGCTTGTCTTGTGGTGTGTAATATCTGGTTTTGATTTATTTTCATGCGTGGGAATTGACTAAAATTACGTTAGTTGGCTTGAATACGAAATAAACGTAATCTAGATCTTTATTATATTTATACTCTTCACGCAGAGTGTGACTAGTATTTTAGTTTAGTCACAATATTTGCAATGCTTTAAAGTGAGCATTGTAGACTCCATAAATTATCGTATATACATAAGTATATTACTGAATAGCTTGACAAGGCACCCCGTTCTAGCATTTTCCGTTTGTCTGAATGTCTAAGTGCCTGACTGGTGTTTATTGTATATGCTCCCTATTCTTTCATAATTCTAGATGTTGGTATGATATTGGTCTTTTATATCTAGTGAAAATTATCGTGATGTTGCCACTAGTATGTATAGCTCCAATACAAAACACTACGATTTTTTTATTGTATTGAATATGTTTTAATTTAAGCAATTGTTGGTAATATACTCCGTAACAATTGTTTTAAATTTAGGCCTACAATCTACATACAAAAGTTGAAAGGAGAAACTAATACAGTTTGACATTAAGTGTCATTAACCTATTGTTGATATTGTAGAACTATATTTTACGATATATTGATAAAGATTTTTCTGTTTAAATTTTTTTCTGTATAATTATTTCATACGCAACTAATTCTAATTATTTCATACGCAATAAAATTATGCTTACATTCCAGAGGTATGTGTATGTGTGTGTGTGTGTGAACTGGTGCATACAATTACTATTTATCAGTTTATAAAAGAATGGCAGCGATAATTTTGGAGGTAGTGATGTAAATCAACATTCTTATTAACTCTCTTCCCCACAGGATAATGTTGTGTATTAATTTTTGGCAAATGCATATAATAGCCCTGAAATTATAAATATCCTTGATCAGCATCGAAAGCTTGTCCGAAGCGATTTAGTTTGTCCGTCTGTCCTTTCATTTGTCTATAAGAACGCCGAAATATCGGAGTCTATAAGCCGAAGCGCCACGAAACTTTTGCATTTAGACTCTCTTATTCCCTCTTCAGAAAATCAAATGAAAATACCAACCCCACATGAAAAGTAGCACCTATACGAACTTATCCCTCATTTTTAAGATTTGTGTGAAATTCAAATCAAACATCAATTTTGTTGTGATTAGATCTCACGCCAAACCAAAGACAATATATGTCTACCTGGGATATCTATAGAATATGATTCAATAGACACTTAGATTAGCTACATGGTATCACAAAGTCGAGCACAATCGCTGCAAATACTTTGATGGGTGGAATCTAAGCTTTGTATGAAAGGTGTCAAATTTCTTCTCGTTAACTTTCTTAAGGTAATATTATGTAGCAAAACGAATTAGTATCTCTATTTTAGCGCGCTTAAACTTCATGTATCTCATTGAGCAGGATGTGCATATCTAATTAACGTAATATTCGAAATACAAGTATGACATGCAAACCGGATTTATCTTGGATCTTTGTCAATTTCAGACTTTATCAGAACGCTAAAATAATTGTTCTTACGAACAAATAAAGCTCACGACTGATACTTCTTCGTCCGGTGAATTGAAGGTAGCAAAATCCCAATCCGGTAACAGATTTGTACCAGCACGATTATTGCTGTATCGGCAATTAAAAATTTTAGCGTATAAATTGAACTGTGAGTCCAATCAACTTAATTTTCTATATGAATTTCGTGTACATGCGAGTACCCGAAGATATAATATATAATTTCATAAGAAGATCTAATTTCATAGTTCAAATAGAGACAATTAGATTGGCGGTCGGTTTTTCTTCATAAAAATGCAATATAATAAAAGTTTATGCTTTGTACATGAAAACAAAACTATATTGTGTCTTTAACTATTAATTGGCTTCAATTTCGTCGTTCAGAATCATATCTACTCAAATGCAAATACATATAATCGCAATTGAAGCTACTCAAAACATTAAATGTTTGTTTTAATTTCGTTTTAATATTGTTTTGGTCTCTTTTATTTCATATTAAGCAAAAATCTCTTTAAATATTAACCTAGATCATAGAGAATCAAGCTGCACCAATTAAAATCGAATATATTTTCCGACAGAAAAACTATTATTTAAAATTTCATGTTTGCGGATTTCATAGAGACACATACAGACTCAAATACAAATCCTTGCCAACAATAATAGTATAAACATTAAAAAATAACAACAGCAACATAAGCTATCATCATCAACATCAGTAGCAGGAGCAGGAACTGGAGCAGGAGCAGAACCGGCAACAACAGCAGCAGCAACCAAAATGCGGTTGCAAACGAGCAAAATCTGCAGGATATTCAACCAAACTGCTGCACTAAATATACTACGAGTATGTGTATCCGTAACATATAAAAAAAAACAATTTGATTTATGTTTATTTGTTTTAGAAAAATTTCCACAATGCAATGAAAAACAAAAATTGGATTGGAAAATTTATATAAAAAACCGAAATAAATATTTTCGTTGCGCGTTATAAATTAAAACAAATGTTGCCGAACAGAAGCAGCATAGATACAGAGGGTTTTTCAATAGGGACATATTAATTTTCTATTTTAATACTAATGCACGCTTAAATTTTTTTTTCAGAATCTGTCAAGGGAAAAAAGTCTTTCAAGGTTTTCATTTTTAGCATGGTGAAGTTGACGAACGAGCAACGTTTGGAAACTATTAAAAGTTAATACCTTTCGGTATCTGTCGAGTCTGAGTCGATGGTCGAATTTTACTCCAATATTTGGTCCAATCACACATCAGGCATGACCTTGACAGATGCTGAAAAAAAGTTTAAAATGATGCTTAAGTAGTTGTTATATCCGCATTGAAAACTCCTATACTTGTATATACCTACAATATATATTTTGTAGAATAGACATAGAACAGTTTGGCAAATAAAAAATAATTGATTAATATGAGGGCAAATACATTAGAGGCTCTCGCAGGCAAAGTGATTTATAATATGAATATGCAAAGAGCGAACGATGGCTTTAAATGTCCTCGATATGCACTAACTCTAAACTAAAAAAACACTGAAAAGGTTTAACTGCACTATGAAAAAATTCATTCAATTGTATATAAATAAAATGGTATTTATTTAAATTATCGATGAAAGTTGACAAATTTCTGTGAACAATTTGTTTAAGCTTTGATTTAGTATCTGAATTTTAATTGTCGTCTAAATGTG
Organism: Leucophenga montana; assembly: GCA_035044765.1. NCBI lineage: Eukaryota > Metazoa > Arthropoda > Insecta > Diptera > Drosophilidae > Leucophenga > Leucophenga montana. The sequence continues at coordinate 1,092,623 of JAWNNQ010001325.1, read as the reverse complement.
GCGTTTCAACAAAAAAAAAAAAAAAAAAAAAACGTATTTAAAACAGTACAGCTGCTAAACTTGCAGTATTTTGCAAGAGGTAGATAGTAATCAAATGCTCGATTCATTTACATACAGTAAAATCTAATGAAATTTTATGAAAATTATTTATTATTGTTCTTTAGCTACGAAACGAAGCCAACACAATCGAAATAAAGTAGTTCCAAAGCCACTTTTAAAAACTCAATAGACCGATAATTTCCTGAGGAACCATAGTTTATCGAAAAACCAAATGCATATTTACATATATAATTTTATCGCATTAATGATGAAAAATTGTTTCAAGCATATGATAGAAATAGGAATTATTTCTTGAGATCCAATCGAAAAAATTGAAATCCATGCTACCTTGCGAGCATAGAAGAACGATTTTAAGTATCCCCGCAGAAAGTAGAGCAGCGTAGTCAGATCATACGATCTTGCGGCCCAGGCTTGATAAATTTTCGTAGTAATTTCTTAAAATTATGTATGTAAATATGCTTTTCGATAAAGCTCAATACTGAGATCGATGAAAATTTTTGACACCGAAAAAACTTCATATAAAAAAACGCTACTCAGATAACAGGAATGTTTGCTACCGAAAATAATTTATATACTCAAGAAACAAGTGAGAAAGTGTGTGTGTGACTTTTTGCATTTCTGTCAGAAAAATACTAAAGAAAAATCAATATGTGTGGACTTTTCACCTAATAAATATCTGATTTTAGTATTTCATGTTGATTTGGGAACACTGGTTTTCTTTGTTTGACATAGCAGTAGTAATTTACAATTTCGGTAGCAAACATTTTTATCGATCTCAGTATTGGGCTTAAACCAAATATTTTTTGTGTGTTGCCATATTAAAAACTTACCTGCTAAAAAACACCCAATAATACTCCTTTTTCTACCTTCAGTAAATATAATAAATAGTTCATTAATTTTGTACCAACATTTTCAAAAACAGATAAATTAGATAGATTTGATGAATTAGATTAAAAAAAATTAGATAGATTATATAGACTAGATAGACTACGTAGATTAGATAGATTAGATAGATTAGATAGTTTAGATAGTTTAGATAGTTTAGATAGATTAGATAGATTAGATAGATTAGATAGATTAGATAGATTAGATAGATTAGATAGATTAGATAGATTAGATAGATTAGATAGATTAGATAGATTAGATAGATTAGATAGATTAGATAGATTAGATAGATTGGATAGATTGGCTAGATTGGATAGATTAGATAGATTAGATAGATTAGATAGATTAGATAGATTAGATAGATTAGATAGATTAGATAGATTAGATAGATTAGATAGATTAGATAGATTAGATAGATTAGATAGATTAGATAGATTAGATAGATTAGATAGATTAGATAGATTAGATAGATTAGATAGATTAGATAGATTAGATAGATTAGATAGATTAGATAGATTAGATAGATTAGATAGATTAGATAGATTAGATAGATTAGATAGATTAGATAGATTAGATTAGATAGATTAGATAGATTAGATAGATTAGATAGATTAGATAGATTAGATAGATTAGATAGATTAGATAGATTAGATAGATTAGATAGATTAGATAGATTAGATAGATTAGATAGATTAGATAGATTAGATAGATTAGATAGATTAGATAGATTAGATAGATTAGATAGATTAGATAGATTAGATAGATTAGATAGATTAGATAGATTAGATAGATTAGATAGATTAGATAGATTAGATAGATTAGATAGATTAGATAGATTAGATAGATTAGATAGATTAGATAGATTAGATAGATTAGATAGATTAGATAGATTAGATAGATTAGATAGATTAGATAGATTAGATAGATTAGATAGATTAGATAGATTAGATAGATTAGATAGATTAGATAGATTAGATAGATTAGATAGATTAGATAGATTAGATAGATTAGATAGATTAGATAGATTAGATAGATTAGATAGATTAGATAGATTAGATAGATTAGATAGATTAGATAGATTAGATAGATTAGATAGATTAGATAGATTAGATAGATTAGATAGATTAGATAGATTAGATAGATTAGATAGATTAGATAGATTAGATAGATTAGATAGATTAGATAGATTAGATAGATTAGATAGATTAGATAGATTAGATAGATTAGATAGATTAGATAGATTAGATAGATTAGATAGATTAGATAGATTAGATAGATTAGATAGATTAGATAGATTAGATAGATTAGATAGATTAGATAGATTAGATAGATTAGATAGATTAGATAGATTAGATAGATTAGATAGATTAGATAGATTAGATAGATTAGATAGATTAGATAGATTAGATAGATTAGATAGATTAGATAGATTAGATAGATTAGATAGATTAGATAGATTAGATAGATTAGATAGATTAGATAGATTAGATAGATTAGATAGATTAGATAGATTAGATAGATTAGATAGATTAGATAGATTAGATAGATTAGATAGATTAGATAGATTAGATAGATTAGATAGATTAGATAGATTAGATAGATTAGATAGATTAGATAGATTAGATAGATTAGATAGATTAGATAGATTAGATAGATTAGATAGATTAGATAGATTAGATAGATTAGATAGATTAGATAGATTAGATAGATTAGATAGATTAGATAGATTAGATAGATTAGATAGATTAGATAGATTAGATAGATTAGATAGATTAGATAGATTAGATAGATTAGATAGATTAGATAGATTAGATAGATTAGATAGATTAGATAGATTAGATAGATTAGATAGATTAGATAGATTAGATAGATTAGATAGATTAGATAGATTAGATAGATTAGATAGATTAGATAGATTAGATAGATTAGATAGATTAGATAGATTAGATAGATTAGATAGATTAGATAGATTAGATAGATTAGATAGATTAGATAGATTAGATAGATTAGATAGATTAGATAGATTAGATAGATTAGATAGATTAGATAGATTAGATAGATTAGATAGATTAGATAGATTAGATAGATTAGATAGATTAGATAGATTAGATAGATTAGATAGATTAGATAGATTAGATAGATTAGATAGATTAGATAGATTAGATAGATTAGATAGATTAGATAGATTAGATAGATTAGATAGATTAGATAGATTAGATAGATTAGATAGATTAGATAGATTAGATAGATTAGATAGATTAGATAGATTAGATAGATTAGATAGATTAGATAGATTAGATAGATTAGATAGATTAGATAGATTAGATAGATTAGATAGATTAGATAGATTAGATAGATTAGATAGATTAGATAGATTAGATAGATTAGATAGATTAGATAGATTAGATAGATTAGATAGATTAGATAGATTAGATAGATTAGATAGATTAGATAGATTAGATAGATTAGATAGATTAGATAGATTAGATAGATTAGATAGATTAGATAGATTAGATAGATTAGATAGATTAGATAGATTAGATAGATTAGATAGATTAGATAGATTAGATAGATTAGATAGATTAGATAGATTAGATAGATTAGATAGATTAGATAGATTAGATAGATTAGATAGATTAGATAGATTAGATAGATTAGATAGATTAGATAGATTAGATAGATTAGATAGATTAGATAGATTAGATAGATTAGATAGATTAGATAGATTAGATAGATTAGATAGATTAGATAGATTAGATAGATTAGATAGATTAGATAGATTAGATAGATTAGATAGATTAGATAGATTAGATAGATTAGATAGATTAGATAGATTAGATAGATTAGATAGATTAGATAGATTAGATAGATTAGATAGATTAGATAGATTAGATAGATTAGATAGATTAGATAGATTAGATAGATTAGATAGATTAGATAGATTAGATAGATAGATTAGATAGATTAGATAGATTAGATAGATTAGATAGATTAGATAGATTAGATAGATTAGATAGATTAGATAGATTAGATAGATTAGATAGATTAGATAGATTAGATAGATTAGATAGATTAGATAGATTAGATAGATTAGATAGATTAGATAGATTAGATAGATTAGATAGATTAGATAGATTAGATAGATTAGATAGATTAGATAGATTAGATAGATTAGATAGATTAGATAGATTAGATAGATTAGATAGATTAGATAGATTAGATAGATTAGATAGATTAGATAGATTAGATAGATTAGATAGATTAGATAGATTAGATAGATTAGATAGATTAGATAGATTAGATAGATTAGATAGATTAGATAGATTAGATAGATTAGATAGATTAGATAGATTAGATAGATTAGATAGATTAGATAGATTAGATAGATTAGATAGATTAGATAGATTAGATAGATTAGATAGATTAGATAGATTAGATAGATTAGATAGATTAGATAGATTAGATAGATTAGATAGATTAGATAGATTAGATAGATTAGATAGATTAGATAGATTAGATAGATTAGATAGATTAGATAGATTAGATAGATTAGATAGATTAGATAGGTTAGATATATTACACAAATAAGGTGCATTAGATATATTAAATTGATAAATAAGATAGATAAATCTGATAGATATATTAAATATATAGATAGATTAGACATAAAGAAAGATTAAGTAGATAAGATAGATTAAATAGATAGATAATATAGATAAATCAGATAGATTAATAGGTCAGATAGATAGATCAGATAGATCTATCAGATAGGTACATCATATTGATAGATAAGTAGAGAGATCAGATAAACGGATTAGATAGATAGATAGATCAGACAGATTAAGTACATAAATCAGATAATACGAGCAGATAGAAAGGTCCGATAGAAAGATCAGATAGAGCAGATAGGTAGATGTGATAGTTAAATCCGTTAGATCGTTAAGAAAGATAGATCAATTCGTCAATACGATTAAGCGTCCGTTTTTAAAATATTCTAAAAATCGGTATGAAAACTTTCTGTAAATAATAGTCTTTGTATTAAAGTATTTTTTTTTTGTTTCAACCAATATCAACTGAAAGTGCGCATAAATGCTTCAAGCTCTGGCCTTTGTCCATCGCTACTTACAACTCTTAACTATTATTTAATATGTTTAATCTGTACTTGAATCCTTCAACACAAGCATCAGAAACAATAACAACAATAAACAAGCAGGAATGTAGCAGTCGTGAGTTCACGACTTCGAAATACCCTGTTGCATATCATACTCTAATGCAAATAATAAATTTTAGTTTACCTTCTAAAACGATCATTTTAATTTTACCATATTATGGATGTTGCGGGCGTGGCATCCAACATTTTTTATACACTTGATCTGCGTATATATCAGCAAAATCTAAGTGAAAATTTTAGGGCCCTACCTTTTATAGTCTCCTAGATCTCGCTGTTCAAACATACAGACGGACGGGTGGATACACGGTTGGTCGGACATGGCTAGATCGACTCAGCGTTTGATGCTGATCAAGAATATACAGGATGGGGCAAAAGTTATCACCCTATTGTAAAACGCTATAACTTTTGCAAATGGCGCCAAATGTCAATTCGTTTTTGACATTTGTGAAGTAAACAAACGAAGAATACAAATCGACAAGCCATGAATCAGTTTACTCCGCAAGAACGCGGAATAATTGTTACCATTTTATTGCGCAACAATTCGTCGGTTGTGTTGGCGCAGCGTGAATTTCATCGCAGATTTCCGAATGTTCTTTTACAAAGTGCAGATAGTGCATCAGTTGTTAGCTGTTGACCGCCACACGCGTCTAACCTACTCTCAAGCCATCTTGAATCTCAACGAAGAGGAGGACGATTTTTATCATGAGCAATGAGGCTCATTTCCATCCGCGGATCGAAAATCCGCGGATCACCCACGAAGAGCCATTACATCCGCTCAAAGTTACTGCGTGGTGTGCTGTTTACGCTGGAGGAGTCATCGAGCCATAATTCTTTGAGAAAAATAAACAAGTTTCACAAGCAACGTTTTTTATTTAAAAAAAAATTACAGAAAAAAAAACCTCGGGTGATTACTTTTGCCCCACCTTGATATATATTTTATGGGGTTTGCTATGCCTCCTTCTACGTGTTACATACCTTTGCACAAACTCTGTAAACCTCGAAAGCAGGGTATTTTGATATGAAGCGACAATTTTGCCATAAAGATATTTTTGCATCGCGTATGCGTAATATAAGCAAAAGTGGTTCGTGTTTGGGTCACATTTAATTACACGCATGTTGAAGGAGCACATATTAAATGTAATTAACTCATTATAAACGATAACGCTGACACCGAGAACGATAACAAATTTGTCTTGCAAGCGTTATCCTGGCATTGTCCTGCAATACTTGCCGCTATGGCTAATTTAAGCAGTACGCCAGTACGTACGTGTTATGCCATATGTGTATATACTTGCTTGCCCGGTCAAAAGGACATTCTACATACTTGCCACTCTGCTATTATTTAACACTTTGTAGCTGTTCTTAATGCTGCTGTATCTCCTTTTTTACTCCATCTACAAGATTTTTCTGTGCTGCGTCATCTCGACTGAAGAGATTTTTTGTTTTAGTGCTGTTGTGTCTGGATACATTGTGGCGCATATGTACGAGTGTGTACAGTGTAGAGCTGAAGTAGTGCTTCCATTGTTGTGGTTGTTAGCCTTTTCACCTTCATTATTGTTGTTGTTGTTAATTATGCGCTTAGCTGCGTGTGTTTTTACGCACCTTAGGTGTGCATTTTAGCGGAAATCATGTTAGCCCGGGGTCAGCACTTTGGGTATAATTTGTGCGTTTCGTGCTCTTTACTTTTTGACACTAATGGTGTCGGCGGTAACCTACTTGTACGAGTATGATATAGTCATTGGAGTCGGAGTAGATGTTTTTGCAACACTGGGTCATATATGCATGCATCGTGCATACTACATACATAGTATCTGTTCGTAATTGAAAATAGTTGTATAAGCAGCAAGGTCAGACAATTTATGTAGTTGAGATTAGTTAAAAATTAACCATATGCCGTAACACTTTAAGTTTGTTATAATAGTTTTGCTAGAAGAAGACATTGGACTGCAAATAAATTATACTTATACAGCTTGCAAGCCATTTGTCGTACTTCAGTCTGAGTGTTACTGACGATACTAATTGAATCATTTTTTAAATCGCTATGGAAACTCTCAGTATTTAGAATTAGTGCCAATACAGACCACCGCTCAATTTAATTTTATATTGGGAGTAAAAATGGGAAGCCGCCGTTTTCCAATAGAAGGTGCCAGCAGTAAATGCTGGTCAAAAAATGTCCGATCAGTATCAGGTATCGCTACCAACAATAATTAATGAGTTTGAGCCGGGTATTGAAAAAGCAACGGCCAAACTTTGAGCAGAGACACGATAAAGTGATTTTCGAAAGCCGAAATTTATTTTTTATCAATCTTGAATCCGTGTGATGTCAGAAAGTAAAGAAAAAATAAAAAAAAACTAAACTGGGAAACTTATTTGTTACAATTAATATCAACTCGAAACACCTTGTCGAGCTGTATGATGTACAAAAATGTCACAATGTGTGGCTTGGATGCTTTGCATTGACGGATACTTCATATATATTTATGTATTAATAACCATGTGGATTTTTTGTGACGGCTTCTACACACACTGTAAACGACAAAAAAATATAACATATGCATGTGCACAGTCTATGTTTTTATATCAAAATCAGTTGAAAATCTTAAGCTTAAAATACTTTAACAATCTTTACTCACACAATGAAAAAAAGACATTTTATGAAATACACAAAGACAAATATTAAACCTTTCTCTCTCACTCATATCGCTCGCAATACTCAATGAATGGTATCCACTTGATAAAAGCTATGATATAATAATAGAAGACGTTATCATACGAGCTGCCAGTTACCAGTTGATAAGAAATGGTTACCGTAGAGAGATTGTTCGTTTGACTTTGTTTGCGAACTGGGTTGGTGATCGAGAAGTATATAGAGAAGTTGCGTGATTTTCATTGTGAGTGACAACTGATGGATCAAAACTGATGGCGGTAGATCAAATTGTTTTTGCAAAGTCTGCTGTTCATGATTACCACAGAGCTGTTTAGAGTTCGTACACTTTTTTAAAAAAAATTCAACAGTCCATTCAGAAGAAAATATAGTTGCTAGACGCTAGATGTAGGGGAATTCTGCTGAATACGCCTATAGATATTGGATTGTGTGTATTTTGACTGATTTGATTTGAGTGGTAGGTAAATTTGGAGAGAAAGGAGAAAGAAGTTTTATGATTGCAATGCTTTGTTTTTGTCTGTCATTGTTTTTTTTTTTTGTGGGAGTGTCTGTCTACCTGTCTATAGTTGTTAGAATATTGGTATTTTTTAATAGATCTGATCATTTTTTGACCAGTTTTACTCTCATACTATCCAACAGATTTTGATAGAAATACATTCAATTTGAAAACTTTCATTTGCAGATGTGCATAAAACTTTTTTAATAATTAAACGATTAATACTCGTATTTTGGGCTTTACATGTTCTCTTTCTATCTCTCTTGTCTCTGTCTCTGAAGATCTCTTTCTCTATCTGTCGTTATCTGTCTCCCTCCCTCTCTCTCTCTCTCTCTCTCTCTCTCTGTTTCTGTCTCTCGCTTACAAAGAACGGAGTAGAATAAAAATCGGGTATAGATAAATTTAAGTCTTGGTCTATCTTGCAACGGACGAAAACGAACGGCGATAGAAATTACAAGAAATATACATAAACGCAATTTAGATATATGCAAATAGCTTAGAAGATATGCTGTATGAAGCTTCGAAAGTACAGAACCCGCCAATACAAATATTTCGTAAATAAATTTCAAAGTGCGTCGTTTTAATGTACTAAAATTATCAAACATACCTGCTTGAAATGGTTGCTATGATTGTGTACGAAAAAAAATTTTATTTTTGCTCTCACCCTATTTAAAATGTACGAATTTGAATTTTGAGTTATAAGCTGCTGCATTCTCTGCTTTGCGTTCCAAAGTTTGTTATTCTCGATAGTGCCCTGGGTGCTTTCGCCCGTGGCGTGTGGATACAATAGACATATACTAGTAAAAGCAAACTTTTGCTGCATTCCATTTCTCTTTGTGACAAATATTTGCATTTGAACAATTCTTTTGCACACTTCCTTTCCTCCACATACAAAACAATCGCTCAATGTCGCTCTCAATTGATTGCGTTTGTGTTTATTGCATTTCAAGTTAGCCCGGACGACCGACTAAATTGAAAGTTTTGATCTCGCTTCTATTTTTTCCCCAATTTTTTTTTTTTTGGGTTACAGCTTTTTGGCCTTCTGTTGACGCACAGGCGCTTTTATAAAGTGGATTTGTAGTTAACAATAATAAAAAAAAGAAAAAAAAATGAAAAAGAAAAAGAAAGCAGCAATCTAGTGTGTTCGATTATAGGATACCCTTTATCGAGTCGATGGGTCGAATTCACAAATTTTTATTAAGTCTCTTTTTTATACTGTTCAGATCGGAACTTTTTTCGGTAAATTTGTTCGAAAGAACCACCAAGTTTAGTGTTACTTGCTTAAATGATAGAGTAAATTTACCCGAGGGGAGCTTAAATGTATAATTGGAATATCCCTTATAGTTGCATTGGCTCGTTTATTTCTTACTCTATATTTGACCGGGTGTTAGTAGAATCTAAATAACCAAAATTGATGCCTTTTTTTAAACTCTTCGAGTTAGATGGATCGATTTTTACTTTTAATACCTCCATTGAGGTAAAGTACTATTTAGCAATATAAACCCTGTATCTAGTAATAGTCTGTGTAGACCATATTTGATAAATTGATCAATATAGACCAATGTTGTATACTTTCTGGAGATTCATATATTTAATATGAGCTCATGTTGTAAATATGCAAAATTTGTAGTTCTATTCTCTGGATTTAGAAAAAGTTTCCTTACAAAAACTAGAAACTGGGAGCTGAGTTTGTATGGAGCTATATTTAATAAAGGACAGGTCATATCCTAGTGGATAAATTTTCTGCTTGCAATAAAATTTTTTGTACCGAATTTCAGCTTCAGATCTCTGAAGTGCATAGTAACATCCAGACAGACGGACAGGACTAAATCGACTCGTTCAGCTGTTCATACGTATATGACACACATATACTACATGCGTTCTACGCTGCCTTCTTGGATGCGTTACAAACATTCTGACATACTGATAATAACATTGACACACTCTATGTGTAGGGTAGAAAATATAAAATGGAAGCTGTATGATATTTGTTGTTGATGTTGTTTTTAGCGCACACAATAAACGCAATTGCTGCAAATGTTGACAGCAGGTGCGCTCAATTCACTTCATCATGGTTAAAATAGGCTATTTTGTTCCATTCGGTTCGTTTGTTCGTTTCAAAAATAGTAAAAATATTTTCTATGCAAATACAGAAATATACAACTAACGCCCTGCATATAGTTCAATGTAGCTCAGCTTAGCACAACTAAACTCAATACGTACATTGCCCATTCGCTTCATTCATGCAATCGTTTTTTTTTTTGTACATTCATCCTTTCGTCATTCGATCGCCTTCGTTCATTGCCTCCTTTGCTGCTCCTGATGCTGGTGCACTATTTGTCAACATGGTATTTGTTTGCTTTGAATGTCAGTCTTGATGTCCTGCTACCCTCCAGTCAGCCACGCCGCCAGAGCGCTGCGGTTTTTATGTTAGTTTTGTTGCTTCTGTTGTATTTTCCTGGCTTGGTCAATTGAAGCGAATTTTCTTGTTTTTACACAGGGCACTAGTTATATTTAGATACGTACGTATGCATCTGCATAGCTGTTTTGCTGGTGTGGTCTATTGATTGGTGAAAATATTATTAACCGCATTTGTGATGGCGTGGTTAGAGTCATACTGGGAACCAGTGTACAAAATTTGAGAGGTGAGATGAGACAGAAGCATAGTAGACTTTGACAGTACAGATTTAGATTAACGTCAGTACTAACTGGCGTACGTAGTTGTATTCATGTATTGTGTGAAATTAAAAATCTTAAAAGTGTGTAAAGATGTACGTTCAAACGAATGGAAACGAATTCACGAAGAGCTGAATATATAGACCAAATAATTTTTCACGGTTATCGAAAACTAGCTGTTTCTTTTTAGCTTTAATCATTGATTTTGCTTTTGATTTCGATTGAGCCCAATTAGAAACCTTTAATTTTGCTTGGATCGGTGAAAAATTTGGTACATTTGGGCATGCTAATATTTTAAGATCCTCAAAAGTAGAGTGCCACCAATTCTGAAAAGCAATACGAACACTACAGACTTATACATGGCAGAAACTTGATCAACTAATCATATTGATTTGATCAAGATTTTCGCTTTCAGTGATTTTACATATATGAAAATATCACATACAAATATCGCACACGCACGGTGTCAAAACGTGTATTTAGTGAACCGTTGCGGAGGAACTCGGCTCAAGCACCAAAATGGAGGCAAACTTTCGAACAGCGCTAAGTGATTAAATTCTGTGTGTGTGTGTGGATGGTGGAGAAAATTCAATGCGATAGCTTATTGTGTTTTTTGACTTAATGGGTGAGGTTGACAGGATTGTATGCTTCAGAGATAGACAGTCAAATGACTTTTATACTGTAAACGTTGAAAGGAAGGGTCGAACGAGTAAGACCAGCCACAACCCCAAATTGGAAACTGCAACACAAAAATGCACCAAGTGACACTTTCTACTAATGGCTGATTACCTGACCAAGAACGGTATAACAACGTTTTCCCACGGCGGACTGTTTTATATTCCCCGAAGTGAAAATCAAAAGAGACCTGCACGCGTTCTTTGAAGGAGTTCCGAGTATCAGTGAGTACGTCGCTGGCAGAAGTGTGTCGACGTTCAAGGATCATACTTTGAAGAATTTTCGATGTTTCAATTTGTCCATCGGACATGCCGGACATACTGTGCACGGACACGAGTGCACTGACGGAGCTTGGAGCTGCCCACAATATCTTCTGCTGAAGTTGCGTAAGCGAGGAAAGTCCTAAAACATTCAGTCACTTAAATTACGAATATACTACCGGATAAGTAAAATATTGGAATCTGGATTTCTGAAAAACCTAACTGAAGTAGGTACCTTGAAAAGGCGGGAACTACTCAATTTCATCGACTCAACCAACTACCTGAGTTAGGAGAAGGGATCAGATACACGATACAATGGACCTCAATAAGCCTAAGTGTGGTAGCCTGCCAGGTGCCACTACAAACTAACCTAACTATAAATTTGATATCTGTTTTTGTAGAACTCTCCTAAATGGTCTCGATACCAGTTTTTTTTAAACCGGTTTTATGGGCATGCCAGGCGTCTAAGCATTTGTAGCTTCCATTCTGAGTTTCAAACACAAAACCATAAAAGGGGCGGTGGATTAGTAATAATTATACTTGCAATTAGTCGCATCGTTTAAGGTTTTTGCGGTCCTATAAATTCTCTCCATTTTTGGAAAGATATTAATATTGTAACTACTATAAGATTAGTAGCGAAATTCACAAAACACGATGTTCTTATTCTTACTTGTAGTTTATTTTCGAATTATTGTTTATGCATTATAGGTATACAGTAATCCTGAGAGTTTCCGCAAATAATTTCTCGAGAGCCAAACTAATTTAGAGTAATTTTTTGTAAGTATACCATGTACCGTAAATCGTTTACTTGCATTGACGTTACATTCCAACCAAGCTCAAAAATTTTAGTAAACTGAAGAAGTGCATTGAGCAGAATTTGTTTTAAATTGCATTTGACTTGCTGCCAACTTGCTTAATATTGTAGTTATTATACTTAAATTCTGTAATTTTTGTATGCTAAATTTGCGCAGTCTATGTATATCAGTATTTTATAAATATCAACTTCGGTTCAACATAAAAGCTTTATCTCGCTTACACTAAGTCTAATCTGTATTAATTAATGTACAACATCTAAGACTGCTCAAGGTCAGCGAACAAAACATGTACTGTAATCCCTATATTATGTATATATGTGCATAAATATAGTAATATCCCTATACAAAATACATAATGAAGATATTTGTCAGCTTTATTCTTGTAGATACATACTCGTACATCATATCACATAGCCAATATTATTTAAATTGAAGCTATCAACACAAAAACTGCACAGAACAAAACAACTAAAACAAAAATGACAAAATAATTTCAGCATATGACATATTTCTAATGAGAAAAACATTTTCGGTGATATATGGCGCAATTTGTTTACAGATATGTAGATAGATATTCTATAAAGATACACGGAACAACTCAAATCTGTCGAAAAATGACACAAAATAAGGATACGGATACATATGAAGTTTCTTATATGCCAAAGCTCAAGTGTCAATAAAATTGGCATAGTAATACATACAATACGAAAAGAATGAAAATCGAATAATATTTGACCAATTGGAAAAGAAATGACAGGTTATGAATTACGATAAGACATTTGGATGTGAATTGGCAAGCGTTTGTTGTGAAAAAAGAAGAAGAAAAAGAAACAAGAGAAAATGTTTTCTTCTGTAGAACAGAAGCTTCAATACTCTTCAAATGCCTTCATTCAACTGCGAAAAAATTTCTCGTCTTTAGAGTCGATCCAAGTTAGGAGCAAATTTTCGATTTCTGCGAAAGAAATGAACCGATGACATGCCTAATGGTGCTGCACCCGTCGGAACAACCATTAATCAGTAGGCGCACTATTCGGAGAATACGGCGGCTGTGGCAAAATATCCCACTGGAGTGTTTCCAAATATTTTTTCAACGTATCTCGATTTCACTTCATAAGGCACCCAATTGCCTTGCTTTTGAATCATTCCCATGGATTTGAACCGTATAGAAACTGCTTGTTGAGTCACTCCCAATGATTCTGCAAGCTCCTCTTGCGTTTGACCCGGATCTTCACTCTATGACTTTGACTTTCTTGGCTGTTCAGAGCGAGGCTTATGTTCAACACTGAAATCACCATTCTTAATATGTCGAAACATGATTTATCAGTTGCTACCAATTAAAGCAGAAAACTAAAACCATCTGCATTGTTTAGTTAATTAATTAATTAATTAATTTTTATATATTCAACATAAAAAAAATATTTTGTTTTAAAACTCAAGGCGATATAAACTGAATATTAAAGACAACTGTCTAACCTCTCTGAAACTACCGAAACCTGCTTTTCCAACGAAACATTCACAACAGCCAGAGCCATCGTTTTCTGCATTCGAATTTCGGATTCTTCCCAGAAAATCTCGGTCAACTAAGCGAAAAACAGGGTAAACGATCCAACTAAGAAATATCGATAATAAAAAAGCGTTTCGAAGAAAACAGCCAAGTCAGAAGCCAAGCAAATTGATTCTGGTCATTCAAGAGAACCACTGACGCTTCGTTTTATCTTGCTGAGGGAAAACATTTTTATTTTCAGTCAATATCGATGTGAAATTTGACATAACGGCTTCTTATAGACGAACGATTCACATAAATGTACTGGCTTCGTATGGACCAACGTTTACATATAGAGAAGTAGGTATGTTTCCCCGTTTTTAGGAGCAGCTAACACAATCAACCTTTTGGGATTTTTCATAAAAAACTTTTTCATTTTAGGCAAAATCAATTTGACATTTGACGTGGTGGTTTCAGATGTGGGGACGCTTTACATAGTTCGTAAGAGGTTTTACACGCCCAGTTTTAGGGGTAGGCCCCAACAAACTTATTACATTTTACAAATATTTTATTCTTTTCATCTGCTATAGCTTCTTTTTTTCCATTCTGTTTTCTGTGAATTTGAACCATTTTTTTGTTAGTTAAAGTCGCCCTAGATTTGTAAAATCTTGCACTGTGAGTCGTGCAGATCATGAATATATATATATTTTATGTGTGTGCGATGCTTCCTAAAAGATGTTGCAAACAATGTGACCAAATTATAATACTACTCACACAATGTGTGAAGAGTATAAAAAAAAAAAATAGAAAATGAGGTAGTGAAAGTTGTTTCGTTAAAATAAAAATTTATTGATTTGTTATGAATAAATATATGTAAGTTTATTCTTCAATTTCGCTTGCTTCAAGCATAGCTTTGAAGGAGAAAGGCTCAAAGGCATAACCGAGGCCCTGGTAGAATTTACTCATGAATTCGACCCTGTTATGGAGAAAAGCGAATGAAAATAGTTATTAAAAGTATAATGAAAAATCGTATTCGAAAATCTTACCAATGCAAACGCAAAGTATGCAAAAATGCAGAAAGACCCTCGATTAACACTAAAATGCCAACAGTGAGCACTGCCCAAGCGCCAAATATGAAATAGAGCACAACAGATCCGCCATAATTTTGTAACATTTTAAAGCCCATGGATAATACCATATTCCAGAGCACCTCCGAGAGTTCTAGTGTGAAAGTTTAAGTAAATTACAAGTACATACTATATAGGAATTCCGAAAATATACTTACGCGCATGTGCCAATGATAAAGCCCATAAACGCAGATACGACGCTGTATGCGAGATGGTACTGAGCACATATTCAATAGTGTGTATCGCCTGCTGTATGAAAACCTCACTCATCGGTTCATCATCGCTGCCATGTCCACCCGCTGCCGCTGCGGCATTTGATGTTTGCTTTGGTTGTATATGTCCATTCTGTGTGGGTATTTGTTTTGGACGTGTTGCCATAATGAAAAGCGGTTTACCCAATAACATCCAGGGTATACATATCACAGCCAATACAACAAATATCATTTGTATGAGCTGTTGTGCTTCGAACATGTACTCTTTACAACCGTCCAGCGGTTTATTTTCACCAAAAAGCATCATATTAATGAAGAGTATAAGTATCGAAGGTGCACAACCAGGCGTTAATGCTGTATCTGTAGTATCATCAGTATATTTGATCCATTTAAAGAACATCATAAAGACCATATAGCCGAAGAGCAGCACTAAGAACAGCACCTGCGGCAAAAACTCCAAGAGAATGCTGCTATATTTGCGAAAGTGTACAAAATTTATGAAGGACATGCAGACGCCGAATATCATGTGCACTACACCGAATATAATAGATAACTTCATTTTGTATGTATTAAGAAAAATAATCTTATTGTCAGCCAATTGCCAAATAGGATCCATGCCGAGTGGATAAGTGCCCTCGGTGAACATATGCTTGGGTCTTAACTGTAGATAAGGATTTTCCAATACTGTCGTTCTATTATAATTCATGCGCCAACCGGAACCAAAGATATTCATCGATTTAGAGAAGACATCATTATATATTAGACCGGTATATATGGAGAAGAGACCCATTAGTGCAATAATATAACGTCCGCCAAAGAATATATTAAAGATTTCTTCCTTTATTTTACTCAATTTCTTCTCCTGCACTATGAGTGCCAGTGCAAACAGAAATAGTATAATACCATGACCCAAATCGCCAAACATCACCGCGAACAGAAAGGGAAATGTTATGCAAGTGTATAGCGCTGGATTAACCTCACGATACGTGGCCATGCCATAGGCATCGATTAAATTCTGAAAACCATTTGTAAAACGATTTGTGCGCGTATAAGTCGGTGGTGCTTCATCACAATCAATAACATTCATAAATGCTGGTATAGTGCTCTCCACAGCAGTTGAACCGCGCAATAGCGATTGCTTGACAACATCCAGTTCACGCACTGGCACCCAGCCCTCACCGATCAGACACTTGCCGGAGACGTCCGTATTGAAACAGTTAAGCGTGTGATAAATGGCCTTCATTTTCTTGACCATTATCGACCAGGTAGGCAAATTACGTGCTGCCGCTGCGAGTACACGATTACGATGATCATCAGTCTGATTGAGCACTATTTTCAAATCCTCCAGACGTATATTAACATCTTTAATCATTTCCAAACGTTCGTTGGCAGCACTGGGACATGGATAGACAGCAGCATGAAAACCATTGCATACCTTCTTGATGCGCTGTTTCAGCTGTTCACCTTGAAAGAATGCAACGAATACTACTTTCGAGACTTGATGCCCGGTTTCTGCATCTTCGTAGAGCCCCTCTAGGTCGCTGCGACGCAAAAAGATATTACCATGTGATATGCGCCACAACATGCGTTCGAAGGCAAAGAAACGCTCCAGATTAATGACGCCAGCAACAAAGCCCAATTGTCCACGTTGCACCTGCTGTTCGTGTGGTTCTAAATAACGATTCGTATCCAAATTGAGCACTTCCTCATCCGAAAAGAAACCCTCCGTATTCTCTAGCACTAACTTCAATTCGGTCATATTTTGATAGTTCGCTTTTAAATTAACATCATTCGCTGATAATTCACGCAATTCATTTTCGATCGATTCGAGATGTGCTTCCAGATCAATAATTTCACGTGGATTTGGTGCCGCAGGGTGACGTTCCTCATCGAGTGCATGCTGTTGTATCTCATCTTTGCGCAGCTGTTGTTCAATATAACGTACACGTCGATGTAGCTCATCGCAGCGCCGTACTTCATTAACAAATTTCCGTTGAAATGCATTCACATCCTCATTGAGATCACGAAATTGGACACAGCCACTTTCGCCCAGTTCCGCGACGGATGCATAGGCCGCCTCGGGCTGTATGAAAAGTTGGCACAGCGCCATTTTCTCACTGCGAAACATGTCACCCATTTCGAGGTAGTAGTTCTGAAATTATAATAGATACTTTAATAAATTTAAACATTTCAGATACTGCTCATACACTATACACTTTACAGATGCATTTTCTAACTTACTTAATCAATCAAGGCGATCTGTTATTGTATGAAATATTGTTATTACTACTGGTTTCTCAACTCAACAATTCAATGCGATACAAAACAATTCGTTTGGGTCTGAAACGCTTGCGATAAGATAAAATTTGCGTCAGTCACTCAGTCATTCCGTCAGTCAGTTAGTCAGCGTCTAGCTAAACGCTTATCAACCCGCTTACATTGCTCTTGTTTACGCTCGCTTATCTGAACTGTGCGTCTTTTTTTCTGTTAATAATTTCGAATTATTAATAATTAGTAACCAATCAGAAGGTTTAAAAATAAGCCCATGGCCTAAGTCAAAAACGATTTATAGTTTTCCTTTTTTTTAAGTCTCGAGTACCTGAGATTAGATTTGTAGCTGCTTTGTATTACAATGTGCTTTGTGATTTACTATATTTAAAAAATATACCCATATTTTCTTTTCATTTCCTACTTTTTTTTGTATTGCTTATCAGTATTATCTTTCCATTGTGGCACGGTTTCAGACTGCGCGGCTGTTTTTTGGCTTTAGATTCTATGAAATTGTCTATTAATTAATTAAGATATTACGCACTAGTATCGCTGTTTGAATGTGTTTAATCAAATTATTAGAAACGTGCAGTTGAGTGTTTAATTTTAATAATTATTGATTGTACCTTACAGAATTTGTATCTTTTAAAGTATCTTATTGTTTATTTTTTAACTATTTACTTGATGTGTGTTCTGTGTGTGTGTTTTGTTATTTAGTATGTATTGCATCTAGTAACTAAAACGCAAAGTGCATATAGCGCAAATGTTTATATTTATCTCAAACCCGTGAGTAGCAGTCAATCAGATTAACTGATTAGATTATGTTCAATTGCACTAGGTAGCTATGTGACTACCGTTTTATGACATATATCAGATAGTGTCAGTATGATCGATGTGCTTTATTGTTTAAATATTTGAGTAAATTCGATTTTTTAAGCAGCTTTGCTTGCGTAGGAACGTAAAAGTAAACTAACTCGTCATGCTAAACAACAATACATCATTATATATAGTTACAATTAACTTAAATAAGTTAGTTTAAGTTGTAGCACTAAAGATATTCTCACATAAGCTGCATACTACTAATATTAAGTATATATATAGTATTCATTCTAGATAGTACCTTGAAAAAACAAATTTGGCTACTGCAGTACTGCTACCGTCCTATGCAAGTGACTTAAGCCCAACATAATCGGACTGTTATTATATTTTCGAGTAAAGTTAGATCCATAATCTAATCTAGAAAACAGTTAGGTGAATACACTGAACCGAAAGTACACTGAACCGAAAGTACAACATATAATTATAAAATGTTTCTAAAAAAGCTCCCATAAAAAAACACTGCATTTATTTTGTTGTATCGAATATGTTTCAATCTAAGCAATTATTTTTAAAATAATAATCGTTTCGAAATTGGTTCACTACATACAAAAATGAACTTAATTGAATTTTAAATGAAGCTATATTAATAATAGCTGATATTGTATAAATTGTACACTTATACCAGCACCTATGTATATGAGGTCATGTTAGCGCTGACTGTCCAGCGTGCTGGCTAACGTTCGATCTAATATATCTTTAATTTTTAATTTAATTACCAATTATTTCATACGCAACAAAATTATGCACAATCACTCTATTCATCCTCAAAAGGGCGAAATTCATGCCAAATTCATATGATCATAACTCGTATATTTAATTGTATACGAAATTGTTAAAGCTAAGTGTCCTTTATCATATGTGTGTTTGTAACGTGAGTTGGCTGCTGATTCCGATGATGTGGATATTTAGATTGTTAATATTTGAAGTATAAAAGGCACATATGTGTGCAAGCTGTGCGACTGTGTGTAATACAGAAAGCAGCAAGCCCCCCCACCATCCCTGTAAAGTTTACTTAATTGGTCAGTATCATAAGACAAGCCGATATGTTTGCTTGTGTGACCGCCTGTCTTTCCGTCTTTCTGTGCAAATGGGCGTTTGCAACATCGCAGGAACCCTGCTAATGAACTAGGTATATTTATTTTTGAAGTGTTGAAGTGAAGAGTGTCTATCCGTTTGTTTGTTTCTGGCAATGCAAACTATTCCCCAGTGTTTAAGATAGCGGTATGAAGATAATTCGCTACCATTTGCTAATCATTCAATACCCATGATACGCATACTCCAAAGTATAACCTCCATACAAATCCACCGCCCATTTTAACTCGAATATGATTCTTCTAATAAATATATATTTTACACTGATCGAATATCACGTCTACTGGAGGAGTTAGAATTGTATTGGTGTAGTTTTTAAAATTATTTTATATCGCATTGATAGTCTAATGTTCGGTTACTCAAAGCTCGAAAGTTAATTCGATAAAATTTTTCACATGGTATGAGATGGTTTTGCGAAATGAAGTCACTTGCCTTGAGCGATTTGTATTACATTTGATCAATGCCAAGTGAATTCAAATCGTAAAGTCGTTCCAAACGAGAAAAAATTCATACAATTTCGAAAATCCTTGCGGAGTTATTGTTAATGTCAGTCAGAAAAACAAATATATAGACTTTATAGTTAGAAATAGGTTTGACTATTTTGCTGACATGCAAACGTTTCATTGGCAAGATCTGCATTTTCAAAAACTGTCTGAAATCGTATTATTAGCTTGTCTTAAATTCATGAAGCATTTATTACTAAGATACCTGGCAGTTTAATAGAGTAACCACGCTGACATGCCACGCCGTCGTTTTGGGTTAGGAAAAACTCGCTTACAAAACTTTTTGTTTGGAAACTTTTTTTATTGCAGTCAAAATCAACTGGCATTGATTTCTTATTGACGAACGTTTCACTTATACAGCAATGGGTGCGATTCTTGTACTGTTTGGGTTAGTCACCCACTTTTGCTTCTTGTACTATGAAATACTTTTTTATTGAAGTCAGTATAAACTTCAAACTTGACATAGTGGTTTGTTACGAAAGGAATTTTCACATATATTGGGACCTTGAATTAATAAGGAAAGTGTTTTTTTTCGAAATTAACGGAATTATCCATTATAGTGCAAAAATGGTTCCACATATATTATTCAAAGTACTGTCCATCGCTGGGCACAACTTTTTCCCTTCTTTCTGGCAATTTTCGGATACCAGCTCGGAAGAACGACTCGTCTTTTGAGGCAATCCAATCATCGACCCATTTTTTGCATTGTTCATATGAAGTGAACTTCTGCTGGGACAGGCCATTTGTCATCGGCCGGAACAAGTAATAGTCGGAAGGAGCGATGTCTGCAGAATACGGACTTGCCATTTTAGCGTTTCCAAATAGGTCTTGACTATATAACTGAGAGTGATCCACCTGGTAGCCCCAATAAACTTATTGAACAATCAATTTATAGGTGAATGTTAGTAAAGTTTTCTTTGTTTGTTTTAATATAGATCAGTGATACTTTCTAAATTTAATGAACTGCGCATATATCATATTAGATAGTCACGTACTAAGCCTTAACCTCGTTATACTTGTATATTACTATTTCTGAGCTCATATTAAAACTACAATACTATGCTTGCTTCTATATATGACTTTTGATCTATTCAGTAAATTTAAATTATCAACTAAAATATTCAGGAGTACAGCAAACACTTTAAAAATGTTCAACACATTTAAATCTTTTGAAGTTGCCGCAGTACAATTACTTTTTCAAAATTCGCGAGACACTTTTTAGCACACACATCATAAAAGTTGAATGTCTCAAATCTGTTAAACACTAAAACAATGAAATCGAAAAAAAACCAGAACGCCGCCAACAAAGTTCAACTAAACTACGTCAATTGTCGAATGTTATCTGTTAGCTACAACGAGTATTTAAGCAATTATAAGCACGAAAATTTCTAATTATTACTAAACCCATATAAATACAGAGGTACTATTAAACGACATTCACTGCCGTTTGCACACTAAATGCATTCGATGTCATTCAGAATTGTTATAAGCGTTAATAAGCTCATTAACAAAATCCGTACGAAGCTTGTAAAAATGTTTATTATCAGCCCATAATACGAGTATGGAAATAGCTATTTATGCTCTACGTTGGGCAAACAACCCACATGATCTATCACGTGCCTCGACGTCATCGTCGTTAGTATCGACGGCGAAACACTTATCAAAAATCAATTAAGATAGCTAATCGGAAATATGAATGTTATTAAGATTAACCTAATAGGCTTGAATAGCGCGAATTAATGGCGCCGCAAATAATACTAAATACGGCAAAGACATTAATAGTTGTTCTAGTTACAATTTAATGGCTGAAGTGCATTGTTATTTTATTTATTATAAATTATGGAAAATTACAACTAGTCTTTTATAAAGTATCTGATAGAAATAAATGCGTATAGTATAGTTAGTTTTAATGGGACAAGGTTGCTAAATGTTTTGTATTGATAGTAAAGAGTTGCTCACTGTTTGAAAATGTTATAAGTAGCAGGAAATTTGATAAATATTTAAACAAAAAAGATTTTACTATTAAATTTAATACGAGTATGTAGTATTCGGGCAAAAAACAAAGATTGGTGTTTGATAATGATTGATCCGGTCAAGAATTTTGCTTTGGTCTACTAAATAATTTAAATACTGATTTCTTTAAGAAACAAAGGTGAAATAATGAGTTTTTTGTGTAATATTCTTTCCAAGATTATCATAATGCGTCCTTTTTTCAAAGAATATTCAATTTCACATCTTAACTTAGCAACTACTGCCTCGATTGAAGCGAATGAAGCCAACGATATGACTTTACGGCAATATGCGAAGCAAGCAATACTTTAAACGAGCGTAAAGCTATCTTGGCGACATCCAAAGGACGTTAGTAAGTGATCATGACTTAAAAAGCGAAACAATAAAAAAAAAAACACTGTGTAAGCCAGCGACAGACCGAAAACCTAAGTTGGGCATTCTAGTTCAATTTCTAGTTCATTTAGTTCACCAACACATTTCCGGTTTATGTTCTAGTTCACTATATTATTTATATTTAAAGTTCTTTTCACATGCTTATTGAAATCAGCTAACTACTTGCAACGACGAACTAGAGAGCATAAACCGAAAATGCAGGAGTGAACTAAATGAACTAGAATGCCGAATTGTGCAAAAACTCTTATTTTAATATAATATATGTCTAAACAAAACATCTTAAGAAAGCTTGCCATTCACAGCACCACATCTATACAAATTTTAACTATAAGCTACTGAGCACTGCATATACTTTGAATTTCCTGTAATTTGTAAATTTTTTTTCCGAAAAATCTAATCTTTATTTAACTCAAATTAATTGCGTCATGTCTCCATAAATAATAAAGATTAAAATACTTATAAATAACTATAGACTGTGCTACAATTCAAGTTTAAACATATTTCACTAGAATATCATATACCCGTAATATGTAGCAAATATCCTTTTATATATAGAATCACTTTACTTTATTTTTAACACTTTCACAAAATCGTTCTTGAAACGTTCTTTAAAATTTTTGGAACCACAAATTCATACTTGTCACTCCGGCGGCGTACGAACGTCTGAATTGTCAGCGTTTAGTGCGAATAACTTGAACTAACTCGACTTGCTGTTAAAACGCTAATCTTAACAATGGTTCTATAACTCTAGAACTTTATACACCCATCGACAATACATGTGTATGTATGTATATACTTTCAAGTCATAATGTATAATCTGAACGCCGTTTATTTTTTATCAGGGTAACAATAAGTGCTCATGTGAGTATTGCCAAAGAATTGTAGACGAAACAGCAACAGTTCAATGATATTACTCAATATAGAATTCTGCTTATCGGCAAATACGATCGCACATTTTAGTAAAAACGAAAAAAGAAAAAAAAAACAAGAAAAGTGTAATTGACTGAAAAATGTGACAGCACTGGAAAACATGTACGTATACATATTTATACCCTGTACTTCTAGGTTAAATGGGCATGTTAAATTATTGTAAATATATATTTAGAATCTATAAAAAGGCGTGGCAGAAGCCATGCATATACATATATGCATGGCTTCTATATATACGTTGATATCTCGGAGTCTATGGAGATACTTAGAATGTACTTAATTATATAAAGTGTAAGAAATGATCCAGTTTGGAATGGAATCAGGAAAAGCGCAAAGCGCTGCTTACATCATGTATTAAACTGTAGTCTGATACTATTTTTGTGAAGGAAAAATGGAATCAGGAAATTTAATACTCTCAAACTTAAATTCGTTTCCTCAAAAGTGCAACGAGCTGCTTACATCAAACTGCTGCTATTTTTGTAGGGATCTTAGGTAAAAACCAATTTTCAGCAAGATAATGTCAACATTCATGTCAGCAGAGAAACGAACGCTTTACTATACAGCTGTTCTGTTCAAACCAAGTATTGGTCAGCTTAGTAAATTTAAAGCTCCCTCCGTACAAATGTACGAGTATTGTATGGGCCACAAAAAGTACCATTAGATGCGTTACAGGGTAACTCATAGTCGACTTCATCGTTTTTTTTTGTTTTTTGTTTTTTTTTTTAGATATTTGCTTTGTGGCGCTTTGTGTTGGCAATATCAATAAAATTAAATAATGCCAATTATGTTTATTTTATTTTTCACATTCAAGTACTATATATGTTGGTACTAGTGACTGATTAACAAAACTCTATGTTTTAATTGATTACTATTTAATTTTGGTCGGCTGGTGCCAGTATTGTTTTAAATGAAAATGGCGCATAAGCATATCCCTCGCCCTTATAGAATTTGCTATTGAACTCGACCCTGTTGAAAATTTGGAAATATTATTATAATTAAAAGTAGCAGTTTTGAGCATGTTTTACTTACCAGTGTAAACGCAGCGTATGCAAAAATGCTGATAAAGCCTCAATGATGACAAATATATTCACTGTTAGATTTTCCCATGTAGAGAAAACTACATTGATCAATGCAGCATTCATATGGCCTAATGGAAAGATAAACCCAGCTACGAAAATTTTGTTACACAGCACATCGGAGAGTTCTATATAAGGAGAATTATTAATATCCATCTCATAATATAATAATATAATACCATATATTATTATATTATTATATTATTATATTATGAGATGGATATGGCTATATCGATTCGTTGATCGCTATATCGATCGTTCAATTCGTTAAGTTGATAAAAAAGTTTTTCCTACAAAAACACAAAAGTGGACGTTGGATTTGTATGGAGGCTACCCCAAAAAGTAGGGGTGGCATATCGATTTCATAAGCCAAATCTGTGTATGGAGTAATATCTAAAAATCCAAGATTGGTGGATCTAGCTCTTATTGTCTCGGAGATTTGCTTTTCTAAACAATTTTTTGCTACTTTTTCTATTACTTACATTCGATTTTTTATACCCTTTTTCCTTTAAGTACAGTGTATAAATACTCATATTATATGACATCCAAACACACACGTATATGATTCTAATAGAGGTCGTGGTATGGACCACTTCTTTAATAAAAAACATAAAACCAGATTGGCCCACTATAGCTTATATATAGTTAAGATATAGTTAACGATATATATAGTTAAAATATCGTTGTTTTAGTTGTTCACCCTGAAAGTAGGCTATGAAGACTGTTCTTGGTGCAGCAGGTCGATCCTCATTACTCGTTTCCTTCAGCGTTATATCCCTGCGTTTAATGAAGATATTACCATGTCCTATGCGCCACAACATGCGCTCAAAAGCAAAAAAGCGCTCTAAATTTATAACACCCGCAACATAGTCCAAATATTGTGTACTACTACTAGTATCCATATGTGGCACAATACTAGCTCTCAATGTACTATTTGATTGTGTTGGCAAATTAGTATCTGCGGCAAAATACTCGCGTGCATGTTCGAGTATCAGTTTCTGTTCGAACAATTCTTTATAATTTGTGTGCAACTTTTCGCCATTTTGTTTCAATTCACGCAATTCTTGTTCAATATTCTCAACTTCTGCTTCGAGTGCAATCATATCGCGTACATTAAGTGCTGCTGGCTCACTCTCTTCATTGATCTGTTTAATCTCATCACGATTAACTTGCTGTTCAATGTAGTAGAGACGTTGCAGCAGGTCATCACAGCGGAGAGGTAGGGGGAAGGGCGGTAGAGGGAAGGGTAGCAACGCGCCTTAATAGATACTAACAATTAAGAATAATTTATAAACTCGCATTGTAATTTTCTTATCAAAAACATTTGAATTTATAATCGTTTATAAATTTTATAGAGCAATAATTATGAAAATCTTATCTGAAGACTTCTCACGTGCTACATTTTTTCTATGCGCGAATTTTTAATAGCGATTATATATTTCCATAATCGGAATTCAATTTGTAATCGCTAACTCTAATGAATTCGATTACAATCTTTGCATTTTGAGTATGGTCTATAGTTCATAATTATTTAAAATACCATGGTGTTTATTGTAGTCAAATTACTATTGTAACTATTGACTGATTGAACTATTTTTTGAATAATCATATTTGAAGCTATTTCTTATATTAAGTTGACAAAATTCATCTAATCGTATTAGCACTTAAGTGCACTCATTCAAAATGTTTAAGGTAGATCAAAGCTTGCGATTTTTCCTTTTACCATGTGCAGCGTTGATCGAATCTTCAAAAACAATCGTCATGTGATGTTTTTTATTTGCTTGAGATAACAGAGTAGTACTAAAGTACAACAAATTGAAACCTCACGAGTGCCATCTAGTTAATCTAATGAGATTTGTTAATTTTTCGAATTGCTTTAGTGTCTGCTCAGTTTTTATCGTAAAAATTTTGAGTTAGGTTATGTTCGACTGCATTAAAGTAGTTTGCCGGGCCATATGAATGCCGGTTTAAAGTACGATGGAATTTTTAAAGATCAAAGTAAAATTAGTAAATTGAAAAATGAAGTTAGAAAGCAGTTTCACTATAGCCTCAAGGACTGTTTCCTGTTGTTGATGATGTCCCCACTATTTACGTGAACAGTTTTTAGAAAGTAACCAATGATAAGCTTACCAACAGTCTCTTCTGGTGAGTGATAATGCATAGATAGCAAGTACGAAACAGGCGACACAGAAACGAAAAAGATTAAAAAATTGTTGGTTTAGAGAAGTTTTGGTTTTCTCTCGTTTGTTCTGTTTTTCTCTAAAGTTTTTCAAGTTAGATATCGCCCACTATCTATATACATATGTATCTTTTGCTTGTCAATACGCACTCATTGCGTCAAAGTTATTGTTGTTATACTACAGTTCAGATATGCTCGTTTCGTTCGTGGATTAACAAAAATTAAAAAAAAAAATAGAAAATAGAAAATAAAAAAAAAGATTAACATTTTTAATATACATATATACTATACTTTCCGTTCATATGTGACTGATTTGTTTTGTTCTTCGTGCAATAAGTATCATAAAGATATTATGAAACTTCTGTGCCATATTGAAGAAAGTCAGAGAACTATTTAGGCTTAAACACCAGCTAAATTAAATTACTTCAATATTGAGGTAATTTCTATATGGAACGACGATTCCGCAATAAAGTCGAAGATTTATAGCGAAGAGTATTAACATCCATCGACGACTCTAACAATCTTGAAACAAGTTTGGATGACAAGGAAGAATTTAGGAAATTTAAAACTATTTCCATAAGTTGTTATTGATAAAAAATACATGACTTATACCTATTTGTATTTTTTTAGATGAAGGAACTTAATGTGATGTTGGAGAAGTCATATGAAAAATTACTGAGATCAACATGGCAGCAAATTATATCAGACGGGCGCGCTCAAAACTGTTCTTGACGAGTTATGGCATCAAAGAAATGCATTCGAGGCTCGCATATAACACTGGAATTTCGAAGTAAGTACGATTTATGTGTCTATATTATATCTAGTTTAAATTATCCAAATTTGTATATATTATATTCGCTCTCTTTGCCGAAACAATTCCAGTATGCTCACAATCGAAATTTAAAAAACTCATTAGTGAATCGCTAAACATATCGAGAACGAAT
Organism: Leucophenga montana; assembly: GCA_035044765.1. NCBI lineage: Eukaryota > Metazoa > Arthropoda > Insecta > Diptera > Drosophilidae > Leucophenga > Leucophenga montana. The sequence goes on along the minus strand of JAWNNQ010001325.1, from coordinate 1,064,824 downwards.
CGAAAAAGACAATATTTAAATGACATCGAAAAATTTTCGATTAAATTTTCGCTTTTAAATCATAAGTTATACGGAAACAGTCACGCGAAAAATATCATTAAAGATACGCCAGTAATATTGAAAACGTCTCGCTAAATGTATCATTTTCGAACTATCGAGAACAAAAGTTCGACTGCTACAAACTGAGCGACTAGACGTGGGAAATGCTATTCGCAAAAGATTCGTTAGCTACTGCCGTTATCGATAGTTTTGTTGGAGAAAATCTCGCAAAAACTTTCGTTAACGATATTATTTTCCAACTTTTGGTTAGCTGGTTATTATCTCTATTCAGTTCGAATTGTAAACAACGATAGAAGGCGATCAGTTAGCTTACTTCTTCACGGCAAGTTTCCCGAAATAAGGGAAATGTTTGTTTCCAACAAAATGTTTGTTTTCAAAGTCCAATAGACTTTTGCACTATTATACATGAACAATGCTGTACATACTCGTATATGCATTTTGTTATCAGATATGTCGCGAAAATTATAAAAAAATACTAAATATGTAGTTATGGTTAGGGTAGATTAGAATGGTTGGGTGAGCTATAATCTCCCATCCAGCAATTAAGCCGCACACGGCCCATTGTTATACCACATGAATCTCCTTTGAGACTGGTACTCTATCCCCTTTGCATCCATTGGGAAGCTTTTACATACTTCACTAAATTTTGTACCTCTTGCTTAAAAATTTTAAGATATGTCATTTAGGAAGGAGCCTAATTATTCTCTTGGACAGTCCGGGGCACTGACATAGAAGTTGATGAACAGTTTCGGGCTCCTCGCAATTACCACAGCTTCTACATATGTCTTGTGAAGCTCATGGCATGCTGACCTATGAGACATTGTCCTGTTACTACTCCTATTAAGATTGATGCATCTGTTCTACTCATTCTAAGTAGTGATTGAGTTCTGTTTCGGTCATACTTAGGCCACGCCTGTCCTGGAGTGGCACACGTGGTAAGTCTAGACCAACTATTGTTTGCGGTTCTAATACTTTTGGTTTCGATGTGCAGCTTGCAAGTTGACAGCGGTATGCCAATCGACTCCTTATCCTGTCGAATGTGGATCGTTGTACCTAGTCTTGCAAGTTCATCTGCTATGTAGTTACCCGCAATATTTCTGTGCCCTAGTACCCAAACGAGGCGGACATTGTACTGCTCAGCCATCTCATTATAAGATTTATGGCGGTCAGTGATGGTTGTTGACCGAATTAGACAAGAGTCTAGCGCTTTTATAGCTGCTTGTCTGTCTGAGTATAGGTGCACTTGTTTCTCCTTCACCATAGGCGATTCTAGGTAAAATATTGCGTCATAGATGACAGCGACTTCCGCTTAAATAAATAAAAATATGTAGTTACATTCTAATAATCAATTCCAACACTGATATTTGTTTGATCAACATACTAAAGCCTTTCATAAATCCATTTTATTTCTTGAACCAAATGAATTCGTGACGTTTAAAATATGCATGTATCTCTTTCGCTCGCACCAATAATATACTCCGGCATGGCACAGACTTAAGAAGGTCTTAAGCGTTGTTTATTAGTCGGAATTGCACGAGTGAATTCGAACGCTTTCGTTTTGTACTTCCAAATAATTCGTGCAAGGCTTTACCACGTACTTTTCATAGTCACTTGTTGACCGACTTTCTACACATAAAATGATAAAATCAAATTGAAAGCTTACCCGCACGAACAAGAAAATCTAAATCTACTCGCCAAACTATAATGGTCTCCAACATTTGCTGAACTTGAGCGTACACAGAATAAAAAATGGCATTCTAAATTGAAGTTTATAATTCTGAATTTGGCCGAAAGGGTACTTAAAGATTAAAGTACGTATTGAATTCAATTATTCTTAAATCCAGTAAGAAACGGGATCGATTTAAATATCAAGCACAGAAATTCTTAGAATAAAAAAAAAAAATTTGAAATAAGTATGCAAAGTTAATTGTCAGTACAAAAGTCTCAGAACTAAAACTAAGAGCATTACCACCGTAGATTACAGTGTTCTGTGTGATCAATCGTCTCATAACACAACTCAGCTCTTCAATTGTCCATCCCGTCCGACGCAATTGAGCTCTGTGGACCTATGGATGCGACCAATTGTGGTAGCCTCGACGTCTAGGGCTACTTTTTGGTTCATCTTTCTCTTACATTACTTATTACCATGCACTATCTTATCATAATATATAATTAAATGTATGTATACTGATCGTGATACAGTTCAAAACCTATAACAACAACCACACCCTTATTATATTGGATGTAATAAATATTTTTTTCGGTCAAAAGCTCAAAAATGGGTTGTGGGTTTCTATGGGGACTAACACTAAATCGGGGCGTCACACCTCTCTTGATATTTATGTGAAGCGTTCATATCTGGAAAGCCACGATATCATGGCCGAGGCATGTCAATATGGATACTCTATTTGACTGCAATAAAAAGATGTCTTTGTGCCGACTTTCAACTGGACATCTTAAACATTTTAGAAATTTGCATCGCGCTTGGTATTGGCAATATCAATTAAATTAAATAATGCCAATTATACTTATTTTATTGTTCACATTCGTACTATATATGTAGGTACTACAAACTAATTAACAAAATTGTATGTTCTAATTGATTACTATTTAATTTTCTTCGTCTGATGCCAGTATTGTTTTAAATGAAAATGGCGCATAAGCATATCCCTCGCCCTTATAGAATTTGCTGTTGAACTCGACCCTGTTGAAAATTTGGAAATATTTTTGTAATTAATAGTAGCAGATTTGTGCAAGTTTTACTTACCAGTGTAAACGCAGCGTATGCAAAAATGCTGATAAACCCTCAATGATGACAAGTATATTCACTGTTAGGAATGACCATGCATAGAAAAATATATAGATCAATATAACATTGATATAACCCAGTGGAAAGACAAAGCCAAATATGAGAATTTTGTTCCAGAGTACGTCGGAGAGTTCTATATAAATATAATTAATGTTAATTTTATGTATTCAACATCGACATTAATCTTGCATTTCAAAAGCTTGTAAACGAAACGGTGGCAGCTATTTGAATGATTTCATTTTGAAAACATAATGGTATTGAATGCATTTTAATCAGCCAAAAAAGATTTCCGTCATATCTCACACACAAGTCTCTTTATTTATAGGATATATAGGATAACTAGCCAGCTACTGTCGCTTTCTATCCGTGTATAAAGACCGTATTTCTAAAATTGGACATGAGCCTCTGCTCGTACCCAGTAAAAGAAGAAGACTGAAATTCTTGTGCAAAACTTTCTTCGCAGATATTTCTGATTTAGCTAAGACTACTCCAAGACGTCTATCCAACTTCGTGCAAATGGCTTCCATAAGGAGTGGCAGTGAAGATTTTTGGATAAGATGTGTTATCATATATATAGTTTCAACACCTAAATAAATGTTAAAGAGCACTTAATAAAAGATTTGTTTCAATTTCGAATTTTTAGAATTGCGAAATGCAAGATTAATGTATGAGTATGATCTTTTTTTTTTCAATTTTTAAAAATTACTTACGTTGATGCGCCAATGAAAGTGCCCATAAACGCAAATAAGAGGCTGTATGCGATATGGTACTAAGCACAAATTCAATGGCATGTATAGCCTGATATATAAATAACTCGCTTATCGGTGCCTCCTCCACAATTTCCTGATTAGCTGCACTTCCTGTGGGCAACTGATTCAATTCCGTGACACCATTTTCCTGTGGCGCATTACGCTGCGCCTGTTTTTTACGCTCATACATAATATATAGCGGTTTGGCGAGCAACATCCAGGGTATGCATAGCAATGCAACCACTACGAAAACAATTTGTAATATTTCTTGTCCCTCGAATAGATATTCCTTGCAGCCGGGCAGCGGTTTAGTATGTGAGAACAGCATCATGTTAATAAAGATTACCAATATGGAAGGTGCGCAACCAGGTGTTCTGGCGAAATCTTCACTTTTAGCTGAATACATGAAGTATTTGTAGATGATCATGAAGACTAAATAGCCAAAGAGTAGCAATAGAAATAGTACTTGTGGCATAAAATCAAAAATAATATTACGTCGCTGCTTCATATGTATATAATTCACGCAGGACATGCACAGTCCAAACAGCATATGTACCACACCGAATATAATGGACATTTTCATTTTGAAGGTATTCAAAAATATAATTTTATTGCCCGCCAAATTCCAAACGGGATCAATGCCAAGTGCATATGTGCCTACTGCATGATATTTAGGATTCAGTTGTACTACATAATTATCGAATACAGTTGTTGTATTGTAGATGATGCGCCAACCAGAGCCAAAGATGTTCACGGATTTGGAGAATATATCGTTGTAAACAAGTCCTGTGTACAATGAAAATAGTCCCATCAATAATATAATATAGCGTCCAGCAAAGAAAATACTAAAAACTTCTTCTTTAATCTTAGCAAATTGTTTTTCCTTCAGCACAAGAAATAAAGCGCACAAAAATAATATGAAACCGTGTCCCATATCACCGAACATGACAGCAAATAGAAATGGAAATGTAATGCAGGAATATAGTGATGGATTCACTTCACGATATGTAGCCATTCCATATGCATCGGTTAGATTTTGGAAGCCTTGTGTAAATTTATTTGAACGATTATAGGTGGGCGGCTGCTCATTGCTTTCGATGACATTCACAAATGAAGGCGTGGTACTCGCTGCAAGTTTAGCAGCGCGTTCTAGTACAGCTTGTAATATATGCAAATCAGTGGTCGGCGTCCAACCTTCACCTACAAGACACTTACTGCTCACACTCTGATTAAAATAGTTTAGCGTATAGTAAACGGCCTGCATTTTCTTAAGCATTATAAGCCAGTTTTGTAGTTTGGAGGCGGTGGCATTTAGTAAAATTCGACGTTGTTCATCGGTTTGATTGAGTACAAGTTGTAAATCGGCCAGACGCATTTTTATTTCAGCTAACATTTGCTCACGTTCCTCTGCCAAATTTGGACATTTGTAGCTTGCGACATGAAATCCGGCGCAGATTTTGGTTACGCGTTGTTTTAGTTGTTCACCCTGAAAGTAGGCTATGAAGACTGTTCTTGGTGCAGCAGGTCGATCCTCATTACTCGTTTCCTTCAGCGTTATATCCCTGCGTTTAATGAAGATATTACCATGTCCTATGCGCCACAACATGCGCTCAAAAGCAAAAAAGCGCTCTAAATTTATAACACCCGCAACATAGTCCAAATATTGTGTACTACTACTAGTATCCATATGTGGCACAATACTAGCTCTCAATGTACTATTTGATTGTGTTGGCAAACTAGTATCTGCGGCAAAATACTCGCGTGCATGTTCGAGTATCAGTTTCTGTTCGAACAATTCCTTATAATTTTTGTGCAACTTTTCGCCATTTTGTTTCAAATCACGCAATTCCTGTTCAATATTTTCAACTTCCGCTTCGAGTGCATTCATATCGCGTACATTAAGCGCTGCTGGCTCATTGTCTTCATTGATCTGTTTAATCTCATCACGATTAACTTGCTGTTCAATGTAGTAGAGACGTTGCAGCAGGTCATCACAGCGGAGAACTTCATGGAAATAGCATCGTTCCTTCGTGGTCTGCGCGCTATTGAGCTGAAGGTAGTATTCAAAAAGTATTCGAAAATTTTATTAAAAATTATCAAGCAGAGGATTCGTAGCAAAAAGTGTGGCCTTAGTGAATTAGAAGATGTGCAATAATTAGTTAGGTTGGGGTTTTCATAACTGTGATATTGCGATTTTACCGGTTAGCTAAAATACGTTGAAAACACTCAACTGCAACTGCGTTAATTCAAAGTTAGTGCTTCATGCACAAGGGTTTATTGGGGACACTCGGCAAACGCAAAAGAGTATCTATGCTGTGGGTACCGGACAATAATACTCTATGAAATGCGCAAGCTGATAAGAAATAATTCACAAGGAAACTAATATGGTAAAGGAACAACAATGGGCTAAGACAAACAGATATTACTCGGGGTGCTACTACTACCCGAGCATGTCAAAAATCATGCTCCAACTAGATGGGAACCAACTAAGAATATAGAAAAAAGCGGCTAACAAGACACTATAGATTAATGAAACACATGTGTGTTATGGATATACAAAACTCCCCGAGTGTAGATTCTGTGACTATGAAGACGAGACCTTTACATTAATTGCTGAAGAGCAACTGAAAATATTAGATCCTATTAAAATATTAAGCATTATTTAGCACACATGTCATCTAACTTATTAGAACAAACAATAGATCTTTTGGGTCGTTAGTTTATAAGATCCAACTCAATAATTATATTTTTTGTTTTCCTGTTATATAAACCCAAACTGATATCTCAAAATTAAAAAAGGTGATTTTACAGATACGCCGAGGAACATGTCTAGGACGATTTGTCTTGTGTGAGGAGTATAGACAGAGAAACCTGTAACTTTGGTAGATACAATGCTTTTTTTCTTTTTCATACAAAAACTCAAAAGTGAGCGTTGGGTTTGTATGAGGGCTATGTCTTCGAGTGAGTGATTCACAAAGACAGGGGACAGACGAAGGGGCAGTCAGACTAACGGACATGGCTAGAATGTTCTTGTATATATATTTTAGCTTTGAAATTATTGTGATTAAATTAAAATAACAACAATAACTTCACAGAGAAGAGTATAGAAAACTGTTTGTACTTCGAATTATTAGAAGTAGTTTTGTGCAGGGGTCTCCAAGTAAAACGGGCGGAACACTTTCATTAATATGTATGGTTGATAGTTGACAGTGGGATAGTTTTGTATATTATTGCTTTGACGCATTTGTTGTTTTGTTATTTCATCGCGCGCCAGGCACAACAACAAGACAGCATGCTGCAAACGTGAATAAACGATTTCGAAATAAACTCTTTGTTGCTTCGCCGTAGAAATATCAAACGTATTGTATATAAAAAGTGTGTGTGTGCAATTCACACACGGCAGAAGTGAAACTTCAGAAAAGCAGCCTACAAGAAAAATGCATTTCACAAACGTATGATCTATCGATAGGATCTTCTTTTCACAAAACATGAAATTTTCGTTTCATCGAATTCAATTTCCGTTTAATAAAATTCAGCGAATTTTCAATTTCCGTGGTCATAAAAATCTAAAGAAGTTTAACTTCAAAAATTCAAGTTTGGAGGTTCTATCTTTTACAGTCTACGAGACTTCGTTGTTCAAACATACAGACGGACAGACGGACGGATAGACTCAGCTATCTTCTCAGCTCTTGATGCTGATCAAGAATATATATACTTTATGGGATCTGCCACTGTTCCTTTTGTCTGTTACCAAAGCAGGATATAACAACAACAACAACAACAACGATTACAAATCGTCACCAAAATAACAGCGAAGCGCATACAAAGCAAAATTAGCATTTTCGACTTTTTTATAGAAACATATTTCTTTGATATTTCGTTTGGGCGCACTTTTTGTATAGTTATACTGATAAACCATTTCGTAAATACTTACATCTCTAAATTGTATGCAGCTGCTCTCGCCCAGTTCGGCCACTGTTATATAAGCAGCCTCAGGCGGTATAAAGAGCTGGCAGAGGCTCATTTTCTCACTGCGAAACATATCACTCATTTTGTAGCCGTTTGTTGCGATTTAGTTACTATAATTTATAAAAAATATTAACAATTAAGAATAGTTTATGAACTCGCATTGCAATTGTCTTATCAAAAACATTATAATTTATAATCGTTTATACATTTTATGGTGCAATAATTATGACAATCTTATCTGAAGACTTCTCACGTGCTACACTTTTTCTATGTGCGAACTTTTTATTGCGATTATTTATTTTCTTAATCGAAATTCAATTTGTAATCGCTAACACTAATGAATTCGATTATAATCTTTGAGTATATTTTGAGTATGTTTTATAGTTCATTGTTAGTTAGTTCTAAGTTATAGTTAATTTATTATTGTAACTATTGACTCATTAAATTATTATTCGAGTAATCATATTTAATACTATTTGTCATATTAAGCTGACAAAAGTACTTCAGGTGCTAATCGTATAAACACATAAGTGCACTTATTCAATATGTTTCAAGTAGATCAAAATATGGGATTTGAAATAAATGTTCCTTGTATCATGTGCAGGTTTGTTCGAATCTTCAAAACCAATCGTCATGTGATGTTTTTATTATAGCCGAGTAGTACTAAAGTACATTAACTTTCAACATCACAAGTGCCATCAAGTTAATCTAATGCAATATTTCCAATTGCTATAACAAATTGCTAAAATTGCACGATCGCAGTGCAGTCCAGATAACAAATTGTAAACATTGTGTATATTGATAGGAAAAAAGTTTCCATCGGGTAAAAGGTAAATAAACAACAAAATGAAAACAGTGTATCACTGAAACAGATATCGTACAATAATATAAAATTTCGTTTGGTTTGAGTGCTGATGGCTACTCGAGTGATTCGTTGAAGTCTAAATACAAAGCAACTGAAATACGAGTAGTTTTGTAAGCTACTTAATGGACATCAAAACAAAATGGATCAAGTTGGTAGACCGCAAAGCGCTCGATATGCAAAAAAAAAAAATAAAATTATGTCTTGCACTTTAGTTCATATTAATTATATCTGCAAAGCTTTTTGTACAATTATTGAGATAGGTTATTTTACGTTTGGTGGTTTTTTATTCATCCAGAACGGCAGCTTGCAGTTCAGAACGCAATTGATAAGAACGACAAACTATGCGGTAAAAAAAAGAGAATCTGAAACAATCAGGTAGAAGTACTTGGGTTGAACAACACAAGTCAGTTGTAATCTATCGTCATCCACACAATCACGCCTTTGATAATATATTCTTCACTTGAATAGACCCAAAATAGTCAAAATTGAGTTATTCGCAGCAATACAAAACTATACCATTCCAAGTTTCATTACACGTTCAGTCGAGTTCTTTAAACTATGAATCAATATTAACTCACTCATCTCCAAGACGGTTTTCTTGGTTCACTTCATGATATTCTTTCCATTTTCTGTTATCTAAATCCGAGTAAAACTTAAACTCTGAATGAAGTAACTTGTAAGAAAATTATTCCAGAAATACGGTGCAATTATACTTGTAGGACGATTTCCCCAAAGTATAGATTAGTGAAGTTAAAATTTGGCATAAAGGGAGTTCGGATAAGCATGTTGTAAATTATCACGAAGATTTTAATGTTTGCAATGAGAACGTGTTTCGAAATGTTCACAATTATGCACACTTGATATTTTAAAACACTAAAAGTCGAATCCAGAATACAGTTCCAATTTATTAAAGGAGTTTTAATTTATATTGTTGTTGACCAAACCGGTATAACGTTGTTTGTCGTAGCATTTTAAGGTGTTGAACAAAAAACGTTGCGAATATTTTTATATAGTGTGGAATTAATGTGAAGACGTGCACAAGAAAAAAAAAAAAACTTTAGCCAATTTTCGGCTATTTTGGTTTGGAAGTTAGAATTAAACTTCACTTAAATCTTAATAGCACATGTAATTCACAATTAGTTTTTACATATTCTTTGTTAAATATCGTTACTAAAACTTCTTTTTCGTTGTTTGCTTATTTCTTTGAAAATTAAGTAGCAAATAAATACGTGTATTATTCGTGTATAATATGGATATAGTCGAATTTCGATCAATAATCGGATGTTGTTCCGCTATAAATATATTTTTTATTCCATTACCAACTACGTCAACTTACATCAACAATATATTTTATTTTGATATGTTTCAACCGACACTCAATATGCGTACTGATTGATGACGCCGGTAGCGCACAACAACTTTAAATGAGCGTCGACCAAAGCTTTTTATATAGATTTGCCGATTGACTGCTTCGACATTATTACATTATCGAGTTAATAGAATATGGGAATATCCGGTAATGCGCTTATCTTAATAACGTGAGTTTCCGCTGGTCACATTATAGCGCAATATCTGGTCTCACATGACGAATGAGCAATGAACAATTCTACGGTTTATCACTGGGACAACCTCACTTGATTGATAACAAACGCGAGCGTATTTTGCATTTGATTGACTTGAGCACGCTCCGCTGCAATGGCGTTTGTAGTAAGTTTCCCGATACACGCATAAGGGGAAACACTTTATTTGTTAAAACAAAAACTGCGCTGTAAGTTTTCATATTTTATTACCATGGGGCACGTGTCTATGCGGCGAAATACCCACAAAAAGTTTTTAAATTAGCGCAAATTTTCGAGTGTTATTTTTAAGAGTTTAAGCCATTTTAATTTACATTAATGTGTTGAAGTAATCATATTATACCATTCACACAATATGGTATTAATAGTTTGTCATAACGTTTGTAAAGCATTAAAGGAAGAAACAGGACTTTTTAAAAATAGCTGCTTCTGGTGGCGCCACCTATTGGTAGGTACATGCGTTCGAAAGGTACATCCTTCACCGTACCCGCCTGATTTGGCTCCGTTTGACTTTTATCTATTTGGAAAACTTCATTTGCCGATGAAAGGACACCGCTATGAGGACATTGAAGCCATCCAAAAGGCGTCGACTGGCATTCTCAAGGAAATTCCGAAAAATGACGAAAAACACTCATTCGAAATGCTTATTGACCGTGCAAAAGGCTGTATCGAAGCACAAGGAAACTATTTTGAATAAAAAAAAAATCACTTTTGCAAAATATTAAATTTTTGTTGTTGTTTTTTTTTTCGAACAGTCCTGTTTATTTTGCGACACACCTGTTATATTCTTGATCACCTAGATGAGATGAGTCGAATTGGCTATGTATCTGTTTGGATGTTTTTGGTCTTAAATATCAGAATAAAAATAGATATGATGCCTTCTAAAGAACACATGGTTCCCATATACGTGTATAAATGAGCGTACCTCGCACACTTTTAGGGGTAGCCCACATACAAACCCACCGCACACATTTGCTACAGGAGATAGACAAACGAAAAACATACGGACGTGGCTAGATCGGTTCGTCTCGTCGCTTGTTATGACTTGCGGTACATGCAGAGGTCGGCGCTCGAAGTGTTACCAACTTTACGCTGGTGTACCAATGAAACGGATAATGATAGCGCTCTGTTAAAACAAAAAAAGTTATCCAAATGCAAACCCAACAGTATTGCTTTTTATTTGGTTGGAAAATCGCAACCATCCATTGTTAATGAGCTACGTCATTTACGTGTCAACAAAATGCCGAGCATGGCTAGATCGACTCGTTTCGTCGACCTGATCAAGAATATATAAACTTTATGGGGTCTACGATGCCTCCTTTAATGCGTTACAAACTTTCAGACAAACTGATAATACCATGGATGTTTCAACAAGACACGATACCTAAAGCCAGAGAGACCCAACGTTTTTTAAAATATAACGTTCCTAGACTAATTTCTTCACAACAATGGCCACCATATTCCCCAGACTTAAACACAATGGTAACAAAGTATCAACTGAAAAATGTGAGACGGTCAACGCCTTAAATATTGCTGCTAGCCGACAATGGGTCAAAATACTCATCGAACCACATTCATGCAGTGTGTGAAGCATTCCCGGACAAACTCTATGCTATTATCCGCGTTAAATGATCGAACAATAACATATTTTTTTATAGATTTTTAAGCTTCCTTGCATCCAACTCTGAGGTTTCTATTTTATTTTTCTGTATTTAGATTATGTCAACATTTTTGAAAAACTTGAATCAATTCAATATGTTTCTAGTTTCTTGTTTACATCACTTAAACTTTTTGTGGAATATTAAAGTTCATTAAAATTACTTTTTCAAGCTCAAATTACTGAAGTACATATCAGACTTAATAACAGCACTTTCCTAAGTGTATATATAGAGTATTAATGTTTCGGTGTTTTTATTACATCATTTTTAAACTACTGCCAACATATACTAAGCCTAATAAATTCAATTAAACTTTTAAGCGGAATATTTTACTAAACTTTCACACAGACACAAGCACAAGTACAGTCAGCGAGGTTCTATCGTTGCCAATAACCTCGACGCTTAGGTGATAATACCGCGTAATGAAGTTGATGATGGCAAACTTTCTATGTATATATGTACATACAAGTATATGGATATAAAAGCAGCCAAAAACCTCACATCTAAACTGTAAAATGCTACTGAACGAACGTACGGAAAAAAAGTTCTAACAAAATTGCCTCGCAACTAAATTCAACATTAACAACAACAACAACAGTGTCTAAATGTTGCATGTTGGCCAAAAGTTGCAGATACTCACTCACACATTCACGCCCAGTTACCGCCTCTTTGATGATTTTGCAACTATATATCAGCCAGTTAGAGATCCAGGCAGCCAAACAACCAGTCAGCTAATGTACTGACATCGTCTAACATTGCTAAGGTTGCATATTGCAACGCAAAAAATAAGCGAGCAAAAGTTTGCGCACCAAACTATTTCAGATACTACTCACTCTTGGGCGTCTTTGCATTTAAAACGCGTATTTATTCACTCACTCACTCACTCACTCGCTCTGTAGAGCTCTCAACTAGGTCGCAATAGTTGTGGCTGTGGATTAGTTTAATGCCAATACTGAAAAAAATAGCCGCACAAAAGTCGTTTAGGTTTAGGAAGTTTTATGTGTTGTCGGCATCGTCGTAAATATATTTTCAACATTGGTGGTTTAATAAGTTCTGAGCATAGATCTACTAAGCTAGGACTAAAAGAGATATGTATAAAGCAGACCTAAACAAGTTAGGAATTTGAAGTCGAATGCGCTTGACTATGAGATACTGTTTACCCAGTCTCGGGGTCTTCATTTGAATCTAAAATTTGTGTGGTATTATGGTCTGATCTGAACCTATGGGCAACATTTCATTGGAATTAGCATACACTTTGTTTTTTCGACGACGGCCCTATGATCGCCCTATCCTGAATGTCTTCGAGTGGTTGGTGTTACTGTAGTGCAATGTATAACCTGACGCAAATGCTACTTGTGCAGGTTACACCAAGAAAATTACGCTGACTGTACGTGGTGTATAGAGTAAGGCGTTGAACATATTATGTTCCAGTGTCCAAAATTTCCAACAGTGTGGCGACAGTTTCAACAAGAAGTAGGCTCTTCACTCTATATAGGCAATCTCACTCGGGAAATTGTGAGGGAAAGGACACTTGGAATGCAGTATTCAATTTCTCAGCAATTGCAATGAAGGAGCTGAGGAGGCTGGAATGTGCACGAATGCACACGTCTAATTAAATCTAAATAGTTATATAACTGATCACCACTGATCAGCGCAGGGACTTGCCTATCTTCTTGAATTTATATTTTCTCATCTTTTCAATACCATTTTTTACTATCTTGTAACCTTTTATTCTTATGTTTTCTTTCAATAAAAACCAAAATCATGTCTTAGGAGAGTTTTATGATCAAAGTTTGGTGACTGTACCTTTTATAAACTGCGACATCTTGACGTTCACACAGACGGATGTGGCTATATCAACTCCTCTCATGAAGTTGACCATGAACATACAATTCTTATATATGTACTCTGGACCAAACTTACCGAGTCTTTACCAACAATTTATTTTAAACAGGAAATTTTCATCTTATCCATTAACGCTTGAGAATGATTTTTTCTTTCTAGGCACTATGGATAGACAGTCTACATGGTTATATCGTCTTGCAAGGAAACAGGACTTTGTCAAACAAGCATTTGATAATTTCTGGTACATCCATAAATAACATCCTTGAAAAAAGCGCTCTGCTGAATCGAAGCCGACTAATTGTGTTAGAAGTGAATAGGTGAGTTCCGAAAAAATCAGAAATTTTTCAATTTATTTGTTTGTGTTTCTTTGTTTTTTTTTTTTTATACAAAAATGACTTCTAATCATTCAGTGTGAACCTGGTTCTGAGTATTAAGACAGCAAGGGGGTAAAAAACATATTTTATTTTTTTTTATGTTTTGACTTTTAAGCGCACAACACCTTATTAATACGAACACTCCCCTCTCGTTCACGTCTCTGAAAATTCAAAGCTGGATGACGTAATTGATAATTGCGTGGTAACAATCCAACAATCGATTATGAAATTAAGGCGACAATGAGGGTTAAGTCTGCCCAATGAGACATTTAGTATAAGCTTATATTAGCCTAATTTTTATATTTCATCTGGGTGGTGGCAGTGGTAGAGCCTGAAGGACGTCGATCTGGATGACAACGTTAATTAACCAGCCGATGAGGCCGTTTGTTATCCATAACCAAGCGGGTGGTGACCGAGGCAGGGCCGGTGGTGTATGATGCAAGGATCTGGCCAGCCGATTTTTGTGCACCAGTAGCCGATCATTGTATTTGCTGGAGAAGAATGTAACTTTCTTCTCTACGATAGCCAAATTGAGTTCACTGTGCAAGATAGAAAAGTATTGGTACCACTCACAACCGGCTGTTATCGCACAGCTTTGTTCTGGAAGGTCTGGAACCGTTTGCGATTTGATTTTGATTTGGCTACCGTATATCTATGTTGGAGCGATAATTTGATGGTAAATCATCCTTTTGTTGCTTCGAGGAAGTTTACTCCTCCGATTAAGAAGTCAGAAAAGCTCCCTTAATGGGACACGAAAGATATGGGCGACTGCAGCGATGTGGTCCCTGAAAGTCAACCTTCTTTCCAAAAGCAGCCCAAAAGATTACGCCTTGGTAGCTTGGCACATTGCTATACGATTGAGGTAGATTACCGGAGTGCATCGTGTGTTCAGAGTGAGGCATACGTGTACACACTTGTCGCAGTTGAGTTTGATGTTCCACCTGTGCAGGTACTCTTGAGCTCCATCTGCTTCATCACAATCGCGCCGTGAGGCATAAGAAGACGCTTACAGCTTAGGCAAATGACATTCATCACCTCTGCATCTGGGACAGAAATATGCGCTGTGAAAATTGAGAATAAGATAGGTCCTAGGACGCTGCCCTGCATGAGTTGCTGATGACCACGCTCACATTTTACCCCTTTAGGTAAAAACGCAGCATTAATAAGTAGGAAGCAGAAAATGTTTCTGTGATTTTGGCGGATTTGTCACTGTGTGCCACACACGGTCGAAGGTCTCAAATTCTATTGTAAAGCCTTTGAACACAAAAGTATTAAGAACAGGGTTGACTACAAGATGCAGATGTTCAGAAGTGCAATATCCTGCTCGAAATCAAAACTGGTGGTTCGGGATTCCACAAAACCAATAATTCGGGCGATGAACTGTCTCCCCCAAACCTTCGAAATGAAGGGAATTGTGTATTATTAACTTATTAAAAGCAATTGATTTAAATTTGGCAGATTTACAATTAAAAAGTATTTTTGCAAATTATGTTTAAATAATGTTTAGTATCAGAAATATAAATTATTGAACATTTGAGCTTTGTAAACTTTTTCAATTTTCCAATTGTTAACCTCAAACTCGCGACGCCATTCTCGTTTCAATGATTGCCAAATTACAAGGTAATCGAACGTAATTTAATGATTGAATACTGATTAGTGAATATTTACTAAACACTAATTAAAAATTATTAATTAATATATTATAAATATTCATTAATCAGCAATTAATCACTAATTATGTACATTAAAATGTGAAATGGGAATAACGACGCCTTCGCTCTCTGGCCTGCATCATCAGTTTCCGTATGACATGAACCTCGCTTTCGCCCATGGCTTTACGTTTCTCCTCGTTGGTGACATAGACGGCGACAGGAACGACTGTTTTCGACTTGGCAATTCGAGCCTCCAGTACATCATTTGCGGTCTTCGGCAAATTGCCTCGTTTAACTTCGGTATAGTTTCCACTATTATCAATTTCATCTGTGGCTGGGTTGAAGAGATAGCTTACTATGGGGCTGCAGTTGACGCTAGCGGTGGAGTTGGTAGTATGTGCGGGTTCAGCAGCAGAGACGCGATTAGTTTTCTTTGACTCAACTTCATTCTTTGCTCTTGGATCCAAATTGAACTGAAAGTCACGAAACAGTTCTGATTGCGGCAACGACAACGGATCGTCCAAATCTTCAAGAATATCGTTTAGCTGCATATACGGCAAGTTCCGCTTCTCCAAATTATATTTCTTTTCAATTTTATCCAGCGGCATGTGTTTTGCACGCTGTGTTGGCAATGCTGCGTCACGAACACCTTTGGCAATATTTTTGAGCACATTGAGCTGCTTCTGACTGATTACCAGATCCGCATCTTTGTAGTAGCAATCGCGTGGTGTGTTCTCAGCGTGACGCTTACACTCATTTAGTAATTGGCTTTTGTTTATTTGACAGTATGGGCACCAGTAAGTGTGTGCTAAGCCAAAGGAGCGACAGAGCTTCGGCCCCTTAAATGAGTAGCTGGGCACCTTCAGTTCTTCGTTTACCCAGTTCACTTTCCGCCACATGTTTTGCTTCGTGTTACACGTATCACAAGTACCCGGTGTACGTTTCGAGTGATTGGAGTGAGTTGATTTCGAGTTTTTCACCCTCTACAGCTGATTTCGCGAGTCGCGCTGCTCGAAAGTAAATTAAATTCAACGAAGGAAAATTGTTGGATTTGCTGTCGGAATCAAGTTTCGTTTATAAGGGAATATGAGATTTTACTTAGTGTGTGACAGTTTTTGTTTTTATTTGATTTTAAAATCAACGATTACTTAACTTAGCATATATTTAAATTTTAATATTTATAAAGAAAATACCAACTTAAGGACCCATTTAATTTTATCCATGTCAATAATTTCTCCATTGTCATCTTTGAAACCAATTAGGTTTGAAAAGAGCCACAGCTAAACACGAAGCAACTCTGTCAGCAACTCAATCAGTTCCACATCAGAGTCCCAATTCAAAGCGTCATAATGTTTCGTATAAGGATTTCTTTTCAAAACAAGAGACACTGCAGTAGTTGGTGTTTGAAATTCGATTTCTTTGTCAACATTCGTATTCGATGTGTCAGACTTATAGTATGTTAGTTCAAAACTAGCTGGTAGATTTATGAATGTGCTTAAATTCAACGAAATGTAGATAGTGTTTATAATTTTCTATATTATACTAGCATACGCTTCTATGCTTCTGTTTTTTATATTATATGGGGCGTAACATATTCTATATTCCCAGGTAATATTAATTTTTCCGGTACCCTTTCCATATATACCAAATCTCATTATATAGTGTTCTCGACATGGCACCGCATATTTTCAAGTGGATCTTATTTTGCGTTGTGCCCTTTACATGTGTAAATCCATTGCCGAAAATACAACGACTGACAATTCGAAGTGAGCAAGCAGCTCCCCAATTTTACTGTCAATCTGCGTTATTAACGCACCGTGAATGAATGAGATATGAGGAATTTGATTTTTCTATTATATTTATGGGGCGTGCCACTTCCCATTTTTCTTTCGGTGCTCTTTATATATATACCAAGAGTAGCACCGTTCATGTTTTCCAAATTTTGTATAGCCAAAAACGTTCTCTTGATCGTTAATAACATACTCCATTAATTTCAAACCGATCGTTTTAATAATTTAGACTATAAAGGACAAACACACACACATCCATAGTAGCAATGTAAGCAACACGCAGAAGGAGTCGTGGCAAACCACGTAAAGTGTATGTATTCTTGATCGGCATCAGAAGACAAGTCTATATAGACATGTCCATTCGTCCGACCGTCTGTATGAATGAACAAATCTTGAAGACTATAAGGGATACGGACTTCAAATTTATAATTAATATTTAAGCTCTCCTTTTCTATCTACAGATAAAGTGTATTAAACGATCACGCCTACTCCACTTTAAGCCATAGCATAGCGTTCACACAAGCCTGGCTTTCATTATTATGAAATGAAATTTATGTATGAAATTTTACTGATGTTGTAAATTACGTTAGAAATGCCAAATTTGGTGTACCGTACGTAAATCCTACTAAATTATAATGTATGGGCCCAGATCGGACCACTTTAAGAGAATCCTTTTTTTAAAAAAGAAAGCTATTCTTTGATTTGCTGATTGCGTGAACGGAACTATTCCGTGGGGCGCGGGGGTATGTAAATTTTTTGTGTTTCTTTGCTTAAGTAGTATGCTACTCGCCTTAGTAAATAAGCGTACTCATAAAATCTTGGAATGGTAATACAAATTCACAATATTCTGATCCTCATAATTTTTTGGGCATGTAATAGTGACAATTTTTAAGTTTATTTTTATCATTTTGGACAATTTTTCAACATAAACTTTCCAAAATTCTGCCTTTTTTTCGGGAATTAAGAAACGATGTTGAGACATCGCTTAACTGCTTTGCACTCGTGTAAATTCGATTCCATTGATCCCGAATCAGCTGCAAATCGGTTAGTAAACTTTCAAGTTTTTGAATTTCAGTATCAATACTGAAGTCTATGGCTAGAAGGATGATACTTCTCTCATTTATTGCAGACAAACTCAAATACCAAATGGAACATATCAGATCTATTCGTCCCTATTTCAAAACGCCGTTCACTCTGTTTGAGTTTTAGTTCTAGGGCACCTAAAAACCCTGGGTAATTTACCCTCTTTACCCTTCCTTCACGATGGTCCTGAGTTTCTGCTAGTTTCTGCTTCTGAGATCTGTAGCCAAAAGCTTTAATTTCGTTTTCATTTCGCCTAAATAAGAAAGGAACATATCAAAAATTTACGAGTAAAATGTTATATTTATCAATTTGGTTTTTTTAGAATTTTGAAATTCGTTTGCGATTGTATTACGGATATTGTGAACTTTTTAAGCAACCCTTCGGTCCTTGGTATTTAGATAGACAGACATGTCTTCATACATGCAAACATAAGCGTATTTGTGTATTCATGTGTATGTATTTGTGTTTGCTGCATGCGCTTCTGTCCGTCCGTCCGTCCGTACGTCCGTCTGTATGTTTATCTCCCTGCTTGTCTGGCTGGTTGACTTCCTTTTTCCACGTTCGAATTTTCTATTTGTTAGAATTTTTATAGCATTCAACGCCGAATTCAATGAATTTTAAGGTGCCTGGCACGGTTTGAAGCGCATTTTTTATACCATACACATTATATGCATGTGATTGCTGTTGAATTGCACATAAAAACTCACAATCAGACGGCAAAAAAGAAAAAATTAAGGAAAAATACCTTTTAAAGTATTCGCTACTTTTCGTAGTTTAATATAGCAGCTAATTTTATATAGCTCAATTTTGGTTTGTTCAATCGATTTTGCGGCACAGTATTAGCTAAAAGTATCTAGAATTTAATTTGAGTTTAGAGCTTTGATTTAGTATTTAGATTGAGTATCCAATTGAAGTTGTTTTATTCGTAAAAGTTGATGTGCTACTTTCGAGGTACATAAATTTTAATTTCATTCTATTTATTTTGACTTCATTGAAGACCATTTCAATAACAAAAAAAAAAAATAAAGTAAAACAATTGAAATTGCAAAGTTTAAGCGCACATTACATTTTTATAATTCAATTTTGCCTGGTCGCAAAATAAAATTGTAGATAATAACAATTTCGAAAATATGCGCAACAGGCGAACGCCATCAAGCTGCTCTCTGATGATGATGATGATGATGATGGTGATGATGGTGATTATAATCGTAACAATAAAAGTAATAATCAGCAGGACTATCTGATATCTGAACAACAAGCGGCTACATGTGGCTACTGAGGCTGAGAATGGTGGTTTGCATTTATAGCAGATTGCATATATGCCGTTTGGTCCAGTGGCAGGCAGGCAGCATCGTCATTGTCATCAACATCATCATCATTACCACCGCAAAACCATATTATGCTACGTGGTGTGCAAAAAGTGTTAAAGCACTTGGCATAAAAGAGAGAAAGAGAGACAGTCAATGAAAAAGCTAGATAGCGCAGAATTTAGAAAAAAGTCAAAAAGGAGCTAACAAAGAATCTGTAAATTGATTTGAAATAGACAAAACTTGGTATAAATACTTTTGAATTTCTTAATTTTTATAATTTGTTTTAGCTTTTATTTAATTTAATTTAATTTTTAATTTTTTCTATGTAAACTTCAATTCAATTTTGAACCACTTCAAATAAACTGATTGAGCTTAAATTTGTACTGTGTACCGTGTACCCGTAACACTACAATATTGCGAAACTTTGGACCTCGAAAAACTCAATGCTTTAGTCTAAGAGTATATATTTAAAAATAAATAGATATGTATGAACCTATGTGGAACGTTTAATTAGAATTGACGTAAGATCCAAAAACAAATACTAAACAAATTTTCACATAAAAACTGAAAAATGAGGATCAAGTTCGAATGGGAGTTACCCTTTATAGTGAGATTGTCTCTTTTCATAGATGGTTTATTCATTTTGACAATAAGTTTGTATCAGAGACTCCATAAAGCTCGACAAGACGAGTCGATTTAGTAATATGCGTCCGACTGTTGGTCTATATGTGTTTGTTCATACGGAAACTAGTCTCTTAGTTTCCATCGACTATTTCAAAAACTTGATATAGAGACACTGGATTCAGCATTATTTTAGGATCCACAAGTCGGAATTGGTTGCACATAAACACTTATAAACGGTGATCTGTATCAGGAAATTATATATACACAATTTATTATATATGAAATGAATGTAGTAGTGCAAAGCAATTTGTGAAAGTAAGAGAAAGACAGACCAAAATGCAACCTCTGGTGTCAAGGTCTAGGAAAAAAGCAACATCCTCTGGTCGTAACCAGAGGTTTAAAGGGCTCAATTGTGTAGGATGGGACTGGCAATTGAACAAATGAATAGTATCATGCGGTGCTTGACCGCAATCAGGGCAGCAATTAGTATTGCTTATCCCAATTCTTTTCCTGTAGCACTCGAGCATAACGCTCCATCCGGATCTTAACTGTGCAAGTTTCGTCCTGGTGCTACGAGGGAGATGTTTTTCGCTCTCATTAATAGGCGGAGGTCTTCCACCTAATATAATATTGTCCCTATAAGAGCGAATGGCATGTTCAGTTGCATCTTTATGCAATTGGGCCGTTCCAGAAGTATATTCCTCTATATTGCTATCAGTGATAAAGCGATTTATGCTCGACTTATATATCCTGATATCCGATCTTATTCGGGTAGGCGTTGATGTAGTGAGGGTGCCATGGTTCGGATGATCACCTCTGTACGCACCCAATAAGAACTGCTTCGAAAGTAACTCATTATGTTGATGAACAGGGAGTATCATCGCTTCATTGTGCAAATGATCCGCATGGGTCATTTGCAAACAACCATTGGCAGTCCGCAGCGCACTATTCTGACTTCTTTGCAGGCTTTGCCATTGAGTCTTACTCAGGAAAGGGGTCCATACAGGAGCAGCATAATTTAGGAAAGAACGTCCAATAGCTTTATAAGTTGTTATTATAGTCTCCTTGTCCTTACCCCAAGAAGATCCGGCAAACGCTTTCAACACTTTGTTTCTCGACTTAAGACGGTTTATTGTCTTGGTGGCATGAGCCGAGAATCTAAGCAATGGGTCAAATGTAGTTCCCAAAATCATCGGGTACTGGACAGTAGGAACCCTTACACCACCAACAAAGCATCTAGTTCCATTCTCACCTCCTTAATCCAGGAAGTGAAAATGGAAGCAGATGAGTTATGAGTTGAAAGCCTAAGGTTGCGAGCATTGAAAAAATTTAATAAATTATCCAAATAGATATTAATTCTCGCACAGATATCATCTACATTCACGCCCGATGATAAAACAGTAAAGGTTGAACAGAAGAGGAGAGAGAACCCCACCCTGTGGAACACATATCTTTAACTTACGATAACCCGACCTCACACCCCTGAACTCAACGTATGCCCTTCTACCATTAATATAGTTCAATAGCCAGCGTTTCGTTTTATCGGGTATGAGGTGGAGTCCAGGTCTTGAAACAAGATTGCATGATCAACTGTGTCAAATGCCTTGTTCAAGTCTAGAGCCACCATCACTGTACGTTCACATGGCCTCGGCTATAAAAGTAGTGATTTCGCTTAGTGCTGAAGTCGTACCACGACCTTTCCTAAAACCGTGCTGATGATCTGCTAGAAGGCAGTGTTCTGTCATTGAAGGTAGTAATAATGACTCAAGAACTTTCACTACAGGTGAAAGAAGCGATATGGACCTATAAGAGGAACCAAGATCAGCTTCACTGCCAGGTTTTAAGAGAGGTACAATCCCTGCTACCTTCCATACATCAGGGCCAATTAACTGGGAAATGGATAGGTTTAACACGTGCGTGAGGTATTCTACCGCTATAGGCCTAAGGTGCTTCAGCATCAGCATTGAAATGCCGTCTGGGCCGAGTGCCTTGGATGATTTTGCTTTCCCTATAACAGCAAGAACCTCCTCACATGTAAAATCCACCAAATCTTCATGTCCTTTTTTCCTTCTAATATAAACGGTGGCTGTATCAGGTATAAGTGGCTGTACCAAGTGGCTGTATCAGGTATAAACGGTCGGTTGGGCCTCCCAGTATAGTGGACGAGCATATTTAGTTAAATTTGAAGCATATGTAGGTCCATAGAAGCCTTTATCGTGCATTTAAAGTTAGTATTGATTTTAATAAAAAAAAGCTTTAAGTACAATAACCAAAATGTGGATAGAGATTCGTTTGAGTAGAAGTGATCTCCACTTTTGACACCATAAAAAACTATTTTTGTTTTCTAGATATTTGGTTTCAGCAGGATATTTAAAAAATAATCACAAAAATATGCGTTATAATTACCAGACAGATGGTCCGACAGACGGCCATTGCTACATTGACTTGTCTCGATGAGCTGATCAAGAAAATAAACAAAAATAGTTGTGGTTTTTTATTTTTAATATTTTCTACATAGTCACCATTAATTTGAATACATGTCTTTACTCTGTCGATCTACTGTCGATGAACAGTCCTAAACGTGCTTTTGTAGGTTCTCAACTTGCATAATAACTGCATCATTAACTCCGAATTGCTACTGAAGACTTTTTTCTTCTTTCTTTAAATGTTAAGACTATTATTAACACTAAAGACTATTATTAGTTCCCATATACTTAGTGGAAGTCTTCTTTAATGACCTACAATCTTTCTAAAAAACTGATAATTCCATTTATATAATTGAAGATCCCACTTGGTAAGAATTTTCTTGAATGCCATCTTCATCCCATATACGCTTAAGCATTTGTTGAAGATTTTTATTGGCTTCAGTTGATAACAAAATTCGTATAAAATACCAAATCTATTTTCCTATTGTACTTCGCTGGCGGCTGTGATTTTATATTCTCTCTTTTGCCTTTTTACCGAACTTTCAGAAATTTAAACGAATGTTACTTTAAAATAAAATATTTTGACGCTACTCTTTTATTTAGTGAAGTGATTATTAAAACAGCTTTTATACATATATGAGTTCTCATATGAGTGTTTAAACTGCTATTAGTTTATATCTTCTGATCAAAATTGACCCGAACTGTTTAAAAAAACAAAATTTTTATGCATTTTAATACAAATCTTTATTATCGTCTTCAAAATAGGCTCCTTTTGAGTCAATACAAGCACGCCAACGGGTAATTCAATTTTTCGTATACTTGTTATACACCTCGGCCGGGATAGCCTTTAGTTCCTTCATCGATTTTTTTGTATGTTCCCAATCGACTCATATTGCGTTCCCCGGAGCGGATATTTAAGTTTCGGAAACAGAAAAAAAAGTCACAGGGTGCCAAATCTGGTGAATACGGTGGTTGTGCGTTGACTTTTGTTTCATGTTTGGCCAAAAACTCTGTCAGAATCAAGCTGGAATGTGCAAAAAATTCAGGTTTCTTGTGTCGTTAACAGAGGTGGATGGACGACTTGCATGAGGCTAGTCTACGATTTCACGACCCTCACTGAATGCTTTATGCCACACAAATACTTGCGTTCTCGAGTCCTCATAACACGCATGTAACATTTTGAATGATTCCGTTGCCTTTATTCCATTGGATATGTTACATGTTACAAATCACAATACAAACTTTTCGCGTCGTAAACAAGCAGCTGTCAAACATAGACTAGCGTTTACCCGGCGCGTTGCTTCTCCTTTCCCCTGCCACTCCTTCCCACTGTCTCACCTTCCCTCTGTCCAACCTTCCCCATGTCCCTTTACTCTACCTCCTATTCTCCTACCCCTTTTCTCCTGTCCCTTCCAACCGGTCTATAACCACCCCTTACGCTGCCCCCTTCCGCTATATCTCCTTACTTTACCACCCTCTTCCTGCCCCCTTCGATCCTATTCACATGTGTATAACATTTCATCCCTCTATCTTAAATGTTACCCCTCCTTCCCTATGATCCCATTCCCCTGCCTGCCCCTCTTCCCCTGTCCTTCTTCCCCTTCTATCCCTTTCCCAACGCTCACCTTTTCCCTCCCCCTTCCACCATTCCTCTACCTCTTCTTCCTTTTTAAAAGGAACCCGCCCCTTACCCTACCACCACGTCCCATGCCCTCTTCTTCTGCCCCTCTTCCCCTTCTATCCCTTTCCCAACACTCACATTTTCTTTCTCCCTTCCCCCAGTGCCCTACCTCTTCTTCCTACCCCTCTTCTCCAGTCCCTTCCACCTCTTCTCCAACCACCGAGCAGATGTGCAGAAATAAAATATTTTGCGCAATTTGCAGCTATTTTGGCTTAAAACTTAATAATAAACTTCGCTTAAAACATAATAGCACTTATAATTCACAAATAGTTATTACGACGCAGATATTTAAATAGCCTATCTTTTATTCGGGACCTACCCCAATTCAAAAAATCTTAAATCATTTAAATCGGTCCAGCCTTTCTCAAGTTATAAGTGTGCTAACACACATTTCCACTTTTATATATATAGATAGTATAGTATATATATTATTTGTGTTTATAAAAAAATAAAAACATGAGGATACTTTGATAGAAAGTCCTTTCAAAAACTGAGAGATACGTTCGTAATTTTTAAACAAGTTGGTTTCTGACAACTACCATTTGACAATAGACTGCTGTACTAAACTAAATTTTATGAATAAAATTTTAAGATTTTGATGCGAAAATTTATTGGTTTAAAGATGAATTTTAACGGCGCGAATAATTTCATTAGATATGTTTCTTTTCTTAGCCCCCTCGTATGCACTTTACTTTTTTTTTCTGCATCGTTTGCTGCTGTTGATGACAGTTGATGCTTAATTTACTCTACATATAGGAATAGATGTACTTGTGGACGCAGCACGCAGGACATATGAGGTGTGTCCTTGCAATAATTTTAAAGTGATATGTGGCGCTGGTGTATAATAACGTTCATGCACACGCATAACACTGCGGATACAAAATATACGTATTAATACAAATAATTGTCAACTGCCATCGGCGTTGCCTAAAAATTTTATAACCACTTCTGCCACCTCAGCTCCTAATGTGTTGTTTTCGCGGTTTGTGCACAAATTTATTCTATAATTTATAGCACCTCATAGTTCAAAATAAAATTGAGATACATATAAGCAGCCTGCAGCCGCTTTTGGGCGCATAAATCAGTGCAGAATGAAACAACAATAAAAAAAAAAAAACATCCGCTTAGAAATAAATTAATTTAAATTGTTCTGAAATGCTTTCGAAACGTTTTGCGCCGCGCATGTTTTCATTCGTGTCTAGACGTGAAAATTTGTAGCATTTTTTGTGCGGAGATTTGAGCTGCTACAACTGGCAGAGTTAGCCGTTCTGACGCTGGATAAAGCCTATATTTCATTTAGGCAAAAAAAAAAAGAAAGAAAAAAACTGCCTGAATATTTAACGCTGGTGATTAGCGTTTTAAAACGATTTTTAGGTATTATGTATTACTTCTTGTTACTTTTCGTATAAAGTATTCACATATGAAGGGCAAAGGGATTAATGGGATTTATGTGTGCACATCTACTACTTCTTAAGCTAAACATTTTTTAAGTCTAAAGTATCTGCATAGATATTTTCTCTTATTTTGTTGTTGAACTTCATAGAAACAAAAATCTCGATAGAAGCTTTGCAAAAGTTTAAATATAATAACTCTTAAAATTGATTTTAATTATGTTTGAACTTACAGCACATTCAAAGTTATGTGCTCAGCCTATCTTATAAAACGTTTAGCATCAAAGTAGAGGCAAAAGAAAAGCAAGTAGTTGGTAGTTTTTTTAGCTTAAGCTGATTTGATAAATACTGCAAACCAAGCCGTGCGTGAGCTGCGCATTTGGCACAAGTATTTGCTGAAAGTGTCTGGCACTCCCTTTAATGGTTCAGAGCCTTTTTGAGGATTATTAGTAAAAACGCGTGTAAAGTGTTAGTAAAGGAGGAAGAAAACGAAGCCGGAAATTTTGAGTGAATTGCGATAGCATAAAACAGGGGTAACAACAACTGCTAGGCCAATTAAGCAACAAAATAAATGCAATCTGCAATGAAGTCAAGAAGAACACTCTGAGAATGTTAGGAAGTTTTCTGATACGGCATTGCAGACGTAAAAGACATTAGTATCAAAAGAGTCAGCACCTGAAAAATTTGTTTAGAAGATTAGAAAACCCCGAAACACATCATAGAAGATTGATCAGCATTGACCTCGACCGGACTCAAACATCATGCCAGTTACCAAGTAATAGGAAGGTCTGTGCAAAGAACATGGTTTCTATCTTTAAAACTGCTATTAGGGCAGTATAGATGTGTAAAGGTCGCAGTGGTTACTGATTAGTCATGACCGCATATGAAGGTTCTATGAACGTAGGAAGGCGCACCAGCTGCTATAGTCTTGTTTTTAGTACCATGTTTACAGAGGTCGTTCCAGACTTGGTATTTCCTATGTATGCTCGATTCCCTTTCGAACCTTTTCCACCAATTATATAAAGGGTCTCCATAACATCATATAGATTATTTTCTTCGTGCTTCGCGAGAGGGCTTTACCTTTAATATGCTTGCTGAGCATAAAGTAGCATCGATTAGCAAGCGTCATTCTTCGCCTGAACTCCAGGGTAACGTTTTTGCTGCTGGTCATCTCTGTACCCAGGTAAAAAAATGCATACTACAACACTGCAGTTAAAATTCTCATGACACTTTATGCATGGGACAGCGTCATCACACATCGTTCTTCGTGTATCTCAGTTCTACTAAAGAGTGTTCACCAGGATTTGTCGTAGAGTGAAAATTTGGTTAGTGGTCGACATTTTTCGTACAGAAATATCAATGTCAATGGTTTCAGCACTGTACATAATACGTGGGACAGAATTTTATATTCAATTGAAATTTATTCCTTAGTAGCTCGCTGAGATTCCAATCGTTGGGCCTTCATTCATATGATCATATTTTAAATAACTTTACTGAAAGCTTATCCGAGCACGCCTTTTTGTTATTATTCAGCTTTTTAACTACCGAGACGATCTTGTTATAGTCCGGTGGCTCTACAAGAAAGTCATCATCAGTTAATGGTTCTTGAAATACTATTTAATCCGGCGCCATTGTTCGTTTCATTGTTTTCAAATAGGTTAGAGAAGTGGCTTCTACAAAATCTCTGTAACCAGTCTTCCGATTTCGTACTTGAGCTTGAGCTTAAAAACTTTGGTCAGACGCTTGACCTTTCGATATAATTTTTGAGCTTTATTTCGATCACATAACATCTCAACATCGTAAAACTCACGTTTTTCTTATAACTTTTTTTAACGTACGTATCTCTTCATTGCGTGTTTTTCGACAACGCCCTCAAACAGCTCGTTTTGTACCCGACTGTAAAGTTTTTTTCTAGGCGACGTCTTTCTGTGCAGTAGGTTGACAACACTCCTCGTCATATCAAGAGTACGACAAAGATCTGGTGTAACCAGCCGTATTCATTTGTGAGAGATACATATGTCTCCACTGCTAACTTATATCTTCAGAAGCCGTAGATGATTCACAGAACAGTTGGGAGAGTCTGGTTGTGAAAACGTTTCGACGGTCTGCTATAAACTAACTGAATTAATCTCAAGATGTTATTCTGAAGAAGTTATAAGTCAAATATTTTCTATTTGGACCTAAAATATTCAAACTCGAAAATTCGATCAAAAATTTTGAACACCATTGATTTCAGCATTCCCGAACTAGGTTTTCCCAACTGAATATTAAAACTTTTTTAATCGGGAATATGCAGACGGGACTTTTTATACTCGTACATATAAACAAAATAATATATGGTATATTATGTAAGTCGAACATCCAAATTCTATGTAACATAGGGAAGATGAAAACGTAGATCCCATAACGTGATCGTGGCTGCGAGTCTAGTAAGATTTCCAGCCACCAAACTTGCTGTATAGACGATTTTGGAGCCGAACCGTTTTATCACAGCGGTAAATAGTAGGTACACAGTTGCCATTGTTGTCAAACTTAAACAGTTGATTAGATTTCATTCGCACATTTCTGATACAAAAAGTAAAATTTTGGTCAGCTTCAGTAACTGCAGAGATGTAGGCAACAAAAGTTTTAAAAAGAGAATTTAATATAAATTTTTTTTTATATTTTGACTAAAAATATTCGATTTCAAGACACCATACCGCTGCAAATGGACCTAATTTTCGGTAGAGCAGAGTGGGTGTACGTATTTTTAATGCTTTTAGACTGTCAGCCTGCCAACATGGCTGACATTAAAGAACAAATGCGCACCTTGGCGGTTTCGCTTTTTACTTTTACTTTCATTTTCAGTTATTATGTTTTATTATTATTGCTCTGCCTATTGTGTTGTTCCTTTTCATTTTTTGTGTTGGCCTTTGTTATCCTTTTTTTCGCTTTCGCTGAACCCTTTCTGTATGCCTATGTTTGTGTATGCGTGTGAGTTTGTGTTTTATTTGGTTATTGTTGTACGTGTTTTGTTGTTATTGCTCTTGTATTTGTTGTGGTATATTATAAAAACGCTTAAAGCAGAAAATTGGATTTTTCCTCGTTTTATTCGCAACTTCAATATTATAAGAAATATATATATAAAAAGCATAGGGAAACATTAAAAAAATTGTCTGTATAATATGGGCTGGAAATGGGGCTAAAATTTGGGGGTGGCCGACAAAGCCAATAATGCAAAATATGAAAACAAATACAAAACATGTATATAGTGAGCAAAAGAAATATTCATACAGATAAGTAGGTATAGATTTTATTATTAGCACGGAAACTCTCGAATTTGAGTATATGAGGAAACTTATTAATGTATGCTCACGAAAAATATCGGAGCTGTTATTCATGAAATACAGTCCAAATAAAAGAAAATTTTGAAAAAAAAAAATATCAAGAAAACGTTGTCTTCAGTTGAACCGAAGCTCTAATACCATTCACACGGTGGGGTGGTTTTAAATAGGGGCTACCCCAAAAAGTGGGCGCTACACGTAGATCTGTATGAAGTGACCATCTATCGAATTTCAAGTTGATATTGATGTTTTTCATACAAATGCATAAAAATAAGCTGTGGATTTGTATGGGACTTCCTCATAAAGTGGGTGGGACACGCCCATTTGTATATGTATATGAAACGGTTGTCCACTAAAATCCACCAAATCGATTTTAAGCTAATATTGATTTAAATAAAGAATTTATTATTAAAAATCACAAAAGTCGGCAGTATATTTGTTTGAGGGCTACCCCAAAAAGAGTTCTGGACACGCTCATTAGCCCATGTATATTAACCGGCTGTTCATAAAAGGCACCACATCGCATTTCAACCTAATACTGACTTTAATAAAGAAGTTTTTCCTACAAAATACAAAAGTGGGCGGTGCGTTTGTACCGACGCTGCCCCAAACAGTGGGCGTGGCGGGTCAACCTTGATACTCCATTAAACTGCAAATAAAAAGAAGTGTATGTGTCAATTTTAAACTAGATAGCATAAAAATTGGTCCCCAAAAAAAGCGTAACAACATACAGACGGATGGATGAATAGACGGTGAAACGGACAAAAAGACGGACATGGCTAGATCGACTCGTCTTGTGAGCTGATCAAGAATATATATACTTTATGTGGTCTGCTTTCCTTTAATGCCTTACAAACTTTCAGACAAACTGATAATACCATTTAATAATGCATTTTTCTGTAGATATTAAGCAGTTGTCCACAAAAAAATTTGCCATAAAAATTCTATCCCGTAAATGATAATTAAGTATTCAAATTTTGTTTAAAGTTTTCAACACTTTTTCGTAAACATACACAAATAAGACTACTGTACTACAAAGAAAATATTCAAATAAACAATTCTTTAGTTGCTCAATATTTATATATAATATATAATAGCAAAGTGTAAGTATTGTCAGAAAACTGAAAAAAAAAACTTCAACATTTTATGGCCTTATGCGAACACTTTCTGTATTAAACAGATTAAGCGAAGATTAAACACAATTCATAGAAGTGCAAACAATTTTTCGACTCACAGTATATAATAAGCGTTAAACATCAAGTGAAAATATAGAAAGGATTAGTAGGGGAAGAGGAGAAAAAGGTTGCATATCGCTGACGGCGCTAATAGAATAGAATACAAAAGAAAACAACAACAATAAATGCAAAATGACATTTCTGGCGGTGCCTGTTAGTTAAATGTTAAATTTTATGTTGCATACATTTGGGGTGCCACTTTTTCTTTAACTTTTTTTTGTTTACTGACATTCTTGTTTGACAGTTTGACAGTTTGTGTGCCTTGATGTTTGAAATAAGTTTGACGTTTGGCAAGCGTTGCATTCTTTTAGGGTGAATAGATATATTTGATTCTTCAAGAAGTACAGTGGAACACGGAATAGTATGAAGAAGTAAAATTAAATCAACAAATAATGTTTTTATTTTAAAAAATATATTATTTTTTAGTATCTTGTACCCACGTACCCCAACATTACAATAAATAAATAGTCACTCTCCTTACATTTTTTTTATTTTTGGTATTTTTTATTTATTTTATTTTCTTTCTATACTATTCACTGAATTTTTACGTCACTTGTTAAATTCGGACGTGTTTTAAATCGATTTGAAATAAAATAAAAAAAAAAAAAAAAAATAAGTAAAATGAAAAATAAGTAAAATAAAATATAATAAAAAATCTAAGAAAAGCAACTACATAAATTTCGCGTACAGGTTTTCTGTATTAACGCTTGGTTGTACCAACATTTTTGGACCGCCTCCCCGACACAAGAGCACCGCACGCGCATCCATGGAAGGCGACGGCGCCGAGGTGGCCGACGAAGGCGAATGGCAAGCAGTGCATTCAGATTACGGGAAGCTTACGTTGAAAAGGCAATCGCTATTATCTCCCAAATTATTTAAAAAAAAATGCATGTTTAGCATCAACCAGAAATGTCACTAGTTCAACTAGCATAGGCAGCAAACAAAATACTGAGTCTGCAGCGAATCTGTTAGCCTCTAATCAGTTCGCAGCATTATCACAGCCTGAAGATAATCAAAGCCCGTCGCTACTTATACCAGGAGTAAATAATATCCAGCGTATGATGAATCAATTCAACGAAAGTATTGGAGTCAGGGACTTATTCGTACAAGGCCAATCGCGAAGGTGATATTAGAGTTATGATAAACAACATCTCTCTCTCTCTCTCTCTCTCTCTCTCTCTCTCTCTCTCTCTCTCTCTCTCTCTCTCTCTCTCTCTCTCTCTCTCTCTCTCTCTCTCTCTCTCTCTCTCTCTCTCTCTCTCTCTCTCTCTCTCTCTCTCTCTCTCTCTCTCTCTCTCTCTCTCTCTCTCTCTATATATATATATATATATATATATATATATATATATATATATATATATATATATATATATATATATAGAGAGAGAGAGAGAGAGAGAGAGAGAGAGAGAGAGAGAGAGAGAGAGAGAGAGAGAGAGAGAGAGAGAGAGAGAGAGAGAGAGAGAGAGAGAGAGAGAGAGAGAGAGAGAGAGAGAGAGAGAGAGAGAGAGAGAGAGAGAGAGAGAGAGAGAGAGAGAGAGAGAGAGAGAGAGAGAGAGAGAGAGAGAGAGAGAGAGAGAGAGAGAGAGAGAGAGAGAGAGAGAGAGAGAGAGAGAGAGAGAGAGAGAGAGAGAGAGAGAGAGAGAGAGAGAGAGAGAGAGAGAGAGAGAGAGAGAGAGAGAGAGAGAGAGAGAGAGAGAGAGAGAGAGAGAGAGAGAGAGAGAGAGAGAGAGAGAGAGAGAGAGAGAGAGAGAGAGAGAGAGAGAGAGAGAGAGAGAGAGAGAGAGAGAGAGAGAGAGAGAGAGAGAGAGAGAGAGAGAGAGAGAGAGAGAGAGAGAGAGAGAGAGAGAGAGAGAGAGAGAGAGAGAGAGAGAGAGAGAGAGAGAGAGAGAGAGAGAGAGAGAGAGAGAGAGAGAGAGAGAGAGAGAGAGAGAGAGAGAGAGAGAGAGAGAGAGAGAGAGAGAGAGAGAGAGAGAGAGAGAGAGAGAGAGAGAGAGAGAGAGAGAGAGAGAGAGAGAGAGAGAGATATATATATATATATATATATATATATATATATATATATATATATATATATATATTTCAGCACATCGTCAAATAAGTGCATTTTTGAGGAGTCAAAACATCGAATTAATGACTCATCCTCCGTATAATCCTGATTTGGCACCCAATGACTTCT
This sequence comes from Leucophenga montana, assembly GCA_035044765.1. NCBI lineage: Eukaryota > Metazoa > Arthropoda > Insecta > Diptera > Drosophilidae > Leucophenga > Leucophenga montana. Next base: position 1,032,224 of record JAWNNQ010001325.1, on the reverse strand, counting down.
TCTTGTTCCCGAGTATCAAAGCTAAACTGCGTGGTCAACGATTTACGAGCGCCGAAGAAGTAGTTGAAGCGTTCAAAAACCATGTTTTGGAGGTGTCTCCAGAGGAATGGAAAAACTGCTATGACAAATGGTTTGAACGCATGCAAAAGTGTATTGATCATCAAGGGGAATATTTTGAAAAACAATAAAGACATTTTCATTTAAAAATGTTTGTTATTATTTGCTATTCCCGAAATATAAATAGTACCCGTATAGCTATTCCTACGCTTTCGCAAGGTCTCTGTCATGTATAAAATCCCAGAGCATTGAAGGGGAAAACAATTTACTGATTGTATTCGTGTGTCATACGGCCATAAAGAAGTCGATTTTTTGTAGGTATTATTTTTTTAAAATTCATAACTTTGGAACCTATCCAGTAGATTTTGGTTCTTATGTATCTCATTTCTTCGTAAAAGTTAGTTCTTTATGCAGAAAATACTAAACTGAGCAAACTTAAACGAGTTCTATTTTGCACTATTATTAAAAAAAAAAAAGCCATTGCCGTAATTTTTTATGGGAACAAATTATATCTTTGAAATATATCAACTCATAGCTTTCAAACTATTTAACCGATTTTACAAAACAAACAGTTCTGGGTATTTCATTAGCTTTATTCTGGTCGTCGTACGTCGCAGTTAGAGGGTCGCATTTAACTCGAGATATCGTCTAAATTAGTGGACCTAACCTACTAAAAAATGTTCTAAAATTTGTTCCGGAAAAACGTATCCAGGCAACAGTTTTTTAAGTTCATGCACTTTTTTTTATTTGTAGACTAGTGTAACTCATTTAGCGATTTTCGAAGTAACGATGTTAGTAGCCATTGCTATGGTTTATGAGAAGATAATGTAATAAAGCACAGAGTGCGAAAGAAAGCTGTACTCACAAAAATGCAACAAATAGGTAGATACATAAAAATTTATATGAAGCGAACTGATGACAACTCATAGCTGAGTTCGAAAAACGTGTCTCTGCGGCTAAAATATTCTTTGTGGTCCGCTCACATTGAGTAAAATATGTCAAATAGTTAATGAAACGTGTATTTCTTGCACCCATTTATTTTGCTTTTGCAACACAACCTTTACGAGGTCTGCACACTCATTGCCAAGCTCAATGCCAAAAGGCTTATGCCGCAGCGTGTAAATTGGTTTTATTTGAATTAAGTTTTATTTTATTTCATTTTTCTCGTTTATCTAAATTTCGGTCTGTGTCATTTTGCGCACTCAAATGTATTTGTATACGCTGTATACGTACAACAAAATGGTGTATTGAGTTTGTACAGGTTTATGTAACAGCTAATAGGACGCGGCATAAAGTATATCGATGTATTTTTCCACAGAGCTGTGAAAGAACGATTTAAATTTGAATGAATCTGTTAATCTTTCAGGCATTAAATGAAACATTTTTGAATAATTCACTTTGGAAAAAGAAAATTGAGTTTTAATTTAAGTTCAAAATCATTCTTAAAAAAAAAAAAAAAGATTTGAATTGAATGAGAATTTGAAACATTCATGGTAAAAGTTATTACTCCGAACAAAAAAAAAAAAAAACAAGAATTCAAATTTCCATTCCATTCAATTCAATTTATGTTTACCAAAAATATTTCAAAAAGAGTGATTCAAAATATACAATTTATTTTGAATGATTCAAGTTTCATTCATTTCAATTTTTTTAAATTAAAAATTAATCATTTTGTTATAGTTTAGTTCTTCAACAGCAACATGTTCGTTTGTCTGTCTGTCTGTCTGTCTGTATAAACGACAGGATATCGGAAATTATAAAATATATAGCCACCAATCTTTTGTACGAGTATTGAGAATATTCCAGTTCAACTCCATATACAATTTTAAAATACATACTTCAGCTAGAAATGCCATATAAAGTATGGATGGATCTTCCATCATCAATCATGATATAATGTTCCACGTAAGTTCCAGGATATACTTCCAGGATACCCTTTATACAACTTATAGAACTCGCTAGAGGGTATATTGTAGCCGAGCACACTCTGCCTTTGTTTTTCACACAAAATACTTTATTTTTTTATTTCTCCCGATTTCGCTTCAATTGAATTTGACTGCTGTCAATCATGAGATGCATACGCTTCACTTACCAGTAAAATTCAAATTTTATGCTAATTTTCAGCAAACGAGACGTACAAGTGCGCAAGCAAACAATCCAAACTGAACGATCCGAAGTACGACAGCATTAAGCTCAAAGCGAAAAGGGTTAAATGCGTTTAATATTGATTGGTTTAGCGTTCAGCGCGCAGTCTGTCAAAGGAAAAAGTTGTGCGGGCGACAGCAGAAAAAAAAATGAACTTAGATAAAAAAAAAATGTAAACGATGTTTTAAGCGCATTTTCAAAAAGAGATTTGTCAACAGTTGCAACGTGGCAGTCGCTGTCGCTGATGTTGATGCTGTTACTGTTGCAGGAAGTCGGTCAGACGTTAAGGACGAAAAGTTGCAGGCCAAATGCGACTATACGAAGAAAAAAAAAATGAATTTTTTAAAATGAACGAACAAAGCAAGTGACGCAGTTTGTGTTAATTTACATTTGATTAGGTCAAAGGGTACCCTTTCTATACAACTTTTATTCAGTACATACATAGTATGCATGTGTCTATACTTAAAAGAAAGTGGGTAGTCTGTTTGATGTACTTGCTAAATAAAATTATTGTAAAGAATACATTGGAAATGTACGAGAGTTGATCAATAAGTATCCTTGTGATTTTAGTTCGATACACTTTTCAAAACGTTACACCCAAAACATACAATTTATCGGCTGTTTAAAATACGCTTCTGTCTCGGCGATAAGGTTGTCCGTTTGAGCTGAATTTATTCTCTACGAGTCATATAATCTTGATGGGGAAAAGAAAACTGTTGCCTGGAGCCTGAACGCGTTCATCCACGCAGTAGAAATTCGTAGCATTCATGCAATTTGACTGCAACAATTCCGGATGAATGTGCCTATGGGATATCTTAATGAAACGATATTTTTCTCTTTGCCAAATGTGGTTGTGTCTCCTTCAATTTCATTTCGAATTGGTCCAATAATTCACTACAGTACTGCACCGTAATGGCTCTTCTTTTCTACATAAGGTCCATGAGATTTTTTCTTCAAATGCTAAATAGTCTGTCTCCTGGAAATATCCATGTTTTGACTTGGCGTATAATTATGTATTCAATGCGATACCAACTGTTAGACAAACTAGTAGTACTCTTTTCACACTATGTTTGAAGCGTATTAAAGCAACACACATTTAAACGACTCACTCGAAATACACACGCACACATACATTTTGTTTCTTTCTTGCAATATGCGTAGTGCACAACCAACATACTATTGCTTTAGCAACGAACGGAGATTGCAACATATGGTAACAGAGAATTTTTTTTTTTTAAATTTTTTAAAAATGTGGGAGCTAGATATGAAATGCTGAGTGTAAAAGTTTTTTCACTTTTGGGCTCAGCGTAACATATATGCCGAGTTTGATAAAAAAGTGTACGTCTAGTATACTTTGATAAAATTTTAAAGGAGTGCCAACCGGTTGATTTGGACCTTTACATGCTTGACATAAAAGGATGAATTTTGGTTGATCCTGAAAAAAATCGTAGATATTGCCATCCCTAGGGGATTTTCTAGTTTTGAGATAACTGATCTTGTAGTTAACTTCACTTAATTCGACGGAGAGACTCGGTATCTACGGCCTCTTCTTTTTCCGCAGGTGAACAGAAGCTAAATGGAGTGTATGTAGTTTCCAGGTAGTTAACGAATTCCTTTGCATTTGGTTTACTCGATCTATACCAGGTTTCGTTTAGGCTTTGTAAGTGGGAGCTGCTTTTAGTTGGTTTTTTGAAGTACATTGAAACGCTTCAGAGATTGTGCTCCGCAGTTCCAGTCTTAGGTTCAGCAAAAAAGCTACCAATTGCTTCGTTTTTAGGCTCAATAAGCAGCATTTTCAGCTCTTTCGTCGCTCGATTAATGCATCCTTGTCAAACGATTTTCTTGTAGCATGCCAAACTCGACCTTAATTGCTATCTTTGGGGACCAAAGGAAAAGGTCGCAATTCATTGTATAGCCTATAATAATAGTCGTCTGAGTAATGAGATTTGCAGTTTCATGTATGTTTCACACTAGCTCCTCGATGGCATCTTAAATTTCTCGCCAGTCGAAATATTTTTGGTTTGGATCAAAAGCGTTCTCCAGTCATGATCGGAACAGTGTTTGGTTAGTGTTTTTCGTAACTATATTTTGAGGCTTCTTCATCACAACGAATGAAGGGACATTGACAAGTATGGACACTGCACAGTGATGCAAGCAGAGATCCAGGGATTCTCGTTTGTGAATCTGTTCGACTCAAGTAGGCCAGTACTAATCTTTCGATGCTTCCGATCTTGGTGCATTTCAACTGAGGAGTGGCTTATTTTACTCATGTTCTGTATGAATTTTAAAAGGCTAGTAACTTTAGGATTACACAGAATAAAGCCCCACCAGTTAAAGAACCTAGAGTCGAGACCGTCGAAGACCTACTGGAACATAAGTTGCGTAATCCTATTTCACTACAATAGAGAGTGCAACTGGCATTTGTTTGGCGCAACATAGGCTTGGTTCGATTAATTTTTTTACACTGAAATTGATCAAAGCTGAGTACAAATTCTGTATCTTAACAATTACAGTTAATGCAGAGAAATTATATTTGAAATACGGTGGCTCGAAAGGAATTTCAAAGTGTATCTAAAATATACGTGATTTGAAGGGATATAACGATACACGTCTCCTTCGAATGCTACAAAATAAATAAACTATTCACACTGTATGAAAAAAAGGCTCAACACAAATAATCAAAAATATTCGAAATGACAAGCAAAAAAAAAGGTCGTCGTACGTTGCATGCTCTATGACACATCCTAAGTAATCTACTTCCTGCCAGTGCTAATGTGATTTTCAAAAATAAAGATTTAATATAAGAAAATACAAATATTTTACGACGAAAGCCTAAAGGGGCAACCAATCCTACATACCTACAGCCTAACCCAAACACAGATACACACCTTGTGTCGAATAAAAATCCAAAAGCTATTAATAACACTTGAGCCATGCGTCTAAGTCCTTAAGCGAGCAAGGAAGCTGGCAAGCCTATTTATAATAAATACAAATGCGATATAATATGCATAATGCCAAAACTATGAGCAAAAGCACATTTTCTCTACGAATATTTCTTTTATTTTTATCCATACTCCGGCTGGCTGTATGGCAGAGTGGACGGTCCGGAATTTCGAGTAGCGCTGCCGGCAACGCATGGTCCGGCTATAAAACTGACCATGAGCGCCAGCCACAAAGCGGCAGCTAATTCAATGCCGGAGATATTGAAAACATGTACATAAAATGGCCGCTCAACTATTAAAAATATAAAAAAAAAATGAAACAAGAAAGAACGAAGCAGTCGAGTATGCTCGACATCGAGACACACTGTACCCTGTTTAAGGCGTCTTATATGAGTCATAGATTATATTCTTTAGTCGTCCGATCTGAACATATCCAGGTTAATTTGTTGGAATTATATACATAAAAATGTAAATCTTCGATGTTCGATCGATAATCTCAGAAAGTTCTTCACCGACTGCTTTGAAATTTTTATACAACGTCGGAAACTGTAAGACGAATTGACAGCAAAATTTGTGGACTGAGTGCTCAGGTCGAATTGACAGTCTTTGCCTTTTCAGCGATGGATTTACATACGTTTAAGTAAAGAGCACTAGGAAATATTAGATCCACTTCAAAATAGGTGATACACCATCAAAAAAATGAAAGGGACCATAACTGCGCTGGCCGAGGATGCTAAATGGATGAGATTTTGTACAACTGTAAAGGGCATCGGATATAATAAGATTCACTGGGAAAATAGTTTGAGATGCACGTCGAGTACAGCTAGTTAAAAATTTCATATAAAAACTTACAAATAGGAGCCTTTTAAAGTGGTCCGATCTAGGCCTATGCAGTACAATTTAGTAGGATTTACGTAAGATGCAACAAGTTTGGCGCTTCTACCGTAATTAACAACAAGAAAACCAATAAAATGGTTATACAAAAACTTAATAGTGGGGGCCAGGTTTGTATGGCGACTAAATCTTAAAGTGGATATAGTATATCCACTAAAGGGGTAAAATTAGAGAGCCTAAATTACCAAACTTTAAGTTTCTGTCACTTATAGTCTCCTAAAATTGTGCTCAAGTCAAACAGACGGACATGCTTATAACGACACGACCTTTAATGCTGGTCAATAATATATATATACTCTATAGGGTCTATCACACCTCTTTTTGCCTGCACAAATTAATATACCTTTTAACCCTTTGGATACAGGGTATTAAAAGAAACAGGACCAACACAAATGCACTTAATGCGCACGAAAGAATATTCGAAATTCCGATGCTAATAAAACGAAAATCAAAGCATAACGCAAGGCGTGTCCTGTAAAAGAATGCGTACGGCACAAAAAAAAAAAATTCTTCGCAGCGTAAAAAGGGCAAAAAATATTTAGGTTCATAGCTTGTAAAAATCCATGTTAATATTATTAAAAAGTAAAAGTGAAAGTGTGGGCGTTGGCGTTGGCAAAATTCAACACGGCTCAGGCGACTTTACAGGATTATTAGTGGCGGCAATGAATATGGCACATAAAGGGTTAACACGCACAGGGATCATTTTTTGTTTGTTTGCTCCTTTTCATTTTTCTGTGGGCTTTGCTTAATAAAGCTGCCAACACAGATAAGCTTAAAGAAAAATTGACTACTGAAACACATATTTTTTCAACATTTCTTAATATTTTTTTTTTTTATTCTCACAGGTGCAAATGGCGCACACATTTCGTAGGCGCAACGTGCATCATTAGTGTCATAAATATTTGGCATATGCATTATAAATCATCGAATGGCTGGCAATAAATTTACAATTTATCGGTTATCTATCATAAATAGCTAAAATACATGCAAAAAATGTGAAATTTTTTACAAATTTTGGAATAGGTTTTTCAGTGAACTCTTTTAGTTTCTGACTGTTTACGTTTTAAATGCGGCAATAGAAATACGTTTAAATGGTTTGACATGTAAACTAGTTTCAATATAAAGGAGAAAAAAGATTTGAACCTATTAGATGATGTCATCCGGCGTAAATCTCTTATATAAATCTCTTCTAAAAGGTGTTTTTAGAAGTTTAGATGTGAACCGATAGGGATTGATTTGTCATAAGAAATGACAACGCTATTGTCACTTGTATAACGCCAGAACAACGCTTGCAAAGTGTGCAATTTCGAAAATCGTGTGAGTGTTAAACGTCCATTTTACAGTCGACATAATCGTTTAACTGTGCGACTAATTCGATTCAACAAAGTGTGATCGTATTCGATGTTTCCTCTGTGTCTTCACTGTTTTTAACTAAAAGTTATTTTTTTTTGCAGTGGAACCAAACCTAGCGCAACTGCCCATAATTAATGGGGTTTGCCTTCTCACAATTTGCACACACCGGAAGGAAATTTCAAGAGCTACGTGACTGACGCATGCTTGTGAGCTGCTTAGACCATTTGCAAAAGAAACAACAATCAATATCTTTCCTTTCTGCAAACAAACCCATACCTCAAACAATTGCATTATTGGTAGCTATTGACATCGGAATGTTCCCGTTTCTTTTTGTTGAGCTATTGGTATCATTTATGATTCACCATATAAGAACACCATGTAGGAACATTTTTGCCACACAGGCAAGTCCTACATACCATCATGCATGGAATCCCTGTTAATGTAAATGCTCCATTATTAAATAATTATGAATGGCTTTTCTGCCGACTTCACCCGCTTAGCACACAGGGTTGCTGTATTATCACACTTATGCGTGTTTGATCGCGCCTTCTGCGGTCGATTTTTATAACCAAAGGGGACGGTAGTAGCCATCTCGGTTTGACAAGCGGCACCAGGCTGCATCACCGTTTCTATTCATTTCACGATGGTTCCGGGAAAATTGCCTTAATTAGTTTGTACATGCATTTGCTTGCGAAGTGTCAGCTGAATTTTTACTATATGGGAATTCATTCGAATATCTACCTTAAATTAGAACTCGTAGACCCCATAAACTATATATATTCTTGATCAGCTCGACGAGTACGTCTGGATTTTGTTGGCGAACAATTTTTATGATATCCAGTTGTAAATTGGCACATAGACTTATTTTTATTACAGACAAATAGAGGATCCATAGTCCCCGCCCACTTTTTGTATGAAAAACTTTATATTGCACTCAATATCAACTTAATGATTCCTCATTTTTTGGGTTAGCCTCCATACAAACCCACCACCCGCTTTTGTGTTTTTGTACAACAAACATCTTTATTTAAGTAAACATAAAGGTTAAATTCGATGTGGTGGCTTTTTATGGACTGCCGCTTCATTTACATATACTAATGAGCGTGTCTCGCTCATTTTTCAAATAAAACTATTGCTTACTTTCGGCTTTTGTTTGAAAAATTTATTTAATTAAGTCAATATCCGCTTGAAGAACTTTCCCTGGATCTACCAATTGTTCCATAATTTTACATTATTTCATTAAAAGGTTTGGGTTTAAATAGGTTAATTTAGGTTATCGATTCCGATTCCTGTTTAATACCCTGACTTCTATAGTTTCAATCATCATACCACAATAATTTGAACTAATGTGCAAACATTTTTCTTTCTCCCTCTCTTTAAACCTTTATGTAAATGTACAATTAATTTTTTTTAATTTACATTAAAAGTCAATTCAATTCATTTCATTTTTTTTTTTTCAAAAGTATTTTCTCTAAAATATTTCATTCAATGAGAACATGATTCCCAGATTCATTCAAATTTGAATCATTCCTTTACAGCTCTGCCACATAAACACGGATCTGGTTTTAATTTTAAGTGTTTAAATTTTGAGTTCTCTACATTGACTTCAAATGTTTCGTAGCCTCCTAGAATATTGTTTTATTAACATGTTCAAATTGAGACGGTCGCATACTTTTGGAGCATCCTGTATTCACCGCTAACTTTGGTCGCAGAAATTATTTTAATACTAATTTCGTTTTTGCTTCACACACCAGGTGCAATGTCTATCGCTCTGCTATAAATATATTCGTATTCTTCCTTTCTCTAGCCCTCCCTCTCAACCACTCTAAAGTTTAATGTGGTTTCTTTCTATTGAAATCGGAGTAACTGTTAACTCCGAATTGTGGATATGCATAAATATGTATGTATGTATATAATTTTGCAATTTCTATACTCTTCTATACAAGTAATGTAGCGTAAATAGTATTATAATTTTGTCAGTGAGTTTGTAACTCATTAAAGGAGGCATCTTAGACTCCATAAAGTATATACATATATTCTGGATCAACATGACGAGGAGAATAGAATTGGATATGTCCGTATGTCTGTTTATCTTTCTGTCTGTTCCTGTGTCCCCTGTCGGTGTGAATCAAAATTAGTCCCTCAGTTTTTAGGATATCGATCTTAAATCGGGTATGCAGAATTTGTATAACCCTAGGCTTAACTTAAGTCACATTTACCAAGCAACGCCAACTTTTAGGGGTAGCCCCATACAAACCCACCGCCCACATTTTGCTTTTTGTGAGAAAAACTTTTTATAACAGTCAACATTAATTTGAAAATGGATATGGTGGTTTCTTATGAACGACCGCTTCACATATACATTAATGGGCATGGACCGCTAACTATAAGGGGTAGCCACCATACAATCCCCCCCCCGCTGCTACTTTCCGGATTTTATATAATAAACCTTTTATTCCAGTCAATATAAATTTGAAAATCGGTATAATGAGTTCTATTGGACGAAAGCTTTACATAGTTATTAATGGGCGCATTTACTGCCCACTTTAAGAGGTAGTCCCTAACCGTGGTTATATATGTAAAATTTTATTATGTTTGAATACAACCACCTTAAAAATGGAACGAAGGTGTGGTGTCAAGTTATAACTATATTTATAGTGCTACCGAAGTTAACGTTTTTTTTTTTTTTATATATATTTATATTTATGAATCTATGCTGTCGAGAAGCATTAGCAAGTGTACGTGGTCCAGCCTCATCACTGCGGACAGAAGTCCATGCTAATGACGAAAGCCTACCCCAGTCTAGCTGCAGCCCACTTTCTGGGGTAGCCCCCATACAAACCCACCGCCTTCTTTTGACTTTTTGTATGAAAAACTTTTTTATTGTAGTCAATATCAACTTAATAATTGATATGGTAACTTTTAGTGGACGGATGCTTGACATATACATTAATGGGTGGAACCCGCCTACTTTTGGGGTAGCCCCCACACATACCTACTGCCCAATTTTGTGTTTTTGTATGAGAAACTTCCTTATAAAATTGAATATCCACTTTTGTGTTTTTTTATAAAAAAAATTCTTTATTTAAAACAATATTTTATAAAAAACGTAACTATCAACTTGATATTCGATTTGGGGGCCCTTAATAGATGGTCGCTTCATATACATATACAAATGTGCGTATACCGCCCACTATTTGGGGTAGCCCTATTTATGTGTTTGTTTGAATGTTATAAAACCTAGATTTTTATAAGCTGTACCCATAGGTACAAGGGTATAATAAGTTTGTGCGAATGTATATGACAGGCCAGAAGAAGGCGTCGTAGACCCCATAAAGTATATACATTCTTCGTCAGCATCGAATATATTGAAATGCGGCCAATTGACCCATATATGAACCCTTTTTAAGGCCGGATAGCTGGCAAAGTTTATTTCTGTTTTGTTTTTCCTTTTAATTTTTTGTTTTTCCTTTTAATTAATTTGTTTATTTTTTATATATATATTTTTTTTTTATTATTAAAAACATTTATTTTTTTTATTTTTTAGGTATCACAATTTAAACTTCTGATTGGAACGGATATGCGTTTACCAGATCTAACAGATTTAAGTTGCACAATTGAAGAGAAAGCAGTTAGTGATCGTAACATAAAAACGGTGTCTTAAACGAAGTTGAGATCAGTTATCTGCAACACATCCGTTAAGCAACATTGCATTTAATAAAATCCTTTATTTAAGCGATTGCGAAGATAAACCAAATTATTAAAAATATGGAATCGAAGGCAACTTACCTTACAAAGAAAGGTGAGGTTTCCAAGGAAAATAACCTACGATGAAATCGAACTAACTACACAGCCACAATTTGAGGAGGTTTATGTTCCTGCACCAGTGTTAAAAAAAGTATTACAATTGAAGAATACAGGCGACGACAACAAAAACTCAAGCGTCAAAGAAATAATGAGTTGAAGGGGGATCCGATATCGAAGAAATTTATAGCTATCTGCGTTTTCTGTGTTCCTATAGAAGTGGCACAAATCGCTAGTGAAATTAGTTCTCTGCAACACGTTAATTAAGCAACATTGCATTTAATAAGATAATTTGATTAAGCTATAGCGGAACTTAAAATTCTCACAAGGAAATAAATCATTTAAAATGGAATCGAAGGCAACTTACCGTACAAAGGAATATATTCAAAAAAAAAAAAAAAGAATTTGAAGAGGTTTATGTTCCTGTACCAGTGGTAAAAAGACGAATAACAATTAAAGAATACCGTGGACTCAAGCGACCGAGAAATGAGTTGAAAGAGTTTCCGATACCGAAGAAATTTAAAATTTATCTGCCACGACTAGTACCGATAATAGCGACGTCCATCGGCTGAGCGGGAAAGGGAAGAAAAATTATTCTTTTTATCATAACTGTAAACTGTGGAGGAAATATTATATCAAATATACAATCCGCATATTATTTTAAGTAAAATTTGCATACTTGTAAGTCCTTTATAAGATTGTATTTTTAAATATGAAGAATATTAAAAACATTAATCGAAACAAAATTTTTACACAGTGGTTTTATGAAATATCGGCAATATATATAAAATATATAACACCATAATGTTAAACGTTTTGGAAATTGTTGAAGAGGAGCTCGAATATGTTGTTTTTTCGTTAGCTGTAGCATTCATGGACACACACATTTTTCCCCATCGATATTCAGTTTTTTTACCCTGGACAAGCAGGACTCCAAGTAAGAATTTTGGATTTGTGCAAGTCACCTGGCAAACATGTTCCAACTCAAATTTAGTATGTTATGTTTAAGGGGGTTAAAAAGGATGTGTGCACTTGTGTATTTATATGTAGATAATATTATTGTTGTTTAAAAATGAGTTTTTGCCAAGAAAAAAAAAGCTTAATAGAATAGCATATTGAATTTTTCCATTCCATTCAATTCAATTTGTTTTTCTTTTTTCATAAAGTTTTCAAAAAATATGATTGGAAATGTAAAATTTGTAAATATTCCTCTACATCTTTCAAAGCTTCATTTTCTAACTAAACTGCTACTTTATAACCTTATATATTCACATTATAATGCTTATAAATAAATTTAATCAATAAATAAAGCTTTAATACTGAAACCTCTGCTTTAAGACAAAGAAAAATGTCATATAAAAGCAATTTCATTGCAGTATTACCAGCTCTATTAAAATTTTATGGATTTAGATTAGCAATAAAGCAAATTCTTGCTTAATAAGCAAATAACAAATAACGAAATTTATATCGATTGATTTTCAATGTCATAAAAATTTTGAAATACACAAAGTGCAGATGCCACAATAGATACATATACGATATATATGTATATAAAAGAAGAAATTTTCGACATTTTAACAATAAAGAAAATTTAATTAAAGCAAAAAAAATAAAATGAAATTTTCAGAATAAAATTTCTTTGAGAATTTTAAAGCCAAAATATTTAACAATTCATTTGTCACATTTAAGCCATTCATGACCAACGGCTTTAATACTTTATCAAGTTATAATGGCATCCTTCTAGAATTCGCAAAAAAAAACCCCTAATGTCGTTCAAAGAAACTGAGCGCCTGGCGCCGCGGCAAGGATTTATGGATGGCACACTCAGCACAATCAATTCATATAAATTATTGTTATAGCGGTGGCTGCAAAGAAAATTGACTCAAGTGCGAAAAGGATAACCAAAATAGGAGTAGATACGTAGATATTCTAGTGATAAGATACATATATTTTGTATACTTATAACTATAAAGATAAATACAGTTGCTGACAACATTAAACCAACGAAATGAATTATGAGTGCCTTGACCCTAAAAATTGAGCTAAAGAAAGCGAAGGATTCAGTTTATACAAAGTAGAAGACAAGGACGTAGTCAGAGGGTGTTTCTACCCTCAACTCGCCATGAGTTTTATTTGTAACTTTGGCACTTTTTTGCAAACCAAATCTAGTTCGCAAAAATTTTATCGGATTTGTAGAAATTGCTACTAATATTCGAGATTTTGTTAACTTTTTCAAAGAATCGGTTATTCGATGATAATAGGTGTCAATTATTCATTCATTTTCTGAAACACACTGAAGACAAAACCAAGATTTGACCTGATATCAATATGTTTGACTTAAACTAGTTTGAAAATTTGGGCCTCATCTCGAAAATTGGTTTATCGAAGACTTTTTCAATGTATTTTGGGGCGTAGATTTCAAATATGCCAACTTTTTTTTCAGTTAATTGTTCATATCTATATATAAATCGTTCGGAAAACTATCAAATGGACTCACTATCGATTGTGTTCCAAACACTACTTAGCAACTATAAAAATTTTAAGACCTAAGAACCTAAACGTGAACGATGGTACTTTATGAGAGCTGCGCCTAAAACTGAGTGGGACACGTCCATTAATACAAAGATGTTAGGATTCTGACTGTTCACGTTTGAACATAGGTTTTGGCTGAGTGTCCTGTCTGCGGCTAATAAAGCGTAGCAAAGATTACCTGTCGTATATCTATAGTAAAGATATCGTCTGTTTCGCGTGGTCATACAGGAATATTTTCCATTTCTCAGCGAAAAAGAGTCAGACGGACCAATGTTGAGATAATACATTATACAAAGTTATGTTATGTCATATATTCGGAGGTAATACAGTCCACTAAGTATTATTTAAGTAAATGTTTAAATAGCCATAAACCAACGAGCTGCTGATATGAGCGTAGCACATCATTAACAGGACGAAAGACAGGCCATAAATTATAAAAATAATCATTAGTTAAATTACCGTAAATTCTACCATTTAAGAATAGTGTATAAGCATCAACGTTTTAATAAAGAAATTCGGTATCTTACAAATACTTAAAAGAACGTGTTTTCATTTAGCTATTAGCTAGTAATATTTTTGTTCCTTCGGAGCCTTTAAGTTCCAGGCGAATATATTAATATTTTTGATTCTTCGAGCCTTTAAGATCCAGGCTAATATATCAATATTTTTGGTCCTTAGAGGCCTTTAAGATCCAGGCTGATATACTAATACTGTCCATAAGAAACCACCATTGATTAAAATTTGTTTTATTTTTCATACAAAAAATTTTATGAGGTCTATCCTATCTATCTGATATACATGTAAAGCATATAAATCAAAATTGGTATCCACTGTAATAAAAAAGTATTTCATACAAAACCCCAATAGTGTATTGGGAAGACCCCAATTGATAGGAAATGCATATTGATATATGTACATGGCAAAAACATAGTTTCTAAGAGTACAATTCCATGCTGATGAGAAACATATGGTTTACGAGGCATCGAAAATGCGCTCCGTGACGATCGCAGATTGACTGTGGATGAACTTTCTGCAATGTTTCTGCAAATCTCCAGATCTCTGCTACACAAAACAATCACAGAAACCCTTCGATAACGGAAACTGTCCGCGTGGTGGGTCCCAAAACAACTGACAGACCAACACAAGTTGAATCGAGTGGAGGTCGGGCAAGTGTTTTTGAGGCGCTGCAAACTCCATAGAGATGAATTTCTCCGCTCCATCGTTACTGGAGATGAAACTTGGGTAACACACTACACGCCTGAAACCAAAAGATAGTCTCAACAGTGACGTCACACCTCTTCACCCTCCGCCAAAAAGTTCAAAACCACAATTTCAGCCAAGAAAATCATGGCATCCGTGTTTTGGGACTTTCAAGGCATAATTTTAATCGTATATCTACCTCAAGGAGAGACCATCAACTTTGCAAGATACTGTGAGACACTAAAAAAATTTCGGAGGGAGAAAATTGACTCAAGTGCGAAAAGGATAACCAAAATAGGAGTAGATACGTAGATATTCTAGTGATAAGATACATATATTTTGTATACTTATAACTATAAAGATAAATACAGTTGCTGACAACATTAAACCAACGAAATGAATTATGAGTGCCTTGACCCTAAAAATTGAGCTAAAGAAAGCGAAGGATTCAGTTTATACAAAGTAGAAGACAAGGACGTAGTCAGAGGGTGTTTCTACCCTCAACTCGCCATGAGTTTTATTTGTAACTTTGGCACTTTTTTGCAAACCAAATCTAGTTCGCAAAAATTTTATCGGATTTGTAGAAATTGCTACTAATATTCGAGATTTTGTTAACTTTTTCAAAGAATCGGTTATTCGATGATAATAGGTGTCAATTATTCATTCATTTTCTGAAACACACTGAAGACAAAACCAAGATTTGACCTTATATCAATATGTTTGACTTAAACTAGTTTAAAAATTTGGGCCTCATCTCGAAAATTGGTTTATCGAAGACTTTTTCAATGTATTTTGGGCGTAGATTTCAAATATGCCAACTTTTTTTTTCAGTTAATTGTTTATATCTATATATAAATCGTTCGGAAAACTATCAAATGGACTCACTATCGATTGTGTTCCAAACACTACTTAGCAACTATAAAAATTTTAAGACCTAAGAACCTAAACGTGAACGATTCAGAACAGAAGGAGAGGCATGCTGACAAAAGGAGTCTCCCTGCTGCACGACAATGCCAGACCATACACGGCCAACGCCACGAAGGAACTACTCGCCTCGTTTAAATGGAATGGCAAAAAATTGATACCCCGTTTCACCACCTGCATAGAGAGGAATGGCGACTATGTCGAAAAATAGCTTACATTATGTACTAAAGTATCATATAATTTTTTTTAGTTTAAATAAAAAATTTTACAACCTACAAAAATTCAGTACACTGACTTTCTGGATATGCCTTGTAGTAAGTTTCGAGAAAAATCACTATTTACATACTGTCGATAGTCAAGAGATATAGTTAAAATGCATAGGTACACCGCCGATATAGTTTTTAATGATATGTTTAAAGACGTCTCTGATTTAACAATGAAAAAATACATCAATTAAAACTACTACGCCGAGAATCATAAAAGCAGATCAAATTTACAACTGTACATTATCTTGATTCTTTGATATCCTTGCCAATTCGAAAATTTTCTGAATAAAATATTTCAGTAATTGATGTCAACGATCTGCTTCCAATTGGGTCTGTAAAATCAAGTTTCAACGATGGCAAAAAAAGCTAGTCTACGAAAGGAAAACAGAATTGAAAGAGTTCATTTTGGATGAGTTTGCTAAAAACTAAAGTTATTGTTTAGATTGCTAATATGGTATCTGTATCTGCTTATATACGTGGGTCCTGTAAACTTGAGGTCACGAGGTACAAAGTTTGCTACTTCACCGTTTGTCTAATTGGCACCGTTTCTGAGATATACGAGTGTAAAAATAATGCAATTTTTAATGAAATGCGAAAGTTTACGGGACACCTTGTATAAATATGCTGTACTTATGTAATAAGAGTACTATTAAAAAAATATGAAATAAAACAAAAAACAATTTGTGACTACAATTTAGCTGCCCCCTTTGTGAATAGCGGGCTACGTCGTTGGTAAGAGCTCAACAAAACATCAAAACGCGGTGTATAAATCGTCTGAAATGTTAATGTTTATCATGTGTTAAAAGCTAAACCATAAAAAATGAAGCAATACAATGTCTACTTTAAAGTCAATAGATGCAGATACAATAGAAAAATCAAACTGTCGCGCACAACTGTAATAAACAATGTCTGACAGGGCAAGGATCAATGCACGCGCGGCATTGAAGTTCAATAAAAAATGTACGAATGAGATTTTGTTTGGTTGGCTTCAATCGTATTGTATGAGTACATATTGTGCGAGCACATTGTATCCAGGCAAACAAATGAAACCAGTGTAATAGTATCTAGTAGGTACCTTGGTGGAAAATGTCAACTTTTGGCGCAGTAATAACTGCTGCGACAGTTGCAGACTCAATAAGCACACATTGCATGCATAAATAATGCGATGACTTAAGTAATGGCGAGCACAGAAAAGAAAACAAGAAAAAATAAATTTGCGACAAGAATACTTGGAAAAATCCATTGAAGCGACACAACGTGGGTAAAAGCTGCAGGCAAATCGAACAAAATAAATTTGAAAAGAACTAAAATGAAAGAAATACTTTAAATAGGAAAATATTAAAGTTCTAAAATTTCAAAATTTTAAAGCAATCTGTAAAGAACTTCCGGAGATATAATCGATTATTAACAAACGAATATTTACATTCCAATTCTCGGTGTCTCTTTGGGTTGCTTTCAAATCTCTCTTTTACTTTAAAGAGATTTGAGTAAACCACTAATGAAATTTTTTAATTTGGATAAGTAACTCGTTCGCCAAATGTTTAGTTCAGTAAGTCAATTGTTTGACGCGCTGTATGGCATGTGGCGCTGTCCTATTGGAAAAACATCGGTGCACAAAATAATCGCTAATCTTGGCACTGTAGCGTTCGCCGTTGATGGTAACGCCGGCCATGTTTTAAAAAAAAAATGAGCACTGGCGCATAAAGCGCCCCAAACAGTGATTTTTTGTGTATGTGACGGTGCCTTGAGAATCTTTTGTCGATTTCCTTCAATCCAAATGCGGAAATTTTCTTTTTTCACATGCCCATTAAGGCAAACATATGAGGTGAGCCCCAATAAATAGCATATTTGCGATATAATAGTAGTAGGTCGACATCCAGTTGATTTTCACGCCACCATACGTACGTACGGCGCAAACGATGGTCATTCGGCTTTAATTCTTGGACCACATGGATCTTAAAAGGTCGTAGGCCGAGATCTTTACTTAAAATTTTCCATTAAGTGGATGCACACAGTTCTAATTGCTGCGCGTGATGGTAGATCGACTCATTTGGGCCCTCTTCAATACTATGTCCTAGAGCAGCAATTGTTTCTTCGGTGCGCACTGTTTGACATCTTTTTGGATGTGTATTTTAATAAGACGAATTGCCAAAAGGCGTGAGAAAAAGATGTTTATTCACGTTTTGTTCTATTGGTACAAGCGGGCGGGCGGCATTACTATACTATTTGGTTCGGCTCTCTATCTCTGTATTGCTCTCATCAAAAACATAGTAAATACGGACTTTATATTAATCCACCATGGGCGAGGTATTGCTTCTATTTTGTTTCTTTAACGAGAGCGGCGTTAGAGCGAAAACTGAAAACACACATCACAGCGCAGTGTGGTATCAGGAAGAACGCTATAGCAGCCGTAGCAGCACAACCGTTCACGGCGGCGTATAGAGTACCCTACAACGCAGATGCGGTGGTCTGGAAGGCGTCGACGCAGTTACGGCGATTCAACTCGCGTGACCAGCGGTAGTGGACACACAGGCCGTGAGGCGATAATGGCATAACGTAAAGCGATTCTTTTGTTTGCGTTGTTGTAGCACTGCTCAGAGCAAAAAGTTGAACTCCTCAATCAAGAGGAAAAAGTAGAAATGCTCAAATTGATCGAATGTCAAACTCTGTTTTACTGTCTGATGTTTTAAAAAATCGCCTGCCTTGCTCTGTTTACATTTTTCGTTACAATATTAAACAATTACGTTTGGAAGAATGTTAAAAAATCACACACTTATTATGTGTACCGAATTTCAGAACAATATCTTTCAACGAGTATCTAAATGTTAAAGTATGAAGTCTCTAGCTCTTATAGATACTGAGTTCTGTTGTCTCATACATCCAGACGGCCGGACAGACCGAATTGGCTAAATCGAATCAGATTTTATAAACTTGAGCAAGATTTTATATACTTAATGTGCCTCCTTCTGCCTGTTACATACATTCGCCCCTTGTCCCTTTGGGTACAAGATATCAATATAATAAATTGTGGGACCTATACCTTCTTGTGATCGCATCCTTTTTATAATAGTATGGTTATTTTGCTTATAAAATGTCTTCTAAGTGTAAATATATGAGATAAATAGCCATATAGATGGCTTATTTGGGAGTATTTTGGATGCCTTAGTTCGATCACTAAAAAGACATTCATTGTTTTTATAAATTATTTCATGAAAATGAAATAGCAACAACACGTTAATTTAATTAATCTACTCATATATTTTTTATTGAATTTTGTACAGTTGTTCTGAAGTTTATCGTAAAGATATATTATAAAGAAATATACAATATTTTTCTTATATATTACTTAAAATAATAAATCCGTGTCTTATTTTTTTTCTTCTTTCTTGCTGATTATTTTCAGCACAATTCGATCGGCAATTCCCAGAATGGCTCTGGCCCTATCATTGGTGTCGCGGCTCCTCTTTTGGATAGCTTATCAGCTTGCTCATTTCCTTAGATATTGCTGTGTCATGGTACCCACAGAAGAGAAACTCTGTTCCGCTTCCCAAGTTCATACAATAAGCACCATGCTTCGTCTAGCACTAGCTTCGACCTGACCTGACCGACTGGCTGTCC
The DNA here is from genome assembly GCA_035044765.1 of Leucophenga montana. NCBI lineage: Eukaryota > Metazoa > Arthropoda > Insecta > Diptera > Drosophilidae > Leucophenga > Leucophenga montana. The sequence goes on along the minus strand of JAWNNQ010001325.1, from coordinate 1,012,489 downwards.
GATAGAATAGCAATAGCCTCCATCTAAATTGAATTGTACGCATTCTAATATGGCTCAGTTCTGCCTGAAATATTGTGGTGTGCTTACCCGTCAGCGTCAGAGGCAGAATACCACAGTTGAGGTAGCCTCTACCTAAATTAAATTCCATGCATCTTAGTGTTGCCTGAAATATTGTTGTGTACTTACCCAATGACTCCCAATATCTTGTCGTAGGGCCTTCAACAGCCAAAACAGTGCCGTTGCGCGTCTAGGAACTATCCGTGTACCATTTTATGGTTTCCGCCTTCAAAAGGTAGGAGTTTTCGGATGTCCACGATTTCTTATCCAACCATTTGATAGTAAAATTCCGCCTCGTATGCTCCTGCAGTGCTTCACTAGTTGACAACGGCTTGCCACATTGGATGCATTTATAAATTCTTGCATCCTTTTTTTGGCGATTTGAATAATCGCATTTTTCATTGAAAATTAAAAGTTTGCCAACTCTGGTTTGTGTGTCTAGTGTAAAATTGTTTGATGATAAATGATACAAATAAAAATAATAAGTGTGAAGAACTATATCCTGGAGGTTCAATTCTGCCTTACTTCTGCCTCAGTGGCTTCTTAAATTACGCCATTTGTAACGGGTAAAGAGGAGATCTTAAGCAGATCCATCAGCTACCGACACAAACCGAAAAATTCAAGGTTTGGATCGGTTTATAGGCTGGAATCATCAGGCCATACTTTTAAAAAGTACCGATACCGAGCCATACGGAACGATTTTTTATTTCCGAAAGTGCTTTCACCCGGTCTGAAAGGCGTTTGGTTTCAATAGTTTGGCACTACATGGCATATTTTTGCAGCAACCAACGGCTTATTAGGGGAAGAGTTTGACGACGGCATTATCCCTAAAAACGGACGGATTTGTCACCGCCGGAAATTGTTTGTCTATGCCGACATATGATTGTTAAAGTGGTGGAAAATTGAATTTTCAAAATTGAGGAACTATGCTCGAATTAATTTTTCATCATTAATACCACTCGTTCACTTTCGTATTTAAAGCTTAAATCAACTTAAAAATTGGCTTGGAGCCTTCTTATGAACGGACTCTTCTTATACATAACAATGGGTGTGATCCCTCACTTTTTGCGGTGGCCTACATACAAAGCACCAAAATCCTTTTGTCTATATGAAAATTGTTTGTCATACATATGAATTTAAATTTGGAACAGTGGTATCTTACAGATGGACGTTTCACATAATTAACAATGGGTGCGTAGGGTTTAATTATTTTAAATACGTTGCTTTTCAGTAGAAACTGAGCCGTCCAGGAAAAAGCTGGGGAACGATTCCAGTATTCCGGTAGACGATATTTCAGCAGATAACAGGCAGCCGTTTAGCCTCGAGCTCCCTCCAACGTAATGCAGCTAATAACCCTTTATGGTTTCCTCCTTCAAAAGGTAGGAGATTTCTGATCGGACCAGTTGATGGTAAAATTCCGATAAGAAAGATACCCTTTTGCCATTAGCCTTCATCAAGCTTTATCTCTACTGAGCTCGATTTTAAGAAAAAAAAAAAAAAAAATTAAATTAAAAAATATGCTTATTATTTATTTATTTTTTTCTTGCTCGGTTTATAAAAATTTCTTAGATGGAGGGATCTGGTATCGAATGACAACCCATTGTTTTTTCCATTTACTGGCGGGCAACGAAATTGAAACAGCTAAGAGAGTAAATTTGATTTTGCTCTCAGGTTTTTTTTTTCTCTCATATATGGATTTCATAATTTTCTACTTACTTCAAGTCGAAAATAACTTATTTTATATTCTGAGACATTTTTACTTGAGTTGAGCACAGATTTGTTCTAAAAATTAGATTTTTATACTCCTTTCATTAACTTTATACGTTTTCTAAGCTTGATTCATAAATCGATTCAGTTTTGTTTCAGTTTCCGATGCTGATCTAGTTTATATATACTTTATGAGTTCTGCGACACATCCTGCTGCCTGTTGAACATATTCGCACAAACTTATTTTACCATTGTCCCTTTGGGTACAGCGTATAAATATTTAGATATTTTAAAAAATTCAAACAATCACAGAAACAAGCAAAGGAACTAACACAGAAACAAATAATCAAAGAAACTATTTCATTCACTCGAAATAAATTCAAAAAAATATTCATAACTTTGGAACGGATGGTTCCGATTTAAATAAAATAAAAAATAAGTCACGAGCATTAATACACCTTGGGTGGATGTTTTCAAATCCCTATCCCTACATATGTACGAAAACATACATATGTATGTATGATTCAATATTTTCTGACTATACGTCTGAGGACCAATTTTTTGGTAAACAACAAGGCCCGATCGAACTTTATTATTCTTCATATAATATAGTAGTCGTGCTGCAGCTACTCCAATAATGTAACGTATATAATATAATATAGGAAATAAATAATATGGTGGTCGTGCTGCAGCTAATCTACCGCAGTGATGAGACTGGAGCACGTGCGATTTCTAATGCTTCTCGACAGCAACTGACTTATTGCAGTCAAGCAAAATTACTGTAGACTCATAAAATATCAAAAAGGAAAAAATTCGGAGTTAACAGAAATTCGGAGACTTCAAGAGAAAGAAACAACTTTAAACTTGAGAGAGAGCGAAAGAGAGAAAAAGAAATAATGCAAATCTATTTATAGCAGTGATAAGCACTGCAACTGGGGTGTGAAGCAAAAACGAAAATAATAAAAAAAATGTTGTAACGAAAGTTAGCGGTGAATACAGGCTGTGCCAAAAGTATTGCGATCTCGTGGTGTAACAAATAGTAGCATTTGGACTAAGGTATTATAACCTAACTATTATTGAACTGCTGAGAAAAGGGGGAAAAATATTGGGTATTTTACTATTACTAGTTTAGTAAAAAATCAAAATATTAATTTAAATAATTTGGAGTAGGGAGTTCAATGAAATTATAGAACATTTACTAAAATTGAACTAAAAGCTAATTTAACTTTGCATTTTTACTTTTTTAATCTGACGCTATAAGTTTTTACACCAAAGGAAAGTAATTTAAAAACTATTATTAAGAACGAGCTGGAACATCAGGAGGAGATGCAGTGGAAGCATCAGGAGGCGGTATTTTTCCGAAGAATATATAGAAAATGCGATAAGGGAACTGCAGGAACGTGACGCGCGACGACGAAGAAGCGTATCGGGAGTTAAGGCAGCTGATTTCTGCACAGCTCTAAGCTGCCGAGCAAAACGCTGATGTTCAAGAGTAACAGCTTCATAACTTCACGATAAAGTGGCGTATCAGGAGTTGAAGCGCCTGATTTCATCGCAGCCCTATGCTGCCGAGCAAAACGCTGCTGTTCAACAGCTGTGGAACAGCTTCTTAACTTCAAAGCTGAAATTGACATATATGAGGAACGGATTCGTCAGGAGGAAGAGTATTTCTCAATGTTTGAAGACATTGGGACAGATTGTCTCTCTGCGTTAGATACGAATGGCTGAGGAGAAGTTTATAATCGACGTCGCTCATTGCGTCCCCGACCCTTAAAGGCTACCAAGTGTCATATATGTGCTCTAAAATAATTAGGATTAATTGCAATTATTTATAGGAGATAATATATTACTTACAAATAGTGTTAATTAACATTACTTATATATTTACATATTACTTATAATAAATATTGCATTTTATTTATTCACACTAGTACTTAATTTTTACAGCGTAACATTATCTTTCTATAGCGTGTTATTATATTTAAGGCTAGACTCATATATCTTTGAGTATGACAGCAATGACAAGTAACCGTACCGCAGGTAGCATCATTATTTGACCATGGACAGTTAAAATAATGTTCGCCAAACCTAGAGTTCATCTTTTCACACTCCTCGTACTCTCGAAGATATGATAAGGCTACAGTCATTTGCAATTAAACCCAGTTAGTTACACACAGTAATACAAATCAATAAGAGCATTTAAAGCCAAAAATTACAATGGAATCAAAAGCTCAAAATTTTGAAAAAAAAAAAACGGCAAGCCCAAGGCTTGGGTTTTCATTTTTTTTTTTTTAAAAAAAAAAAAAAAAAAAAAAAAAAAAAAAAAAAAAAAAAAAAAAAAAAAAAAAAAAAAAAAAAAAAAAAAAAAAAAAAAAAAAAAAAAAAAAAAAAAAGAAGCAAAAGCGTCTAATTTTGAACTAAACTGCAAGGCCAATGTGCAGAATAACAAAAAAAAAAAAAAAAACAGTGCAGCAAATTACAGGGCTGGTTCAGAAACTGGATATCTTCCAGACTAATCAAGGAAGGACGGAAAAACATTGTCATACTAAGCTTCTGTTAACGAGGACGGAGGGTGAAAACGTATTAACCATGCCGACAGACGTAATGGCAAAAAGATATGTTTCTTATCGGAATTTTACCATCAAATAAGAAATCGTGGACATCAGAAAGCTCCTACCTTTTGAATAAGGGAACCATAAAATGGTACACGGATGGTTATCAGGCGCGCAACGGCACAGGTCTGGGTGTTGTGGGCCCCACGACAAGATATTGGGAGTCATTGGGTAAGTACACAACAATATTTCAGGCAGAACTAAGATGCGTGGAATTTAATTTAGGTAGAGGCTACCACAACTGCGTCGGTCTTGAAAGCTCTGAAGTCTTCCACCATCAAGTCGAAGCTAGTGCACGAAGCATGGAGCTTATTGTATGAACTTGGGAAGCGGAACAGAGTTTCTCTACTGTGGGTACCAGGACATAGCAACATCGAAGGTAATGAGCAGGCTGATAAGCTAATCCCTAATCATAAATTGTGCGATCTTCAACTTAACACTAACTTGACCTTTGCTTTGAAATCCTAAAAGTCATATAAATGTTCTCATTTTTTTTTTCTAAATTTTACTATCAAATGGTCCGATAAGAAATAGTGGACATCAGAAAGCTCCTACCTTTTGAAGGCGGAAACCATAAAATGGTACACGGATAGTTCCCAGACGCGCAACGGCACAGTTTTGGCTGTTGAAGGCCCCACGACAAGATATTGGGAGTCATTGGGTAAGTACACAACAATATTTCAGGCAGAACTAAGATGCAATGAGCAGGCTGATAAGCTAATCCCTAATCATAATTTGTGCGATCTTCAACTTAACACTAACTTGACCTTTGCTTTGAAATCCTAAAAGTCATATAAATGTTCTCATTTTTTTTTTCTAAATTTTACTATCAAATGGTCCGATAAGAAATAGTGGACATCAGAAAGCTTCTACCTTTTGAAGGCGGAAACCATAAAATGGTACACGGATAGTTCCCAGACGCGCAACGGCACAGTTTTGGCTGTTGAAGGCCCCACGACAAGATATTGGGAGTCATTGGGTAAGTACACAACAATATTTCAGGCAGAACTAAGATGCGTGGAATTTAATTTAGGTAGAGGCTACCACAACTGCGATATTGCTATTCTATCGGACAGCCAGTCGGTCTTGAAAGCTCTGAAGTCTTCCACCATCACGTCGAAGCTAGTGCACGAAGCATGGAGCTTATTGTATGAACTTGGGAAGCGGAACAGAGTTTCTCTACTGTGGGTACCAGGACATAGCAACATCGAAGGTAATGAGCAGGCTGATAAGCTAATCCCTAATCATAATTTGTGCGATCTTCAACTTAACACTAACTTGACCTTTGCTTTGAAATCCTAAAAGTCATATAAATGTTCTCATTTTTTTTTTCTAAATTTTACTATCAAATGGTCCGATAAGAAATAGTGGACATCAGAAAGCTCCTACCTTTTGAAGGCGGAAACCATAAAATGGTACACGGATAGTTCCCAGACGCGCAACGGCACAGTTTTGGCTGTTGAAGGCCCCACGACAAGATATTGGGAGTCATTGGGTAAGTACACAACAATATTTCAGGCAGAACTAAGATGCATGGAATTTAATTTAGGTAGAGGCTACCACAACTGCGATATTGCTATTCTATCGGACAGCAAGTCGGTCTTGAAAGCTCTGAAGTCTTCCACCATCAAGTCGAAGCTAGTGCACGAAGCATGGAGCTTATTGTATGAACTTGGGAAGCGGAACAGAGTTTCTCTACTGTGGGTACCAGGACATAGCAACATCGAAGGTAATGAGCAGGCTGATAAGCTAATCCCTAATCATAATTTGTGCGATCTTCAACTTAACACTAACTTGACCTTTGCTTTGAAATCCTAAAAGTCATATAAATGTTCTCATTTTTTTTTTCTAAATTTTACTATCAAATGGTCCGATAAGAAATAGTGGACATCAGAAAGCTCCTACCTTTTGAAGGCGGAAACCATAAAATGGTACACGGATAGTTCCCAGACGCGCAACGGCACAGTTTTGGCTGTTGAAGGCCCCACGACAAGATATTGGGAGTCATTGGGTAAGTACACAACAATATTTCAGGCAGAACTAAGATGCATGGAATTTAATTTAGGTAGAGGCTACCACAACTGCGATATTGCTATTCTATCGGACAGCAAGTCGGTCTTGAAAGCTCTGAAGTCTTCCACCATCAAGTCGAAGCTAGTGCACGAAGCATGGAGCTTATTGTATGAACTTGGGAAGCGGAACAGAGCTTCTCTACTGTGGGTACCAGGACATAGCAATATCGAAGGAAATGAGCAAGCTGATAAGCTAGCCAAAAGAGGAGCCGTAAGAAAGAAGAAAAGAATAAAAGAAAATACGCCTACGTACAGGAAAATACCTTGGGTTGGGTTATTTGCATACACAGCGACTGATGTAAACTAAATTAGAGTTGCTAAATCTTCTGGTACCTCATATTATATAAGTAGTGCATGTCATTTGCACTTAAAATCAGTTACACAAAGTAACAGAAAGCAAGACGACTATTCAAAATCCCAAAAAAATAATTAAAAAAATGGAAGCAAAAGCGTCTAATTTTGAACAAAACTCCAAGGCCAATGTTCAGAATAACAAAAAAAAAAAAAAAAAAACAGTGCAGCAAATTACAGGGCTGGTTCAAAAACTGGATATCTTCCAGACTAATCAAGGAAGGACGGAAGAACATTGTCATTCTAAGCGTCTGTTAACGAGGACGGAGGGTGAAAACGTATTAACCATGCCGACAGACGTAATGGCAAAAAGATATGTTTCTTATCGGAATTTTACCATCAAATAAGAAATCGTGGACATCAGAAAGCTCCTACCTTTTGAATAAGGGAACCATAAAATGGTACACGGATGGTTATCAGGCGCGCAACGGCATTCTATCGGACAGCCAGTCGGTCTTGAAAGCTCTGAAGTCTTCTACCATCAAGTATAAGCTAGTGTAAATAATAAGACACGGATTTATTATTTTAAGTAATATATAAGTTAAATATTGTATACATATATTGTTATAGTTATATGTATAAACGAATAGGTTAAGTACAATAAAGTTAAGAACTGTTGTACAGAATTAAATAAAAAAATATATGAATAGAATAATAGTATTAAGGTTATGCTATTTCATTTTGATAAAATTATTTATGTATAAAAACAATGAATAACTTTTTGGTGATCGACCTCAAGATATCCAAATTGCGCTTAATGCGAGTTAAATATATTATAATAAAAAAATATAATATAATAATATAGTAAAGGAAAATTTATAATATGGTGGTCGTGCTGCAGCTACTCTACCACTTGAACGGACTTCTATCCGAAGTGATGAGACAGGAGCGCGTGCGCTTTCTAACGCTTCTCGACAGCAACTGACTTATTGTAGTCAAGCAAAATTACTGTAGACACATAAAATATCAAAAAGGAAAAAATTCGGAGTTAACAGTAACTCGGACTTCAATAGCAAGAAACAACTTTGAACTTTAGAGAAAGCGAAAAAGAGAGAAAGAAACAATGCAAATCTATTTATAGCAGCGATAAGCATTGCACCTGGGGTGTGAAGCAAAAACGAAAATAATAAAATAATTTCTGCGACCAAAGTTAGCGGTGAATAGAGGCTGCCGCAAAAGTATGCGACCGTGTCATAATTTAAATTTATTAAGAAAACAATATTTTTAAGATTTCAAGTCAATATAGAACTAAAAATTTAACAATTTAAAAATGAAAAACAGACACGGGTATGTGGCAAAACAGTTAAGGTATGATTCAAATTTATGCATTTTTGAATCAATGTTTTTTAAATAAAATGAATTGATATACCAGAGTTGCTTGGCATGATGATTGAAACAAATAATAAAAAAAAAACACTTTTAAATATGCACTAATAATTCAATGAAATATGAAAAGATGGCGTTAATTAAGTGAGCCACTCCACTCCACCCCACAAAAATAAAATACTGCATTCCGTTGAAGCAGTTGTTCGCAAGTGAAAAATCTCCTTTAGACGTCTCTTGGCTTCAATTCGTATGGCACCTAATTGAATCATTCCCATGGCTTTGAGGCGTTGCCAACTGTTGACAAGTCAACTCACAATGATTCCGACAATTCTTGATCTTCGTCGAGTAATGCATTCAATTCTTCATCTTCAAACTTTTAGGCTGGCTTTCTTTGCCCTCCGTATCAAAATCACCACTTTTAAACCGACGAAACCAGTACTCACAAGATGAAATCGATGGAGCATAGTCCCCGTAAGCCTCACAATGCGTACGATGGGCTTCAGCATTGTGAGAACTGATAAAGCAGTGTTAATGCAGTTGCATCATTAAGCATCGTTATATGATAGAATTTTCTCTCTCTCTGTTTCACACTCTTTCTAATATTTAAATCCACAGCACAGCGGCGGTGTAAAATATATATTTTATGGACAAACGCATGTAATACAATCATCAAATTGTTTTTCCCTTCATTGCTGTTCGAGCAAAATTTCTAAAAAAATTCTACAGGTGCGAGAGGTGAAATATAGTTTATCAAAAAGTGAAACGAAAACCAACAGGAAAATAAACAGCAAAACTACTAGAATATTAAAATGAAAATCTATGCGAAAGATGAGACAACTTTGGACTCAAAAATGACAAAGTATCAAAATTCGGCAGAAATAGTGTATTTATCTATATTTTTATGGTGTTATGGATTATTTTTTCATTCGGTCACTCTTTACACAAAAAGTGAACTAGTGCACAATATTATTATTGTATGTGGGCTACACTAAGAAGTTGGCGGTCATTTCAATTTTGATACTCCTTTAAATTGCAATAAAAGGAAGTCTTTGTGCAATTTTACTCAAATCAATCCTACTTTTTTTCTTTCTTAAAATTAAGATCACTAAAGCTAGCGCTAAAAGTGGGCTAAATATAAGAATTTCAGCTCCATTCTTAAACCAAAAATTTGTTTTTAGTTTAAGAAAATCCTTACTTAATTCAAATTCGGAATTCTTGTTTTGTTTAGCAGTGTAGAAACATATTTTTAGATTCAGGTTGAAGAAAAAAAATTTTTCAATACAAAATCCAAAAATTTATTTCGTTCGTCGAAGGACAATTTCGGGAAGTGTATCACGCCATTCCAGCCGGCTTTTAGAAATAAGATCTTAAAGAATAACTAAATTAAAGTACGTTCCACGCGCTGAAAACGCAGTAGAAGTATGAGTGGAGTCTTGCTGAATTTACAATCTGTGCTGAGTTTTTGTATAAGTATTTCCACCTGCAGGTTCAAATAATTCATTCAATAAATGAATTTTTAAATAATATCTGCGCTGAGCTTGGGTTTTTTTTATATATTTTATGAATTGTACACAAACATTTATGACTTTAAATATGAGTTAGCGATAATAAAATAAACGGAAAGGATTTATTGTATTACTACCTTCAGAAGATCATTCAGGTAACAAATAAATTTTACAGCTCCATTAAGGAATTATGCTAATCTCTAATCATAAACACTAACTTGACCTTTGCTTTGAAATCCTAAAAGTCATATAAATGTTCTCATTTTTTTTTTCTAAATTTTACTATCAAATGGTCCGATAAGAAATAGTGGACATCAGAAAGCTCCTACCTTTTGAAGGCGGAAACCATAAAATGGTACACGGATAGTTCCCAGACGCACAACGGCACAGTTTTGGCTGTTGAAGGCCCCACGACAAGATATTGGGAGTCATTGGGTAAGTACACAACAATATTTCAGGCAGAACTAAGATGCGTGGAATTTAATTTAGGTAGAGGCTACCACAACTGCGATATTGCTATTCTATCGGACAGCCAGTCGGTCTTGAAAGCTCTGAAGTCTTACACCATCAAGTCGAAGCTAGTGCACGAAGCATGGAGCTTATTGTATGAACTTGGGAAGCGGAACAGAGTTTCTCTACTGTGGGTACCAGGACATAGCAACATCGAAGGTAATGAGCAGGCTGATAAGCTAATCCCTAATCATAAATTGTGCGATCTTCAACTTACCACTAACTTGACCATTGCTTCGAAATCCTAAAAGTCATATAAATGTTCTCATTTTTTTTTCTTCTAAATTTTACTATCAAATGGTCCGATAAGAAATAGTGGACATCAGAAAGCTCCTACCTTTTGAAGGCGGAAACCATAAAATGGTACACGGATAGTTCCCAGACGCACAACGGCACAGTTTTGGCTGTTGAAGGCCCCACGACAAGATATTGGGAGTCATTGGGTAAGTACACAACAATATTTCAGGCAGAACTAAGATGCGTGGAATTTAATTTAGGTAGAGGCTACCACAACTGCGATATTGCTATTCTATCGGACAGCCAGTCGGTCTTGAAAGCTCTGAAGTCTTCCACCATCACGTCGAAGCTAGTGCACGAAGCATGGAGCTTATTGTATGAACTTGGGAAGCGGAACAGAGTTTCTCTACTGTGGGTACCAGGACATAGCAATATCGAAGGAAATGAGCAAGCTGATAAGCTAGCCAAAAGAGGAGCCGCGACGCCAATGATAGGGCCACAGCCATTCTACGGAATTGGCGATCGAATTGTGTCGAAAATTCTCCGTAAGAAAGAAGAAAAGAATAAAAGAAAATACGCATACGTACAGGAAAATACCTTGGGTTGGGTTATTTGCATGCACAGCGACTGATGTAAACTAAATTAGAGTTGCTAAATCTTCTGGTACCTCATATTATATAAGTAGTTCATGTCTTTTGCACTTAAAATCAGTTACACAAAGTAACAGAAAGCAAGACGACTATTCAAAATCCCAAAAAAATAATTAAAAAAATGGAAGCAAAAGCGTCCAATTTTGAACTAAACTGCAAGGCCAATGTACAGAATAGCAAAAAAAAAACAGTGCAGCAAATTACAGGGCTGGTTCAGAAACTGGATATCTTCCAGACTAATCAAGGAAGGACGAAAAAACATTGTCATACTAAGCTTCTGTTAACGAGGACGGAGGGTGAAAACGTATTAACCATGCCGACAGACGTAATGGCAAAAAGATATGTTTCTTATCGGAATTTTACCATCAAATAAGAAATCGTGGACATCAGAAAGCTCCTACCTTTTGAATAAGGGAACCATAAAATGGTACACGGATGGTTATCAGGCGCGCAACGGCATTCTATCGGACAGCCAGTCGGTCTTGAAAGCTCTGAAGTCTTCTACCATCAAGTATAAGCTAGTGTAAATAATAAGACACGGATTTATTATTTTAAGTAATATATAAGTTAAATATTGTATACATATATTGTTATAGTTATATGTATAAACGAATAGGTTAAGTACAATAAAGTTAAGAACTGTTGTACAGAATTAAATAAAAAAATATATGAATAGAATAATAGTATTAAGGTTATGCTATTTCATTTTGATAAAATTATTTATGTATAAAAACAATGAATAACTTTTTGGTGATCGACCTCAAGATATCCAAATTGCGCTTAATGCGAGTTAAATATATTATAATAAAAAAATATAATATAATAATATAGTAAAGGAAAATTTATAATATGGTGGTCGTGCTGCAGCTACTCTACCACTTGAACGGACTTCTATCCGAAGTGATGAGACAGGAGCGCGTGCGCTTTCTAACGCTTCTCGACAGCAACTGACTTATTGTAGTCAAGCAAAATTACTGTAGACACATAAAATATCAAAAAGGAAAAAATTCGGAGTTAACAGTAACTCGGACTTCAATAGCAAGAAACAACTTTGAACTTTAGAGAAAGCGAAAAAGAGAGAAAGAAACAATGCAAATCTATTTATAGCAGCGATAAGCATTGCACCTGGGGTGTGAAGCAAAAACGAAAATAATAAAATAATTTCTGCGACCAAAGTTAGCGGTGAATAGAGGCTGCCGCAAAAGTATGCGACCGTGTCATAATTTAAATTTATTAAGAAAACAATATTTTTAAGATTTCAAGTCAATATAGAACTAAAAATTTAACAATTTAAAAATGAAAAACAGACACGGGTATGTGGCAAAACAGTTAAGGTATGATTCAAATTTATGCATTTTTGAATCAATGTTTTTTAAATAAAATGAATTGATATACCAGAGTTGCTTGGCATGATGATTGAAACAAATAATAAAAAAAAAAAACACTTTTAAATATGCACTAATAATTCAATGAAATATGAAAAGATGGCGTTAATTAAGTGAGCCACTCCACTCCACCCCACAAAAATAAAATACTGCATTCCGTTGAAGCAGTTGTTCGCAAGTGAAAAATCTCCTTTCGACGTCTCTTGGCTTCAATTCGTACGGCACCTAATTGAATCATTCCCATGGCTTTGAGGCGTTGCCAACTGTTGACAAGTCAACTCACAATGATTCCGACAATTCTTGATCTTCGTCGAGTAATGCATTCAATTCTTCATCTTCAAACTTTTAGGCTGGCTTTCTTTGCCCTCCGTATCAAAATCACCACTTTTAAACCGACGAAACCAGTACTCACAAGATGAAATCGATGGAGCATAGTCCCCGTAAGCCTCACAATGCGTACGATGGGCTTCAGCATTGTGAGAACTGATAAAGCAGTGTTAATGCAGTTGCATCATTAAGCATCGTTATATGATAGAATTTTCTCTCTCTCTGTTTCACACTCTTTCTAATATTTAAATCCACAGCACAGCGGCGGTGTAAAATATATATTTTATGGACAAACGCATGTAATACAATCATCAAATTGTTTTTCCCTTCATTGCTGTTCGAGCAAAATTTCTAAAAAAATTCTACAGGTGCGAGAGGTGAAATATAGTTTATCAAAAAGTGAAACGAAAACCAACAGGAAAATAAACAGCAAAACTACTAGAATATTAAAATGAAAATCTATGCGAAAGATGAGACAACTTTGGACTCAAAAATGACAAAGTACCAAAGTTCGGCAGAAATAGTGTATTTATCTATATTTTTATGGTGTTATGGATTATTTTTTCATTCGGTCACTCTTTACACAAAAAGTGAACTAGTGCACAATATTATTATTGTATGTGGGCTACACTAAGAAGTTGGCGGTCATTTCAATTTTGATACTCCTTTAAATTGCAATAAAAGGAAGTCTTTGTGCAATTTTACTCAAATCAATCCTACTTTTTTTCTTTCTTAAAATTAAGATCACTAAAGCTAGCGCTAAAAGTGGGCTAAATATAAGAATTTCAGCTCCATTCTTAAACCAAAAATTTGTTTTTAGTTTAAGAAAATCCTTACTTAATTCAAATTCGGAATTCTTGTTTTTTTTATCAGTGTAGAAACATATTTTTAGATTCAGGTTGAAGAAAAAAAAGGTTTCCATACAAAATCCAAAAATTTATTTCGTTCGTCGAAGGACAATTTCGGGAAGTGTATCACGCCATTCCAGCCGGCTTTTAGAAATAAGATCTTAAAGAATAACTAAATTAAAGTACGTTCCACGCGCTGAAAACGCAGTAGAAGTATGAGTGGAGTCTTGCTGAATTTACAATCTGTGCTGAGTTTTTGTATAAGTATTTCCACCTGCAGGTTCAAATAATTCATTCAATAAATGAATTTTTAAATAATATCTGCGCTGAGCTTGGGTTTTTTTATATATTTTATGAATTGTACACAAACATTTATGACTTTAAATATGAGTTAGCGATAATAAAATAAACGGAAAGGATTTATTGTATTACTACCTTCAGAAGATCATTCAGGTAACAAATAAATTTTACAGCTCCATTAAGGAATTATGCTAATCTCTAATCATAAACACTAACTTGACCTTTGCTTTGAAATCCTAAAAGTCATATAAATGTTCTCATTTTTTTTTTCTAAATTTTACTATCAAATGGTCCGATAAAAAATCGTGGACATCAGAAAGCTCCTACCTTTTGAACGAGGGAACCATAAAATGGTACACGGATAGTTCCCAGACGCGCAACGGCATAGTTTTGGCTGTTGAAGGCCCCACGACAAGATATTGGGAGTCATTGGGTAAGTACACAACAATATTTCAGGCAGAACTAAGATGCGTGGAATTTAATTTAGGTAGGGGCTACCACAACTGCGATATTGCTATTCTATCGGACAGCCAGTCGGTCTTGAAAGCTCTAAAGTCTTCCACCATCACGTCGAAGCTAGTGCACGAAGCATGGTGCTTATTGTATGAACTTGGGAAGCGGAACAGAGTTTCTCTACTGTGGGTACCAGGACATAGCAACATCGAAGGTAATGAGCAGGCTGATAAGCTAATCCCTAATCATAAATTGTGCGATCTTCAACTTAACACTAACTTGACCTTTGCTTCGAAATCCTAAAAGTCATATAAATGTTCTCATTTTTTTTTCTAAATTTTACTATCAAATGGTCCGATAAGAAATAGTGGACATCAGAAAGCTCCTACCTTTTGAAGGCAAAAACCATAAAATGGTACACGGATAGTTCCCAGACGCACAACGGCACAGTTTTGGCTGTTGAAGGCCCCACGACAAGATATTGGGAGTCATTGGGTAAGTACACAACAATATTTCAGGCAGAACTAAGATGCGTGGAATTTAATTTAGGTAGAGGCTACCACAACTGCGATATTGCTATTCTATCGGACAGCCAGTCGGTCTTGAAAGCTCTGAAGTCTTCCACCATCAAGTCGAAGCTAGTGCACGAAGCATGGAGCTTATTGTATGAACTTGGGAAGCGGAACAGAGTTTCTCTACTGTGGGTACCAGGACATAGCAACATCGAAGGTAATGAGCAGGCTGATAAGCTAATCCCTAATCATAATTTGTGCGATCTTCAACTTAACACTAACTTGACCTTTGCTTTGAAATCCTAAAAGTCATATAAATGTTCTCATTTTTTTTCTTTCTAAATTTTACTATCAAATGGTCCGATAAGAAATAGTGGACATCAGAAAGCTCCTACCTTTTGAAGGCGGAAACCATAAAATGGTACACGGATAGTTCCCAGACGCGCAACGGCACAGTTTTGGCTGTTGAAGGCCCCACGACAAGATATTGGGAGTCATTGGGTAAGTACACAACAATATTTTAGGCAGAACTAAGATGCGTGGAATTTAATTTAGGTAGAGGCTACCACAACTGCGTCGGTCTTGAAAGCTCTGAAGTCTTCCACCATCACGTCGAAGCTAGTGCACGAAGCATGGAGCTTATTGTATGAACTTGGGAAGCGGAACAGAGTTTCTCTACTGTGGGTACCAGGACATAGCAATATCGAAAGAAATGAGCAAGCTGATAAGCTAGCCAAAAGAGGAGCCGCGACGCCAATGATAGGGCCACAGCCATTCTACGGAATTGGCGATCGAATTGTGTCGAAAATTCTCCGTAAGAAAGAAGAAAAGAATAAAAGAAAATACGCATCCGTAGAGCGAAAGTGCCGCGGGTTGGGTTATTTGCATACACAGCGACTGATGTAAACTAAATTAGAGTTGCTAAATCTTCTGGTACCTCATATTATATAAGTAGTTCATGTCATTTGCACTTAAAATCAGTTACACAAAGTAACAGAAAGCAAGACGACTATTCAAAATCCCAAAAAAATAATTAAAAAAATGGAAGCAAAAAGCGTCTAATTTTGAACTAAACTGCAAGGCCAATGTGCAGAATAACAAAAAAAAAAAAAAAAAACAGTCCGCAGCTAATTACAGGGCTGGTTCAGAAACTGGATATCTTCCAGACTAATCAAGGAAGGACGGAAAGAACATTGTCATACTAAGCGTCTGTTAACGAGGACGGCGGGTGAAAACGTATTAACCATGCCGAAAGACGTAATGGCAAAAAGATATGTTTCTTATCGGAATTTTACCATCAAATAAGAAATCGTGGACATCAGAAAGCTCCTACCTTTTGAAAAAGAGGGAACCATAAAATGGTACACGGATGGTTCCCAGGCGCGCAACGGCACAGGTCTGGGTGTTGTGGGCCCCACTACAAGATATTGGGAGTCATTGGGTAAGTACACAACAATATTTCAGGCAGAACTAAGATGCGTGGAATTTAATTTAGGTCGGTCTTGAAAGCTCTGAAGTCTTCCACCATCAAGTCGAAGCTAGTGCACGAAGCATGGAGCTTATTGTATGAACTTGGGAAGCGGAACAGAGTTTCTCTACTGTGGGTACCAGGACATAGCAACATCGAAGGTAATGAGCAGGCTGATAAGCTAATCCCTAATCATAAATTGTGCGATCTCCAACTTAACACTAACTTGACCTTTGCTTTGAAATCCTAAAAGTCATATAAATGTTCTCATTTTTTTTTTTTCTAAATTTTACTATCAAATGGTCCGATAAGAAATAGTGGACATCAGAAAGCTCCTACCTTTTGAAGGCAAAAACCATAAAATGGTACACGGATAGTTCCCAGACGCACAACGGCACAGTTTTGGCTGTTGAAGGCCCCACGACAAGATATTGGGAGTCATTGGGTAAGTACACAACAATATTTCAGGCAGAACTAAGATGCTGAAATATTGTTGTGTACTTACCCAATGACTCCCAATATCTTGTCGTGGGGCCCACAACACCCAGACCTGTGCCGTTGCGCGCCTGATAACCATCCGTGTACCATTTTATGGTTCCCTTATTCAAAAGGTAGGAGCTTTCTGATGTCCACGATTTCTTATTTGATGGTAAAATTCCGATAAGAAACATATCTTTTTGCCATTACGTCTGTCGGCATGGTTAATACGTTTTCACCCTGATGACAATGTTTCTTTGGCTAGCTTATCAGCTTGCTAATTTCCTTCGATACTGCTATGTCCTGGTACCCACAGTAGAGAAACTCTTTTCCGCTTCCCAAGTTCATACAATAAGCTCCATGCTTCGTGCACTAGCTTCGACGTGATGTTGGAAGACTTCAGAGCTTTCAAGACCGACGCAGTTGTGGTAGCCTCTACCTAAATTAAATTCGACGCATCTTAGTTCTGCCTGACATATTGTTGTGTAGTTACCCAATGACTCCCAATATCTTGTCGTGGGGCCTTCAACAGCCAAAACTGTGCCGTTGCGCGTCTGGGAACTATCCGTGTACCATTTTATGGTTCCCTTATTCAAAAGGTAGGAGCTTTCTGATGTCCACTATTTCTTATCGGACCATTTGATAGAAAATTTAGAAAAAAAAAAATGAGAACATTTATATGACTTTTCAGGATTTCAAAGCAAAGGTCAAGTGGAATTTAATTTAGGTAGAGAGGCTCAAACTGCGATATTGCTATTCTATCGGACAGCCAGTCGGTCTTGAAAGCTCTGAAGTCTTCCACCATCACGTCAAGCTAGTGCACGAAGCATGGAGCTTATTGTATGAACTTGGGAAGCGGAACAGAGTTTCTCTACTGTGGGTACCAGGACATAGCAACATCGAAGGTAATGAGCAGGCTGATAAGCTAATCGCTAATCATAAATTGTGCGATCTTCAACTTAACACTAACTTGACCTTTGCTTTGAAATCCTAAAAGTCATATAAATGTTCTCATTTTTTTTTTCTAAATTTTACTATCAAATGGTCCGATAAGAAATAATGGACATCAGAAAGCTCCTACCTTTTGAAGGCGGAAACCATAAAATGGTACACGGATAGTTCCCAGACGCGCAACGGCACAGTTTTGGCTGTTGAAGGCCCCACGACAAGATATTGGGAGTCATTAGGTAAGTACACAACAATATTTCAGGCAGAACTAAGATGCATGGAATTTAATTTAGGTATAGGCTACCACAACTGCGATATTGCTATTCTATCGGACAGCAAGTCGGTCTTGAAAGCTCTGAAGTCTTCCACCATCAAGTCGAAGCTAGTGCACGAAGCATGGAGCTTATTGTATGAACTTGGGAAGCGGAACAGAGTTTCTCTACTGTGGGTACCAGGACATAGCAATATCGAAGGAAATGAGCAAGCTGATAAGCTAGCCAAAAGAGGAGCCGTAAGAAAGAAGAAAAGAATAAAAGAAAATACGCCTACGTACAGGAAAATAGCTTGGGTTGGGTTATTTGCATACACAGCGACAGATGTAAACTAAATTAGAGTTGCTAAATCTTCTGGTACCTCATATTATATAAGTAGTGCATGTCATTTGCACTTAAAATCAGTTACACAAAGTAACAGAAAGCAAGACGACTATTCAAAATCCCAAAAAAATAATTAAAAAAATGGAAGCAAAAGCGTCTAATTTTGAACAAAACTGCAAGGCCAATGTTCAGAATAAAAAAAAAAAAAAACAGTGCAGCAAATTACAGGGCTGGTTCAAAAACTGGATATCTTCCAGACTAATCAAGGAAGGACGGAAGAACATTGTCATACTAAGCGTCTGTTAACGAGGACGGCGGGTGAAAACGTATTAACCATGCCGACAGACGTAATGGCAAAAAGATATGTTTCTTATCGGAATTTTACCATATAAGACACGGATTTATTATTTTAAGTAATATATAAGTTAAATATTGTATACATATATTGTTATAGTTATATGTATAAACGAATAGGTTAAGTACAATAAAGTTAAGAACTGTTGTACAGAATTAAATAAAAAAATATATGAATAGAATAATAGTATTAAGGTTATGCTATTTCATTTTGATAAAATTATTTATGTATAAAAACAATGAATAACTTTTTGGTGATCGACCTCAAGATATCCAAATTGCGCTTAATGCGAGTTAAATATATTATAATAAAAAAATATAATATAATAATATAGTAAAGGAAAATTTATAATATGGTGGTCGTGCTGCAGCTACTCTACCACTTGAACGGACTTCTATCCGAAGTGATGAGACTGGAGCGCGTGCGCTTTCTAACGCTTCTCGACAGCAACTGACTTATTGTAGTCAAGCAAAATTACTGTAGACACATAAAATATCAAAAAGGAAAAAATTCGGAGTTAACAGTAACTCGGACTTCAATAGCAAGAAACAACTTTGAACTTTAGAGAAAGCGAAAAAGAGAGAAAGAAACAATGCAAATCTATTTATAGCAGCGATAAGCATTGCACCTGGGGTGTGAAGCAAAAACGAAAATAATAAAATAATTTCTGGGACCAAAGTTAGCGGTGAATAGAGGCTGCCGCAAAAGTATGCGACCGTGTCATAATTTAAATTTATTAAGAAAACAATATTTTTAAGATTTCAAGTCAATATAGAACTAAAAATTTAACAATTTAAAAATGAAAAACAGACACGGGTATGTGGCAAAACAGTTAAGGAATGATTCAAATTTATGCATTTTTGAATCAATGTTTTTTAAATAAAATGAATTGATATACCAGAGTTGCTTGGCATGATGATTGAAACAAATAATAAAAAAAAAAACACTTTTAAATATGCACTAATAATTCAATGAAATATGAAAAGATGGCGTTAATTAAGTGAGCCACTCCACTCCACCCCACAAAAATAAAATACTGCATTCCGTTGAAGCAGTTGTTCGCAAGTGAAAAATCTCCTTTAGACGTCTCTTGGCTTCAATTCGTACGGCACCTAATTGAATCATTCCCATGGCTTTGAGGCGTTGCCAACTGTTGACAAGTCAACTCACAATGATTCCGACAATTCTTGATCTTCGTCGAGTAATGCATTCAATTCTTCATCTTCAAACTTTTAGGCTGGCTTTCTTTGCCCTCCGTATCAATATCACCACTTTTAAACCGACGAAACCAGTACTCACAAGATGAAATCGATGGAGCATAGTCCCCGTAAGCCTCACAATGCGTACGATGGGCTTCAGCATTGTGAGAACTGATAAAGCAGTGTTAATGCAGTTGCATCATTAAGCATCGTTATATGATAGAATTTTCTCTCTCTCTGTTTCACACTCTTTCTAATATTTAAATCCACAGCACAGCGGCGGTGTAAAATATATATTTTATGGACAAACGCATGTAATACAATCATCAAATTGTTTTTCCCTTCATTGCTGTTCGAGCAAAATTTCTAAAAAAATTCTACAGGTGCGAGAGGTGAAATATAGTTTATCAAAAAGTGAAACGAAAACCAACAGGAAAATAAACAGCAAAACTACTAGAATATTAAAATGAAAATCTATGCGAAAGATGAGACAACTTTGGACTCAAAAATGACAAAGTACCAAAGTTCGGCAGAAATAGTGTATTTATCTATATTTTTATGGTGTTATGGATTATTTTTTCATTCGGTCACTCTTTACACAAAAAGTGAACTAGTGCACAATATTATTATTGTATGTGGGCTACACTAAGAAGTTGGCGGTCATTTCAATTTTGATACTCCTTTAAATTGCAATAAAAGGAAGTCTTTGTGCAATTTTACTCAAATCAATCCTACTTTTTTTCTTTCTTAAAATTAAGATCACTAAAGCTAGCGCTAAAAGTGGGCTAAATATAAGAATTTCAGCTCCATTCTTAAACCAAAAATTTGTTTTTAGTTTAAGAAAATCCTTACTTAATTCAAATTCGGAATTCTTGTTTTTTTTAGCAGTGTAGAAACATATTTTTAGATTCAGGTTGAAGAAAAAAAGGTTTCCATACAAAATCCAAAAATTTATTTCGTTCGTCGAAGGACAATTTCGGGAAGTGTATCACGCCATTCCAGCCGGCTTTTAGAAATAAGATCTTAAAGAATAACTAAATTAAAGTACGTTCCACGCGCTGAAAACGCAGTAGAAGTATGAGTGGAGTCTTGCTGAATTTACAATCGGCGGTGTATAAGTATTTCCACCTGCAGGTTCAAATAATTCATTCAATAAATGAATTTTTAATTAATATCTGCGCTGAGCTTGGGTTTTTTTATATATTTTATGAATTGTACACAAACATTTATGACTTTAAATATGAGTTAGCGATAATAAAATAAACGGAAAGGATTTATTGTATTACTACCTTCAGAAGATCATTCAGGTAACAAATAAATTTTACAGCTCCATTAAGGAATTATGCTAATCTCTAATCATAAACACTAACTTGACCTTTGCTTTGAAATCCTAAAAGTCATATAAATGTTCTCATTTTTTTTTTCTAAATTTTACTATCAAATGGTCCGATAAAAAATCGTGGACATCAGAAAGCTCCTACCTTTTGAACGAGGGAACCATAAAATGGTACACGGATAGTTCCCAGACGCGCAACGGCATAGTTTTGGCTGTTGAAGGCCCCACGACAAGATATTGGGAGTCATTGGGTAAGTACACAACAATATTTCAGGCAGAACTAAGATGCGTGGAATTTAATTTAGGTAGGGGCTACCACAACTGCGATATTGCTATTCTATCGGACAGCTAGTCGGTCTTGAAAGCTCTAAAGTCTTCCACCATCACGTCGAAGCTAGTGCACGAAGCTGGGCTTATTGTATGAACTTGGGGCGGCAGAGTTTCTCTACTGTGGGTACCAGGACATAGCAACATCGAAGGTAATGAGCAGGCTGATAAGCTAATCCCTAATCATAAATTGTGCGATCTTCAACTTAACACTAACTTGACCTTTGCTTCGAAATCCTAAAAGTCATATAAATGTTCTCATTTTTTTTTTCTAAATTTTACTATCAAATGGTCCGATAAGAAATAGTGGACATCAGAAAGCTCCTACCTTTTGAAGGCAAAAACCATAAAATGGTACACGGATAGTTCCCAGACGCACAACGGCACAGTTTTGGCTGTTGAAGGCCCCACGACAAGATATTGGGAGTCATTGGGTAAGTACACAACAATATTTCAGGCAGAACTAAGATGCGTGGAATTTAATTTAGGTAGGGCTACCACAACTGCGATATTGCTATTCTATCGGACAGCCAGTCGTCTTGAAAGCTCTAAAGTCTTCCACCATCACGTCGAAGCTAGTGCACGAAGCATGGAGCTTATTGTATGAACTTGGGAAGCGGAACAGAGTTTCTCTACTGTGGGTACCAGGACATAGCAACATCGAAGGTAATGAGCAGGCTGATAAGCTAATCCCTAATCATAAATTGTGCGATCTTCAACTTAACACTAACTTGACCTTTGCTTTGAAATCCTAAAAGTCATATAAATGTTCTCATTTTTTTTTTCTAAATTTTACTATCAAATGGTCCGATAAGAAATAGTGGACATCAGAAAGCTCCTACCTTTTAAAGGCGGAAACCATAAAATGGTACACGGATAGTTCCCAGACGCGCAACGGCACAGTTTTGGCTGTTGAAGGCCCCACGACAAGATATTGGGAGTCATTGGGTAAGTACACAACAATATTTCAGGCAGAACTAAGATGCGTGGAATTTAATTTAGGTAGAGGCTACCACAACTGCGATATTGCTATTCTATCGGACAGCAAGTCGGTCTTGAAAGCTCTGAAGTCTTCCACCATCATAGTATGAAAGCTAGTTCATGTATGCTTGGAGCTTAAAAGTCAGTGTACACATAGGAAGCGAAAGCAAGACGCTATTCTCCAAAAGAGTACCAGAGAAATAGGCAAGCATACGAAGCGTCAATTTGTGAATGCTGAATAAGCAAAAAAATAAAAAAAATACGTGCAGAAATTACAGGGCTGGTTACATAACTGGACTATGCTTTAGACTAATCTAAGGAAGTCATAATAAATAGTTCGTCATTACTTAATTCTGTTAACGTAACAGGTAAACGTATTCAAATGCCGAAAGAAATAATGGACAGCAAAAGCTCCACTTTTCTAAATGCGGAATTACCATCAAAAAAAACGTGGTACATCAGAAAGCTCCATACCTTCAACTGAACAGGAACCATATGGTACACGGATAGTTCCAGCGCGCAAGGCAAGTTTTCTTTGAACCACGACAAGATATTGGGAGTCATTGGGTAAGTACACAACAATATTTCAGGCAGAACTAAGATGCGTGGAATTAATTTAGGT
Organism: Leucophenga montana; assembly: GCA_035044765.1. Classification (NCBI taxonomy): domain Eukaryota; kingdom Metazoa; phylum Arthropoda; class Insecta; order Diptera; family Drosophilidae; genus Leucophenga; species Leucophenga montana. Next base: position 989,328 of record JAWNNQ010001325.1, on the reverse strand, counting down.
AGGGGTACACAACCATATTGCATTCTATCGGACAGCTAGTCGGTCTTGAAAGCTCTGAAGTCTTCCACCATCAAGTCGAAGCTAGTGCACGAAGCATGGAGCTTATTGTATGAACTTGGGAAGCGGAACAGAGTTTCTCTACTGTGGGTACCAGGACATAGCAACATCGAAGGTAATGAGCAGGCTGATAAGCTAATCCCTAATCATAAATTGTGCGATCTTCAACTTAACACTAACTTGACCTTTGCTTTGAAATCCTAAAAGTCATATAAATGTTCTCATTTTTTTTTTCTAAATTTTACTATCAAATGGTCCGATAAGAAATAGTGGACATCAGAAAGCTCCTACCTTTTGAAGGCGGAAACCATAAAATGGTACACGGATAGTTCCCAGACGCGCAACGGCACAGTTTTGGCTGTTGAAGGCCCCACGACAAGATATTGGGAGTCATTGGGTAAGTACACAACAATATTTCAGGCAGAACTAAGATGCGTGGAATTTAATTTAGGTAGGGCTACCACAACTGCGATATTGCTATTCTATCGGACAGCAGTCGGTCTTGAAAGCTCTAAAGTCTTCCACCATCAAGTCGAAGCTAGTGCACGAAGCATGGAGCTTATTGTATGAACTTGGGAAGCGGAACAGAGTTTCTCTACTGTGGGTACCAGGACATAGCAACATCGAAGGTAATGAGCAGGCTGATAAGCTAATCCCTAATCATAAATTGTGCGATCTTCAACTTAACACTAACTTGACCTTTGCTTTGAAATCCTAAAAGTCATATAAATGTTCTCATTTTTTTTTTCTAAATTTTACTATCAAATGGTCCGATAAGAAATAGTGGACATCAGAAAGCTCCTACCTTTTGAAGGCGGAAACCATAAAATGGTACACGGATAGTTCCCAGACGCGCAACGGCACAGTTTTGGCTGTTGAAGGCCCCACGACAAGATATTGGGAGTCATTGGGTAAGTACACAACAATATTTCAGGCAGAACTAAGATGCGTGGAATTTAATTTAGGTAGAGGCTACCACAACTGCGATATTGCTATTCTATCGGACAGCAAGTCGGTCTTGAAAGCTCTGAAGTCTTCCACCATCAAGTCGAAGCTAGTGCACGAAGCATGGAGCTTATTGTATGAACTTGGGAAGCGGAACAGAGTTTCTCTACTGTGGGTACCAGGACATAGCAACATCGAAGGTAATGAGCAGGCTGATAAGCTAATCCCTAATCATAAATTGTGCGATCTTCAACTTAACACTAACTTGACCTTTGCTTTGAAATCCTAAAAGTCATATAAATGTTCTCATTTTTTTTTTCTAAATTTTACTATCAAATGGTCCGATAAGAAATAGTGGACATCAGAAAGCTCCTACCTTTTGAAGGCGGAAACCATAAAATGGTACACGGATAGTTCCCAGACGCGCAACGGCACAGTTTTGGCTGTTGAAGGCCCCACGACAAGATATTGGGAGTCATTGGGTAAGTACACAACAATATTTCAGGCAGAACTAAGATGCGTGGAATTTAATTTAGGTAGAGGCTACCACAACTGCGATATTGCTATTCTATCGGACAGCAAGTCGGTCTTGAAAGCTCTGAAGTCTTCCACCATCAAGTCGAAGCTAGTGCACGAAGCATGGAGCTTATTGTATGAACTTGGGAAGCGGAACAGAGTTTCTCTACTGTGGGTACCAGGACATAGCAACATCGAAGGTAATGAGCAGGCTGATAAGCTAATCCCTAATCATAATTTGTGCGATCTTCAACTTAACACTAACTTGACCTTTGCTTTGAAATCCTAAAAGTCATATAAATGTTCTCATTTTTTTTTTCTAAATTTTACTATCAAATGGTCCGATAAGAAATAGTGGACATCAGAAAGCTCCTACCTTTTGAAGGCGGAAACCATAAAATGGTACACGGATAGTTCCCAGACGCGCAACGGCACAGTTTTGGCTGTTGAAGGCCCCACGACAAGATATTGGGAGTCATTGGGTAAGTACACAACAATATTTCAGGCAGAACTAAGATGCGTGGAATTTAATTTAGGTAGAGGCTACCACAACTGCGATATTGCTATTCTATCGGACAGCAAGTCGGTCTTGAAAGCTCTGAAGTCTTCCACCATCAAGTCGAAGCTAGTGCACGAAGCATGGAGCTTATTGTATGAACTTGGGAAGCGGAACAGAGTTTCTCTACTGTGGGTACCAGGACATAGCAACATCGAAGGTAATGAGCAGGCTGATAAGCTAATCCCTAATCATAATTTGTGCGATCTTCAACTTAATACTAACTTGACCTTTGCTTTGAAATCCTAAAAGTCATATAAATGTTCTCATTTTTTTTTTCTAAATTGTACTATCAAATGGTCCGATAAGAAATAGTGGACATCGGCATTCTATCGGACAGCCAGTCGGTCTTGAAAGCTCTGAAGTCTTCTACCATCAAGTATAAGCTAGTGTAAATAATAAGACACGGATTTATTATTTTAAGTAATATATAAGTTAAATATTGTATACATATATTGTTATAGATATATGTATAAACGAATAGGTTAAGTACAATAAAGTTAAGAACTGTTGTACAGAATTAAATAAAAAAATATATGAATATTATAATAGTATTAAGGTTATGCTATTTCATTTTGATAAAATTATTTATGTATAAAAACAATGAATAACTTTTTGGTGATCGACCTCAAGATATCCAAATTGCGCTTAATGCGAGTTAAATATATTATAATAAAAAAATATAATATAATAATATAGTAAAGGAAAATTTATAATATGGTGGTCGTGCTGCAGCTACTCTACCACTTGAACGGACTTCTATCCGAAGTGATGAGACTGGAGCGCGTGCGCTTTCTAACGCTTCTCGACAGCAACTGACTTATTGTAGTCAAGCAAAATTACTGTAGACACATAAAATATCAAAAAGGAAAAAATTCGGAGTTAACAGTAACTCGGACTTCAATAGCAAGAAACAACTTTGAACTTTAGAGAAAGCGAAAAAGAGAGAAAGAAACAATGCAAATCTATTTATAGCAGCGATAAGCATTGCACCTGGGGTGTGAAGCAAAAACGAAAATAATAAAATAATTTCTGCGACCAAAGTTAGCGGTGAATAGAGGCTGCCGCAAAAGTATGCGACCGTGTCATAATTTAAATTTATTAAGAAAACAATATTTTTAAGATTTCAAGTCAATATAGAACTAAAAATTTAACAATTTAAAAATGAAAAACAGACACGGGTATGTGGCAAAACAGTTAAGGTATGATTCAAATTTATGCATTTTTGAATCAATGTTTTTTAAATAAAATGAATTGATATACCAGAGTTGCTTGGCATGATGATTGAAACAAATAATAAAAAAAAACACTTTTAAATATGCACTAATAATTCAATGAAATATGAAAAGATGGCGTTAATTAAGTGAGCCACTCCACTCCACCCCACAAAAATAAAATACTGCATTCCACTGACGCCAGTACATAGATATTCACATTATATCGGCAAGTTAGAGAGAACTTCTTTCCGCAATTAGCTATTGTACAGAAAATTGGTTATTCGAAAAACTTTTGGAATTTTATTTCTGTGGCCTGTTTGGCACAGCGCTTTGATGTACTTTGGTGACTTCAATGACATTAAACAATCAACTTACTTAATAATGAGATGTCAGTTGTCAGCTTGTCTAACCTGACAGTATAACCGAAATAAGGCTAGTGAGCCACTCCACTCCACCGCGTCCAAAGATGGAAACTATAAACGAAAAAAAAAACACATAAAAATGCTGTGTGAGATTAAATCCAGGATATAGCTTATCTGGTTAGTAAGAGAAAGGAGCCAATTTTATATAAATTGAACTGTTTAAATATTTGCTGTTGCAGCTAAAATATTATTAAGTTGCTTAAATTCGTGAACAATTTGTATGCCATACATTTTTAGTAAACAATTACAAATTAAAGCTTTAAAATAAATATATGTATGTATATATTTCAGAGTGGCTATCAGCACCCAGAAGCAGACTATATTCAATTAAAATTTCATGCAAACTTACACATATAGATACTATATATGAATGTAATATGTAAGTGCTATATAGTACATGGGCGATAAAACTTTATCGAATAAATTGCGTAGCAGGCGCTATTTAAACTCTAACTCACAATATGCTCTGTTAACGCCGCTGGCCAATCAGACATTGTTAACTCGATACACAAAATTTTGTGCCAGATTTTAATTGAATTTATTTAAGCCTGAAGTAATTTTGACGCAAAAATTTCATTATCTTTATACAGATGACAAAATTCTTGCTCAATATCAACAGAAATTAACTCAGCTCATTTCGCAGACAAGCAGACATAAAATGGCGAAATTAAACGCTGCCAATATACTTATTTAAAGTTCCATATCTCCCAAACAAGTGATTTTTGTTTTAAATAATCGACTTGAAATTTTAAATAGATAAACAGAAGGCTAATTTGAACAAATCGCATATAATAGTGCTATTTTTTTTGTAGAAGATTTTGGAGGTTTTCATGCACAGTTCAGAATAATAATGCATCGCTCCATTATGCCAGATAGGTTTATTCTTGGCTACCAAGCCAAACAATTATCTTGCTGAATTTCTTAGTATACATACTGCGGAAGGATTAGGAATCGAGTAAAATATACTCATGCAAATCGGAGCAAGTAGTAGCCATTTATCGAGCTTTATTTTGATTAATTATATAAAGATATTGTTTAATTTATAAAACTTGTAAACCTGAAGTTTGCAATATACTTTTCAAAAAACTTTTAATTTAATTTAAACCTGAAGTTTGCAAAATACTTTTGAAAAAACTTTTAATTTAAATATTAAAAATTTATTTTTTTTATTGTTCACTTCTGTACTAAAAGCTATTGAAAAAAATAGAATCGGGCTTAAGTTCACGCTCTTCCCAAAGTGAAAAATGATTGCCCACATCTGTAAAAAGTTATGAAAAAAATATTTGTTTGGCTTTAAAAAAAATTATACTTGGAACGAAGTTCCTTATGACCCACTTGGCGAACGAGGGCTATAATAAAAGTGTACGAATTTTTTTTTACCTTTTTTATACAAAAATTGTAAGTTTTGAACTTCGCGAAATGTCATCCGATTTATCTTCACATATAAACTTCATTGAGTCCATTGTGGAAAGGGTGGATTGGGCAAGCGACATTTGGATTTAGGGGAAATGCTGGCAAGGGGGCAGGGAGGGAGATACAGATTGATGAAAAATGTTTATTGTTATACCTTTTATATCTTCTCATATGAACTACATTGAACAGTACTCAGGTGGACGAAGGAGGCAAGGGCATGGGGGAAGGGGTTTTAGGAGAAGGGGGCAGGATGAAAGAGTTGCAAAAATTAAAATGTTTATTTTCACATCTTATATCTCCACGTATAAACTACATTAAACCCAATTAAAGGAGCAAGGACGGAAGTCGATGGAGAGGTAGGTAATACAGTTACATGGGGGAAGGGGAATAGAGGGAGAATAGGTAGATTGATGTAAAATGTTTATTTTCATAACTTAAAAAAAAAAGAAATATTAATTACAATTTTACTACAATTCTACTACAATTTTTCATTAAATTTTAATTTCTTTTAATTAAATTTCAAAACAATTTAATTTTCGAGCTGTTGCTCTATCAGAGTACTTGTTTGTGCATCCATTGCTAGTATAGCTTCCGTTATACACAGTTAGCTCTGTGCGTGCTACTCAGCTCACGCAGCTCCTCCTTTAACTCCCTTAATACGGAGTTTTCTTCAGCAACTAGGGCACCAAGATAGTTGCTGCAGTTGCGGTTCTTCTGAAAAGTATCCTGAGCCACGCTGATGGCTCTCGATGTGAAAGGGTTTTTAGCTGCACTACGTTGGTGGGAGCTCGAGGCTAAACGGCTGGCTGTTATCTGCTGAAATATCGTCTACAGGAATACTGGAATCGTTCCCCAGCTTCTTCCTGGGCGGCTCAGCTTCTACTGGAAAACAACGTATTTGAAATTTTTTTCTTTGTATTAACTTGCTTGCAATCGCTTACCATGGTCATCCACAATCGGTATCTCAAAACCGCAATCAATTAAACATTTTTTTTCAACTTTGTGGGGCTAGCTTCACACAGATATTGATTTTGTGGGGGTGTGCTATTCATGAGAAACAAAACAAGAAAAAACGTATTGATGGAACCGAAGCTTTAATACCATTCACACTAAGTTTCAAGTTCTGTAAGAAAAAAAAAAAAAATACAAAACCTTACACACCCACTGATAATTATGTGAAACTTGCATCCGTAAGAAACCACCGAGCCAAATTTAAATTCATATGTATGACAAACAATTTTCTTATACATAGACAAAACGATTTTGGTGCTTTGTATGGAGGCCACCGCAAAAAGTGGGCGATCACACCCGTTGACATGTATAAGAAGAGTCCGTTCATAAGAAGGCACTAAGTCAATTTTTAAGTTGTTTTTAGCTTTAAATACAAAAGTGGACGAGTGGTTTGTATGGTGGGTTACCCCAAAAAGTGGTCGCGACATGTCAATACGGATACTCTATTTGATAGCAGAAAACTACATTTACATCGGGTATACAAATAAGTGAGGGTTTTGCTTTTGAAACTTTAAATATTTATTTACCAAAATTGGTACAATATATTTTATTGCAAGTATTGTCCATAGTTAGCTACGACTTTACCCCATCTTTCAAACAGCACACGGATTCTGTGCTGAAAAAAACGTGTTGTCAGAACCATTCCCATATACATAATGATGAAAAATTATTTCGAGCATAGGTAAATATAGATAAATACTTTATTTCTGCCGAACTTTTGGTACTTTGTCATTTAATTTAATATGGTATTTTTGCTGTTTATTTTCCTATTGGTTTTCGTTTCACTTTTTGATGAAACTATATTTTAACCTCTTGCACCTGTAGAATTTTTGCTTTGTCTATGTTCTGATCTGCTGTAATAGCAATGAAGGGGCAAATAATTTGCTGATTGTATTCGTGTGTCATACGGCCATTAAGCTCACATTTTGTATTGGAACTTAAACATACCATTTAATTGCTTAAAATACTATGTTGTAGCCTTAATATTGAGGTAGTTACGTGCCCCATAGCACTGTGGTTATATCTTTTTAAAGAGGAAAATTTAAAAATATAAATACATTGTATTCTATTGCAATAAATTTTAATAAGTAATAAGTTTAATTAAAGCCTTTTTCCTCAACACTGCTTTTAATATTTGATGGCTCCAAGCGAATGCTCTGTATTTGGTGGGATCAGATGGTTGTAGTCCACTATATGCTAATCAAAACCAAAGAAACCATCACTGTGGACCGCTACCAAAAACAATTGATGTGTATTGAAGCAATGCTATGAGATCTTCGCGTGACCCAAACCAGCCGGAGAAAGTTTCTGTAAGCGTATAGGTTATTATTATACAAAGACGAAAGGAATGTTTCTCTGAAATAATACACACTCTTCGGTTGTATAGATATAATAGTGTCCAACATATTACATATTACTCTTGTAATTACGAGGAAACCAAAAACTGTGTTGATTACACAGGTCTACAAATACCGAGGTCATGTCAGTTGTTGGAAAGCTGAGGGTAATTTCCGAAGTAATTTGCTGCGTAGTATCCGAACCCGGACAAATTAAAGGGTATGAGTGGTACTAAAAGATGTAACTGGAGAGACAGACCACACCCTGTACATAACCTCAAAGGTAGGAAAAAACGCCGTTTTTCAAATACATAACCTCAAATATCTCAAAATCATGACATGATGGACCAATTCTGACCCCGGATTCGGATTATCTTAGCTTTCCAACAACTAAACCATGCTGACCTGTGTTATTAGATTTCTATTAAAGATGAGTAATTCTTCCTAAAAAAATGGTACAAATAATGGCTAGCGATGGACAGTACTTCGAATAAACAATTTGTAACCATTTTGGTACAAGAAAGCCTTAATTAAAGAAAAAAAAAAGAAAAAACACTACGAATTAATGCAAACACCTAATATCTTTTTTCAGTAGGTTGTACGGACATTTTTGCTTAGGTGGTATAAAATAAAATCAATATATCAAACAAGTCTAACGCACTTAAACAAACTCAGACGCCTAAACCTATTATAGAATTCAAATAAAACTAACTAACATACACATAAATATATACGTTTGGGTACTACATAGGATCATCACACATCAAGGCATAAAATTCAAATAATTTAATTTGTTATTACATTTTAATGTCATATGTATATGTATATATACACAAATCTATATTTATATGTATATATGTATAACAATAATATAACAGTAATAAAATAACACACATGTACACAGAGAGAAAAAGACCGTTCGAAAATTGAGTTTTGTCGTGCTTAATTTTCGAACGAAAGAAATCAAGCACGGATTGGTCTATCCGTGCTTATTCCAAAAACAATTTGCACTTTTTAGGCAAATTATTCTCGAAGGAAGCACAAAAGGGCTTAATATAAGTTTAGAAAAACTAAATACTTAAAAAAGAGCATAAAATATTGAGAAACGTGCTCCATGCTCTCATCTGTTGCTCTCCTTTTCGCATTGATTTTGTTTTTATGCAGAACCGACTCGCTGCGTGCGTCGATAATTAGTGAAAAGTCAGTTGGGGTTGCAATTCGAAAGTGTGCACACATGGAGCAAGAAGAAGAGGATACAGAAAATTTAAACAAATTTTTAAAAGAATCAGATTTAAAAAGTGTTTTTCCGTACTTAGAAGGTAAGTTTTGTGTTGTTAGTATTGTAAATGGTGTTACTAAATGTAACTTAAAAATAAAGTGAAGTCCATAGGTTGGTTTTAGCAATTTTTATGTGTCAATTACATATAATTTTGTATATGTAAATTGTACATACATACATACATACATACTTATGTACATTTTTGAAATTAGTACGATTTGTTCTCATTTGTATTTGATTTCGTGCTTGCATTGAGAACAAGTCGTTCTTGAATTAAGACAAGTCGTTCTAAGTCGTACCAAGTACATCAAGGCTTACTTCAAGAACAATCCGTTCACATTTCGGGAACAAAATGTACTTATATTGATAAAATTCTTTGCTAAATTAAGAATGATTTGTTCTTAAAAAAGTATGGAATGTTCTTATTATAAGTCCTAATGTTCTTAGAAATTTACCAAAATAAACTTGAATCAAGTTGTTTTTCAACTTGAAAAACGTGCTTACTAACGTACTTTTGGGAACGGTTGGGCTTGATTTAAGTCAAATGTTCTCGGTTTTTTCTCTTTGTGTACACATATGTGCATAAGAATATGTAAGTTTGTGTGTGATATTCGTTCATGTGTAGATATTATATCGCCCATTTTATATGTCTATGTACGCTATATCTATAGGTATATGCAGAGGCTATTAACACATTTTATAGGTAAATACAAAGTCATAACAATAACGAAGTAAACCAAAAACAATAAACAAACTTTTACTCAGATATGTTTTTGTAGTTGTATGTGTGTGTGTGTGTGGGTGTGTATATGTGGCGTATTCGTGCATGCGTAAGTGTTTTGTATGGAGCTTAGGAAATACTTTTCCATGCATGTCGACAAAAGTTAAAGATGCCAAATAAACCCAATGGAAAACTTGTGCGCAACTACTATCCCATTTGAATTAAAAACTAAACTAAATAAAATTGAAATATACATCATTTATCACACACTAGCGGGTACCCGGCGTGCGTTGCTACGGCCAACAAAAAGATGTACATATTCTCTTGATCAATACTAACACACAGTAAAACTGTTTCATAACGTTTGGTAAAATAGTTCCCGATATGTAACGAATTTAGTTTTTGTCTTATACACGTATGAGGTGCGTGGATCTGCTGGATCCTACTTTAAATCATCGATTGATCGTGCGAAAAAAGTTAAATAAAGGATATGCATGTTTCCCCGTGCCGTTAAACGATTTTAGAAATTTAGCCATGCAGGTATTTGTCCAGAACTTGGCAGAAAACTCACTATCAACACTTCTAGGGATCTCAAAAAAAAAAAAACTATGTGATTGAAATTTAAGGGTTTCAATGAGAAAATAGTTCGCGAGAACGATATCAATCACCAAATGATTTACTTGATAGTTTAAAATTAACTTTAACTCGAGCCAGACAAGCTCCAAGAAAATCCAACTACTGACCATTGAATATAAATCTGTGAGACTCCTAAGTTGTCAGTTTCTTCCAAGTAGTGAACAGCTGGAAGGAAATGGTTGTAATATTTAAGAAGCAGTTGAAAATAGCAGTTAAAAATAGTGCACCGTTACACAGCTGTGCGCCAAAGTCAATCGATGCAAGTTTCTCTACAAATGTGCTTGCGAGGTTAGTTTTGCTTGATCAATTTTAAATGCGTGTTACTCGAATTGTGTTGGTAATAATTCATTAGTGTAAAATTGAAAATAAAGCGACATGTAAGTATATATATGTTTAATTAAAACTGCTTTATATTTATGTCGCTACATTTGCAAAGAGTTAATTCCAAACTTTGACTTTCTGTAAGCCGTCAAAAATTTTGACCGCATTTGACCTCTTTCAAATTTAAAAAAAAAAATATATATTAAAAAATAGGTAATAAGTTATTTGAAATTTATTTCAAATTACAAGTAATTCCTCGTTTTTTAAGGTAACCTCTGGATAAAAAAAAGCGATTTGTTTGAAATATGGCGAAAAGAAAGCACAAAAAAGGAAAAATTTAATGCCGTTTTCAAACATGTAGTTGACAAAATTGGAATTGATTTAATTTCGGTTGAAATAGAGAAATGCATAAACCAAACAATACATTTTTTTTGCGTAAAATCAGCTCAGAAGTGGGAAAAATCTCAAAGAAAGATAAATGTCTTTAAGGACTAAATCGTGCGTGGCTAAATTATGTATTAAATTTTCAAAATAAAGCAACTCCTACCGCTGTTCGAAGTCCACGTCTGCCATTCAGTGCAAAATCAGAATTTGGAAAAAGAAAAGAAGCCGCAGACCTTGCAAATAAAACAGCTGATACCAGGAAGACCTGGACATAAAAAAAGAAATTGACGCTTTGGAAAAGATACTAATATCAAAGATACTACTTATTTTTAACACTAATTGATGGAAAAGTTTTTATCTCATTTGTGCTGCTACACCTAAGAACTTTATGAACACATTTAATTTTGATAGTGAAATATTCCGTGCAAAAGAAGAAAACTTAAAGTTTGGAATTTGCCCCTTCATTGCTGGATTAGATTCTTTGAATTTGTATTACATTTAGGCTATAAAGGCAAATTAGAAAAGTGGCAGATACGAGGAAATGATAAGTTGACTGACTATCTTAAAAAGAAAAGCAGACATACAAAACGATTTTTGGATAAAGCTCGGACTTCGCGTGGATATGCCCAGAGTAGAGGACTTCGGTTCCACAAATGATGGAAATACTGAAATAACTGATGTTGACAAAGATCTTATATTTCGATTTAAAATCATTTTGATTTGTTTATCCTGCAAGTTCAAAATCAATCCAAGTAAATTTGAATTATATTGCTTTGAAACAGCAAAACGTTTTCATGAGCTATATTCCGGGTTACCAATGACTCCTACGGTCCATAAAGTACTCATACACTCAAAACAAATAATAGAAAATACTGCACTTCTAATGGGTTTTTTTTTTGGAGACGAAGCTGCTGAATCGCGACATAAAATATACATACATACAAATATACATATAGATTGCATCACGCCCGCAAAAATAACCGCACCAATAACCTGTTAGACGTATTTAATAGGGCCGTCGATACTTCAGATCCATTAATTTCTACAACATTTATAAATATACGCTTACAAAAACCGAAATTTCGATTGAAAATTGGATGAAACGAAAACTAAATTCGAGAAGGTTTCTGAAAAAAATATAAAAATCAACTCGCTAAGAGACAAACATATTCATAAATTGGATTTAGCCTGCGAGAGAATGAGATAGATTATTTTGCATGGTGTCTATAGAAAGTTCGAAAAGGTATATAAAAAACTTATGACCATAGAAAAGTGTGGTAGGTTGAAGCAGAAGTGTGAGATTATCACAGCAAATGGTCATAACTTATAACAAGTGGTCATGATCTTGCAGATACGTATAAGAAAATTTTTTAACAGGTGATTTTATATTCACAATTTTATTCGTAGATATTACGAATTAAATGCTTTACCCGTTGTGATTTGAAAATTCGATTTTGACAATGTGAATATTTTTATCTGACACGCTGAAAAGATTTTAAAAGATTTGTGCTACAATAATATATTGAATAAATTACTAACAACGAACCAATATCAAATTTTTATTTTAGAGAATCATTGAGTTGTATATATTAGTTTCCAGTAGTATGCCATAATGTGGCGAAATTCCAATTGGGTCATGTTCCTTATCCTTGACAGGTAAAATACAAACGGAAATATCTAGAACAAGCGTGTGTTAAACAAAATTAATTTTATAACCTACAAACTCCAAATACATGAAAACGAAAAACCAAACCAAACAACCGACACATCCTACAAATCGACCCACAGACCCATCGACTGACACGCAAAATAAAACTTTAATGGGAAGTGTTTATGAAACTCAGTAATTAAGTGTGTGTTTTTGTGTTGAAACAGATGTAGTCCATTCGAATATAGAAACATATCTACATATATAATATTGCGTGTGGGAATATGCTTTTACATATGTTTGTTTGCTGCTGCACGTGTTTTAGCCTCGCACACGTGTATCGAAAACAAAAATCCAACTTCAGAATCAACCACATATAGGAAACCGAAGATGAAAAATCCATTTACTTGCCAATCAATCTCACCGCATGGAAAGAGCCAAACAGTGCTCAGCTAGCAACAAGGATCTATATGACATATTAAACCAGCAAAGATATTCATGAATACTTGAGCTTCGCGTAGGAAAACACATCAAACTACATAGTCAAAAATAGCTATCCATAGAGACTCGCACATGCTAATCTCATCTAGGTATTGTACAATATTCAATATTAACTGTGTGCAATATTTCATTTTTATGCGGACTTCGATAAGTGCGTGACAGAACAATAGTCCACTAGTCCACCAACAAAGATGACGACGACGACGAGCGTTGATGTTTTTGAATGACAAACGCCGGCTGAACTATGTGGAAAGCTAGTGGATATCCTATGGCTGAGATATTGTTTGCGTATGCGTATGTGAAAAATAATAGCGTCGAAATACAACAACTACTATAAAAAAAGACGAAGAAAAAAACCAAACAAAAAAAAAGAGAGATTGTGGTCTTGTCCTTCGCTGCGCGAATAACGACCATAATAAATAGTGAAAAACAAGTTGAATCCTTATGAAAAGCTAGTATTATCAAGTTAGCAACTATAATATACACTGTATACATAGCGCCGAATGAATTTTTAAAAAAATTTAAAGTTATTGGTAAGAAATAGTTTTTGAGTCACTTCACCAATTGTCATCCAATAACTCATTAACTTTTCGAGCAATGTTGGACTTTACAACTCTTTAGTAAATAAGATTTACCGTTTTTGTTTCGTGTGAAAGTTTTGATCTTGGAATGAAAATGAGAAGAATTTTGAAGGAAATTGCCGGAACTAAATATTTTGAAAATTCACCCTGTATAATATATACATGTCTCAGGGTCTATTAAACAGTTCGGAAAGTTCTACGTACAATACGTTGGTCGCAAAAGTTATGCGAAATCTTACCTAGATGGAAGTTTAGATTATCAAAATTGTGTTCCGAATTGTGCAGTCTTTTAGAAGTCAATAAGTAAAATGGTTAATCGAAATCTTACTAAGAATTACGGTTTAAAATTGTGGAAGGCGAACGACGTTTTCAACACATACTAAATTTCTTATGATTTGTTTTCCAATATATAGATGTCCCGAAACAAACCCATGGATAGTCAGATGGTTTTTAATGGAGCACATTCCCATATCCTCATCAAGCTGCGCACAAAATGTATAAAATTATGTCTGCTTCTGTATGTTACAAACTGTCCCAGAAAACTGATAAAACTATTTTTACACTACGCGTATGAAGCGCTTAAAAAGAATAAAATTGAAGGCAAAATCTATGGTACACATTACTTCGATTTCTGTAAGCGTTTCAAGTGTACAAACATTGAGATTTAAGCGTGGAGGCTTTACAAATCAACTGAAGCTTAGTCAAGGCTGTTTGAATATGAGAAGATGTATGTGCGTGCGAGTGTGTATAAACGCTCGAGTGGTCAAAGAAGTGTCACCATACTAACCATTTGATAGTTGATGTTCAATGTATGAGCGAAGCTTCTCACATTTCTACAACACACTACAGGCTCCACATACAACAACAACTCATCACTGATGTCCTCGATGCAATACAACGTAACACTCCACCTCAGCTCAGCTCAGCACGGCTCAGCTTAGCTTAACTCAACCGTACTAAACTAAAATAGACTCGATTCGACGACTACGACGACTGCAGCATCAATGATAAATGAGTTTGTCCCTGAATGAAAGATAGAAAAATACCGCAGAATCTTCTCTACAGCGATAGTTGCAGCAGTCAGAGCAAGTGAAAAAAAGGGCATGCAGAAAGGACATGGGACGTCATAGCAGCAACAGTATAAGTGTGTTTGCTATTGCCAACAACAACAACAACAACAGCAGCAAAAACAATAACTACTACAACTACTTTGACAAATGGGCTACGCTCAAACTGAATGAATGAAGCGCTGTAGAAAACTAAAGATGCCGGCTTCAGTTTGTACTCAATAGGTAGTTGTAGTAGCCAAGATACGATGAATATAGGCCGCAATGTCGCAGCCGCACCAGCCGCATACAATGGCAAGTGAACTCGTCAAGACGGCAGCAGTAGCATTCCTTATCGTATCCTTCTTCGCATTTTTTTCTTTCGGTTACATAAGTTCTTAGGGTGCTCATATAAATAATATTTAGGGTGGAGTGAAAAGTTGAAAATGGAGCTAGAAATGCGTTTGAATTAGTGTGAAAACAAAGATATTAGGCTAAATATTAGAAGCAAATGAAATTCATAAAAAAATCTCCCATTTTCACATCAACCAAAAAAACCAAAAAAAAAAAAAAAAAAAAACAAATATCCTTTGTACTCAATCAAGAGATTAAGAAAGTCACACGTCTCTTGGTATCCTAAAGTTCGGTGATGTTATTTCCTACTCTGAAGACGCTTTGTGTTTGTGATAGCGTTATCAGACAGACATATAGACAGACAGACAGTTGAAAAACTTCGTTCTTATATCGATGTCGAGAAATCCGCCTTATAGTAGGCGACAAAGAGGTATTTTTTGTTTTTGTTGCCATTGTATTGACAAATTTATCATATTTTCTGTTGCACTTTCCCTATAGAGGGTCTGAACATTCCAGGTGTGTATCCGTAAATGATGGTCCTCAAATCGTTTTTGGAGGTCGTCATCAAAAGAGAATCGTGTCTGAGCCTTCTTCGGTGTCTTCACTGGTAAGCGTTTCTTTTTTGCGGTTGCAGGAATCAATCCCAGCAAACCATCGCTTAATGAAGGGGGTTGCCCTCTCACAATTTTTCTCGGATGTTCAAAGGTTTCCCAGTGGATACGAGCCTATTAGACGTTTGTGAGCAGCTTGGTTCTTTTGCAAAAGATTCGTTTTCGCACCAATTCTTAGTTCTGCAAACAACCTATTCCCCATCTTAAGTAAGAAAACCGACAACAAATTTAAATGGGGCGGTTGATAAGACTCTTGATAATTTAGTAGACCCTACAAAACTTTGTGTACAATGTATAAAAATGAGACGTCTTCATAGGTCCTTTTGCATACGGAGAAATAGATGGAAAACAAGAGGAACTAGACATACATGTCAGTTGAGTTTGAATTATTAGACACTAGGCCGGTCGCAGTCATTGTGGATTGTTTTTCTTTTTACAAGGATGCATGTAACCATGACATGTTTTTCTATAGACTACATTTGACTTGTAGCCGGTCATTATGAATTTTTTGCTAGCTCCCTTCTAGTTCTCCGTATGTAAGCGGTCTGTTAACTTCAAAATATTTTCAGTTCTGGGCCTTTAGTTACGGAAAACAGAAGGGCGAAGTATCCACTCATCTTATCAACTGATATGTGGAGTATTCGCTGCCCTAGATAAAAAGTCTGATCATTTCCGATCTATCAGGGGTGTGATGAATCCCGATCTAGGAGAGTCAAAAATTACAAATTATATTAAAATTTATATTCAGAACACCAAAAACATAAAAATGACATCGAAGTTAAAACGAAATTGAAATTTTAATAATTGATAAAGCTCCTAATCATCACTTTATTGATTATATTGATTATTGCTGTCAATATTATATGTAGAGCTCATCAATATATAGTTCACTGCTGCGTCAGAAGGCACTGTGATCTTTGGAACTCTATTCAATATATCGTGTTTGCCTTTTAATAACAAATAATAACTGTAAAAATACTGCGAATAGTTATCATATCCCGCAATTCCCCAGGTTCTACTATTACTCAACTTTCGCTATATTTTGCCATGAAAATACAATTATTATCGCTCCACCTCAATAGTAAAGCATCGATTCAACATCCCAAGAGCGACAAAAGAAATGCGCATCATTGACTCGTAGAGTTCACTTGCCGAGTGTTTATATCAAGCAAAGGTGACACTGAAGGCATGGAAGGATGACAGGACAACACTGAAACGCCGTCGCCATTATTATTATTATAAAATCGCATAATCGTTGAGCATTTAAGTGTATATTTACTCCTCCCTTCAAGCTACAGTCATTCATTCATGGCATTCCAAACGCTCAGAATAGTCTATGCGCAGCTTAAAGAAAGAGACGACGGCTTCATCTATTTACTGCCAACTTATATCAAAACGAGGACTACGACTACGCCGTAAACGGGAAGCAATTTATTTTTATTGTATGCAAAAATGATTAATGTGGAATTTAGTTCCGTATTCGAGCCTTTTCCACTACTTCATTCATTCATCCTTTTTTCGCTAAAACGGTAAAAAGTGGCAAATATTTTATCATTTGATGAATTATGTTGTCTGCAGGCAGTTTGCATTGAAAAAAAAAAAAAAAAAGAAAAAACTGAAAGGATTGCAATTGTAGATAATTATAGAGTCATTCAGCATACTTTCCGCTTTTTCTAATGGCAACTGTCAGACGAAATATTTTATATAGAAAACAGCTTAGATGACATTAATAACATGCCACTGCACAGCACCAAAGTGAATGACAATGGCGTGGATTGGCTTAAAAGACTAACTGACTGACTGTACTCATCTTTTTATTTTTCTGTGTTAGCAAAAGTGCAGCAATAGATCTTGACTTTTTAATGTTTGGGTCGATTTGGGTCAATTGTCGCGTAGAAATTAAGTTCAATGTGCTGCAGCAGTTATATGTGAGTAGACAAGTTGGCAACACTGGTTTGCAAGCAAAAGCATAATGGCTGCCCAAGTTTTTAATGTACAAAGGCTGTGTTGGAAAATACTTTCCAGTGCAAGAGGCTAAAAAGCGGAGACGAGTGTTGGCATTATTACATCGCTTAGATGTCATAAATATGCTTTGATAATTATTTACAACGTGCTTACAAATATGGAAATTATAGAATGGGAATACCATTATGAATCATTCATTAAATTACCTAACTTAACCTAACCAATGGATTGAAGTTGTATCTCACAATTTGCCATGAATTATGTACAGTTTCATTAATGTAATGTGTTTTATATCTTCTATAATATGGTTTCATTATGCGAGATATACGATTGCAATTATTAACTCACGTATTAAACAAAGTCGCGCTTGTAATTGAGGCATTTGAGAAACTTTTAAATATCTGGTATGTTTGGCAATTAGCCATTATAAGAGCCATTTTAATTTTAGTATCGTGAGTTGAAAATTTCAACAATCTCTCTCTTAAAAAGTCCTGCTATGAAAATGAGATATGCTTAAACATGTTGAGAATTATAAGCGCTTTTAGATTTGAATTAGGTTTTCAACAATCGTAATCACAAAAAACCAACGCAATCGTAATATGTAACATAGAGAGAAAATGAGTGGTATGGAGCGAGAGACAGTGGAGTAGCAACGCAACGGGGGACGAGGTGGTGGAGTCCGAATCTCTGAACCATGTGTTTCTCTTATTTAAAATTGTCCAACCTTTTTCTTTTTATCATTTCTCTGGCCTTCAGAACCATAGGTTTCTTTTCTTTACACTTCTTAATATTTTTTGATCCTGATTCCTGATCCAGATTCATGTGTTTCTGCTCTTTGAATTTTTTTTTATTTTCACGTCAATATGAGAATTGAAGGTAACGGGAAATAGTCCTACGACATTCTCGAAAGTACTTGAGTGGGAGCGGAAAAAGTCACTCCCGCTTCGAATTAGTTTAGTCCAATGTAGCTTATATTAATTATTAATTCAAACTTTTATTTTAAAAGGAGGATTGTATAGATTTTTTTTCATTGGATTACTCAAAGTAAAGTCTCACAACTTGATAGTGACATTTTTTGTAGTTTTTTTTAAACAATTTTTAAAAATACTTAAGTTGGATCGTATCCAGAACGAAAAACAATAATACATAAAAACAGATTACAGAAATCATACTACTCGAAAAGATTAGATTTTACATAGGCCGGGATTAACTCTGGCTGGCAAACAATGTACGGGCTGAGAGTATCAGCTTTAAAACGCACCAGGCGTCAGTGGCCTGCGAGCTTGGGTACGGGCCGTACCGTGGATTTAATCGAGCGACTCGTTGCAAGCTCCAAAATTGATCCATCTCTTGAACAGCGTTTCGCGACTAAATTCTAAATTAGACTTGAATTTTCGGGTGTGGATATTCAAGTACGACCTCAAAACAAACGTCAGAGTTCTTAATGGTACACTGCAGGATTCCTTCATCTAAATAATTTAGGGCGAAAACCATGCTCATTGTGAGGATGTGTGGTCCATCAAGCGTTTGCACCTTAGGAACAGACAGTTCATGGTCCATTTTTCATGGCAGTACTGAAAATGTTTAGAAAAAAGGTTAACCGAGAAAGGCAAGTAGTCGTTGCAAATGTTAAACAGCAACAGAAGAATGCACAGAGCCACACCTGCTTCGTAGTGATCGATTAATTGACCAAGAACGGTATCATAACGATTCATCAACGTCCACAAAGACTTTTTGCTGTGAAAACCACCATCAAAGGGTGCCACCATGAGACCACACATGCCGTCAAAAACGCTTGAAGCACATTCCGGAATCCGACGATCAGGGAGCCTTTAAAGCATGAAAGAGTCGCTGACCGGAAGTGTTCGATGCTCGAGGAAGAATTTTGATATTTTATAGCGATATTATCAAATAATTAATTTCTTCCGAAACTTTCCGCGATACTTTTTATGCTGACCCTAATTGAATTTGTTATTGAAATTGTACACTTTAACCAAAGTTGAAATTACTTTGTAAACTACTTCCAGGATACTTTAGCATAGTATTATCAATTTGCAATTCATTTCATGATCAAACAAAGTGCTTCAACCTTATAAAAAAATATTGCTAGCTACTTAAAATAAAAAAGCCCCTGTCAAACCTCAAAAGTAACTGAATTAAATATATAATCCACACCATTTTATGGCACTACTGAACACAATAAAGTCAACATGGAGCAGAAGGTGAGCTCTACGCTGTCAACTGCAGATTCCATTTTTTGTGATAGTATCTATAACTATGACAAGAAATTTAACAAGAAGAAGTTGCAACACGTTTCACAAACCAACACGCACACACAACAAATCCAACAACAAAACTTTTAACGTTGTGCAGCCTTATGATGATGATGATGCTGAAGTTGAGTTAAGGTGGAATACCACAAGAAATAGACAAGATTGCAACTCTTGAACTAACTTGATGCTGCAGGAATAGTATCTACGTACGTTCTAAGAAGATTGATGATTTGCAGGGCCGAAGGTGTCGCTGGCAACAAGAAGCAAAAGAGCAAGGTATGGAGTGAAAAAAAAGAGTAAATACTGCGCTTAACTTTATGCTGACAATGGCATATCCTGTTGCGGATGCTGCATGGACAGCTTATGCTGCTCATGCTGCTACTTGGCAAGTGGCACTGTCCCTTAGAGCTAAAGCAAAGCGGTAGCACTTTTTATTTGTGCATTTCTATTTGAGCTCTGCGCATTTTGTGGCTTTATTTTCTTCTTCTTGATTTGCTGTTGCGCTTATTGTTTGTCGGTTTGCAGATTTTGTTGTGCTTGCAGCGTGTGTCTTGCATTTTAAGTAGCCTGGGAGACAGGAAGCAAATGAGTAGTACTTTTTTTTAATTTTTGTCATCCAATTGGTCTTTAGCAGAGTTATTGCCTATTTCTGCTTTAAAAGCTTAAACGTTGTGGAATTTTTTGCTAATCAAAGTTTCACGAAATTAATTTTATACAAGAAAATAACAAATGAAGCCAAGGCTTTTGATAAACCCAGTCGATTTAGCCATATTTGTCCGTCCGTCTCTCCGTATACCAGTATTAGTTTAATTCTAAAGGAACACATGACAAACACATTTTGCCTCTGTCTGTCAATCTTCTGATGAACTACATCGAGTTGGTAAGGCTCTTTTAGAAATTCGGCGTGTGTTCAGCAGAACTAATCTAAGGGATTACTGATTACTATTTTCATAAAAAAAAAACTATGCTTATTGCGAATGTTTGAAGTACAGCAATTCAAAATTATTTACTTTTCAGGGAAACAAAATTTTAACATTCGCTGAAAATAGTCAGCGTGAATCAGTAATCAAAATTCCTTGCAAACCACATTCAATAACTAGCAACAACGGCAGTCAGGAACTAACTCTGCGCTATTTTCAGCTTAGTAAAGAATATATAAGTAGAGACCTCGTATAAAGCGACTTTGGTAGTGTACGAGACAAATATTCTTAGCATGATTCATTCAAAAGCATCACAAGCTGTAGAAATTTTCACACATCACAAAAATCAAGTTCAACTTCCCCCAGTTCATCTGCGGAGTGTATTAGAGAACAACAGTCGTTGGGAAAACCAGGTTTAAAAAGTTATTTGGTACCTGGGCGCACTTCGTTATGACGGGAGGGATGTTGTCTTACGCAATTCGTTTTGGCGTAAGCTAAAGGTGGTTTATGTATGGGATACCCCAAAAGTAGGCGGGAAAATCTGACGATTACTTCACTTAACAAGCCGGCGTGGTGCAGTGCAACTGGGGGGTTGCAGTTGTCATGTTTCATTTGAAAGAGTTTTTGTGAGATGTTTACACTTATAAATGTATCCTAATGCAGAATAATATATGGTATCGCTGTAATGAGGAGAAAATTGGCAGTGTTGGTTGAGTTTGCTTACACATTGGACATGATTTCGCTTCCGTTCTCTCCATTAGTTATTTCAGATATATGAAGAGGTGGAATATAAAATGAATGGAGTATAACCGCCAAAAGCTCCACGATGCTATTGATGGTAGAACTTTTAAATTACGAGGTCAGTGGCATAATATATACTACTGTTGCACATTTTACGCACTCTGCATCATTAATCATGCATTTAACAGCAATTGAAAGCAGATATAAAAGCAGACAGACGGACGGAAATCAGAAAGTTGCTGCGCAGATCCTACCAGAGAAAACCACTGTTTCATCTACTGTTTGATTGCTGATGTAATGCAATGGATTCGTATTTTATCCATGTTTATGAAACTTCGCACAAAAATTGACAATATTGCGGTTAACCAACGGCAAACACTATTTCGAAGTTATCACGCGATTAAGTTTGTGGTCAATTTCGGCAGCGACCTGCTTTCTGTCCGCCTTTCATGTTTTCTTTCAAT
Source organism: Leucophenga montana (assembly GCA_035044765.1). Classification (NCBI taxonomy): domain Eukaryota; kingdom Metazoa; phylum Arthropoda; class Insecta; order Diptera; family Drosophilidae; genus Leucophenga; species Leucophenga montana. Next base: position 967,409 of record JAWNNQ010001325.1, on the reverse strand, counting down.
GGGGCTACCCTCAAATCAATTTAATTCGAAATTCAAAAAGTCACTGACTTATCAAAAGTGTGCTGTAATTACAATAGTTCTGAAGCTTGGAAATTGTCAAGTTGAGTCATAGACCGAAAAGTTTTCTTTCCATATTCTCAAATATATTTAAATTTTATATTTTTATTTATTGACAGAGTTCTATCAATATTCACTGAACGGAATATCATCCTCATTTCCAGTTTGATTTCAGATATCAGCGTAGCGTATTGGTCAAGCGCTGCTACGCTCTTTTTGTGTTTGTCCGGCATGAACGTTGTGCCATTTACAGAGCACGCACCCTGCCAATTTTGTTGTCAATTCGTATTATTCATGATGACTTTTCATAGTAGACAAAAATCGAATAAAATTTTTTTGAACAGTCCCAAAATCATTTTCTACAGTCGTACTCTCGTAAGGAGCACAAACAAAAATGGTTGTACATTGTCACAGTGTCAAATTCCAATTTGGACAACCTTCAACATTTCATCTATTCATTTGTTTGTTCGTTTACAGTCAAGTCAAGTATGTATATATAGAGAACTTTACTAATAAAATGAGCTGTCAAATGCTGTAAACTTCAGTCACATTCAGTTGCATGTTAGCCTTGGCCACATCTTCCAGCATTCTAGCAAGAGTAAATGACTTTACAAATGGCAAAAAGCATAAAAAACACCATAAAATATGCTGCATAGTTTCCTTTAAAATGAAAAAAGTGTAAAAAGCAAAACATCTCTGGAGGCACTTAACTCAAAACTGCAACAACAAAAACAACAATTCACACGCTCCGCTCACATCGTATTGCTTCATTCGATCTCTCAGCGAAATACTAGAATACCAGAAAACAAGCACATAGTTCATAGTTCATTCGATGCAACCCACAACAAAGCGGAAACGTATTGACATCTAAGGAAATGGACTTAAGCCATGATTTATAGTTTACGGATTTTCCATTTAAGTTTATTGGTTTTCTGTAATGCAACTGGAAAACTGTGCAGCTGTGCGAAAGAATGAAAAATAAAAACCAAAAATAAATTTAAACTGTGGAAATTGTTGGCAAAAAAAAAGAAGCAATATTGTTGAAACGCCGACATTTGCAAGCTGGCCATTTTTAAGCAATCTGCCTTCACTTCTACTTAAAATTCCTACAGTTTTGCATGTTCCCATGTTTTATCTTTTTTTTTGTATACCTACATACAACTATGGTCAGCATATATTTACTTGAACATACGTAAATTTTGACCCAGTTTGGAGTTTTCTTGTAACATTTTGCTTGTTGATTAAAGCAAAAGTTTGAATATACGTGCAGCATGACGGGAAGGGAATTTGGAGGCATTTGAAGTCAGTAGTGAAGTGCCAAAACTTGTACGTTAGGCATATGCACAGTCATCGTAATTTTATATAGAACAAAATAATATTTGCACATATTTCACAAAGATTTTTAATTTTGCAAAAGCAAGTCAAGGACTGGAGCAGTTAATGTTAATAGTAGTATTTCTAAATTTTAACTGAGTTATTTCCGTGACTGTGTGTAAAAATTGAGATTTAAGATTTGGACAAAATCTATATATAAATAGTCTACAGCAAAAGGTTAACTTCCCTGTGAACCCTCGTAAACACATCTAATTTGCTTGGTTTTTGTTTAATGTTTTAATTATTGCGTCTAAGGTAGGTAAAAAACTAGGTAATGCCCTCGGCCAATCGCAGAGACCTAAGATCTCTCCCTCTCTCAGCTCTCTTTGTTAAAAAAATACCACAAAAAGTCAAAGCGGCCATAGGAATAAGCAACAATCGAAAATGCGTTGTTTTGGTTTGGCGCCTCTGTAGACGCACAATGAAAAATGCGAATTTGATTTGTATATTTTCTTATTTACATCTACAACGAATTGCTCACGATAGAATAATATAATATAGCGTATTCCCCATAGCTACTCTCTTTTTAGTTCCTTTCGGTTTTATTGTTTACAGTTCGCAAAGTAGAGAAAAACATTTTGTTTATCTCTGTCGCGCTCTAGAAGGTGATTTGGACGTTAAAGGCTTTAACCATATTGGTACATAAAGCTCAAGAATTTTATGCAGTTACAGAGTTAAAAAAGCGACTTTCTGCTTTCAAATTAATCGGGGTGTTGCTGAAATCGCTTTCGCCTCAAAGAGAAACAGTACAATTTTAACAAATATCGCAAAGACAGTGCAAAGATACAGCACATCGCACACAGTGACATAGCACACCGATACATGCCCATTTGTGGTAGTTATTTTTCTGGGCGGCCCTTATTTAGAGGCGTTTTAAGCGTTAAGTACTTTTAAGACAAGTATTAAGTACTTTTAAGACAAATGGTCGAATTTCGCCCACTAGGAGAACTCTAGTATAAATAAATAGGTTAAAAAATGTTTCAATTATAAACTTTTGATTAAATTTGTTTTACTAAAACCGTTGAGGTGCCCAACCATACATCCTCCGCAGATAGCGCAGCGTTGCAAACTCTGCTTGACGGAGAGGTAACTGGCACCAGAATAATTTTTTTCTGTGATAGCCAAGCCATATTAAAAGTCTGAAAGGGATATTACTTTATAAAATACGAGTAAATCTTCTCATCTTATGTAAAACGTCAATAGGGCCCGCCTCATAAGAATACCAGGAAGCAAATGATTAACAGGGAATGAATAACTTAACGAACCATCCAGAAATAGTATTAGAATTCTATTCCAGAAATAGTATTAGAATTCTATTCTATTTCTTTATACGGTTTCTCTAAGCTAATTGTCAAACATAATTGCTACCCAATTCATCTTCTCTTTCTTTTCTCGCTATAAGCAACATTGTCTGATACCCTCAACGTTTTACCAGAATACCTGGTATATTCGCATGACCGGGTACCCAATTTAACGTTATTCTATTAAATCTGGCTAGCTTGTTAAGTTAATCTAGGTATTCCAATAATAGTTAAGAATTTATTGAATAAGAGTTTAATGCACTGATTCATACGAATCCTAAACTTGCCGTCAACTCTAATCGGTCCGAAAAAAGGCTACGAAGAGTTTTTCTCTCTACTTCGATTTGCGATAATGGTTCCTCACTATCGGTAGTGCACATCACTGACACGGACGAAAAGATTTTTCAGAGTGTGCGTTGGGTTTGAAAATTCAATTGGTTGGCATCAGTGACAGCAAGTTGGAAGGCTGCTGTGTTGTTTCATTTTTGATGATGTTGCCAACTGCCGGCTAAGCAACAGTTTGTGTTTAAGGTTTTAGTTCTCGAGAGAATATAAAAGCAACAATAGGAGCATCCACAACAACAGGAGCCTCCACAGCAACACCAACAACAACAACAGAAGCATCCACAACAACAACAACTGCGGCAGCATCTGCAAGTTTTAAGGATCCGTCGTTCGGTCATTCATAGTTGTTGCTACAGTACCATCGATTAGCAAACGTTATTCTTCGCATGATCTCTCAGGTATACAAATTTTTCTAAAACATTGAAGTCGAAATTCTCCATATTTACAGACCGTGCAAGACTCGGCGATAGTCTGCGAATGAACCTAAAGTACTTTGTCTTGCCCTCGTTCATCGCTAGACTCATGACACGTCTCCGTTTCTCAATCTCTAAGAACGTCTTCTAAATTCATCGTTCGCTCGTGCTGATGATGTCAATGTCATCAGCATACCAACAGATTTATTTCATTGGGTCTGCATCGGACTATTTCTTGCTTAAGAATTGGTGCATTCGCCTTATAACTCTTCCACACCGGTCTTGAATAACTCAGCTGGCAGCACATTGAAGAGATTCTGTTGCTTTATAATTACTTAGTCGACCTGGGTATAGTATGATGGCTCTACATGAATGGCATCAATTAGTGGTTCTAGAAATAATTTTCTATCGACGGAATCGTTTCTTTCAACGTTTCCGTTTCTTTTGATATCGTTCTCCAATAGCTCGTTCCCGACTGCAAACATCTTCCGTACGTTGCGTCTCTTTGTGCATTAGCTTGACGACACTCTTAGTTCGTCATAGGTCTGGTGGAACCAATAATCTATTTGGCAGCCGTATTTATGAAGCGGGTGGTATGTATCCACTGTGTGCTCACATATATCTTCACAAGACGGTGATTGTAGTAGAATGGTGATTTATTTGAGTATTGCGATGTTCGGCGTGTACCGTTTTGAGCATAGTGCGTACCTTGCCTGCGAAAAGGTATTGGATTTTACTCAATTAGTTGAATATATCAATGCATTTCTTGTTGAGTACATCCCACACATTCTTCCCAGAGAATTTTTAGTCAATCAGTCAGTCTGCCCGGACAAGCATTTATATATGCATAAAGATGTTTATTGAAGCTTCGTTTGGACTTTTTTTTTTTTGTTTTCTAATGACTTCAACTTATGTGCGTTATTGTAAAAATGAATTATGGAACATAAGTTGCTGCGTGAATGACATGCAAAGATGTCAACTGATATGGCAGGGAAACAAATTTATATCCCTAACTAATAAAACGCACGCACTCTTTCAATGAAGTTCCTGTTGCCTATCTACTCTAACTCCAGACCGATACTATTGCGTGATGAAATCATCATTAACTTTATACTCGCACATGCAGAAAACACAAAGCAACGCGTCTCAACTGCCTTTTTTTAGTAGGCGGCAAAGTGCGCTGTTAACTTTCCAAAAATTGAGAAAAAAAGAAATAATTTGGAACACCTAAATTCAGACGACGACACGAAAAGCGCACGAAAAGCGCACAAGCCAATGCAAAACTTGTTAAAGAAATTTTCTCACGTAATGCTATCAAGTCATAAAATAAATTCGGTTGTGCGCGAGCTACATTCAACTGTTCCAGTACGAAGTTCTAAATTGACACCGACCGCGCACAAATTTTCTAATCCTGCGCTTGGTGAATGGTGAATGCCTCTTCAATGACGTTGCGAACGTTGAGAAGGACGAACAGGACGACACTATTCTGTGCGTCACATCATTTTATTGATGTGCAAAATGCATGAAATTAAAAGTTAAAGCGTGGCGAATACTTCAATTTCGAGTACGCTCGAAAACTTTATTAGACGCTTTGCATCCGAATTTATGCAAAGTTTTGCTGATAAGAATTTTGGCGCCCTGAGGTCAGGCGCATAAATAATACCTGTGTGAGAGATGTTGTGTGTGGGTATGGAAGTTATTTATGCTGTTGAAATTGAAAGCTTTAAGCAATATTTTGTGCAACTGAAATTTCATTAAAAGTTGAAAGAATTTCATACACATCGTGCGAACAAACGAACGAACGTACGCAAGAGTGCAAATGTTGCAAGGGAGCTATTTTCCTTGATGTAAAGGGGTTATCAATTGGGACCTACAAATTTCATACTTTACTACTAAGGCACCCTTAAAATGTTTTCATGATCTGTCAACGTCGAAACATAAGTCAGCGTTTTCGTTTTTATCATGGTTATCGGTTATCATGGTTATCATTATCGGTTTTAATAACCGTTACACCAGAATTGGATGTTCCTGTGCCAGTGAATTAAACGCACCCCTCGAAGTACCGAAAATATCGCATCCGTAAGTGCTTCAACAATATTAGAGGATCTCAGGAACAATATCGAACGCGATATTGTTAACGTTAAGGCCGTTGTGTGCGGAAGAGTGGTGAAAGATTGGTTGCAAAGAATCGAACACTGCAAACGAGCTCTCATTTTTCATATGAACGACACGGATTTCCAAACATTCTAGGGCAATATAGGAAGTCAGTGACTTTTTCAATTTCAAATTATATTGATTTGAGTGTAGTTCCTCAAGTACGAAATCTGCAGTATTAAGTTTGTGTTTGACCGTCATTGAAACCACATATGAAAGGCAGACAGACAGACAGACAGACAGACAGAAAGTAGGTCGTTTCCGACATTCTCCTCAAACGTAATCGTGTGATAACATTGACGTTTAACGTTGGTTAAATCGGAATAAGTTTCAGCCCAATATCTCTCTTTACTTTTGTTAAATACAAAATGTTTATGTCCTTATTGCAAAACCCTTTATATAGTGTCGTACATTCCTATATACATAGTTTAGCTTATGTTTTATGTGTCTATGTGAGTAGATACTACATCATATATCGCGTAACGCGAAATAGTTTCAGTTAAAAGTTGATTTATTTGCACTTGTATACGAAATAGATAGTGCTTTTGCTTATATTGTATAATACGTACATACACACATACATATACACAATATCTGAAACATATCCTTTGTCGTACTAGCCTACATTTAACATTTTTAGTTCGCAAACGTTCAACAATTTTTAAAACTTTTTGCAGTATGCCATGTTTTTATGCGCTACAAGGGATCACTTTTTATCTATTTTTCGGCTACTATTTCTGTTACATGACTATTTTTTCTTTTTATAACTACTAAAAAATTTTGACATTGTTTTGAAATCCGCAGTGCTGCCTGCAATAACAATTTTTGATAGTTTTCGTTAAAATTCACATATATCGAAAATCGGGTCAACTTAAAATTTTAGTTATTTAAGCTGCCGTAAAAATGCCGGTGTGAAAACTGCTCCGTAAATAAATGTTAAGTAATGTTTTATTAACTTTTTGTTTTTTTTTTTGAAAGAAAACTCCACCAATTTTTTGTTTACTAATTAAATTAAATCTATCTCAGCTGCTGCGGAAAATACAATATGCATGAAAAAATGTAGCGAAGAACGAATTTATTTAGATTGTAAAGCCCATAATTCGACCATAAAAGATGTTGTAAAAAGAGACGTGGAAAACTATAGCCCCATTCGCGTTATGCAGTTTGAAGCTGTACACAGCAAAAAAAAAAAAAAAAAAGAAATGTGCTGAAAAGACGTTTTCTTAAAGTGGTCATCATTTCCAATGCTGGGAAGATTACACACTGCTCACCAAAATACATAAGTCTCTCATCGTTTTTTATTGAAAACGTTAGAACGATTTTTGGATCTCCATCTAAGAACTGAGCTAAACAAACACGTGTTTAGCGGAGCACAACACGCCCACCTTAAGGGTACATCAGTAGAGACCGCCATACACGAAATGATTCGATGCATTGTATAGTCCTTGCAACAAAAGGATTTCACGTTAGCAGCCTTTCTCGATATCGAGGGAGCCTTCAACAATGTCATGATCAAATCAGTATCGATATCACTAACTAAAATTGGCTCACAACCGGCAATCGCTCGATGAGTAAGCATCATGGTTCAACATCAAACTTCGTTCGGCGAATCTGGTTCTCAACGATCTTCTCCTGAGACTCAGACCTAGTTGATCAGCGAGACTGCCTATGGAGACGACCTGGTTCTGGGTAGATCTTTGCCCACAAGCAGTGATCTTTTGGAAAATGTACTTGTCACTAACTTAATATGGTCACAACAGTACTATCTTGGGGCCAACACTCAAAAGCTATCTGAATCACATATTCAAAGTAGCATTTGCGTCACATATTCAAAGTTTCCCGGAGAGGGGAGACTGAAACCAAGGACGCTACAGGAGGCAGAACGAGCTTTCAATTTAGACCGACGGATCAAAGAAGAATGAGAGCACATGGACTGGTGTCGGCCTTCTCGACTAGTGCAGGGTATTACATACAGAGATCCACGCAGTCTGGTAGTCAGCAAAACTAATTAACATTATGGAGGAAAGTCCAAGAAACACATATCCATCAATATTGGCAGTATGGCTGCATTTAAGGCTTTGTCTTCGCATACCACAAAAAGTACGGTGACCACCCTAAATAAATCCAACAGCATCTAGTTGAACTCATCTGGGATCCTGACCCAGAAGGCGGAATGATAGAGTTAACGAGGCGTCAGACAAGTGCGCCTGTACAGATTCAACGCTGTCAGCGACTCGTGTGGTGACGGATATTCACAGATCTTTTAAAGAGATCCTCTCAGGATTAACTATGACCATCAAAGAATCACCGAGTTGAGAGAGGGTAACTACGCCAGGATGTCTCAAAATCAAATTGTCCTCTATATCAAACGAAGCGGATATCTTAAAGTGTAGAAACTCTTTAACAAGAACCGGATCAGGATATTGAATGGAGTCCTAACAGGGCATTGTACCATTGGCCAAATGGACGAACGGATGCATGTCCTCATCAGAACTTCTGCCGTAGTTGTGGTAATAGATATTAGATGGGTAGTATCCAAAACCTCCTATGTGTCTGTCCGATTTTTCGGTAAACCATTCTCTGAAGACCTGATAAGTCTGGCAAGCCTGCTACTGGAGGACTCAAGGCGATGATTTTAAGGATGCAGAACACCAAATAAAACCAACTGAGGTACTTTCCGCAATATAAAAACCGTATAGATACTTTCTTGCAGTGTATGCTTCAAAAGCTGCTATTATGGCTGCTACTGTTGTAAACCCAGCTACTTAATGACTTCCGCCATAAACTATTTTCGGTTCAGCTAAATTCCAACAACTTTATTGCCAACGAACGAGCACATGAACTAACCACCGAAAAAGGGGAAACAAAGAAATGTATAAAATAAAGCATAAAAAAATGGAGAATAAAAGAAAAAATGACGAAAAAATATTATTGAGCCTGTGAGCTGCCGCTGCTGCCGCTTCTACTGCTGGTCCACACTCGTCCTTACTTGTCGATTCCTTTTTTTCTTGTTGCCTTGCGCGGTCACACTTAAAATATATAAAAACGCCATAAGCGGAAAAACTGAACTGAACTGAGCTGAACTCAAACTCAAATTCGATGCTAAAGGAAATTTTATGTTTGCACAACATAAACAACATAATTTCGTATAGCTATATAGTCCTTGCTACTTGGATTGCTACTTGGTTGGTACATACGCTCGCCGTACCTTGGCAACCAACTTAATGCGGCATCCATAGATATGGCAAATGCAGAGTTATAGGCGGCATAATAAAGAATTACCAATACAGTTCAAGCAACAGCAGAGCGACAGGAAGTCAGACTCTGTGTACAGTAATCTCAGCAGTTAAATTATATACCAGCAGCCGAAGGAGCAAGGGCAGAACTTCAGCAGATCTTATGGCAAATATAAGTTGAGAGAAAATCACTAAGAATTAATGACGCATAAGCACAAAAATATAAAAATATCAATATGAAATTATTTTTGTGAAGTTGCTGAAAACTACGAAGGGTGTTTGATGAGTTTGTGATAATGACAAAGCTTAGAGGCTCATGAACTTTTTGAGACGTTTTAAAATTTCGTCGTCGAAACATTACACAACTTCGATGGTGAAGAAACGTCTGTTAACCTTTGCTGTATAATAAAAACCATAGTGTGCCATTCCGCACACAATGGGTTTGCGACTATTTATTGGATTGCGCTTAGAGTCATGCACATCGTTCACATCTAAAGCAGTGGGATGAGCACTGTAGAAATTAAAGCTTTTGGACCTATTTATGGAGTAGGGCATTCAATGTTCATGAACTACTGAAGGGAGTTGTTTTTGACCAAAAGTACAAAGTCAAAATCAGCCCAAGGCCAACAATATGGCCAACAACAAGGGGTGCCCGGCTGCGTAAGCATATATACAGACGGCTCAAAGCTGCACAATCAAGTCGGAGGATGCGTATATGGGTCAGAAATTTGGATAGAAATCTATTTTAGACTTCCAACTACTGCCGAGTCTATTAAGTCAAGGTTGCAGCCATTCAGAAACCAATGCACATCCTAATATCGCATAAGATGGAACAAAGCACTGTATTCCTAGACTGGAGTAGTAAAGCAGCGCTAAAAGTAACAAAATATCACTGAAGGACGCACAACTCTTAACGAGATGGCACAGTGAAACACAATTTGTAGAGCAGGCGAGCTTGCGAGGCAGAGTATCATCACACAGATCCATCCTAGTAAAGATTTAGTCAGAAAGGACATATTGCACGCTATTCCAGCTTAAACTCATGTGGTATTTTCAAACAAACTTGGCCAGAATACGATAAAAGAAATATCTGTTCAACGTTGAAACTTAACTGAACTAATATTTCGACTCTGATAGGTGTTTTAAACTAAAAGATAGGTCGACATGCAACCAGGCTTAAAGTTAATCAAATCGAGCTATGCAGAAGCTGCCAAAACAGCGAACAGAAGGAGAGAGTTAAGCACCTGCCATGAGTATAGGGAGATTCATGCATATGGGGTAGAACTTTCTAAATGACCTTTCAGAAATCTTCAAAAATGAGGTAAGTAATAGTTCCAATGGCTTTAGAAATAATCGATTTATCATCACGGTATAATAACGGGAGTCTTTGTGATGTTTTCTTTTCGTACCTCTGGTCAATTAGTATCACCCAACTACTTGTCATCCAGCTCTCGTACAGATCAAGTTATTGAGTATAGTTGTCGCTTTTGAAACCATACTTATAAAAGACAGTATATGAAAAATAATTCATGCATTATATTGTTTTTGTTTTCCAGTCGATAACTTTTTGGATAAGTTTTCAAGTATTCTCAGATCATATTTCAACATAAAATATTTGTTTTTAGTTGCATACATTTAGGCGTAGAACAGTGTTTTGCGGCAGATTAATTAACTAAATTCTTCCTAACAAAAAAACAACAATCAATTAATTTATTAAATAACTTTATATTGTTATAAAGTTTATATTTTAGATAAACTTTCTTGCTAAATGCGCCATCATTCAAATGTCAAAAGGACACATATGCTACGCACAAAACTCCATTGCAGCATGCATGCTGACGACTTCCTGATATTATCCTCATGCTGCAAGTTTTGTTTTAATATTCAGTTTTAGCAAATGAAAAATTTAATTCGTAATCTTATAAATAAATTTTGCAAACAGGTAAATAAATGAAATTAAGCGCACACATGCACAGGATATACACAGACGTGCACTTGAAAGGATATGCGTAGCTACAATTATAAGCAACAGCAGTGCACAGTAGTGATGTGCGAAATCACATTTTTTGAGATGCGGTTCTATGGATTCGAATCTAATGGGATTAGAGTATTTTAACACGAATCCGAATCCAACTTCATTTCACAAAATATGCTTAACTTTCTTTGTTTATAGTTTTTCAGAGCTACTTTATTTACGATTTGAAAAGGATTAAATTACTCAATGGTCGCTGAAGACATGGTAGAACGAGTCAATCCCAACTCCACACATAACGCTCTGTAACTGTTGACGAGACATGGGTTTACGAATTTGACATGCTAAATTCCAAGTGAGTCGAAATCAAATTCGTTCAAAAGTCAAGATAATGTTGACTGCTTTCTTTGATTATCGTGGTGCTGTATCCTCGGACTTCTTGCCAGAAGGTCAGACGGTAAATAAAGAATATTTTCTGAACTTGTGAGAGCAAATTCGTCGAAAAAGGCCAGATTTGTGGAAAGAAAACTCTTGGTTTTTGCACCACGACAACGCACCATCTCACAAGGCTATCATAGTGAACGATCTTCTGACCAAAAATTCACAAACAATATCGAACAACAACCGTATTCACCTGATATGGCTACGAAAGACTTTTTCTCATTCGAAAATTGAGGTTACCACTTCGAGGCACCCGATTTTATTTCGGAAGGGGCCTACTTTAAAGGCGATTTCATTGTATTGTGTTCGAGTCTAGATTCGAGTCAAGATTCGATTCAAGATTTGTGGATTCGAGTTAAAATTTGTTTTCCGATCTGCACTATAGTTTAGCTTCGGGTGCGAGGATTCGGATTCGTGGATTCGTTTCCGTCTGTTTATTTTTGTTTCGTCATTAACGAATCTTTAAAGGATCCGGCTCTATGAATCAGAATCAACGAATCTGCACATAACTAGTGCACAGTACAATACTTTGAAGCAGCAACAACAACAGTGCAGGCAGTAAGTCAACTATGCACAGCTGGATGTTGCCTGTGTTATCCTGACGAGTAAAATGGCTGCCTGTTTGCCTGTTTGCTTGTTGCCTGGTGCTACTTCCTTTTGCATTTTGTTGGCTGAAGTTTAACGAAAGTTCCGCTTTTTGGTGCGTTCGTGCGTTTGTTCATTTGTCCTTGTTGCGTGACTTGTCCTTGTGTATGTTGTTGTTGTTGTTGTTGTTGTTGTTGCTCTGTTGTTTGTTTTTCCGGTTTGTTTAAGTCACTTTCCTTTGCTGCGTTTGAGTTTAAATTGCTCGGATTTACTCTGTTTCTTTCAGTGTCCTTGAGTGTGCTAAAGCTGCTTCGACTGCTACTAAAAACTTTCTTTGTAGCTAGTCGCTTTTTATTTGATTGAATTATTCCGCTTCACACAAAATAAGCAAGTTTTATCCATCAACAGGAAGCTGTGAATTCATTCGCCATTTCCGCTTTTCATGTGACTTTTTGTTGTTGTTGTATATCCTTCAGTTGAATTTCTACTTTGTGCATAATTAACTTTTGAAGACTTTCGTTTGACTATTTAATTTACTTTTCTAGTATTTTGTTGTTGTTGTTGTTGTGCTTTTCCGGCAGAATTATTTATTTGTCGTTCTTGCTGCTATAATTAATTAAGCGATGCACAACCGTGTTTATTTTATTTGCACTCGCCCATAGTTTAATTATATTTTTCGCATGAATTGCAACGAGCAATCAGTTGTAGAGGTTGCACCGCTGAGTAAAGTTGAAGAACTTCTGCCTCGCCATAAATTGAAATTTTTACCGAACGCGTCCTCGTTGGTTTACTTTGTTTGATGCTTATTAAATTCATATGTATATACAGGGTGTCCCGAAAACGTTCGCAAAATTTAACCAAGTGATAGCTGAGGTCAAGAGGTAGACTGTTTGCTCTTACGCCATTTTCCTACGCCGGCTGACCGCTTGATAGAGGTTCACATAGACCAATATGAACCTTAGCGAGGCCGCTGATGATGGTCGTTCAAGTCGTTCTTGTAGAATTTTTTGCTTGTTTGCCGAAAGTCAGAAGCCTTTTTTTAGTCCTTCTGGCCGCCTCTTCTAGTGAGGTGAGCCTGATGATGTCAAAGTGTTTTAATCTTGATTTTAGGATTGCTGCACAGCTGTAGAAGTAGTGTTCCACAGTTTTCGTCACTCCCGGTTCCTTGCAGTTCCTAAAACCGTCAATGCCTAGCTTTTATGCATGAGCGGCTGCTAGACAATGCCTTGTTTTAATGCATACCCACAATCTGCAGTCTCTCCTCTGGAGCATTAATTACATATTATATTAGACAGCTGGTGGTGTTGTTCCACCTCTCCTCAGCTTTGGTTTTCTCCACTTTGGCTATATTACGTCTGTTGTTACTTTTCGCGATAGTACAACTCCTTCTTTTGTTAGACTTTCCACGATTTCATTACCATCTATGCCCCGGTGGTTGGGAATCCAGAAGCTGTGCACCGTTTTTGAGGTGCTGAGAGCATCAACTGCATCCCTGCTCGCAGCGACATTTCTGTAAGAGATGGATGCCGCCTCCAAGGCTTTTATTGCAGCTTGGCTTTCGACGAATATGTTTGATACCACTAAGGTAAATGGCGTAAGAACAAACCGTATACCTGCTTACCTTAGCTATCACGTGGTTTGGCGCAAAATTTTCGTGAAACCCTGTATAGCAATGGGGCGCTCGTAATTGCATTCGTTTAATTATTACATTCTAGTTTCAATTTCATGGAATTCCATTTCTGTGAATGCATTTTTATTATTATTTATATTTTCTATTTTGTGATGCAACGGCCATTTTGTGAAGAGCTTCTTTGATATCCGTCATAAAGTTTGTGTTTGTGTTGATTATATTATTTTGATGTATTTTATATTTATACATATTTGTAGATGTGAAACGTGATAGTTTGAAACTTGCCCCACAGTGTATATGAAGTTTTGAGATACATTGAATGCTTGGGGAATAACTTAGCGCTCGTCAAATTTAATTTCAAGCAGAAAAGTAGGTCGGAAAAAATGTTGTTCGTGATGAATACTTATCCATTGATACTTAGTCTACTTATACAAGAAAATGAAATGAGTTTCGGATGTCATATTTTTTTTTTCATTCATTTTGATATGCTGAACTCGAAAATCGCCTTTGACATTTTTTAGAACGGATACGTTTTTGTGACAGGACTTTTTGTATTTTATTTTAGACGTTAGGTCCAGTATATTTTATTTATATCCAAAAAATGCGCAACTACCAAACAGACAGACGGTCAGAAGGATATGCCTTGATCGAATCGTCTCGTTGAGCTTATCAAGAATACATATATATATATATTTTATCGGACCTAAGAAGTCTCTCTTAATGAGCTACAAACTGTTTAGCAAACTGTGAACTATGTGTGAACTTTTTAACACTATGTGTGAATAGTATAAAAAGTGCATAGTTCATTGTTATATTCCATGTGTCCTTAACATTATGCTACTCCACATTTTCTTCGTTTGCCACAGCATCTCTCTTAATTATGCAACTGGAAGAACGAAAAAAAAAATCTTGCGAATTTGTTTTGTTTAAGGGGGTTGAAAAAGGTGAGAACGTTTTGCACTTGACTATTTCTATATAGATGTGACATATTTTACAAGGATTTTTTTAGCATTTTGCGGCATATTTGAAATATGAAAATATGCTATTGGGTGTACAACTCTGCTGCTGCCGTTTTCTTATAGTTGGCTTTAGCGGTATGTATTAGTCAAAATACGTAAAACCATTATATACAGCGTGTAGTACCTTTTGGCTTCTTGTAAACATAACCCTATATCACCAGTTGTCGATTTGTGTTTATATCATTAAGTTATACAGATAAAAAGGTCAATTTATGAGCCTAATGCTCTTATGGACTTATGGTGAGGCCGCTTTGAGTGAAAGGACATCGAAAATGGTTTCAATGCTTTAGGAGTGGTGATTTTCACGTCAAAGAGCGGTATAGCGGTGGAACAGCGAACATTTTTGAAGATGAAGAATTAGAAGCAATGCTTAATGAAGGCTCGGGTCAAAGTCAAAAAGAGTTCGAAAGATTGGGAGTTCCTCAAACTGAGAATGATCCTGAAGCAAGGGTACTAGTTGAAACCGAAAGACGTGGAAAGGTGTTTTTCCACCTGTGAACAGCTGCTAGATCAAGAGGAAAGCAAGAAACTTTTGCATCGACTGGCGATAAAAACAATTCCAATTGCAAAAAGTCATAGTCCGGTCATTCATCAATATCAACGGCGAAGCCAAATATTCATGGATCCAATTTTATGCTCTGTATTTGATGAAAACTGCTGGTTGTAGCCACTATGAGCTAATCAAACCCAATGAAACTTGCATGGGTGTTCACTATCAACAACAATTGATGTGTTTAAGCCGATTATTCAAGAAAAAAACGGACGCAATTCGAGTTGAGACACAATAAAGTGATTTTTCGGTGGACAATTCTCTGCCCCATGCTGCCAAACCATTTAAAATCAAGTTGGAAACACTCAAAAGGAAAGTTCTAACCCATACGCTGTATTCACCAGACATTTCTACTTTCGATTACCACTTGTTCCGATCGAATAATTTTGACATAGCTGTGCAGCACTCTCGTAATGTCAGAAAGATGAGAGAAAATATTGGCGAATGATGAAAAAAACTTTGAATGGTCAGTTTTTTATAATATAATAAAACCTTGAAATTTGAAAACAAAACGGCTTGAAAAATGTGTATAACTAATATATGCGACTCTATGTCAAATACAGCATAAAACAATGATTCGATTAAGTAAATAATTTGGTACAAAGTTTTGTCCATCAATATTTGTTTTTCTGTATACATTTTGAGTAAAATCTTTAAAAATTTGGTGGAGTCAAATGCTAACACCTTAGGGAAGTTGTGTTTTCAATATAATTGTTATATATGTGTAATTTAAAATTGTACTAACCTACTCTCGTTCACTCATACTCTCATTCATATCTTTCACACATACACATACCACACACATATATACCAATTATTATAGATTCACAAAGGACGCATTAATAAAGTCAGTCGTTAAGTTACGCTCAAGCAATGCACAACAAGCGTCTTTCACTCGGACACCTCAAATACAACAGTAATCTTCGGCATATTATTTCATATTCCATTTCCTTTTTTCAGGTCTTTAGACTGACTTTCATGGCTAGTTTTATTAGCAATTTTTTTTTTTTGGGATAATTTCGTCTCAGAAATACTATATTCATACTTCGATTTGGAGTTTGAAACATAAGTAGTAAACCGTGGAAAAAAGTTCAGTTCACAAGTAAAAAGTATTTTTCATTTTTGAAAACAACAAAGTAAAAAACAAAAATTATTTAACCTTAGAAATGGCCTTCTTGCATAAATGCCATACATAAATGCAAAAATTTAAATCTATTTAAATCAGGTTGTGTGTGAAAAGGTTGTAATACAATGTTTAATTCGCAGAATAAAAAAACCGCAAAAAATCAACTAAACGTTCAGTAGAGTTCGCGAGCTGCCCAAGCGAACGTGCGAAACAGAAATCTAAGAAGATCCATAGAGCTAGAAATGAAGGTTCTTTGCCAGAATGTGAACCCATCGTCAAGGTGTTACAAACATTTTACGGAAGAATTTAAAAGGGACAACCCACAGCTTAGCTG
Source organism: Leucophenga montana (assembly GCA_035044765.1). Classification (NCBI taxonomy): domain Eukaryota; kingdom Metazoa; phylum Arthropoda; class Insecta; order Diptera; family Drosophilidae; genus Leucophenga; species Leucophenga montana. The sequence goes on along the minus strand of JAWNNQ010001325.1, from coordinate 950,872 downwards.
CACAGAGCAAGCAGCCTTTGGAGATTCCGCCTGGTGTAACCTCACCAATAAAGAGCGGAAAAAATATGTCACAGTGAAACGGTCCGCGTTCGCCGCTACGCTCTAAAATCGATCTCCAAAGCTGAATGAAAACGTGCATACTCGTGCTAGTTCAGCACAGAGGCAGGAGATGCCAGCTGTGATTGAGTCTGATAAGTCAGCACCGAAACCGATCATTTAAAAAGGCAGCATACGACAACACAGTAACCGAAGATCCACTACACAAAAAAACAAACAAAATTATTGGAAGAAATATTAAAAAAAAAAAAAAAAAAAAATATTGTACACATAAGGATATAATTAGATAATATTTATTTTGATTCAAAGCTCGAAGATAATCTGATTAATTCAAGCGATTATATTTTTATATATAGTAGTTACCCTTTCGGCAAAATGTTTCGGAAATAAAACAAAATTAAACATGTTGTAAAGCAAACCAATTTTTCATAAAACTGTAAAGATTAATAGTGAAGAATATGAATATTTACCATCTGATCAAAAAGTTCCCGGAATTTTTCAATAAAACCAAAACAGTTTATATTTATTTTGTGTCCTTCCAAGTAATTCCCATTAGTTGCACTACACATATTTCAACGCTTTTTCCAAGCTTCGAAACATTATTTTGCGCCGGTTTTTGGAATAACTTGGTGCTCTCCGCGAATTATTCTTTTACTACCCAATCTGGTCAAAACGCTTTCCGTGGAGTTTAACTTGAGTCATGGTAGCAAAAAAAGAGTCACAAAAGACCATGTCGGATTAATACGAAGCTTGCTCAATCAACGTATTCCAAATTTAATGCCGTTTTAACTGCTGTGAGTGGGAACCCAAAGAATGATGCCCAAAAAGTATAGGATTATAAGTGGGCAGATAAATGGTGGGACCATAATTGCAGAATACAATCTTTTTGGATGTTTCTGTACAATTGTAATTTGTTTTTATTTTATTATACAACCGTGGTATAGTAGATATGGTGCAGTGCCCAAAACTGTCATTCTTATGTGAATAGGCTGCAGGTTCGAATCCAAGCTAAGTCATGATATTTAAGTTTTTATTTGTTTCGCGAAAAAGCCGACGTCAAAATTGTACCAGAGCGACGAGTGTTAAGTGCTTATATCGTACAAGAACCTAATTTGACTACTCATATTGTATAACATTAAAAGAATTTTAAAAAACATTTATGGCCGTATGACACACGAATACAATCAGTAAATTTTTTCTCCTTCATTGCTATTAGAGCAGATCATAAAATAGACAAGGCAGAAAATCTACAGCTGCGAGAGATTGAAATATAGTTTCATCAAAATGTGAAACGAAAACAAAGAGGACAATAATCAGGAAAAATACCATATTAGTATGAAAATCTATGCGAAAATGAGACAACTCTGGACTCAAAAATGACAACAACTTCGGCAGAAATAGTGTATTTATCTATATTTTTATTTCTTCATTCGGTCACTCTTTATACAAAAAGTAACTTAGTGCACAACAAAACTAGAAAAAGAGCAACAATGAATAATGCAAAGGCAATTGCTTTGGCATGTCATGCGCAAACGGTGAATATACTCAATGCATGCATTTTTTAAATGATTTTCTCTATTGATTCTGCATATTTTAAAACATAAACAAAAGTCAGGTGTGACCTATACGAGTCGCTGTGAAAAATGTTGCTGTATGTATATAGCTATCCCCTTTCGCAAGGTCTCTGTCGTGTTTAAAATCCCACAGCATTGAAGGGGATAAAAATTGCTGATTGCTTTCGTGTATCATACGGCAATTAGATCTTTCAAACACAATTCACAACAAAACTTGCATATGTAATTATCAATAGCCAAAAAACGTTCCTATTAAAGTTCTCCATTGATTTTATCTTTTTGTACTTTTAAGCATAGCGCTACAATAGAGTTTATGAAAGAGCTTCTTTAAAAATATTTTATGAATTTAACATCTAGTTGACTGTCTACAATTTACAGTAGAAAATCCAATATATTTATTCTTAAATAAAGCATCTTAAGATTGCTGTAACTAATAACAAAAAAAAAATATGTATATCTATGAAATTCTACTGCCTGTAGCCAACTTAAAAAATAAACAAGCATCGGGCGACCACTTTGAAAAAGTAAATTTGTTTGCTGAAAACTTAATAAACAAAAAAAATTTAAATAAAAACACACAGAGTAGTGCTATGGTCTACAAACAGCAACCACAGAGAAGGTAGTACCAGATGAGTAGAAGTGCAAGTATCCGCAGAGTAGTTTACACAGACGGAGAAACACAAGCGCAAACAAAACAGGACATGAATACGTTTGCCTAAGGTGGTAAACACACACACACACATACACACACACACACACACACACACACACACACACACACATACACATACACACACACACACGTGTGTGTGCCTAGACATTACTAGAATACACGACTAGTGGCAAGTAGATGTAGCTGCTAGTCAGACAGCCAGCCAGAAAGCAAGTCAGTCGGTAGTCAGCAACTCTAGACACTGCTTTTTACAAACATGTCACAGGCAGCCACAATGACGGAAAAAAAACAAGAAAGAACACTACAGTCTTGTGTGCTCGATTACGTGATACCCTGCATTTAGTCTAAGTGATTTTTTAGTTAAACTAGTATGTATGACCAGCAGTCAACTCAATCGATCGCAATCTAGGAATAATTTTGTATATTTGCGTTTATACGTCACCATTGGCCAACCAAAACAGCTACAAACCAACAGAAATTCATCAATATATTGGCGAAGCGCATACAAAGTAAAACTCGCCATCTTCTATCTGATTTCGCGCTAGCAGTGTCTTATTAACTTAGAACTGGTTGCTCGTATGCTATCGTTTAATATTTGTGTGTGTGTGTGCATTTGTATTTCATGTAAAGCCTATGTGTGTTTGATTCATTGTGTGAGTGAAGATTGTTTAAACTTTTCACGCGCAGCTGATTAACATGTAGTTGAAAATGCTACAAAATATATATAGATATAATTTATGGTACCTGCGACGTCTCATTTTTGCTGTTACATAAAAGCTTATTGTACCCTTTTACCCTATGGTTACAGGGTATAATAAGTAATAGCAGAAGCAAGTAGCATGCAGTGGCTGCTACATAGAGCTAAACAACACCTCAGCGCATGTAACGTCAACACTCAAAAGTTCAAGTAGATGCTTAACCTCCTGCCGGCAGCGATGACAGGACGAGCAGAAGTAGACTCAGCCTCTAAGAAGTGAAGTGCTAGGAGCTGCATGAAAGCAATGAAGCACAAGTAAATTAAAAATTTTACACACAATCTTCTCGCATATAGTATATGTATTACATATATGTATATAAATATTGTATATAGAACATGAATATACATGGCGGCAGAAGTGATGAAAAAAAGCACATGAGTGACAGCATTTGAGCAGAAAATCCAAAGTGAAAAGTCACAAGAAAGTGCTTGGCAAGCAGCTGACAGTGAGTTCGAGCAAAAGGATAAGAATGCTGTGGAGTTGAAAACAAATCCTTGTGTTTTTTTTTTTTTTGTATTATGAATTAAAATATTTTAGTACATGCTATATGTGTAGATGTTTTTAACTTGGGATCTAGTTTTTTCGCGTGTCATATGATAATTGCATTAACTTCGATAATTATTCCATAATATATTGCTATATTCTTTGAAACGCGGCAATATTTTGGAACTATCTAACAATAGTATGCCGAATATATCGCGGCTGACTCCATCAACGAAAATAGAAATTACTGATGAAGTACTAAATATTGATAATCAAATGCATAATATAATATGATGCTTCGAATTACTGAACTTCAAGTTTAGTTGTAATAAAAAAGTTTACAATACAAACATATAAAATGGGTGTTGTATTCAAAAGGAGGCTGTTTTTGTATTTTGGTATGCACGCCTTAATACTTTTGGCACGCTTTGTAGCCTAAACGGTTCGAAGAAATATGAAATACCATTACATTCGTCTTCATTAGGGTCTACCAATAAAAAAAAAAGAGAGTGTTTTAAATTTTTCCCTTAGTATTACTGCAGCATAAACTTGATTTTGGCATGTAAGAAATCGTTAGATTCGTCTAGATTTCGTGTTTGCATAGGGTAAAAGGGAGTATGATGTTTATGTAAATGTAACAGTCAAAAATGGCTTTTTTTGTTGATACAAACATTTGCACAAAATGTATCTACTCTTTCCCAGTCATAGGAAACTCAAAGAGTCTAGTTTGGACACTCGGTTTTGTATCCACTGCATTGTTCACTGATTATTGTATCGCACAGTATTTTAGTACATTGGCACAGGAATGTTGAGGGAAACTTTGCGCCAAATAATCTCTCCAGAAAGTTGACATTATTTCAGGATAGGAGACGTTAGGGATTATTATCTGCTCAGTGGCAGGTTGATAGTGTAACTTAGACATATGTATGACCTGTTAACTTACTTGGATAAACAATAATTTTTGGCAAAAAACAGCGCCTGAAAGTCAAAGATATGGCACTTTGCTAGCAACTGGCTAAAAAATGCTGTACAAGTTGTAGGCATACCGTAGAAGAAAAAAACTATTGAATATCGACTATGCTACTGTTCGACTCACAGTAAAAAAAATTTCAGTAGATAATAAATACGTATAAATGATCTTGCTACAGACGTATTATTTCACGGAAGTACAAAATATATATAGCATCTTATGCCATCGTAATGAGCCATTATTGTCCCAAGTCATGACGTAACTTATGCCATCGTACTGAGCCATTATTGTCCCAAGTCATGACGTAACTTAGGGCAATAATAGCGCAAGCATCTTTGACTACTGCATTTCAACTTACCTAAGAATTGTACGCACAGAATGAGTGTTGTTAAATGCATTTTGTGAGCACAAAAACACACGTAATACGTACAATCCTAAGCAAAAATGCGCTGAAATTATATTATATAAAACTTTTTTTTATGAGAACGTGAATGCGTGTAATTCAAAATTATTTCTCATAGCTGTTACATTTTGCGTTGCTTTACAACACTAATCCGTCGCTCATTGAGAGCACGACTAATGTGCACTAAAATTTCTCGCATCTTCTGTACAGCGGACTTTTAATGCGATAATAAATGTTGTACGCGACTCGGGTAAAGCGTATATAAATTTAGTTTATAGGGCACACGAATTTCGCAGCTAAGCTTTAAGCTGGCCGTTTTAGGGCGACGACGTCATGAAACAAGCGTTTAAGCATGTTTAATGCGAGCGTGCACACATTGCGTCTACTTAATGTTGTAAAACATAAATTAATGAAAAGGAAGAAGGTCATTATACATTTTTTTAGCTGCTTTCAATAGAAGCATATGAAAACTAAAATACTTCTTAAAAAAAAAAAAGGAAGATAAAGTACGATACTTGTAAAGGGCTTTTCAACAGGAACAGAACAGTTTTGTTTTTTAATATTAACGAACCTTTTCAATATTAACGAATTTTTTCAGGAACTGCCAGGGTCAAAACTTCAGTTGAGGTTTAAATTTTTATCATAGTGAAGTTTATGATCGAACAATTTTTGGAAATGACTAACGAAATTCTGAGACGTCGATGGACGCAACTTTAAGAACACTTACTCCAATTTGCGGTCGTATTAATCGTACCACCAGTCTGGGTGCGTGTGCTATTGTGGATATTTTCGAGTCAACATATTCACTATCGGATATTCTTGTGCCGGTCGTAGTACCGAAAATATTGCATCCGTAAGTGTTTTAGTTGAAAATGAGCCAAACCTGTTGATTTCATGCCGTTCACAAGAATTGGGAATCTCTAAAACCACATTGTGGCGAATTTTGCATAACTTTATACGAGTTTGCATAAATATTATATGGATAGGATTCCGAGATCTTTTCGGCAATAGTTTCACATTTTAGGTTATATCTCGGGATGAAAATGTCCAATTAGGGCGCCAAAAACATCATATTAATAAACCGGAGATGTGTTTGGATCATTTTTTTTCGTTGACGAAAATGATTGCCATGTTACGGTCAATGGAGTTCAATATTGTGCCATATTGAATAACTATTTTTGGACAGACTTGAATGTACTTGACAGCAGTGTAATGTGTTTCCAACAAGATGATACCACATGTCACACAGCTTGTCAAACAATTGATCTATTGAAGGGGAAGTTAGGTAAGCGTGTACTCTCGAGAAATGGTCCTCGCTTATGCGTTTGCGTTAAATCGTTGGCTTATGGTAACAATATTACATTAGCTCAGGAACAATATTGAACACAAAATTTTCAACGTTCCGGACGATGTATGTAGAAGAGTGGTAAAAAATTAACTTCAAAGAATCGATCGCTCCAAATATGTTCGATTCCCATACTTAAATGTAACATGTATACTGTACCTGGAATACATTTCAGCCCAATATCTCAATTATTCTGTGTTCCATTTAACTACAAAATTATTATGTTCTGATTGAAAAACCCTTTATTTCTATCTAATGTGCTGCACGTGCATATACAATTTATCAAAAACGGGTCAATCATATTTAATAATGGCGGTTTTAGTCTATAAAGTGGTCGTCACAGTCTTTGTATCTATTGTTGCTGTTGTAAAATGTCCGAAAGTAGTCAGACATGATAAATGATATACCCAAAGGCAAAAACACAGACGAACGAATTTGCTTTGTTTGAGTTGAGTTGTTTAACATGTGGATTAGTATTGAAAAATACCAAAAAAAAAAAAAAAAAATAGTATAGTATAGAAAGCAAAGAGTTGAGTTCGGTTTAGTTTGGTTTATTGAATAGCAACACTGCTTGCAGCTATAAATCATACAATGAATTGATAACAATATACTACTCATATATTCTATAATATCTGCTAGGATAATGATGTCCGGAAGTATATTATTTGTCAGCCAGATGACGTTCAATCTCGCATACAATATACATATGTATATAAAAGCTAATGATGTTGCAAAGTATCTAAATTCAACTGCATTAATACACATCATAAGCTGTCAAAATTTCTGATTGCCAGAACAAATGAAATATGCAGCATGGCACTATCAACGAAATTCAGTCGTATAGAAAATGTTTGAGCTAAGTCTTCTAAAGCACCTTTGACTTCGCTGTCATTTATATGTTTGCTTGTCTGTCTATCTGTCTCTTTATATATGATACTAATGCTATAAGAACATGGCTAATGCACTGATTGCATGACAAATGTCAAGACATTTCAAGCCAACAACAATAATAATTTTGACGCTAATGCGATGTCCTGGAGCGGGCGGAGTTTTTGGAGGAGTAGTAATATAAGTATAGAAATTTTCGCTGACAAAGCTTTTTGTGCAATTACGCGTAAATTGCGCTTTTGACAAACATAATTGCGGCGTCTGTAATTGTGGGTTTCTATTGGCGGTTGGTGGTGACGTATTCTGGCGTTAATTGCGCATGGAGAAGTCTACGTAGTGGAGCGTAGTGCTGCGGTGGTATTGGGCATCGATTGTGAATAGTATTTGTGGTCAAAGTAGTATTAACAGAAAATTGGTTCATTTTTTAAAATGTTTGTGTATATTTGGTGCCACAGAATTATATGTCTTCCATTTTTTTTTGTTTTATGATTTTGTCTAAAGCCTTTATGGTGGTAAACATTAATGCACCATGCCTAGTCTATGATGTGCTTATAAGAGGAAAAATGATTATAACTTTAGATAGAAGCCATTAAATATTATAAAAATATTGAAATCACTTTATTTTTGGCAATTTCAGCGACAATAGTATAACTATACCAAGAAAGGCTGCCGATCAACAATCTTAATGATCAAATCTATACTCCTTACATTCATTGAGTAGTGCATGTTTACAAAACTTCTTAGCAAACCCATCCGCGCCCTCATTCCAACTCTTTCTAGAGCAGCTTGGATGTGTAGCTTAATTGGTATATACAGCTCTCACGTATTCACAAATTAATACATAAGTATGTGTAAAGTGCTATATAGGTTTGTTAAACTTGCACAGTGAATATACCATAATGGAGCAGGCGTCGGAGAACCCACAAATTATATGTGTACATTGTTTTCCATTACAATGAGAAGTATTAAAAAAATTATGTTTATTCGTGTGTCTGCCGGTCCATTTGTCAGACCTTAGTGCCTAAATATCGAAGATTATGAATGCTGAAAATACATCGGATAGAGATTCATAATTTTTAAAAGTTGTCTCATTACGAGGGCTCCTTTTTATACAAAATATCAATTTATGAAGTGCTTTATAACTTTCACTTCTTACTTTATAACTTGCTTCTACACCACGCATTAAAGTTTGGCCCCACGTTGGGCTCCAAATTGTTTGGGAGTGTAATCGAGTTCGCTTTGCATTTGACGACAGCAATGTAATTTCAATATAAATTTCGAATTATATATTGACTTAATGATAGTACCTAAATTTTCAAATCATATCGATTTCAGAGCAGTTCTTGAAGTACCCAGTCTGCATCATTAAGTTTGTGTTTGACAACCATTGAAAGCTGCTTTTCATATCTGCTTTCAATGGATCTCAAACACATAGTTAATGACGCAGATTGCATACAATTTGACCATAGTTTATTAACAGATGGTAGTTGACAGGTGCAGTGCTGCATTTAAAGTTACTGCTAGAGAAATTCAAAAAGTCACGGACTTATCAAATTTCCCTCGTATTAAAAGTTTCAAATATCGATATTTTATTGACACTCACATAGATGGTTAACGTTTGCTGTTGTCGATGCACATCACTAGTTTGAAAATATTTCAACTACTCTGGCTGGCTTTAACTGTTTTTAAGTGTTTTCACAAATAATAGTAAATTTGTTCAGCTTATTGATTTAACTGCTTTACTCGATACAGCTTAAAATACTTTGTACCGCCGCACAGTACACTCCGCATCGCCTAGCTTAAAGTAATTAATTATTTGCGTCACTTTATAGTAAAGAGTCAACGCATTGTCGTAGCAATTTCTATGCCTGCCACACAACAATACACGCCGTAAGAATGCATACATACACTCAGTTTCGTCTTGGCTGGCATAATTTAACCACTCGCAGGCAGGTCACGTAGACACCAAAACGGCGTGATTAGGGTTTCATGTGCCACTCTCGGATGCTTAGCCAAAACTCCGCTCAGGCAGCAAAGCAGCAGGGCAGGCAGGCAGGCAGACAGGCGGCTGGTCGGGTGCAGGATACAATGGCATCATGGCAGCTTTTGGCTTAGTCGACGAAGCCACAACATGTGTGGTTGATGCCACTTTTCGGATATGGTTTGCGGCCAAATATCACACAAGCACTGTCGACCTCAAAAAACCTTCTTACTACAATACTACAATTAAATACCCAAATCAAAGTTGTTGGATGTCGGTGCGTCTGAATGGTGAATGTGTCAGTGAAAATGTGGCGAGGTCACGGCGTTATGTAAAATTTTGTCCATGTGCTCTTTAATTGAACGTAATTCCCTTTAAAAATGTTTAATAAAATTTATTAATTATAGCGCAATTGATTTAAAATTGTTGCTATAAAATATTTAATTACAACTTATGTAGCAAGAGCGGCGGAATTATCATTATCGTTACATGTATTCATTGGCATTCTTGCAAAGCAAATAGTATTCTTGATATTTTATTTTGTTTGTAATTAATTTCCTCACTTTTCGAATCATCCGGTTTTTTTTTTATTTTTATTTTTTAATGCCACCGGAAATCATTTACGCCGTGAAAATATTTGCTCAGTGCATTTATAGTACGTACGCGTATATAGTGTACAGAAGTACGAGGGCAATTTGATAAGTCAGTGACTTTTTTTTTGACTGCAACACTGCTCCTGTCAACTACCATCTCTTAATAGACTACTGTAAAAGTGTTGAGCAATTGCGTCATGTAGTTTGTGTTTGACAGCCATTGAGCGCAGTCATGAAAGGCAGACAGACGGACATAAATCATACGGCTGCCGCGTCAAAGAAAACTACTGTTTCATAAACTGCTTGGTTGCTAATGCGCTGAAATGGATTCATAATTTATATACGTCCACGGTTAACCAACGTCAAACGATACTTCAAAGCTATTACACGATTACGTTTGAGGTCAATTTCGGCATCGTTCTGATTAAAGTCCGTCTGTCGGTCTGCCTTTCATGTCTGCTTTCAATGGCTTCCAAACGAAAATTTAGTTATGAAGGTTTGGTACTTCAGGGACTACCCTCAAATCAATATATTTCAAAATTTAAAACAAATCAGTGACTTATCAAATTGCCCTCGTACATACTCGTAGGTATACATTTCCTCTTATAAGTTGCTTAACAGTAAAATGGAAATTAATTTAAATTTTTGTTTATTCGCCATCTTCTGTGTTTCTCTCACTCTGTGTATTTTTCATATTTTATTGAGCTTAAAAAGCAAATAAAATTTAATTTTTAGGTATCAATTGCTAGATTTATAATTTTTATTTGTATTTATTTTGTTCTGTGTCCTCTGGTGGCATTTACTATTTCAGCTGATTGCTTGATATGAAAAAAAAAAAACAATTTGCTGCAACTTTTTGTTTGGAGAATTATTATTTAAGGTTCAGTCATAGTGAAAAGCATCGAAGCTTATTATATAGATTTTCATACTTTGCACACGTACACATGTTTATACTCGTATAAGGTGCGTTTCATAACTACAGCACAAATCGATGCGTTCGAATAATTACTCTACAATTTCAATTGTGCTCACTAAATGACTACTCTTTTAATGCGGAAATGTTTACATGTTAATTTTCTTTTAATTTTGTTCTTTTATTGCACATGTTTTGCCTCTCTATTCTATTTACCATTATTAAATTCAGTTGCGGTCAATAAATGCGGATTCGCAAGAAGATACTTTGTCGCTCAGTTTTAGGCTGACGTCAGAGAGCGCGATCGTATCGATAGGTTACGTGAAGCGATAATATCTCGTGCTATGAGCAATGCTAGAAGATGTCAGAGTGAAAGCCATAAGTAGTGCTAAAAAATCCTGTTATAAGGGAAATATGCTCAGAAATTTTACATAATCAACAAAGTTAAGCAAATAAGAATCGAGAACAAGAAAGAAAAGTCAAGCGACAAAACAGTTTCGAAAATGCTTTCTCGCTTCGATATTGCTTTATAGCTTGAACTTCTTTCCGTTTCGCTTGCACTCTGACACCTTTTAAGTGATCACATAAGAAAGTACAGTGCAGTGCTTTGCAGCGTGATATAGCACCGTGTTATCCTATCGCTTCCAGCGCGCACTGTGAAATCAGCCTTAGGCAGCAAATCGTTTGTTTGCGATATCGCGCAAACCTTCGTCTCCGGATCGCTTGCGGAATCTTCGCACGAAGAATATTTAGGTTTCATTTCAAAAATGTTCCTGGATTAAAACGTGGCCGCTTTTCGCTTAAAAAGACGAATCTAGGGAAGGTCTAGAAAGCATCGTAGAGATCGTGGCGCAGAACAATCGGAGGCACATGATATATAAGTTAAATGCTTGGTCTCGCATGCTTTCGAAACGAACGGAGGTATATAACGAACGGTGTCAACGTTTGTGCAACATCTGATTACTGGGTTCGGCGTTTTAAAAGTGGTGATTTTGACACCAGTGTCAAACAATCCGAAGGAAAACCAGCAAAGTTTGAAATCGCTGAGATGGAAGCGTTTTTGCACCAAGATTCACAACAAACTCAAGAGAAGCTCGCTGAAAACTTGGGAGGGACTCAACAAGCGGTTCAAAACGTTCCGTGTAAACTCAAGCCAAGAGACGTTGAACGCTGTTTTTCACAATTGCTCCAACCAATACTGGGGAACATTACCAACAACAATTGATTCATTTGAGCCGAACATTGAAGCTCAAATGCCCCATCTGTCAAAAGACATGACCAAGTAATCTTTCAGCACGACAACGCTCAGCCACATGTTTGCAAAAGTCGTCAAGAAAACGTTGGAGGCTCCTCAATAGGATCTTCTATTCTCCTCGCCGTATTTACCTGACATTGCTCCATCCGACTAACATATATTCCGGTCGATGACTCATGCCGTGACCGAGCAGCACTTCACTTCTTACGAAGCCAAAAATTGGGTCGATTCTTGGACCACCTCAAAAGGCGAGACATTTTTTGCATACGTAATTCGTATGCTGCCTGAAATATGGGAAAAACTCGTAGCTAACAAAGGACAATAGTTTGAATAAAATACATCATTGTACATTCAAGGTAACAAAAAGGTTTTAGCACACTCGATATTTCAAGTCAACGTTTGACTTTCGAATACATTTTAGTAAACCAAATTGCCTGTGCTTTCAAGAATTTCTTCATTTGTTTCATTAAAGAGTGGGAGTATATTTTTGGTTTCGTTTGTTTTTTTCTCATCATTTTTCCATATCCAATTATAACTTATTTTTATTTTTATCACTTTACTTTATGTACGCCTACGGGCTTGTAAAATAAAACTGAATTACTTCATTAAGCGCCTGGCAATCTTTTTTTCGGGCCTTTTCATTCAGCGTTTCGTGTTGTGTGTATTTTTTAAATAATTGTCACAATTATTTTGAGCAATTTAACACTTTTGCTTGACGGCTGTGTTGATGCACGTTTGTCGATTGTTTGTTTGTTTGTTTGCTCAGTCGGTCGTTGGAATGGTGTGTCCTGTCACTTCACTTTAGCCTTCCACGGCGGTGCTTATGCGCGCAAACGATGTCATTTATATGCCAGCAGGATAAGCACTTAATGCAAAATTACACGCACTCAACGACAACATGATGAACATGACGAACAGGATGCAGAGGCAGTCAGGCGGTATCAGGCAGAAATATTCAATTAAACCTTTCGTGCGTTGACAGCGTGTTATTAATCTTTGCGCATTTATTTGACAGATTTTTGGCAATTTTTTGCGTTCTTCTTGCCATTTTCGCTTAAATTTGATTTAATTAATTTTTTCTATTTTGCTTTCTCCCTTTATTTAAGCAATGCTTGACTTAATTAGCTGAAATTTTATAGCTACTTCATTTATATTTTTTGGTTTTATTCAATTAGTGGAATTGCCAATTGAAGTTTCCGATTTGTGTTGAATTTTCATTCACAGCGTTTTAGAAATTGACTGCTAACGTAATATAAAAATTATTTTAATACTCTTTACAAATAGTTTGAAGAGGGTATTATCAGTTTGTCGGAAACGAAACTTTTTGTTACTTTTGTACCGGTGCAGCACCTAGAGATCCTTTACCGTGAGTTTAGCTTATCTGAATTATCTCTTTTTTTCTCTCAGACAGACATACTGTCGGCTGGATATGGGTCTCCGATGATTTCTCGGTTATCTAACAACATACATCTGAACTAATGTGGTTCATAATAAATTTTGGAAAGTTAATATTTTAAGGGATAATTTGTTCAGAGATTGGACAAATTTTGATATATTATAGGTACTTTTCTGTAAAAATACTATAAGCTGGGATACAGCATCGCAAATATCAGATTGTACAATTTTTGATATATACAATTGGTGTGTGTTATAACTTTTATAAAAATTATATTTGGAAGTTTTTCCGTATGCATTCATAGATACACTACACGCAACTTGCATAGGACACCCCTCTAAGTCTGTTTTAGTTTTTTTTTTTTTAATTAATTGTTGTAATTTGACTAGAAAGATTAACAAAAAATTATTAAGCAAAAACCGGTCAAATTCGGAGTTCTTATTTTGCGACACTTGAATAGAACATGCATTTATATTGATAGTATCTTTGGCACGTGGACTCATATTTTTCGTTGATCGAACTTTTTTTTGTTAGTTTCGACTATTTAGGCGACTTAAATTTAGAAAAGCGTCAAATTCTCACGACACTTTGGCAAAAATCATAGAAAATGTGGTATGCAGGCAATCGTGTTATTTCGAATGGTAAGCATATAAAAGGACTAAATATCAAGAAAAAGCCACCCCTTAACACGGTTCGAAAAGCATCACGCATCACTTTTTGTCGCCCATATGTGTACTGGCCTTTGGAGTGGCATTGCGTGGCCTTCGCAGATGAAAAAGACATTAATTTGGAAGGCCACGATGGCTATAGCTACTATTTCCATGACCTCCGCAAAGATAATCATCATTTGGACCGTCTGCATAGCACAGTTGGAAGTGTGATGGTGTGGAGCCTATTTCGTATTATGGTACTTGAAAATTACAATTTACGTCAACCACAATGAATGCGTCTTTTATAATGTCATATTGAAATAGGCCTTTCCATACTTTTATAATCTTCTTGTACCTCTTCTGTGGATTTATCAACATGATACTGCGAAAATACATACAGCCCGGATTGTTAAAACGTATATAGATAGCCAAAATGTGCCGCTCATGTTTGTTTGATTTTCCATTATTTCCCTTGGTTGTTAATACAAGCAAAGGCGAAAGAGCTATAAAGCTAAGACGATCACGTAGGGGGTGTTTGACATAGGTAGTAGAAAATAATAGTAATTTTGAATATTTATCAAGACAAAATGTTAACATTAGTGAAACCGAATGTTTTAAACCCTTCACACCAAAGTTTCAAAACGTTTAAAGTTACACTTGTATATTCCAAACATGGAAATAAACTTATGACTTGTAACTACAAAAACCAAAAAGAAGCTGATCCGTTTGAATAGTGGTATCTCTAAAAGTAACAGGGACGTGCCATTTGATAAATATGTCATTTATACCACAAGAAGCCACTATGTCAAATTTCCGGTTAATATTAGGTTAGGTTACGCCAGCTGACCATTAGATAGAGATCACACTTAGAACAATATGCTTTTAAGTGAGAAGTTAGCATTAATAGTTATAAATAACTTTTTCATGCAAAACTTTAAAGTGATCGGTGGGTTTATTCGTATGTTGATATGCCTGCTCTACGGCATGCCTGGTTTCAGCTAGATATCTTAAAAATAATAAAAAAATCGAAATTATATTTAGACAGACAGACTCCAGAGTCTCGATAACATGACGAACACTCAACAACATATTACAATAAATCTCAACAATACAAATGTATATTTTTCATTTGTCTTTCGTCAATAAAATGATATCAGACGTTTTGTGAGTTGCAAATAGGCATTCGTCATTTGATTTATATCTCGTCAAGAGCTTTTTTTTTTTTTTTGTATTGATCCAATTGATTTACCCAGTCTTTTTTTCTCTCTGTCTGTCTGTCTGTGTGTGTGCTATACACTTTTAGTAATCACACACTTTGTGGATTTTCGGCTGAAACTAGGTATGGAGACATCTTTGTTATGCCACGTCACCAGTTTTTGTATGATACAGTTATTTTAAGTATCAAAAGTATCCATCATTATCTTTTGTCATATTTAGTCTATATCGGGCAGCATAAAGGCCCTACGCAGACCATAAACCAGATACTCTATGTGTACATATATGGTAACGATAGCTATTGCAAGTTAAATATTGTGTGTAAGGCATTAATGTTGCGCGGTTACAGCAAAGCCCTTTCCTTGATTTGAAACTCTCCTTCAATCAAATGTATTATATCTATCTTTGTATTGTAGATTATTTTATTGTTGGGCATTTGTTTTAATTTTTTTCGTGGAATTTGAATGCTGCAAAATTTTGATGTATCTATTTTTATATAAATAAATTAAATCATTTTTTTTTCTTTGTCTCTCTTGGAACAAATTTTTCTTTTGATCATATTTTCATAATATGGTTTTCGTTGCGGTTGGGTGCTAATAAAAATTTGTGTGTTTTGGCAACGCAAAATTCATTTATTTGAATGAACACAGGACGCTGATATTCATGCTGTGGATGCTGATGATGTTGCTGACGATGATGATGAGTGAATGGTCAGCACAGAACAGAACGCAGAGGTTGCTGTTGTTGACGATTGTGGCGCAGTACATATAAGTGTGCAAGGATACAGGGCACGCGCGGCGACCAATGTGTACTGTGTACGATTTTTGTTCATTTTATACATACATATTTCGTTTTTTTTTTAGGGTTTTTGGTCATGTTTCTGCGTTTATTTGCATTTTAAATGAAAATGCGCAAAATTTGTTTAGTTGGCTTGACTGCACTGAGTTTGGTTGAGTTGAGTGAGTGACTGCAGCAAAAGTGCATCTTTGTTTTTATTTTTCTATTTATTTCACTTTTTTTTTAGCTTTGTTTTTCAACTTTTATGCCATTCGCTTGTTTTTGCTGAACCGCTCTTAAGTGGTTTGAATGTCGAGAATTTATTTTTATTTTATTTTTCTGTTCTTTCTGGCTCTGCAAAATGCTTTGTATTTAACTTTTTTTATTTTACTCGTAATTTGTGCTGTTTTTTCTAAAGGATTTTCCAGGCATTTTACTTGTTCCGAAAATATATTTTCATATTTTTGCGTTGGAAAAGTTTTTATTATTTAAGTTTAAAGAAAATATTTTATTCGAGGGTACTCTGAAATGTATTTAACAATGTCCCGGAATGAAAAAATTTAAGGGCACTTTCTTTTTAAAATTTTGTATTCCTGATATCTTATAAGCAATCATATTTTTCAATATATTTCTATATTTCAATGTAACGTTATGCTCAAACTCTGCAATTTATACCTTCAAAGTAGCGCGTCACTATTTTCGGTTGTACTGGATGCTTATATCTTTTGATTTGTTGGCTGATCTGAACGATAAATTGAGGTCCAGTTTTAGAGTGGTCAGTTAAATTCGAGTTAATTGCGAGCTAGATTGAACTCGAGTTAACTATCAATTGCTTTTTTTTATTGTAACAAGAATAGTTCAAAATAAATAAGAAACTTGATAGTTATCCCTCGTGTAACTCTACTTGAAAATAACTAGCCATTGTGAAACTGAACTTAGAAGAATAATAGTAGTAACTGGCACAATTTCGTTCCAGCATCATAAAACTAGTTGTAAATTACAAGCACATGTGTTTGTATATATAAATAAACTAGTGTAGCCGGCGTGGGTTTATATGATCGATGTTTCTTTTTCTTTTTGTGGTTATACTCTTTTATATAGTATGTAACAATTCCATCTCCCACGGCAAATTGGGTTAAATAGAGGCTACCCCATAAATGAGGCGGTACACGCCCATTAGTACATGAGTTTGAGGCGTCCATCTACAAAATGCCACCATATCGAATTTCAATTTGATATTGACGCTTATCATACAAATGCATAAAACTGAGCTGTGGGTTTGTATGGGACTACTGTAAAAAAGTGGGCGGAACACGCCTATTTGTATGTGTATGTGCAGCGGTTGTCCATTTCAATTCATCAAATCGAATTTCAAGCTAATATTGATTTAAATAAATAATTTTTTTCATAAAAAACATAAAAACTGGAATAGCTAACACAAAAATCCACCACACACTTTTTGGATGTTGCATAAAAACATTGTTTATTACAGTCAATATAAACTTAAAATTCGAAATTATGGCTTATATTGGACAGAAGCTTCACATACGGTTTGTTCGGTTATATTTAGATCTAAAAATAACCGAACAAAATACACATGGTCTATACAATTTAAAAATGATGGATGACCTGGACGATCCGCAGCATCTAATCGTGCTGAGTTAGTGGAAAAAAGTAAGTGAAATAATCGCTATCTATGCAAATTTCACTGTGAGAATGCTGGCAGAAGAATTAAATTCAACTTATTGTATAATCTACAAAATATTAACTGAAGATTTTGGTAAAAGAAAGGTGTGTGGTCGTTTTGTTCTCACATCAGTTAAATGATGATCAAAAGATAACTCGCGTAGTCAATGAATTTTTGATGAAAAAACAGATTTGTTTCAACGGCCACCCTCCGTATTCACCTGATCTATCACCGTGCGATTATTTTCTTTACCCAAAAATGAAAACTGCAATGCAAGGAGCTTCTTACGATGACATTCCAGCCATACAAGCAGACGTGATACCGGTGCTAAAGAACATCCCAAAAAATTGAGTTTAAAAAGTCTATGGATAAAGTGGTTGAGCTTTCCAACAGTTGTATTGAGTTAAATGGATTGTATTTTGAATAAATATTAGCTTTGAAACCTAATACCGTGCTTTTTTATTTTGTAATTAAAAAGTTCGGTTATTTTTAGATCACGCCATTTATGTATTAATAGGCTTGTTCCACCGATTTTTAAGAGGGAGTACCCTCAAAAGCCAATTGTTATTTTTGTAGGTAATGTGTTCCATAAAAATGGAGTGAAGGCTTAAAATTATCACTATAGCATTAAAAGAGAGTATTTTGTTGTCTTGTTTTGAGTCTTTTGAGGAGTATTGAAGTTACGTCACTACCGAAGCTAACGTGTTGTTTATCTTACATAATAATTCCATTTGATTTTGCTTTTACAAAACCACTGGCTCTAGTTTCAAAACCACCAGCGTTGTAGAGTACTAAAGAAACCAATACTTATCATGCATCTCTCGTATTTTTAGTTCTTTGACGTCGCTAAGAGAATTTTTCTATATAATTTAGTGGAAATAAAAAGCTTTGTACATTTTGAGGCGCGTGCTTCGAAAATCCGCTCAAAATCAAATTTGAATAAAAAGCAGTCAGTCATTTATTATTATTTTATTTTAACAAATCAAAGCAGCTGGCCAGCATACATTCAATACTCTTCTGCGCTACAACTCACTGCTTACTTAACATTATCGCACTTGACAAATAATATTTTATATTATTTTATTTGTTAAGCAAATGCTTTGCAAAATAAAGTAGACACAAAAACGGCTCTGAATCAAAACTCACACAACACTCAGCATAATCTCAAACAGAAATGCTGCACAGAGTCTATCAGAACCCCAACTCATGGCTTACAGGAAGACAAACTCAAACCATTCATTAGCTGCCAAATAGCATAAACTTTAGCGTTTTGTATGCACATAAAAAGGACGAGAAATTTTAACTGTGGGTGGAAGTGGGGCGTGGGGGGGGGTGTTTGCGGACGGATGTGAAAATTTAAGCCAAGGGCAATTTTTCAAACAGCGCAAAACTTTGAATGACGCGCGTCGTGCGATAAACTTCTTTCGTTACTCGAAGTTATTGAGGCGCAAACAGTGAAAAATTCAACAAAAGGCAGCAGGAGATGCAGCTCTTTTATATAGACTTAACAAGGAAGAAGTAACAGCATTGTGGCCGGAGTACTGAAGGCAATACGCCTCAGTGGCAGCAAGATGTCACACGCCTCAATAGATACGATAGCAGATAGTCCTGGAGGAACTCAAACATACAGATAGACAGACAGACATACAAACAGGCAGACAGACGGACAGAAAGTTGGAGCGGCAGAGACTGAGACTGGCAGTACGCTTATTGCGTATGATGATAAACTTTTCTAATTGTCAGTTTCAGAAAGTGACAAACGACAGAAATTATGTTATCTTATCAAAGTTTAAGAGAGTTGGTTTTTTTCGTTTTTTTTTTTTTGTTGTAGCATGTTGGTTGACAGTAGCAGAGTGCACGTTTATAAACGTTACAGATACACAGATACAGATACTTTTGCTATATAAAGTATCTTTCTATTGAAAGAGTGAGGTTACAACAGTTATATTGCATGCGAAATTAAAGCAAATTATCTTCAAGTTTTGTGTGTTCATTTTGGCTTACAAGTTTTGTATTGCGGCGTGTATTTAGATACATAGGAGTATACTACATCTCGTTGCCTGAGTATTTAAATATCTACACACAGAAAAAAAATCGTAGTAAATCTAACTATTTCCTTTCGTAATTATTATTTTACAAACTTCTGTGTTTACTTTTGTAGTTGTTCACAATATTTTAACAAAGAAATCCTTAAATAAAAGGTGTGTGTCACTGCAGTGTCTTTAGAACTTCAGACGGTGTGGTTATTGTGAGATGTGAAGAGCAAACATGTTTTGCAAGTACTTCTTGAAGTATTTACATTGTGGATGCGCCTTGACGATGGCAGTGTCAATGTATAGCAGTGAAAATGTATGGGGCATACTAGCTGGGCGTTTTTAAGCCAAAAACATAAAGTATAATTCTTACGGAAAGATACTGCTATTTTGAAAGAATGGAAAAAAACTCGCCCAAAGCCTTCTGTCCAACTTAATAAATTCTATACATGAAGTAGTGGTTATTCGAGGTGGCAAAAGGGCATAGAAGACCTATTTAATATATAATTAATTTTGAAAGATTACCCCAACGATTTTTTGTTATACCAGTATGCTGAGAAAACCAAGTGTAGGTTTGTTAGCATTTAAAACTGAATTTTCTCCTTTTTATATCATTCAAACATAATGTGAAATGCTATTATCAGTTTGAGTGAAAGTTTGTAACGCATTAAAGGAGCTATCGTAGACCCCATAAAGTATATATATATTCTCGGTCAGCTCGATGGGAAGAGTTGATCTAGCCATGTCCGCCTGTCTGTCCGTGTATACGTTATTGTGCATTTTTTATGCTATCCAGTTGAAAATTGGCGCATACACTTCTTTTTATTGCAGTTTAATAGAGTATCAAGGTTGACCCACCACGCCCACTTTTTGGGGTAGCCTCCATACAAGCCCACCGCCCACTTTTGACTTTTTGTAAGAAAAACTTTTTTATTGTAGTCAATATCAACTTAATAATTAATATGGTAGTTTCTAATGGATGGACGCTTCACATGTACACTAATGGACAGGACCCAACCACTGTTTGGGGTAGCTTCTATATAAACCTACTGCCCGCTTTTGTGGTTTTGTATGAAAATCTTCTTTATTAAACTAAATATTAGGTTGAAATTCGATGTGGTGCCTTTTTCATATACATATATGATAAATCCTTTTTTTTTTTTTTGAGGTAGTCCTATACAAACTCAGAGCTCACCTTTATGCAGTTATTTGAACAACGTCAATATCAACCTGAAATTCGATATGGTACCATCTTATAGATGGTCGCTTCACACCATCTACTGCTGTGAATAGTAGTTGAGCTTTGGTTCAACCGAAGTTAGCGTTTTTTCTTGTTTTAATATAACTTTAAAACCCGTAAACATTTTTAATAACACAATATTAAAAACAATGTTACTTCAATAGGAGTTCTTCAAAAAGTACGTTTTTTAGTTATAAGTTTATTCAAATAAACAAATATGAAAAAACCAAGTATGCCGTATAGTTTATTACAGACCTTATAAGAGCTAAAGACTTCAAACTTGGACAGTTGGATTTTCATTATCCATACGTAGATGTGTTATTTTTTTGTTTTAATTGTTTTTACAATGCGTTTTTTCTCTGGGTGTAACTTAATGCGTCATATGTTCACATTCACATTAGCTACACTTCGTTTTATTCTGTGTATTTAAGCAGCGCATAGATATTATTTACATTACAAAGCATGGAATGCCTTTTGGGCGTAAATTGAGTTATGCGAAATTGACTTTTGCCAGTCAAGCGAGTGCTGGGAGAGCAAACGCTTCAATGAATGTGGGAATGATTGAAGCAGTAAGCGAAATTTAGCTAGTAGCAGACAACATCATTCAACCTGTCATGCATTCAGCTTTGGCTTCGCATTTACTTTACATGACTTGCTTCGGCTTGGTTTGGCTTGGTGAATTGGCTTCGTTTCCTAACCGTTTAAGGCTTGCATGTATTCATTTATTTAGTCTACTTGTTTTCATTTCATTGGGAACGTTTTTTGCCCTCTTTCATTCAATGCAAACTCGAATCCATGTGTACGTATGTGCGCGCCTACACCTGCTGCAGTTCTCAGCATAAGCTATTCGTATGTCTTTACACCCTTGCTCCTTTGTAGTAGAGTGATATGCACAAAATTTTACTGACAGAAACTGAGTTTTTTCCTTTGACACAACAGTTGAATATAATGTACGGATATCTGGAATTTCAGCTTTTAAATATTGTGACTTGGTGCACTTAGTAAGATATCTGGAGTTGTATAACAAAAAACATTGAAGTCGACTGACGAAAAGTTTGAAGAATTTATTAAAATTTTCCAAAACATTTCTACGCTAAGGGTTTAAAATTGAGCAAGGTATCGGCAATATTTTGATTAAAATTAATATTTAATTTATTAAATGAAAAATGTTGTGTTTGGCAAACGTGGCGATTCATAAATTCTTTAACCAGTCAAGACACAAATGAAGCACCGGACAAGATCCCCCTTTGCTAACGACCCCCAAGCGATTAAAGAACCATGATTTATGTATATACACCTGGAATGTTGGGAGCCTCCATAGGGAAGGTGCATATATCCAGCTGGTTGATGTCCTTGACAAAAATAAGGCTGACGTCTCTGATGGATAGAACAGGGTTGCTTTAAAAATACATACATCTACTTTATTACACAAGCAAGGAAACACGAATTTGGATGCGGTTTCGTGGCTAGTAGGTAACTACGTGGTCGCAACTGCCGCAAAAAATAGTCTTCACGACATAATCACATTCGCTGCTGGTCGGAACATGGTTTTCAGTAGCACCAGATTTCCACAGGTCAAGCGTCTAACCGAAGGTTTTCAGCACGGAGTATCTTTCTGCAAAGGCAATCGAGAAGTCACGTCTCTAGCCTACTTAGAGGTGCTGAAGGGAATAATGCCGCCGAAAGGTACATCTAGAACCACTAGTTGATGATGACTCTCTTGTAAAGCCATCGCACCCCATCGAGATCGACTCGATGCTTCCAGCTGAGTTATTCAAGACCGGTGGCGTAGAGTTGAGGTGTATGCACGACCAACTCTTATGCAAAATATATTCCGATGCATGCATGTCCTACGATTGGAATTTTAGTGTTCTTTGTTCTATCTTCATTAAAGAAGACCCAGCTGTTTGCACCAACTTCTGTGGAATAAGTCTCCGTTCATTCAAATATAAAATATTGTTCCAATGTGTAAACGGCTGGATTCACACACGGATCAAAAAGGTCGATCAGTGCCTAAATTTTCACTCAATGACAAATCCTGGATAAAACCCGTGAGTACATCAAAGACACTCACCACCTATTTGTCAATTATAATGCCGCTTTCGACAGGCTCACTATTGGTAACTTTCTTCATTGCGCTCGTCAATATTTAAGCAAAACGCTTATAATACAGGGTAGGCAGCATAACTTACTTTTTTTCTAAACGCAATAAAACCCATTATATGAATCAGATTTTGTTATATTTTTTTTGTAATAATGTGGTTTCAATATCTAATTTTGTTTTACACAGTTTTGAAAATCATATTAGGCAGGTGAGACTCCCCATTATCCAACCACTGTAGCAGCCGTTTATCATGACCCTAATCAGCATATCAGTGGTTAAGTTGGAAAAAGAAAAATCGCATGGCGCCAAATCAGTGGACCGGGTTGTTCACTCTAAATAGCCCCTTATTGCTATGAGCCGCTCCGGGAAGTGTTCCCTCAAAACAGTCATCGATGCTCTTGAACTTTGAGCCGTTGCTTCGCCCTGTTCATACCGAATGTCTCATAAGTCCGATAAACCAAGTTGTGGAAAAAATTCCATACGGGTCTGGCTTCATTGTAACTGTGACCTCGTTTTCTTCAAAACCCACAGTCCAATAATCCCAGCTGAGGAAATTTATTATTTATTTATTTTTATTTAAATTACTAGTTTCAGAAGATATTACATCTTTTAAATTATTACACTAGTCACAACATATTGGATACATTTGTTTAAAATTATTATTAACTGTTTCATATTTAAAATACTATGAATTTCATCAAAAGTGAACTAATAGAGTTCTCAAGTATCTACATTTCCGCTAAAGGGTACCGATATCATGTATAAAATTTGCTTACAATACAAACAAGGTTCCTTAGGCGAGAGATCACTATACACAATTTGAACTAAAACTTTTTAGAACTTTACTCAAATGGTATTGAAGCTTTGGTTATTCTGAAGCTTTTTACAAAGACACAGAACCCTTATGTATTATTACTGATCTATAGGTAAACGCAGATTTGTGTATTTGACAACAAAGCTATCCAAATTAAATTCACTTGTAGCAATTACAAATCATAAATGGTATATTTCGAAACAAAATTGCCAATGAGAGATGTACAAAATTAATAATTCAAATAATACGTAATTCGCATGTGTAGATAAATCCAAAAACGATTTTATGCTAATATCCATACACAACATAAACGCCATCCAACGTGCGTCCGTATCGAGAGCGTCATGCTGCGCATAAATGCCAAGTAATTGCGCGCAATAATAAAATTAATCAAAAAAGGAAAATTTACGCTAAATTAGGCAAAAGCAGGCGTACAAGAAGTGTGTGGCATACGGCGGGGTGGCGGAGTTGGAGTTGTTGAATGGCAAACCGCGGAAATAATATGGCGAACAATGACGGCAAAGAAGCAATGCTAATCAATTATGAATCAATCGCAAAACGAATGCGAGACAGCAAAAAAAAAAAAAATGAAATAAAATAAAATGAAATGAAAGAACAAAACGAAACGAATGAAATACAAATGGCAACAATAAACGCGAAATGCGTACGAGAAGCAAACAGGCGAATGGAAATGGAAGTGACTCAGACCAAATCGCCGATGCCGCCGATGCCAAACGATGACGAAAAAGGACAAATGAATGAACGTAAAGAGAAATTGTACAATTGTGCGGAAAAAAACGTACATATGTCGTCATTACGCGAACATTGTGTTTGTTTTAATCAGTAGGCAACGAGCAAAGTTTTGTAGAAGCTGCTCCAGTTTCTGGCTCACTGGCTGACTGACTGACTGACTGGGTGGCAAATAGGATTTGAATTGATGCTAAACTTGGCATAGAATTGTAAGAAGAAATGTAAAAAAAATAAAAGTTCGATCAAGGAAAACGCGGCGTGTATATGTAAAAGAAAAAAAAAAAAAAAAATGGATTACAAAATCACTGCGCAAACCAAATCGAACGCAAAAACATAAGCAACAACAATACAAAGCCAAGGCAAAATGACGGCCATGTTTTCAGTTGTTTCGCCATTTTTTGTTTTTAAAATTCACTATCTCTTTCTTTCTTTCCTTCTCTCTTTCTTTCTTAACATTTTACCGTGCAGAGCGAAAAATCACAACAAAACGCGTAATGCCGGCAATAACGAAGCGTAGAGCGAGAAGGTTAGAGTGCGTGCAAAAGAGATAGTACGTGCAAACAAGTCACTTGATGTGAGTGGAGTGAAAGAGTGCACGCTACAAAAAAGAGCGAGGCTGAGGCTACATTGGCAAACAAAGGCATGACAAACAATCAGCAATCATGCCAAAATTTGTTTTTTATTTTTGTGGCGCGTTGGCAAAAGTTATAGCCACACGCATACATTCCAACATACATACATACATGCATGCACAAAAATGTACTAAATACGAGGGAGCTATTAAAAGTGCGATAAGTTGTATTTGTAAAAGAGATTGACAATTGTTTATAATTTTCTAATATAATCACACCCTCTTAAACACAAGATATTCGCTTGATTTTTTTTCTTGTTGGGAAGAATAAGAAGAGGATCACAGACCATCGCAATTTTTTTTCTAAAGCATTTCGTCTAAGGTAGGTAAAACCCAGGTAATGCCCTTTCCCAATCTCAAAAACTCACTCTCACAAATCTCTCATTCTCTCTATCAGCTCTCTCAAATTGCTATAGCTGCTACCTATTTTGTTTCTTTCCATTCCATTGGTTTCAGTTGGAAGAATAGAAAAAAAATATTCTCTATCTCTGTCGTGCTATAGAGGGCGACTCACATTGTAGAGCATGTCAATCGAGTAGCTCGGCGTTAGGCTCGAAACTGTTGTGGGCGCACTTCCAAACATGTTGGTGAGCACCATTTAGTTGGTAAGCAACATTTAGATTTAACGAATTCAAATTGTTGTTTCTCTTTAGCATCAAGCAGCGGACAGCGTTTTCTTACAGCCGAAAGCATTTTCTGGATAATCCTGTGTTATGGATATTTTTATTATTGGGCACATTAAAGACAAAAGTTCGAATTTCGACCATAGGAGAACTCTAGGTTCATAATTATACCATGTACCAATAGAGTAAAAGCCTATATTAAGTTCATGCAAATGTATGCAACAGCCAAAAGGAGGCGTGACGAATCTTATAAAGCTTACGTATACTTGATCAGCGTAAAAAGTTGAGTTGATATAGACAGGTCCGTCTGGCTATTCATCGGACCGCCTTTTTGCTAAGCATGGTTGTACAGAGCAACTGCATCGTGTGGTCCAAGGTGCACTTGAGGTGATTGAGTACAAGCAATACTGCTCCACTGTATTATTAGATGTGAAGCAGGCATTTGACAGAGTGTGGCTGGATCCCATAAAATTAAACTAGTACTACCGACAGCTCAGTTTGTAATGGTGAAATCATATCTTTGTGCAAGTTGCAGATGCTAAATCGTCAGTACGTGATTCATTCAGGCGTTGCCCAAGGCAGTGTTCTTGGACTACTCGATATATATAGCTGACATGCAAACTAGGGACGATGATCGCAGTTGGGTAAAATTGCACTTTTCGAGTGGACCTCTAATCTTCTTGTAATATGTACAAGGTGCATGGTAAATATTAGTACCAAATCTCTTCGATCTGAGTGAAATAGTGCGGAGTTAACGCTATTTAGTACCTGAGGCTTCCCGGACAACGGAAAAACGGTGCATGGGAAAAACGGTGGTGCAAGGTTGTTTTTGTTGATGCAATGTGGATTTTGGTGGTACACGGAAAAAACGGTTCTGTCAGCGTCTCGACAATTTTAAGTACATTTTTTTTGTCTTGCGGGTTTTGATAGTGGAATTGTATTATGATATAAACAGCAACTGCAAGGAATGTGATCGTTGATCTTGATGATTTTTCATCTCATAATTTTTTTTTTTCAATCACTAATTAAACATGCAAGATAAGTGGTTGAAGTTGAAACATAGTTTCTAATCTACATTTTAACGTTTTTTCTGAAGTCTGAATTTAATTACCTTTAAACTACAAGCATTTCGTTAAAATTTTTTGATTTGTAAAAATCTAATCAAATATAACCAACATACCTAACTTTTGCTTGCACCCTCGTACATACATAAATGCACACAATTGTGATATACAGAAACATACACACACACATGGTTACACTCTAGCGGCAGACTTGGCGGCAGACAGTAAACCAGTCTGTGAATGATGTTGTGATTGCCTCTTTATTTCACTGTTGAATGGAATGATTGAAGTGTAGTGTGCATACTCACTCGTATTATGTACCCGAGCTTACTCTAAGTCTGTGTTACTCCTAATACAACACAAATTCGCTAAAGTTTCATCTAATTTGCTTAAGCAATGCACCTCTACAGTCGCTTATTCATTTACTGCTGCGATTTGGTTTTATTTTTTTTTTTAATTCGCCTCACATTACTTGGCAAGTTTTGCGAAATTACGTGAAATCTTACGAAAATGTTATTGTTATCGCTGCAATTTATTGTTACTTATATTAAATAAAATGAGTGCGGAAAATTGAAATACTCTTATATTTTACATTTATAAAAGATTCGCTTCGAACAGTTCAGCGCTTCGCATATTAAATCAGTTGCGTGGCATACATTGCGTATGATTTATGTACGTAATTGATTTGTTGTGGCATTTTGTGGATATACTCATTCCCAATATTCCTTATATTTACAACGTTTTAATTGATTTCGTTGCAGAATGATTTTTAATATTTACATTATGCCTCAATTAATGTGAACTGTTGAAAGGAAATCGGCTTTGAATATTTTTAAACTGACATCATAAAATGTATGGCTGGGAATAGGTCTATTAATTTCATCAAACGGCTGGATGCGGTCGTTTACAAAACTCCACATTAATTGTCATTCACTTGAGAATGCCCAAAAGCAGTTATTTTGGAATCGAGGCATGCAGCTAACGAATGTCAGTCATTCATGTATCTCTTGTGTATCATCTGAACATCTGTGCCGGGGTGAGCAAGTAGTGAGAAGGCAAACATTGGAGTGAATATTATCAATTCAAAAATCCCCCTTGAATGCATGCCCAACGATTGGAATTGTCTCTTTGTTGTAGCTTCATGAAAGGGGACTCCGCTGTCTGTGCAAACTACCGTGGAAGAAGTCTCCTTTCAATCATATACAAAATTATGTTCACATTACTGTGTAAATGGCTGGAGCTATACACAGCTGCACTGATAGAACAGAATCAGTGTAGCTTTAGATCAAAAAGGTTGACCATTGACTAAATTTTCACTTTTTAATAAATCCTGGATAAAACACGCGAATACAACAAGACACCTATTTGGCAATTATAAAGCCGATTTCGATACACTGTCTAAATTTGGCTATCACATACATAAAACTGAGCCCTTTGATGAAAAAAGATTCCAGGCAGGATGATGATTTATCGTGTGACTTTTACAATCTCTTGCTGCAGTCCAACGTACGCCCATACATAAGTGGTCCTACTTGCTACTTGGTTATTACATTGACATCATCGGCACGAATGAACGAATGTAGTACTTGGTGTGCATCGTCGCGTACTGGATCGTCAGTGAGGATGGAGAATTTCAACTTTAATGTTGTAGAAAACCTTGTCTACCTGGAAAAAGAGATAATCAACAACTACAACAAGCAGCATGAGCCTGGAGATTAGGCAAGCAAATTAGAACAATCTCCAGTTTCAGTTTCCCCTTCCATCCATGGCACAAGCATTTGGATGTGCTTCTCAGCTCCATCTCCTTCCTCAAATTTGGCGATTCTTGTTTCAACTATTTATTGGTTGAACATTTTTATTCACTTATGTATGTAGGTCTTCAGCGGGTGAAAAGATGAAAAGCTGAATACGTTAAGTCAGGGGAATATGCGATGGTAGTTTAAAATTTTCCAGCTAATATATCCAAATATATCCCTTCGCCAACATTTTCTATTTGTTTAGAATTGTTCTCCTTAACTGTTTTAGCGCATCACAGTATCGTGTTGTATTAATCGTCTCTCCTTGAGACAGAAATTCGATCAAGATGATCCATTTTCAGTCCCAAAACATGCAGGCCATGATATTTTTTTTTCCAAAATTGACGGTGTGCCGTTACTGTTATGTTTTTTATCTTCAGAAAAGTGGCTCAGTATTTCATCTCCAGTCAGAGTCGAGTTCAGAGAATCCTCGCCTTCCAATTCAAATCGTCCAAGCATCTCACGAGTGCAACCGGATTTACTCATTTCGTCCTGCTCTGTCAGTTATTTAGGGAACCATCTTGCGTACAAATTCCGAAATACCAGTGTTTTTGTAATTGTTTTGTGTAAGATCTGGAGAGTTGTGCAATCATCGTTACTCCGATCGCGATGAACATTCGTTCTTCCTTCATTAAATTCGCGACATCACTCAAACACGCTCGTTCGGTTCATAAACGCTTCGCCGTAAACAGTTTTCATCTGTGAAAAAGTACCAGTAGTTGCTTTTCCTTCCGTAAGCATAATCCTGATGACAGTGCGCATCTCTACAAAGCGAAATTATGAGAGCCGGCGGTTCTCATTGCATTCTCATAAGAATATTTGTTTTTCCTTTAGTTTTCCAATACATTTTATGACAGTTCTCTTTTAAAATACTACTCGTATTATAATTTTTTTATTTAAATTAACGTCTTTGATTGCTTTAAAGTATAAAATAAAGTATTTCTGTGAAATCTATTTTTAAAGCTTTTGCTGTCAATGACATTCTTTGCACTTGCACTCCACAACTACGTTGACTATGGATGAGCTAATGCTACTTAATTACACTTTTGCATTTTTAAAAATAAACTGCAACAAGAAGAAGAACAATAACAGTTCCAGAAGTAGCAAGAACAACAAACTATCTCTGCCTTTGTTTGAAAACAACGCCCTCCCTTTATACCTATTACCACGTTTGCATCCCTGATGCTTACTCATTTGTCTATTAAATGCAGTGTAAACAATAAAAACAACAACAACAACAAAAGGCATATCAAAAAGAGAAAACGTGTAGTCGAACCGAAGTTGTAATGCTCTCTTCAAGCATTTAAAATACGATAGTTTGCACCTAAATAGTCATTCAATGTCCATGCTTAAGAACGATATTTTAGAACTAAAAATGTAGTTGCGCAATGGTCTAGCTTTTAGTATAGTGAGAAAAATGTGAAGCCAAAGCGACTGTATTGACTTCAAAGCAAACTCTTTGAAAAAATTAATATGCGCTTCTTACAAAACGTACAGAGTATACAAAAACAAAAACAACAACAAAAATAAAAACAAGGCACTTACAAAATGTGTCTAAACACTTTACTAACTAATTGCAATGTAAAGTGAGCGAAAGAGACAAGCGAGATATTGATAGAAAAGAAAGAGAGCGTATGATATATGTATGTAGAACACATATGCGAAATGTTCAAAAGAGATGCTCAGCAATGAGAACTAACCAGCATACAGGACCAAGGACATTGCTACTTATTGTATATGCAACTGTGTCGTTGCCATTGATGTTGTTGTTTTTGTTGTTGCCAAAGTGCTTTTGGCACATTTTTTATTTTATTGTCCAAAGCATGCATATATCTATTTCATTCACACTTAAACTCTATAGCTCTTTCTCTTTTTTATATACGGTTTCTTTTCACCATTGCTGTTACTATTTTGTATTTAAGTGTTTTATTTGTTTTATAGTGTGTAGGATAGTTGATGGCGTTGTCGCCAACATCATCCTCAACCAAAAGTGAGCGGTACAAAGGGACAACAACGAGCACAGAATTTTGAATGTAAATTTGTATCTGTTAGTTTGTGTATATGGACATCCGTGTTACAACAACAACAACAACAACAACAACAGAAAAAACCATGTTACACTGCATTGCTCATTGTTGTAAAAGTCTTGAATTTAAATGGCGACACATGTCTGGCATACAATGGCAGCCAAACGAACACTAAGTCAGCTGAGTACACTCATACATACGATACATATAAATGTATCTAGATACAATTTTGTGCTTAGCTAGAATAGTGAAATAGAATAGTAGAAGTGTGCTAATTGGTAGTGTCAAGGTATACAAACTATATAGTTGATTCAAATTTCTACATGTAATTGGGTTTTCAATTACTATATAATAATTTTGCATTTTAATATTAACGCACAATTAAATTTTTAAGAATCTGGAAATTTACGAACGAGCAACGTTTCGAAATTATTACTAACGAATTTCAGAGTCGGTGGTCGCAACTTTAAGAGAGAATACTCCAAATACCAGACCGGCAGTATTGATGAATAAACAAATATTTTTTCCTAAAAATACAAACTCACCTTACTTTTTGCACATACCTCGTTTTGTTCGAATCCTCATCTTCCTCTAAATGGAACTAGCTGCTCATCAACTGTGACATTTTGGCCTGGGTTAAAATTATTTCTCAAATTCAACGTCTCAAATTCAAAACAGCATTTATTGGGGCAAATTTACTACAAGTTTTGTGATCCATACGCTGCGGTTTGTCGTCAAACCGAATAACACTTGTTTTTAATTTTAAACGATAAAGAGACATAGTAGCGCGAAATATCGTACGACCTGTAGTTTCGTCTCAAATTTCTACAACAAAGTCACCTGGAGATCGTAACAGTCCGGCTAAAAAATGAAGTCCAACATAAACTTATGCTCGAAACTCTGTTCGATCAATATGAATCCAGCTTTCGCCCATTGGACGAACTCTTTCTAAGTTTGTCATTTTTTAAATGTTGCTTTCAATGCAGTTGAAAAGCAGGTGAAATACAGATACAGTATTCGTGTATCTTGATATGGCAGATGATTTAGTTCCTAAATTTTTATGTATACCAAAATTTGCGCAAACCGTCATTGAACACAAAAGCTATTAAAATGGTATATTCGCTTGACTCCTTCTACGTTTTTGGAATCGTAATTTTTCATAGTAACAAATTGTTATCTTTTGAAATGAAACAATCCGAACTTGAATCTTCACTGCCTTCAAACGATTCACCGAAAGAGATATCCAACGTGTTTCCACTTGAGGTATGAACATCTGGCTGTGGTTCGTAGTCTCCATTGCTCTAATTTGAAAAGTAATTTTCTTCTTTTGACCACTGATTTGCTAATAACTCTATTTCGTAATCTCGTATAGGTCGATGAAGTGACATTTTTATGAATTTCGTAAAAAAAATAGCGACACTAAAAAAAGTACTTTCACTTTGTGGATTGCATTCCGGAGGTGTGATTGGACCATTTTTTACGGCGATGAAAATGATCGCCGTGTTACGGTCAATAAAGTTCAATATTGTGCCATACTGGAAGACTATTTTTGGCCAGAATTAGAGGGACTTGCTTCTTATGAAACGCTGTCACATGCCTTACAGCTTGTCAAACATTTGATCTATTGACCGTGTAATCTCGAGAAATGGCCACCTCGCTCATGCGGTGGTGTGTATGCCACCAAACCAATAATATTAGAGTAGCGGAGAAACAATATCCAACGCGAAATTACCAACGTTTCGGCCTATATGTGTAGAAGAGTGGAGTGGTGGAAAATTGGCTCCAAAGAGTCATATGAACGAGATAGATTTCCATATTTAAATGTAAAATGTGTACTGCAGTTGGAGTAATGTTCAACCTCAATTATTCTGTGTTCTATTTAACTACAATATTGTTATGTCCTAATTGAAAAACCCTTTATGTCTAATTTGAAGTTGACTTTTACTTTATGCTAAATTTTTAAAATTTTTTTTCGTTCAAATTTTATTTTCACTAAATTAAAATTGAATGCAGAAACTTTTTGCATATAGTAGGCGCCTTAAGCTCTAAGCCTTAAGCCACTAAAAAAGAACAACATTTATTTATTTTAAGTAATAATGGAACAAATAAAAAAACATAATATATAATCAGCAGACTTTCTTCAACAAAGTAATTTTGCAGAAAGCTAAAGGAGACGGCGTCGTCCATCCGCTTGTCGCTTCTCTATTAACTTAGTATCTGGCAGTATTTGTACAGGAAAGCAGTTGAGTGTACTCTACAGCTCAAAACATGAAAGCGCGAAAAAGAGTCTTTTTTTTTCTGTATTACGAAAAAAGGACCACTGCATAATAGCAAGTAAAAATGTTAAAATGATTTCCTGCATTGTGTGCTATATAAAAAAAAAAAAAAGGGATGTACAGGAAACATGACGAAAAAAAACTGCAATACAGCAACAGTTCATTATAAGCCAAAAGTCGACGCCGTCACTACCAGCGCGGCCACCATTGCTATCTTCTGCAATGCTTCTATTCTTTATTTGACGCGAAAAGCTTCATGGAGTTTCTGCTTAAATACAGTACAATAACTTCATTCGTTTCGGTAATAAGCAATTTTTTCTTCCACGAGTATTTTATTCTTCATTATTAAAAAAAAATTTTTTTTTGTTTGGCTTCTGCGCGCATAAAGAAGATTTTTTAGTTGGTTGAAAGAGTTAGTAGCAGACTAATTATAATTTGTTTAAAATTTATTCTGATTATATAATAGAGGTTCAGTAAAATTTTTAATTTTGCTGAATAATTTGTTAACAGTTTTATATTTATAATATAGAAAAATTCATTACAGGACCACATGGCAATTATTTTCAGACCGATTTTGATTCTATTGAAACACGGTGATTCAGAACTTCATATAAGCGAAAGTGTTTGATTCTTATAAATCCTTATTCTTATTATAGATTACGCCGTCTGACACCTTGATAGAGCTCAGAAATGGACCAATAATATCTTTAGTGATCCAAATTTTATATCTGATTGTGGCACGTCATGCATGAATGTCATGACTCAGTTGACTTATGTTAGTGTGTGAGATATATTACATAGCTAATATTTGTATTTCATTTTTGTTTTATTCGTATTTGGTATTATTTGGTATTAAAGTCTCAAACCAAAACAAATTCTTGATTTTTGTGCTCTCAAGGTACTTCATATTTTAAGAGAATTTGTCTGAAAATCAATTGCATGACATTATAGTTTTTCAAGTTGCAGGAATTCATAAATCATTTCATAAAAATGCCATCTAGGCAATCTTCTTCAAAACAATGCTTTGTCCAGAAATGCACTTAAACAGTTGTCTCACCTGGATTAAACACTTTACACATATTACAATCAAGCAATGTTAATGGAAATTACAAGTACTGGCTACTGCACAGAAATAGTTTTAAACAATAGTGTTCCCCTACAAGTTCATTATATGCCTGGAATACTAGTAATGGACTATTTTGAGTTACTCCAAGCCACACAATCCTTCAAATGACATTTGCAGAATAAATTACCAAGAATCATGAGTTTATTCGATAACGAACTCTAAGTAGAGAATCAGACTCACGTATCAAAAATTAAAAACTTCTTTAATATTTTTTATAAAAATTTTTTATAAAAATAACGAACAATAAATTCTGTTCCCAAAAAATGTTTGACTTGATCAGTCATTTTGCATTTTTGGTTTGTCTTTTTGACAGATATAAAGGTCAGACTTGTTTTATTATGCTTGGTGATTTTTTGCTATCGAAAAAATGGTGCAAACTCTTCACAGAAGCGCGAGAAGATGTTAATGACGATGCCCGCTCTCGATCTAAACGGTGAAGTAGTGAAGAAAATTGTTATGGAGAATCGTCGAATCACTATTAGAGAAGTTGCAGACCATGTCGGCATACCAGTTGGCTCATGTCATGCAATTTGTTCGAATATTTTAGGCACGAAAACCCGTGGCGACGAAGTTTTTTCCGAGGTTTCCAAACTTGCTTATTCGTGATTTTTTGTCCAAAAACAACACCGTAATCATGCCTCAGCCACTGTATTCACAGGACTTGGCCCTCATTGACTATTTCCTGTTTCAAAAACTAAAAAGGTCCACGATTGAGGTGTTAAAGGTCTCATAGCTGGAAGAGCTCAAGTCAATATAAAAAATTGCATATCAGAAGTGCTTCGATGATTGGAAATAGTGCTGGCACAAGTGTATTATATCTGATGATATATCTTTACCCCTTTATAACTATTAAAAGGCTCGACCCACCCACTTTTAGGCATATGAGCATACAAAATTACCACCCACGTATAGATTGTTAGATTTTACAAATATTCTTTTTTTTTTATAGCTACTAAATACACAATTTAAAACCTTGTGTGAATGCTATTAAAGTTTTGGTTTCACCGAAGTTCAAATTGTTTCTTGTTAATATTAACTTAAAAATGTGTTTAGTCTACTATCCATGTACACCTTAGTCGTGATTGGGTGGTTAACTCTCGAACTGAAAGCGAATTCACATCGTTAATCGTTTGGCGTCATATTTTGTGATATTCTGTTTATATGCTTTTTTTTTTCTAATTTTGCAGTGCTATTTCAAAACTTCAAACTTCTTGATATCTTCACCCAATTAGATTTATTGTCTTTCCTTGTCTTTCATTGTCTTGAATTTCCCTTACTTTTTCGTGCATTTTAAACTGACTGCTCTAAGAAGGTTTGTGTTTTTTGAGTGTATGTACGATATATACGATATCTTGTATTCATTGGCGTGCTCTGTCACCTAATGAATTTTTACATGCCTGATGAATTTTTACATGTAATTTATCGTTAGATTCGTCTTGCAGAAGTGCTATAGGCTATAGTTGCAGCCGTTTAGGCAAGAGAAATATAAGAAAAATAGTTAAAAAGTACGTCAAATTTCAAAATCTATCTAGCCGTTTAGGCTACAGAGCGTGTCCCGGCATACATCTATCTATTTGTTTCGATAGAAGCTTCACTTCTGTCGGGATTCTCCCGATACCCACTATATTTTATGTTGTAGCCGCATTTATTGTTGTTTTAAAAATTCTTTTTTTTAGAAAGTGAGTCAGTGATAGAGTTTTTTTTTTAGTCATGAAGGTTTTGTATATTCGGTTTCATTAAACATCTTTGAATTTATTTTGAATGTAACAGTTTACTTACTATGGAATCTTATTGTAACTTAAAACAAAAATTGTAATAAATACCATAGAGTTAATAAGAAATTCAATTTACGCACCAAGCATTCCAACGCCAATAAGCCATTGTGTATGTCTAGTCCAAGGAACGCACAATGACGCTGATTTCACAAGGCTTGGTTTGGTTTGCCCTTTCAACTTCTTAGACACTTTTCTCATTATTTTGTAATTTTGTTCAACAGAAATTACACATAATCGCTGTTTCCTTTTGAGATTGCAGCCAGCGAACAAGGATGCAACATTATTGCCTTTGGTGGCATGTTCCCTACTTGCTATTTGCTGCAAGCCTTGTACGTTTTCTATCCTTATGTCGGTCTGGGTGGGAAGACTGTAGAAGTTCTTGCAACAACTTCCGCTTTGCGCATTTTGAGTTTTTGGTTAATTGAAATTCGTTCTTTGTTTTAATGTTGCAACATGGACTAAGACGAGTCTGTGGTAGAAACAAAGCCAACTTTTAGTTGTACTCTACTCGAAGCAAAAAAACAAAGACAAAAAGATTTACTCTCTCTTACTTTTGGCGTTTTGCATTTTCCTTAGCTGCTTTTTCTAGTTTAGTCTGAAAATGGCAGATGAAGTAAACAAAATGAAAAGACAAAGCTACATGCTTCATTTTGTTACATGATTGCTGCAAGTTGCATTCATTTTGTATCTGTTTTCTTTTTCATACTGACTCGATTTTTCTTTGTTTAGTTGTTTTGTTTGCTTTTTGGTTGAGATTTTGCAACTTTTCTTACTTTGTGTGAAAATGGAGTTATCAGTTTGTCGAATGGTTTGAAACGTATTGAAGTATATTGAAGAAAAATCACATTTACATACTATATTAGATAGACAATTGCGCAAACACATCCATTTGGCCGTCGGTTCTTTAAAAATGTTTGCAAAGTCCAACAAGTTGTAAGTTATGGTGAGTTTGGTTTGATATAAGAAACTATCGAACCGACTGTAATGCAACATTGCGTGACTCAACCGTCTCGTTCTAACTTCAGGTGCCGCTCTGTTTGCACTCTACAAGCAATCTAATCCATTTTTGTACCTTTCGGTTCGTTTATTTTCAATTGGCTAAATAGGGAAAATATTTTCTCTATATCAGTACATATACACGTCATTCATTTATACATACTGGAGCACAAACCATCAAATTCTACACTCATACATATTATTGAAATATGAAAAGAGAATAAGAGGGAAGAGAGATATGAAAAAGAGCATACTCAAGCGCATCGCTCGTTTACTCTTACTTTTTGTCTTAAAAGTAATCATTATAAATAATGCAGGAGTGTCATGGAATGCCTCTAAATCAGGCCCGCCGAGAAAGAGAACGGCACATTTTGATGATAACGGTAGAGCCTCTTTAGATTTTGGCCGATGGAGGGGACATCGGCCCACATGTTTTGTTAAATAACGCTAGAAGGATGATGGCGTCAAAGAGGACTGCTATAGTCATACGATAACTGACTTTTTTTGGCCTACAATGTTGTATAGAAGATTTTTTCATCAATATTGAAACGGCTAAGTTTTTGGGCACTCTCAAAATTTAGTCGGGTACCAGTGAGAAACGTCGCACAAGCTCTTCACAATACTCTAGTTGAATGAGAAATTTCTGAAAATTTGTGGTCTCAAACACTGATTTTTAACGAGGTGCTTGGATGAGCTTCTCGGTCAAAAACTCAACAGTCTTGGATGCTGTCATCAGATCTGTGCTCGAAATGTCTTCGAGAAGAAGAATCGTACATGGAAGTCCCATTCCAAACGATTCCTTAACTTATGACACAATATCAAACGATGAATGTGATCAAATCCACATACTTTTTAAAATATTTCCAAAAATTTTGCAATAGTTAGGATTCTTTTTTTTTCGATTAGAAGTTTGAAGACTATTTTCAACCTTAATATCTTCTAAAGCTAGCATTTCTTGTGGTTTTATTTTTTATATTTGAACAAATGTTCCATCTACGTATTTTTATTTGGCTCGATGTCGTCACATTATCTGCATATTTGCTTTGAAAGTTTCTTTTACGTGATTTTCCTAAATTTTGTACTTTATCCTTGCAGTTTTACTTCACAGACAGACTGGCAGACAAACAGCCAGTTGTCTGTAAAATTTTCAAATTTCATTTGTTTAGCTATTAAAAATAAAGTCTCTCTATAGTCTGTTGATTTTAAGCTAAAATGTTCATTCAGTTATTGTTAGCCAAAAGCAAAGTTCATTTGATATCAGCCAAAAAGTTCAAGTGAATATGGTTTCAAAAATAAAAAGAGAGTAATCATTAAATATGCCATATTGAAAAATTTAGCCACTTTCATTCATACAAAATCCGCTTGGATTACATCAAAGTCAATGAGAAAGTCCAGAAGCGCAGTAAAATCCCGAAAAATAAAAACGAAAGCTTTCAGTCTAATGAATTTTTCTGTATTTCACTTGCTTGGAGCACGTACTGAAAGCGAATGTTAGGCGGCAAAAATAGTTACTAGAACATGTATCTACGATATGTACGAGTATCTTGCTAGCATACCATACGTGGGGCAAGCAAAAAGAGCGTCAAAACAATGATTAGTATTCAGGCAAGCTACAATACGAGTAGAAGATGTTCCATACGGGACTTATCACTGCATTTTTGTTGACGTAGTGAGTGATGAGCAAAGTGACAATGTATGACAGTAACAATGCATGAAAACAAAAGCCAACAGAAGCAGCAGCAGCAAAAGCAACATGCTACTCTATATACATATGTATAGGGTGTTTTTTTATAGAGCTTCCATTTTCTTTAACTGTCATACATAAGTCAGATCTGGCAACGCTAAATGATTAGACTAACGCCGGAACAACGCTTGCAAATTGGAAAAATTTATTTCGAAAATCATGTTTCAGTTCAGGAATGTTACTACCTCCGTTTTACGATCCACCCGAGCGACTTATTCAATTACACCATTTACGAGTATACTCTAAATTAGAGGTGGGCGCGGGCCGTGCTTTTTATCGTGACTCATCGTGTCACGTGTGTACGAGTGGTCCAATCCGTGACTATGTATTAAGGGGTCGAAGAAAAGCGGTGTCTGAACTATGACGTCAAATGGCGGTCATAATTGTTTATCGATATTTGACACGTAGTGTCATTTATGTTCTGGAAGATTTGTCATCTTGAATGATTCACGTAGATACAAAGTTAGGAAATTGTGCAAATTTAAATTCTAATTCGATTGTAATATATTCTAAACGTCCAGAATCTGAAAACCCATCAACGAAACACGCGAAAATGATGCCGCTGTAGTTGTCAGTGTTGAAGCCGACCAAAAATACCAGCCGAAATATGCTACAAGGCATCCAATCAATTTTAAAGTTCGTTTATAACTAAGACGTACGATCCGTTTAACATGTTTCATGCGAATTGATGGACGTGATTATATCGCCATTAGTTTTGATTCAAAAATATATGTATGCTATACTGTCAGTTATTCCTCCTTTTATTACGTACATTTCCATAAACGTAGTATAGTCTTATCCAATGTTGGCCGCTTATAAATAATTATTTTTATACTTTCGTGTTGGACCGAGATTTTTCGTGTTTGCGTGTGCTCACGAGGTCGTGTTCTTAATCACTAACATTGTGCTCGTGTTGGGTCGTGTCTGTGGCAAATTTTGATCGTGCCTTCACGTGCAACTTTGTCAATACCTACTTCCGGCTCATGTTGGGCCGTACTCTAAATAATAATACGCTTCCTCAATGACGTTTTACAGTGCGCACCGAAGAAACAATTGCTGCTGCAGGGCGTAGTAATGAGGAGAGCCTAAAATAGTTCCAATTGTTACGCCATCGCGCGTAACAATTGGAAGTATGTACATTCAATTTATGGAATAATTTATGTACATTTCTCAGACTACGACCTTATAAGCTACAGCTGGTGCAAGAAGAATTAACACCGAAGTATCATTGTTTGCGACATAGGTTCGGTCAATGGGCGGAAAATCAACTGGAAGTCAATTCATGTTGTACAATATTATGTACAGTGATGATGCTTTTTTTTCCTCAATGAGCACGTCAATATGCACAATTGCCATATTTGAAATGAAGAAAATTCACGAGAGATTCTCGAGACACTGTTACATCCACAAAAAATCAATGTTTACTGCGCTTTATGAGCCGTTAGAATCATTGGTCCTTACTTCTTCGACTTATTGAAGTAAACATTTGGCGAATGAGGCCTTTCTCGAAATAGATCAGTCAATTGGCCATCGAGATTGTGCGATTTAACGCCTTTGGATTTTTTTGTCTGGGATTGTCGAGATGTGGAAACCATTGCTTTGAAAGTAGTCGAAAATTGGACTTCCCACCAGAAGTCATATTTAAACACTAATATCATGAAATTATCTTTCTAACAAAACCAATTTTCAGTTTAAAATTATGTAATCTCAGTCTTTTAATTCAATTCAATTCAAAGTTCTACACCTCTAAAACACTCCATACTATAGTATACAATACAATTTGTTTTGCCTTGTTGCAACGTTTTGTTGCAAGACAAACTTCATGGCACTCTTAGGAGTCGTCCAGTCATTCTTCTGCAGTATAAGTGTCTGCAGCATATAGAGTTATGTGGTAGCACTTTGTGCTGATTAGAAAACATTTTCAATAATCCTCAGAAACAGTAGAATAGGAAATGCTGCATAGAGCTATTCAGTCATACAATATGGTTGAATGAATGGACTATATGAACGAATGAATTTCGAAGGCACTCTTGTTGCATTTGCTGCATACGTTGGCAGCATTATTGGCACTCAAGAATGCTTCGCTTTCTGTACGAGTGCTGTTTTGTTGGAATGCTCGTATCTAAGGCTATACTATATAGAATACTAAAATTTTTGCAGTCTTCTCGGGTGCTTAAGTTTAACTCTGAGCTTAGTTTAATACGTTTGTGGTTGTTTAGTTCTTGATTTTTGACTTTTCTGCATCAACAATTTTTCAAAATG
This sequence comes from Leucophenga montana, assembly GCA_035044765.1. Lineage (NCBI taxonomy): Eukaryota > Metazoa > Arthropoda > Insecta > Diptera > Drosophilidae > Leucophenga > Leucophenga montana. Next base: position 909,993 of record JAWNNQ010001325.1, on the reverse strand, counting down.
AAAAAAAAAAAAAACAGTAATTGATTTAGAACTACATTTTACATACTTAAAGTCTGCACGTTTAAACGTAATTGCAGATTTTTTTGTTACTTATAAAAATCGTATATCTGAAATGCAGTCATGGTTAATAAATTCGACTTTAGTTATGATAAGTTTTAATGCCAGTAAATATAGCACAAATAAAAACCACTTTAAATAGCTAAAATTAACATAATTTCGGGAGATCTAGAATATTAAAGCACATATCGTCTTTAATTAACAGTCACAGCGTTTGCATGAAACAATCACAAAACCGGCTTATCTGCTACTCTACTAACTCCCTATAATTTAATCAATCATTCACGGCAAACACAATTCAATGTCGATGTGAACGATATGTTGGTTATAAAATGGATTCAGTAATGAGCCAAACTGCTATATTTTGCTAACAGTGAAAACTGCTACTGCTATTTTTAAATAACTGCTGTTTTAAACTGATACTGCAATTTAAAGAGCAAAAAGCATTTCATGATGCTCATTCATGTTGTATATTAATTTTCTGTTAATGCGAACGGTGTTAAGCATCAGTGTATTTAATTGGCTTCTTTTTTATGTGAAATAAGTATCATGGGTTTCGGTTTTTGTGAACAACTACAAACATCTGTGAATAGAATTTGCTTTAATTTCATATTTAAATCTGAGTTCTCTTCGGGCAGTGACAAATACCAGTTTTAAAAAATAACTGCTATTAGCGAACTGTGGTAGCAGTTCGATAGCTGTGAAAAATAGCAGTGAGGTGAAATATAGCACTCCACTAATATGCTGAGTCCTAACCCAATTGACAAAGAAACATATAGCAGTGCACTCAATAACTTGAATAACATCAAACTTAAAAAGTTGACTATTTAAATGTCACAGCTTGCTTCGTATAGTCACTTTGGAGCATGTTGGTGTGTGATTGATGCATCTTTGATCACTGCTTCTTGTTCCACACTTTTTGCCATTACCACAGAGAATTTATTTTCGGTTCAATTTGATTTGAGTACAAGTCCGAAACACGAACCATATCAAAATAAATAGATGAGCAATCTATGTGTTCAGATCTGTGCTTGAAAGCTGTGACACTCTCATTCCAGTCATACAAATTTCGCCTCATACTCAATCTGTTGAGAAATAGCAAAATTATGATAGTTCTCCCAAAAGAACTTTTTTGGTCGATATTGAAATACAAACATGAAACAAAGAGCGGTTATTAAGTTTCACGCAAAACTTGGTAAAAATTCGTCAGAAACATTTCGGTTGATGCGATGATTGTTGGAGTAGATCGAATATTTTTCTGTAGCATAAACATTTTTCGGAACGCACAGAGTGGTTAGAAGATGATAATCGTGAAGCAAGGCCAATTTTAGCTCAGACGCCAGCAATGATGGAAAAAGTACGTTATTTCATTGCAAACGATCGGAATGCTTCGCTGAAAATGATGGAAGAAGCTTTAAACATTAGTAGAGACGATACGAACAATTCTTCATGAGGATTTGGGCGAAACAAAGTTCTGTGCAAAAGTTGTTCCACACACTTTAACGGATCCCAAAACTGCGAGCATATAAATCACTTCAGAGAAGTCGTTGCAGCCACCAGAACTGATCCAAACTTTTTGAAATCAAATGTTACTGGTGACGAAACATGGTGCTTTCCGACCATGGCCACGTCCAAAAACTAAGCGTTAAAAGCGGAATGGAAGTTGAAAAATTCACCACAACAGGCCAAGTTCCATCAAAAATCAAAACAATGCTCATTACATTCTTCGATAGCAAAGGAATTGGCCACAACGAAATTTGTTTCAACTGAACAAGCAATTACTAGTGTATATTATCTTTAAGTTGTTAAGCGTCTGATGGTCAGAATCTGTAGTATTCAACCCGAATATCGTGATCCAGAAACATGAAGTCTGTTGCACAATAATGTACTGAGTCACACCTCACTCATTATTCGTCAGTTTTCGAAATCAAGTCTGTGTGTATTGAAACATCCGCCGAATTGGCCACGTGCGATTTCTCTTTATTCCCAAAATTGAAGTTGAAAGGATGTTTTTTTTTCGATGGTTTAAACGCTTAGTCCGGTACACCAAAAATTTGGTCGCAAACACCTCTTTAGTAAGACAGAAGTGCGCAATACTGTGAAACTATTTACGAAACAATATGATCCAAAAAAGATTCCAGCATTTGTTTATCTATAAATTTAAAATTGCAACTAAATATATAAAGCGAAATATATAAAAAAGACAAAAGACGATGACGCGATTACAAAAATAAAGAAAATGGAAGCTGCTAAATGAAATTTGCAAATTTATTGAATAGTTATTTATCAGAACAGTGTTTTTACATAGTTCAAGGACGAATTAAAAGAAAAATAAGGCGAAAAGTTATTGTAGATAGAACAAAGAGATTGTAGTCAGTTATTGAGCGCGTAATTTTTTGTACAAAAGGGCAAAGTTCACGAAGTGACGAGTTGGCCAATTTGGGACATTCAGTGATATGGACTGAAGCAAATGGTGAGTACAAATCTCACCAATAAGAATCATTTTAACCGTTTATTGTAGGCTGGATGATTTATTCCCAGTTGAGATACCTAAGAGCAAGGAGACGAAACTGCTCCAAATACAGGAGCCAAATTATAAAATCAGACGAACAAGAGAAATAGGAGAGATTGGTGGTATAAGATTCATTAAATTTTTTAGACTAACGATGTACAAAGCCAAGAACACCTTTTGCTTTATTCATTATTCAACAAATGTGATTATTATAAATAAGTTTAATTCCCTAATGATGCAACGAAACGCAACACACAATACAACGAGTTTCTACGAGACAGTCGCGGTAAACATATACGAGAAATTATTTTTCATAAATTATTCCTCGCGAACGGAATAAAATATTTGAAAAAGGTCGTATCCGTATGCGTTTTATTTAAAAACAAAGTACATCTAAATGGAACACCCTTTACACTGTCTTTATAATATCCATTTGTGTGTGGTTGCACAATATTCAGATATTTCAAAATAATATTGTTATAACTATAATTGACTTAGATTTGAATATTCTGGCCTGTTTTTCGGTTTTCACTTTCGGGAAGATTTTTCGATAAAGTGGTAAATTTTGCACGTTTCCATTGCAAGGTGAATTTAACTTGATCAATTCTAATTGAATTCAAATCGCACAATTATTCCATGCGTGTGAAAATGTCATTTTGTCGAATTCACTTTTACAAAAATGAAACTGAGAACCGGAACAGGCCTGTATGAACTGGTTAAGGATAAAACGTGTTCACGAGGGGGCTCATACATCAAATGGCGCGCGGCAGTGCCCCTCTAGTAAGGTGCTGGAAATAAATTAAAATGGCAACAGAAAATAGTAGCTAGCTGGCATTTAAATTGTAAGAAGAATTAGTCCGATATACACATTTATAATGAAAAATTTCACTGAATTCCTGAAGTATGGCGGATATTTATTTTAAAAGCCACATACACGAATGTAAACTCATTTGCGAAAATAGAATTCTTTCGCTGAACAAATTTGATAAAACATTCGCTTCCTTTATATAAAGAAAATGATTTCTGTTGAATTTTAACTAAATACTTTCAACTCCCATACTCATTCACTTTCATAAAAAATGTTCAATTTAAAAGTAGCCCGAAATATCTTTTGTGTCGACAATACTAAAGCACGGAAAACTCATTTAGCAGTGAAATGTTGGACAACCTCAAGTAATTAAACAAGGATTCTAAATATTGACAGCCCAAAAGACAATAAGTAATTGTTTGCACAGGATAATGACACATTTACTCATGCCTAATTAAACTTGTGAAACAAAAAGTATTTTGTATATTCAAATGTTTTACTTATATTATACTCGTAGTATATATGTAACTACACTATCTGATCTGAGTTGAATTGAGTTGCGTGGAGCTGATCTGTGCAGTGTTGTGTTTTGTTGTGGTTATCTTATCAATCACAAGTCGCATTTAATCAGGCAACAGCAGCGGCATCAATATTAATTAGAGAGCTGCTTTATAAGCACAAAGCTGCATTGATGACGATGGCTACAACGTCTAACAATAGCAAGGACAAAGACTGAAAGATGGCAGCTTGTTTTGCTGCAGAAAAGCGAGAGAGAAAGAGAGAGAGAGACAGACAGAGAGAAGCCAGAAAAAGAGCAACTTACTTGACATAAATCTGACAGGACTTTGACATAAAACGCATACTAAGCATGCTAAGCGCACTGAGCTGCCTCATGGCTGATGGGTTGCTGTCCAATGAGCTGCGGCTGTTGTGGTTGCTGTCCTATGACAGTTTACTGCAGAGGAAACGGAAGTGCAGAACGCAGACGCTCGCTGACATTTGAGCGGCAGCAGTTGACAGTTTGGCTATTTTTCTATTTTTTTAGTGAAGCAATTTACATTTTAGCGGCGCTGCTTTCGGAATTGCTTAGGCTGAGTCATTGTACACTTCACACATAGTGAATGGAATAGAAATCAAGTGAGATAACTTGGTATGCATATTGATCCAGGTTGTACTACTATTATAGCATAATTGGTAGCATATAGATGGTACACTAGCAAACTCAGGTTCAATATTACAAGTACTTGTAGTAGCTTTAGCGCTATTCGAAAAATAGAAGTTGGTTACTGGAAGTTTTTTAAATGAGATTCGTTTAAAAAATGTGCTGCAATTAATATATCATTGTTGGTTTTCAAAGCTCCTTATAGCCCAGTAAACTTGCAAAGTACGCCTGTTGCTATTTCCACTTTAACGCTCAAATTATCGTATAAAAAAACTCGAGTGGAAAATAGTTACAAATATTATAATTCTAAATAAAGTTTTAAAATTCTTGTTTTTATTCGAAAGCGTACTTAAAAATTTTAAGTACAACCCGTACACAATTTTCTTGACTCAAATACAAAACGGGATTGATTTATAAACGAAGTTCAGAAATCCTTAAAGCAAATATAAAATTCTTGAAATAAGTTTAGAAATCGAATTCAAAGAACAATCTGTACTCAAGTCAAGTACAAAAGTCTCAGTATGTCAAAAAAGTCATTTTTAAATTAAAGTAAGTAAAAAATTCTTAAACCAATCTCTGGAAGACAAAAAAAAAACACAGTCTGAGCACAAAATCACTCTCCCAGCAGCTCCAATTCTTTCGCACCGACAGCGAAAAGCAATGGGTTGTGATTCGACAACTCCATGTAACGGCTGACCGTTAGCCAAAGTAGTTACCAGATGACTCATTTTCAGCGCCTACACCAAAGAACTTTTTTGTAAACCGTTGTAACTACAACAAAATGAAATTAGATTTTTAGAAATATGGAAACGAGAAAATAAACATTTAAAAAATAGTTTTGGCGCAATTTTGTATTCAAAACAAATCTATTCTTTTCTTAAAATCAAGCTCAGTAGAGCTTGTGCAGGGCTAAATTTAAGATTTTCAGTATGGTATTCTGCAGTATTCTTGACCAAAATCCCAAAAAAACTGGCAAAATATGCAAACTTTCATGGGTTGTAGGCCTTTGCTGTCAAAATATTCGGTAGCAAACAAAGGAATCCAAAATGGCGGACTTATTTCATTGAATCGAAACGAAATTTAGTACGAAGGGGTTTTTTTGGTCGATGATTACGAAGCTGATATCTAAATTCCCGAAAACAAAATGGTGGATCCAAAGTGGTGTGTAAATTCATTCTATTTTTTTTTAAACTCGGTATTTTGTTGGTTTCAAGATCGCTGATTACGATAGGATCGTTGGGATTGGGGAAAAGGGGTGGTAAAGTAAGGAGTGGTAGGGTAAGGGGACAGAGGAATGGGGCAGCGTAAGGCGTGGCTGTAGAAGGGGTTGAAGGGACAGGAGAAGAGGTGTAGGAGAATTGGAGCTAGAATTAAGGGGCATGGGAAAGGTGGAGCAGGAGGAAGGCAAGACAGGCGATGGAGTGGCAGTGGTAAGGAGTGGCAAGGGGAACGACGGTAACGCGCCGGGTACCAGCTAGTATGTATACATATATGAATTTAACTGGCTCAAGGTCATTTTACAAAGAAGGAATAATGAACATTTTGTTTACACAGAAAAATTATCGACTTCCGATACACGTTTGCCAAACCCTTCATCAGTCAGATAGGCCGTACATTCCTAATGTTTGCTTATATACCATGCTTAATTGAAAATCATCTTGTGTATTTCACGAATGTTGCATCTGTGCAAAAATGAAAAGAAAATCGTGAAATACACATGGCGATTTTAAGCAATCAAGAGTAATCTCTGTCAAAAAAGTACCGGGAATTGATCAATAAAACACAAAATATTTATTATTCATTCAAATTTATTGTATCGCCATCAAAGTAGGTTCCTTCCGAAATAATACACTTTTGCCAACAAATAATCCAATCATCAAAACAGACAGAGTTTATAAAAATATAGTATATAAAAATATTTATTTTTGTATATCTATGCTGAATTTTTCCTTATATCGCTTTAATATTAATTCATATAAAAATAATAGAGGTGTATAAAATGTGGCAGGGTATTACGAATGAGTACTGTCGTGAATACACGACTACAGCATTATTTCTTGTTAAATTTTCACTTAGAAAGTAAATAAGATAAATGCATATTTAAGGTTATGCAAACTTTTCTGACTTAAGACATCATTTAAGCGAGACTATTTAATCAAAAATCATACATACCTTACTAATCTGCTTCAGCACATTTACAAATTTAAAAGTTGCGTCCTTTTTTTTCCAACAGATAAATATCTTCGTGCTGAAATATAGAAGAGAGTTGTGGTAATCATCCTGATTTAAAAGATGTCAAAATGATATTTCATGAGCAGCAGTGCTTCCATTTTCTAACTTTGGTCATCAGCAATTTCAGTAAAAGCGTAATCAAATTTTTTTCTGGTTTTAATCAAGAGAGCTGATATTTTCAATGGAAATTTGATTAGTTGGAAAATTGAAACTGGACTGAATATGATTGATTTTAGCAACATATTTTAGTAATGCGACAAAATTTTCAGTATAAGGAACGTGTATTGATTCTCGGTGACTTCTTTAATCCCAAAATCGACTGTGGTTTATTTTCGTAAAGTTAACTTTTGGTCAACACTTGTCTCCGACGCTGACCTGTGGCAAGCAATAAACACCGATCCTATAGGGAAAAGAAAAGTTTAGAGTGAAACCCAAGGTTGCCGTCAGAGAGGCCCTCCAAGGCAAACGTGGATGAGTACTGTTTACTATCAAATTATGTCTAGGGCAACGTTGAACGAGGGGGGCATTTATTTGCATCCACTGCTTGTAATAGGGGCGATAAATTAAGTCATATGTACTTGTAATGCCAGGCATTTTAATAACTTTCTTCATGTATGTAGTAACAGGCAGAAGACCCAATAAAGTATATATGGGTATATTCTTGATCAGCGTCGGAAGCTAAGTCAATATAGCTGTGAAACAAGAGATCAAATTAATTTTTTTAAAATTCTAATATAAATTAATCAAAGTTTTCCTTACAGTCTAATAAATCTACATTATCAAGTGTGCAGAGTACTTCGAAGCTGTGAACTCACTCACGACCACTTGTTTTAGTATACAAATTTATTTTGATTTATCTTGTTTAAAGTTTAAAACATCTTAAATAGTAATTTTGAGCCAGGATTTTATTGAATTATATAGGTAATTGAGAATCATCGGTTTCATTCATCATGTTATTGTTTTGTGGAGTTAGCATATTTAAAATACGAGTGCGAGTAAAATAGTATTATGGCAACCATACATGAAGAATATCAATAAACACAGATCGATAGGTGGATGAGACCAAAGCAGAGAGATCTTAGCAGATTGTACTACCCGTTACTTAGACGTTCCCAGAATGTAATCCAAGGAAACCTCTCGTTGCTGAAAGAGGTTGGCCATTTGGGTACCATCGGAACAATAAGGAATAATCTTTACTACATGCAGCTACTTTGCTTGTATCGGTGTATCAATAACTCTCAATTAACTAAAAATAATCAAAGAAACAAGTTAACAATTTGTTGTCTAAATTAATAATACACAAATTTCCAATCAGTAGAAGTGAGTTAAAATAGAGTTCAAAGATTTAAACATGACACACAGCAAACACATAAAAGCTTGTAAAAAAGCCTCAATTTCAATAGTTTAGATTCTATACTACTTTCGTTGCAACTGAGAAGATTCTCTAAGCTTTGGCGAGAAGAAAACTTTGATTTTTTTCATATTTATACATTTAATTTTTATCACTGCAGAGTGACTAGCTAAATAATTACTGCTAACTACTTTTCTGCATGAAATATTATTAATTATTTCTGTAATTAAGCCGCTTTTGTTCGTTTCTGTTTTTGCTTTCAGTAAAAGTTTGCTGAAGCATTTCGAGTCGAAAGTAAAATTTCAGCCGCATTACATTTTAGCTGCGTAAGCATTTCTACTTGCAATACGCTTATTCATTCGTACTAACATCTTTTAGATTGCTTTGTATTTATATACGTACTCATGTCTATCTGCCTGGCGTTTTATGAAAGATTCATACATATTTTTCGTGTCATAATTACAGCGTCTTTGTGTGTTCATTTAGCGGCTTTTCAGATGCCGAGTGGTATTACATGTGGATTTCTTTTCTGCGCACTGCTTTCCTGTCTGTCTGTCTGTCTGTCTGTCTGGATGTCTAAACTGAACTCAAAATGCAACTGACTTACTTTCTTCAGTTCTTCTTGGAATTAAGCACAACTCATGTGTACCTATTAGTCTGGCAGTACTTGACTTCATTTAAAAAACTACCTTGCATTTGTTGCAAGTTGAAAAGTGCTCAGTTTGTAGATTTACTCATTGCCTGGCATTGTTCGTGTTTTCTAAACTTGCAGTCTATGCTCAATCAAGGAATCTGCAAGTGCCGGAAATAATAAATTTTTTTTTTGAAGTTTGAGAAATGCCTAATCAGAAATGGGGACATACATTTGTGACTCTTGCACTAGTTAAAATGAGAAGATCTGCGAATATAATATGTTGCTTTGAATAGTTGCAATGCGACAGTTCAGAATAGTTAAACAAATTAAATAAAATAAAAAAAAAAAACGATACAAACATTTAACACTCATGTCATAGGTAATTTTGTCGGGACTCCAAATCTGAGCCTTTACTATGCAATGCACACAAGCGCATAATCTTAGTAAACTGCTTTATGGCTTATTTGCCAGACATGGACTCTAGCAATTTTACTCTATTTTCAGATATAAATAATGGCTCGCTGACGAAAAACTAACATTGAATGAGAATGTTATCTCTGAAATAATTGAAGATTATCTGATATTTAAATAACTTTGATGCCCTTAAAATATGAGTTTGTCCTTAACTTAAACTACAAGAAAAAACGTTAACTTCGGTTGAACCGAACCTCTAATAAACGTAGAGGGATATTGACATTGTTAAGCGGCTGTCGATAAAAAGGTACCATATCGCGCACTTCATAAAGGCGACAGATTTCAAGGAGGCAGATGTCATACTATAATGAGCGGTTAGTTGTCAGGCGCAATTTTTATCTTAAACCTTTCCCATTAACCTGAAACTTGGAATTCAAAAGGCTATAATAAAATTGCTATTCGTAGGAAAATATGCAAATAAATGTGTGTCGGGAAAATACAAAAACTTTAAAGTCCAGCTGTCACTTGCGAACATGTAAACGTAATAAAATAATTAGTGAATTTCTGCATAATGAGAAAATCGGTTTACCTGCTATGGTATAAATACGATGTCGAACACGAATTTGAAATCAGTTCTCTGCAACCCAACAGTTAAGCAACATTGCATTTATTAAAATCCTCTATTGAAGCAATTGCAAAGAAGTTAATTTAGACAAGAAGAAAAACCAAATTATTTAAAATATGGAATCAACTTACTATACAACGGAATATATTCCACAGCAGATACTAAAAGAAAGTATCACAGCACAGATAATGGCACAGCCGGGCGCAAAAGAGCTGGAAAACCATGGAGCTGTATCAAAAATACATCAAGAATTTGACGAGGAATATGTTCCCGAACCAGTTGTTAAGAAAAGGCGTATAACGCTTGAAGAATATAGGCAACGACAAAAACTCAAGCACCCAAGATGTGACGACGTGAGATCTGATGTTACTTCGGTAGCATTTTCGGAGGACACAAAAACTAAGAATTTGAATACTGCTCTCAATACCACCGATAAAATAGCTATGATTCTAGCATTATGCAGACGACGATAACCACACTGTCAACTGAGGCGAGGATCATTACGATCCAAAATCCACTGTTTTGGAATCCATCACAAAACTACGGACGAACGGAAACACGAACCGACGATGTAGCTGAAACCAAGGAGGAAGTATCTCAACAAATACATATATGAAATACAAATAAAATTAAAATTTTCAATCTATGATAATGGACGTATCCATAAGTTAATTGCAAGTCTTACTTAAAACATAAGTTTTATAATTAATTTTTATTATGAAAAAGTATATTAAAAAAATTTAATTGAAACGAAGTCCTTTCTGTATTTTAATTAGTTAAAGAAAACAATGAAACTAGTACTGGGAAGCAATCGAGAGATATAAAACCCATCCATCTTACGGGTATCTGTACTATTCAATCAATAGTAATTCCGTAAGATTTTTATGACGATTTTAGTTTAAGTAAACTCATTTAATATTATGCGGTGGTGTATATTGATTTGGGCTATTTTCGCCTATAGAAGTAACGCACATTAAATTTTTTAACAGTTAGATATCAAACATATAATTTATATGTATTTCTATATATATTCTACTCTTGTATCAGCAAATCTTTGACGAATCGATAGTTCAACTATCTAACGTGCTGTTAAACATTCCGGAGACCTGCATTTAACACCCATTCGATCCAAAAATTTCTTAAATTAAGTTATCCACAATCTTGTAGAGCATTCACAACCGAAAAATTCTAAATTCAAACACAAATAGATTTTATTATATTACATATTTTTAAATCTCGTAAGGCCAGTAGATCACAGCATATTCGGATATTGGATATAAAAATTGAAAAGCTACAGCTCGGAGATATCGAAAATATAAATGAAGTTTGGTTTAATAATCCTTTTATTTATAAAGGAACTTCAAGGTTTTATCTTCAATATCCTTTAATTAGTTTTTAAGGAATTAGCTTAATTGGTTCCAACGAACTTCAAAAATGGGAAAAGTAAATGGGCAATTTCCGAAAAATTAATATGAGTTTCAGTACATAATTCAACGTTTTGTGCACGAACAAAAGGTTGAACAAGAGTAAATCTGATACTATCTACTCCAAAAATGATCGGAGATATTAATGATGAGTTGGGCAAGATTTGCAGTGCAGGAACTGTACTTTAAAGTACAAATCTGAGATTGTGCAGTTCTGGTTGATATGGAAAGTACTCAACAACACATCAAATGAGGATCTACGGATTCGAGCATTTTAGCATGAATCAGGAATCCGAAAGAGCAAAAAAAAAGGAATCTACCTAATACTTCATTTAACTAAATTATGAACCGCACTCGCTTGCTTTTTATACCATTCACACAGAGTGTGAAATGGTATTATCAGTTTGTCTGAAAGTTTGTAACGCATTAACGCATCGTATATCCCATAAAGTATATATAATCTTGATCAGCTCGATGAGACGAATCGATCTAGCCATGTCCGTATGTATGTTGTTACGCATTTTTTGGGGACCAAATTTTATGCTATCCAGTTGAAATTTTGCACATATACTTATTTTTTTATTGTACTTTAACAGAGTATCAAGATTCACTTGCCACATACAAACCTACTGCCCACTTTTGACTTTATGTAAGAAAACTTCTTTATTAAAGTCTATATTAGGATGAAATGCAATGTGGTGCCTTTTTATGGTCAGCCGCTTAACATACATATACTAACGGGCGTGGTCCGCCCACTATTTGGGGTAGCTCCCATACAAACCCACCGTGCAATTTTGTGTTTTTTATGAAAAAATCCTTCATTTAGATCTATATTAACTTGCAATTTGATTTTGTGGATTTTAATGGACAACCGCTTCATATACATATACAAAGGGGCGTGTCCCGCCCACTTTTTGAGGTAGTCTCCCCCTTCTTCTTGCTACAATATTTTGAAGGTGGGTGAGTCTAAGGTCCTCCTCGTTTCAAAAAAAAAAAAAAAAATGACAAATGGACCACGAATCCGGCGTCGAATTTGTGAATTTCCTATCGGTTCAGGAACGGTCGTCAAAGCATTTAGAAGGCAAAAATTACCATTCAACAATAATATTTTGTTAATTTAACAAATATTTAATTTAAAATTTTGATTAAAGACTCTAACTTTGCTTTTCAAATTTTAAATTTTATCAGGCGCATGGTGAATATTTGTGGTGGGCAATTGTATTCGGTTTTGTCACCTCTCATTTCATTTTGATTTCTGATATCAGCAAAACAAATTCACATTTACATGCACACACAAACAAATACGCCAACGTGCCACCTCAATATTATTACATTCCACCATGCCTGCAGCATCTTCCTATTACTCACCGCATGGTGTGTTTTCAGAAATTCAAAGCGAGTTGAACGGAAAAAGTAAATAGTGATTTTCGCTGGCACGCGTCTAATCAAACAAGAATCTTAACACAGAATGAATACTGATATCATGTGTCTTTTCATTGCATTGTTTTGTTCGAGTCTAAATCCGAGTCAAGATTCTTGGTTTCGAGTCAAAATTTGTATTCGGATCTAGATTCGAGTTTAAATTTATTTTTGAATCTATATTCGAGTCTAGATCCAACTACGCGGATTTATAGATTCGGATTCGTGGATTAGGACCCGTTTGCTTATTGTGGATCCGGATCTATGAATAACTAATGTATAAAAAGATATAAAAAGACAACAATATTTGTTCAATATCTCTAATAGTTTCGGAGATATTATATTGCAGCTGCACGAAATAAGCTGTGAGCCACTGTGTATGTAAGTTTTCTACCACCTGTACCAGATGTACATTCATTTGATCTGTTTACGACTTTAAAGTAGGATATAAGTCTAGCTTGCAACCGTACAGTTCTTCTATTCATAAACTTTTGAGCTACGCGATACAAAACTATTAAATTGAGGCGAGCATAATTAAAATTTTAATCATTACTAAGTTCCAATCTTAGCCACACCAAAATGTTTTCCATTTACTGATTCAAATTCCACAACTTTGCAGAGTCTGAAATTTATTTTCTGTTTAAAACATACTTGTGCACTGTAAACAAATTTTGCTTTACCATTTCATACTAAAAGCAAATACTAGTCAAATAAAATCAACGCAACACGCCGCTTCACTGAGCAGATCTGAGCTAAGCCGAGTTGCCTGCAGTCAAACAGCGATATTCGATGGCGGCATACTCAGCATATTTGTGTGTGAACGTTTTATTGGTATTAAGGGATAAAAGTGGCGAATTATAAGCGCAGAAAAAACTCAAACAGCACTGAGGGGAGCACCCCCCCCCCCCCCAAAAAAAAAAGATAGAAAGCTACCAGTTATATAGGGAGCAATATTTGTTTTCACTTCAGACGCTACTCGAAAAACAAAAAACAAAAAAATAAACGATTCGCTTTTTTCTGCTGACATATACAAAAAACTAAAAAAAAAAGAAAAACAAAACGAACGCTGCAGTCGAGTTTGCTCGTCTTCGAGATACCCTGTTCCTTGTTTAAGATTCAATTTATGAAATATAGATTATATTCTTTAGTGGTCTGAGCTGGACGTATGTTGTTTAAAAACAAAAACAAACAAAAAATCATATAAAAAATTTAATAATGGAGAGCCATTCTTTTAGGGTTACCACTTATATTGGCCCTTTATGAACTTATGCGGTAAAGTTTAGTTTAGTTTTAGCTTAATTAACAACAAAATAAATAAAAACAAAAATCATACAATAACTTAAAAATGGGGACCAAGGTTTATATGGGCGATATCCCTTAAAGTGGGGTTGGTATGTTCATTTAATACTCTGTAGGGTAAAGAATTGTCAAAATATTGAAATTGGAAGTCTTTAATCTTTTAGTCTCCGAGATCTGTTCCTTCAAAAAGTCTCGTCTTCCGATGCTGATCATGAATAAATATTCTTTATAGGATCTGCCACACCTCCTTCTGTATGTTACATACATTTGCACAAACTTAATATACTCTAATATACCGAACTGGGTACAGGGTATAAAAAGTATCTTACTCGATAAACTTGTGTGTAAGGGAACTAAAATGCCATAAAACTTTTGAACACGCCTACCGGATGTGGCGCATGGCGGTTCTAAAACGACATATGTACACACATGACGACATACTACACTGAGTATACTTAATCAGCTTTGGTAAATATTAACTGAAGTATTTTGAGTGCTAAATTGCGTTTTCAATTGAACTGAGTGGCTTTTAGAGTAGTTTTCGAATTAAGTATTTTGGATTTTTAAATCTTTGCCACATTTTATTAGCTATTTTATGTATTTTTAGTGCACTCTATGTAGAAGACTCATCATAAATCTATATCCACATCTACTCTTGTTGCTGTGCGTTGCTGCATGAAATTGAAACTTGGTGATTTTCAGTTTTCTAACTCTTGAAAAATAAATACGAGTAAAAAACATTTATTTCTATATGCTTTTGTCGCGTGCATGTTTCTATACATATATATTGTATATATTGTACATAAAGGGTGATTTTTTAGATCTTCCTTTGGACTTAAATTCCATACAATAAACTAACTACGTAAACTCTCTTTGAAAACAAGATTTTTATTATACGCATAATCAACCAACTGTGTCAGCTAATCGACCTGTTAAGTTTTAAATTTAAACGGATTAAACCTATTAAAACCTATTTCCTATGTGACACTAAAACTGTTTATTGGTCATGGCCGCACGTACGAAGGTGCAACAGACGATATAGTCAAATGAGCGCTTGTGTCAGTTGTTCTTAATACCAAGCATGCGAAGATATTCGCAGACTTGGTCATTTCAACTCGAAATACTCGGACGTTGTCCTCCAATGAGTTTGTCTTCCTCATAGAAACCTTCCGTGCTGAAGCTCCCAGTGAAGCTATTGAAATTTTATGCGCTGGACTATGTCAGCCTCATGGTACCTCATATATTGTAGCTCGTGGTTGATATGATCCGAAATCGATATGGTCCAAAAATTCTACGATTATTTTTCTCTCGAACACTCCCAAGGACGCTGAATATTTTCAGGGTCCACGCTCTTGCACCATACGGCAGAACCGAGATTATCCGCGTCATACTTCGAGATAAGGAACTACACTACATCTAATTTGTTTGCTGAGCCGAAGTTGCATTGATTAGCAAGCGTGATTGTTATCTGATCTTTAGGTCAAGGTTGCTGCAGCTAGGTAAATCTGCTCCCTTTTTTTTCATACTCAAAGACAGACGCGACGACGATTTGCGTAGGGACACCAAGTACTTCCCGTTCACCGCTGGATCCAAGATATGCGACTGTTTCTTCATAGTGGTCAATGGTCGAAGTGTTTAGCCTGAAGTCACGCTTATACTGTTCTATCAGTGATACTGTCTAGTGGTCAATGGTCGAAGTGTTTAGCCTGAATTCACGTTTATACTGTTCTATCAGTGATACTGTCTTTTCAGTACGCCGGACAGAATTTTACATCTGATTGAAATGAAACTTATTCCACGATGGTTCGAGCAGACAGCAGGGTCTACTTTCTTGAAGATAAGAGAAAGAGCACTAAGATTTTTCGGACCAATTTTTTCATAAGAGTTGGTATATATGTAGGTCAACCAATTCTCCGTCGTTTTGAGTCGACCTCAGCATAGTTCATGGATTCTACAATAAGTTCACAATCAGCTAGTTGTTCTATAGGTGGTACTGTTCACTTCATCGCATATAAGTAGTTTATAAAAGCGATTCCTGCATAGTCTCAGAGATTCTTGTGTATCTGAAAGCAGGCTTCTATTTTCCTCTTTACAGAAAGAAACACCGAGCTGAAACGCTTCGGTCAGATACTTGGCCTTCTGATAAAATTTTAAAGCTTCATTTCTAGCACGTAACACCTCAATATTCTAAAGCTCCCGGCTTCTTTGCTCTTTTTTGAGTATTTTTCTGCACTCTTCGTTTCTCTCGATAACACTCTCTAACATATCGCGATGATCCAAACTTCAGAGTTCTTCATTAGACGGCGATGACACTCCTCGCCATACCAGGAGGTCGTCACAGGTTTGGTGACCTCTTTGGCAGCCGTATCCATGGAGTGATAGATATGTCTCTATTGCTCAAATCTATCTTTAGAAGCCGGAGAGGAGTTCCAAACCAGTTGGGATTGAAAAGGCTTGGGCGGTCTGATATGATTTCTGATTTCCGACGACTAGCTTTAGGTAATTTTCAAAGTCGATGTTTCGTTCGCCTATCCAACACGTTCGATTTATATCTGACTCAAGGTCATTTGGAAAGGGCATTGGGAAATATTTTTTTACATATATATATTTATTACATTTATAAGTTTCTTGTACTTGAAGTTCAGCCTGAAAGCAAACAAAAACAAGTCAACTTTCTCATTGACTTTTCGAATTATTTAAGAGCTAAGAGCAAAAATGAGACACTGTTTCACTTTTACTCTATGAATGTCATATGCTTGAAATTATATTCAACACAGAAACTATTGACCGTTCTTCACAATAAATAATGATTTTTGAACTCAATTCTTGTCGTTATTATTTTGAAAAGAATGTCGAATAACACTTAAAAAAGACATCCTATATTTCTATATACTTTTGTGTAGCATTTGAATGTTGGCTTTTGAAGGGAAATCCATTTACTGGAACATTATTTATGTGCCGTCTGCATGTAAGCATTTCCTATTTTCTTATTTTTTCCCCGAACTTTTCGCAGCAATGTCGCGCATATTTTGCCATTCAGCTTTTCTAGTGCGTTTGTGCGTATCCTTTCATATATTATTGTATATACTCGTATATTTTGTGTGTACAATACTCGTACATATGGCATATAAATACTTTCACTTCCAAAAACTTCCGTTTCTATATTTTTCGTACGTTTAGTCGCCAACGCGTTTTATAGATTTATTGTATTATTGCATGGTTGACTTTGCTAGTAAGTCTTGCGTGTAGTGCGTGTAATATTTGTAAAAAGTCTAAGAGTAGATCCTGGCAAAAAGGATTTCCGTTGCTTTTAATGTTATTATTAGTTTTTGCGTTAAGAGAGAGAGAGAAAGCATTATTTTCATTGGTTTCTCTATGTTATGATAATATTATTTTTTTTTTTATATAGCATATATATGATAATATTTATAGCTGTTTTTCGTGTCGATAGACTGTTTATATTTATGTTATATACTGGCTATAAGAAAGTGTTTTTGAAGTTGTAATATATGATTTAAAAACAAAAGTTGTTCAGTTAAAAATAGCAATTTTCTACGGCATTTAAGTTTAGGCATGTTAACTAGCACAGTTTTTATACTCTACCCCTATAGGATAAAGGGGTATATACAATTTGTGCATATGTATGCCCATATGTATGGCAGACCGTATAAAGTATATATATTCTCGATCATCATCAAGTCGAGTCAATATAGACATGTCTATCCGTCCGTCCGACCGTCTGTTTGAACGAAGAGATCATGGAAACTATAAGTAATAGAAAGACTTCACGTTTAAATATTTCGACTCTCCTTTTCATTCTTCAGACAAAGTGTACTTTAAAGCGAAACTCCGTACAAATTTGCGAAGTATTTTTGAGATTCGGTATTAAAACGGTAGAAACGCCAAATTTGTTGCATCTTTCATCAATTCTATTAAAATATCTCATAAATGTCCAGTTCAGACCAAGACTACTATAGAATACAGCAACATAGTGCAATAACATCTGCGTACAATAAATTTGTGCAAATGTAACAACTAAAATAGACATAGTAGAGTCCACAAATATCTATTTTTTATCAACCTCAAAAGTGCAGTCATCATAAATCTTGTTTATATATGAGCAGAATTCACGAAATCATTTCATAAAATTTGATTAAACGGTTCGGCTTTGACTTAAAACTTAATAGCACTTACAATTCACAAATAGCTTTTGCATATTACGTATAATAATAATAGTACAATATTAATAATAATTAACTACTACATTTCAGAACTATACTCAGTTTCTTATTAATCATGCGACACGCATAGAATAGCGATATAGTCGGCGATATGCGAAACGTACTAGAAGACTCAAGTTCTTATTTTCCGTGACAACAAAAGTTTCCAGGGTCGTTGCAAGAATGTTCCGAGAGAGATCAGAAAGTTTAATATTTGTGAGTATGCATGTCGAGCCTCTATGTGTATTATTATTGAGGATTGGGATACGGAAACCTGCGACCTAAAAGATCTTTTTATTTTCTACTGATTTAGATGACCTGCACTAAGCCAAGGTGCTGCATGAATCTTAGTACTTTTCTAGTATCCAATTATTTCAGTTGCTCCTTTTTATTAAAGTGATTACTTAGCATCTGCAGTATACTTCTAGCTACAGTTTCGCTTTAACCGAGAATCATAGTCAGAGAATCTATATTCGGGTGAGTTTTGTATACCCAAAACATACAAGTGTATTCTTAGTTGATTCCTACCCAGTTGAAGCATGGTTTTTTTTTATTTATTTATTTATTAATTTAACAACTAACATATTAATATAAAGAAGTTGCTTATAGTACTTAACAAAATAATTAAATGAAAATTAAATTAAAAATTATAAGTTATAATTATTTAATGCATTACGAACAGAATTTATAGGGAGACCTGGAGAGATTAAATTGAAGTTATAAAATCTGTTATATGTAGAACATAATACATAATTAGTTGTACACGTGTATAGGTGGAACAATGAGAAGTTTCTAGTAATTCTTGAATATCACCGGAGATAAGTTTCTGGATGAATAAAGCACCAAGTATATTTCTACGTTTTTCTAGTGTAGGCAGATTTATGTGTATAAGGCGGTAAATTTATACTAGATTGAACAGATTCTAACTGTACCTTATAAACTGAGTGTTGCGGATTCCAAATACAACACGCATGTTCAAGTATTGGGCGGACCAATGCAGTGAATAAAAGTTTCGTAACGTAAGGATAATTAAATTCCCTCGACCATCGTTTGATAAAGCCAAGCAAACCCATTGCCTTATTACAAATAATATCAATGTGGGAAGAGAACAAAACTTTTGGGTCAAAAAGAACGCCAAGGTCATTAATTGAAAATACACGCACCAGCACAATAGGTAATACAGATAAAATAGGTATTCTACGACAAAAAGTCATTATTGTGCATTTATCGCAATTTAACACTAGGCCATTACGACGACATCAGTTATGAAGTATATTTAAATCAGATTGTATCAAATCATGGCCCTCAGCACCATGGCAACTCAAACATAACTTAACATCATCTGCGTACAACAGTGTATGGCAGTAAGATATGTTATCAGGCAAATCATTAATGAACAGTGTAAGTAGAAGGGGTCCAAGGTGACTACCCTGAGGTACACCTGAAAAGACATCAATTCTGTGCGATATGGTGTTATCCAATACTACACATTGTGAACGGGAATCCAAATAGGATGTGATCCATTTGACTAAAGCTTGAGGAAAACCTAAACATTCATGTTTGTAAACCAAAATCCGATTGTTAACACAATCAAACGCCTTACTAAAATCGGTGTAAATAACGTCCGTTTGTAAACCATTAAGAAAGCCTTTGTTAACCAATGTCGTAAGTTCCAATAGATTAGTGGAAACTGATCTATTTCTAAGAAAACCATGCTGTGCAGACGAAAAAAAGCCTTACAGTAAAATTGATATGTTTAAGTAGCGAATCTTTAGAGATAGAGATAGTAGGGTCTGGTATATTATGCGCATAACCATTTGAAACAGAAACTTCGCTAAGGGGGTAGCTAGTAGACGAGTAAACTGATTGAAAACTTGTGCAAACATACTCGAAGGATAGGAATACGACTTTCGCTTAGAATTAACAAAACGGAAAAATGAGTTTGGGTCATTTCGAATGTTGTTTTTAATTCTAACTAAGTAGCTATTGTATGATTTTTTATTAGCCGATTGAAAATTTGCACGTGCAACTGCATAACTTGCGTAATTTAGAAAAGTTTTGGTTTTTAAATATGTGACCTTGCATATTTTAGTTCTCGGCTCATAGCGAACTGTTGTTCTTTGCCTATATTCTGATTTGTTTCGCTGTGTGAGAGACGATTGTTAGTACCTGTCAAGCCCGCAATATTCAATCGATTTTGATGAAAAATAGTTTGTGCATACCAATAATAAATATAATATAATAAATATAAATAAATAAATATAATAAATATATATATATATATATATATATATATATATATATATATATATATATATATATATATATATATATATATATATATATATATATATATATATCTCTCTCTCTCTCTATATATATATATATATATATATATATATATATATATATATATATATATATATATATATATATATATATATATATATATATATATATATATATATATATATATATATATATATATATATATATATATATATATATATATATATATATATATATATTTTATTCTTATGTAAATCTCGATAAAATATAAAACGTAGATACAGATTGAAGTACTATACTCATAGGATGTTACAAATATATGCTTCACTTTTAGCCTTTATATAGTGTGTATCGTAGTCAAGCAGACTCGACTGCGCCTTTTTTTCTTCATATTTTGTTCGTTTTCAACATTCAACTAATTGCCTACAGCAAATTATAATTTTATATGGCATTTTTATGGCACATTTTCATGTTTAGCACATGTTTACATGGCGCCAGAATTACGTTGGCCACAAATTTAGCCGCGATAGCAGCCAATCTCAAACCATTTCAATATAAGTTTTAACAAACGATTTTCAGTTTCACCATAGTTAGATTCGTAGGTATGCTTGGCATAATTATTAAATTATCGCTTAACATGCAAAATATTTCGATCAAATTGAATATAATTCTTTTGCTTACTAGTTGAACTCGTATTATAAAAAATATATTGCATAAAAATCTTAACTTAAACTCACCGCGTTAGTATTTTTTTTATAAATGTTGCACCTCAACTGCAAAAAAAAAAAATCACACTATAAGAGTAGTCGCTCTGACAACCGGTTGAAAACTGAACTAACAAAGTGGAAAAGCATTTTCAAGCGAAAGATTTTTTCTTTGTATTTATGACAATATGCATTACGATGCATAGTTAATGGTTAATAAATTAAACCTTACAAAAACTGAATTTTTAGTACTCAAGTTTTATGACTACAAAATATTATTTTCAGTTTTTCAAATATTACGTATATTACGGATTGCGGTTTATTTATAGTGATTTTAGATGGATTCATAAATAATACAAATTATTATCTTAAAACTTAGTTTTGATGCGGTAGACAGGTTATAAAAACTACTATACAAAAGCAAGAAAGAGCTGTTCGACTATATTATACCTTGCAGACGCCATATATTTTTGGAGTATTCGATTTTTATTAAGTATTTTTTTACTTTAGAATACGTGAATTTTATGGATATAGCCGTATTGTGGGTGTGGCATCCACAATTTTTTTTAACTTGATCTGCGTGTATTTTTCTTCTGAAATTTTGCTTTCTATAAACTATTTTAGAAAATCTCGACCTCGAGCCTATAAGACAATCATATTTACAGCAAAAAGTTCGCAAAAATTATTCATAATTTACATATTCTAATACATTTTTGACCCAAATCAATGCTTACTGTAAAATTATAGCAAATATTTCGAAACAATTGACAAGGAAACAATTAGTAATGTGGTACCTAGAGATCTAATACAGTGAATTTAGTTTATCCAAGTCTTCTCTAAACGGAGAAATTTTCTCTTAGGCATACATAAGGACGGACGGATGCACACGACTATAACGGTTCGTCTTGTCACTCTAACAGGGAATATATATTCTTTATGGGGTCACCGATTACGTGTGGAAACATTTATTTACTTTCATCCGATTGTGTTTAAACTCTATCTTTGTCTATACAGAAACCAATTAAAAGAGTTTTTGGTAAATATCCAGTAAATACATAGACCATTTTTTTTATAATGAAGCTCTTCATGGCTGGTTTGAGGAGTAAATGTAGAATACCGTTATGAAATCATCAGCAATGACGATGATGAATAGAGAAAAGTAAAGAGACGGCACATCAGACATAAAACCAAACAAGAACAAACATGTGGAAATGAATTATGCACATGTACTTCTCCCTCTTTTCTCTCTCTCTCTCTCTCTCTCTCTCTCTCTCTCTCTCTCTTCCACGTATGTATAAGCGTACATGGCATTGAATGTAAGAGACGGCGAGCAGACCCTGTTAGATTTGCGCGTTGTATATTCGTTGTTTCTGCCCTTCCCCTTGTCTCTTCTTTCCCTGCCATTCCTTCCCTCTCCCACACCTTCCCCTAGTCCCACCACTAATTACTTTACCAAATACAACAATTCATCCCTCTATCTTAAATGATACCCAGCGCGTTCCTGCCAGTCTCCTTGCCTCTCCTACCTTTACCCTCCTTCGCTACGATCCCTTACTCTACTTCCCATTTCCATAAACCTCTTCACCCTGCCACCTTTAACTACAATCCTTCCCCTACCACCCATTCTAAGTCCCCTGCCTTTTACCCCGTTTCAAACACTCCCCTTTCCCTTCCCCCATTTCCCTACCACCTCTTCATTTAAAAGGAACTCGTTAAGTTTTCTCAAATTTTTTAATTTTCTAAGCAATTTTCTTAATTTTTCGTTCCGTAGAACCTTCTACAAATTATTAGAAAACATAAAAAAAATATGAATGAAATCGAAATCTACGAATGCCTTCGGTTAAGGTGCAAATCGACCGACACCCTAGCGGCTACAATAAACGCCATAAAGCCTACGTCAATCACTTGGCTGTGGCGTAGATACTGAATGCCTGCCAAAGGATACTGATGGGGCTTCATCCCAGTGACCTCTGGCATTGCTAATGCATAATATGATTCTTTTAAATTACCAGTTATTTTAACTATTTTTCATACTTGACTTTACGTCAATCTATTCTGCGCTTGGCTGATCTGTTATAAATATGTTTCTTAACCATTAAACATTTTCGGTACGTTTAGAGAGAAAGAATCTTACACTAGAATCATTAACTAAACGAGAAGACGGACATAGCTCGATTTTTGATGCTTTTCACGACTATATATAAATTCTTTACTTTTTCTACCTGCTAAATATATTAGTAGGATTTAAAAAGAGTTAACACAGTAACTGTAAATCTTGAAAAAACTATTGTATTGACGAAAATCTTGATAGAACCTTCTATGGCCAATGCAGTAAATATGCTGACAAACGATCCTTACAGTATCGCTAACCTCATACACATTATAAAAAAATTTACACCTACGCTGCTGTCGAAGCTTTTAAGTACAACACTGCTTATCTGACACACATATTTCGAGATATTCACACAGTCAGATAGATGCTCGCTCTAAATTCAAAGCAGCTATACTAAACACACACACACACACACGCGCGTTTATGCTTAGCCTCAGACTCATCATTAGTAACTGAAACCGAGTCCTTGGACGTTGTTAACAAACATCACGTATGAAAGAACATTTTCCATAATAATACGAACAAACACAAAATGAGCATCATCATTGCCGGAGTGTATGGAGTCGAGCAGATTGGAGTGGAGGTTTTATGTTGATAGAAGCAACCATTTTTAATTTGCAACTATAGCTATTTGTGCCGCGACGGATACACAAACGGACAGGCGGACGGACGGACGGACGGACGGACGGACGGACGGACGGGGTCAGTATATGTATCTGAATGTATTACCATGTATCTATAGTACACATGCATAACGATATCTGTGTGTTGTGTGTAGGAGTTCATGTTAGCCAAGTTAGAACAATTTGTTTTTTGTGTAAAATGCTACGTGCATGTGACCCAAAATCATTAGCAATATGAGCAGTTGAAAAAAAAAGATTTTAAAGTAATAATGGAGAGGTTTTTTTATTTTGCATTTACAAGTGTGGCGTTATACTTGCACACAGATACACGTAAAGGTTAAATAAAATGGTTAAATGATAAGCATTTGGGTTAAATCGTTATTGTGTCTGCGTGTACATATCATTTTTACATGCGATGTGTGGTATTTTATTTAAACATTTTTGTTGTTGCCGCGACTAATGTTTTTAATAGCTGAATTTATAATGAATTTGTAGTACTGCAAATGCAAAAAAAAAAAAAAGGACAGAACCCAGAACGACAAAAAAAAAAAATAAAATAAATAAATTACATATCGCATGGCACGTTTCTCATAATCAAGCCAATCCAAACAGAAACTGAAACGAACCGTGCTGATTTGAGTCGAGCTGCACTGAGTCCTGGCATTAATTGTTCCAGAGCCTTTCATTGTTTTACATATTTTTTACGTATTTTTTATACTTTTTTTATTCGATGCTTGTTTGTCCGTACGTCTGTCTGTCTGCCGGTTTTATAAATTAAACGCATTGTTCTCATTGTCTACTGTTGCAAACATTATTTAACGTACCACATTTATGGTTTGTTAGGCAATCACTAAAAAAGGATTTGTTTACTTGTTCATATTTATAATTTAGTGCTTTTAGATTGTCTTTTTTTCAGGGGTTACATAATTTCATTAAAAGCAATACTTTTTTTGGGGAAATGGTTTTGTTATTATTAGATCTTTTATGTGTTTTGAATTTAAACATTTTTTTTGTTTGTAATATAAAAATTATTTAAATTATTTCGCACTTTGTGACAATTGTTAATTTAGAGACATTGTTAGTTTAAAAGTGTGCCTTTAAAATTTATAAAATAGTTTTCATTTTCTTTCTTTTATTTATTGCATCTGTAACTACTATGTAGGTCATAAACTGAATTGCAAATTGATACTGTTGTACTGTGTAGTGTGAATAGTAGGTATTATAATTTTGATACACAGTTTGTTACGCATTAAAGAAAGCATCAGAGATCCTATAAAGTATACAAATTATGTATCTGCTAAACGATACGAACTAGCCATGTCCATCTGTCCGTTTGTGTGTTTGTCTGTCCCCCTTTTGTCACAACTTTTTATACCATTACCACATAGTGTGACATGGTATTATCAGTTTAACTGAATGTTTCTATCGCATTGAAGAAGACACCGTAGACATAGTATATATATTCTTGATCAGCACGACGAGATAAATCGAGCTATGTCCGTCTGTCTGTCGTCTATTCATCTGGTAGTTGTTTGGTATTTTTTTTTAGATCAATTTTTAATTTTTATCCAGCTGAAACCCAGCACACAGACTCACTTTATTTGCTGTCAATTAGAGTATCCATATAAACATGCTACTCCCACTTTTTTCGGTAGCTTTCATACAGCTGAACTGTCCACATTTGACTTCTAGTATGAAAAACTTTTTTACTCCACTCAATATCAACCTAAAAATATACATTATTGCTTCTTGTAAACGGACGCTTCACAATGGGTGTGATCCCCACGACTTTTGGGATAACCCCATGCAAATTACCACCAACCACTTTTAACTTTTTGTTAGAAATACTTCATTTTATAAGTCAATATCAGCTTGAAATATGGTGTCTTCTTTTGAACAGCCGTTTCCCATAAATATACTAATGAGGGTGTCCCCCCAATTTTGGGGTAACCTTTATACAAACGATTTGAAATTACGTGTGAATGGTATTAGAGTTTCTGTTCAACCGAAGTAAATGTTCTTTCTTGTTTAAATTAAATTAATATCAACTTGATTTTCTCTATGGTGACGTCTTATGGAAACAAGCTTCACATAGTTATTCATAGACGGGTAATGCCCATTTTTATAGGTAGACCAACCACACATTTTATGGTTGTGGTTGGTAAAATTTCTTTGTTTTTCAACTTAAAAATGGAATTAATTTTTTTCATGGTCACTCTAACATTAAAAGGGTTTCGAAGCTTCCGTGCTACCGTAGTTTTCTCTTGTTTTATTTATAACTAGCTAGCCCCCGCTGTTGTATGCACCCATTTCCACAATTTGACGAACAGACAGTGGGTTAATACATAGCCAATCTGGTTTGCTCTTTGCATATTTTCCAAATCTCAACCATCAGCTCCGAATTGGCAAATTTGGTCATTCTCTTATATGGGAAAGAATTGTACCAATAATTTGTTTTTACATATAGCTATAAATATTAGCCCGATTGAAAATAAGACGTTCTATAAATTCCGTAATGATCGGTCAAGTCGTTCTGAAGTTATACAATAACGAGTATATGAACGAACGTTTATGTATCGTATAGATACATGTTAATTTCAGAACAGAACTTTGAAAACCTTAAGAACAAATCCTTAAAAAAAACCACAAATATGAAATTTGTATTAAATTTTTGTAGGCAGGGATAGAATTTCTTGATTATTGAACTAATATTTTCACGATAAAAAATGGTGTGCTGATGTGGAAAGTAATTAAATATTATAGAACTTTTGACTTCTGTTTCTCATATCAAAAACGAACGCGAACAATTATAGTGGCGAGCTTAAAAAAGCCTCTTCACACATTTAATATTTTATTCTTCAAATATAATGGAAAGTAGTAAGACAGTGGATTAAAAAATAAAAAAATGTGTCCATTGGACTGGCCTCCATATTCTCTCTGACCTTAAAATACTGGAAAACGTATTACTGAGCCAAAATTTCTCTTAAAGTAATTGAGAAACATTATGAATTCTTGAAAAATACCACTTGAATATAAATACATGACATTCACATATCCATCATACAAACTAATGATGATACTACAATAGTTCCCGTGTTACCTTGATACCGTGTTCCCGTTTTCGAAACCGTAAAAATTGTTCGGATTCGGTTTCATTAAAATGAACCGTATTTTATATTCAGAAGAATTTCATTTCAGGTCTGGTAAATTCAATTTGAGAAATTTGGTTTTACTGAAGTAAAATTTTTCTGTTCTGTTTCTTTCGAATTGCTCCCAGTTGCGCACATTTTTCAGATTCAATTATTCTATAAAGAAGATTTTAAATTTGAATACAGCAAACAGAAATAACTGCAACAAAAGAGCTGACCATAATAAAGATTGAAATAATTGTTGTCTGCACGCGTCGTTGAATGTCTACAATGGTTGTTCAAAAATACATTTTATTTTTTATTATTTTTTTTAGCAGCGATTTTTTATGAACTGACTATGCGATGTTGTTCTTGCATAAATGGCCGCGTAGATTGTAGGGGAAAAAAGATTGAGTACGAAGATGCGAAAGCATCGCTACAATAATCCCTGAAATAATTAAACTGTACACCCGAACAGCTGCTGCCAACAACGCGATTGTAGTCGTAGAAATATTTTTCTTCTTTTTATTGAATTTCCGTAGAAAGTTTTTACATTCTATTGTTGTGCACAGTTAAAAAGAAGTTGAAGAAGTATGCTGTTTAATGTATTTAAAGTCTTTAGGTCAGCGGTATATATAATTTAAGAGACAGAAAAAAGTTAGGGTCACTTAAGCTCGTTAGAAAAAGTTTGGTTAGCAATACATTTGAGAATATGAACGTGATTGTCATAGGAGAAATAAAGGAACCCAATAGCCATACAAGACTCATTCTCCTTCAGAATGCGAGATATAATACATAGGCTCTAACAATTGCCTAATTTAACAGCCAAAATATTAAATTTACTGGTAAACCGCTGGTTAATTCTGAATTCGCACTAAACTACTTTTTTTTATTTCCATACATCATACATGGAATAAGTTTAAAATGCATGATTAGGAGGTACTTCAATCAAAGTAGAAAAGTGCTTTGAAAATAGTTAGCAGAGCAACATTGAAATATGGCGAAAAACATAGATGTTGAATTGCAACTTTGTTTTAAGTATGTATACCATTTTTGGTTTTAAATTACAGTGGATGGCAGATCACGCAAACTGGACCAAAACCTAAACTGGTCTGCATTATGAGATCCGTATTATGAGCGCAATAATAAAGGTTTTACTGATGAGTTAAATTGGAACACATCTATAAAGATCTTAAATCGTACATTATGTTCAGGAAATTTAAATAGACTATATTGTTTCGGACGCCATTAATCCGAAAAATAGTAAATGAAAGTATAAAAATTTAAAATATATGAGTACGAGCCGATGTGTATGCATGTATATTTGTGAATTGCATAAATTCATTCGTTGGTCTTTTTGTGTGATAATTTAATTACCACTTCAAAATGTTTAATAGATCTTTCTAAAAAGATATATATCAGTATTCCAGACCATAAGGGTAGCTCCATATATATATAGTTTTGTAATGAAAATTTTTTATTGGAACCAATAGCGAAAAGTAATGCAGTATGGAGAATTCTTTTGCACAGAAGCTTCACAAATAGCACTTTGCTGGAAAAGATTAAAGATTATTAAAGCTTCTATTGGACCACAGTTAATATTCTCTTCTCCTTTGATTTTCTTATAGATCCTAGAATAAAACAAATTATTGTTAAACAAATCTGGCCTATATGACTAGAAACTATAAGAAGAGCTAGCTAGAGTTATGCACCGAATAATGAGTTCGGCATTTTGTCAGCTGCCAAACTATCCATGTTGATATTTCAATAAGCCAAATTTAATTTAATTGCCAATAACTTAAATTAGCTTTTACTTTAAATCGCATTTAATCGCTGTTTATAAAATTGTTCTAAGTCTGACTTAGTAATTTAATACGAGTTAAATCGTTGGACTAAATATGAATATGCAAGATTAAAATAAACTGGAAAAGAATGTGAAAGGCAGCAAAAGCCAAAGAAAGTTTACAACCCTAATAAAATAACTGCTATCATCTTTACCTGAACTTTCAATAGAAAAAGGTCGTAAACCATTCCAGTTAAAGGAAAATATGAGCACGTGCGATTACATATGAGGAAAACAACAGGTAACTTCAGATTAGGTTAATTAGATATAAATTGCGCGGTTCAATTTTCAGCTACCTGTCATCATATAAATTGGATGTGCAATTGTAAATCAAAATCAGTCGTACAAAGTACTTCGTCAAGCGATATTGTCATTTCTGAACTAAAATAATTTCCAAATAAATTAACAGAAATGGAATCGGCAGCAAATACTGTAGGTTATTACGATCCACGTGCAAAGAAGCCAAGGATATCGCACAGCAAACCCAATGTTGCACTGGCTCAACGGTTGGCGGATTTTATAGACAAATTTAAACTTTCTCAACAAAAACCTCCGAAGAAGACGTCTGAACCAGTGGGAAGGCAACAAGAAAAGCGCCCAAGGAATGACGTCGATAAAGCTGATACCACATCGCTCTCATTGGAACCAAAACCAAAGAAACGTAAACGTAGGGATGAGAAAAGTAACAGCCAGTCAAAGAAAAAAGAGCGAACTACTGTAGATGAGCGGAAGGAGACTACTATGAACCAAAAAGATGCTTTTAAAAATGATAAGATACAGCAGCAACGAATTGAAGAAGCTTTGGTGGAGAAACCAACTGTATCGACCGGAATACCTCCAAAAAATATATCAGGCATTAAAAAGCCTGCGAAAAAGCTAAAAATTCGTCCAATTTCTTCAACATGGAATAAGTAATAAGTTTGAGATTGATAATAAATATAAAAATTCTGCATATGTAAAATATAAAATAAATTTATTCATATCCACATTATTTGATTTTCTTTAATTTAAATGACTTAAATAGTATTAGCATCTCAAGACACACAGCGGACTCAAACCACTTTGAAAATCAACAAAATCAGGGTTTGCCAAACTGCTTATATACAATGCTCAATTGAAATAGTCTTGTGTATTTCAGGATTTTATTGTACACGAAATGATAATGGAACTGGAAAGACGTTATGCTTTCCCAGCATATTCTGTTGCATTCTTGCAAGTACGGTCTCCTTCATTCTTCTCTGATTTGTTATTGCATTATTTTTTTTAATTTTTTCGTTCAGGATCAATAAGCAAATCAAAAAAAATGGAGCACTTTAACAGTGTTGCAATTGAAGCTTTAACAGTCTTCACATGATCATAACACGTTCCTTAACTAAATTGAGCCAATTAATTCGATATGATTCTGCCATTGGTTGATATTGGTAATTTTAATTTATAAAACAATTTCTGATTTCAAAAGGAATATTTGTATCTAAAAGTACTACCATTTGTCATTAATGCTCTAGTTCATAATAGTAAGCTCGAATTGATAGTATATAAACAAGTATAATAACATTTTTGCAATATTTTCTAAATTATGCTAATTATGCACGCGAAATAAAAAATCGGCAAGTGCATATATGAAAAAATATATCCTGACTGAATAATGTTCATTTGTGCTGTATAGATAAACGGAAATTTACGTTTAAAGTAATTGTTTCTATCCGAAAGCACTCAGCTATTCTTACATCAAGAAACAAAACGGATCGATTTAAAAATCACACGCAAAAATCCTTAGAATAAGAATAAAAATCTCGAAAATATAATAAAAATAGATTTTAAGAACAAAACCTGTAGTTAAGAAGTACAAAAGTGTTAGAATACTTACAAAAGAAAGCCAAATCTACTATCGCAGCTGCTCTACTTTTTTGCGGGTGACAGTCAATGAGATCACCAATTGGTTGTGAAACGGCAAGTCTAGCCGAAGTAACTAAAATAGTGAGACTTAGTGCCATTAAAAATGTGTACTTAGCAAAACTAAAGAAAATGGGTTTGAGTGGGTGCTAAAGATTGGGAATCACACCCATTTGTATGTGAAGCGCTCGTCCATAAGAAGCTACTATATTAAATTTTAACTTGATCTTTACTGTACATGAAATCCGAAATGTGGGTGGTAAGTTTTTAAGAGGGCTAAGTCTTCCCCTTGATATTTATTTGAAGCATCGGTTCATAAGAAGCCATCAAGTTAAAATATGGATACCCTATTAAACTGCAGTAAAAAAGTCTATGCGCCGACTTACAACCCTAAAAATTGGTGCCCAAAAAATACGCAACAATATCCAAATAGTAAGACAGATGGGCAAAGCTAAACTGACTCGTCTCGAGCTGATCAAGAGTATATATACTTTACGGGGTCTGCTAATATCATTTTACTGTTTGTGTTAATGGTATAAAAATAGTTCGTAAACCATGGATTTTGTAGCTCTGCTACCACTATGGATCAATTCAAGTATGGAAACAAATTTTTGTTTTATCATTGGTACTGTAGTTTCTTCTTTTCACTAAATGTTATAATGTGTTCCATAAGCTATCAAGAACGGTCTCAAAACAATGAACAAATATTGCCACACTGCTGAAGCCAATATCAGTTAGTTGGGTCTACTTGAAATATGCATATTGAAGATTAAATAAAAATTGTGGACATAGGCGCGGGTATTTTAAACATTTGCTTAAAAATGGAATTATGCAAAACATGCGCTAAACAGTAAGTATCTATAGGAAATGTGCACTATTCTATATACAGTATACATTTTTTTTATAGGTTTTGCTCAGCGATTTTCAATTAACTTCATTAGGCAAGTTTATTATTATTATGTATGATTAAATTCAATTTAGCACGAAAAAATACTGCATAGTTATGAGTAGAATTTCCCACACATTAGAGGCCATTGGCCAAAAACTCCGTCACAATCAAAACATCAACTAAAATCTTTTGAGTCGATCCGTAAGAGATGTTGAGTGTCTCTGCAATCTTTCCAATGCCAACACCACGATTTTCGAGCACAATAATCATCACTTTTTCTACGTTTTTGTCGTTAACAGAGGTGGATGGACGACTTGCATGAGGCAAGTTTTCTACGATTTCACGACCCTCCCTGAATGATTTATGCCACTCAAATACTTGCGTTCTCGATAGAGTAGAGCCCGTAAAACACTTTTGTAACATTTTGAATGATTCCGTTGCCGATATTCCATTGGAAACACAACATTTCAAGCAAACTCGCTATACAACCTTTTCACGTCGTAAACAAGCAGCTGTCAAACGTATACTAATTATTGCATTCCGCTCAAACTTGACAATGACATTGACAGCCAACTTAAGAAGATAAATTACCGATTCGGTTCACCGGTTCGGTTTAAATGCACCAGTCCGGTTCAATTTCGGTCCAGAGGTATACCTGAGCGTTATTAGTTTAATAATATAGTAAAAAAGTTTATTTAAATAAGATTTTATTGTAATATGCCCATGGTAAAATTTTGTATCAGCCCGTTGGTAACTAAAATTACTATAAAATTGTTGTGCATATTGGAGCACATACACGGTGTGATGTAAAAATAGCATATTTTTTATATCATTCTTATATCATTCACACATAGTGTGAAATGGTATTATCAGTTTGTCTGAAAATTTGTAAAGTTACGTCGATCCCATAAAGTATATATATATTCTTGATCAGTTCGACGAGACCAGTCGATCTAGCCATGTCCGACTGTCTGTCTCTTTGAATGTTGTTGCGCATTTTTTTGGGGACCAATTTTTACCCTATCCAGTTGTCATTTCGCACATACACTTCTTTTTATTGCAGTTTAATAGATAATCAAGATTGACCCGCCACAACTATTTTTTAGGGTAGCCCCCATACAAAGCCACCTCCCACTTTTGACTTTTTGTATGAAAAACTTGTTTATTGTAGTCAATATCAACTTAATAATTGATATAGTAACTTCTAGTGAACGGATGCCTGACATAAACATTAATGGGTGGACCCGCCCACTATTCGGGGTAGCCCCCATTACAAACCCACCGTGCAAATTTGTGGTTTTTATGAAAAAAATCCTTCATTTAGATCAATATTAGCTTGAAATTTGATTTTGTGGATTTTAATGGACAACCGCTTCATATACATATACTAATTTAAAACGAGTTAAATCGTTGTACTAAATATGAATATGCAAAATTAAAATAAACTGGAAAATATTGTGAAAGGCAGCAAAAGCCAAAGAAAGTTTACAACCCTAATAAAATAAGTGCTTTGTTAAATTGCGCGATCATAGACTAAATATCACCTTTACCTGAACTTTCAATAGAAAAAGGTCATAAACAATTCCAGTTGAAGGAAAATATGAGCACGTGCGATTACATATGAGGAAAACAACAGGTAACTTCAGATTAGGTTAATTAGATATAAATTGCGCGGTTCAATTTTCAGCTACCTGGCATCATATAAATTGGATGTGCAATTGTAAATCAAAATCAGTCGTACAAAGTACTTCGTCAAGCGATATTGTCATTTCTGAACTAAAATAATTTCCAAATAAATTAACAGAAATGGAATCGGCAGCAAATAATATTGAAAATTACTACGATCCACGTGCAAAGAAGCCAAGGATATCGCACAGCAAACCCAATGTTGCGCTGGCTCAACGGTTGGCGGATTTTATAGACAAATTTAAACTTTCTCAACAAAAACCTCCGCAGAAGACGTCTGAACCAGTGGGAAGGCAACAAGAAAAGCGCCCAAGGAATGACGTCGATAAAGCTGATACTACATCGCTCTCATTGGAACCAAAACCAAAGAAACGTAAACGTAGCGATAAGAAAAGTATCAGAAAGTCAAAGAAAAAAAGCGAACTACTGTAGATGAGCGGAAGGAGTCTACTATGAACCAAAAAGATGCTTTTAAAAATACAGCAGCAACGAATTGAAGAAGCTTTGGTGGAGAAACCAACTGTATCGACCGGAATACCTCCAAAAAAATATATCAGGCATTAAAAAGCCTGCGAAAAAGTTAAAAATTCGTCCAATTTCTTCAACATGGAATAAGTAATCAGTTTGAGATTGATAATAAATATAAAAATTCTGCATATGTAAAATATAAAATAAATTTATTCATATCCACATTATTTGATTTTCTTTAATTTAAATGACTTAAATAGTATTAGCATCTCAAGACACACAGCGGACTCAAACCACTTTGAAAATCAACAAAATCAGGGTTTGCCAAACTGCTTATATACAATGCTCAATTGAAAGGAGTCTACTATGAACCAAAAAGATGCTTTTAAAAATACAGCAGCAACGAATTGAAGAAGCTTTGGTGGAGAAACCAACTGTATCGACCGGAATACCTCCAAAAAAATATATCAGGCATTAAAAAGCCTGCGAAAAAGTTAAAAATTCGTCCAATTTCTTCAACATGGAATAAGTAATAAGTTTGAGATTGATAATAAATATAAAAATTCTGCATATGTAAAATATAAAATAAATTTATTCATATCCACATTATTTGATTTTCTTTAATTTAAATGACTTAAATAGTATTAGTATCTGAAGATACCTAGCGGACTCAAACCACTTTTAAAATCAAGTTTAAATGATTTAACTTTAGGAAAATTAATTAGATAGTAAATTATCGGATATATGCTCAAGAAAGAATGCAAAAATTGTGGTGCGGTTTCTTCTAAATAGAGTAAATTGTTCCACCAAGAAAAATATACACAAGAGAACAGCGCTTTGAAGAGCAAAGTCAGACTACTAGCTCAGCTGTTCTCTCTCAGCTGCTCCAATTTCTTCGAACAAATCTCAGTAATTTCCTAGTTCAACGTTCTAATTTGTACTTAGATGAAAAAATGGCTGCCTAATACTCGAAATCTACTTCTGGCTACTGTTCCACATTTCTTTTCTCTTTTTCTTGATTTTTTACTTTGGGATTGACTGATTTGTATAAAATATATTTTAACCAATGCAGCTTCAAGCTGAATTGAAAGCACTCTCAATTTCAACAAATTCACTTCATTTAAAATACACACAAATGGACTAAAATTATTTCACTTGGCTGGTCAACATTTTTAGGTCAATCGGCGAGCGCAGCTGCATTAAAATGATTCGCCCATTTGCAAATAAATTCAATTGATTGGCATACACAATGCTAATTTATTGATGAATGCGATTCAATGAGTAAGTGAATGAGTACCACACGTTTTAGGTTGAAATGAGTTAAGAACGAGCTGACCATGAACAAAAGGATGAGTGCGGGACAATGAAAGTAGCGCGGTATTGTTAAACTTATAAAAGTCGGCCGCCAACTGATTAACTATAGATTGAACTACTGCTGACCCTGTCGCAGTATGTATCTGTATCTGATTGCCTATTTGTATCTGAGTTCATAGTATAAACTGCACGTATATACTGCACGTATATGTAACATTTGCTCACCAGCTGTCAACATTTACCAATTAAAATCACATAAAAAATCTCATGCTGCGTTGATTGTTCTGTGTGTCCGAGTGCGAATTGCGTTTGACATTGTTTAGTCGAACATTGCTGATGCGTTGCAAACTGCGTATACTAAATATTTTAAATACCAAATGCTATTTTAAAAACAAATTTCGAACAACGAAGCAAAATATCGAATATAACAACAAATTAAGCAAACCTTGGTAAAACCGAGTCTTTAGTACACTTCATACGAATTTTGAATTTATATAGCAGTTCTATACGCTAGAGCTCTAAAGGAGTGCGTCTGGGAATCATTTAAGCTTTCACTTTGAAAATCATGACTTGCATATTCCTTTATAGCTAATTTTTTCACACATTCTCATCCAATGTTTTCGTCTAATTTATACTTTTTATGCGTTTACATTTGTGCAAATGAGTGGTCTTTTGCATTTTGCAGCTGACCGATAAACAAGACAAAAGTAATCGAATTTCAAAGATAACAGACGAAAAAAGTGTCCGATAACAGAAAAAAAATTGAATTATATTGCAGGGCTCGAAATGGATTTATTACAATTGTGAAGTCACGAAATATACTACTCAATATTATTCCCCCAATAGTCTGTCTTGAAAATTTGTATTCTCTACTGAATTGCTAAGTGGTGAAAATAGATGAATAGAGAAATGTAACAGAGTATATTCTTGGAACAAAATGGAAATGAAACTCAAAATGCTAACCCAAAAAGTTTCATTCAGCCCTGTTTAAGC
Source organism: Leucophenga montana (assembly GCA_035044765.1). NCBI lineage: Eukaryota > Metazoa > Arthropoda > Insecta > Diptera > Drosophilidae > Leucophenga > Leucophenga montana. The sequence goes on along the minus strand of JAWNNQ010001325.1, from coordinate 873,893 downwards.
TAGAGTTTTTAGAGACTCTACCGAATGCGTTTAGAACGTAAGGTGACGTATTCCGCTTTGGTGACTTTCTTAAATGATTTGAGTATGAAATAAAAACGAAATGCCCAATCCGCAACAAATGAAAAAGAGTAAGACAAAAGACATAAATGAAAAACATCGTAGCATCTTTAGCATAAATTCTCTATGTAGATCTGGAATTTAGAGTAGATCTCTCCCATTCGCTTTACAGACCGCATACACTGTACAGTATTTTTTTTGTGCCTGTTGAGAACGATACGAAGTCGACGGTAGAGGTACTTTGCAGCATTTCATTTGGCTTGTCATTTTATAGTCAAATTTATTCATATTTGTATTTGTGGCTGTTGAGTATGGGATCGACAGTTGTGGCTAGTTTTATTGCGCATGAAAATTAAGAAATTTTGTATCAAGCTGCGGTTTAACTCAGGTCGTCTGGAATGTTAGGCAACACGCGAGACAGTTGAGCTATCGAGTACTCAAATATTGACTGATACAAAAAATGATAATTTGGTTTGGAGTCAAATGATTTTTTTTGCCAACAAACTCGTGCTCCACTTTCCGAACGATTTTTTCGTTGGCGTTGAAATTTTTTTAATCAATTTTTTTTTTTAAATCATCTGACATATTTGATAGAGCGTGGAACAGCTGTAGAGTTTTACCAATTTATACTGTAACGTAAATTTTTAGAGAAAATTATCTCTTTTGGAATGAATCCAAATGGTGTTTACACTACTCTACATGTTTTTACACTCTTCTACACTCTTTTTTCTAGCTATATCAAAAAATCTATATAGTTTAAACAGAGAACGAATGTTCAACTGCCACAAATAGCACTGTTAGTCGTATGAAATGCTATTTAAAAACGGATAATGCATAGTTTTGTCCGCAAACCGCTCTAGAAACTTTCGATTAAGATATTATTTTCGATCATTTTGTCAACTGAGCGAGTATATTCCAACTAAAGAACATAATGACGCTAGTCTTTATTGTATTTTTTACACTTCTTCTGATCAGTATTTTGTTAATTCTAAATATACAAATTCGGTGAATCTATCTCTAATAGACTAGGACCTATTAGCGTTTATACAGACGGACGGACGGATGGACGATTTTTATGTAGATCAAGAAATGACGCTATGCCTCCTTGTAGCTGTTACATACATTAGCATAAATTGAATATACACTTTTACAGTATAGATACAGGGGAAAAAATAAATAAAATAAAAGTTGCTTTGATTGATTTTGTGCGCGCATTCGCATTTTGATTCGATTTGGGATAACCAAACTAATTACAATTTTTAATTAATTTTCACTGCGCGACAAAAAAAAAAAAAAAATGGAGCAAATTTAAAAAAACAAATTGAATAGAATTCAATGTTGTCCTCGTTCGCGTATTTGACAGTTTGATTGAATTTCTAAATTTCAAAGCATTTCCGGCTTTTATCCTTGCCAATCAATTCGTTTAGGAACAATTGCTGCTGCTGCTGCTTCTTTTGCCTTGATTACTGATGTTGACTGTCGTATGTCTTCGAATTTAACTAAAAGTATTTCGAAGACGTTTTTGTCCCTTGAAATTTTTTGACACCTTTTTTACGTTTTAATTGAAAATGCAGAAATCCGACTTCCCGACGGAAATGTACAAGAACAATACAAACAGCAACACCCAAACCGGAAGCGTTTAATTCATTTTAATCAAATGCAATCAATATTTTTGAGCACAGAATCTCACAGAAATGGTCAATGAAACTAAAAAAAAAAAACAAAAAAAAATCATAAAGAAATCCTCGCACAATGAAATTTATTTACATAAAAAATTGTGCGGAAAAAAAGATGTAGAAGAGATTCGCATAGCAAATTCAAAATGAGACGAAATAAAAGCTGCACACTACAAATTAAATTCAATTTTCGTGCATTTCCCAAGTGAAAAACCGCACGACTTGCGGACTTCGAAGGTATGTACGAATCGATGGACAGAAGTATGGACGGCAGCTCTCTCTGTCTGTGTTTGTAATAGAAACAGAAGGTTCCACGTGCTAGCCGTGACAAGAAAAATACAAAATTGAATAGAACATAGGATAACAAAAAAAAAAAAAAAAAGAAAGAAAGAAAAACAAGAAAAATGTGCTTTGAATATGGCAAGAAACCAATGTCCATCGATCAATCAAAGCTTGAAAGTTACCTGGGGAAAATTTGCATTGTTACTTTGTCTTTGGTACATTCGTTGCGGTCTCTGTTGGTGCGGTTAGGTTTGGCACGGTCTAAAAGACCGACACAAGGCTGTACAGTTGGTTGTTCAAATGAGATGAGATGTTCGTTTAGCTATCGAATCGAACGTTGCAAACAAATTGCGGACATTGGCTTTAAGGTTGAGTTGGGTACACTACTAGTCGTAGCATATCTTTTGGGGATTGAGGCGTTCAAATTATACACTGTAGAAAATACAAGAGCTTAAAAATATAAATGCAAAAATGATGTACTAGCCAAATTCGATCTATGATATAATTTTTAAATAGTGCGGAATATATCAAACTTCTGGCGATGAGTAAAGGCAGCAATAACAGAGGTTACAATATTGTGGTGCATTTCATTTAATCGGACTAAATCGGTTCGTGTTATCGGATGCAGTGGTACCATACATTGTACAATAGTTAACCAGGCATACCTTTCGAGAAATAATCTTAATCTCTAATCGATATAAGAAGCTTTGAGCAAGAAATTCTCACTAGAGACGTAAGAAAAATGGAAGGCGATATATCGAAGAGGACTGACATATTTTCGCTGACTATACTGACTATATCGACACGTCGTGTCGATACAACCCATCAGAACCTTTTTTTACCTTTTTGCCATTTATAGGGTGTTAGTATATAGGGTGAAGTACAAAAAAGTCACAAATAATTACTCTTGTGGGATTAAGCAATATTTGTGAAAGAAACCCAGTCGGATTTGACAACATGGAAATCTTACTTCTCTTTGCATTGTTTCTTCATAGAAAAGTAATCAAAAATTATGCTTCCATTCGTTTTTATAAAAGCGTGGTCGCAGCATGGAAGTCTTGTAGAAAAGTGTCTTTCTCCCCATATCATATGTGTGTAATAAAGATCTTCACAAAAAGACGAAGCTTTCACAGACAATTTGATTTCAGTGCAAGAGCACAAAATTATTGTTTAAGTTTCTTGTCAACATCTAAACTTCACTCGGAATGTGCGCAGTGCAATAAAACATATTATATACACAAATTGTTTCCAAATCAACGAAACAGTTCCGGTATCGAATTGGTATCAAATTATGCTAATTTTAGCTTGGTAATTTAACTCTACTTCAAAGTCAATTTTTATGAAATTTATGAATCTCTGAAAGAACAGATTTTTTTATGCAGGATACCCATAAATAAAAAGGTGTTTTAAGCTTGTGCAAATGTTTGTAAAAGGTAGAAGAAGTTGTGGCAGATCTTGGCCAGCATCAAAAGTCGAGTCATTATACACATGTCTGTCTGCCTGTCCATCAGTCTGACTGTTTGTTTGAACAACGAGATCTAGGAGATACAACAGATAGAGACTTAAAATTTAGACTTTCCTATTCCATTTTCACATAAAGTGTATTAAATGAACGTGCGCACCGCATAGTTTTCATACAAACTTCTTTAAGAGTTTTGGTAAGAATTTTCCATGTTTGTTGTTGTTAATTGATCTAGAAGCGCCCCATTTAGCATATTTTTATATGTCACGTAGGTAAAGATAGGACCACTATAAGCCCCCATTCAAACCTGCCCACATATATTATGTTTTTGTACAAAATTTTTTATTTTGCCTTGCTTTCTTTGTTAGATAAGCTGAGGAAACGTAAGATTGCTCAAATTTAGCGTTTCTAAATTGGGGAATGTTACGTTTCCTGCTCAAAAATATCCCACATAGGCTCAAATGATAATAGAATGTAACCATGCAAATATATGGTTCAAATAAAGAGCATTAGACAAGGTAAAGGGTAAAGGGTAACTCAAAGCCGGTCACATTCAACTGCAACTTTATTTCTTGTTTTACTTTATAGCAAAATACGCAGCATCTTCAAACTTTGTGTGAATAGTATTAAAGCTTCGGTTCCACCGAAATTAATGTTTTTCTAGTTTTTGTATTGAATGGTTTTAAAACAAAGAAAGTTTTTACGAATTCATCTAAAATGCGTTCTATTTCATCGTTTCATTGAATAGTTGTCAAGCACTACAACATTCACTTGTAGTCGCAAAAACGTCGTGTTATAGTCAAAAACAACTTTAAACGGTACATGACGCCACATCTTTTGTCAACTTTTTTTAAATCTTCTTCTTTTTAAGCTAGGAAAATTGTATTATTTACATCTTCTCTTGTCAGAACATATTAAGTGATACATTTTAAGTGTGACTGCCACAAAATTTTTGTACACGCAATTGTGATTGTCAATTTTTGTACCGATACACAAAAGTAACACACAATGTACTTTAAAGACGTTGCAAGTGTGATATAAAGAGATTTACTTATAATGAGATATAAGTTTGGTAGTAGTTTGGTACCATAAGCATCACCATGTTTGGTTTTTGGTTTGATTGCTTTGCTACTAATCTCGCCCATGGAAATGTGAATAATGTAAAAAATTTTGTAATAACATTTTTCCTGATCAATAACATTTTTTTTCACTTTGCAAATTTCTGCTGCGTGTAATACATACAACAACAAAAAAACAGGGTAAATAAAGGGAAAACTTAGCTGCAGACAGACTTATGGCAACACAATGTTCCTGTAAGAATTTTTTTTCTTTGTTGCGGTTGCTACACATTGTACGGCACTCTTTACACTTCAAGAAAGCAACATTTGCATGTTTTATGGCGCCTGAAGGATTCGACAGGATTCAACAGAACTCGCCAAAGGTGTACAGTGTGTAGCAAAGTTAGCGACAACGAAACCTGTGCAAAGGCATGTCATGTCAATTTACGTTCTACCAAATGACAAAGGATAAGAAAAAAAACAAGGCACGGACATAGATACTTTTACTCGTATACTGTAGATACAAGCTGTCCAGCTTTTGCTGCTCACATTTCAATTCTAATGGCTACTAATATGCAACTAGGGAGCAAATGATAACGAGACCACAAAGGACTCTGATTTGATTTTCTTTCAATTCAATGTTTTCATGCACATTCAATCAAAAACCTTAATCGTGTGCGATGTGGATTTAAATTGAATAGACGCTTCGCTTTGCTGATGCTCAAGGGTGGCATGTATATGCACATAAAGTGTCAGAGTTTATTAATACTTGCAGTGGCCATTGAACGACGACGTCATCTACAGGATACATCTATTCAGCGAAACTGACCTCAATTCGGAACGGCGCCATTGGCTACTACTGTCCGGTCCGTACGCGTCTCGGTCAGTGCGTGAGTGTTAACGCTATCAAAGCGCGTTTAATAGTTTCTCAAATATTGCCACTTTGGCAATATAGGCCAATGAGATAATTAACAGCGAGAGAGTTCAGTAGAATTGAGTTGAATTGCGTTGAGTTGAGTAAAGTACAGCTCGAGGCTCCTGAGCTCCTGCCGCTGAACTATGACCCCACTCTGACTGCTGCTGCTGCTGGTGATGCCTCCCTTCTCTGATTGCTCGCTGTTTATGTTAATTGCCTCTGATGAGTTTTATGTGCTGCGCTAATGAACAAACGCAGCTTAGAGTAAAGCAAGGACAACCAGCAGTCGGCTAGAGCAAGCGTTGGTAGGAGAAAAATAAAATGAGAAACTGCCAACTCGATCTCATTTTCAGTTTTAATTGCACACATGGGTCGAAGTGGCAGACTCCTTCGTTGCTGTTGTTGCTGTTGTTGTTGTTGCTACTCTTGCTGTTGCATGGTGAATGTCCTTGGCAGCTGCTGAAAACATGTGCGCTCCAATTGGACTGCATAATTAAAACGCGTCAATGAATGCGCGTAATTGAAAGATTCGACGAATGTTTGCTGCTTTTTAGGTATTTGAAATGTAATAAAACTGTCTTTTTGTGTGAGTGTGTGTGTGTGTGTGTGTGCGTGTAGTTTGGTGTGAGTGTGGTTTATTTAAATTGAAATGTGAGTGTCCATTGCGGTCGAGGTCATTGAATATTGGCTACTTGTGGCAAATATTTTCTGTTTTTAATATTTGTTGCAAATTTTTGTTGAAACCTTGCAGACTTTTGTTTCACATTAGTGGAGAAAGTTATTGTTTGCCATTCGCTTGGGCTCACAAACATCCATTAGTGAAGTAACCCCTGAACATCTGTTTCGGTGTGAGCAAATTGTGATAAGGCAACTTCCTTTAATTAAGAGTTGGTGTACTGTGTTTGGTTCTTGAGACCTCGGACACATTTCTCCTTTGATGACGACACCCGCAAACGATTTCAGCATGATCATGATCATGTTGTCATTGAAGGAGAGCACGCATCGAGCTTGTTGGACGAGCGAGGACCCAGCAGTGACTTGAACCACTACCTTGTAGAAGCCATGGTACGCACCATGTTCAGAATTATGCATATGTTTCAACATTTAATGAAAGGTAGATGTTGGAAACTTGCAAACACAACAGACGGCGGAAGCCTTTTTAGGGTGACTCAACTGATCTGGGAATACACTCCGGTTTATGAATATGTATGTGAGCAGTGGAGAATAATTTCTCACTCACTGATGTAGCTATAAGTTAATGCAGATAAATACACCGCCCATAGAAGAACTCTGAACTTGGGAGACAAAAGAAAAAAGCAATAAGATAAGCGTGAAATTGAAGATTTTGAGGTATTATGCAATAAAAATGGAGCTCAGATTTTCTATTAAACCATCAATATTCTGACCAAATGTTTTAATATCACAGTGAGCAAGGCACGACCCATTCTTCATAGCATTTTTAGCGACGAGTTACAATAATAAGGCGTGGAAAATCCGTTCAGATAAAACTGCTAATGAGGTTTTGTGGCTGATTCGCAAAGAGATTTGCCTAGTTTGTCTTAGAGTTGAATATGTATGATCATAGGCTTTTATGAATGGTTTGGAGGTTATTTGGAAAGTCACATAAAAAAAAAAAAAAAAAAAAACCAACCAAAACGAAACCTGCAACAGAATCTCATCGGTAATTATATATGCTAAACCATTTTATTTTTAAAATTTAATGACTCTCTCTATTTATATTATTGAAATTATTACTATGACTTCTTTTTCGTATTATTATTATTCAATTTATTTCCTCTTAATGCGTCTAATATTTTAGTGCAATTTGTAACCCACTTGCTAAAGTTGACTCGGATTATTTCCGCAAAACCAACTGAAAAGTGGTTACGAAAAAGTGACAACCCGTACAACCAGCAAACCATGCTAAGTAACTGATTTTCTGTTAAAGCCAAGTCTGAGACTTTGCCGTACTATACAAAACACAAAATGAAAGTAGCAACGTTTGCTAAATTAAGCCGGAAACCGAATTTTTGCACCCGACACAACGACACAAAACGAAGCAATGGCGGAGCTATGCGGTTCCGGAATGACTACGTTTCACTTCACTTAGTCTACTCTCGTTTTGCGGTAATGCTCTGCCAGACTTTTGACAGCAGACAACTTCTTTAGCTTCATTTCCGCTACGAAATGCAAATAGAAGCCCCACCTCCCCAGCAGAAAAGAAAAAAAGAAAAACATCAAAAAGATGAAATCTAAGTTGCGACAAATAAAAAATTACATTTTGAAATTTTGCATTTTGTGGTTTCCTTGAAAATCCTTCGACCAACAGGGCGTATGCGCAATGCACATATTTTGTATCTATGTACGAGTGTATGTGGTTTATTAAGAGCAGTTTCTATATATATATATATATATATATATATATATATATATATATATATATATATATATATATATATATATATATATATATATATATATATATATATATATATATATATATATATAAGATAATAAAATTAAATAAATGCCGCACAATAAAAGCTACTCTGCTCGGAGACGGAACAACAAATGCCGCCGCAGAGACAAACCACAATTGCGAAAATTAAATTTTGACCTCAGAGCGTAGCGAATGAAGTACTCGTACATAGGCTAAGGATCCAGAAGGATGCTTGTGTAGCTGTAAAGTTGCCAGCGATTTCCGCAGCTATGATCAAATCTTGTCTGCCATATAATAAACTACGCTCGCGCGCACTTGCTGCCATATTAGAAGCGAAACTAAACTACAAGTATTATACGAGTACACATCTATGTATATAGCAGCAAAGCATGCGACATGCAGCAGGACAGCATGGTTGGAGTTCAGGCGTTAGTCCTTTTGGTATCAAGCAATCGAAAGAAAAACACAACAAGCATCCACTTAATGACTTCCGCAGTAAACTGTTTGCAGCTTAGCAGCAGTTTAAGATTTTTATTGCTCCAGCTATGCAGCTTCCTTTTTTTTATTGCAAAATTTACAAATTTGGAATGGTTTGAGTGAGTTGGTAGATTTATAGGCTGAAACCTTTACTTAATTTCGCCCAATTTGCTTAAATTGGCAACGTTTTAACATAAGGAAAGTGCTCTATGTCCCTGACCTTTCACATTCCACCGCGTAGGTGAAGACAGCGAAGATCCCGTACGAGGAGGTCAGACAAACTGCTTCATCAATCTCCAAATTTGAATAGAGGTCTCTCTTTTTCTTTACTCATCTGCCAGCTAGACAGTCTAAAGCGATGAGGAAGCGCGTATCCATTTTCCTTTGGAAATTCAGCATTGGTACATTAATAAGATTGCTGCAAAGATTCACTCCTTGCACACGTTCATTTATTTCCGACCGCTAACCTTGCTTGAGCGTTCTTCAGTTTTTCTTTTAACTATATTTATTCTATATACATGGATCAATAGAAGTTGTTTTGTAACTGGTGAGGGAAGAAATTGGTGCAGTCAAGGTCAAACCAAAAACTGAAAATTTTCCTATTCACTTAGGCCATCATTTTATGCCTGTGTTCCTTTCTTACTATCTGAAGGTATATATTGTAGCACTGCTAACTAGAATATCAACCAGATCACTTTTGAAGAATTGAGGATCAGCCAGGGGTATTATAGCCAACCAGATCCATATTTGTACCTCCTCCATCTTATATCGTCACCCATTTTTTGAGTGTATCTCACCCGGTATAATATAGTTCTTAGGAGAAATACTCTGCAGCAATGTTCCAGTAAAGTTGTGTACGATGAAGTTAGAACCCTTGTAGTTACTTGTACTCTATGTACAACCATTTCTGCTTTCCGATGCCCTTCTAAATATATTGAACGCTTGATTAAAACATGCTCTGAATAATTACACATTTGACACCAGTTTACAGCAATACTCTAAATGGAATATGGAAACAGTTCGGTGTGTTGGTGCTGTGCTCTCGTTAGGTTTAATTTTTCAACTAACCTAACTCTGTTGTGGGAAAATATAAGGGAAAATATAACAGGTCTATTGTGCTAACTTAAAAAAAAATGGAAATAAAACTTATTTCTTTTTATTTCCTAATCAAAAGCGATTTACAGATTTTCTAAGGATATAACTTTTTTGTACTTTATTGGTTATGTTACTTATATTCTCTCTCTCTCTCTCTCTTTGTGCTAGCGTTGAGTGTTAAAATAAAGAAGGAAGGAAAGAAGAACGATGTATGCCTTGCAATAAATGTGTATCCGTGAAAATAATCTAAATGAGAGACCAATGCATCTAATTATGGAAATATGAAAATGTTTCCTGTTCTGGTTCGTTACTGTATGCCACTAGAAGGTGTGAAAGTGTAAGTTATACAGGTTATTGTTAAATCTATTTCTGTTACTCAGCTCATATACACTACAGTGTCCATATATGACTAAAAATTTGTTTTTGGATTCTGTGCTCATAAATTGGAAGTCCATAAATTTTGGGGTCATCAATATTTCCGCCATATTAGGAGAAGTTGAAAGCAATTTAATTATTCTTGTATAGATAAATATTCAGCTGTGCATTGCTTCAATAATTTTAAAATCCTCTACACATTTTCAGATCCATATATACACCGAAAATAACGCAAAATATTTATTCAATTATATCTAATCGCAAAATCGCTAAGAACATTTTCTTAGCAAAAATTTCCACTATATATTTTCAACACATCTGCACAGTATGTATATCCTTTGTCCTTTATCTTTGCATTGTGTGCGAGTAATGAATATTAATGACTATAAAGTGATGACAGCGAACTGCAAGGAAAATTCGAAAGCAGACACAAAACGACTTGACTCTATTCGAAATGGAGACTGGCCACAAATCGCAATAAAAATATTTCAATTAGAAACTTAGACCCTTTCCCACATACACATACATATAAGTACACTCAGATACACACACACACACACACACACACACACACACACACACACACACACACACACATGCACACAAATGAAACAAAAGTTCAATAAAACCAAATAATACGAAGAAAATAACCACAACACATTGAATATAGGAACTCCAGATGCTGCATCAATTCGTTTACCCGAACCGACTGTAAGATCAATGACTTTGTTAATATGCTGCGCAGTTGAAACAAAAGATACTCGTTCTGCTTTAAAATGCTGCAACATGCATAAATGATGAAAGATGTGGAAGGATATTGTTGGTGCTGCTGACGCTTTCAATTTACAATTTTCAACTTTTGTAGTACTACGTACATAGAAATCACAAAAAGTCCGCAGTTCAACCACAAATGCAACTTGCACTCCTATTCACTTTCACCCATTTCGATACTTGACCAAAAAGCGTTTGGAGTGTCCTTTTTACCATATTCCACTCGCATATTTTGTGGCAAAAACGCTTGCATGTTCATATCACTACATAGTAGTCTCTATCGCCTCTTATAAGTGTTGCATGTGCGGTATTTGTGGCATTCCATGCGATATGTATACAATACATATTTGTATATACGAGGAGGCTAACAGAGGTTTGGTAGATTTAAAAAGAAACATAAACTCCTACAGTACATGGAACTAGTTCATGGCTAGTGAATCACCAGTGGTTTCGTTACGAACACTAGTTCCACGTGTTCTAGTTCCACGTGTAACTCTTTTATCGCTACCCAATACATTTTCCCATCTTTCTGGCAGCATACGGATATCGCGTCAGATGAACGACTCGTCTTTAGAAGCAATCCAGGAATCCACCGAATTTTTTTTTTAATCATCATAAGAAGTGAAGCGTTCCTCAGATAGGCCATAAGTCATCTATGGAGCTCTGTCTGGAGAATACGATGAGTATGGTAGAACATACCATTTGGCTGTATGGATGTAGGATTTTGATGACATGCAGATGAACATTGTCGTGTGTGAAAATGAAGTGGTCGTGTCTATCGCCACATTATAGCCGCTTTTCACACCATTAATGCAGAGTTCACACGCATCAATTGAGCTCAGTACCGATGTTCCGTAATCGTTTCAATTGACTTGAGCTGCTAAGAGTAGATCACACCTCGTTTATGCCACCAAATGTAGAGCTTTAACTTGGATTCATAGTTATTTGGCCTCGCCGTTGATGGTTGGCGCGGCGTAACCCATTACTTTTTGTGTCAGTCACAATTCGATGGAAAAATTCCTTCCTTTTCTTTCGTATAAGCAGCTGCTCACAGGTGAAGAGAACGCCTCTTCACATTTCTTGTTTTCAATTGGTATGGGACCCTCTAAGACGTTTCCTAACTGTTGAACAGTCAGCTCCCGATGATTCAGCTACTTTTTGAAGAGTTTGACATGGATCTTCATCGATCAATGACTCCTAATTCTTCATCGTCGAACTTTTTCGGCTGCCCAGGTTGTTTCTTGTATTCTAGCTCAAAATTACAACTTTATGCTAATAAATTTCCTATAAAATTCTATGGATTTCGGCAGCATGATAAATACTTTATCCAGTAAACATTTGTATATATTTAATGAAGTAAAAAGTGTTATTGATAACGACGCTCAATGTCGCAAGGTTTACGGGGGAATACACTTTATAAAGTGGAATATTGAAAATGCACTAGACTCCGCTTTAGCTTAAGAAACGCTACGAACTAATTGAAACACCCAATAAATAATTTCTTTGGTGATGGAAACTTATGTATGAATCACGGCCGCATTACCGAGAGCTAGTGAAATCACTAGTTCTTAGTAACGAAGCGAAACTAGTAGAGTCACCTCTTGCTTATTTGTGATACCCCGAGAAAATTTCTTCTTGTATTTCAAATGAAATGAATATAATATATGTGTAATATTTACGCTCACTTTATCAGCATACATTTGCGTCGTTACTTCACATTACTTAAATTTAGCCTTTACCAAAATGTATAAATTAAATTTCATAGATACAATTAACAAATATATCCAATCTATCGAACTTTTATAAGCTATCTCGCATATCTATACATATATGTATTTATATCAATTCACTATATATTGTAATGCTCGTAATACACCAACATACATTGTTCGTTCAACACGCAACAAGTAAAAGCATTCTACAGTTTTTCACAATACACAATTTCGTGCCAAAAAAATATTGTATCTTTTTAGTTGATTTATTTGGAGCAACTACCACGAAAAAAAAAAATCGTGAAATGTTTGCAATTTTTGTGAGATCGCTTTTTGTAATCAATTAAAAGCTGAATTTAGTTTAAATTTATATTATATTTTCATTGGTAGTGTCTGTTCGAATTTGTTTTTCAATTTTTACACAATGTATTGCGATGTCAGTGTTGGTAAGCGCATTGTATATATTTTTTTTTCTAGTTACAGGAAGAAACTAATAGATGTACCTTAATAAAATCATAAATTGCATTTGGTTTAAAGTAAGCATCAGAGACCGAATAAAGTATGTACGTATATTCGTGAGCATAACATAATGGATCAATCTAGCTATGCCCTTCTGGCTCTCTATCCATTGATCTGTCTGTCTGTGCGCTCCTGTTCACCCTGTTCCCTCAACCTTTGAAATATTGGTTGGAAAGTTGGTATGAAGAGTTTTTATAACCAGAAGCTACACAAGTTAAAAAATTTATCCACTAGAAGGAACAGCTCCCATGCAAAAATACTTCTGTATTTATTTTGTTGTATCGAACATGTTTGAATTAAAGCAATTATTAATGTTAAAATAATAATTCTTTTGAAACTTGAATCCATTTATACATAATAATACAATAGCAGACCATTTGAGCTGATACTGTGCCCTAGAACTGGCACTTGTCAAAGTTTACAGAGAGACTTGCTCAACAAAGACGATGGTGTACAATGTGTGCTGTTGTTCTCAATTCGAAGCAACGAGGATATCGTCAATGTTCGTAAAGACAAAATCGAGACCTTTCAGAACTTTGTTGATATGACGTTGGATCGTTTGAACAGCGTTTTTCAATCCATAAGTCATAGGGGTTTTTATCGCAGTTTTGGAATATCATCTGGCTCGACAGGATTTTGATGGTAAGCTCTTTGAAGGTAAATTTTTGAAAAATATAGTTTCACCGTTACCCTGTTTAACGGAGTGGCAAAAAGTCGAATTCTTTTTTGGCGATTGTAATGTGGTGCGTTACCAATTATTCCGTTGATTACCTATTGGAGTTGATTGTCGCCAAAGTTGGAGTAGATGAGCGTAATGTTGGTGCATATCTTATGCCATTAAGTACACAGCGCTGAATTGTATTGCCCAACCCTGTGATTCTAACAGCGTCACTTTATGGCGACTAGCAAATCGTAGTGTTTCACAAAACTGGGTCCTAAATTGTCCCATTTGCGTTAGCTTTAAGAAATTTCATGTAAAATTTGGTGGTAGGCAAAGAAAAAGCGAGAGCCATTTCATTTCATTTACATACGGTGGTATGTATCGGAGAACGATGTACTGGGGTGAAGAAGTTGCGTTGTGGTTGAAATATTTACGAGCCGGCAAAACAGAGACGTCTGCCCTGGCCGAGTTTTGAGTTGTTATCGCTAATCATGAGGATAACTATGCAAACTCCGCTCGCTGAACCAGTAGATGTTTGTAGTTTTTTTGTCGATTTGGCCGAGATGTTGGGCGGGCTACGGCATTTGCGCGCATCGTTGCTAAACGTTTTGTGGTATCAAAAAAGCTTCACCTTCCATTTATCACGTCGTGGTCATCAGTTATGGAGGATGCTTCCATAAATCAAATTAGAACAATGAGAGTAGTTTCTTAATTAAATTTATTTAACTACGACATTTAATAATTTGTATGCACAAGTTGTCGTTTTCGTTTCTCTATTTATTTTGTGAGTCTTGGCAACCCTAATTGTTGTTATGAGTCAGCTGACATTTACATTGGAATTTATGTTGGATCCCACATGATTTGACAAAAGCTCTAAAAGATGCTCGAATCGAGTGGTGCAAACAAATGTTCAAGAAATACAATTTCAGTGCTTCAAAAGAGCGATTGTGACAGCTGACGAATAACTGACTCTACTGTTTTAAGTCGACTGTATGTGTGTTTCGTCGTGAGCCAAACCCAATAAAAAATGTTCGCGTTCGCATGTTTTTTCGAAAAAATTGGTCATGTCGCAACTGTTTCATTAATGCAACATAGAACGGTCAATCTGAATGGTGCGCAACCCTTAGTTTTCCAGAACTTTCCAAGAAATGAAGAAACCCATAATTCTAAACCACGACAATGCGAGCTCTCACACATCGGCTCAAACAAATGACTTTTTTAACATAAATTGTGAATGTATTAATATTTGCTAGGTCGACGTTGATCGAATTTTTTATTTCGTTACTAAATCGCATATTTTATACGAACAATTTGCCCAATATATTTATAATAGTATAATTTTGACCTATACAAAGGGTAAATTGACAAATGTATAAAAATGTGTAGCATTCAGTAAAAATCAACACCGATGTCATTATATATATATATATATATATATATATATATATATATATATATATATATATATATATATATATATATATATATATATATATATATATATTTTTATCAGTACCAAAACCGTGTAGATATGTTCTGAAGAGTACATATTTGGAATTGGGGCGTTAGGGGTTGCGCGGGCTTCTGCGGGTTTAATTTTGAAATATGTAACTATAAGTTTATTTTTTGTACTTCGTAAGTTCATCTCTGCTTGTCGATAAAAAATTATTTTTCTCAAACTGTCAATGTTGGTAATCTCCTTAGCACATAACTCAAATATGTCGCTATATTCTCTAAAAATATTTTTCTTTGCTTCTCTCTTTCTCTCTTTTTGTTCCTTTCTCTCTTATGGTTTTGTCTATATATGAGACGACAGTAAAGTGTCAATACATCATAAAAAAAATAAGGTAAAGAAACTCAATGTAAGATGGGTTTTATTAGAAAAAGTAGCATCAAGCTGAGATTTACTAGCGCATGACGACGGCGAAGGCCATCCAAGAAGATTGATGTGAATTGTGCAAACATACACGCAGAATACTCTGAAATGATTGTTTAACAAAAATGAAGTAGAAGACCACAGGAAATGCGTGTAGGCTTTTTTTTTTTTGTTTGTTTTAAATTTATAAAAGGTAAAAGTGTGCATTGATGGTGCATTGTGTGAACATCTTAAAATTGGTTCCATTTGCAATGGTACTTTCATGTTTCATCAATAGTGTTACATAGTGGGGATTGGGGAAATATACTACTAAACTCCAGTTACAGTTCGGTGCCATTTGTAAGTGCTGAGAGCGTTAAGTATGATCAACATGGTGGGCTCAACATAGGGCTGGCCCGTATAAATGTATTCTCGCTCTCTTGTCTGTTCCTTTAATGCTGAGAACGTTAAGTATAACCAACATGTTGGGCTCAACATATTGCGGTCGACAACAGGCTCAAAGAAGTATTGATTTGCATATTTTTATGGCGTTACTCACTTTCACTTTTGTTGTTGTAATTCTTTAATAAATTGAGAGAACTGGGACATGGAGAGAGCTCAAGTCTTTGTGATTGGCCGTGGTTGTTATCAGGTTTTTGCTTAACTTCGACACAATACTTTAGGAAAAACATATCATTTGTCCCTATTCCTCTTCACAACCTGTCCAACAAAAAACATCATATGTTGCTTTTAAAGGTGTGCACGTTTTGCACATGCTTATTTGTGTAGAGATTTAATTCAAATAAATTCAATATATTTTCTTTTTAATTCACATCGAAATAATTGAGCTCCAATGCAGAATCCATTGATTTATATGAAGTTTTGAGTTTGTAAGATGTTAACACATCCCAACACAAACAGCTTTCATTGAGAAAATTCTTAGAAAAATGAAAGGTAGCAGGTGCGAACGCCAAACACTTGTTTTGATAGAAGGAATAATTCATAATAAAGAAAATTCTCAATAGAAAAAAAAAACACACACACACACAAAGTACCGAAAATAAATGAACTTCAAAGCCGAAGAGCTTACCTTGAAATACATATTACTTCACTTTGAGAGTTTCTTTTTTTATTGATATACGCTACTAGAAAATAATGACTCATCGATCATTGTAAACGTCGAGCTTAACACAAACAGAAAAAAAATACACAGATACTTGCAAATCACTAAGGATGAGGAATACCGAGGAGATTTAGGTAACTATGAACTATGCCTTTATGAAATGTTAGTACTATGGTGTAAAGTACTCTCGAGTGTACAGAATAACATTCAAATGATTCATTGAAGTCGGCGATGGCAAAGCAGTACGACATTCATTTATCAAGTGTAGAACTTGACTCAAGAGCATACATTTCACTGACTGACCGAACTATGCTCATATATGCTGATGCTGATGTTGATGTTGATGTTGATGATGCTGATGTTACGACATCCTGCCAAACTACTCTAACATTCATAAGGACTTTATGCGCGAAAAGCTATTGAAAGTACATATTTTATGTCCCTTACCTCAGCTGGTGTGTAATACTGTACATTCATTAATTTTTATGGTTTTTATTTTACACTAAATACGAGTACTTTGGTAAAAATGCAAAAACTTTGCTAGATTATTTAACAATTTTTAAATAGTTTTCATAAATAGTGCAAAAAGCTTTTGGTATTTTTCTATTTGGCATTAGGCAACAAAAATAATTTGGATACAAATCAAAATTTTGTGTCCTGTGGTTTATATTTTGAATACTATATATTACTGATAATCAAAATGATGATGATAATATCGTTGAACACCATATTTCAATTTGTGTGTGTTGCATTTAAATTCAATTAACATCGTTCATATTAAATGGAGTATCTAAACGAGTAGTGTTGTGTAATTATAAAAAAAGTTATTGTATATGTACGGCGAAAATCCTACTTATATATAACTAGAAATACGAAAAGCAATTAAAAAAATTTTAGAATATTATTGCACTCACATTGATTCACCCTCTTTATTTCCTCTTTATACGGATCGATCTATATACATTAAAACACTGTTTCGAAACATTAGTTGTGCTCTTTTTAGAAATATCTAAGTTCCCAAAAAATTAAAGACACAAAAATATCTTATATTTCTCCAAAAGTGTATATTAAAACCGACAATACTCTAGATTGACAAATGATTAGTATTAGTGGTTATGCCACAGTATTTCTGCAAATTTATTATTCTACCACCGCTCTATAGTGATTGGACAAAAAAAAAAACGCACATGCTGAAATAACATTTCCAAAACTCACATTTTTTGAACACACGCCTTTCTTCAAAGAAAATCTACCTATAACAAATCTACATCAAAAATAAATATTCTTCAGAAAAATGTCTTCGATTAATCAGAATATCATTAATAATTAGATATACGAGTATCATAAAACAGTATTTTGCAGCCATAGTGTTGCCAGATCTTTCCAATTTATGACAGCTTAATTCCTGTCGGAAATTAGAACTTCATAAAATAACGCCCTTACTAACAATTAACATATATTATAGGACGTCGTACGCTTTATTCAAGGCTTTGCCTACGTTGTGACTACATTTTAATACTAATTATGTGTGAAGGTATAGCTCCTACCAAATCCATCGTCGACTTTTGTATTTTATACAGTTTGTATTTGGCTATAACCAATCTCGATACTGAGGCTTCAAAAAACAACCGACACGTCCACTTTCAAATCTAGCTCTCACAGAAGTTCACCACCCACTTCTTTAAAATAAGAACCTCGTCAAGTGTCGAAACTAGCTGCTAGGTCCGCCATAGAACCACCAGCCACTGTTTTCCTTATTCGTAAGGTTTGAAAGGATATATATGTACATAAGATTTGTCGGAATGAAAGATCAACGCCTATTTGATGATGACAAAATCTTTTAAGTTTTGATACATAGTGCGTATTCCCAAAATTGTTTACTTAAACTTCGTAAATCGAATCGGTTTGGTCTGATAACCGGTTCAGTTTTAATATAAATAAAAATAATAAATTTGGCTTAATTAGAAAAATTAAACTTGCAAAGCGTCTACGTTCCATTTCCGATATATTTTTGTATATGACAAAAACATCTGGAGCGCCGTTCATTGTCTCGCTAAAACTCAAAAACGGTTTGACCAATTTCAAAAAGTTTTGTTTTGTTTTGTTTTGTCCTTTATTGTTAACAGATGATTTAAAAAAAATCATCATTTTGTATTGAAAATGATGGTACACTTCGCGATTGTTTATTTTGATCTGACTATATGATATCTGTCAACTGTCACTATATATATTAGTTTTACTTTTATTCGTACAAATGTTCCAAAATTAAATGAACAACAAATGATTGCATACGATTCTTTGATAGAAGCTGTCAACAATGAAACTGGTGGAATTTACTTCCTCGATGCGCCCGGAGGGTCTGGAAAAATTTCATTGCTTTTGGGCGAAGATCAGATCGCAAAGTGAAGTTGCCCTATGCATTGGCTTCATCTGGAATAGCTGCGACTTTGTTAGAAGGCGGACGAACTGCACATTATGCCTTAAAATTGCCACTGAACATGCAAGTCAACGAAGCACCAAGTTGCAACATCGCCAAAAACAGCACATTGGCATATATTCTCCAAGTATGCAAATTGATTGTGTGGGACGAATGCACGATGGCCCACAAGAGTTCACTGGAGGCACTGGACAGAACGCGTAAAGATCTTCGTGATAACCAAAACCTTTTTGGCGGAGCCATGATTCTGTTGTCCGTTGATTTTCGACAGACTCTTCCAGTTATTCCCCGATCAACTCTACAACAACTCATTGACGAACTAAACGCGTGCTTAAAATCATCAAATTTGTGACAGCATGTGGACACTCTCTACTTAACGACTAACATGCGAGTGTTTGTGCAACAAGATCAAAGTGCAAATGTGTTTTCGAAGCAGTTGTTAGACATTGGAGTGACAGGTTTCCGTCACTTCACAGACTAGAAATAGGGGCTTATTCAGAGTGTTTTTCCAGACATAGCGCAACAATACAAAAACCATAATTGGCTAAGTAAACGAACAATATTGGCCGCGAGAAACAAAGATGTCGATGATCTCAATACGACAATTCCGAAATTTCTTCAGGGTCAGTTATTTTCCTTCAAATCAGTCGACACAGTTTTCAACATTATGTGTGAATGGTATAAACATATCTTTACTTTTTTAAAGTCGATTTAAAAAAAATAAGTGATTTACTTTTGCAAAGTATATTTTCAGTATTTCACGTATCGCTCGACAAGCACAATACTTACATTGAATTATGTGAGACGCAGACTGAAATAACCTCTTGCAGCCTTTTCAGTGCTGACAATAGACTTCTGATAATAGTAAAACACAAAATGTCAATCAGGTGCAGTGTTGAACCAAAGGTAGTTTCTTACTGGAGTAAGATGGTTTTGTCAACATTGAAGTGACCACTGAGATGATGACAAAGAAAACGAAGACGAAGACTGTGGCAGATCAGATTGTCAATCAATAGAAGCGGTCACACTGAATACGCTATGAGATAAATTAATAACAAAGATACATTGTAGCAGAAACCTATGTAGGTGAATTACAATGCGACAGAATCAGGCTCGAATACACTCATGTACTCAGTCAGGATTATAGAAAAGCTATACTCTATCGATAATAGTATTAATCAAAGTGTGCGCCGCAGTCTGTTTGAATTGAACAGCATGAAGACCATATACGACTATATACTCGTATTGTATATACTCGTACACGATTTTGCACCGGTTATAGTAGAGAAGACATTGTAAAGCACTTACTGAGCTGAAGACTGAACGCAATCAATCTAAAATTGAATGATAACTATATTGTTTGGCTTGGTTACGTATACGCAATGTTAAACAGCAGCTAAAGGTATATATGAGGGCAATTTGATAAGTCAGTGACTTTTTGAATTTCAAGCGTAGTAACTTTAAATGCAACACTGCTATTGTCAATTACCATCTGTTATTTGACTACTGTCAAATTTTAAGCAATCTGCATCATTAAGAAAGTGCTTGGCAGCCATTGAAGGCATACATGAAGGGCTGACAGAGGAACAGAAATCAGAAAGTTTCCGCGCCGATTCGACCAAAGAAAACCACTGACTCATTTATATACACGATTACGTTTGAGGACAATTTCGGCACAAATCTGCTTTTTGTCCATCCGTCTGATTTTCATGTCTGCTTTCAATGCCTGTCAAACAAAAACTTAATGATGCAGATTGGGACGACTCGCAAATCAATATAACTTGAAAATTCAGGGCACTTTCCTTAAATTGATGTAGTTCCAAAAAGGTCTTTGATTTATCAAACTTCACTCGCACTTAAGTTCAAAAAAAAAAATAGACAGGTCAAGAGAATTTTCGTCTGTGTGACTGCATCTGACTGCATAGGCACCTTACTGTGCAGTATATCCGTTTTATGCTGCAGCAGTAGATACAGCATTATTACAGCAGCAAATGCAGCATTATTGTATACTATAATGTGATTATATATTGCATAAGAATGAAACTATTTGAAGTACATGGCAAGTTGGCTGTTCCTATTGTAGTCTTTAGAAGGCGTTGTTGGGGCTTTGGTATGCTGAAATAGAAAATATTTAAGTAAGTAAGTTTCTGTATTTCTGTATTTAATAAGTGCGCGATAAATTTAATGGCAAATTAATGAAACATTGATAAAAGTACAAAGAAGAGTAGACGAACTGTTCCAAAAATAACTGACTTCCACTGCAGTACAATAAAAAAAATGTTTTGAAAATGTTGACATAGTTGAAATGTCCCATCATAAGATGCCACAAAGTTGATATAAAAATGTTTTCTATAAAAAACGTAAATGTGTGATCTGTATTTGTATACTCTAAATATTACTAAAAGTTAGAGTGCAATACTGATTTGAAAATTGGAGACTTTTAACGGGGTCCTAGAAATTGTTTATATATATCAAATCTATGATATGAGATGAATTATTGACACACAGACAGACGAGCAGAGAGCATAACAGACAGATGGTCTTAACTAAATCGATCAATTTCGTTCTTCATACCTTTTCCTCCAACACACTCCTCGTCAATGTGCTGAGTTTAATTTAATACTTTACTTTCATTTAGTACTCGTACGATGCTATAAGTCTGATTTGTGTTTAAAAACACTGTGACCCATTAAGAATAAAACTTTTTTCCGCTTATTTGTGGTCTGTATTACTATTTATCTGCTTATCTGCTTATCTGTTTATCTATCTAAGAATGCTTCACCTGACTGATTTATTCTTAGATTAGATATGATTAGATATGATTTATGTATGCTTGTCATATACTATCGACTATAAGATCATCCGACAACAGTAAGCGAAATAAGTAAATATAGAACATACGAAGGAAACTAGATCTGATTCGAGGTACGTGTAACAGAACCATTTGATCTACGATTATTTATTTTTTCTGAATAATGCGAGTGATCAGTGATCATGATCAGTATCAATTGCTGATCGGAATTGCTTCAATGATCATAATTGGATCAGCTGTTGAAGCCATGTGTTGTGGTCACCAGATAAGAAGAACAACATTTTATATATTTATTCGCACAACAAATTTATTTGGTAAGACTTTAGTTTTTTTTTTTTTTAATATATTGCAAATCAGTTGTTTTTGCTTCTACACTTCCAACGCTGGCATTTCAACCGCTGCCACATTCATTTACAGCGTTGCTCCAAAAAGCTATCAGCGCATTCACCATATGGATAATCCGCATTCAGCATGTATAATCAGTAATCAATCATTATATGATCGGTGATCAAATTGTTCTGCTGAATGTGCTCATTACATAATGCTTTTCAAGAAGTTTGAACACAGTTTCAAAAAGCCACGATTGACACAAAATAAATAAAACTCCTGGGAAATGGTCAGCTTAGCTATTTAACTCTAGCATATAATTCTTCTTACCTTCACTTAGCTTCAATCTCGTTTAATTTTCTCCATGGTTATATTGTTAAATGTTATTCGCTTTATTTTACAGCGCGGCTGAAGCAACAACATCTGAATCGAGTTATTAAGTTGCATGCAATTAAAATTACGCTCGTAATCAGAGCGAAAAAGATAAATACGCGTTATAAATATATTTTCCACGGATTTCCACAATTTTACGCAGCATTCACGCTGTTCGCAACAGAATTTCATGGAGTATTTAAGGAAGTATGTAATGGAAAGGGTATGGAATGAAAGGTGTACGAACGCCTTGGGAAAGCTACAGCTACATAGAAATCAGACAGAGCCAGGGGCTAATTAATTTTGCCACTTTACTCCGCGTTTGCTCTCAAGGGAAACATTTGCCGTTTTTTTTTTTTTTTATTTTTCTGTTGGATTTTTCCTTGTTGTATCGTTCTTTTTTTATTATTATTTTTCTTCTTCATTTCAAAAGAATTTTCATTGTAATTTTTATGTTTTCACTTAACGCTGATTTTTTGCTTTTTCCGGTATTAATTGCTGTAATTAATATTGCTACTAGACTGCTGCGAATTATTTTTCACGGGCAGCTACTTACGTTTCAATTTAAAATAACTAAATAAAGAATATTTTTTTCAAAGGTGTATAACTTTGAATAGAATTAAAATACTAAGGTTGCATAGTTTCAAACTTAGTATTAGCTGGACTATTATATTGACCGTAAAATGGACGTAGCGCACGGAAACATTCCCGAAGTTTATTCATGCTAAAATGGCTAACCAAATTGAGCACAAAGGACAAAAGTGTTGCCAGATCTGACCAACGGCAGTTGATAGTTTAATTACTGTCGGAAAATGGAACCTTTATATAAAAAATCACCTGGTATATAGGAAAACCCCTTTAATATGCATTTTTTAAACTTTAAATTAAAGTTATTAAAATACTACAAAAAAAAAAAGAAAAAGAAATGCTTTCGAAAATATGCAAAAACTTTTAGATGTGCCAAAAAAGAAAAAGGGATCATGCGGAAAAAATCTAATCTAACTAGTGAAACGACAACTGCAGGACATGTAGAGCACATACACAGAAACACACACACACACACACACACACACACACACATACTCAAACACTTTACTATCAAAAAGTTGAGAAAGTTCAAAAGCAGCGCATAAAAATATGCAAAATAAAAAAAAAATTTGGAATTAGAAAAAAAGGAGCAAATGGTCAAGCAGCGTCCTACGACGATAAAAGAAAACTGACGCCGAAGAAAAATTGCATTGTATAAAAAAAGAAAAAAATATCCTGAAAACATGAAATCTAAAAGTAGAAAAAACTAATGTCAAAACATGTTGAAGCAGGAAAATGGAAGGCGTCGATGGCGCTAGGAAAGCTATTCGAGGAAGCAAATTTACTCGAAGCGCAACTCAAAGACACGCGCAGATAAAGTTTCAAATGCGACACATTTCAGCAGATGCAAAATAATGTGCTCAACAGCAGCACAGGACGAAGAGATTTCGTGTGGGGGCCAACAATAGTTCGATAAGTGGTTGTTATTTGATAAGTATTTCACCAATCAGAAAATATTTGTCAATAGCTTAAAGATGTTTCATTCAAAATTTCAGGAACATCAGTAATAACCTTACCTTTGTTAGTATATGAACTATAGATTATATACTTTAGTAGTTCAGTTGATCTGGACAATTGCGTATAATATTTTATTATCGGATGTAGTTCGGTCCGTTTTAAAAAGATGCCTCAGGGTGTTAAGAATGTTTCAAATACGAGGTGAGCCTTTATTGAACATTTTGTAAGATTTGACGTAAGATACGTTCTAGCGTAATTAAGAACAAAAACTTTTATTGGGGCTACCTCTTAAAGAAGGTTATATTAATTTAATATAAATTATCTAAAGAGGGGACAAAAGGTGAGACTAAGTATTTAAACTTGAACTTGAAACAGACGGCCATATGGACAGACGGACAGACGGACAGACGGACTCGTCTTTCGACGCTGATCTCATTTTGTCTGTTGCATACATTTGCCAAATCTTAATAAAAAAATCTTTTTATAGATTTCCTTTCAACATAGCTTGTCGAACTTATGTTAGTCTCCTAGTATATAGTGTGATGAAGTAAAGCAAAGTCAAGCGAACAGAATAAAACAGCATGACACAGTTGAAAGTTACAAAAAGAAGTTTACGTTCTGAAGTGCAATGGTGTCTTGGGCAGCGGCAGCGAAGCCGTTGTTGGCCAAACACTTTTACAACTGGGCTATATAGTTGAATTCTATATGGCATTGGTATGACATACAAACATGAGGACGTTTGAAGAATTGGTAGGAAATGCACATATCTTAAGTGCAAAATTTGTATAAATAAAGTTAACTGATTCGATCATACTACACTCGTCACAGAAGTGTAGTGTATCATTGAGTAAAATGCATGCCATGTCTTTGCCTTTTTCTATTTGGTAATTTTACTCTTGTACACTGCAAAAAAAATCAGATCAAACTAATTTCGCCTGGTCAATGTGATATTTAATAAACTTTTTCATATTATTTAATCATTAAAAATATCAATTTGATTTGACAATGTGTCAAAATTTGAAATTTCGCTACAAGACATGAAAGAATATTTTATATGGGTTTATATTGAGCTTGATCGTCAAAGTGATCAAGAATATATGGGATATGTTATGCCTTCTTTAATGTGTTATAATTTTTCACTGTGACTGAATGGTGTAATAAACGTTGAATAAACTTTTATTTCCCATCGATCCTAACTAGTTTAAGTGAGGGTTAAACAATATCCTGTTCAAATTGAACTGTCTGTTAACCTTTCCATAAGTAGGTTTAGATAATACACTATAATTCAAAGAAAATATTTAAAAATATGTTTTATACATAAGCCTGACAAGCCGGAAAACGTTTCTGAGTATTCTGACTTTAATATCAAAGCTTCGGGAAACACTCTTCCTTGTTCGAATTGCAGGTTTTCTCGATTCCGGGGCTATTATTCAAGACCACCAGTTAGGACATCGTGCTGGGCGGCGCAAATACGAACAGCTCCACCGAGTAGTCAAATACATCCTCGATGATTTCGAGGTCAAAGAGTTTTGCAATATTTTCTTCATTGGCGTCCACCAGGCCTATCCAGCTACTTACTATTTAACGCTGCTTTCTTAACTAGAGAGGCGCCAAATCTCCGGTAAAGTACTAGCGGGAAGCGTTTTGGAACCTATCCTGTACATTATTTTACTGCGGATCTTCCTGTCAGAAATGCAGAGGAGACAAACATCACGTAGTCGGCTACTTGCGTCATTTGCCGATGATTTAAATGTCTTTTATCAATCAAGGTGCGAGTGTGAGCCAGAAGAGGTACTTCAAGAATATTTGAAGTATAGGCGAAAACGTGGAACGTATGCTTCATTCTAAAGAGGCGAACCTCTGGGATGAGCATCCAATACGAAATACATGGGCGAAATACTATTGACTGCAGACTGAACTTCAGGTACCACACCATTGTTGAACCTGCCAATCATATCGTTACACTGTTGAATCGTGAACGGTTCTAATGGCCGTATGACATACGAATAACAATCGGCAAATTGTTTTCCCCTTCATTGCTCTGGGATTTTAAACATGACAGAGACCTTGCGAAAGGGATAACTATTTACACACAGCAACATTTTTCACAACGACTTGTATAGGTTACACTTGACTTTTGTGTATGTTAGAAAAATGCATTTTAAAAATGCATGCATTGAGCATATTCACCATTTGCGCATGATATGCCAAATTAAATGTCTTTGCATTATTCATTGTTGCTTTTTTTTCTTGGTTTACTGTGCACTAGTACACTTTTTGTGTAAAGAGTGACCGAATGAAGAAATAATCCAAAACACCATAAAAATATCGATAAATACACTATTTTTGCCGAACTTTTGGTACTTTGTCATTTTTGAGTCCAGAGTTGTCTCATCTTTCGAATAGATTTTCATATTAATATGGTATTTTTCATGTTTATTTTCGTGTTGGATTTCGTTTCACTTTTTAATGAAACTATATTTGAACCTCTCGCCCCTGTAAAATTTTTGCTTTGTCTATTTTCTGATCTGCTCTGTTAGAGCAATGAAAGTGAAAACAATTTGCTGATTATATTCGTGTGTCATACGGCCATAAGCCCTCCAGCATAAAGCATTGTGCCCAAAAACGCAGTGAACTCAATTTGAATACCGTCGATGAGAGAATTTCTTTCTTCTCCAAACAGTTGCTTGATTTGAAGATATTTGGTTTTGCAGTGTATCACATTTGCATGCTTTCCAGCTGCACTTATTGACATTTTCTATGACAAGTGGCTGCACAAGTGTGAACAAGCCAAAAGTTCTATCTTTCTTGTATGTGGGTGTACATGTCTAATGTAGTCAAGTGTGGTGCAAATGTATGCCAAATAAAGAACATTCTGACTCAAAGTTTTCCAAAGAAAATAACAATATTCAAATTCGTTGAATGTCTATACATAGCTGTGTGTGTTTTTCTAAATGCATCGTAATACTTCTTATTTTCTTTTTCTTGCGAATTCAACAATAGATATGTACAATTTTCAATATTTTTTATTGAGTACAAAATACTGTCTATGACAGATACAATGCACGGACAGCTGGACATACAACTTTTAGTGATTGTTGTACAATTTCGTATTTGATACAATTGAAGTGGAGTTTTTTTAATGGGCAAAAAATGGGTGAAAAGAAAAAAATACAGGGTGTCTCAAAAGAAAGTTCGCATTTAAAAAATCGATAAAAAAAAAATAAGTAGAATATTGAAAAAATGTTTATTACATATTAAATTACACGCAGGTAAACTTTAGATTTGACGTACCCCCACAGGAAAAGAGTCCATAGGGGTTAAATCGGGACTTCGTGGAGGCCAATTTATGTCACCTCTTCTGGTTTATGAATTCAAGACTCTGCCCAGCATCCTGAGGCTTTAATTCTGGCATCAACTGAATTTTGTAAGGGTGCCGCTTTAAATCTTTTGTGTAAAATGTAAAATGCGGAACAATGATGATCTATGCACGTTTAAAGCAACAGCACGCTTCCGAATCGAAAGATCCGGGTTGTCATGAACAGACTGAGTAACACTGTCTACGTTTTCTAACGTTCTCGAAGACCTTGGACGCTCGGATTTTGATTTTTCCAGCGTTGAACCGGTCTTTCAAACTTCTCGACCCATTTTCCAATGAGTCGAGGGCTTGGCGCATTATTTAAATGACGAACATGTCGAATACTGCTGAATATTTTACGCGCTACAGTCGCTGAATTACCGTTTTTTTTAAAACTCACTTACGCACAATGCACGGTCCGCTCCCGAGAAACGCTCCATAGCGACTAAATTCCCAAAAGCTATTCTACCGATTGACATACCTCCCGCACCTTTCGGAATAGTTGCGTTCACGCAATCAGTAAATCAAATGTGAACTTTCTTTTGAGACACCCTGTAGAAATCCACAACACTCAAAACAAGTTGGCAACTTCGAAGAACACACAAATGACATATCAAGGAACAAGTACATACGTCATTGAGGCGAAAATACTTTGAGCAATTTCAACAGAAGAAAACAGAAGAAGAATAGAAAATATTTTGCCATTAGCTAAAATAGCATGAAATGAAGTAGGTAGAGGAAATTTTAGTGCTTTGAGCTACGCGCTTAAATCTCAGTGTGCAAGCATTCAATCTTTTATTTTGTACACCATTCGAGCGCCATTAAATAAACTTTTTCAATTAATTTCACACAATTCCGCGTTGCGTTAAATTAATTTACCTTAATTCTTTCACCAATAAATAACAAAAACGCGAATGTAGCTATAGTCCATTCCGTTCACCTAGAGAATGGTCAATACGTATGGTGGGTAGTACTGGATTGTTTGAGATTTTGGGGGTGTGCTGGAAGCAAAGTAGCCATGAATAAAGATTGCGGTGGCGATTTGACAAATTGTTACTTTCATTTCTTCATCCCTTTTCATTGTAATAGTTGTATTTTGTTTTAGCTGTTAGCCATTTTATTATACCTTATATACATAGTGTATAAAGGATATAAACAGTTTGGCCTAAAGTTTGTAAAGCATTTTTTCGTATGGCTCCATAACTACCAGGCCGATTGACCAAGTCCTTGAACAAAACTTGTAGATGGTTTAATTATCTTTAACTTAATCAACATAACACTACTTAATCAATTGACTCTAAAATGAAATATATAAAAATATATATAGGACTAACTCCGAAAAAATCGGAGAAATAATTTTCAAAATCATATCTCAAGTTCTTCCACAAAAAGAAAATTTGTTACGACTTTCCTGTTCAAAACCTATAAGCAAAAATGTTGGCATGTCGATCGCAAAAATGGTACTGTACCGAGCAAAAACTGGGTATGGAGACTTGCTTTGGATGGAAAGAAAGTATTGAACAGTGTAAATATTAAAAATTTGTTATTGCTACAGCTTTGGATTGCGCATTCTTGTATCTACCGCCATAAATTAACCAATATAAGCTCGCATTAGACTCCACCATCAGAATGTTTAAGAAATGGTTTAAGTGTTACCATTATGAGTCCTCATAAAATAATCCACATTGTTCGCAATCGGGCCATTATAGCATTATATAAATCCAATACATGATATTATCTGCTACAAGGCTTATATTAAAGATATACACGAATTACTTTACCTGAATGGTTAAGTTAGATAAACTCAAATTTAATGTTTCTTATTTTTATATAATACTTTCAAAAGCATATTTTGGCTGATTTACATACAGTTTAAGGTCAGATAGTATATATATAGTAAAGGGTATTAAGGGTGCAGTTCTACCAAAGTTAGCATTTTGTCCGGCTTATTTTTTTGCCATTTATTTCGTTGTTTTAACTGGTTTTGTGGCCGAAATTCGCTGCCGCTTACATTGCCTGCAGGTGATAAATGGCAAAGGAAGCGCAAAATAATGGAAAAACATTCTGCGATGTTTGCGGCGTGGGAGAAATTTTGCTATTTTGCGGCAGTTTGGGATTGTGTGTATACATATTTTTTTCTTTCTATTTTATCCACCCGTTCGTGTAGGTTTTTATTTCTTGTATTTTATTTTAACGTGTGTCATTTATTAGAGCGCGTATGAAGTGCAATAGCATTTCTGTGGAGTGGTTGCTTTTTTCGGTATGAAGTGGTTTATACAGAGATTGATGGGCGACTATGTGGGAGTGTGTGAAGTTAAAGGGATGTGCTGAGCATATTTATTGACTACTTATATAACTTTAATTTCATCGTTCATAAGCGTTCTTCAATCCAAATTTGGGTTGTCTAAATGAGAGTTTAGATTTGATTAGTGCAGATATTATAAGCTATGATTTATTCTTACCCCATAACGACTGAACTTCAAGTAGATGTTCAATCTATTAAAATGTAAGCCGCACCCCGCTGCTTTATGAGACGTGTGTATTCACATCTAGCCATATTCATCACACTGACTGATTTTTTGATATCACCCTAAAGCAATATACAAGTGATTTTATTTGTTTCGTACCGAAAGAGTAACCAAATGATTGTGCACTTCGGCGCACCATTTTAGCGACTATGAAAGATTTACTTTTCTTTGCTTTAAATTGGATAATTCATTGTGGTTACCTGTAGTCAGTAAATATTGCATTTTTAAGTCATTGAATTTAATAATTGAACTCTTTAACCACTCCGCGAATGTGCAAATTTGATTTGGCACCGTACGAGTTTCACGTTTTCGCGAAAATGTATTTTTCAATGAATAGAAAGCGTTTGTTGGACAAAGAACTTGTACACTGGTAATAAATCTACTTTCTGACCAAATGTCATGAAATTCTTACCGAAAGTTGGGAACACTGAAACTTTCCAACGCAATAAGCCACATATGGGTTATGTCAATAGAAAATGCAGTCTTCTAAAAGTGTTTTAACAATCGAACACAGCTTGTATATTACTTACTAACTTATTACTGCAACCGTTTATAGGTCATGGCCGAACATACGAAGGTACTATAGTCTAGTGAGCGCAGGTGCCAGTTGTTGCTAGTACCAAGTTTGCTTAGGTCGCCCCAGACTTGGTCTATCCAACGCAAGCTCGGTTGCCTCTTCCGTCGTTGTCCACCAATTAAATTTAAATTCCCTGTGTAAACCCTCAGTGCTGTAGATGCTCTGTACATCTGAATTAGATAGCGAGCCCCGCTCAGTCGCTGAAACAGGTGGACAAACATTTCTACAACACTGAAGTTAACTAATCCATCTGCACAGACCGTCTAAAACGCAACGATGGTTTGCGAGTTTACCACAAGTACTTCATCTTGTTCTCGTTCACCGTTAGACCCAATAAGCCTTGACTGTTTTTTGATGTCCGAGAACGCCTTATGTATAGGCAATGATGTAGGATGTACTCCAACAGAAGATCAAAACAGTCGCACGATAAAGATCCACCCCGCCTGAAATTTCTCTTGGCATCAAAGTGCTCGGAGATGTACTTTTCTACTCTAACGACTCTTTGTGTGTGTGATGATGTCATCACGCAAAGACGAAAGAACTCTGCTTCCAAGTTCAGGCAGGGCGTTAAAAGCTGCTTTCTAAACGTGAAATAGATGATGTGTTTTACTTACGGGTCTTCTCCAGTATTTGCCTTAGAGTTAAAATTTGGTCACTGTTCGACAGTTTTGGTCTAAATCCACACTGATACTATCCTATCAGTCCTGCAACCGTATACATAGTATGCGGGACAGAATTTTATATACAATTGATGTATTATTGTGATATTCCAGGTGAAAATTCCAGGTGCACGTCCATAAATTATGTTCCCTAAATCCTTTGTGTTGGTCGTCATCGAAGGATCGTATGTGTCTTCACTTGTAAAACCTTTTTTTTGTGGTGGTGGGAACCAAACCCGACACAATAACTCTTAGTCAAGGGGATTCTCTTCTCATCAATTTAAATGTTCAGGAGCTACGCAGGAGATACGTGACAAACGGATGGGTTTGAAGTGCTTGGGTCGGTTGGAAAAGTATCGTTTTTCGTAGTTCTCAAGTGAAGAGCAATCAATAATTTTACACACTATTGAGTACTTTTGCAAACCAATCCATTTCCTTGTATGTTTTCCTTATTAAATCAGCTGAACATATTTCTTATCAAACACTTCGAAACCCTTTTGGATTTTGGATTTTTGATTTAAGATTTTATTTATTTTTTAGTTCTTGGACTTGCTTATAG
Source organism: Leucophenga montana (assembly GCA_035044765.1). Lineage (NCBI taxonomy): Eukaryota > Metazoa > Arthropoda > Insecta > Diptera > Drosophilidae > Leucophenga > Leucophenga montana. The sequence continues at coordinate 842,240 of JAWNNQ010001325.1, read as the reverse complement.
TTCACTGATCAATTCGAAGTATATTGAACAATCAGCTGACTTATAAATAAATTATCAGTTTCGTCTAACCATATCCGTCTATGTTGCGTCAGTGAATAAATTAGTTCAATAAGAATTTATCTATTGAAATCAACTTGTTTAAAGGATGTGAAATAATTATATTGTTTTATAATTCCTAATAATTTTTCAGCTGTCAATTATTTTCGTTATGCAATCTGTTTCTTTTTTGTCATTTGTCTAATTTTATGCTTCAGAAAAAAAAGATAGCATTTGTATCTTTTTTATGCCAAACAAATTAAAAAGTTTTATTCTTTTCATTTTGCCTACTCTGTGTATATTTTCCTTTCCTATGGTTATTTTTATTATTTTTGAGCGTAATCTGAAAGTTCAACATTATTAAAAGTTTTTTAATTTATCAAATATTCAAATTTTCAAAGAAAAATGGCGACAGATTTGTTGAACTTGAGTTGCAATGATTTTGTCAATAAGTTTATTATTTTTTAGGTTTCTGGTCGACTTTGAAATGTCGCCAATATTTTTATCCTACTCCTGCTGCTGCTGCTGAGTGTCAAAACAGGACAACACAACAAATGAAAAAAAGGACATCAACTGACATTTTAAATATGCCAAAAGACAAATAAGTTTTATTATTAAATAATTTATGTGTACATTTGTCGCGTTAATAAATTTTAAACAATTAACGCCTAATTAATACGCATCACACAGATACACACATAAACAATTATAAATTAACAAAATTGCATTTTTTTTTGCTTTTTGTTAATTTAATATTATAATTGCATGCAAAAGCAAATGCGAAATTTGTGCATAGTCAAATATTTAACCAACTGCTGTCAGCTGTATCTATGTACGTATATATACAATATCTGTTTAATTGTATCTATGTGCGTGAATGTATCTGCATATGTGTAGGTGTTATTATTTGTATCTGTGCATGGTTTTCATTTTTTTATTTGCATTAATTACAACATCTGCTGCCGCTTTCAGAATTTTGTACCATTGGAACGTGTTCGGTTGTCAACATCATTTGGCAGTTGCCTTGTAAATAATAAAATTTATTTCTACCGCTGTTGTTCAACAGTGCATGTGTACATAGTAGTTGATGTTTATACCCTACACATAAATGTATCAGAGTATGGAATATTGCGTAAGAGAGTTAAGAGACTTCACAAATTAGGTACATATTCGTGAAAAGCCGTTTATGCTTCTGTCTGTCCGAATGACTGTTTCTCGGAGACTATATAATTGTCAAATACCAAACTCATTGTATAGATTTTAGTCAATTAATTTGCTTCAGCGATAAGTAAAGGCATTTGAATTCCTAAATTTAAACCCGGCCTCGACGTCCCAATGCACTAGCGATTCGTTAACTACTGGTCGTTAGTTTTGGTTCATCCTTAGCTAGCGAAAAGGTTTGCAGCTATGTACTAACTATAGTGAAATAGTAAGAACATAAAAAAATCTAACAATTTACATAACTACTGGTCGTTAGCTCTTAGCTATCGAAGAAAATGGAGTGCAATCTCATTAAAAAGATAAATATTATTGCTTGTGATGTAAGAAGTGGATGCAATTTAACTAAATAAGTAGAATCGATTGCAATCAATTCACGTGTTCATAAAATGCTGTCATGAAACCCTTTCTGAGAGCAAATATTCCAATCCATGACAATTAGATTTAGTTGACAGAGAATGTACAGTAGCAAAGTTATAAATAATTGAACAGATCTTCCAATTTCTCCATATATTTTGGCAGCATATCCATGGTTATTTGTAAGTTATTTCATGTGGAGCAAAACCAATGAAACTGAAGGAAAATGTAACGTTTTATTAGTGATGGAAAATGAAAGCACAAATATCGATATGCCTCTCCTAAAAATATTGCACTGATATTATCGTATAGCAATTTAAATATACCTCACATCGAAGTGCTAGCGAATAGCTAACGAAAGGTGATGCAACGTCGTGTTTAATTCGTTAGGCAAATGCATGGCGAGTGGTTAGGCCGAGAGTTAGTACTCACTACCGGTGTTAGGGGAAATCCATACTGCAGCACCGGTGCAGCTGAACAGTTAAGAAGTTTTTCTATTTACTTACTGGTCCTAGTTGCGCAGCGTATAATATAGTCGGAGATCTATAGCATTTACTTATTTTCTTGTTGCTGCTGCTGTTGTTGTTGTTTTGGCACATAAAGGTTTGTTTGATGCACACATCTGTGTTTGTGAGCTTAATTAATGTACATATGTATGTGTATTTTATGCATTATTTTATTTTTAATTAGTGGCGACGCCGCATTTGTTGCCTTGAATAAATTTTTCCCATATTAATTTACTTAATTAGAAGTGTGGTAAATGTGTTGCATGACTTTGTTTTTTTTTTTGTATCTCAACGTGTGTATGCGGAGTTAATTGTTGCTAACAAGCGGTATTTCTTTTTAATGAAATTTGTGTAGAAATATAAAATTGTATTTTTTTTTTTTTTATAAATCCCTATAAATTTCTACCAACTGACGCAATTTGTTTTGTAAAGTGCCTAACATGGATGTAAAAAACTGAAGCGTGCGAATGACAGAATAATAATTCAAGTCAAATGCAGGATCATCAATTTTGTGGTTGGAAAGTGAAGTTCTATTATTTAAAAACTGCAGAATATTTGTAATTATAATGTGACATTGAATTTTATTCAATTTAAGCATCTTAATTAATCATACAATATACCAAACTTATGCTGAATGTAAAGGACAACAAGTTTGAATGCATAACATTTTCTTCAGAGATGTAGTTGCTTGGATGTATAGTCAAAATGTAAGTGGAAGAGCCACGGCATCCTCATGAACTGAATGTGTATTGTAATTGGGAATTATCATTAGGCATTACTTCTTTTAAAAATAACGAAGCTATCATGCCGTTCGCTATTGGTCTGAAACTGAATCTAAGACAAAGAGTGCTAAGTTGCAGAATTCACCACACAGACTGAGAGACTAAATTGACTAGAACGATTAATTTCGCTGAGCAATCAAAAACACAATATAAATACATGTTTTGAACGATCCGATATTATAGTACTTTTAAAAGAGTATGTGTAAATAATGCAAGCAGAGTTGTTTACTTAATTGTATATGATGTCTTTAATATTATTCTAGCATCTTAAAGTCGTAAAATTACAACAACAATGTGCGATAGATTTACTAACAAAAAGCGCATGCAAAAAAATCATTGAAGTGTCCACAATATTTGCACTTGTGTGTGGTTTTCTTCAATCAACTCGTATTCGGTCTGTCGCGCGTTTAAATTGTTTTTTTACACTCGTGTGCTGCACACTTGTGGTCGTTTTGTGTTCGGAACATTTTTCAATATTGCACACGAAAGAGTTTTTGCATTGAGACATTGTTTGAAAAAGCACACGATTGCATTATTGTGTTCGGCTCACGTTCGTTTATCTTTGTTTTGTAGGCAAATAAGTAATAATTTATATAATTTATAAATAATTTATCTTAGTTAAATTGAGTGATCCTGCACTTTGAAATCAAAGATGTCATAAACGATTCCAGGTAAACGAATTTTGTTCACATACGGAAGAATACAAGGTAACTTGATCTGCTTTAAGGTGCTTCAAGGAAAATTGATTCAACTTCAATGCGCCAAGGACAACCGATGAAGGAACATCGACCTGAACGGAAGCAGGTGACGAGCGATAAACACGTGGAAAGAAGTTCATCTAAGAAATCAACACACCGTTCAAATTCCTCAACAACAAGAGAGCATTGCAAGGAAAACCTGACCACTGGAATGCATACTGAAACTGAAAAGTCGCCTGAACCAGTGATAACTCGGCCAAAGTCCTTGACAATTGAGGAATATAGGCGGCGACAACAAAAGCGGTCAAGGAATGACGTCGATAAATCTGATACTACATCTCTCCCTTTGGAACCAAAACCGAAGAAATATAAAAATACGGATGAGAGAGTTGAGAAGAAAACTACCAGTCGGTCAAAGCATGAGAAAAAACAACAACATACCCATTTCCAAGATAAAGAGCGAACTGTAGATGAGCAGAAGAAGCCTATTATGACTCTAAAAGATGCATTTAAAAATGATAAGATACAGCAGCAACGTATTGAAGAATTTTTGGTGGAGATGCCAAATGTAATCACCGGAGTACAGGGAAAGAATATCTCAGGCAATAAAACGCCAGCGAAAAAGTTAAAAATACATCCAATTTCTTCAACATTACTAATTATTATATAAAAGATTGAATATGTAGAATATCAAATAAATTTATTGACATCAAATCCATTTGTTGTATTTATATTACTTCAGTTTAAATGACTCGTAAAGTGTAACCAAACAGAAAATTCACAGCTTTCCGAAACCACTACGAAAGTGCAAAGTGTATCCAGTTAAGCCACTAAAATACATAATTAATTATGTGTAGACAACTTCCTTTTTGCATGTTGAGCCGAACTTAAAATTGCAGAAATAGCAAACTAACTGTCAGAACAACAAATACTTGGAGATACAAAATCAAGTTTATTGAAAGTAAACTTGATTGTCGCCAAAACTATCCAAACCTTAAGTTTTAAAGAGTAAGACGTCAAAACACATACAAAGGAGTGTGCACAATTCGAATGAAGAAAACTAACTTAAGTTTGGACTGATTTCCATCAGTTCCATCCACTGGTTTGATTGTGTGGTCAATTATGCATGTATGCTCTGTTTATTTTATCTTGAGGGGGTAGCAAAAGTTGGATTGAGGTTTCTCATATTGTTGTAGCATTTGTTGTTGATGTGATTCGAAACGGCGGCAATTAATTTCCGGTCAAGTGGTGTTCTCCCACAATCATAATTATTTATTTAATATATCAAAGTGACCAATTGTGCATGTGAGTGCGTTTGTCTGTTTGCATATAAAACAGTTTGTGTGTCGGTTGGGTATCTGTGTAGTTATGTGTACATCTTTTGTACATATGCAGTGTGTAAATGAGTATATATGTTGTTTATATGGAGCTTGCTGCGGTTTTCGTAGGTGTGAACTTGTTTACGCTGAGTGAAAATATTGTTGCTCCTGTTGCCATTGCTAGGTGTTTGTTTCGGTTGGCCAAAGGTGTGGTTTTATATTAATGATGTATAAAGTCCGATAAGCCAATGTTTGGTGATGATAATAAGAATTGTAATATGCTCGATAGGTTTACATAAGTTCGATAAATTATGTTAAAAATGTTACATAATTGTTATAAGGTGTTCATTCAATTTAATTGTAAATTCATTTAAAAATAAAAGAAACATTAACTTTGGTAGAAAACATCCAGCATACATTTCACCTGCAGATTTGTATATATATATATATATATATATATATATATATATATATATATATATATATATATATGCTGTGCTATTATATATCTGATTAATGACTATCAATCAATAGATGTTGTTGTGATTAGCGCGCGGTGAAATAGCAATAACAACATATACTCGTAATATGCAAAATTATCCCCAGATTGCTCTTGAGCCATACGTACTAATTACTACTATTGAGTAGAAGGTTCAGAACTCATATGCAACTGAAGAAATATCATGCAAGTCTTATATAACTGTCCCAATGCAAACATGGTAACAATCATCGTTTATCAACTCGAAAAAAAGATTTTATGAAATTTTATGAATTACTGATAGAATAGATTCTTTTTTTTTTTTTTTTTAAATTTGATTATTTTTGTTTATGAAGTTCTGGACTACCCTGTTTTAATAGAATCTGAATCTGTCTATAAATAAACTGTAAAATCATGCATAATAAGTTCTTCATAAATCCATTTCGTCCGGTAAATCCATCTTTTTAATTTGAATACTTCTTCAAACGGTCTTTTCAATACATCTGTGGAATTATCTACTTCGTGGTTTGCAAACCGTCGGCATCCTTCTGTTAGTTTTACAGTTTAACATCTACGATAATGGATCGTTTAAGCCTGTTAAACTTATTAAAACCAATTACAAAAGTGATGATTAAAATAGCATGCTACGTACTGTGAGTTTTTGAAAGAAATTTTTATTCGAAACGACGCTCCGTTATGCTCCTTTATTGTATAACAAGAGAACAAATTTGCTTTGAGCCTTTTAGTACTCAAATCCATTCTATTTTTTTCTTAAAATCAACCTCAGTAAGAAACTCAGTTAAGAATTTCAGCTCCGTTATTAAACTAAGAATTTGCAGTTTATTTAAGAAAAATCGTACTTACTTTTGCTGCCGCTATGGATCAATTCAAGTAAGGAAATCCTGTCCCATATAGGCGACTTGAGATACATAAATTATAAAAATTGCATGTCCAAAAAATAAAATATATTTTATAATACAAGAAAATAAATAAAAATAATATGAAAATAAATAAATTAATGAATTCACAAAGTGAATTAGTACGAAATTGAGAGCGGTGAAATTACTCTCCTATTTTGTTTAACACATTATCTCTATCTCTTTCGCTCTAACGCTCTCATCATTGTAGGATCAGAGCGAATACAGCGGTTAATCCACCATGACCGTCGTATTCCTTCTATTATTTATTTTTTTAACGATGGCGGCGTTAGAGCCCTAGAAACTTTGAGAAACGTCCAGTTGACAAGACATAGCAACATAAAAGAGATAAGATAAGAGGCACCTTCTGGTACAAGTTTCTGTATAAAACAGTCGGTTCGCACAGTGTTCTCAGAGAGTAAAACAATGCAAACCAATAACTAAATTCGCCACATTATATTGAATTTAAAATACATGGTGAAATCACCTGTTAATATATTCCCGTATATAATATAAAACCGAATTACGGGGTGGTGGGTGTGGCATGCGAATAAATTAAATATAAGACATCTATGTATGGTCAAGGAGAATCTAAATGTTGAAGTTTGAAGTATTTTGCTCTTATAGTTTATAAGATATGTTGTCTCACACATGCAGGCGAACAGACGAATGGACATGGCAAAATTGACTCAATTTCCGATGCTGATCAAGAATATATGTATGTATGTATGTACTTTACACATTATACATTACATCAATACGCTGCCCTCTGCCTTATACATAATACATACATACATCACACAAACTTATTACACCCTTTGGGTACAGGGAAGAAATAAATCTCTGCTACTTATAAAAATGGAAATATTTTAACAAATTCCGCATCAATTAAATATTAAAAAAAAAAAGAATATTTCTCAAAAAATTCTCAATCTTCTTAAACATTGAAAATTGAAAATTGATTTGATTTGATACCCTCACCGCTAAGTACGCCACTGGCTCTTATATCTATAAGTGTGCAACTAAGTAATTTTAATAAATTTTCAATTCGTTCTTAATTTGATTAAATGTTATAAATTAATAATGAAACAGTAAATAACAAAAACTTACCTCACTTCACTTCACCTTACGCCGTCAGAGCATAACGGCTTATGCTTCTCTCTCTTTTATGGGTTTTTTTTTTTTGTATATTAATTTGCTTTATCCAACATAAAATAATTATAATACGCTCTTAACACCTTACCTCTTTCACCAAACGATGCGAGAATGTAACTGCATAATTTGTGTTGCACTCTTCAAACCTTATTTTGCTTCATTTTGCTTTATCAAAAAAAAAAAAAAAAAAAACACTAATGCGCATTTAACAATAATAAAAAAAAACAACAACCACACAGAAAGCAAAATTTAATTGCCATAACTTCTTTAAGACACTTCTTTAAATAAATTTGACATGATTTTTTTACAACTTACACACACACACATACTCATAAATTACATTTTTTAATACTTTTATACATACACACATACTTTCTTTCACAAATGCGATAATCACTCCGAGTCCGATGTAGACGCTCAAGTTACTAACTGAATTCTTCTTACAACATTTTTAGCTAATCTTGAAATAATTCGATTAATGAGAGCGAAAAAAAAAGTATTACAATACGCCCTTAACATCTCACCTCTCCTCTCTATATGATGCGAGAAGTATACATAACTGCATAATTTGTGTTGCACTCTTTAAAACTTATTTCGCTGCAAAAGCTTTGTACAAAAAAAATTCTAATGCGCAATTAACACTCTCAACAAATTTAAATTCGAAAAAAAAAAACAACAACACACTCACACACACACAACGCAAAATGCAATCGCAAGATTTTCTTTTCTTTAAGCCACTTTGATTTTTTTAAAACTAATTTGAAAACTTATATACGCGCATACATATTTATGAACATATGTATTTATAAGTTATTACATTTTTATATTATTAAATACACTTAATAAACAATTTTTTAATTATTTTTTTCACAAACACACTTGTCTCTTCCACTTTGCAATATGCGCTCCACGCATTGACTAACTGCCATCTGCATCAAATAATTCCATTAATAAGAGCGAAAAAGAAGGCAGACTAAAGGTAGAAAATTTACAGTACAGTAAGAACAGTAAATACGCTCTGCAAAATCGAACCACCGAAAATAGTAAATACTTGTATGTTGATAAGTATGTGTGTATGTGTGTAGTATGTAAATTTGTAGAATGAAGAAGAGAAGAAATTAAATAAGTGCAAAAGTCTGAGCGGATCTTGTATTGACATACAGTGGGCTCACAACTTATTTGATACAATGATATGTACATTTTTATTACTTCAGAACTGTTTGGAATATCTAAAAAATAATATAGCCATTGTATAGATGAATGTTTCTAGATAAGTAAAAAAAAAACTTATTTTTTTAAATTAATGTTAAGTAAATTATTATTTAAAAATCAAAACAACTGATACAATTCATATCAAAGCTTATTTGGTCCAGATTTCTTTTTTTTTATATCCCAATTGAATTATACGTCTATCTACATGACACTTTGTACATTTTGTAATATAGTCTATGGGGTAAATAATAATTGAAAAAAACAATGTCTAGCAATTATATTAATACTTTTGTTCGAATATGCTATGCAGCAACCTATGCATCCACCACGGACAGCTAATATTTACTTACGGCTGCCCCACTCTCGTGAGATACCGTAACGTTCACTGTCAAGTAGTGTGGTATAAATTACATGGCACAACAATTGATGGTAATGATTAAAAAAACACTAAGAAGGTTATTGTTAAACTTGTAGTTATAAATGATTAGGGAGGTCTACTGGTCGTATCCTTTTAAGACGTCGTCTAGTTGTCAGTTCCAAGAGGGGTATGTTGGTTATCTCGATGTTACAATGAGCCATGATTTCGAGATGTGATGCCTTCTGCTTACTGATACTATTTCCTCTTTGTTCAGTGCGGATGTTAAGATCTCGATGTATATCTGTGTTGGAGTTATACCATTCAGCTCCTGTTATTTGTCCTAGTATTTTTGATATTTCTCTTTCATCTGATTTCGCTTTTTCTCAATATGTAAATTCCAGCTCAGACTGTTCAAATTTATTCCAAAACATGTTCTTGATTTTTCTATTGGTAGTTCTTTATTGTTTATTTTGAGGGGGGTTGGCAATACAACACGTCTAGTTGAAAAGATAACTTGTGTGGTCTTGCTTTCGTTAATTTGTATAGCGCACTTACTAAACCAGGCTATGGTGCTGTCTAGTATACTTTGGAGTTTTTGGGAAGCTACATTTATGTCATTGTGGGCATAAAACAGAATTGTATCATCTGCAAAAGTTGCAATCAAAGAAAACGGCTCCTCGGGCTTTGGTAAATCTTGAGTGAAAAGTAAATAAAGAAAGGGTCCCAACACACTGGGGTATTCCTGCATTAATTTTTCTAATTGAAGAGAAAGCGTCTTTAACTTTTACATAGAAGTGCCTATCTGATAAGTAACTCTTTAGCAGTAGGTATAATTCATGCGGAAGTAGGGATTTTAGTTTGAATAATAAACCCTTATGCCATACCTTGTCAAAAGCCTTTTCTACATCGATAAAAATTCCTATTCAATATTTTTTATCTTCAATTTTATTAACTACCCTATGTATTTGTTCAATTGTTAAGTGTTGATTTCTTTCTTTGAGTATTGTTTTAAACAACTTTTATAAAATCGGCAAAAGGCTTATCGGTCTAGGTATAGCTATGACTTCTGCTACCTTCCATGTCTTTGGAAAATATTTTAGTCTAATAACAGCATTGAACAAATTTCGGAGATAGCGTATAGCTTTCGATGGAAGTTCTTTAAGCAGCTTTCCAGTTATCAAATCATACCCGGCCGATTTTTTTGCTTTAGTTTTATCAATAGCTTTTGTTATCTCATTGTCAGTTACATATCGGAGTGGAATGTTCGAAAGGAGCAGCTTGATGAATTTGCGATATGGTCGTAATTTTGTTGATTGTTCACAAAAGTTTTTTGATAAAAGTCAGCAAGGACTGTAGACTGTAGATAAAAATGTTTTGGCCCAAGTGCCATCTGGCTTCTTTAGTGGTGGAGTGTTTGTGTGGTGGTAATTTTTTAGTAGCCTTCCAAAGAGAGAAATTAGAGTCTATGGTTGGAGTCGGGTGAGTTCGATACTTTTCTATACTTTTAGTTGCATTTCGCTTAAGAGCTTCTTTAAGTTCTTTAGTCTATCTATTAAGTTTCATTGTATTTTCGGGACTTCTTGTAGCTTGCCACTTTTTCCGAAGTTTTCTTTTTGCTTAAATTTTTTAGTTCAGATTTCGAAAAAAAAATTAAAGAATATATTTTTGAAATTAATTGTAAGATATCGTGTAGTAGCCTTAATTGTTTACAACATCCTTTAGTCTATTTGACACTGATTTTACCCTTTTTTGGTGTTTCTGGCGTGATTTTCTAATAATACTTAAATAGAGCCTCCCTTTCAGTCTTTTTTGTTGGACATCCTGAATATGCGGATATTATTGTCAAGCAGCGATCACATATTCCATATTTAAGTGGTCCGTTCTGAACATATAATTGAAATGAAATTACAAAAATTTATTTCAAAATAAAAAAATTAAATTTTCCTTTAAAAACTTAAAAATGGGGCCAGATTTGTATAGGGGCTACCCCTTAAAATGTTCTTTTGATACACTTTATCTGAAGATTCAAATGAAGAGTATAAATATCCATACTTAAAGTTTCTCTCGCTTATACCAGTTTTCGAGATAATTTCGTTCAAGCAGAGTGACGGACGGACATGTCTATATCAACGTGTCTTTCCATGCTGTGATCAAGAATATACTTATATACTTTATGCTCCTTCCACTGCTGCTTCTGTCTGTTAAATAGATTTGCACATACTTAATATTTCCTTTGACTTAATGGTACTTAATGGGTATAAAAAATAGATATTTTGTTTTGTATTATAAATGCATCTTCTTATTTATGGCAATAAATGTGCGAGATTAAATAAACAATTTCTTTTATTGTATGCTCTTACATACATATGTACACGTATGTTATTTATTGCATGCGTATTTACATACATACGTTATATTTAATGTAGTATTTATACAAGCACTAGCTGGTACCCGGCGCGTCTCTGCCTCTTCACCTGTCACTGCTTCTCTCTGCCGCTCCATCCGCAGCCACTCCTTCCCCTGTACCTCCTTCCTCATGCCCCCTTGCCATACCGCTCATTCCCCAACTCATCTTCCCCTACCCCTTTCAATCCGTCGCCTACCACCCTTTACCCTGCATCGAAATAAATAAAAATGTATAAGAGTATAACAGGTTTATGTCAACGCTGCGTATAATAGATGTAACAGCCATTAGTATGACGCATTTGGACAAATAGCTAATATGGCACAATCTGATATTTGCGATGCTATATTTCGGCTTACGCAAGTTTCACAGAAAAGTATAATATAACAAAATTGGCCCAATCTCGCAAAGTATTAACATTTCCAATATGAGCACGAAAAATTGGTTTCAATTTTCGGCAAAATCGCAAAATGTACTTTTTAAAATTTATTTTGACCTATATTTTTTTAAGTAGCGATTGTACATCCAGCTTGGCATTCATTTTAAAGTTATTCAAAAGACCTCTCCAACGAGCCGTTCAAAAATATTAAGCCGGTTGGGTACCAATAGCCAATTGAAATTTAAATGTTTTGAGCCAAAATTCTTTGTTTTTTGTGCACTAAAATCATGTTTCAACAATATTTAGGTTTTCTAAAGGATTGAACTTAACATACAAACTTATAACAAATTTTATAAGTGAATAATTCAGTAATTCAGTCGAGCGTCTACTGTGGAGTCGGAGTGATTATTGCATTTGTGAAAAGAGAAATTAAAATTGTTTGTCAAGTGCATATAAAAATATAATGAAAGTAGAAGTACATACAATACATATATAAAAGTGTGTGTTTTATGAATACGTGTGTGTATGTGTGTGTGTGTGCATATGTGTATTGTGAAAAAAAATTGTGTTTAAAGTGATGTAGAATCTATTTAAAGTCTTAATGTCTTAAAGAATTTATTTCAATTACATTTTGCTTTGTGTGTGTTTTTTTTGTGTTCGTAATTGTTAATTGCTCATTACGATTTTTTTTTTTGACAAAGCAAAATGAGTTTTAAAGAGTACAACACAAATTATGCAGTTATACTTCTCGCATCGTAAGGTGAGAAGATGTGATGTGTTAAGTGTGTATAAAAAAAAAAATTTTTTTTTTTGATTAGGCTTATTAATTAAACAAAAAAAAAAACAACGTTTAAAAGAGAGAAAAGAGAGCAAAGAGAAAATCATAAGCTGTTCTGCTCTAGCATCCTATGGTGAAGTGAAGTGAGGCGAGGTAAGTTTTTGTTATTTTGTTTCTTTGAAAATGCTTAAAATTTTTATTTAATCAAATTACGAATGAATCGAAAATTTATTAAAATTACTTGGTTGCACACTTAAAGATATAAGAGCCATAGACGGTGAGAGTATCAAATCAAATCAATTTTCGCTGTTTAGGTGATTTGGAATTTACACAAAACAGTTTTCAAATTTTATTTCAATTTTTAAATGATTTCTTTTAATTTTTAATTGATGCGGAATTGTTTTAAATATTTCCAAAGTTCAACGTAGCAGAGATTTATTTATACACTGTAGCCGCAGTGACAATGGTATACTAAGCTTGTGCGATGCATGTACATATGTACATATGTATTAGGCAGAATGGAACGTGGTAGAATCCATAAAGTACATCTTGATCATATATTCTTGACCGCCCGACCGTACAAATCTAACAAAAGGTGAAGAAAACTTGTTTTTTCCACGCCTTTTGACAGTTCGTATTAATTCACTGTGTGAATTCATCTTTTATTTTTATTTAAAGTTTTAGGGTCTTTAGGTATCTCATTCGATTCGTAGGTCACTGAAATATATATGGGACCTGACTGTATTTTCTGTATTTTACTGTTGGACAGGCTCGACTATAGCATACTTGTTTTTATGTGAAACATTAAAATAATAACTTTGATTCATGTTTGATTTCAAGTATAATTTTATCAACTTTAATTTTTTAAATTAACTTTCGTACTATGAAACCCAAAACAGATAGGGTGAGTAATATATTCAATACTTTCGTACCTGAATTGATCCATTGCGATAGCTAAAGTCGGGTGAGTACAGATTTTCTTAAACCAAGTACAAATTCGTGGTTTAAGACAGGAGCTGAAATTTTTAAATTTAGCTCTGTTCAAGCTCTATTGGGGTTGGTTTTAAGAAAAAAAAAAAGGATTGATTTGAGTACAAAAGGGCGCAAAAAGAAAAAAATTGTTTTTTTTGTTGTCTGTCCGTCTGTAATTTGTTGCTCATTTTTTGGGGACCAATTTTTATGCTATCTAGTTGAAAATTTGCACATACACTTCTTTTTAGTTTAATAGAGTATCAATATTGACTAGCCACGTCCACTTTTTGGGGTAGTCCCCATACAAACACACTGCCCGACTTTTGACATTTTGTATGAAGAACTTTTTTATTGTAGTCAATATCAAATTAATAATTGATATGGCAACTTCTAGTGGACGGATACTTTACGTATAGATTAATGGGTGGGACCCACTCACTGTTTGGGGTAGCCCCCATACAAACCTACTGTCCACTCTTGACTTTTTGTATGAAAACTTCTTTATTAAAGTCAATATTTGGTTGAAATGCAATGTGGTGCCTTTTTATAGACAGCCGCTTAACATACGTAGACTAATGGGCGTGTCCTGCCCACTTTTTGGGGTAGTCCCCATAAAAATGTTCTTTGTTTGAGGAAATGGTATCGAAGCATGTCACATGCGAACGGCGCTTCCAAGTACAAGTTAAAGCATCACTGACTTAACTATCTCAGCTAACAGGCAACTGATACGTGGAGTTGCCGATTCACAACCCATTGCTTTTCCCATTTACTAACGGTGCGAAGAAATTGAAGCATCTGGGAGAGTAATCTCAGAGAGTGATTTACGAATTCAAGATCAAAAAGGATCTATTCTATATCTAAGTCTTTTGTAATTGACTTGATTACAGATTTGTTCTGAGAATTAGATTTTTATACTTATTTCAAGAATTTTATGCTTACTGTAAGGATTTCTTCGTTTGCTTTAAAAATCAATCTAGCTTTGTACTTGATTCAAGAAAAGTGAGTACGCTTCGTAATTCAAATTTTTAAGCACGTCTTCTGGTAAAAACCAGAATTTCAAACTTATACTTAGAATGATATTTTTGCTGGAAAGGCTGTGGCTAGCACCTTATCTACATCCTTATACTATTAGTTGCTTAGAAAAAATATTTTTGTATTATATCTTCTCTAAAACAACATTATTAATTACATACATTTAGTATGTAGAGCCGTACACCAAACCAGTCAGAAAATCATGGTTAAGCAGCTACTTAATTTCTTCATTACTCAGAAATTACAAGGCGCCCGCCCGATCCAGAGACTCTCTTCCGACCTTGGAACATTCATTTTACTGATCTTCCTGAAAAAAAATATGTAATGTCGTACGACAATTGTAAGACGTCTACCATTTTTGGACTTTTAAAAAGAAATGAAATTCCTGTAACTAAGCTGACTTTTGTTTGTCCCCCTGTATATAAGAAAAGCGGTTTAGGCAGTAATCGGACAGATTTATTTTGCCGTGTTTCCGCTAGAAGCATTTCTAATATTTTTCATTTTGAAGGAGATGTCATATTTTGTCATTCTCTTCGAAGATGGCGTTCTAAATTTTAATGTATTATTTTTGGGACAATTGACACTCAAGTGCAGTGATACAAATGTCATGAAAATATGGATAATCGTAAAACTTTCAAACGTACTTGCTCACGTATAGGTAGCTAAAGTCAGAATTCCGTGGCATACACCTTGTCTGAATGCCTACCTTAAATAAGTCGAATCCTTTAATCTAAACAACAGCAAACTCACATTGGCGCATTTCCACCATTTAGTTAAAGCATTTGTGTGGAAAATTGCATATGCAAAATTTGTATTTCAATATATACTACAGCCATAAATAGTCAGTCTACTATGTAGACTATGTAGCCACACATAGCATATAAATCTAATTTATTTATTAAAAGAAGAAACAGTGGAATGAAAAGTGCACACTTTGTTGGCTTTGGCAACCTTCAATTTGTGCAATCGTTTGGAAATAATTTATAACCAACTTTTCGATACCGAAGTCGGTCATTCGGGTAAGTAGGCAGGCAACTGCTTATCCTTACAAACGAACTGCAGGCGAACCTTTCAAACTGAATACCGACAGTATCTATCTCTTTCTCTTTTATTCTTTATAGCTGTATATCGCCATTATGCACACATGTGAATTTCCGGTACGCAGGATTTTGCTTTATTTTATGCGAGTATTTGAGGATGTGTTCAGTTGAAGGTCGTTTGTGGCTTTCTTTAGTTGCTCGCTTTATAGATGAAATTTACTTTGGTCGTTTGTGCACAGTGGTTTTGTGGTTTTAGTTTAAACTTTATGCCTTTTGGGGAGAGTATTCTCGGCTTGTCAATGCTGCTTTTGATAAGTAGGTCTCTGTGTAATTATGCCGACATCAGTGCTACTGCTGTGTATAGCCCAAGTCGAGCGGTGGGCGTGTTTAGGTTTAAATCCGTTGCGGCATAAATCTTTCACTAAACTCATTTAACTAGTTTTGAAGTAATTGATAGTAAGCATAACAAAGGAAGTTAGCATGGATTTATAACATTCTACTGTATATGCTCGACGTAGGCGTAAACTGAAGGAAAATGTGCTTTAACATAAGCCTCAGAGAATATAGGCAGATACATTTCCATAAGTTACTAGAAATATATTTGAATTATGTAAATGCATTTCTAAATGGTGGAACCATGCAGCGAGCTAGTATAAAAAGTAATCATTATTACGATCGCATTGCCATCATATTAAAATACGTGTGTGCGACAGCAAAAGTGTATTTTACGAAAAGTAATTAGATGGATGATATATATTCCTTCAAAGTATTTATTAACTAGTTTGTATGGCCTGGGTTCGACTCAATCCAACGCAATGTAGGCATAATTTTGTAGATTCGTTTGTTGTTAGCGCTATTTCACTGTGCAGCAAGCATACCAGCAACTACAAACTGAACGACAGTCACCAAAATTATAGCGAAGCGCATACAAAGTAAAACACCTTTTCTCCTATCTCTTTCCCGTTCGCGTTCGCAGAGACCTATCCACTTGTAACTGGCTGCTCGCATACTATTGTTTAATAATTGTGTGTGTGTGTGTGTGTGTGTGTATTAGTATTTCATATAAAACTAATATATGTTTGTTTATTTGTGTGAGTGACGATTGTTTAAACCTTTTACGCCGAAAATATTGAATCAACTTTTGATCATATATAAATTGTACACATTTGCGAATAAAAACCTTTCACATTTTATTCCTTTTAAATATACTTTTTTCAAAATCGGTTTTATACAACTGGTACTTACGATTATACCGCATAATAAAAACGGAGCGCTACAAACTGCCACGTTGTTTATATCAATGGGTGACGGAGAAAAATTAGATGAATGCCGATTGTACGAAACAAATCTTCACCAATGAGGCACATTTTTGTGTGAATAAGTTCGTCAACAAACAAAACTGTCGAATTTGAGGCTCAGAAAATTAGCACGTGATCCATGCGAATCAAATGGATCTACAATGGCTAACTATCTGGTACTTACTTCTTTGAAAATTAGTGAGAAAATGTAGTAACTGTGAATGACATTTGTTACAGGAACATGATTTTTTGTGGCCTCAACTGAACGGTATGGATTTGGATTTCTGCAGGACGGCGCCACCTCTCACAACGCACATGAAACAATCGATTTATTGGAGTAACGATTTGCAGACCGTACCATCTGGTCATGGTTCATGGACTATCTCAGTCTCCGTTGCAACGAACGAAGGCGCATAATTAATTATAAAAGAGAACCACATATCTACATCAATTTGCTGTAATTTCATGAATTTCTTGTTAAACTTAACCGTTCACAGCCCAAATGATATGGTGTCCGGCCAGAACACTCTACTAATTTTTCGGAGATTGATTGATGAACGCCATCAGAGCGTTCGAATTGATTAGCTTTGTGTGTCTCGAGTGTTGATCGGATATTGTTGGCCTATACTTGTAATGGTGCTTTTTAAATAGCATAATGTGTTGACTATCTTTAATTTACACTACCTCACTTTGCTCAACAATGACGCGGAAGGTGTTGACTTCACTACGAGGCCGTAAGCTCTGCGTTGTAGACCATCAGTGGCTTTGAAGTCACGAAATTTTTAAATGATACTGTAGATGTATATCAGTTGTGATGCATTTCCACTTTCTTTCTTTTTCAGCGGAACTAATTTTCCCCGGTATCTTATTTGAACTTTCTCATAAGGGTTGCGGAGGCGTTGTGGCACCGTTCATGTTCCCAAATGACGTATAGGTGTTATCTGTTGATACCGTCAAATCTACCTCGATGTTTAGCAACACTATACCGATTCCTTCCTCTTTCGCCTTAAACAATCTTCCAGATCAACAATCATGATTATTACCAAAAAACCAACATACTGTACAAACAAAGATGCGGCATATAGATACACAAACAGCAGGCAACATGCATAAGAAAATGCACACACACAAACGCAGATGTGGAATAAAAGTAACGAAACGGGGCCAGAAACGGGAAGAATAAACAAATGTGTGTATGTATGTGCAGCTGGCTAAGAAGATTGATGATGATGCTGACTAACTGACAGACAGACAGACAGACAGACAGACAGAAAGATAGACTGACTGGACTTTACTGGCTAGCCAAGTCCAACCAAAGTCATTGCAGGCCAAACACGCACTATCACTCATCACTAAAGACCCAAAAGCGGTGTAAGGATAATGCAATGTATGGTGTATACGGAAAGGGGTACATGGTAGTATGTGGTAGCGCAGCATGCAACGCGCTCAACTGAATCGAATACAGAGCAACTTTGGCGACGACGATGACGACGATGACGACGACGACGTGCAACGACCCAACCCAGATGACTTCTGGCAAGTTGACTTTTGGTCAGCACTGTCAACAGCACTTAACTTACTTCTGTCTGTGTGTGTCTGTGTGTGTGTGTGCGTATGTGTGTGTGTGTGCATATTTGTGTATCTGTCGTGTATATATACTTTCATTAATTTCTCCACAAATTTCGCAATTAAAGTTTTCTGTTTGTTCATCTGCTTGAGCAGCATGTTCAATTTCGACTTCTGTATATGCTGTTCAGCTACGTTTTGTTCGAAATTTAAGCACATGCTAGTCAATAAAAACTTTTGGCGCTGCTTAATGCGAATTTATTGTGTAAACATTTTTTGGCAGTCACCGCTTCTGCTGGTGCTGGTGCTGCGGCTTCGGCGACAATCAACTCTGAACTCTGTGCAAGCAAACAAACTGAAAATTCAAATAAAATATATAGTTTGACTGAAGAGAGGACATGAAAGAGCACAAAAAAAAAAAAACAAACAAATAAAAAAAATAAAAAAAATAAAAAAATGCGAACCGAAAGGACATGTGGCGGATGCAAGGACGAGCTTGACAAAATTGTGTTACCAACAATTGCATAACAATCATTTTAAGTTTTCCGCAAATTGTAAAAAGTTTTATTGTTATTATGAACAGCAGCAGCAGCATCAAAACTATACTACAGAACCGATTCAAGAACGAGTGAAAGCAGAAGTATTTCTGTCTATTGGTCGGTGGCAAAGTAAAACAAAATGGCTGCATATCCTTTTCCACTTTGGTGCTCTCGCTCGCACCCTGTGCCATTTTAAATGCCATCTTTGCTTCGATCTCGTTTTCGTTTCGTTTTGTGCTTGGTCCGTTTGCGGTTTCCGCGATGGCATACGCTGTTATGTGGTTAATACACACACACACACACACACACACTAATGCAGCTATGGGAGAGGTATAACAAAAGTTTGATAAGTGTATGACTTACTTCTTACTTATATGTGCCGTTACAATCGTTTAATGGCCGCATGTAGGAAAGCGCTATAGCCTACTGCCAGTTGTTGGAAATATCAAGTTTGCAACGGTTTTCTCAGAACTGTTCTTTTCAACGTAATCACTCCGTAATCCGCTGTTCATCCGGATAGAATGTCCAACTCTGTGTAACCGCTGAAATGTTATATGCTGAACTATGGTCACCTTACCATATATTTCATACAGCTCATGGTTTAAACGGAACCAAAAGTCGTCTCCAACTATAATGCTTTCAAAACTTCTACGAAGAATCTTTCTATCTAATACTCTTTAAGACGCTGTACCCGATGTTGTCAGAATACACGATTTCTCGCTATAGAGCAGAACCATCAGTCAATAGATTAATATCTTCGTACCTCGAGAGACAGCTCTATACCTCTATACCTATACCTGAGTACAAAGTTCTAGTAGCATCGATTAGCAAGCGTCACTCTTCGCTTGATATCCAGGCGGACGTTGTTATGGCTGGTTTTCTCTGTAACGTTTTAAACAACTCTGAAGTTGAAATTCTCCTACCGTACAAATTGTCCATGTACTTCATCTTGTCCTCGTTCACCGCTAGACCCATGAGACGTAACTGTTCTTCAAACTCCGAAAACGCTCTACTAACTCACCGTTCATTTATACCGATTATATCAATATCATCAACATACGCGAGTAGCATCACTTCCTTAGGGCAGATTGTGCACGACCGTTATAAATATGATCACTGACGTAGGATGTACTCATCACCCTGCCTGAAACTCCTTTTGGTATCAAATGGCTCGGAAAGGTTCTTTTCTACTATTAAATCGATGACGACGCTTTTTGTGTGTGATAGTACCATCATGCAAAGACGAACGATCTTTACTGGGAAACCACATTCAGATAAGGTGTTGAAGAACTTTATTCTTATCGGCGGATCGAAAGCGGTCTTATACTCGACAAACATCTTGTGTGTCTGTTTTTGTAGTTATGGGTCTTCTCCTGGATTGTTCGTAGAGTGAATTTGGTCACTAGAGTGAATTTGTTTGCTGGTCACTGATCTCTTTAGTGTGATGGCACACAAATGCAGTCCTATCAGTGCATCCGTGTTTGACTCCAGCTGTTTATAATGTACGCGGAAAGAACTTTATATTCAATTGAAAGGAGGCTTATTCTACGGTAGTTCGCGTACTCAGAAGACGTAGACATTGAGACTCCAATCGTTGGGCATACATTCGTCGGACCATATCTTGCATAATAGTTGGTGCATACGCCTTACCAGTTCTTCGTCACTTGTCTGGACTAACTCAGCTGGCAGCACATCGGATCCCGCTTAATTGATTAATTGATTAATTGATTAATTGATTAATTAATGAATTAGTAGTTCTAAAAATACTTATCTATTGGCGGCATTATTCCCTTCATTGCCTTCAAGTAGGTTAGTGAAGTGACTTTTCCAGTCTCAGTGATGCCTTTGCATCTGTCATCAGCTTTTCACTTTCGTCTTTTCAGTAAGATACTCCGAGCTTAAAACCTGGGGCTAGACGCTTATCGATTTAATTAAATTTTCGTGCTTTATTTCATTCATATAATAGCTGAAGGTACTTCCTTTACGGCTGAAAAGGCGTTTCTCTTCTCCCTGTTTCTCACAGTATCGCTCTCTAAAATATTGCGTTGTTTCCGACTGCAGAGTTATTTTGTAGTCGGGAGCTAACATGGCGAATTCTTGTATTGCGGTGAGGTCAGCTTTGTATTTGTCGAGGATACCAGCTGGACAGTTGTAGCTTCCCTAAAGAAGTTCCGGACAATCCAGATCATAACCCTTAATCGTTATCAAAGGAGCATCATCTATGTTTTCACTGGTAAAAGTTGATTTGCGCACCAACCTTTAACTAAACTATAAAACCCAGCGCGGACCTGATAAGAAGTGTTTAGAATAGAAAATTATATACAAAATAAAATTATGAAATTTATTATTGATTATTATTGATCCATTCTTTGGTATGAAGTTTTTCCGTATGAATTTATTGAAATAGTTAAATGCTTCTCAAATCATACCAACTTACCGAATCTTTGTTAGCTGTCTGGTACACACTCTCGATACACTCTCGTTTACTTCTACTTAGCCAAGATATACTTTTGGTAGCTGCTGTTTTACTTTTCCCGCTTTAGCTGCTCGGTCATAAACAGTTGTCAGCATACTGTATAAGCGGATGAATGTCATTATTTGGCAACTTTGTGTGTGTTAGTTTAAGCGTGTGTATCAGTGCGGTTTTCTGTTTCATGTACATATTTATTGTATCTGAAGTTGTTGTGTTATTTTCATGTTGATTTCATTTTCCCAAAGTTTTTAGTATATATTTATATTCGCTTTTACTTTTGAATTTAGAAAACGGAATATGTAGCAAGGATTTCTTCTTGCACTTTGTAAATCTATTTTTAATTGTAACCAGGTACTACAATGGTTCAGATATGGCGAAAAGTTCTTTAAAAAAATCTTTATAAAATATAATAGTTTCTTTATGATTTTATTTATTGGTCTTAAGAGTTTTGAGATATAATAATTTTTGAATAAATTTATTTGTGAGAAGTACCATTAACAATGTTAGTACAATCTGAAATACAAAGAAATATAGAGAGGGAGACAAATAAGATAGTTACACCGTGTATTTTTTAATAACTACAAGCGCTATCCAACGTCAGGTCGAATAATTATCGGATTTAATATGCGTGCAGAACACTTGTAGAAGAAAGGCTTCGGCGTTTCTGGTGTCTTCTCTTTTTTGTTCCTTCTGCAGTTTTTAATGTAGGGAATTCCGAGTCTGGCTGCGTGCTCTCCCAAGGACCAATGCCCAGTAATGACTGCTGTGAGTCTCATGATTACTTTTCGTTGTTTTGGTAGTAGTTAATTTTTTTAGTTCAGTGTGATTCGAGTTTAGGTCAGGCAATTTTGGTAGAATTTTAATCGCCTTGACAGTTCATTATCGCGTTCATTTCTTAAAATTTCACTGGTAACTGGAAGAGACGTATGAGAAAATAAGCAATAAACTTTCAGGTCTTCTTATTAGTACTATATAGTTCATCCTTACACTTCAGTTCATCTTTGAACAGTCTATGAACAGTAACTGTTCTGAGTTACATTCAAAGACTTAATAAAATCTATGTCAGTAGATAGAAATTTAGTGAGACTTGTTCCAATTTTCGAGTGATGAACCTTCTGAATATATTTCAACTTAGAAAAAATTTAACTTTGGTAACTAGTAACTGTGATAGCGATTTTTTAATAATTTGGTCACATCAAAATCTTTGTACTAGTTTCGATTTTCTTTCAAACATACTTCTTATGCAAAAGTCTATTCCGAGAAATATATTGAAAGCGTTGTTACTAGAACTCTATGCAAGAAAACTTTGTATGGGCCAATTCTTTTAAGTAGTAAACGTAGCATGCTCATTACTCGACAAACATGCTAATGGTTGATAAAGGGCTGGATATCAAGTTTCAGTTCGACATTTTGAAACTAAAGGAGTAGTTCGAATTATTACAGGGCTAAAAACATTAGTCTCGTAAAATTGATCAATAAGTTTTCCATAAATTTTTCCACACAAAATGCAAAGAGTAAGCTATGGATTTCTACAAACGTGCCTGGTTTCGGTATTTGGAACATTTCTCAGTTCCACCGATTTACAAATCGATTTAAGAAATACTGATAGATTAGTAAAGGATTTCGAACGCCAAAGGTCATGGCAATATCGACACTATCGTATATACTTATATAATTCGCAGTATTTATGAAGACAAGAACAAGAGAAAACGTTAACTTCGGTATAACCGTAATACCATTTACACGTGTTGGGTCTGTTTTGGAGCTACACCTGAAATTGGGTTGGACATGCCCACCAATTTATATGTAAAGCGTCTATCCACAAGAAGGTTAGACTATATTATGTTGCAATGGATGAATTATGTAGATCACGCGCCGTTAACCCATTGTGGTACCACATCTACAACTCGCAGAACGTACTTGATCTCTTTGACAGGAGAAGCTCCCGAGTAGAGTTAGTCTCTTTCTACTATGAGCTAGGTAATGGAATACCAACCGCATCCCCATACTTAGCATTCCCACAACTTCTACATAAGCCCTGGGAGTTAATCCTTACCCTTGTGGTGCGCCTACCCATGAGGCATGATCCGTAAAAGCTCTTACCATAAGATCTAAGATCTTTTCTGGCTTAGCAGTGAGAAAAGTGAGTTTAGAGGTTTTAAATGTGTTTATGTTACCCCATCTGATGTTTGCTGTATAGTTCGATCTTAATGTAATCATAGCCTACAAGTAACCATAGGCCTTCCCTGGAATTATCTCGGAAGTAGTATCCCGCTCTGACCAGCTTCAAAATTCCCCTTTATGTTCCGGTGTCCAGGCACCTACATGAGGTGGATTACGTATTGCTCGGCCATAGATCTGCGGCTCTCAGTAGTGGCTTTTGTATTGCTGCTGAATAAGACTTTGAGAGCTGATTGACAATCCGAGAAAATGTAAACTTGGTCTTGTATGATAGGGTAATCTGAAGAATACACTAGTTCCCAGCTCCGGAGAGAAAGTACCTCCTTCGACTCGCCCGTCAAGCTTTAAGCCGTCAGTAAAGATATTGATGACATTATCTTTAAAATATAATAGGGTATCACATTGCGACCTAGTAGGGATTAAGACAAAATATTTTTTATCGAAGATGGTAATCGGGATACAGTAATCCATACTTGATGAAAGGGACTCTTGTCGTTGAAGTTTCTTTGAGTGGATTGAATGAGGTTTCCCTCAGCCTTAAGGCTGTACTTGTAGCTCTGGCTCTCTGTCTATCTCTTTGATTCTTTCAATGATATCTAGAAGGAGTTGAAATAGCACATTTAGTACTTCTGTCGGTTTGGTGGGTAAAGCTCCACTGCTGCAGAGTTCTGCACATCTTTCTACTCTTTATAATTGCTTAAAGGTAGGAACCTGTCTATTGACAGCCACCATACACATATTACGTAATAAACAGATGGACATGTTTAGAACGAGTCGTCGAGCTAATCATGACTGTATATACTTTGTGGGGCTTTTAAAATATCTTTGGGAAGTATAAGTATTATAACATTATTAGAATTATGTAATCCAAGGCACATTGTGTATTCTTAAAAATACCCAAAGTTTCATCAAGCATTTTTGGCTTATTATCCAATTCACCCATACATACTACTCCTTCTTCAATACGTTGCGATCTGTTACAATTTCATATAATGATCTGCTAATTGCGTTCGTCTCATTAAGCTTTCACTTACAATGGCATTAAGCAAACAAACAATAAATTTATGGCAAGTGTCGCATTTTGTCGTCAATTTGACAAGAACAACAAAAACCAGAAGGACTTATTATTTCGTTCGAAAAAAGTTTGGAGCCACAGTCTTTTTCATGTAGAGTTTTAAGTATAATATATGCCACGATCAACATTCTAAAATTTTTCAACATAATCGCTGTTGTGTGTTTTTTGTAAACCCTGTGACAGTTTTAGTGTTGCCTCTACATACAAGCATCTATTGCATCCTTTGCACTGCGCGAAGTACTCCATCGAAGTACGAAAATCGATCGCTACATACAAAGTGAAGCAACTAGCTAAAATTGCTTGGTATTGATTGTATAGAGTAATACGAGTGTTGCCTTTTACATTGTGTGCCTCGTAAGGAAAACAGTAGTTGGCTTTACTGTTTTTTAAATATTCTCCAAGAAGATCAATACACTTTTGCATGCATTTGAATTAATTTTCGCTGCACTTTTGGCATTCAGACGTGGGTTCTTACACAGTTGTTTAACGGCTTCAAGAGCTACTTCAGGCGTCGAAAAACGTTGGACTCACAATTTAAATTTGTTGTGCGAGAGTACGAAAGAATAGGTCATTGGATATCAAGTCAAGATTAAAAGGTGGATGACCCATCAATTCGATGGTTTGAATGCTCAAAAACTCTATGAAGCGTTAAATGTAAAAAATGCCAAATGAGGCTCATTTTACATATCTGGGCTCGGCAACACTAAGTGTTGTTAGTTGCTAGCTGACATTTTTTGGAGTGAACGTACTCAGAACGTTTTAACGTACGAGCAATGTTTGTGCTGTTTAGTGTGGCTTAAAAAAAATAATCTCGCTCAAAAAAGTTTCGTTTATTTTTCATAATTTTCTACGTGAACTATCAACGCTGGAGTGCTTCGATGAACTTAATTCTTTTCTAATCCTTAAGTATCGTAAAAAACTAGTACAGTCGTGGTCGATGCTCTTCCCAAAACGAATTCCGTGAATTTCATCCAACATCTGTTATTGTGCCAGAAAACATTGATGCTGTGAACGAACTGATAAAGCAAGAATAAGATAAAGCAAGAAAGTAATGTTACATATTCTGAGATAGAGGTGTCGGTGGGCTTTAGTATGACAAGCATCAATAAGATTTTGTATGCTCATTTTTCCGTGAAGAACATTTGTTCGCATTGTATCTCGCAAAAAATAGTTGCCATATGTCTTCGAAGAAATGAGGAAAATGAAGGAGAAAGTTGGCTCATCCTCCGCACAGTCCTGATTTGGCACCCAATGACTTCTTTTCGTTCCCGAACAACAAACGAAAACTACGCGAGCATCGATTTTCTACGCCCGAAGAAGCGCTTGCCGCGCTTTTTTTGAAGCCTCTTCACTAATATGGAGTAGAAAAAGTACTTCGAATATTGGTTCACCCGCATGCATCATCACGCCAGTCACTGTAAACAACACAAATAGGTACTGTACATTAAAATGTTCTGCGTAAGTTTATGGTAAAATTTATCAGACTTTCCAATCCTCGTCTTTATATAAAATTGGTATGTAAATTTAGCTTATTTACGCTTCTTTATCCTAAGTACTAAAGTCTCCACTGTTAAGTTTCATATTTATGCACAGTAGATCAATTGGTATCAAAATCGAAACTGGATTTCAAATGCCAAAATAAAATATACAGTTTTTCATGCTGCTCATCACCTGAAGTACTGCATCCCTAATTAAATAACAACACAACACAACAACTGTGTCCAAATACTATAAGCTTAATTACTCACTCAATTCAATTAAGCCCATTTTGGACAGTGCAGCCAGGCTTAACGCAGTGCATTATTTAAAGTCAAAATAGATTAGTAGAAAAATTCGCATTGACCACAACGAAAAGAACTTCAACCGCCAATTCAATCTGTATAGAAATTTCGATTGGCTTCGATACAGAATTCAATGATTTTGCGCCTAACTATGAGCCAATCAGTATTGTTGAGCCTAATACGCGTTTGCATATGCAACGCAAAATTGGCAAGGCAAATTAGCGCACAGAATCAACAGCAGCCAGGACAGCAGCCAGGACTCATAGACATACGAGTACATACTTATGTACTTCTATACATCTGCTACAACATATAATCATAGTCATTGTTTGTAGCTGGTTAGTTAGTAAGTAGGTAGATACTCAAACATACATATTTATACTTATGAGTCAGTCCATGGTTCATTGTCGCTACACGCAGAAGCTTTATTAGCCAACATGCGCAGCTGTTGGAGACCGCCAGCTAAAACGGTGACGTTGGCGACAACGAGGACACTGCTGACCCGAAACAAAACTAAAGCCTAGTTACAGGCACTCAGACAGACAAACAGACAAGCACTTTATGTGCATTAATTAAACCAAGTTCCCCCCCAAGTGCAAAAATTGGATGCTATATGGAATGGGAACAGGGAGAGTTAGAGAGACCATTTATCATATACTACTAGTGTGGGAGATCAATAGTCACATTAATTAAATTATTAATGAGATAGCTATGGTCATATTTAATGTTTTGCTGCAGGACATGGCACTATGGGGAAAATGTACCCTTTTAGTGGCATAAAACATTTTTTTTTTAAATATGTAAAATAACAAACTTTTATTAATAGTGGTTTTCCAATAGGGATGGCTATATTTTTATGACTCTAGCGCATAGATCAGGCTGTACTTGAGTGATGGCAAGGGTTATGTTGACTTTGAGGATATCGAGTGTTTGCAGCTCTTTGGCATAGACCTGAGACTTAACAAAAACCTACAAGAGAAAGAACTATGGATTAAAATCGCACGATCTCGGTGGCCAGTTCATATTTGCACTGCGTGAGATAACCATGACCTCAAATTGCTTGTCAAATCAAATCTGCCACATTTGAGCAGGATATGTTCCGCTGCTTCCAGTTGGTCGTCCACTCAAAAGGTGCACAGGGTGAGTCCTCTTATTTGAGCTGATGTAGCTACTTTCTGAAGCCAGTTAAAAGTTGTGTCAAGTAGTAGTTTACTTCACCACATATGGCCTGCCAAACCACACATTTATGTTGCGTATAAGACGGTGTGTCCATCGACCTGTCTCTGTGTTGTCCCAGTGTGTTTGCCTGTGTCTGCATGCGGAATTCTTTGCCTTGCGACCCCAGCTGCTGTCTATTCTCATAAATAAGTTGCGCTTCGATAGCTAAAATATCGATTGGCGAACCAAACAGCATAATTGATTTGGTTACGCCATTTAGCAGAAGTCTATGGCCTTGCTTGGGTCCTCGGGTGCTTATCATAATTCTTGCAAGCGATCTGCATGCCTTTTCGTTTACATAGAGAAGATGCTCTTTGTAGCAGAGACGAGTATCTAGCATAATACCAAGATGGCTCACTTAGATATAATTCTGGTATGACCCACCATAATACACGTTTGTTCCACATTTTTTCGGCTTCTGATTAGCACCGGCTCCGTCTTGTCCTCGGCGAGCTGCAGCCTAGCTGCTTTTAGCCATTTGAAAACTTTCAAGATAGCTACGTTGCATAATATCTTGAGCTCGTGGATAGTTTTGACTACTTCCACAATGGCAATATCGTCTGCGAAGCCAATAATTCTTACGCCAATGGTGAGATCCAAACTAAGGACGCCGTCGTACATTATATTCCCCAGTGAGTGTCTTAGCACAGAGCCCTGAGGAACACCACTGGTGATCTTGTACTTCCTATGTACTTATGAAAATTGCTCTCGATGACTTTCGCAAGGATCGTGTTCCAGTTGGCAGTGTTAAATGCATTGTTTACATGTAATGTTACCACTATGGAGCGTTTCATTTGCGGACCGTGCGTTGTGCGTACGTGAGTTGTACAAAAACGGTAATTCAGCGACTGTAGCGCGTAGAAAATTCTGCAGTATTCGACATGTTTGTCATTGAAATGATGCGCTAAGTCCTCGACTTATTGAAAAATGGGTCGAGAAGTTTGAAGAGACCGGTTCAACGCTGGAAAAATCAAAATCCGGGCGTCCTAGGTCTTCGAGAACGTTCGAAAACGTAGACAGTGTTGCTCAGTCTGTTCATGACAGCCCGGACCTTTCGATTCGGAAGCGTGCTGTTGCTTTAAATGTGCACAGATCATCATTGTTCCGCATTTTCAGCAACTTCACACACGTCCAACAGGTCTCTATCACGAGTTCGTGAAATTGATCTCCAAGAGAGGTGACATAAGTTGGCCTCCACGAAGTCCCGATTTAACCTCTATGGACTTTTTCCTGTGGGGTTACGTCTTTGTCTCCATCGACTGACAGTGTTAAGAGCGTTTCTTCTATTCTATGCTCGATTTCCAGATGAAGTGGTGTCAAATCTACTAGTATAGCTTCCCACGCCACTGTTGGGCACGTGCGCATTGCCCCTGTGATGCACACACACACAAGTCTTTGTAGGGAGTTGGGCGATTTAGTGGCTGTCACTTGGCTCGCTTGCTCTCCACTCACGACTATGTCACACAGGAGCATTGGCTTCAATACCACGTTGTGGAGCCACAGCATGTTCTTCGGGTTACACCCCTCAGGTGATTGTTTACTGAACCGGTCGATTCGAATTTGGCCACAAAACATTGAATAGTCGACTGGGAAGAGCGAGCATTTTAACCGAAAAATAGGTTCAACGCGGCCATTTTTGCCACACGAGAAAATAAAGTTAAATCATTTGCACATGTTGGTGACGCTATTACTTGTCATGGTAGTTTGGCTTCAGTAACTGAAAAATTAACAAAGGAAAGAACAACATGGCGTTTCTATTGGAAAGAACAGTAAATACATTTGAAATACATCAAATTGATATGTTCTATACCAGAAAGGTTTACATAACTACAAGCTGTAAAGATAACACCATTATATAACTTTTAGTGGTGAACTTACTATGGGGAAAATATTCACCACAAAAGGAAAAAAACGTTTGGTGAACAATTTGTGATGGAATCTAAAAAAAAAAGAGTTTATTCACTCAAAAACTCAACAAGAATTTTGTGAAGTAACCTCATGTTTGGGAGGTTTTGTTAACGTTACTTCGTAGAGTCAATTATTTCGATTTCGTGGCAGTTAATTACATTCTCGATTTTTAAGTCATAAAGCTGTTCGAATAATTGCGTTGCATGTAGATTTTATAGTAATTGACAAGAATCGTCAGAATTCTTAGAAATAGAAAATAGTGAACAATTTTAGGAAACAACGTTTCTCCAGTAGAGAAGATGCTGCTGCCAAATCACGCAATTAACAAGTTCGAACTTGAATACCTGAAAAATATGGATTAACATAAGGTTAGTGCAATGAATAGAACTAGTATCTATGAGCCCTGTTCTATTTTTCAATACAGGTGATCCGTTTTCACAAATCTTTGTCCTTCGCATTACAAAATTTTTTCACAAATTAAATATATTTTAGTTTGTATATAAAAAAGCAATAACTTCTTTGAAATAAATGTAAAGTCGGTTTACGGACGATAATTTTACGTGATAACGTCGTAATTGAATTATTATCACTGAATTATCATTATTTTGTATAATACAAAAAAGGAGTCAATTAAAAATTAAAAATTTTTCGATAAAATCACACTCTCGATAAAATTGCACTCTTTAATTCAAATATTTTTTTACTTAAATTATACAGATTAATTACAAGTACAAGGGGTACAATTTATATTTCGGGAATAGCAAATAATAACAAACATTTTTAAATGAAAATGTCTTTATTTTTTTTTTTTTAAATATTCCCCTGGATGATCAAGACACTTCTGCATTCGTTCAAACCATTTCTCATAGCAGTTTTTCCATTCCTCTTGAGACACCTCCAAAACATGGTTTTTGAACGCTTCAACTGCTTCTGCGGCGCTCGTAAATCGTTTACCACGCAGTTTACTTTTGATACTCGGGAGCAAGAAGATGTCATTGGGTGCCAATCAGGACTGTACGGAGGATGAGTCATTAAGTCGATGTTTTGACTGAAATTTTTTTACAACTAAGTATGCAAAATCGAATGTATTGAAGTGGAACTAATGTGCAAGGATGCCCCAATCTCACGATATGTCACATGACGATCTTGCATTATCAGTTCACGCACTGCATCGATGTTTTTGGGTACAAAAACCGATTTTGGACGACCTTCACAGAATTCGTCGGCGACCGAACTACGTCCACGATTGAATTCACTAAACCAGCGACATACTGTGGTTTTTTATGGTGCTTTATCGCTATACAACGAACTGAGTTCTTTGAAGCATTATTGTTGAGATAATCCACGTCGAAAGTTGTAAAAAATTATCCAACGAAAACCTTCTCTTGAAATTTCCATTTTTTGACCAAATTGCTTTTCTTAACTCACTGTAAAAAATGTGAATCTTTATTATGATGTTGCCAGATTTTAGCTTTTGACATTAGTGTTGCCAGTTCCCGAAATATAAATAGCAGCCCTCGTAACAATGTGCTATTAACAATTGTTCGTTTTGACTTCGTGCCTGTTGATGTCTGCTTCGATCACAATACTAAATCTTTGTGTATTTATTAAAGTTGTTTGACAATCTGTACCCTGGCAGACGTCGTTCTGCAATTCCCCACTCCTTTACATGCCACTCCTTAACCCTGTCACTACTACTATAAATGTATGGTGCGAGAGAAAGAGATAAAACGCGTTTCTATATAGTTTGACGTTGCCGGCATCGTACACAAAAAAAGGTAATTTTTAAATATTTCAATTAAATACAACTACAAATAAATATAACTCGTGCATATTTAATAGCTGTATCTCGCCCCCGCACGTTTGCATTTACATTAGCGAGCTCCAACTCGAAAACTCTCTCGCTCTCTTGCTCTTAATATTGGTTCCTAGTTCTTTAACTCTGTAATACGTTTTTGGTGTTGCTTGCTAAAGTGCGGATGCCTTAATTCGTATAGCAGTTAGCAGTTTTCTAAGTGGCGAGTTCAAACCACAGACGAACTCTGAAATAAGATTTTATTGAAACAGTCTTATTCTACGCTTACAATGTTATTTTCATATATTCTACCATGTGCATACCGCACCCCACCGCGCGCTAGGTAACACTAATACGCAAACACACACACACACATAACTATAGCTTTCACAAGCCAATGCAAGCAGAACGATTAGGGTGTTCGTGCCTGTCTATCAGTTGTTCAGGCGGAACGTTAGAAATGGGCATGGCCTTTTCGCGTAAATCGATTTACTAGACGTTATCACGTCAGAAATGGGTTCTGCCACGCGCACGCCCACGCCCAAAAACCTCGCTTGATATTTAAGTTATTAGTTTCCACAAAATTTTGCCTCAAAATGTGACATTTTTCACTATAGTGCACTGTTATGCATGTAACTATGTGTGTGTGTTTAAAATATATTGAGACGTGTGGTGATAAAAATCATAATTCAACAAGTAAAATATTTAACTTCATATTTCGATTTATGCATCTGTAGCTGCAGCTGCTACAATTCATTTTAAATTTATTTGATTCTAACTTAAACTCTTCAAATCGTTGCTGCTGGTATAAACTTTCTAAAAAAATCGCTTCGTACCGATTGTTTTCTTTTACTTTTCAACTACAACAATATTTTTCATTTACACCTCAACTGTAAATCTGAAATAAGCGCAGAGAAAGTCAACGACTTTGCCAAAGTAACAAACTATAGATACAAATCTTTGCAGCTTTGACTTTGCAGCTTAAGTTTCAATAAAACTTTTGCACATTGCAAAAAAGTAAAAATTATAAAAGTGCGAAATGAAAAAATATATTAAAAAGTATCTTTTTTTTTGTTGTCAAGAAATATAAAAAATAAAACCGCACAAGAAAAGTCGATAGCTTACACGAATAACTTTAAATAATTTGGCTAAACTTTAATAAAATTATTTTATGCGTATACAGATACCTAAATATTTCTTAGATACATTTATATAATATATATGCGGCTACACTTCTGGGAGCATGTGCCAGAGACATACATACATACATACATACATACATACATACATACATACATATCGTATACAGCTGTGCTTCTGGTTCACATTTTAGCTGCTGGCTACTTTTCTACGGCTTCAATTTAATGAGTAAATTCGATTTCATTGTCACGAATTCGCAGTGTGTAAACGTCTGTGGCAAAGACGACATCTATAAGTTACACATATACTAATATACATAAGGATATTGCGCCAGCAGCAGTTATAACGTAGCGTGACGCATACGCCGCGTGTGACACAAGTAAAACGTGCCTGGGAATCCGTTTAATGTCTACAGCGACGGCTACGTTCTGGTCATTAAACGTAACGTACAACAAGAACCAAAAAAAAAAAAAAAAACAAAAAGAATCTGTAACTTATTGTGAGCGGAAGAAGCAGAAATATTGTAGCAACTCGTAGCGTAGAAATGTCCTTTTATTAATATATGCGCGTCGCGCAGTTTCCTTAACTTATTTGCTTGTACATTTACTACTGCCTGCAGCAACAATTCGTATCCATATTCTTAATAAGTGCGCGGGGGGTAACCGATTGCGCTCAATTATGCATTACATAAATACATACATAAATAAATATACAAAGTATGCCATTGCTATATGTACAAGTAAAATTGAATTGTGTGATTTTTCGCATGCGAGGGCCGTCTTAACGAAATCCAGTACAGGCAATAATCGCTATAGTGCACTACAGTCGATTGAAATGTTCACACAAATTCTGTCGTAATTGAGACTACGAACACCAAGAGAATGGAAAAACCATCAAAACTAGATAAAAATTTATCACATGCCTGATAGTCTTCTTTGTATCTTCAATGTGTTCAGCTCTTCGGACTGTGACCAACTGGTGTAATAAGGAGGGCCTCAGGATTAACCCATAAAAAGCGTGCTTTGTACTCTTCTCAAGGAAGTATAAATTGGATCTGGGTCCAGTGTACATCCAAAACTCTCTTTCGGGATTTTCCGATGAAGTGAAGTTCTTGGGGGTCACACTTGACAAAAGCATAAATTGGAATACAAATCTCAAAAATGTCCTCAACAGGGCAACAATGGCCTTATGGTCTTGCAAAAGCATGTTTTGCCGAAAGTGGGCAGCAACAGAGGCTCTGAGACTTCAGACTGTAGATAGATCGGACGCTAGGTTAACTAGGTCACTCTAGTATTCTTAAACTTATACTTGGAATCGAAATCTGCAAAGTTTCAGATTTGTCCATGGAACTGCGTTTCGGCAGACGGTTTTCAGTTCTTCTTGCCAGTCGATCAGACTGGGAGTAGGGTAGTCCTGGTACTGGACCATCCACGATCAATTGTTTTACTGACCGGCACGGGCACAGGTGCGGGTGTCTTTGGACCCAACACCAGGATCTATATTGCCATGGGTACCTGGCCCACTGTTTTTCAATCTGAGGTCCACGCCATCGAGGTCTGCGCCCGACATCTTTTGGATAATAGTCCTAAAGGGGCCAAAATAATCATTATTTCGGATAGCCAAGCGGCAACTAAAGCACTATCCTCTTGGAATTTCTCCGCGAAACTGGATCTTCAATGTTATGACATCCTCCAACAACTGCCAATCGGCCGTAAAGTCGTTATTTGTTAAGTACCTGGCCATAAAGGTATCAACGGCAACTTCCTTCATAGGTCCGGAGCCTTTTTGCGGACTTAGCTGGGTTAAGCCAAAATCTTTCATAGTAAATCGGTTTAAGAGCACTGCCTCCCGGTACTGGATACCATATCCTGGTCTACGGCAGGCCAAGCTACTAACTTGTCCTATATACCCAAAAATCAAAGCACATCTCAATGGACTAACATGAGGTTGCTTTTGGGCTACCTCACCGGCCATCATTCACTGAGATATCACATAAATAAACTAGTTCTCTCATCAGAAACACAGTGCAGACTCTGTCTAGAGGATGACGAAACTAGTTTACATCTGCTATGCAATTGCCCGGCCTTGACCAGGCTCAGAATTGAGCAGATGAATAGACCCTTTAGTACATCTGATAAGATCAGAAAGACCTCGTCCAAGGACATTCTCCGTTTCATTAAAGAGTCGGAGAAGATACTAGATAAATTAACCTAACCATATCCGGACTAGGGTAAAAAAGACATAACTTTCTGTCGCAGCGCCCGTTTCAGTTAGGATGGCCCTCAGACGTTATAGCTCTGACACTGAGTCTTAGTTAGCGTTACAGGCTGATCGAACCTGATTTTCAGTGACGACTTGCTTGTCATGCGGCTCTGGTCCAGACACTACGTCACGCACTGGTTATGGATAGTCTTCTTTTAAATCTCTTATAGTTTTTATACGTTTATACTCTTCACATAAAGTATATAGATTCGTAATCAGCACAACAATACGAGTTGATAGTTGTCCGTCTATCCGTCTCTTTGTCTATCTGTGAGTTTGTCAGTGCCCTATTCCATCAATGTACGAAATAGTGGTTTGAAAGTTGGTATGGAGACCATTAATTAATTATTCCATAAACAACACAAGTGTCAAAATGACCGTGATTTAACAAATAGCTTCCATACAAAAACTCTTTGTATTTATTTTGTTGCATCGAACATGTTTGAATTAAAGCAATGATTTTTATACCTTGTAGCGACAGAGTAAAGAGGAGTCTAGATCGGACCATTATAAGCGGTAGCCCCCATACAAATTTGCCTTCCATTCTAGTTGTTGTATGAATATTTATGTTTTTCTGCTCAATTAAGCCAACTTAGTTTATGTTTAGAGTTGTTGTCCAGAAAAGTCATCATACCTGTATATAGTTCAAAGTTGATATTGACTTCTGTAAATCTGTTTTTCATACAAATTCCAAAAGTGGGTGTAGGGTGTTTGCAGTGCGGTTAGCCCGAAAAGCGAAGATATAACACCCATTGATATACAAGTTTTTTTTCTTTGTTATATTTAGACCAGATCAAGAATATGTATAAAGAGAATTCCATTTATGGTACTTTGTTTTTAAATAAATCGCAAATGGATACGTTGAAAGGCGTTACAATAAAATTGTTTATAGAAAAGCATTTCCAGAGTATGGTCACTGTGTGGACTGTCTTATAGGAACTCGATTGTTCTTAGAGAATTACGACTGGAAAAATTATTCGTTTCAAAGGTCGAATTGTGTTTGGATAATTTTCGTCTGATATAGGCCCAGAGAACGGTGCTAAATCGCACGATATAGGTGGTCAATTCATTTTTGATATCGATTGTTGGTATATCGATCTTAGCGTTTTTACTTTTGGAATGTAAGATCTGAAGTTCGATGATTTTGTTGCGATGTTCTTTCGTTTAGCATGCTTCTATTCGTATTCGAGAACTTGAACTCCACTCCATAATATGACGGTTGGAATCAGTATCACTTGATTGACTTGAAAACTATCACCATGACTAATCTCGAATTTTGGAGAGCCGTATTTTTCCTTTACGCGCGCGAAATAATCGTCAATGGAATGCGGTGAGCACAAACAGTTGCGCCACATTCCATTCGCTTTTCTTGCCGCTCCTTTCACCGAAATCTGAATGATTCACAGCTTTAACCTACGACCGCGTAGAGAGTTTATTTCAACTTATCCAGAAGTTATCAGTAGTTCCATACCAGCAAAGAATACTTGTAGTTTGGAACAATCAACGCAAGGCACCACCACATTTATCTGCGATTCCTTCCTTATCGAAGCCTCTAAAAGTTATTTAAACACGAGAGAACAAGCTTTCGAATAGATTTTATCCATACCCCGAAATTGAGGCGGAAGCTATTTTAACAATTGATGATGATATCATAATGCTTACTGCCGATAAGCTCGATTTTGGGTACGAAGTCTGGCGTGAATATCCCGATCTCATTGTTGGCTTTCCAAGTCGTATTCATGTCTGGGATAACGTAATAATGCGCTGGCATTACGAATCTGAATGGACAAATCAGATACCCACGGTGTTGACAGGTGCAGCGTTTCATCACAAGTACTGACATTAAGCAAAGGGTAGATGAACACATGAATTGTGAATACATTGCGATGAACTTTTTAGTGGCGAATATTACCAACAATCCACCGATTAAAGTTACACCGTGCAAAAAGTTCAAATGTCCGGAATGTACCAATACGGAAATGTTATCTGCTGATTTAAATCACATCCTGTACTTCCGATCCTGTACTTTTTAGAGATAACTTCCCAGAAAAATTAAAACGATACAATGATATAGGTAGTTTGTAGAATGTGTCTAATCTAAATACATAAAGTCGAACTGTAATATAACTAAAATTCTATAGTGTCACGATCACATTGACAAAACACTGAAAATATAAAATTAAGCATATACGAGGGCGCTATTTATATTTCGGGAACTGGCAACACTAATGTCAAAAGCTAAAATCTGGCAACATCATAATAAAGTTTGACATTTTTTGGCATAAACGTACTCACAAAGTTTTGATGTACAATTTGTTTTGTTTGTTTGTTTTGGATAATAAGTTTGTTGGATAATTTTTCTCAACTTTGGACGTGGATTATAAAAAACCACAGTATATCGCTGGTATAGTGAATTCAATCGTGGTCGTAGTTCGGTCGCCGACGAATTCCGTGAAGGTCGTCGAAAATCGGTTGCTGTGCCCAAAAACATCGATGCAGTGCGTGAACTGATAATGCAAGATCGTCATGTGACATATCGTGAGATAGAGGCATCCTTGCACATTAGTTCCACTTCAATACATTCGATTTTGCATGAAAAATTTGCTGTAAAAAACATTTGCTATCGTTGGATACCCCACAATTTGGCAATCGTTCAAAAGAAGGCTCGCGTCGATTGGTGTAAGGAAATGATTAAAAAGTTGGACCTTAGTGCTTCAAAAGACGTGTATGAAATCGTGACAGGTGACGAATCATGGATATATGCGTATGAGCCGGAAACAAAACAGCAATCGACCGTGTGGGTATTCCAAGACGAGCCAAATCCAACAAAAGTTATTCGTGGAAGAAGCACAGCGAAGCAAATGATCTCCTGTTTCTTCAGCCGAATGGGTCATGTGGCCACTGTTCCGCTTGAGCAACGTAGGACGGTCAATTCTGAGTGGTACCTGACCATTTGTTTGCCGGAAGTCTTCGGAGAAATTCGTAAAACCAACCACCAAAGACGAATCATTCTCCATCATGACAATGGGAGCTCTCTCACACATTTCGTCAAACAAGTGCATTTTTGAGCAGTCAAAACATCGAATTAATGACTCATCGTCCTGATTTGGCACCCAATTACTTCTTCTTGTTCGCGTGTATCAAAGCTAAACTGCGTGGTCAACGATTTACGAGCGCCGAAGAAGCAGTTGAAGCGTTCAAAAACCATGTTTTGGAGGTGTCTCAAGAGGAATGGAAAAACTGCTATGACAAATGGTTTGAACGAATGCAGAAGTGTCTTGATCATCCAGGGGAATATTTAAAAAAAAAAATAAAGCCAATTTCATTTAAAAATGTTTGTTATTATTTGATATTCCTGAAATATAAATAGTCATTTTTAACATTTTATTATCATTAAAATCGTAAAATCTGCAAGTTTGAGTACTTTTCGCACACCCGTCGTATACTCATGTGTTTGTGTTAGAGGAAGTGGAAATGTATGTTTTTCTAATATTCATAAATTCTCAAGTGTGGCTTGCATATTTTCAGCACGCCGTATACAACAAGATCATATAAGAAAATCGATGAATCCATTGTGGCTTTTTTTTTTTGCTTAAAGATTCAACATAAAGTGTTGAATACTTTATGGCGAGTTGAAGCAAAAATATTGTGATTGATACATATCTATATCGTAAATACAAATATTTATCGTATATCTATATATTTATATCACAAAATCAAGAGATACAATTTTTAGCGTAATAAAAACCATTTAAATGAATTGTTGCGATTGGCTTAAAATCGTTGCTTGCTTGTTGCATTCTTTTTTAAAATTTCTGGCTAAAATAATATTTAAACAAAAATTTAGTTAAAAATGCTTTTCACTTTTTTGAAATATTCGACCTTAAATTGAGTTTTGCATACTAAAATTTGAATGATTTATATAAAATTTAAGCAGAAAAATAGGAAGATAGATATATAATTTGAAACATTGCATAAAAGCATTCATTTTTTCAACCAAATGTATTCGTGCATCGTTAGAATGTGTATGTAACTCTTTTCGAAGAAAAATGGACCGATGATGCCTCCAGCCCAAAATCCACACCAAACAGTAACACGCTGTGCATGCATTTCTTTCTCAAAAATCACTCGTGGATTTTCTGAGCCCCAAATGCGACAATTTTGCCTGTTAACGAAGCCTCGTTAATGAGCCTCGTCACTAAAGATGATTTTGTCGTCACAATCGGCATTTTCTTGTTGTTGTTTTTTAACAATGTCCGATGAGCTATTTACCCGATGTGTTATTCCATACATAACCTCATGATGTCTACCTTATGTTTCAATAAAAGTTTCATAAATTTAAAAAAAAAAAACAAAACTAACCTATAGATGGATTAAATCTAATTTTTCATCAATTCTAATAAAATGTACCGCATATATTCAGATCGGATCACTAAAGAATATGGTTCATAAGAAATCCTTAAACAGTGTGCAGGGTACCTCGAAGTCGAGCACAATCGACTGCAGCGTTATTACTTGTTTATGCTAAAATTTGGGAATACTTTTTTTGTACACTTCTACTGATCCGATTCAGCTGAAATTGTAGACAGTCTGAACATGACATAAGTTCTCATGCAAACACACTGCTTGTACATATTAAGATATAACTTATAAGATTAATTTCTGTTTCTCTTTCCAAAAAATATTTATAAATTGTATCTTTTATCTTCAAAATGGTATCTAAATGCTTATGAAGAGCATTATTTTTATTTATTTGCACTCACATCTAACAACTTGTCTTAAAAATCCAATCCAATGTCGACGCAGACAACGAAAATAATACACGAAATGCAAATGCAAATTCGATTTTTGCAAATATACGCTAAACAAGTAAGTAGATACATTTTTCCAATCTATATACAATAGCTTCGTTCTATATACTATTTTGTATCAAATTTGTCACAATCCAGTGCTGCAGAATGAACAAAAAAACATATAAAAAAAAAGTAAGAAACGACTTCGCTTAGCTAGAAAAAGCTTCTGATTTTCTGTTGCTGGACTTAAGTAGAGCGGAAAATTAAAAACAAATTTGCTACAAAATTGTATCTTTTCTTTATTTTCGTTTTGATAGATACTCCATTTGCTTTTTGCATTGACTTTCACTCGTGCTACGCCAATAGATGGAAATTGGTTGCTGTTGTTGTTCTTGTTGTTATATCGTATCTAAATTTCTTGTTGCTGTTGTTCGTTTTAATGCTGCAGGTATTTTACAACAAACTTTTTCGATAAATGAAGTCTGCGTATTTGTATCTGTATCAATGTTTTTTGTATCTGGGGCTTTTGTTTCGTTGCTCTCCATTATCTATTCATACTTTTTTATTTTTTTTTTATTTTTATTTTTTAGTTGCCTTCGTTATTTTAGTTATGCAACTTTTGATTGCTTATTACAATTGGGTATATTGATGCGCATATATTTTTTTTTGACATTTTTTCGTTCAGCTAATTTCACAAAATGTTCGAAATCATTGTTTAGCGTAGCATAAATTGTCAAATTATGGTAGCCGCTTGCCTGATTTGAGTCTGTAATTGGTCGTCGAATCAAGAATTCAATGATTTGCATATTTATGCAGCTTTGCTTAACTAAATTTAAATAATTTTTGATATCAAATATCTTGTAAATATATTGTTAGGAAACTCAGAAATCTATGGGAAGTACACTCATTGTATTGCCTCTATTGATAATAAGTTGTTACTTATTTTTTCTTATTTTTTTTTTCAAAAGCATCAATTTATAAAATTTAATGAAGAAAACAACTGCTATTTATAACACTAGTTTACAAATATCAATTTTAAAACAATAGAAACTTTCACATATACTCTTTTTAGAGTAACTTATGTGCGCTGAACAGGAAAAACGTACAGATTTGTGGTTTCAGTTGAGCCATGTATATAGATAACGGTATATAAGTTGGGATTAAATTAGCCGTATAACGGTTTCGTTCGAATGAAAAATCGATAGCTTAATCAATTACAAAAATGTCAACTCCAATCAGACCGGAAAAACGTTCACTTCGGTTGAACTGAAGCTCTAATACCTTACACACGAAATTTTAAATCGTGTTGAAAAACATAATCGAGGGGGGTCTTGTATAGGAACTACACCAAAAAGTGGGTGGTACACACCCATTAACATATGTGTGTGAAGCGACCATCCTTAAGAAGCGACCATATCGAATTTCAAGTTAATATTAACTTAACTGAAGATGTTTTTCATTCGAGGCATGTCCAGAAAGTAAGTGTACTCAATTTTTGTAGGTTTTAAAATTTTTTATTTAAATAAAAATTTTACGTGAGAAAATTACTTTAGTACATAATGTAAGCTATTTTTCAACATAGTCACCATTCCTAGGTGTTGAAGCGGGGTAACAATTTTATGATGCCTTCCTCGAAGTAGTTTCCCGCCAACCATTTGGGACCCACCTCGCGGACAGTTTCCGATATCCGAGGGTTTCTGTGATTGTTTCGTGTAGTAGAGATCTGGAGATTTGCGGAAATATCGCAGAAAGTTCATTCACAGTCAATCTGCGATTGTCACGGAGCGCATTTTCGATTTTTTTTCACAATTTCGTCAGTCACACAATTGAAGGTCTTCCGCTCATTTGATCATCATGCACAGACGATTCATAGCTTTATCACAATATGCAGTTTTCACCGCATTATAAATCTCAAATGGAGGTTTGCCCTTCCAAATGAGAGAACGGATGACGCCGCGTATTTCGCACTTGGCGGGATACCGGATTGACATGGTTCACGAAACGTGTTGGCGCGTCGACAGTTCTCAACGTACGGACCTCGAACCGGTCTCGTTGCAAAGAGGAGTCAGGCTACACTGCAGTGTTGTCAACATGACGTAAATAAAATCCCTCCGGTCTCAGTACACTTACTTTCTGGATATGCCTCGTACAAATGCATAAAAGTAAACGGCGAATTTGTTTGGAGGTACCTTAAAAAGTTTACGGAACACGCCCATTTGTATATGTATGAGAAGCAGACGTTCATAAGAAACCAGCACATCGAATTTCAAGCCAATATTGTCTTAATTTAAGAACTTTTTCATTCTAAAGCACAAAATGGATCATGGGATCGTATGGGGACTACCCAAAAAAGTGGATGGGACACGCCCATTGGGATGTGTATATGAAACGGCTCTAAATAAAAAGTCACCACATGGAATTTCAAGGTAATATTGACTTTAACAAAGAAGTTTTTCATATAAAACACAAAAGCGGTTGTTGGGTTTGTATGGGGGCTACTCCAAAAAGTGGGTGTGGCGGATTAATTTTGTCAAGTTTTGCAAAAGAAGTGATCTGTGTTTCAAAAAACATACAAATAGTAAAAATCAGCTATTTCACTTCATCTCGGACTCCAAATGCTACATGCACGACT
Organism: Leucophenga montana; assembly: GCA_035044765.1. NCBI lineage: Eukaryota > Metazoa > Arthropoda > Insecta > Diptera > Drosophilidae > Leucophenga > Leucophenga montana. The sequence goes on along the minus strand of JAWNNQ010001325.1, from coordinate 799,938 downwards.
TTTTTGCTTTCTTTCTTCAGACTTTTGCATTTTATTTGCATTTTTTTATTAATTGCATAAATTGCTAATATAGCACATATTTTCATTGTTAAATTCATTTTAAACTAGTGTTGCAAATGCGATTCTGGCGCCACTGCTTAGCACTGAAAAGGTAGCTGTCAAATTTCTTGCGAACTCGTTTGACCACAAAGTAATTTTTTTATGTGATATTTTGACAGTTGCATGAAATTTCAGGTAAAATGACACAAAATATAAGATAAGTGTGACCAGGCTATTACTACAAAAGAAAAAAATTTATTATATTAATTTGGTTCAACGAAATTAATGACGAAAATGTGACAGGTAAATTGAAATACCAAAATAAAATATTTTATTGTGCACTTAGTTAAATGGCGCGATCTTAGACTTAATCTACCTTTACCTGCGCTTTCCAATCAAAAGGGTCATAAACGATCCCAGGAAAACAGATGCTTAACTTATGGACGGGAAATACCAGGTAGCTTGAGATTGTGCTAACTCACACGCGACTGCAATAAATTAAAATTGCGCAGATAAATATTCAGCTACCTGAATCATATAAATAAGATGTGCAATTTAAAATCAATATCAGTCTTACCAAGTACTTCGTCAAGCGATATTGTCATTAATTATTCAAAGCCAATATTACTACTGAAGTAAAATAATTTCTATATAAATTATCAGAAATGGAATCGACAGCAAATAATGTAGTAACTTACTACGATCCACGTGCAAAGAAGCCGAGAGTGTCGCACAGTAAACCCAATTCAACGTTGACTCAACGATTGGAGGAACTAAAAGCCAAATTTCAAACATCTCATCAAAAGCTTCCGAAGACATCTTACCGAGCAAAAGATACCGAGAGTTGTTCGAAGAATTCTGGTACAACGCAATTGCCAAGCGATCCGCAGAAAGAGAGCAGATCAATTGCAGCACAAACATATCGCTCCAGTTCGTACGCTACACAAACATATCGCTCCAGTTCGTACGCTACTAGCAATAATAAGCCATCTACAAAGAGCCATGGAGAACCGCTTAAGGAAGATCGATACCGTACTAGTGGAAATATGGAACGGGAACGGGTGACAAGCGAAGATCGACACCGTCTAAACGGTACAACGCAATTGCCAAGCGATACGCAGAAAGAGAGCAGATCAATTGCAGCACCAACATATCGCTCCAGTTCGTACGCTACTAGCAATAATAAGCCATCTACAAAGAGCCATGGAGAACCGATTAAGGAAGATCGATACCGTACTAGTGGAAATATGGAACGGGAACGGGTGACAAGCGAAGATCGACACCGTCTAAACGGTACAACGCAATTGCCAAGCGATACGCAGAAAGAGAGCAGATCAATTGCAGCACCAACATATCGCTCCAGTTCGTACGCTACGAGCAAAAATAAGCCATCTACAAAGAGCCAAGGAGAACCGATTAAGGAAGATCGATACCGTACTAGTGGAAATATGGAACGGGAACGGGTGACAAGCGAAGATCGACACCGTCTAAACGGTACAACGCAATTGCCAGGCGATACGCAGAAAGAGAGCAGATCAATTGCAGCACCAACATATCGCTCCAGTTCGTACGCTACTAGCAATAATAAGCCATCTACAAAGAGCCATGGAGAACCGATTAAGGAAGATCGATACCGTACTAGTGGAAATATGGAACGGGAACGGGTGACAAGCGAAGATCGACACCGTCTAAACGGTACAACGCAATTGCCAAGCGATACGCAGAAAGAGAGCAGATCAATTGCAGCACCAACATATCGCTCCAGTTCGTACGCTACGAGCAATAATAAGCCATCTACAAAGAGCCATGGAGAACCGATTAAGGAAGATCGATACCGTACTAGTGGAAATATGGAACGGGAACGGGTGACAAGCGAAGATCGACACCGACTAAACGGTACAACGCAATTGCCAAGCGATACGCAGAAAGAGAGCAGATCAATTGCAGCACCAACATATCGCTCCAGTTCGTACGCTACGAGCAAAAATAAGCCATCTACAAAGAGCCAAGGAGAACCGATTAAGGAAGATCGATACCGTACTAGTGGAAATATGGAACGGGAACGGGTGACAAGCGAAGATCGACACCGTCTAAACGGTACAACGCAATTGCCAAGCGATACGCAGAAAGAGAGCAGATCAATTGCAGCACCAACCTATCGCTCCAGTTCGTACGCTACGAGCAAAAATAAGCCATCTACAAAGAGCCAAGGAGAACCGATTAAGGAAGATCGATACCGTACTAGTGGAAATATGGAACGGGAACGGGTGACAAGCGAAGATCGACACCGTCTAAATGGAAATATGGAACGGAACCAGGTGACAAGCGATAAACACACAGAAAAACTGTTTTCTACGAAATCATCAGCTCGTTCAAATTCATCAACAAAAAGAGAGCATTGCAAGGAAAAGCGGAGCACTGAAACTGTGAAGACGTCTGAGCCAGCAATAACACAGCCAAAGTCGTTGACAATTGACGAATATATGCGGCGACAACAAACTGTGAAGACGTCTGAGCCAGCGATAACAGAGCCAAAGTCGTTGACAATTGACGAATATATGCGGCGACAACAAAAGCGTCCAAGGAATGACGTCGATAAATCGGATACTACATCGCTTCCTTTGGAACCAAAACCAAAAAAACATAAAAGTACGGCGGAAAAAATTATCAGTCGCTCAAAGCCTGAGCGAAAACAACAAGACACCATTTTGATGGATAACGAGCGAACTACTGTAGATGAGCGGGTGAAGCCTCTTAAAATAGATGCATTTAAAAATGCTAAGATACAGCAGCAACGAACTGAGAAACCTTTGGTGAAAATGCCAACTGCATTGACCGGAGTACCACCAAAAAATATCGCCGGCATTAAAAAGCCTGCGAAAAAGTTAAGAATACATCCAATTTCTTCGACATGGACAAGCCACTTACTGTTTTAGGTAATAAAAGATTAAGATTAATAAGATGAGGATTAATAATTAAGATATAAACCATTGTAAACGTAGAATATCAAATAAATTTATTTACATCAAATTCATTTGTTGCTCTTATTTTTTATTTAGTTAAACAAAAAATTTTCGACAAATCATTCAGATAGTTAAAGTGTAACCAAACGGAAGATACACAGCTACCCAAACCACTACGAAAATCATCATATCTAGCAAAATGAATTCAGAATCAGTCTTCAAATAACGAAGACTGAAGACCACGGATTTCGAGTCAGTACACATAAATATATTTTCAGAATGTCGGACACCTTTTAAAACACTTAACTCTTAATGGGGAAATATGGAGAAGACAAACTGGTGAAGTGGGTCACTATAAACACGAGGTCGATTTTAATGTTCCTTTTATATGGAATACTGTATAAGGAAGACACTGTCTTCATAGGAGAAATCAAACATTGTGGTAGTTCCTTCTTTATAGTAATTGCAGGGTTTTAACTTGGCTCCGATTCAGATACTAACAGTCCACTGGATGCCTTTGTAGGGTACACAGTTAAAATGGGACATATATTGACATAATTGGACTGGGTTTGCCGCAGCAACACTGGTTATCCATATTCAATATGAATTCAGTTCGTTGGACCCTTTCTTCCCTCTTTGCTTAGAGCCCTTTAATTTTGATTATGTTGTTTTGGGTGATGTTCCTATTTATTCTGTTCCACAATTTGTTTTTTGTTTTTTTTTTTTAAATCCTTAGCTGATTGTTCCACCATGGGACATTTCGTGGTTGTTGATGAAGAGACGTTTTTGGGATGGCTATGTGTGTGGTTTGTAGTATTACTTTGTTTAAGTTCGCTGCCTCTTTATTAACGTCGTTTGCTATGGTGATATTGTCTTTCATGGTAACTTGAAATGACTTCTTGGTTCCTGTAATAGGCTCGAATTTTTGTTAAAGGTTAATAATAATTAGAAAGTGGTTACTTCCACAAAGGTGTTCGGATCGTTTCCATGTAGTGTAGGGTTGAACGTCTGGTGTACATAGTGAAATGTCAATGCGTGTGAAAGTGTTGTGAGTTGAAAAATGAGTAGGTAATTTGTCATTTAGGAGAATTAAGTTATTTTGTGTAATGTATTTATGTAGCATATTTCCTCGTTTGTTGTGTTTGGGTGCCTGCTATTAAAGTCGCCTGTGACTACTGCTGAATTATTGTTTAAAGCTATGATGTTTTCAAGGCTTCTAATATTAAATGGTCTGTTAGGTGGTATTTAAATGGAGTATAAATTAAATTTCTTTTCCGAAATTATCTCTGCACTCTGCAATTGATTTTATCACATTATTAATTCTAATTTCTTCATACTGGATAGATTTATAAATGAGCATTGCTGCTTGTGTGGTGTATTTATAAGTGTTGTGTAGTTAATGGGTATTGGAATGGGGGTAAATGGTTGAATATATGTTTCCTGTAAGGATATAATTTGAGGAACATGTTTTTTGATTATTATAAGCAGTTCGCTGTAGTTGTTAATGTAGCCATGAATGTTCCACTGAATTATGTTAAGGAAATAATTTCGTTTTCATTATGTTATTACTATGTATTTAGGTCCAGGTGCAAATAATGTTTCAATTTGATTTTGGGTTAATAACACTGTCCCGTTTGCCCTTTAGGTATCAGGGGGGGTCAACCCCTCCCATTTTTTATCTAAAGTTTAGATTCTAAACCAAAAAACTTTTTGTTGTTCTTTGCTCACTTCTTGCAGCAGAGATTGTAAACTCAGATAATAGCAGGCGCGCGTACTTTTAGAAATATGATTCGGCTAAATTTCGTTAGCAACAGAGAGAAGTAACGTGAAAGCGGGAGTAAACATGACCGTTCTGTTTGACTGTTCGATGTCGAATCAGTTCATATATCTTAAAATATTAACTGTAAATATGTCGAAAGCAGTGTAATATTGGGTATACAAATAAGTTTTGAGGGATTTACAAAACACCATCCTCTCCCTGTATAAACAACATACAAAACATATAGGGAAGCGCTGATTTATTGTTTTAATTTGAATAGAATTGCAGCTGATGTTCATAGATTGCTGTGTGAAGCATGTGGACAGTTCTATTAAAACATGTGAGTACTGGTTCCGACGTTTTAAAAGTGGTAATTTTGCCACCAGTGCCAAAAACGCGAAGGGACGCCAGCAAAGATTGAAGACGCTGAGTTAGAGGCGTGATTGAACCAAGAATCATGCCAAACTCAAAATCAGCTCGCTGAATCCTTGGAAGTGACTCATACCGTCTCAAGACCTTGGGCTTGTTCGAGAAACAAGGAAATTGGGTTGGGGCTGCAAAGGTAAAATCGGAAGGGTATTTTGCATCGAATCGTGATGTAAGACGAAAAGTTAATTCACTACGACAATCCAAAGCTAAGAAAAGCCAAGAATTTGGTAGATTCCTCGATCTCCCCAAAAGACAAGATATTTTTCTAACTCGAAATCCGTATGCTGTCTTAAAGATGGGGATAAGCTTTAACTAACATTTTTCTTATATTTTGAAATTTCATTTCGAAGTTAGATTTCAGTTGAAAGAGAATGATAGTGATAAAAAATTAACTTGCGGTGTTCCAAATTACATTATTAGTTTTTGTAATAATGAGGTTTTATGTTATCTTCCAGAATTCTGTTTATCTTACCCTATTTTACAAATTGAGGCGACTAAGAACAAGCTATACGAGCTTAACTTTTAGTTTGTGGCCTGGTCACACGGACGTATATTTACGTGTCATATTGCTACAATAGTCGTGTGACCACGAAAAAAATGTGTCTCGTCAGTTCAGTGATCAGTGTTTTTAAATACGCAAAAAGTAGACATCAGCTGTGTAACTTCTTTCTCTGCACTTGTTGGTCGCATCAGCAATTTTCGCACAACATTTTCTTATTTCCTTTCAGCCTTCGTTTTTTATTAGCTACGTTAATTGCTAATATAGCACAAATTTTCAAGGTTTAATTCATTTTAGACTAGTGTTGCAAATGCGATTCTGTCACTGGTTAACACTGAAAATGTAGCTGTCAAAATGCATGCGCAACGTTTGTACACAAAGTAATATTTTGGTGTGATATTTTGACAGTTGCATGAAATGTCAGGTAACATGACACAAAAATATAAGACCGTATGACCAGGCCAATAACAAAAATAAAACAAGAAAAAACGTTAACTTCGATTGAACCGAAGCTCTAATACCATTCACACGAAATTTTAAATAGTATTGAAAAACATAAATGTGGCGGTTTAAATAGGGTCTACCCCAAAAAGTGGGCGGTAAACTCTCACTAGTAGATGAACCAATGTATGAACTAATGTATGAACTAGTGTATGAACCAATGCAGTAGATGTATAAGATGCCACCATATCGAATTTAAAGTTGGCATTGACGTTTTTCATACAAATGCATAAAAGTGAGCTGTGAGTTTATATGCGACTATTGGGACTAAGTGGGCGGGACACGCCCATTTGTATATGTATATGCAGCGGTTGTCCACTAAAATAAACCAAATCAAATTCCAAGGTAATATTGATTTCAATGAAGAATTTTTTCATAAAAAACACAAAATTGCACGATGGCTTTGTATGGGGGCTATCCCAAAAAGTAAGCGGACCACGCCCATTAGGCTACGTATGTTAAGCGACTGATCATAAAAAGTCACCACATCGCATTTCAACCTAATATTGTGCTTAATAAAAAGGTTTTCATACAAAAAGTCAGAAGTGGGCCGTAGGTTTGTTTGGGAGCTACCCCAAATAGTGGGCGGGTCTCACCCATTAGTTTATATGTCAAGCATTCGTCTACTAAAAGTTACCATATAATTGAATAAAGTTGATATTGACTACAATAAAAAAGGTTTTCATACAAAAAGTCAAAAGTGGGCGGAAGGTTTGTATGGGGGCTACCCCAAAAAGTGGGCGTTTCGGACCAGTCTTGACACTCTATTAAACTGCAAAAAGAAACGTATGTGCAACTGGTTAGCATTAAAATTGGTTAAAATGCGCAACAACATGTAGACAGACGGACATGGCTACATCGACTTGTCTCGTCGAGCTGATCAAGAATATATAAACTTTATGGTGTCTACGATGCCTCCTTTAATGCGTTACAAACTTTCATACAAAGATGTCTGATAATACTATGCAAACTCTGTGTGAATAGTATAAACATTCATTTTAATAATTTGGGATAGAAAAGTTCAACGGAATCGTGTACTAAAGCACATTTAGAGTAGTCATAAGATATGAATTTCGAAAAATTAGTTTTAATGAAAATGCAATATGTTTTTTTTTAATATAATATATAATCTTTAAAATTGTATGCGCTAGTATTACTTAGAATAACTTAAAAACTCATCAATTTGCTTATTTTGGTAGTATTTTAACTTTCTTATCATGTTTTGATATGTATCTATTTGCTTCGATATTTCATCCAAAGATAAATATTTATCATCTTTCTGCTGCATAATTTCATCTTTAATGCTGGCCTGAAAGACATCGTATTCCATAGCTAGTTCCATTTTCTCGGCTCTATCACCAGCATCCGATTTGAATCTCTTTACTTTTGGGCACTCCGGGGCGGCTAATGTAGTCGATGGGAAGGCAGATTTCACGTCGGGCCTCTTTTGTTGTCGTCGCTTATACTCTTCAATTGTTAAAGTTTTTTTCTTTTTTGTTATTACCACCGGTTGAGGAACATATTCCTCCAAGACTTCTAGATGAGTTGTTGATGCTCCATTTAATATTGTTTCCTCATTCGTTCGCTGCGTTGGAATATACTCGTATTCCTTTGTACAGTTAGATGCTTTCTTCTGCTCTTTTGTATTTATTTTTGTCTCCTGCTTCTTATCGCTTTTCCGCTGTTGTGGAATATATTCCGTTGTCTTCTGTTTTTTCATGGAATGTTCCATTTTAGTGTCTGCATTCAGATGATATGTAGTTGGTGCCATTCTTTTAGCTTTTCTTTTCCATTTAAAATATTTGGTATGTATTCTGTCAGAACTTAGAGCAGTGTTGATCAACTGATATGTTGTAGAATACTGATTGCAATTTCATGTTAGAGACCATATTTATACCATACCAGGTATATAATTTTACGACTTGTGCTAATTATTTTATTACGCCATTGATCCATCTGGATATGACTTTACTTATATTTTACCTGCTACCTGTTTTTATTCTCTTTCTGCTTCCAAAATTCAGGTAAAAAAGGGTTGAGCAAAAATTGCGTTTTTTTTTAACTTGGCTGGTTTTACAATACTATACAATACTACAACGCCCTAAACGAAGCGTCGAAGACCCATAAAACATATTTACAAATGAAGTCATGGCATGGAGTGTTAGAGAGTAAGATTCTTCGTAGGATTTTTGGTCCGAGTTTAGGAGCCGTATGAACCAATAGCTGTATGAGCTGCATGATGAGGTCGATATAGTCCAGCGCATTAAATTCCACTGGGCTGGTCACCTCATCCGGATGATTCCCGAAGCTAAAGGTTTACGACGGAAACCTTAACTTGATTGGTGGACGGCGTCAGAGAGGACGTCCGAGCTTAAGATGGCAAGATCAGGTCTATGATGACCTGAAAAAGCTCCGGATTGCCAGCAACTGGCGCCGGCGCGCACTAAACTACACCGTCGGGTTGTTCTCCTTTTGGTCGGTCGTGCTTTAACGAAGCTCTCTAATGTTTGCTCTCTTGTATTTGCACACTCCAGCGATGGTGTTTTCAATTTTCAAACACGGACCAAGGAGTGTAACATATTTGTTTAAAAGTCATTGGGACTTTATAAACCTAATGGCATAATTAACTTGACTGAGTTATAAATGGGATTAGTTTTTATATTGTTTAAAGTTATTAACACAATCCCGGGGCGTTCTATATAGTTATGTGTATAATAGTATTTATATTATTTAACCTCTAACTGTAACGTACCTTGAGCTAATATGCTGTGTTCCACTTTTGTAAGCAGAACTGGTGCTGTGGGATGAACCAAACTTAATGCTACGGTATCCAAATTAACAACTCATACATATACTACATATGAAAGTCGTTGGGTTTTTAAAAATCAGGACGGCGGACATGGAAGTCATAATACGCTAAGGAGTGTGTAACAACTCACCTGCCGAAGCAACTAGCCCGTAAAATGGATGGCGCTTAAGGTGTATACCTAAAATACTTTCTGGGATTTCTGAAGCTTCTTTTTTTGTATTAAATTCTATGTGGCATATGCACTATGCGGAAACTGTTCAATTATTGCGTATTTCTATTGAGACGGTTTCATTTAGAAAAGAAAAACACTATCCCCTATTTTAAATTTAGAACCGAAAAAATTGATCGGAATCGATTGCGATTTGATTTTACTTTACATTTATGGTATTCAGAAGATCTTGCAGCAATACAGTAGTGACGAAGTGCAAGAAAACTGTTGCACAACCAACAACAATTTTCATTAAAAAAAAAAATACTTGCACTGCTTTGTTCGACGCAGATCTAATAAATTTGCTCCATTGACTTTCTTAAACAGTGCAAAATCTCTTCTAAATGTGCTATTTGCCAGAACGAAATTGAAAGTTGTCGCTTTAGAAAATGAAACTTCATTTTAGCAAGATGACTCCCAAACGTGCTTCATCAATTCTAATCAAGTTTTTCGCTGCAAACTGCCGAAGCAGAAATCTCTGCTGAAAATTAGCATCTCTAAACTGTTGGCTAGGGACACAACCCTTTCTTAAGCCATATAAACATACATGAAGAAAATGCAAATACGATTCTTGATCGAGTAAACGAATAAGCAAACATTTGGCCATGCTAAAATATTTACGTACGCTCATACAGGCAAATTTTGGACTACTATATTTATAAGAAGCATATGTGGCACGCATTGCACGCAGACGGCATACCTTTTGGGGCCAAATGCTAAATTTATCACAGAGCAGAATAGAAAGCACACTTAAATAATATGCGTGTCCTGGCTTTCATATATAATTCATAATGAATCCTTTCTACGAGTATTAGGCGAAAGTAGAAAGAAAACGAAACTGATTTCTATACAAGAAAATAGCAGAAAACATCTTAAACTTCCCAACTGGTGCTGTTGGCTGCGGCAACTTGTGTCCTTTGCGATTTGCTGTCACTTTTTCTTCAGTTCAGTTCAGGCTGTTCAACTGCCTTTGGTTATTTATGTCGTCGCTCGCAGTTGGCGCTCCAACTCATTTTTTTCTTGTTGCTGTTGTTGTTTCATTCTGACTCTAGCTAGAAATCAAAGATATGCAAATTGAAACAGATACTTTTAGGAATCACCAAAAAAATTGCAAAAAAAAATAAATAAAAAAATGTGTGGAATAGTTTGCATCGGATGTGTAGTGGAGAACTATTCCATACAATCAGGCGCTATTACATCATTTCCCAATTGTACGGAAAACTTGTGTTGTTGGCGCAGCTTAACTACAAGAAATGCTTAGCAAGAAGCCGAGAGCTGCTAAAGTGCCAACAAAGTTTTTGGTTTCTGTGGCTTTTTGCATCATTCACAGGCAGCAGCCGAGAGAAATTTTATAAATATTGTAAATACTTTGGGGAAATGATTTATATTGTTGCAGGAAATTTATCTGTCGCTGTTTTTGTATTTACAATATTTATTTTATATCTTGAATGAAGCAACAAAAGAGCAATGCTAGTTGGGTAGTTAGTTTTGTGTTTTTTTTTAGTTTTCAAATATTTTTTTAGGTTGTAACTATTTAGTTACTTGACTACGCAGCTTTGATTTACGTTTACCTAATTGGCGAAACCAAGAAATACCAAATACAAAAAGTTCTTCATTACACCAAATAAGCTTCTGGATAAGTTTTGACTTTGATGCCAATTATAAAGAAAATTGTGAAGAGATTTTGTATTTACATTGCTGCTTGACTGTCAGCAATGATGGTGATATTGGTGCGCTTCTTTAGTAGGTGTCTGGTGCAGTGGTTCATAACATGTAGCTCAGATTGATAAGCTTTGTACCAAATTCATATAGCAAATAAGATCATATCATACACCATTTACAACTATTCCCAACTTAGGTCCCGAATACAGACCACTTACTCAGGCCTATATACTCACACTGTTATACCATATGGATCTGCTTCCTTCGCCTAAATCAGTAAATTGATGGAGTCGATGAATCTTAGTAGTGTCCGAATCTTCTGAGTAGCAACTTAGGTTAGGATCCGGTCGGCTTTTCTGCCTTCTTCTATAAATGGGATGCGCTTGTACAGTAGGTGCTTGATGCTTTTCTTTTCCATGCTGTTTCTACAGAAGTCGTAGTGGGAAGCTCTGAGGCATTTCATATGTTCAACTTTTTGTCGATGAAAGAAACTTCTTTGTTTTCCTACTATTGATTACATTCCGGCAATAGTAGCGTTTCATTTGCTGAGTTACCAGAACCTCTATTTGGTGGCAAACTTATCTCTTTTCATATGTGCGAAAGATGTTTGTATGTGCTTAACCTTTCCATCTCCTTAGTCGTTACCAAGAAGGTTTCTGTACACTGGGCTGCGTGTGTGTTAATGTGGCCCGAGTGGCTGACTCTAGTGACTTTAGGGCCACCATTCTGTGTAAATAAATGAAGACAGTCCTCTCCGCGATCACCCTGGATGCAAGCCTTTTTAGCTGCCGCATTTTCCGTTTGGAAAACTCTGCAGTGTTCCGACATTCTGTTGGTTGCTATTATCTACAGAAGTGCTGAGAAAACCCCTACAATACTTTGTTTTCTGTTTGGACCCATCGAGTTCTTCGAGCTCAGAATAGGAAAGGCACATTCTTCTCTGCTTGGTAATGAGATCTTGAAAAAGGAATGACAAACAGGAAAAATTTTGAGTCAGGCATGTTAGAAAATTGCTTAATGTATTGCTTAATGTATCTGAATATGAATTAAATATTGAACTGACCTCTGGCAATAAGATCGGCAGACCGCTTAATGTCGGAAAATGTTTTCGAAAATTATTCGCACTATTCGTTTTGAGTCGGCGACAACAATGCTCGACTGACAAATTCATCCCCATATGAGAGCTTTGAGATTGCTGGTCCGAACGCTTCTACATTTTCACGATACTAGTGACTCTTGGCTTTTACGGTTGATGTTCGTTTCGCCAATACATGCAGTCAAAACCACACCGGTACGCCATAAAGTTTTCAAGTTCTGAAAATGTTCTGAATGATATTCCACGCCTGGAAAATTCGACAATGAAGAAAGGGCAAAGTAGTTGTTGGACGGCCGGAGACGAACCAAGGGGAGTGTCTTTTCCTAGATTTAGTCGATGGATTGAAAGGGTATAATGTCGACAAATGTTTCACTTTTCATGGGCTGGGACAAAAACTCCTGCGGAAAGAGCTAATATTTTCTGCAATGATCAGTAACAACCAGAGTGGCATTCTACCCAAGTTATTCGATGTCAAAAAGGTTCCACTGTATCGCTCGTTTACCTTCGCTGAAAACACGGCGCTGGTATCGTATGTCGGCCACAAAAATAAATTCCATTATCCTCCTGCGCACGATGTATGTATTAGCTGAGTTCGAAGCGGAAGCAATTTTTTTTCTGAAATCATCTCTTATTTCAATTCAACGATAGCAGGAGTAAATACGATCGAAAAAATGCTCTCGTGTTGCATTAGTTTATAAATGGAAAATGAATCATTGGCCGTCTTCCGCAATATCCTCACAATTTCACTACAAAGAAATATTGCCGGGCTGGAAGTAGAAATATATAGCGAAACGGATGTATTTTTTGATAGATCTACTAGCTCTCACTGGACAATTAACGGAAGAGCGCAACTTTTAAGAAAAATCTTCTTCGGCGTTGAAGCTCATTTTTCGTTTACTTGCTTCGTCAATAAACAAAATATGCGTTATTGGAGAGCAAGCGATCCACATCTGCTTCAAGTTACTTCATTGCACCCACACAAAGTGACCGTGTGGAGCACAAGATACTTTCACATCTGTATCTCACAGCAATCTTAACTTTCTAAGCGTTTCTTATTTGTGTTTGTATAGAAATTACTTTCTTAAGAAATGCTACTACAACGAAGGCAAAGAAAGAAATTTTTATGCGCATTTTTCTCTGAAAAGATAAGACACATTAAAACTTATTCGTATATTTTAGCGAGAGTTCTTTAACATGTTAAGAAATTGTCTGAAAGATAGATACATTTATTATAATTGCTTTCAACGTTTATTGTTCTAAGCAAGTACTATAAAAAATAGAATTGCGTTATATGATATCAAACAAATAACGTACAACTCTGTAAAGAAATATTTTAAAAGCTTTAAGTCTTCATAGTCCTCTGAATTTTTCCATCTTTATTTCTATTGAGAGATCAAATGTATCTCAACTAAAAAAAACTTAACGAAGTGCAAAGCATATCAAGTGAAATATATGATTGTGCACTTACTTCAAAGTAAAAGTACAAAGTTATTCGACAATGGTACAAAATTTTTGTAGAAAATACGGAAAAGCAAAGGAAGACGAACATAAAACTTGCTTCCGGATACAAAATATATAACAAGCTGAACGAACAGTTGCAAAAGAAACAAGCTTTTACTTTGCTTCGTTAATTAACAAAACAAAATAACACAACTGAAAAGTCAAAAAAGTCTAACTTAAGCAACGAGAACGAGTACAACGACGTTGAGTGTTACTGTTCTGAGAAGTATGCAACAAAATAATCAACATAGCAGACACATATCAGCAGACAAAGCTGAAGAGTGTCGTAGACAAAGAAGAATATGTACGAAAATGTGGTTAAAAGCAGGGCTTCGAAGAAGTTGGCTTTTTACGATTGCTCCGCTCCTTACATTCTTGCTACTCCGCTCCGCATTTAAATTTATTATTTTTAAAATTATGTTGTACCTTTGTTTATATGTATGAAATTCTGTCCACTGGGAGCGGAGCTATTATCGCTGGCCAGGATGTCCTTGAAAATGTCGGTTGACGACTTTTGAATAGATTCCAGTTGTTTGTTCGCAAAACGATTTTCTTAATCGCTAAATGCATTTTGTTCGAAAAGATAAAATTTACACGGCGCTAAATGATGCGAATAAAGTAGTGTGATTGTCAGTTAAAAGAGTGTGGATAGATGAGATACAATGATGACGAAACGGCAACAGGTAAATTGAAATACCCAAATAAAATATTTTATTGTGCGCTTAGTTAAATGGCGCGATCTTAGACTTAATCTACCTTTACCTGCGCTTTCCAATCAAAAGGGTCATAAACGATCCCAGGAAAACAGATGCTTAACTTATGGACGGGAAATACCAGGTAGCTTGAGATTGTCCAAACTCACACGCGACGGCAATAAATTAAAATTGCGCAGATAAATATTCAGCTACCTGAATCATATAAATAAGATGTGCAATTTAAAATCAATATCAGTCTTACCAAGTACTTCGTCAAGCGATATTGTCATTAATTATTCAAAGCCAATATTACTACTGAAGTAAAATAATTTCTAAATAAATTATCTGAAATGGAATCGACAGCAAATAATGTAGTAACTTACTACGATCCACGTGCAAAGAAGCCGAGAGTGTCGCACAGTAAACCCAATTCAACGTTGACTCAACGATTGGAGGAACTAAAAGCCAAATTTCAAACATCTCATCAAAAGCTTCCGAAGACATCTTACCGAGCAAAAGATACCGAGAGTTGTTCGAAGAATTCTGGTACAACGCAATTGCCAAGCGATCCGCAGAAAGAGAGCAGATCAATTGCAGCACCAACATATCGCTCCAGTTCGTACGCTACGAGCAATAATAAGCCATCTACAAAGAGCCAAGGAGAACCGATTAAGGAAGATCGATACCGTACTAGTGGAAATATGGAACGGGAACGGGTGACAAGCGAAGATCGACACCGACTAAACGGTACAACGCAATTGCCAAGTGATACGCAGAAAGAGAGCAGATCAATTGCAGCACCAACATATCGCTCCAGTTCGTACGCTACGAGCAATAATAAGCCATCTACAAAGAGCCAAGGAGAACCGATTAAGGAAGATCGATACCGTACTAGTGGAAATATGGAACGGGAACGGGTGATAAGCGAAGATCGACACCGTCTAAATGGAAATATGGAACGGAACCAGGTGAGAAGCGATAAACACACAGAAAAACTGTTTTCTACGAAATCATCAGCTCGTTCAAATTCATCAACAAAAAGAGAGCATTGCAAGGAAAAGCGGAGCACTGAAACTGTGAAGACGTCTGAGCCAGCAATAACACAGCCAAAGTCGTTGACAATTGACGAATATATGCGGCGACAACAAACTGTGAAGACGGCTGAGCCAGCGGTAACACAGCCAAAGTCGTTGACAATTGACGAATATATGCGGCGACAACAAAAGCGGCCAAGGAATGACGGCGATAAATCGGATACTACATCGCTTCCTTTGGAACCAAAACCAAAAAAACATAAAAGTACGGCGGAAAAAATTATCAGTCGCTCAAAGCCTGAGCGAAAACAACAAGACACCATTTTGATGGATAAAGACCGAACTACTGTAGATGAGCGGGTGAAGCCTCTTAAAATAGATGCATTTAAAAATGCTAAGATACAGCAGCAACGAATTGAGAAACCTTTGGTGAAAATGCCAACTGCATTGACCGGAGTACCACCAAAAAATATCGCCGGCATTAAAAAGCCTGCGAAAAAGTTAAGAATACATCCAATTTCTTCGACATGGACAAGCCACTTACTGTTTTAGGTAATAAAAGATTAAGATTAATAAGATTAGGATTAATAATTAAGATAAAAACCATTGTAAACGTAGAATATCAAATAAATATATTTACATCAAATTCATTTGTTGCTCTTATTTTTTATTTAGTTAAACAAAAAATTTTAGACAAATCATTCAGATAGTTAAAGTGTAACCACACGGAAGATACACAGCTACCCAAACCACTACGAAAATCATCATATCTAGCAAATGGAATTCAGAATCAGTCTTCAAATAACGGAGACTGAAGACCACGGATTTCGAGTCAGTACACATAAATATATTTTCAGAATGTCGGACACCTTTTAAAACACTTAACTCTTAATGGGGAAATATGGAGAAGACAAACTGGTGAAGTGGGTCACTATAAACACGAGGTCGATTTTAATGTTCCTTTTATATGGAATACTGTATAAGGAAGACACTGTCTTCATAGGAGAAATCAAACATTGTGGTAGTTCCTTCTTTATAGTAATTGCAGGGTTTTGACTTGGCTCCGATTCAGATACTAGCAGTCCACTGGATGCCTTTGTAGGGTACACAGTTAAAATGGGACATATATTGACTTCATTGGACTGGGTTTGCCGCAACAGCAACTGGTTAATAATATTCAATATGAATTCAGTTCGTTGGACTCTTCCTTCCTTCTTTGCTTAACGCCCTTTAACTTTCAATTTCTGAATGGTGTTTTAGTATAGATATATATCGGTTGAGTTCGATAAAGCAATCTAATTAAAGATAATTTATGGTTACTACAGTTCTTCCAGTGGTCAAATTCGACGAATGCGTACCGAAGTTGTCTGCTTGATGCTAAAGAGATTACATAATTTGAATTAGTTACATTGCACATTGCACAAATTATGACTAAGAAAGATTTGCAGAAAATATCGGGAAAATATAAAAACAAGCACACTCAGTCAAAGGGTGCTTTCGCTTTGGCCGGCCTGCTCTTAATAAGGGTCGCCCAGTCAGAGATCGGCAGTAAGTGAGCAATTTATTTCAATGTGAAATGAAGCAATAGCAACATTCGAAAATATTTGATTAGATGTAACTCACGTGTTTCGAACTAAGCAACAAATTCATTATCAGTAAGGAGCCATTCAAGTATTACTTAATGCAATTTTCTTAGACGACATGCGATGAGAAAAACCATTGAATGTGTTTCACCCACTCACTCGACATGTATGTATGCCTGTTAGATGAGATTGTTAAAATGATGAAACTTTGCAGTTAGTGACTTTAATCTAGTCTTGTCGTGGTTCAAATGTCAGCTGTCTCCAGCCGAGAAAAATTTTTTAAATGATATTTTCGATGATATTTTGTATGAAAAACATGTCACTTTGACGATTGATTTTGGTGAACTTTTTTCTATGTGCATCAACTGAGCTGCTTCTGGTAAGTTTCAGAAAAAAAAAAAAAACAATCGGCTTTCTGAATCCAGGAATGATGTATTTAACTTTTGGGGCTTAGATGCCCTTCTGTATTGTATTACATTTTCTAAGGTGTCAAATAAATTATAAACAATGCATCATCGTATAAGAAAATTGCAGCGTTTATTCATAATAAGTTCTCAAATGATGTGTGGAATTCATCTATTATGAGAAGACGATGGAGCTGTATCAATAGAAACCGTCATCGTTGCTAAGTACAGATGTCTCAGATAGTTATAGATATGCTATGTATATGCACAACAAAAATACACTTTTTATCCGTGCTCCACGCACCGCGTCATGTCCCTGGTTCAAAGGTAAAAAATTAGAGAAGCACACATGTTTGTCTCCATTTTTTTTTTGGTCTTTTACAGACAAAGGTGCGACAGCATTATCCTGCGGCAAAACATACTCATTCCATCAGCATAGAGCAGTACGCAAGGACGAACCTTGTATTGTGAATACTAACCACTGTCGAGTCAAGTTACTGCAGCACGCTTCATTAGTTTATGAATGTATAGTTAGTTGAATAAAGATTGCTCTGCCACAAAATTAAATGAAACTGAATATAAACGTAGAAATTCTTATGAAAGGACAAAGGTGCTCAAAGTTATGAAGGCGCGCCGCAAACAACAATGCAAAAAGTCACACAAGCGTAAAAAGAAATTGTCCTGGCACAATCTCAAATATAACAATATTATTCAGTCTTGCGAGGCAACTTAATGGGATTTTGTTCTCCATCGCACGAGCATAATAATTAACTGAATGAGTTTGAAGAAATATTTACAAAAAAAAAAAAAAGTAGTGAAAGTGGAATGTCCTGCAGCAAGAGTAAAAAATTCGTTCGATATTTATGTAGCGGAAGCGCACAAAATTCTAAAATTTAATAAAAGGGTCAACGAGTTATAAGTGCTTTATTGTTTGGGCACGGTTAAAGGCTTTCGAATAATACAATCGATGAGTTGCCAAAATTCGAAGCCGGTGTACGGCGCTACTTTGCAGCATAAAATGTGACCAATCATGCGTGTTATTTTCTTGCAATGATATAAAAATATTTTACGTTGACATTGCTCGCATTTCAAATGCCATAAAATAATCACGAGCCGCAAGGAGGCGGATTAAACTCGTGCAAAGATTTTAAAAATAAATAAAATTCTGAACGCATGTAAGGGTTTTTTAATAGTTATATTCGAACTTAGAATCCTTATAGGTTTAAAAATACCAATATTGATTTTAAGGCGTTATTGAAAATGGCGATATTGATATTCGATATCAATGTTCGACTGCAATAAATCCTGCCCTAAATATGGGTAGAACACGTGAAGTGTCCGTCTTTTGATATTGTTTGTAAGCAGGGAATAAAACCGGAACTGGAACCGCAACCGTTAACCGAAATAAACCGATTCAAATTGAGAACCGAAACCGGAACCGATATTATATTAAAAACCTGAACCGGAACCTTTTACCGAAATAAAGTCAGAGAACCATACCGGAACCAAAACGTTTATGCCGGTATAGTTTCGGTTCTCAATTTTATTTTTTTCTATGAACAATGTTTACTTATCCATAATGTTCAAAGGAAAACAAAAAACAGCTGATACCTTGTAGCGACATTGTGCGTAGTGTAAATATTTGTGCAGTGTAAACACTTTTTTGCCATAGGACCTCTGTGTAAATACACTGTATTTATTTCACTTCAAACGCAACGGTTTTCATGTCATTTCTATCGGCATATTCATTGTTAGATTTGGTCACACTGCTGCATGTCGCTTCAGTTGGCTGTGAATGCGGTGTTAAAGGATCCCAGTTATTCAAAAGCCATCTTTGCTGCCAGAACACTTGTGAAAAAGCTTCGCACGCCATCCATAAGCTACCTAATGATAGAAAAGAAGTTAAAGAAGCCACCAATTGATTGCCCTACTCGTTGGAGCTCGACCTATATGATGCTGGAGTATCTACTGGATAAGAACGTGTATGAGTTCTGTGCCAACTTTGCGGTAGCAAATACTGAGTTCCTTATTGAAAGAAAAGTCTGGAATACTATTAATGAAATTGTTAGCGTTCTCTAACCGGCTAAAATTGCAACGACTAAACTTCAAAGTGAGCAGTTAGTTTTGGGCGACTTTTACTCTATTTGGCTTCATTGTAAAATTCAAATTGCTAAAAAAGATACTGCTTTAGCTAAATTTTTAGTCTCCGAATTTGAAAAACGTGAGTCTACTCTATTTGAGAATAGTGCCTTTTTATGTGCCATATTTTTAGACCCACGATACAATGTAAGGCTGACTTCTGAACAGGAAAGTATTTGTATAGCAGCTTTGACAGAATTATATTCCAGAGTTGTGTCGGTTACTGAAAATATGCCACAAATTGAAGAAAGTAGTGCTAGCTCAAGTAATTTATCTGGAACTGGAGACGAACTCGATGCATACATGGATTTGTTTAAAAGGAACCGCGAAGATACAAAAAGTAATGTACTATCAAAAAATAATCTATTAGCTTCAATTAAGGTTTTTCTCCGACTAAAACGTTTAAACAACAAAGAAAATGTATTGAAATGGTGGTTAGAAAATTCCACAAATTTCCCAGAACTAAACGAATTGTCAAAAGTTACTCTCGAAGTTCCAGCAACTCAAGTAAGCGTAGAGCGTTTGTTTTTAGCAGTGAAGTTTATTATGAATTCTCTTAGGAATCGGCTGGACCCAAAAACTCTGAATGCCATTATGCTTTTAAGGTGTAATTACAATTAAATAAGAAAAAACGTTAACTTCGGAACAACCGGAGCTTCAATATTCTTCACATGCATTAAACAAGTTAGGCAATAGTAATTATTTTTTTTTTTTTTTTTTGGAACCGGTACCATACCGGTATACCGAAACTAAAAACTGGAACCGGAACCGATTACCGAAATAAATTGGAACCGCTACAGAACCATATACCGAAACTCGCGTTTCGGTACGTACCGAAACCGGAACCGAAACCGAAATACGTTTCGGTTTTATTCCCTGGTTGTAATAAATTGGTTTCTCATTTACCTTGAGAGTGTGCATAGCAAACCGTCTAGGGAGTCTGAACGAATCACGGCCTCAGATAGTCTACCTAGAGGGTTTTGAAAAGATTCGATGAAAACTGAGGAACTCTTTCCCGTTTTCATAGACACAGAACCAAACATATACACGGACATGTCTAGATATACTTGTCTTGTCGAGCTGTCTAGTCTCTTTCGCCTCCTATATGTGAAAAGTATAAAAATATTGGCATTGTATTAATTTACTCTATAGTATTGCTTTGACTTTTCTCGCTTAAGCTCAATACTAAAGCGGATGAAATTTTTTGACAACAATCAGAAATTTTCGGCTAGAACTGTTTTTCATCGAATACTCAGACAACAAAAAAGTTTGCTGCCGAAAATACTTCATATAGTCAAAAAAATTGGAAATGGATCCAAATTTTAGCGCAAAATCATTGTCACTTATGAAGCACAATTTTGTGTAATCCACAGCAGTATCAAGAATCTCCATTGGATCCGGAGATATTGTCAGTTTTGCGTGAATTTTGCTCATGCGGCGTTATTGAGTCATACATCTTCCGAAACAAGAATGACCTGACGGTGACTGTCAATAGGGAACTGTATCAGGAAATGATGATTTTGTTTTGTGCTTCAATTGGATGGTATGTACCTGGATGACATGTGGTTACAAAAAGACGGCCTAACATGTCACACATCGGGCGTTGCTTTGGAGTTGTTGCATGCAAAGTTTCCAGAAGGCGTTATTTCCAGAAAAGGCGATGGGTAACGACTTCCAAGATCATATGATTTAACGCCCTTAGACGTTATTCTCTGTGGTTAAGTCGTTGTTTTATGGCAACAAACCAACAACAATTGACCAACTGTAGAACTTAAACTATTGGTGAGATATAGCCTGACAGAATCATACAAAAATGGACCCTTCGCACCGAACCCTATAAACTAAGACTCGGAGGCCATTTTAAATTGCAATAAAGATTTCCGTCAAAGCTCTTTTATTCAATTTTAAAGTGCAGATACGCTTCATGGAAACCCCTTTATTCCATGCTCAATTTTCAATCTATCTCGACAAAGAATGATTTATTGATTAGTGATACTCCACAAAAGATTCTTATGTAGCTTAACTTTTATTTATTAAGATGGAAAGAGAGCAATGACACACCTAATAAATAAATTGTATTTCGAAAGGAATAGACTTTTATTATAACATGGTATTTTTTCTTTTATATATTGCTTATAAACAGCGTGAATTGTGTATTCATCATACCGAACAATATGTAACACTCAGATAGAGTCGTCACATGTTTTCATTTGGTTTTGTCAATTGGCACCAATCAAACCAAGTTACTATAAGTAACAACTTCTTGGAACTTGTTTGCAACATTTTTTTAAAGAACAGGTGAAAGGAAGAACCGATAGAGCGACGCTGCTTATGGCTTAGCGAAAAGTGACAAAATTGTACTCTTATAATTTTGATTCAACTGGAAACACAAAAGTGTTCGCTTAATAAATACATTTTTAAATCAATCTTATCACTTTCGTAGTCGACTGTCACGCATCTAATCAATTATATCTCGGAGATATTAACGAAATTCGTAATTATCGTAATTGGCGCCCAACATGGGGCCACGTTGGAAACGTAAAGCGAAACAGTATATGAGTCTTCAGGTCAGCATTTTTGTCGACGATGGCCTTTGATGCAGTGGCAGTTTAGAGCTTAGCGATAAGTGACATAAGTGTACATATTTTTTAATTTTAGATTTGGTTCAAGGAAATAAACTAGCTTGCTCGGATAAGTAGTTTTAAACTTAACCTTATGACCGTTGCCTTCGGCTGACATTCATTAAATTAATGAATATCGGAGATAGTACCGAAATACTAGAATTATAAAAGAAGCCATACATGAGCATTTTTATAATAGAATGTATTTGCACAGAAAATTTTCCTTATTTCTATATTTTTATCCAATATGCTCATGAGTACCAGTCTTACCGAGCTGTGGCAGACAGATGACTAAACATTTCAACTCCATTGCTTTCAAACTAATATTGTAGATATTTTTATTACAACAAAATCTGTTACACAAAGCACTTGAGTAAAGGAGTAAAAAAAAAAAAAACAAAGCGAATCGTCTTTCACTGACTTTAAATTTTATTTGTTGTACAAATTGTTTAACTTTAGTCGTAAATGAAGGAAAGTGACTTTCATTTTTCGGAGATATAAATTAAAATTGTGCGTTCATAACTCCCAAATACAACTGAGCAAATAGAGAAAATCGATTCATCTGCAAAATTATTTCTCCACTAGAGTGACTGGTCTAAGAGCTGGTTCAGCCTTGTGGCAATTAAAAAGTACATTTTGAAATCAATTTCTCTATGACAGGAAGAGCGGAAGTATGGTTATGCAATCGATTTGTGTATCTGTTTGTGTGCGTAAAGTGAAAGCGGAACCGGAAACGTGCTACGATTTGAATGTAATGTTGGCTCGAGTGCAATATGCAAATGTCCTTTGATTGTGCCAGCAGCAATAGCAGTAGCAATAGCTATAACGTTGAAGTACATATGTGTGTGACGTAGATGTATGTACAAGTCCTACACATATAGACGAGTGCATGCCAATGATTGTGATTGTATACACATATTTTGCTGTAGGTATTTGATTGCATTTATTGTGGCTTCACTCCATGATTTCATCCATATGCGTGCGTGAGCTCGCAGAGATTTGATCTAAACGAACCCATTTCTTGTTCTCGTCATTGAGTGCCGTTGATGCATGTGCCGATAGAAAAAGCGTTTTATTGATTGACGTCTGATGACCTCAAAAGGCTTTGTAAAATGGAATGGCATACTTTTGCCGGAGGTAAAATGTCTTATTTGAATATGATTTCATTGAATAACATATTAGCTTACAGTTTACTAAGTACCAAGAAGAACCTAAACAAGAAACAGTAGTTGGGAATCATATGATGTGCAAGGGTAGCAATAGATGTTTTAAAAATGATGTCAATAAAGTAAGGTGTGAACACCAAATGTTTGTAACAGTAATAATTTTGAAACAGCTTGATCTGCTAACTATAGAAGAAGTTAGCAGACCAACATTAAAGTATGAGGAATAACATAAATGTTGAAATGCAATTTTAATTAAATATTATTTTCTCGTGTCTAAATAAAAAAACGGCTTGGTCTGATAACTTTATAATAAAGTTGGAAGACCTAGATTTAAATTTAGTGAAAATCGCATAATTTTGTGCAAGTTTTGCATGGGCATCCTTTTAAAGTAGTAAGCAGTCTGGGCATATATCAAATATTTTGTAAAAATTGACGTAAGATACGCCATATTTGGCATTTTTAGTCTAGTTAAGAACAACAACAACAAAAATACATACAAAGAATTCAAAATAGATGCCAAGTTCGTATGGAGGCTATCGCTTACAGATGCCTAATCTGGTCCTATGCGGTATATTTTGTTAGTTACACCAAAGTTGGTGTTTCTAGTGTAATTTTAAACAAAACCAAAACAAGAAAAAACGGTAAACGGTTGAACCAAAGCTCTAATACTATTCACACGAAATTATAAATCTTATTGCAAAACATAAACCGGGGGGTGGGGGTGGATGTTAAATAGGGGCTACCCCAAAAAGTGGACCACTAGTAGATGTGTATCAAGCGATTATCTATAAGATGCCACCATATCGAATTTCAGAGTTGATATTGACGTCTTTCATACAAATGCATAAAACTGAGAGGTGGATTTGTGCGGGACTACCTCAAAAAGTGGGCAGAACGTGCCCATTAGTCTATGTACGTTAAGCGGTAATCCATCAAAAGGCGCTACATCGTATTTCTAACTAATATTGACTTTAATAAAGAATTTTTTCATACAAAAAGTAAAAAATGAGCAGTAGCGTCTCGGCGATCTGATCAGGAATCACTTAACAACCGAGATGCATATTAGATAAAGCCTATCGTAGATTGACGCGTTCATCGAAGTTACCCTAACGTCTACTTAATTAAGACGTCATTTCAAAGATTTCCTTGCTTTAACTGCAAGTGTTTGTAAAGCGACGATAAACTTATCCAGTAGATCCATGAGATGGTTATCATGGACGGATCTCAGTTACAACCAAAGCATCTAATAAATAGAGATCTCTTAACTCTTAAGTTTTCTCCGAATTGGCACGGTTTTCATGTAAGATGTCTGAGATCTTTCTTCTTAGAGTATTGATTTAACCTCAAATTTGTTAATCCATGTTCATTTTCATCTTCACGAAATCTATTTCATCTCCACGATCGACATTTGTTGTGATATGATTTTTTATTAAAAATCACATTTTGACCATTAACTACTGTGCTCTTATCGGTTGATTTGACATGGCGAGTTTAACCTTTTCGGAAAAATGCATTCGCCGATGAAAAGAAAGCGCATTTCGACGTAAATGCCAACCCAAAGACGTCCACCGGCATCATGAATTTGGTTGACAAGTGTATTCGAAAATTTGTTTGAACTTTTGATAATTTATGGAATTATCTGATCTTTTTGTCTGATTTTGTGTATTATAAAAGGTAATTTTTGGATTTGGGTTAAGTACATCTCAACTACTATATAATATATAAAACGATTTCTTTTTTTTCAATTAAATTTTTTAATATTCTTATAAAATTTATACTATGTAAGTTTTTCTTAAAACAAGATATGGATTCCGAAGATTGAAAAATGTTGTAAACTTTTTGTCACGATTTACAGTTGGTATATTTGCTGAAATATTTCCTCCACAGACAAATCTTCAGAGCAGCACATCAGTCTCATATTTCAGTTCGTCAGTTGCATTTTCAGCGCTTCTATAGTTTTTAATGCATTGCATCTGTTTATTTTTTAATATTGTCTGCATTAAGTTATAGAATCATAGTTTTTTTCTTGCCATCAGATTTACAAATTTATTGTTTTCGGATCCAGCGGAAATGCTACCGTAGTAACATAAAATATCTCGTCGTCATATCTACGCCGCTTGAGTTTTAGTTGTCTTCGCCTATATTCGTCAAGTTTTATACGCCTTGGTGCTTTCACGAAAGTAGCAGGAGCATACTCCGCTTCAAATTCTTTTTGTGTTCTTTTTTTGTTCTTTTGTGTTCTCCTGCTCTATTTTTCCCGGTTGTGTTGTTAAATTTCTTCCATTGCAATTGCATCTTATTTTATGCCATGCTGCCTAACTGCTGTGTGCCTGAAAACTGATTTATACTTCGTGTTAGATATCGTATTTATACATGGTGTCTCAAAAAAGAAAGTTCACATTTGATTTGCCGACTGCGTGAATCGGGGGGTATGCCAATCGGGGGGAATGAAATTTTGGGAACTTAGTCGCTATGGAGCGTTTCACGGGAGCGGGCCGTGCGTTGTGCGTATGTGAGTTTTACATACATGGTAATTCAGCGACTGTAGCGCGTAGAAAATTCTGCTGTATTCGACATGTTCGTCATTTAAATGATGCGCCAAGCTCTCGACTTATTGGAAAATGGGTCGAGAAGTTTGAAGATACCGGTTCAATGCTGTTCGAAAACGTAGACAGTGTTACTCAGTCTGTTCGTGACAACCCGGACCTTTCGATTCGGAAGCGTGCTGTTGCTTTAAACGTGCATAGATCATAATTGTTTCGCATTTTTAGCAACTTCCCACATGTCCAACAGGTCTCTATCACGAGTTTATGAAATTGTTCCTGGCAAATTGATCTCCAGGAGAGGTGACATAAATTGGCCTCCACGAAGTCCCGATTTAACCTCTATGGACTTTTTCCTGTGGGGTTTCGTCAAATCTAAAGCTTGCGGCAACAAACCGACTTCCCTGGCATAATTAAAAGAAAATATCCGTCACGAAATGGCAGGAGAATACCTGCCGTGCCGTAATAGGAAATTTTAGTGCTCGATTAAATGAATGCCGTGAACGCAACGGTTTACATTTGGACAATATCATTTTTAAGAAATAAATTCTCAAAGTGTGTATTTTAATATGTAATACACATTTTTTCAATAAACTACTTACTTTTTTTGTATCGATTTTTTAAATATTAACTTTCTTTTGAGACACCCTGTACCATAACAGATATATAGCCTTACACTGTCCACAGAAAATGTACCTGCACGAATTATTTTAGCACTTGTTTGCGTGTTCGCAAGTGATCCCGACTTTCAATTTGTGCACAGTTTCCACTACCTGCAAATATGATATAAATATGACGTTTGCCTGTTTAATAAAATGCGCACTGGCATCAACTGGCATTCCCAAACATGCAAATAGCTTCCTCACGCCTTGTTATCCCAACGTATGAACGAATTTTGTCCCCAAATTGAGTTTACACTCCGCATTTGAACTGAAGTTTTGTATGCTGGATGAATAAAGTAACAGGCCGAGAGCAAACATCGAAATGTTGTGGGCTGGATTATATTCTCGTATCAAGCTTAACTTAGTTTGTATTAATTACGGCTGTATATCCTAGCCAGTCGGCCTTTCTAGCGAATCTCTAAATCTTGTCAGAGCTCACTACTTATATTTTGCTAACAAAGTCGATAGTAGCACCGACTTAATTCCAATCTTTGGTTTTGTTGTTGAATAATTACTATGTCTTGTACTCGTTCATTAAAGAGCCGCTCGTAGGTTATGAGAATGCCTTGCAAACTCATCGTAGTTTTTAGAGAGATGTAAAAAGAGGCCAGGTTTCAATGGGATCGCATTTGTTTGATAATTTTCTTGAAATGTTCATAATTTTTTAACCCGGCCCGTACATTCACTCGGCAGCCCATGTCTTATAATTATTTAAGTTTTCTCAATCATTCTATAAATTATTCTACACATTTATATGTGAATGATGAATCCATTTAACTATGTACTTTGGAACAAACAAATCAGTGTATTGTACAATACAATAGTCGTAAGTTTAAATTTTTGATCGAAATGCAAAAAGTGATGCATTTCCATGTAGCGCAATGAAGATTTCAGCACATTTTTGATGATTTCACTCTCTTTGTCAACATTACTTACAGTAAGCATGCTTTTCGTTGTCCTGATTGTGTGTACTCAGACTTTCTTGAACCGCTTAAACCCTTAATGCACTCTGGTACGGAATAAGCAACCATCACCATAAACTTATTTCATCAAAATAAATGTTTCATTAAAAGGTTTCAAGAGTTCAAAGCATAACTTAAGATTTACTCTTTGTTCAAAGTGTTTCTTCCGACCGATACTACAATGTCTCCTTGAGCGCGATATCTTCGCTTTCAGTGCACCAAGTGTCATTAAGGTTTTGACTGGAAGTAAGCAGAAGCACGAAACTTTCGAAGTTGATTTCTTTCGAAAAAATTGCGTTTTCCGTGAAATTCACCCTGTATATCGCTGAGGTATGCTTAGTGGCACAGCGTAGTTTTACATATCATGTGTCAGTGTACATGAGTACATTTAAATGCTTGTAGCGAGTATTGCTGGCTCGAGGTTTATGCTTACCAAACTAATGAACTAAACTGTTCACAAAACTAATGAATTTAGTGCCAAGGCCTTGAGTATGGTATCACATTCCCTTTGCATATATTGCAATTAAGTGTGGGAGTGAAATGTTACTCAAATTTTGTTGATATATTTCACATTCAAATGTACTTATGTGCACTACAGTGTTGTGCTGAGATACAAGGACGGACGAATGAAATAAGATTTATTGTAGATAAGCAAAATATTCTCAACTTTTTAATTGTTGTGCTATCAATATGAAACTCGAAATGGAGGCTTAGTAAATCGGATTGACAATAATAGGTCCAATAGCAAACTTTTCGGTGTTAAATGTATTTCTTTCAGTACAAAATGTTTATGAAATCGAAAAAAAATATAGAAAAAAAAATCGTTAGCGATAATTTGGTAGTTTTTGTGGTATTACGAAATAGCATGTACAGAGCTGCCAACTGCTGTACGATTTGAAGCAGAGCTTCGGTTCAGCCAAATATCACGTTTTTACTTTTTATAACATATCATTTTGTCTAAGAGATTGTAATGCTTTAAAGGAAGCATTGTAGACCCCATACAATTGAAATGTTGGATTCGTAAGAAAAGGCTCTTTACTTATATATATATATATATATATATATATATATATATATATATATATATTTATCAAAAGGTGTGTTCCCTCCATTTTTTGGGAGTAGCCGCCATGCAAACCAACCGCCCATTTATTGCTTTTTTGTATGAAAAACGTTTTTGTTGCAGTGAATATCAACTTGAAATTTGACGTTTAAGTTTTCTTATGGACGAGCATCTCACATAAATGTCAACGGGTGTATCCCGCCCAGTTTTTGAGGTAGTACGATGCAAACTTATCGCCCACCTTTGGAATTTTGTATCAAAAACTTTCTTAGTACGGTCAATATTGACTGGCAATAGTGGTTTCTTTTGAATGAAAGCTTCACTTATACGGGTCGCCCCTCATACAAATACACCACCCACAACTCACTTTTGGAACTTTTCATGAAAAAGTTTTTCATTTCAGTCAAAAGCAACTTGACATTTGAGGTTCAGGTTTTTATATTTTACAACAAAATTTTTCTTCACACCTACGAAGTTCACATCGTGAAACTTCGTTTGAATCCCATTAAAGCTTCGGTTCCACCGAAATTAATTGTGTTGGTTTTTTTTTAAGCTCAATACTGAGATAGATGAAAATATTTTATACTAAAAAAACTTCATATAAAAAAAGCTATCTAACAAAAATAAAAATTTTCGGCACGAACTATTTTTCATCGAGTACTCAGATAGCAAATATGTTTGCTACCAAAAATACTTCATATACTCAAAAAAAAAAAAAAAAAAACAGGCGACAAAGACATTTCCGTCAAAAAATTGAATAATTTTAGTATTTCTTCTTGATTTGGGAACACTGTTTTTTGTTTTTTTTACAATTTACAATTTCCGTAGCAAACATTTTCATCGATCTCAGTATTGGGCTTCAGGTAGAAGTGGAATTTTGCTGTTATCTTCACTCGACAAGTTGGTGCCTGGTTGGAATATCATCCTCTTCGAAGTCAACATCATCGCAAGTACTGTTGACTGCATTTTCTACAATAACATGGTTACTTGAGAAGTTGTTCTGACATACCTAAAATGCATTCAATGGCGGATCTCTTGCGGAACAACGTGTGATGTTTTGAACCTGCTAAAATTAGAAAAACAAAAAGTGATTTTTTTAGAACAATTTGCTCATAGTGCTTAGGTCTAATTGTTACTCGGTGAATTGTGGGCGATGAATATACACAAAGGGTACTTGAAAAAAATCGCTTCAGTTGAAAATGGGCGATGCAAGAGAAAAAACAAACGCGGGATGATGCTAGATGAATGAGATGTGGTACAGCTGTAAAGGGAGCCAGTAAATTAAGATTTACTGATAAAATATGCTATCCCGCGCCAATATATTATGAAAAACCTTTGGTTTCGTAGCAACACACACGCCGGGTACACTAGTTTCTAGTACATACTTTTAGATTTTCTGTATCGTCCGTAACAAATAGTGCATTAAAGTTAATACTTTGCCCATGTTGGACTTCAATTAAATAGAATAAGTTCTAAATATAACTTTCACATTTATTTCTTATGAAAAACTTCACTTCACTTAACGAAGATTGCCGCTGCTGCAGTATTCTTTTTTAAGCAACCTATTTGCTTTTCGCTCTTTGTATACATTTCAAATAAAACTAAATTAGAGGCAAAAATATGAAAGCGCGGATTTTTCTAATTAAAAAATATGAAAGAAACCTGGACCTGTACCTATTCAATAGCGAGGACTTTGAAACGTAAAAAAAAAGAAAAACAAAATGGCGGCACAACAGCAAACTTCTTTTTTTTTATTTTTTTTTTTTCGAAATTAAGTTGCGAGCATAAAGTGAGAGCTGTTAAAAATCTGCACCCATCGCACACCAACATCAAAGTATTGCAGATAAAAAGGACTTCATTCAGCTAGGCTTGACTGCATATGCGCCGTGAATAACGAGTTCAAAAGGCAACCCGGCGATGTGCATGAAAAGAGTTCGTCGCTTCGCAATTCATTAAAACAGAGTTTTGGTTCAAAAAAAAAAAAAAAGAAAAGAAAACATTTGAAAAAAAAAGAATACAAAATGAAAGTGAAGATTAAATTCTACTGCAAGTTTAACAGAAGCTCTGAATTCGGTGCCTAATTTGTAATTTCCTTGAGTGGGCGTTGACCAACGACCACGAACCGCCAATTCAACCACTTGAAGCTGCAAACTAGCCAAACAACCACTCAGCTAATAAATCTTTAAAAACGCTTTTGGCATTTACCGCGCTGCGGAAGTGCGAGCAAACGAAATAAAATGGAAGATTCTTAGAATGTAGCAAAAAAAAAAAAAAAAAACAAAAAAAATAACAAATACGATTTTCACTTGAGGACAACAACGAATATTTCAAGGTTGTCATTTCGAGTGCCAGTGTAGCTGTCAAAATTAGGTATACAATTTTTCTTTCTTTTCTTTCCGCACATTTCTTAGCGCCAAACTTTGGTCCTTCGTCCTTTCGATTTAACCGCTTTGTGTGTGCAAGCCAATTAGGAAATTAAAAAAGGAAAGTGCACTGCAAAAAGTGAGCGACCCGTAGCGCAAAATATAATAAATAAACAAGAAATGAACACGAAATGAAGACGAAAGCAAAGAAAATTTGTCCAAAGAAATCGTATTTTGGCGTACCTCAAGGCGCAAGGTCATTGTGAAGAGTTGTACTAGAGTGTTTGTATGGTATAGCGCTGGAGAGGTGGACTGTGTAACGCTTCACTTAAAAATAAATTAAAATTAATTTATTTGACATTTACTTTTGCATTTACTTTGCTGTGCAGCTTGGCATATTTTTCTGCCTCATTCAGAAACTCATTTTGACAGAAAAATATTCGCCTCAGTTGTGCTTTTCATGTGATTGCATGTCCTTCGAGATACTTTTCGGCTTTCAGCTTCGTTGCGCCTTTAAGTAATTAAGGATGCATACAATTTATTGATATGCTTGGAAAACCATACAAAAATGAAATGCTGTATACTACTTATGGGCACATTCAACGAAATTTTATATTTCTAAAGAAATTCTGGGCATTTAAGTATTTTGTAATTTTATTGCTTGGTTGTGGTTGGTTGCGGTCAAAAGCAGCAAATTTCTTGCAGTAGACGCCCTTTCTCTTGGACAAATATAAATTCCTAGATGTTCACTAAGTTGCACTAAGTTTTCAAATTTATATGAAGTTTAAGTAGAATCGAGGTTCAAGCATAAGTTAGGTTAGGTTAGGATGGCCAACATGGTTGAATCCCACCAGCAACTCTGAGTACCACTTTGACAGTGTCAAGAATGTCGAGATCTGTTTTATCTCTTTTTCCGAGATCTCAGTTAAGTTATCCAGAAAGTGGCGCCCTAATAACGTCATTCTCTTCCTACTGTGGGCCGGGCAGTGTCATAGCAAATGCTCGACCGTCTCCTCCTCCTCGGCATTTCCACAGCTTCCGCAGAAGTCCCAGAAGTTTAACCCTAGCCTTGTGGCATGTCTCCTATTATGCAGTGGCATGTGAGGGCTCCCACAATAACAGCTATCTGATTTCTCTTGTGCTGAAGTAGTGTTATTGTTCGTTTAAGATTATATTTTGTCCAGGTGTGTGTAGAGATTCTGCACGTGCCAAGGTTGGACTATCTTTTGGTTGCTATACCGATCCCGATCATCTTTGTTGAGATCTGTAGTTTACATGTAGTCATGGGCCTCTCCTGGAAGGATATCAGCAGTGGTGCCCTCTCTTGCTAGTTTATCAGCTTCACAGTTTCCCTCTATATTTTGGTGACCAGCCACCTAGATGAGATGTATAACATAGTGCTCGGCAATGTCGTTCACAGATGTACAGCACTCCGTTGTGGTTATAGTGTTGGAGCTGAAAGAGTTCAGCGCTTTCAGAGCAGCCTGACTGTACGAGAAGATAAGCACATGCTCTTGAGTATGTGAGTGTGAGCTTAGGAGATGCGTTGCTTCCTGAATAGCTCTCATCTCCGCCGGGTAAACGCTACAATGATCGGACAGTCTGAAGCATTCTCTAATCCCCATATCCGGTGAAAATATTCCTTCTTCTACCCGACTATTCAGCTTAGAACCGTCTGTAAAGATGTATATAGCGTTTTCTCTATAATGAGGAAGGTTGTCCCATTGTAGTCAGGTGGGTACTATGACGCCATACTTTTTAACGAAGTTAATTTTTGGTTTGCAGTAATCTGTATTTGATGGTACATTATCTTGTAATTGTAGCTACCATGCCAAACTGAAGATTCCCTCAGTCTAAGGGCTGTAACTATTGCCCTCTCTCTTGCAATGAGATCAAGTGGGATCAAATGGAGCAGTACGTTTAGTGCATCCGTCGATGTGGTACGTAAAGCTCCACTGATACACAATTCAGCACTCTTTTGCACCTTATGAATTTGCTTAAGAGTAGAAGAACTTTCTAACTTTTCATACACATACTCCGTAGCGCAGAATGGGCGTAACTACTGCCGTATATAACCAGTAGACGATAGATGGAGAGAATTTTTTGTACGCAAAGAGTGCTATGCTTGCTTTCTTAATACGCTCTTCCGAGTTTTTGTTCCAGTTGAGCTTACTATCACTCCTAGACATTTTGCGCTTGAGCTGATAGTAAGTCTAATATTGTTATGTTATATAAAAACTTAAAAAACATTAAACACGATGTGTATTATAGCCGAATCGATTTCACCTTCATTTTTGTTAGAGCAGATCAGAAAATAGACAAAGCAAAAATTGTACTGGTGGGAGAGGTTGAAATGTAGTATCATCAAAAAATGAAACGATGCCGATCACCGCTGAAGGTATTCGCCAGCCGAAGCTCTCTTTGCCTCCGTTTTGAGTGAAAGCCAATCAAACTTTGTTGCTACTTGTCTTGCTTGCCACTCCACTTTCGTGAGCAGTTAACTGATTCATTGCAGATCTCTAGAGCATAGCTGACGTAGTGACGTCAGGGTGGTGGTCCGTATCGCGATGTTGGGATCTCATATCGTTCGCACATCCATTCCAACCAAAATACAACAACAATGCAATGTAACTAATTCAATTTTTTGTTTCTCGTTAGCATCTAGCAGACGAATTCGACTTGCGTTCATTCATATGTGTGTTTAAAAACATGAAGGTATTCGTCCCCATGGGGCTATGGCTGGACAGCGTTGATTTAGAGCCAATTCCGTGACAATCCTGTACTATTGATACTTTTATTATTGGGCACTTTAAAGACAAAAGGTTAAATTTCGATCACTGGGAGAACTATAGGTTACATAAACTTTACGAAAACCAGCGTAAATGGTAATGGTTTTTAAATTTTCAATACTTCAAGTTCAACACTTGCCAAATTATTTGCTTGGCACAGCGCTCTGCACATGCAAAATAAATTTGGCAACGTTCTTGAAATCTATTACAAAATGCAAACGAAAATGCATTCGAGCATTCGAGCATTTATGCATTTGACTTATGACAAATCAGTTGTGTCGCATTCATTAAAAATTTAACAGAGCGACAACCCTGCTGCCTGCTGATTTAAATATTAAAGAAAGTTTTTTGGCAGCCTGACAGGCTTTTATATTCATACGTTGTTCCTTTGAGCTGTGCAGTTGAGTATAAAAAAAACGTTTTAATTTTTAACAGAGCGTTTTTGGAATTTAATATAAGTATTTTCATATATAATGTTTTTTTTTTTTTTTTTTTTTTTTTTTGTAATTCGCTTAAATAAATGATGAGATTTTGTGCTGGGTGTTAAACACGTCGTATGCGTTATTTTAATTAAATATTTTCATTGAAATTCCACTTTCACACTGTTTGACTGCTCTCTGCTGCTGCTGCTGCTGCTGCTGCTGTGGTTGGCCGCACAAAACTTGTCAGCGCCAAATCGGCGAATATTTTGCAGATGCATTGAATTTTCGTAAATGTTTTAACCTCTGACCCATACCCCCGTATACGAGTAGGAGTAGAAGATATGCCTGGCATGTGCTTTGCACTTTTTGGCACCAAGTTCATTTGCCTGCTGCTGCTTCTCCTTCTCCTTCTCCTTCTTCTGCTGCTGCGTCGCATGGAACATCAATTTTATTGACTTTTCCCATCGTTCCGCTCGATTGAATGCACAATTTCATTAGGAAGCATGCCACATGCAGCAGAAGTTAAAGCAATGAGCTGCAGTAGTAGCAGCAGCAGCAGCAGCACTGAGTGCAGCTGAGCGTTGCAAAATCCTGTCTGCTTGCAGTAGAAGAAGCATCTTTTGGCACATCGTTATCCTGGCATTGGCCGCTGTCGCTGCATGAACGCATTTGTGCCACGCTTCAACTTTCGAGTACTGATGTATCTGTATCTGTGCCACTGCTACATATCTGTCGCCTGCAGCAGCATGAGACAGCTTGCAACTGCTTTCAAGCAGCAGTTCAAGTCATTGCAGTCACTCATTCTATCACTCTGTCATTCTAGCATGCGTTGACATTCTTTCACTTGCTCACTCATTCACTCATTCATTCAATCACTCATTCACTCATTCACTCATTCATTCATTCATTCACTCAGTTGTTCATAGTATTTGCATTATTGTCATCGTTTCATCAGCAGCAGTAAATGCTTCATTGTGAGAGCAGCAACGGTTGAAGGAGTTACAGTAGAATACATACATATCCTTGCGTGCGTCATTGCATCTTTGTGTGTTTTCAATCAATTTTACTGCGATTTTTATTACGCTTTTTTTAGTTCGGTGTTCGTTTTAATAAAACTTTTATGCATGTGGTTTATAAATTGTGATTTGTAATTAACATAATTTTTTATGCGAAATTAATGCGCATAAATTCTTTTGACACATTAAACGCATTTAAAATTTCATACGGTCATTAAATTAGCAAACAAAACAAAAAATGTTTTATGCGTAATAATTGATTTATATCAAGTTGATTATGGGTGCATCAATAAGTTAACGCACTTGTTGAACTCATCCCCAGTTCGTATTGGGAATGTGGTCGTTTGCAGTAGTCCACATTAGTTGGAAAAGTTATTAACATTAATTTGGGTATGGAAAAATGGATTCTTTTGCAAACGGTACAAGCAGCTCACAAATATGTGTTATGACACGTATCCCTTGTTTAGCCTTTGAACATCCGTTTCGGGATTTAGTGTTGGCAGTGAAGAAGAAGCCTTGAATTCAATCGAGCTTTGATGGCGACCCTCGCAAATGATTTAATAATCAGGATTTGCGAATTTGCATCTGCATGGCGGTGTACTCTAAAGAGATAGTGCTACTATACAGCTAGTTAATGTCCTCGACAAATATAAGGCTGACATCTGCGCAATGCAAGAAATGCAATGGATAAAACAAGGTTGCTTTAAAAAGGCTCAGTTATTCAAGACTTGTGGTGAAAAGTTGATAAGTTTTATGTAACAGGATATGGTCCGAGGCATGCATGCCCAACGATTGGAGTTCCAGTGCTCCCAGCAACAACAATGTCAATGTCAGTCGTACGATGAACTTCAGACCTTTTTCATTGCTTTCTGTCTGACGACTGGATTAATTTCTGGAGACACCATGTCTGGCTGTGAAATCCGGAAATGTGGAGATTGAGTTTGTGAACTTTTATCTGGCACCAGTCAACAGCTGCGTCCCTGGGTATTGTCCGACATTGAGCCACGTGTTGCAGGGGGATCATTGAGTTATTCTTGGCGATTGCAGTGCACACCATTAGATGTGGTTGTCGGAGTTGGGTAATAATTGAAGGGGTATAAATGTTGCGGACCAAATAGATGGCTCTCCTTTTTGCACAATCAACGATGATTGTGCAACTAGGATGAGTACAATTACTGCTAGATGCACTGTTAAGACAGTGACTTGCTTGTTCCACTACTTCGAACCGCTTGTTAATCCTGAGACATGATTATGCTTGTCTCATTGTCTTAGCTCTATTGATTCGTGTGCAGCACTCTTCATTGATGCGAAGGGACGATTTTAATTTTCAATGAATGCATGTTTTCATTAACCAAGTGGGCTCTTGAGATGCAGATTGATCTCAGCATTATGAAGTCCTGTGCATAGCCAATTGTTAAATAGTAGCATTTGTTTAGAATAAAAATGCTCAAGTCAATGAGTTGCAATACTTACAAATATAAATAAAATTTAAGTTCAAATTTAGCTGAAGCTGAACTTGAGTTCTCTTATAAGCCCATTTCCATTCTTTCACCTATTGCGTAAGCTTTGGAATCATTATTATTACCAACGATGACAGAACATTGCCGCCTAGCGGATCAGCAGCATGGTTTCAGAAAAGGTCGCGGTAGAACTTCAGCATTGAACGAAGTCACCATTTTTATCGCTGATGCCTACTCTACTGATGCTAGGATACTTAGTACAACATTTGATCTGCTGCTTATATTCTCGGCTTACGCCATTAAGACGAATAATCGGCTTAAGTCAAGAAACAAAGTGCTGAAGCCGCTTGCAGGGACGATCTTTCCTAAATTATGCTGCTCTTGTCTGGACTCCTTACCGCAGTAAGACTCACTGGCATTGCCTGCAAAGAGATCAAAATAGTGTTCTGAGCACTGCTACTGGTTGTCTACAAACGACTCATGAACACCAACTGCATGTAGAAGCGATGATGCTTTCGGTTCACCGACATAATGTATTGCATTCGAAACAGTTCTTATTAGGTGCATATAGTAGGAGCAATCATCCCTCATACGAACTATTCCAACTCGTATTAGAGATGACATTAGACGTAACAAACCGATTGTATCTCGATTCGCACTTCATGATCACTTAGAGGAGTGTGTTTATATATTCGGTAAGGGAATAGTGAATTAACTCTTTCAGGGACAATATTGTGCTTGGTGGCAGGCCGTCAACTATTGACGATAATGAAAAACGTCTCCCTCGTAACACTAGGACGAAATTGGCACAGTTAAGATCCGGATGGAACAATAGACTCGAGTGTTACAGTGTGCGTATCGGGATTAACACTAATTATTGTTGTCCTGAGTGTGGGCAATCGCCACACAATACGATCCACCTGTTCAACTGTCCCTCCCATCCGACGCAACTGCGTCCTGTGGATCTATGGATACGTCCAATTGAGGTAGCCTCATTGCTAGTTTGGACACAGCAAGTAAATTAGAAATAGAACTTTCTCTTCAAATTCGAAGGTAAAAATCTATATGACTCTGATAATCCAAAAA
Organism: Leucophenga montana; assembly: GCA_035044765.1. NCBI lineage: Eukaryota > Metazoa > Arthropoda > Insecta > Diptera > Drosophilidae > Leucophenga > Leucophenga montana. The sequence goes on along the minus strand of JAWNNQ010001325.1, from coordinate 762,465 downwards.
TGAAAACTACAGCGTTTACACATTTCATTTCAAGACATGAAATTCGGTATGAAATTATACTCTATACAGCTTTATCTTCCGTTTTAATACCCTAGGATTTGCTTAGCAAAATGAGTTCTCTAGCATTTGTTTCAAAGACCAGCCCCATACTGCAGTTGCACAAAATCTCCCAAATCATTTTGTCTGCTGCATTCACCGCCAATAAAACAGCGGATTTACTAAAAAAAAAAGCAAACAGATTCACCAACCAACCCTTCCAATAATCGAGGTGCGGCGTCCAAAACGAAATCGTATGTCACAAGCAGACAACAAAATTAATTTGTCTATATGCAATTTGCATTGCACGACAACACGCAAGGACTGAAAGGACTACTCAATCAAGTACGACAAACGCACCGCAACAAAACACCGCCCAAAGGAAAAAAAATACGTATTGCATACAAAGCGGCACAAACGATTTGAGACGGCATGACACTGAATGACTGCATGCAGTTACAAAACAAAAAACAAACAAAAAAAGATACTTTTGGCAGCAAACGTCTAGACAACATTTATCACGCAAATAAAGGTAATTTTTAAAATCCAAACGCGACAAATTCCGATTTGAACAACTCAATAGAATCGCAAGAGTAAACATTTTAAAGCCACCTTTTATGTCAATTTCGAGCGTAATTATTGCCTCAAGTCAAATGTTTGCTTAACCTTTTGACTTTTATTGGTCAAAGTCAGTCAAAATGTTTGTGAGTGGCACACACCTTTAACTATGCTTAAATGCTAATTAACTCAAAGTCATCGGGGTGACGACTACTCTCTGCAACTTTTTCAAGTACTTCCGCTATTCTATACAAAAATCTATTCAGTTGCCATCTCTTCAATATGGAAAAACATCCCATACCACTGCTGCTGTTCCGCTGGAAGCTGACAATGTTCTTAAGTTTCATAATAGAGCCGCGCATAGTCGTATTTTAAATCAACTTTTATACGGAAATTTTGAACAGCCTGTGCGTAAAATGGACGAATACAGCCCCACAGGAATTGAACGCTTTCTTTTACACTCGCCGACGCTTTTGTGTTCGAAGACAACTAGTCACAATTTTAGCTTTATACAGTTTTCAGTGACTGGCTGCATGGATTGGCGTGAACGGGTTAAGCTTCTGCTGAAAATGTACTGCGTGGAACTCGTTCTTGAGTTGCACAGGTGGCGATAATTGAAAAACTTTTCGGCGCCTACTAATTAAAAGTTTTCTTAAGCAAAAATCCAGCTCTGGATCCTTGGCGGCAGCGGCAACAGCAGTTTTAACAATAATAATCCTGATGATGAGCACGAACGAGTGACTAGGACAATGTTGTCCTAGCTGTTGCTGTAGCTGTTCGAACTGCTGTTAAATGAAGATGATGTTAATAATGTCGGTTATTATCATCATTATCATTTGTTTGCTCTATTTTACTGGTGTTGGTGTTGGTGTTGGTGTTGGTCTTGGTCTTTATCCTTGAGGTTGTTCTTGGCGTTGGCAGCTATGACATTAATTTCTGCTCTATTCAACAATCAAGCGGCAACATTTTCTTTATAACGAAAACTAAAAAGTTTCTCTTCTTTCTCGTTGCATTATTTTTTTTTCTATTTACAGCAAAAGTAGCTTATTTAATTTGATTAATGTGGCAGAAATTAGCGCGCATATTCATGCGGCAGTAAATTTAAAGCTACAAAGTAACAAATTAATTCCAATCATTTCAAAATGCAAAATTCAAAAGCGCAGTCGATTTTTGTTTGTTTATAGTAAATAATTATCCTTTTGTTTGTTTTTGAAGATTACGCAGATTTCGTGTTTGTTTAGTTCTTAGTAAATAAAGGGTGTTGTTTATTGAAATACCGATTGCATAACTGCTTGGCAAATCACCATGTTCCAGAACTATGGCATGTAGCGAAATCATGTTGAAATCAAAAGGCCTTCAGAAACATGTTCAGGTGCTTTTGGATACAAAAAATTATTCAATATGGCTCAATGTCGGAAGCCTTTCTCGGTGACTGTTGCATTTTTTTGGTTTTTGTTCAAGTATGACACGAGTTGATTCGGTTACCATTGAGGCAGAAGTGCGCCTTACCGCTGAACAAGTTTTGCTGTAAAAATATGGATCAACTTCAGAACATTGAAGCGCCTAATAACTGAACTTGCACGGGCAGAAGTCTTCTGTCTTCTGTCACCGAGAAAGGCTTCCGACATTGAGCCATATTGAATAATTTTTTGTATCCAAAAGCACCTGAACATGTTTCTGAAGGCCTTTTGATTTCAACATGATTTCGCTACATGCCATAGTTCTGGAACAACCATCGATTATTGCGTTTGACGACATAATCGCCAGAAATGGACAGATTGCCTCGTCCTCAGTATCAAATGAGCTGACATTTCTGGACTACATTCTTTGGAGGATATTTGACTCCGTTGGTCTATGCGCACAAGCCAGCATCAATTTCAGTTATGGCAGTCAATATCGAGCTCACTATTCGTGAGATACGGTAGCTCAAATGTTTGAAAAGTGGTGGAAAATTGGATCCAAGGTTGTCTATTTACTTCACTAGAGAAATAATTGTAGCTGCTACGAGGGCTGCTATTTATATTTCGGGAACTGGCAACACTAATGTCAAAAGCTAAAATCTGGCAACACCATAATAAAGTTTAACATTTTTTGACATAAACGTACTCACAACGTTTTGGTATACAATTACTATTTGTTTTGTTTACAGTGAATTAAAAATGGAAATTTCAAGAGAAGGTTTTCGTTGGATTATTTTTCACAACTTTCGACATGGATTATCTCAACAATAATGTGTCAATGAACTCACTTCTTTGTATGGCGATAAAGCACCATAAAAAACCACAGTATATCGCTGGTATAGTGAATTCAATCGTGGACGTAGTTCGGTCGCCGACGAATTCCGTAAAGATCGTCGAAAATCGTTTGTTGTGCCCAAAAACATCGATGCAGTGCGTGAAGTGATAATGCAAGATCGTCATGTGACATATCGTGAGATATAGGCATCCTTGTACATTAGTTGCACTTCAATACATTCGATTTTGCATGAATACTTTGCTGTAAAAAACATTTGCTCTCGTTGGATATCCCATAGTTTATCAATTGCTCAAAAAAAGGCTCTCGTCGATTGGTGTAAGGAAATGATTAAAAAGTTCGACCGTGGTGCTTCAAACGACGTGTATAAAATCGTGACAGGTGACGAATTATGGATATATGCGTATGAGCCAGAAACAAAACAGCAATCGACCGTGTGGGTATTCCAAGGCGAGCCAAATCCAACAAAAGTTGTTCGTGGAAGTTGCACAGCGAAGCTAAATAATCGCCTGTTTCTTCGTCCGAATGGATAATGTGGCCACTGTTCCGCTTGAGCAATTCTGAGTGGTACATGACCATTTGTTTGCCGGAAGTCTTCGGAGAAATTCGTAAAACCAACCGCCAAAGACGAATCATTCTCCATCATGACAATGCGAGCTCTCTTACACATCCCGTCAAACAAGTGCATTTTTGAGCAGTCAAAACATCGAATTAATGACTCATCATCCGTACAGTTCTGATTTGGCACCCAAGACTTTTTCATGTTCCCAAGTATCAACGTTAAACTGCCTGGTCAAGGATTTACGAGCGCCGAAGAAGTAGTTGTAGCGTTCAAAAACCATGTTTTGGAGGTGTCTCAAGAGGAATGGAAAAACTGCTAGGACAAATGGTTTGAACGAATGCAAAAGTGTATTGCATCATGAAGGGGAATATTTTGTGAAACAATAAAACCATTTTCATTAAAAAATATTTGTTATTATTTGCTATTCCCGAAATATAAATAGCAGCCCTTGTACGTCAGACGTTTCCGTAGCGGTCATTTACTCAAAATCATTTTTCATCATTAATGACATAAAATTAACTGCTGAACAAAAAGAGTTGAGTCATTCCATTGATTTTTGTGTGTTCTACATCAATTAAAAAAAAAAAAAACCACCCTGTGTGTATGTAAATATATACTATCATTCTTGAGTGTGTATCGACCAGCACTTGTTGTAGTTCTTATTAAGGTTATAATATCCTACCATGAAGGGCCAAGGGTATATTAAGCTTGTGAAAATGTGAAACGTGATTTAAACAATAATAATATTTATGAAAAATTATTTCTCTGATATATTCACCGCGATTGTGCTTTAGGAATTTGACTCTTTTGACCGCATTACTGATCACATTTTGGAGGATTAGTACCAGTCAAAATTTAAGATTTGATTAATGTAGATTGAAAAATGTAGCCTATATATGTAAATATATATAATATGAATCGATTTAAATGAGCTCTTAACAGAAAAAACAAGGGTATAACCGGAACCGTTAATCGAAATTAACCGATTCAAATTGGGAACTGAAATCAGAACCAGAACCGATATATTAATTTGTTTAAAACCAGAACATTTCAACGAAATAAAATAAAATGAAAGAAACGTACCGGAACCAAAGCATTTGTACTGGTATAGTTTCGGTTCTCACAATTATTTTTTCTTTTCTTTTCTTTTCAAAGAAAAATATTTACTTATGCATATTATACTTATACATAATGTTCAAAGGAAAACAAAATACAGGCTGTTACCATATATTGGTTAGAAAATTCCAAAGATTTTCCAGAACTTTTCGAAACGTCAAAAGTTACTCTCGCACACGCAAGTCACCGTAGCGCATATTTTTTCAAGCATCAAGTTTATTATGAATCTGCTTAGGAATCGACACGACGCGAAAACATTTCATAAAAAAAATCGAAAAATGGGCATTAGATTTGTATGGTGGCTACCCCTTAAAGCGGGCGTGGCATTGCTAGTTGTGAAAGGAGTTCAGCCTGGGAACATAGAAACATATATCTTAAAATCTGCGTCACTAGTTTTTATTCATACAGACATGAGGGATAGGCAGACAGACATGGCTAGTTCGATTAATCTCGCCGTGCTGATCAAGAAAATGTATACTTTATGAAATCGATGATACTTCGTTTAATGCGTAACAAACTTCGTGCCACAATTATAATACTATACACACTATGTTTGAATTAACTAATTATGTTTGTATTCACGTACTCTTCAATAAAGAATAGTATGTTTCAATAAATTTATTAATTTGTCTTTAGAACGTTGGCAATAGAAAATATTCGCTGTTTTTTTTCTTTGTCAAGCATTTTAATATAAACCGGTACCGATACCGATACCGCTACCGATACCGATACCGATACCATACCTGTATAGCGAAATTAAAATCCAAGAAACGTATCGAAACCTTATACCGAAGTAAATTCGAACCAGTACAAAATCTTAAACCGAAATACTGGAGATGTGACGCGATTTTATAGTTTGTCTGAGGTTTCGATAGGTTTCGACTTGATAGCCGTAAGTGTGCGTAACTATTTTACGCTGCACCCTCGCTGCTATAACCGCTTTCATTCAGAATTGCATACATATGAGAAACTACCTATTGTATATCACAGGACGCCGCTACAACTTTGTGTTGTTGACATAAACCTGCTATCTTCGTTGTATCTTGTTCGAAATTTAAAGCACCAATCAGTTTTGGGCCATCGATATAAATACTCTGTAGGACTTAGAACTTAGACTTAGTTTGCGGAACGAAACAATATTCTGTATGCCGCTTGCCAGCAGCGTCAGTACTTGCGATGCTCGTGAAAAGCTATGAGCCATAGTGTTTTAAAGTTATAATGATGTTCCAGTTTTGGGTAATCAATGCAGTGGTTATCTTGTAATCAAGTAGTCTCCTTCAGGTTTCCCCATTGGCTTGCGCAAACGAGCCAACTATTCCTGCAAGCACTTGTGCTTAATTATGGCCACAGGCTGTATAAACACAGCTACTGTTAAACTGTTGTCCACATCTGGTTGATCATGTAACTGCTACGAAATGAACCGACTCAACGTGAAGTTGGTTGCAGTGAAGTGAAGCTGGCTGCAGGTGTTGCTTTCAGCTTCGTAGGAATGAATTCGTTGCATGATATAAGTAGCCAAAAATTTGCAATGTGCGGCAAGCAGACTGCTGAGAAGTTATAGCTTAGTTCGAAACATCAGTTAGCTACCAATACAAATAATTTAAATAAAACCAAATAAGTACAGTACGAAAAAAAAAATGAAAAATATAAGATACAAAATGAGCTGATGCCACAATTCAAGGAGGAAACACTTCGTCTGTTGTTGCATACCTTACCATACATGTCAATGCACACAACGACTTTGTCAGACAATTTCTATTGACGACAATAAACACAAGAACAAATTCTGTGAGTATATACGAGTGTTGTACAAATCAACAGCTTTATCCTTGTACTCACAGCTGCACATGTGTCTAAGTACTAAAGATACTTTTAGTCGCATGCATAGCAGCACACCAACATATAATACGCCATCATCATTATCTTTAGCAAGTATCTACCTATAATATTTATATGTAGACACATATAGCTGTGAACGTATGCAGTCAGGCAAGTGCGACAGCCGCCATCGACATCAGCATAATTTGCAACAAAAAATGCACTCGAAAGTAAAAACTGTAAGAAAGGCGAAAGAAAAATGAGAAATCCTTGCAAAGAAAATGAAAGGAAGTAAGATGAAAAACTTGCACTCGCTGAAAGTAATAATAACGGAATTCCTTTAATTTTCAACGCCATTACAAGATACAGCAGCGCAAAATGGCGTACAGGACGACTACCACACACACACACACACACACACACACACACACACACACACACACACACACACACACACACACACACACACAAATGTGTATTATGCTGTGTATATAACTTTGTATGTGCAAGTGTTATCAGTGATTCTTTTGAAGTTGAAGTAGTATGAATCTTAGTATTAAGTTCCTTTGCAGTCGTGCAGAGGAGAGTGCAGTGCTGAAAAGAGTCCTAAATGCAACTTGAACGGTTAAGCACTGTCGTCGACGATGTTGTCAAACTGACTTGGATAAGCAAGTCAACTGAAAGTAGCGAAATGTAATGAGCGAGTGAAACAATATGCAATAGTATAAATAAAAATTTGAGTCATACAACGACATATAACATATAACATATCTATAACATACATGTCGAAATATCTGAATGGAAGGTTAACGTGTTCAGGCAGATACTTTTTACATCTGTTGAATGAATTTTGTGTTTAGTTTAAACAAAAGCAAAAAACCGTGCCATCAAAGCTTTCAGGAGTGCAGATTTCTACTAATACAGTGTTCCGACGATCATATGCCTGTGGCTCGAGGTTCCAATGCACTAGCAATTTGCTAACTACTGGTTAGCAGTCTTAACGATTTACCTAACTACTCGCCGTTAGCTTTTAGCTAGCAACCATATCGCTAGCTAAAAGCTAACGGCGAGTAGTTAGGTAAATCGTTAAGACTGCAGCACTGCACCACCTAGATTAGTGATAACAACAACTAAATATCAGCATAATGCGTTCGTTCTACCTTGTGCATCGCATTGCCGAAAATAGTACTCGCCAGTTCGCAAGTGTTAGCAGGAAACCAGTTTAAAAGTAGAAAAAAAAATTGTTTTTGTTATTGCGCTGACAGTCAATGAGAAATGCAACTGCTTATGACTTGATCAATGTATTGCGCACCTGTTATCCGAAGGACTTTGGTCGTAGTTCGAACAGTTTCATCCTCAAGAGAACATAAGAAGCCCACTGATGTATAAGTGAAACATAATCTCGTAAGAAGCCATCATGTCAGTTTTTAAGTTGATATTGACTGCACTAAAAAAGATATTCATACAAACAGTTAAAATTGGGCGAGGGATTTGTATGGGCGGTTACACGGAAAATTAAGCGTGACATGTCAATATGGATACTCTATTTGACTGCAATAAAATGAAGTCAATGTACCGACTTTCAGCTGAAAATCTTAAATATTGGTCAACAAAATATGCGCAAAGACATACAGATGTACAGCCAGACGAGTCTACTTTATTCGAGAATTGTTCTTATTTATCTACCATATTTTTAGACCCCCGATATAATGTAAAGCTAACTTCTGAAAAGGAAAATAATTGTATAGCTGAAAAAGTGCAACTGCTTTTAGAACGCAGTGCTAACTCAAGTATTTTAGCTAGAATTGGAGACGAACTCGATGCATACATGGATTTGTTTAATAATAATTGCGAAGATAGAAAAAGTAATGTATTATGAAATATATTAATCTATTAGCTTCAATTAAGGCTTCACTCAGATTAAAACGATTAAACAAAGAAATTGTAATTAAATGGTGGTTAAAAAATTGCACAAGTTTCCCAGAACAATTCGAATTGTCAAAAGTTATGCTCACAGTTTTACAGAGCTTTTGTTTTCAAGTTTATTTTGAATCCGTCAAGGAATCGGCTGGATCCAAGATGCAGTTACAATTAAACAAGAAAAATCGTTAACTTCGATAAAACCGAAGCATCAACATTCTTCACACACATTCTTCTTCACATTAAACAAATTATTACCAAGACCGTTGGGTTTATATCTAACAGTAGGAAACACACGTCTATTAATGTATAACAACTAGCTGGTACCCGACGCGTTTCTACCTCTTCATCTCCTTCTTCCGCTCCTTCCAGTTGGCACTCTTTTCCCTGCCCCTCTTCCCTCGTCCACCTCTTCATCATTCCCCCTCTTTCTCTGCGGGCTCTACCAGCTCTATCTCACCCCTTTTCCCTTCCCTCTTCGATTCCATATACAACATTTCATCCCTCTATCTTAAATTTGTTGTGTCAGGAACACTTGCGGGCATTCACTGTGAGTCGAATATTGTGAATCTAAACCATTCTCGAATTCCCATGAACACACACAAAAATTTTCATCTAAATTGGTCCAGCCGTCTAGGAGGAGTTCAGTCAGGTACACACGTATAGAAGATTATAATATACAAAGATATATCCATATATATTTTCCATATAGAATTTCTAGTTCATATTGACTTAAAGAAAATGTTTTTGGGGTCTGCGATGCTTCGTTTTACTATTACTATTCACACTATGTGTGAAGACTATACAAATTTACTTACTCTTGAGATAAGAATAGATTATTAAAAAACATTTAAATAACATATTAATTTGATATATGTGGGACATTGACAATAGTAATTATTCTATTCTATTCTATTCTTTTTTTTTTTCAAATATTTTAATATTGAGCGGTACCCTGTACCTAACCAGTATACCGAATGTATTAAAATTCAAGAACCCTACCGAAATAAATTAGAACCGGTTAAAAATATATTTTTTTGTCGATAAGCGTAAGCAACTACGCAGGTAAAATCACAGATTTGATTAAAGATTTATTATTCCAGATTCGAAATCAGCATCATAAAAATCACGAGAACACCCAACAGACATATTTTTTGATTTAAACAAATTTCCAATAATTTATACGTGTGTTATTTCTGGTAGCGAAGAGAGATTTTAAGTACAAGTATTTTAAGAAGTGGAGCTCGAACGGAGCGGTAAGACTGCTGCCCTTACAATATTAATCCTCTACTCCATGGTACAATAATTATTATTATCGTACCTTGCTCTACTCCACACTTTGTGTGTATATATTTTGTTGATCATAGCTGTATACATAGATTGCATTTGAACTCTGCTTAGTCTTTTGCAGTTATTTACCAGCTTCTTTTGCTCATTTTACATATTTTATATATTTACACATATACATACATACTTACGCATGTGCATGTACATACATATAAACATACGAGTATTTACTATTTTCGGCGATACGATATTGCACGACGTATTTACTGTTCTTATAATTTTTGTTACTGTAAATTTTCATACTCTTTGTTGTTTTCAACTTTCTACCTTTAGTCTGGCTTCTTTTTCGCTCTTATTAATGGAATTATGTATCTGATGCAGAAGACAGTTAGACAATTCGTGGAGCGCATATGGCGAAGTGGAAGAGACAAATGTGTTTTTTTAAAAAAAAATAATTAAAAAATGGTTTATTAAGTGCATTTAATTAAATAATATAATAATTTATAAATACATACACATGTATGCGTGTATACTACAAGTTGTGAAATTAGTCTCCAAAAATCAATTTAAATCTATGTATATACATACATACATATGTACATATATATTTAAATTGTATTTGACAAAAAAGTGTCTCAAAGAAAAGAAATTCTTGCGATTGCATTTTGCTTTGTCTCTGTATGTGTGTGTGTTTTTTTTTCAAGTTTAAGTTTTTTTGAGAGTGTTAACTGCACTTTCAATTTTTTTTTTTTTTTTTAAAGCAAAATAAGTTTTAAAGAGTGCAATTCAAATTATGCAGTTATGCTTCTCGCAACGATTGGTTAGGAGAGGGAGGTGTTAAGTGCGTATTGAAATACATATTTTTTTGTTTTGTTTTTTAGCTCTCATTAATCGAATTACTTCATGAAGATGAGCTAAAGACTTTATAGGCAAAAGAATTCAGTGAGTAACTTGAGCGTCTACCGCGGAGTTGGAGTGATTACTGAAAAGAGAATTTAAAATTGTGTGTCAAATTCATATAAAAATAGAATTATACATACATACTATGTATGTATGTATAAAAGTATATAAAGATGTGTGTTTATAAGTATGTGCGTGTGCAAGTTGTGAAAAAATTGTGTTTGAAATCATGTAAAATTTATTTAAAGAAGTGTCTTAAAGAATTTATTGCAAATACATTTTGCTTTCTGTGTGGTTCTTTTTTCTTTATTGTTAATTGCGCATTAATGTGTGTTTTTTTTTTTTTTTTTTTTTTTTTGATAAAGCAAAATGCAGTAAAATAAGTTTTAAAGAGTGCAGTGAAAATTATGCAGTTATACCTCTCGCATCGTGTGGTATTGAGAGGTGAGGTTTAAGTGCGCATTATTTTCATGTTTTGTCGGATAAAGCGCAATAATTAAAAAAAATAATATAGAGAGAAGAGAGCAAATCAAAAAAGATCTGCTCTCGCATCGTTCGGTGCAGTATTGTAAAGTGAGGTAAGTTAAGTTTCTGTTATTTATTGTTGCATTAAAAATTGATAAAATGTTTATTTAATTAAATTGTTTATTGAAGGAACTAGAAGTTCAATAAAATTACTTATTGTAGTTCTACACTAAAAGGTTTACGAGTCAGTGGTGTAGCTGGAGCGAAAGGGGATCGCCGCTGGCGCATGGCCGTTGGTAGCAAAAGAATCTTCATTTCTATTTAACAAAATGTTTTAAAAATGTTCTGAACTTTTTTCTTTTAAATTTTCAATCACTGCAGAAGTAGTTCGTTTTGTTTTAAAATAATCATAAAATTTAAATTATTATCTTTTGCCGTTTTTACATTAGATACGCATGTAGCACATATTTTTTTTTTCTTTTTTTTTTGAAAATGCGATATGCCACGTTTAAATAAGAATTTATACTAGAGATGAGCTGTCCAGTGATTTTGAGTAGCAGTGATTGTCATGACGGCCAAAGTAATTTTCAACTGCTACTTTCAACCGCTTCATATACATATACAAATGGGCGTGTCCCGCCCACTTTTTGCAATAATCCCATATAAACCAACAGTTCACTTTTATGCATTTGTATGAAAAACGTCAATATCAACTTGAAATTCGATATGGCGGCATCTTACACATCTACTAGAGAGCGTGTACCACCCACTTTTTGGGGTAGCCCCTATTTAAACCACCACTTTTATGTATTACAATACTATTTAAAGTTTCGTGTGAATGGTATTAGAGCTTCGGTTCAATCGAAGTTAACGTTTTTTCTTGTTTAATTTTTTTTTTAGTATGGACCCCTTACTAAGATCTTGCGAATTGAAGCGGGAACATGATATTTTAGGTAGTCTAGTGGTAGTTAAGTATTCTAGTGCCAACGATTGTTGATTGCAGCGCTCATTCCAAAAATCCCGTTGGAACATGTATGTATATCCCACATTATCCTTCCAACGATTGACCAAGTGGCATATTTTAACTACAATTCTTTGGGACTAACCCCATAAATCAGGAAATCGCCATCAATTTAGGGATTATCTTCTTTTTGGGGCCATTGTCTTTCTTTTCAACGAATTCTCAAATATACCAGCAAAGCCCTCATAGAGCGTACCACCCGAGATTTTGAATGAAGCTTGTGCAACGAAAAAATATTACAATATGTAGATACAACCTACTCGGTACCAACTCAAATGTCAATTCTGCTCTAATTAGTCCGTTAAATTAAACACAATTAAACACAATTAAAATTATGTTCTGAAGCACATATTAATTGTTAAAGTCTTTAAGTTAAATTGAATTATAAATTCAAGCAAATAGGCAAAAGTCAACTTGAAATCTTTCTTAATGATTTCCGCTACAAAATTCATGTGCATATTCAACTTACTTCTGTATATTTTCTCGTTTCCAACCACAAATAATTGCAATGAGAAGTCAATTAGTCGTATTATTTATTATTTAGTATGGTAATTTCGTGCGCGGAAATAAATCTCATAATTGAGTCGAAATATTTAATAATAAAAACGTATAGCAGCAAAGACTAATTGAAGAGTCAAACTCATTATGTGAATAAACTTCGCGAAGACGCAGTCAGAGTACTCATTATTGGTTTCATACATTGACTTCAAGTCGTCGTATTGTTGACCTTATACCCTTCATATTGCTCCTGTATCTCCTACTACACCTACAACTTTCCCATATTGTAGATTTATTTCCGTTTGTCAACTTGGTTTGGCAACGTTTCATTGGATAATGGCTTGACTTGCCGATTTTCGTTTTACTTGTGGTTTTTGGGTAGCATAACTTTTTAATGCCTTAAAATTTCGTAGGAGTAACTTTTCGACAAAAGCAAAACCAGCAGCAATATAGCAAACCTTGTCTATTGTCGCTGCATTGTAGTAGTTTGGTTTACATAGATGACTCGAAGGATTGTTACAGAGTTGGTGGGATTGAACGTTGTGCAGCAGTAGGCGAAGCGGCAATGGCTAAGTCAACATTTACATAAAAGTTGTGACAAGCTCAAATTGAAATTATTTTCCTGAAATGACAATGACAGTTTGTACTTTGTATTTTTATTTTGTACGATATAATTTTTGTTTTTTAGCGCAACATTTTGTTTATACTCTTCACATAAAGTAGGAAAAATGTATTATCAATTTGTTGGAAAGTTTGCAATGCATTGAGGAGGGATGTGGATGTGGTAGAAAATATTGTATGTACTCATAACACTATACAAGATTTTGCCATCAAATTTAGGTATCTGGACTCTGCTAACTCTTCTTCAGATAGCGTACATGAATGTACTAAAGAGCCCCATTATAGCGTAGCTATTTATGTAAGGGTTGAGCAGTAAACATTAAAAAACCGTTATCATATGAGAGAGCATTAATAAAATAGTGAAAGAAATGTAAGAACTATTTGTGAATTATAAGTGCTTTTAAGTTTTAAGTGAATGTTTAAAACTCACAGCATTTGAACATTAGAAAGATAACTAATTTTAAACTTCAGACGTTCTTAATATTAAACCATTTATGTAAAAAGAATAGGTACTTTTTACATATAAGACATGCAAAATTTAAAAAGTTAAATTGAAGAAGCATAATTTGCTTAAATAGCTACGCTAATTCAGTATGTTCCTTGATACCACAACTTTATTTATTACTTAAGCATGAAACTACAAATTTCGTATGGAAGGATCTAGCGTTAAGAAGATGACGCCACTATAGAATATAATCTGCATACGTATGAGAGTTGCCTTCTACATTGTGCTCCTTGGAAACCCTAAATGTTGTTATGCGCCTGCCGTGATTTTCATTGGAAAGTTTTACATTTTTTAGCATAAACATACGCAGCACATGTTGATGTACGAGCACTATTTGTGTTGTTTATAGTGACTTGAAAAAATTATCTCGAACAAAAAATGGAATTAACTAGTTCAAATTTTTGAGCGATGATTTATTACAACTTTTGACGTCGATCATTTTCACAAGAGTGAGCAATCAACCTACTTCGCCTTTTTGGGATGAGCTAGCCTTTATGTAAAAACTGTTTGTTACTGCCAAACGTAGTCGCCGCTTGCTTAAAGACGAATCTAGAGAAAAATAGCTGTTGTCACTAGTAAAACGAGACCATCATGTGACATACCGTGAGTTCAAGGCATTTTTGAGCATTAGTGGGACCAGCATACATACGTTATTACATGTTCATTTTGGGGATTTCTAGATATATGCACATAATCTGAAAAGAAAACGGCAATCTACTGTATGAGTGTTCCAAGACTAGCCAAATCTAACAAAAGTTGCAAATAATCACCTGTTTTATCGGGTAAACAACAATTTGTTTTCAAGAAGTATGCGGTTGAAATGCGATTTGGTGCCTTTTAAGAGATAGCCGCTTAAAATACATAGACAGTTGGGCGTGGCCCGCCCACTTTTTGAGGTAGCCCCATACAAACCCACAGTGCAAGTTGGGTTTTTTATGAAAAAATCCTTCATTTAGATCAATATTAGCTTGAAATTTGATTTTGTGGATTTTAATGGACAACCGCATTTGTATGGAAAACGTCAATATCAACTTGAAATTCGATATGGCGGCATCTTACACATCTACTAGTGAGCGTGTACCACCCACCTTTTGGGGTAGCCCCTATTTAAACCCCCACTTTTATGTATTACAATACTATTTAAAGTTTCGTGTGAATGGTATTAGAGCTTCGGTTCAACCGAAGTTAACGTTTTTTCTTGTTTAATGTTTTTTTAGTATGCAAACAATATCTAGTGATATTTTCTGGAGGGGATAGACTTGAAATGTTACAAGAAACCATTCGATAGTGTGGTAGGTAGTCGGAATCATTGGGTTCCAGTAACAGGATATGGAATCCTTACTAAGATCTTGCGAATTGAGCGGGAACATGATATTTTAGGTAGTCAACTGATTTGTACAAATTCTAGTGCCAACTATTGTTGATTGATATGCAACCATTTGTTTGCCGTGAAGTATGCGGAATATTGAGGAAAACCAATCTCCGAAGATGAATCAGTCTGCACCACGACAATGCGCTCTCTTAAACAGGAGAGTTTCTAGCACTCAAAACATCGAATTTATGGGACATCCGTCTTACAGCCCTGACTTGGCATCCAATGACTTCTTTTTGTTCCCGCATATCCAAATCAATATAGAGGTTAACGTTTATCAATTCCTGAAGAAGCTGTTAAAGCTTTTAAACAACTCGTTTTGGAAGTACCCACTTTTGAGTAGAAAATGTGCTTCAAAAATTGGTTCAAACGCATGCAAAAGTATAGCGATCTTCATGGAGAATATTTTGACAGTTTCAATAACAAACTTCTGTTTTCTTTTTTAAGTATTAGGCGCACAATGTAACCAAACCTCGCTTTTGTATTTCAAATAGTGAATCTAAGAGTGTATCTTGTGGTCGAATATAAATGCTTTTGTTTAAAAATTATTTAAAATATCTATTAGAATTGAAGTATTTCATGCCAAATTTATTGTAAATTGAAATTCTTTGAGTTGAAATATCTCTCTAATTATAATATTTGATACACTTATTTAGTATTTATTAATCTATTCAGTACTTCAGTTTCACGTACTCTTAATTATTTGCTATTTATTTTTGGATAACTCGTACTAGTTTTCATATTTACATAATATAATTATTGCATATTTGCATTTTGAATGAAAAAAGTTTGCTCGTAATTAACTAAAATTTATTTTGGTCGAATAAAAAACAAAAAATACTTCACAGAAATATCTGTGAAGTTTTTAACAATAAAAATTGAATTAAATACAAAAACGTTCAGTGATGTGCAGCATAATTAATTATATTTTATAAAATATATTATCGTAGAATGCTTGTTTTGTGTATCTAATCAAATAGCAAATAATTATGAATTGTGATTTACTATAAATATTTTCGTGCAATTAAAACTTTTTATTGATTTTGGGTTAAACTACAAATTGTTTAGAATTTCGGTAATTTGTAAAAGGTCGATTGGGATTTCATTAGCCATCTACAATACGTGTTTATTTATTTGTAATTGTTTGAAATAAATAAATATTTTCATAGTTATGAACAAACGCCTGCAATTATCCTTGACCGTTTTTGCTAAATTGCACAAAAAAAAAAAACAACTTTGGCACATAATTCTTAAACTATTATAGCAATTAGTCACTTTAATTAAAGATACAATTCAAAAATAACTATAAATGAAATAAATTTTCATCTCTATCGATTACACTTAAACTTGCCTGCGGCCATTTTGTTTTGCTACTTCATAGTTTCAGCTACAAAATGGTGAAAAGAATTTATTGAGTTTAGTTCTAAGCATTTCATATATATAATGGGTGTTTGAATTAAATCGTAGCGTTTTTTTTTTCTTTCGAAAAATGAGGTTACAAATAGATTATTCAAAGTATTCTCCATTGCTAGTCACTACTTTCTCCCATCATATTGGTAGACTACGGATTCCGCGTCGGACAAACGACTCATCTTTAAAAACAAAACAAGAATCTACCCATTTAGTGTTCTCTTCATAAGAAGTGAAGCGTTCCTCAGACAGCCCATGGTTCATCGATGAAACGTGTTGTAATCAGATTGAGCGGTGTCTGGCGAATATGGCGGATGGAGTAGAACCTCCAATTTGGCCATTACGATGTGATTATTGTGGAGGAAAATGATTTTGTGCCCTATCTACCACTATATTCCGGACAGTTTTTTTTTTATGCGCGGTTCAAACGGTAATCGTTTCATTGGATTTGATTACCATATAGTGTACTACAAACATTTGGTACCAATAAATACAGGTCCAAAATGTATGGATATTTGGCTCGCCGCTCATACTATTAATAGTTGGCTAGACTTAACTCAAGACTTTTTCACCTGGGATTGTCGTAGCGGAACCACTTTTCATCGTCAGTTACAATTCAACGCGAAAATTCCTTCCTTTGCTGTGGTTGAAGCAGTTGTTTACAGGTGAATAAACGCCTTACACGTCTCCTGATTTCAATTCGTGTGGTACCCAATTTCCCTGCTTTGGATCATTTCCATGGCTTTGAGGCATTTTCTGACTGTTGACAAGTTAACTTCCAATGATTTAGTAAGTTTTCGAAGCGTTTGACATGGATCTTCATTAAACAATGACACCAATGCTTCATCTTCGAACTTTTTCGGCTGTCCTGGTCGTACCTTGTCTTCCAGCTCAAACTCATCAATGTTAAACCAAGCTAATCATTTCCGACACGTGTACTTAGAGCATGCATCCACTAAAATTCGATGTCTTTCGGCTGCACTTTTCTTCTTGTTAAAATAATGAAGTAAAACTTTCCGCTAATACTTTATCGGCAGAAAGTTATACTATATATTGAATGGAGTAAAAAGTATAAACGATGTTCAATTGTAATTTTATGGGAGAATTGGAAAGTGAAATAATGGAAATGCACTAGTGACGCCATCTCTTAGGAAACACCACGAACTTATTCAAATACCCAATCTATTGTCGTCTGAATCTCTATGATTCTGTACGTATGTATTTGTCCTTCGGCTTCTGTCCTTGGCATGTTTCGTTTATTTATTATATTGAAACCTATAGTGTCCTTTCTTTATTTTGTTGCTGTTGTTGTATTTGTACGTTGGCACATTTGTTTTCATTTACAAGTATTTCACTTAAATTTATTTGCCATACAATTTTTATGGCTTGTAGCTTTAGTCAAGCAAAGCCGAAAATTGACTTCAAAACTCAGTCGATAAAGTTGCTTAAATTCCTTGCACAAAGCTAAGTTTAAGTCGATTGAAATTTATTTGAAGTTGTTGTCGACGAATAAAAAAAAAATTTGCTGCATATTTTCTATTTGAATTTTCGCTAGCAGCTAAAATAGCTGCCGTCGCCATTGCCATCATCATCGTTACCAACCTCGTAGTCGTCATCGTCGTCGTTGCTGGAAACCGCACCTCACAAATACCCCAAACTGGAGCATTAATAATGAAATTTCGCAATAAATCGCACAATGTCGTCGACTTTGCACAAATGTCACAAATCACAAATCAGCATGAAATGAAATGCGCAAACCAACGAACAAACTAAGCAGGCAGCCAACTAAATTGGCGAATGAATGTGCAAATTCTATTATAGTCGTATCTTAGCCAAAAAAAAAAAAACGGACCGTCAATTAGGCGTGAAAATATAATTTGTATAAGAAAAGGAGCAAATGTATTTGTGGTGTGGTTGCTTCATAAAAAATGGTGAACAAAATGGTTTGAATTTGCAAGAGTTGTAATATTGTCTTCCATTTTTCTCTGAAACACCTTTTCAATATGTACAAGTGTACAAAATTAAGCAACTGTTTTTATCGAATTTCAAGTATTCAGTTCATATAATAAATTTGTTTCTTTTATTACAAAATACTTTCGATGATTTAGTACTCCTAGAGAACATCTGTGACGATAGTAAAAATTGTGGGACAATTAAAGAAAATCATACTCAGACGGGCGAACAGAGAGACAGACAGACAGACAAATGAAGACTTTTTTAAAGTATTCACACCTAGTCAATTAAATATAAAAACTAAAATTAATCGAAGATCACAGCTGAGAGCCCAAAAATTAATTTCGCCCATTAGATTTATTTTTTAAACTACTATTGTTGAGTTTTCTGCCACGTTCATTAGAAGTTTGTTTAGTATTGAGATAAGTTTGACCGTGGTTTTTGTTCCGAATTCATTGTTCCGCAGTAATAAATACCAAACTGATTGTCAATTTTAGTTTAATTTATATTAGTTTTAAATTGAGGCTAGAGGCCGTTGAGTTTTGCTTTTGTATGGAGAGAAGTTTACACACAACTCAAAAATTTCACAGAGTGTTCAGTGTTGCTTTTTCCCTAAACGAAAAATACAAAACTCTAATGCAAAGGCCAATTGTTAAACTACTTGTGTGGTACATTGCGCTTTCTTGTTAGAAGAGCATGTCGCTGACATCAACTTCCTCTAATTTGGATCACAATTAATCGATGATCATAGTTCGGTATCGATAGTATCTTATGTTCAGTGCCTGAACACTCTTGTAATAGAGAAATATTGCTCAGTCACGCCGCTAACCCAAAATACCATTTGAATGATGTCTTATTATCTTATTATATTCTATTATTAATGTTAGACTCTCAGCTTTCGAACGATATTAAAGTCTTGACGAAATTTCAAAACGTTTATTTTTTAATACACTTTCCAACTCACAAGGCTGATTTTATTGTAAAACTACTCTTAGCACTCTTAGCGGCGGGTTAGGAATAATGGAGAGGACATCAGCTTACGAAGATGTGATCGTTCAGTCATCTTCGACCTTTCTGACAAGTACAAGCTTTTCAGTGAAACTTGTGCACGCCTCACGTACAATCTATATATAGAAAATAAATTATGAATCAGATCGGTACAACAGGTGGTGGTAGACGTAAGAGGAGCATACATTGAAACCTTTTCCTGTACATATTTTACCGATATACTAAACACCAAGAAACTTCTAGTAAATACATTGCCATTATCTCTTATGGGGAACATTATGCGAATTGTCATTATACGAGCATCATAACAGACATTTGTGAATCGTTTGCGACCAAGTGTTATAGTTAACATGCTCTAAGTATACGTGTCGAAAATGATTAGCTTGGTTTAACATTGATGAGTTTGAGCTGGAAGACAAGGTACGACCAGGACAGCCGAAAAAGTTCGAAGATGATGGTGTCATTGCTCAAAGAAGATCATGTCAAACGCTTCGAAAACTAACTAAATCATTGGAAGTTAACTTGTCAACAGTCAGCAAATACCTCAAAGCCATGGAATTGATCCAAAGCAGGGAAATTGGGTACCACACGAATTGAAATCAGGAGACGTGTAAGGCGTTTATTCACCTGTAAACAACTGCTTCAACCACAGCAAAGGAAGGTATTTTCGCATCGAATTGTAACTGACGATGAAAAGTGGTTCCGCTACGACAATCCCAGGTGAAAAAGTCTTGAGTTAAGCCCATCCAACTATTAATAGTATGAGCGGCGAGCCAAATATCCATACATTTTGGACCTGTATTTATTGGGACCAAATGTTTGTAGTACACTATATGGTAATCAAATCCAATGAAACGATTACCGTTTGAACCGCGCATAAAAAAAAAACTGTCCGGAATATAGTGGTAGATAGGGCACAAAATCATTTTCCTCCACAATAATCACATCGTAAGGGCCAAATTGGAGGTTCTACTCCATCCGCCATATTCGCCAGACACCGCTTAATCTGATTACAACACGTTTCATCGATGAACCATGGCCTGTCTGAGGAACGCTTCACTTCTTATGAAGAGAACACAAAATGGGTAGATTCTTGTTTTGTTTTTAACGATGAGTCGTTTGTAAATGTCTTCGTTCATATTTTTTTCATATGCAGTTGTCAACAATTGAATATTTAAGTGGGGCTATAGAGTGTTCCATTTTACTCGGATCTTTTTTGAAATCTTTCTCATCATGCAAGCTAAAGGTGTATGCAATCATAACAGAATCTATCCCCGTGCTCCAGTTTTGGAATTCGAAAAAATTTTCGATTTTCACTTTCAAAAATTTAATATACGTAGAAAATATTTAAAGGTATTTGAACCAAGCCACAGTCATTACAAGTACTTAGGAAAAATCACTGCTTTTGTTCAGCTGAAGATTTCAGAAAGTGTGCTCAGAAAAAAAAAATCAATATTTGATATTTTAATTATTATTATTAAATATTAGCTAGTTTAAGAATAGTTCACCACCAAAAACTTTTCATTAATACATCTACTACAATACAAATATGTATAATATGACAGGTATTGAATTGAGAGGTAAGAGTAATTAAAGGAATATGTGACAATTGTTGTTATGAAACATTTTATGGAACTTTAATTAAAAATATAAAACTAAATTTTCAGCAATAGATTTAGATAATAAACATACATTGAAATGTTATAACAAGTCTATACTAAAATTGTCCCGAATATTACCGAATTTTGAGTTGTCAATTTTTATCCTTGTACGCTTCACATAAAATGCTCCCTACGAAAAGTAAAGATTCTATGGGTGCAACAAATTTTAAGTTGAATAGTAACTCATCTAGAAAGAAAAATTATTTTTCTGCATATTAGAGCCAAAGAATGTTGAGAACTAAAGAATATTGTATTTTAATTTTCCCATAAGAGTGTACATTATTATTAATAATATACCATATTTTTTTATCATCATCACAAACAGCTGATATTTAAACAAAGCGAATGGCATTTTGCCACTCACATGTTAACGACAACGAACGTTTGTCAGTGGAAAGGGAAAATGTTGAGACTGTTGGGCACGTTGTAAGACCCTATAAATGAACTAAAGATAAAATCTATATTATAACACCAAGTCTTTGTAAGAATTCTATCTTTCAAACTACCAACTTACTCGTAAATACATAGAGTGTTGGTACACTACACTATAAAATATGATTATGAAAAGCATTGAAGACAAGCGAATTCAACATGAATTTACAACTTTTTCTTGCAAACTTTTCATTGCCAAAGGGAATAATTTTATAGTGGCAAAAAATTCTCGACAAAAAATAAAATTCTTCAGGTTTTTCTTAATTTTTGCCGTCAGTGTTAATTTTCGTGTAAAAAGAATAAAAATATTAAAATTTTGTACTTCGCTTGAGAGCTCGAATAAAAAAAAAAACGGACAAGTAAAAATTTTCATCAAGTAAAATTTTTTTCTACTTGCTTTCCGACTGCTGTTTTCTTCAGCAGTAAATGTACTGGGATGTATTATTTGCAACTGTTCGCTCTTTTCTGCCGAGTTTGTGCCAAGCTTGTTGCCAGGTTCCTTGGGCTGTGTGTGTGTATGTGTGTGTGTATCTATACATTTGACTTTTTGCACTCGTAATTAAGTTAACAAAGTGTAGATTTTCGCAGGCTGTGAACGAGGACGAAGACCATCAATGTAGAGTTTTACTTTAAGCCTAACCTCCTGCCTTTTGGTTGGTTGGTTGGATGGTTGGTCTGTCACTTTTCGGCGTAATTGTGCCTGCAGCAGCGTAACAAGGCAAGTTTGTCTTGCACAGCTTTGAGAATTTTAATGTCAACGAATGAAAAAGAGATTTAAATTGAAGCATTTGTGATTGACTTAGAAGATACTCGAATACGCTACAGCGAGTTTAATTGACAAGAAGTAAGGCTTTCATTGGGTTCCAAAGATAATATGCGTACGTATTTTACTAATGCGAGTATATGAATGCAACCTTGTGTTTATCTGATTGTCTGAATCTCCGAAACGGCTAGAACGATTCTAAAAAATCTTTCACTAATAAGAAGCTGCATTATACCTGAGTAACATAGGCCATATATTTGGTTCAAAAATGCACCATGGTAGCTTTCCTAGAACTTAACGAAGCTTTCAACAGAATTGTACCAGAAGCCATCACTACAGTATTAAGGGATTTGCCAGTTTTTAGCCTACCGGTGAGCCTGAATGAACAGTTGCTTCATTGCACGATTGTAAAGTTATTACTTGATGCATCAATGCTTTCTAGATTCGTCCATAGAAGGCACGCTCCTCACACGATTCTCTGAAACATAAAAATAAATGTACTGCTAATGTCTGTATAAAGAGTGGTCTATGCGGACGATGTTGCTATCCTTTTCTAGGGAAAATACCATCAAACTTTGTGTGATCTAATTACAACCACTCTGAACGAACTGTTCTTACGGACAGAGAAATATGGTTTTGTAGTAAGCGCATCTGAAAAAGAACGGGTTCGCTTAATTAAGAAAAACACAATTACTGCTCTCATTCTATTAAGTCCTAAAGGAAGCTTTCTTTTAGCTGTAGAGCTAATTTCTAGACAGAAAGCTAGATTGGAACTTTAATTTAAGATAACTAGGGAGAAAAGCCACTGTTGCTCTTTACGTGTGAAGGAAGCCCATATGCCTAACATGGGGCCACAGTCCACTAATCGTGCCTAGCCCTCATGAGAACGAGACTGAATTTCTTAAGCGGAACTTTCTTTACAAATATTTTTGATGTACCTAATGAGAGTCCGAGATGTCAACCAAACTTCGTATAAGCCACGGGTTGGCGGAACAGTGGATATCTGGATCCGATGCGTTAGCACAATGCACCTAAGCACGTTGAAGCTGTTTTAGCTTCAAAAGACATCTTTATCTAACCTAAGCTTTTGCTTAATTCAGATACTTGGCAACACTTGGTTGTGGTAATCGTTTACAAAGAAAACGTACTTATATCTCCTTGAGCGACCATAAAAGATGACTCTCGTCTAGTACGGACTATAGTATAGGAGCTGAAAGAAAGATATCAATATCCGAGAGACCGAAAGACTGCCGACGACGCTTAAAATCAATACAGTGAGCGGTAAATTGGCAATCATGAAGCTGTCTTATAAACTACCGAACTATTGGAGTATTTTGGAAGCAAAAATCTTTCTATTCGTAATTCTATTCGATTTTTTCCAATATCAACAAATTTAACAATAGTCAAGCGGTGGACTATTTCACTGAATCATTTGGCACTGGGTTCGAAGTAATCAAGGAATTGCTGGTAGTAATATGGTTGACGAATTTTCACAAGAGGTATTCTAGCTAATAGACGAATATGTTGAGATATCAGTGATTGCTGTACAAACGATTTGTAGTAATTCTGAATTCAAGCTCGGATGGCGACATGTGGAAAATAAAGAGCCACCAAAACCTGTATGATCTCCAAAACCATGTGCATAAAAATAATGTCTTAAAGGCTTAAAACTCTCCATAAAAGATGGTGTACTAAGAGGTTATTGTTGAGCTGTAGTACACACAAGACAGCTGGGTAACACCAATCTGCAGGAAGTGCACACGTTTGACTAAGACATTGGCGGATGCAAGGAGAGGGAACTGGAGAACGTTCTGCCACAACATTTTTGATCAGTACAAACACTTTTTTTCGCCATTTCATAATAAATTGGTTTTTCTTTTTTAGTAAAGTAGTAGAGTTTGTATGCCATTTTTTTTTTTTTGTCTTTCTCTTATAAGGGAGATTATTTCTCTTTACATATGCACCAAATCAATTCAAACTGAGCATTCAGCCCACCAATTTTGCAGTCAATTCACTTTGTCATCAATATGCATCAAATAGTTGCTAATATACTGAATTTAGTTTTTCTCTTAAATAAGAGAGGCGTGGCACTGCCCAGTTTTGTTTTTGATCTTATTCTCAATTACGACACAATTCATCTAAACTACTTTCCAATTCCGCAGTTGCCTATTCCTTTTCTAACATCTGTAGGGTAGAAAATTCGCTTTCTTTTACAGACATTCTCTGTTGTATTCTATTGCGAAACTGTGTCTGTAATTTCTTTAAGCTGATTTACGCAAATTGTCAATCAAATCGGATAACTTGCTTGTTGTGTTGTTGCTGCTTTTATGCTCTATGACAGATAAAATATGCAAATATATTTTAACATTCGATTTCTTTGCTATATGTATGCTAGGTATTGACTGTATTTGTAAGTATATTTTGAGCACATTGAATTTGAAAGAAATTGAGACATTATAAATGCTCGAAAGTGATTTTTATGCGCCGAATTCCGGCTCATTCCTGGTTCTTTTGACTTATTTAAAACTACAAGAAGAAAAATAAGAAGAAGCAACAGAAGCAGACGCTGTAGCTTTTCCATACAGCTTAGGCTAATCTTCAATCAATATTCAAATCCACTTGAAAGTAGTTAAATTCAATTTCAGTGCGATGCTCTCTGCAGGCGTATTCATTCCGTTTGTCCGCTTCCATACCTAGTATACAATACATCATAGACTTATATATTTTAATTTGAGTGCGCATCACTCAAGCGTGTCGACAATGCTCCATTCAGGACCAAAAAGGACGATGACAACTGCTGCTGTTACTGCTGCTGCTGCTGAGGCAGCGTTTTAAAATCCACTTGAAATTAAATGCAAATCCTTTACTCTGCTCTTCCTAAGCATGCTTAGATGCGCAGTATAAAAAAAAAAAAACAGTAGTTGGCTAGCTTTGTCAGAGGTCCTTCTTGCATCGTTCATTATTATGCTAGAGAATAACCTTTGTTTCGAATTAATTAAAATGGATTTACATGAGCTCAAAATGTCGCACTCTTTGTACTGCAGAGAAGATTGAAACAGGTTAGAAAGTCAGCTGAGGACAGTCAGTTGTATCTGGCTCTCTGTCTGTCTGTCAGTCTGTTTGTCTGTTTTTCTGTCTTGCTATGCAGCTACTACTCCACATTTAAATATTTATACATTTCCTGGACATTTTTTTTAATCTTTTGTAATTCTAAGTCGTCGCGCCATACTTGGTTTGTCGGTTTATACTTTTCATTTTATTTATTATTGGGTGTTTGAATTAGTTCGTTGTGTTTCCTTAGAAATGGCGTGACTAGTGCATTTCCAATATTCCAATTTTTGTATCGCCAAATTGTATCGCCCCGTAATCCTAATGTCATTGAGCGTTGTTTTTAGTATATACATTCTGTCAAAAAAGTAACTGGAATTAATCATCTAAAAAGCACATTTAAAGGCATTGTCCAAATTCTTTTTGTCACTAAATTGACACAACTGTCCTCTTTACTAACGCGGAGTTTGGGTGCCATCTGTCATTTAGTTTGTTTACAGTGTTGGATTTTATCACTTCATCTCAATTGTGTTTTGCTATTTTTACGATTTTTGGTGAATTTACTTTAAGTACTCAATCGCGTAAAGGTCGCTGAAGACATGGTAGATCGAGTCAATTCCGAATTCCATTGCCAAACGCATCAAGAACTAGCTAAATAATTGGAAGTTAACTTGTCAACAGTCAGCAAACGCTTTAAATCCATGGGAGTGATCCAAAGCAGAGAAATTAGGTCCCACACGAATTGAAACCATGGGAGGTGAAAAGGCATTTTCACCCTTGAACAGCTGTTTAAATCACACCAAATTACGGTATTTTTACATCGAATTCTGAATGGAGATGAAAATAAGGGTTTAACCGAATCAACCATTAATAACGACGAAGCTAATAACCGTTTGACCAATATATGATCTGTATATAATGGGATAAGCTAATCGAACCCAATAAAACCATCATGAGGGATCACTACCAACAACAATTGATACCTTTGTACCGAGTTATGAAAAACAAGCAGCCGCAATTCGAGCAGGGAAAGGATGGAGTGATTTTTAATCACAACAATTCTCTGCTCCATTCTACAAAACCCTTTAAAATCAATTTGAAAAGTGGAAGTCCTACCCCATTCGCTGTGTTCGCCAGATATTCCTACTTCGTTTTACCATTTGTTCATTTTCATTATTACGAGGAAACCTACAAATTGAATTCTTTGATTGCTGCTACGTTCTTCCGGCGTGAAATCCGTATTTTGCTAGAAAGATTTGAAAAAATAGTGGCTAGTTTTGGACAATACTTTGAATAATCTGAATTTTTATCTTTTTTGCATAATAAAGCCTCAATTTTCAAAAAAAAAAAGGCGAAGAATTAATTCAAACATCCAATATATATCTGCTGCTCTGGTTGACTTTTTCATAAAGGCGGAAAGGAAATTTTAAAATCTTTTGCACTTAACTATATTGAAATGTTACAAAGTCTTTCTTCATAGTTCAGAGTTCATTTAAAGTACATTCACCTCCAATACACTATTCCGGCATTGATGCTAATTAAGGCATTACAGTGCGCATTTGTCACATTATTACACACAAAATCCTCAAATATTTTATATCTCATAACACATTCCATTTTATAAGCATAAATGCTATAATATCATATGCTATGCACTCATCATAATTCAGCCTAAATCTGCAACTAATGCCATTTAATATTAACAAAGCCAGATTAATATCAAATAATGGCATCTAGTACCTACATAGATAATTGTGCAGAGCTGTGAAATAAGTAAATACTTAGATATAAATAAATTTAGCTTGTTATCGTCGCAAAATATGCATTGCATCTTAAATCAAACAAACGAAACATTAAGTTTTTGTCTAATAAAAATAGCAACAAGGGCGGAGAACATTTTCTGCAATTTACTTAGACCTGAAGCCGCGCTGTATGAAATTCTAGCTAAGATACACAGAAAAAAAAGAAAATTTTCATAAATCACAAAGGATTAGGAACTATGAAAGCCTAAGCGCTAAAGCTGCAATGCAGACAGCCACATACTCCTTCTACCTATATCCAGATAAACACATGAGCTCATCATACACACAGCAGGGAGCAGCAAGGATTACGATGTGTGTTATACTTTTGAAGCATTTTGCAACACTGCTTTTAAGTTTGGAGTGAAGTTGGCAGCACGAAGCCATCTTTCAAAAATATTATACATAAGACTGTTAAGTATGGGTACTTAGTAAAGAGATGTTCTTAACTCAAAGAAATTTTGTTACAGAACAGCTTTAAAAATGTAGACTCATTTTAATACACGGAAAAGTTTAATTTGGAAGGTCGGAGTAAGAGTTTAATAAAAAGCATGTTAAGTCAAAAATTTGTTAAAAAAAATCGAAAGTTTGAAATTGCTTAAAAATTATGTAAAATGCTAGTCTAATATGATAATGGTCTACTATGATACTAGCTGATTTTTAAATCAACGGAGCTATACGAGTATGTAATTTATATTCAGTACATTTATCTATAGGTAATTTAGTGGGAAATATACGACGAAAAAGTAGTGCCTCCAAATATAGCAAAAAGTTATATATAATTAAAGACCTTCAACATTTTACTACAAGTGCTTTTCTCCGAAAACATCATTGATTTCAATGCAATTTTGTTGACATTGTAGCAGTCTTATTGTAAGGTTTTGGAATTAATTTCAAGGGATTTTTTTTCGATTTTTGAATAAATTTATTTAAATAAATGTATATTATTCGTTTATTTAAATAAATGTATATTATTCAAAGTATTGTCCATCGTTAGCTACAACATTTTTCCGTCTTTTTGCCTGCATATGGATTCCGCATCGGAACGGCTCGTCTTTTGAAGCAATCCGCGAATTGACCCATTTTTTGGTATCCTCGTAAGAAGTAAAGCGCTGCGCAGCCACGGTGTTGGTCATCGATTTATGGGTCTTCGATGCATCCTTTATGGCATTGCAGCAAGTATTGTAAAAGCAGCCCCGCCAAACAAATTCACACAATGTTGGCTTAGCTATCTTGCGCAATTTTTCGTTTAATCCTTTTTTTTACCTGAATTATGGACGCTAAAAGGCAATAAATGGTCTACTATGCATATAGAGCAAGCATGTCAGGCTGTTAAAGAATATACACGCATATATAAATATGCTTTGTGGGTCTTCGATGCATCCTTTAGGGCATTGCAGCAAGTATTGTAAAAGCAGCCCAGACAAACAAAGTCACACAAAGTTAGCTATCATGCGCAATTTTTCACTTAATCCTTTGTTTACCTGAATTATGGACGCCAAGGGGCAATAAAAACGTATCAGGTAGAGGACCATTTTGCACACGTATATTGGGGGAAAATATAAGTAAAGGCATATCCGTATGTATCAATGGCAAAATAAAATAATTAGCACAGGTAGTAAATTTATATACCTGTTATGGTATAAATATGATATCTAACATGAAATTGCAATCAGTATTCTGCAACATATCAGTTAATCAACACTGCACTAAGTAAAAGCATATTTAAGCAATAGCGGAGCAGTTAATTCTAACAAAAAAACAAAAATATTTTAAATGGAATCGAAGGCAATAACAATGGAACCAACAGCAGATCCATCATATTGTCTGAATGCAATGGAACAATCCACGGAAGAACAGAACACAACGGAATATATTCCAGAACAATTGAAAAGTGATAAGCAGCAGGAGTATATTCCAAAACAACGAACGAGCGATACGTACGAGGAAACAATATTAAATGCAGAATCATCAATTGAAACACCAACTCATCCACAATTCGAAGAGGAATATGTTCCTGAACCGGTGGTAATAAGAAAAAACACCAGAACTCTAACAATTGAAGAGTATAAGCGACGACAACAGAAGAGGCCAAGGAATTCCAGCGTGAATTTTGACGCCACGTCGATGGGGTCGACATTGGGTCCAGAATACTCAATTTCGAAGAGATTGAAATCAGCTGCTGGGGTTAGAGCCGAGAAAATGGAAATAGCGATGGAATACGATGTATTTCAAGCCAACGTTAAAGATGTAATTATGCAGCAGAAAGATGGTAAATATTTATCTTTGGAGGAAATATCGAAGCAAATAGATACATATCAAAACATGATAAGAAAGTTGAAATACTACCAAGATAAGCAAATTGAAGAGTTTATAAGTTATTCTAAGTAATACTAGCGTATAAAATTTTTAAGATTATATATATTTTTATTAAAAAAAAAAAAACATATTGCATTTTCATTAAAACTAATTTTTCGAAATTCATTTCCTACGGCCCTATAACAGCTCCAATTCGGCTTCAGATTCTTAGAAAATATGTATAGAAAATTTACAGTTTGATTTTGAATATACTAAACGTAAAACGCCGGATGCAGAATGCTGAATATAACATACAAATCTCATTGTTACAAAATCCAAATAATGTAATTTGGAAAGCCGCAAGTTCATTTTTTATCACTATCATTCTCTTTCAAGTTAAATCTAACTTTGGATGAAAAAACTGTGTTTGAACAAAGAAAATAAGTCATTTTACAAGTAGGTTTTAAATTCTGTTTTTTTTTACCGAAGGCGTACTTAAAAATGTTTAGCACGATTCGTACTTAATTTTCTTGGATCAAGTACGAAACGGCATCGAATTTTAAATGAGGAGCAGAAATAGTTAGAATAAGTATACAATTCTTGAAATATTGTAATTCTAATAACAAATCTGTACTGAAGTCAAGTACAAAAGCCTCTGAATGTCAAATAAGTTCTTCTTGACTTGAAGAAAGTAGAAAATTCTGAAATCAGTCACTGAGTTGAGAAAAAACATGAGAGCAAAATCAAATGTACTCTCTCAGCTGTTCCAAACTCTTCGAACCGACAATAAATGGGAAAAGCAAAGCAATTGGGTGTGATTCGGCAACTCCATGTGCTGGGCTACCTTTAGCCGCGATAATTTAGACGGTGGCACTTATCGTCGCCGTTTCGCATGTATCATGGGTCGATGCCAGTTTCTTCAAAGAAAATTTTTAAAAATCACCGTGTAAGTACTACAAATTACTTCAAAAAGCAATAAAAAATACCATATGTGTGGCATTTTCTCTTAAAAAATATCACATTTGGCATTTTTGATGCCTAGGGGACACTATTATTTCTTTAATAATTAACAATTTCACTAGTAACAAATTTTGACGATCTCGGTACTAAGCTTAAGTTGAAATAGCGATTGTCGAGTGATGTCATAAGTGATGTAAACAAACTGGCTGAAATAAGTATAATATATTTTGGTAAAGTAATTAGGGACAATGTTTTGGAACTCGATAACTTTATTTACGATATAGCTTAGATCGAACCACAATACCACAATTTTAAACATATTTTGCTTAAAATGTATTTAACTCAAATTAAATTAGTAGTGTTCCGCATGCATGTTTTTGAATTAATTATTCATCAAAGTCTTTTTGATTTTGTCGTTAAAAAAAATTGCACTTTCAACAAATTACTTTCCAATTGCAGACTTTTGACAATTCCAGCGTTTTCAAACAAATATGACATATTCTTTGATTTACAAAGTTGTTTGTTTACCAAAGCAATTAATTGAAGAAAATTCAATGAAAACAAATCAAATTAAATGCAATGTTTAATTCTCCTTATACTCGAAAGATGCAAGACACCTTGTTAAATTGATACACATTGGCGCAGCAGGAGCCACAGCTGGCAAAGTGCTTAGTATCTATAAGCTTAACTACGATATATCAGTAAGATGCAACTGTGTCTACTGCAACTTAGTATAGAACGCTGCGCTTCAATTAAAGTTTGACATGCAAGCAAGCGAACAGCATGAATGCGAGTCTCAATGTAAAATCCGTTTTTAATTAAAATCAACTACACGAACAACAACAACGGGAACAACAACAAGTCATTCAAAGTTACACGCCTACTTCCTATCGGATGAATCCTGACAGCTCCTTGAGACACCACACAGCTGCGGCTGCGGCTATGGTTGCCTTACAGAAACTTCATCAATGTTGTTACGTTCTGAGCGAGCGGCGGCAACACTAATACTAGTACTCGAGCTTCGGCAACATTTACCATATGCGCTAAAAGTAGTTTTGCACCTTAGCAAACGCAACTAGCTCTATACTTCTTGGTTAGGGATCTTCCGCTGCATTGCATGAGTCTAGGTTTGGGTTATGGTTCGGTTCGGTTCGGTTGGTTGTCTACGTAATACAGATTTCGTTTTGGGATTATGCCAAAATGCAATTTGCATTCGTGAAGGCGTTGTCAAGGCATTGGTTACTCAATGCAACATACTCGCGTTGATGCTGATGATTATTATGATGATGGTAAGGACGAGGTTGGATGTTGGTGAGCTCACTTCTCAAGATGTCGCAACGTTTGTTCTTGTCATCTTCAGTTGCAGTTGAGACAAGCGCGTATTAATTTTAAATTGACTGTGAAATTTCGTTGAGCACTATTGGAGCATTGCATATAGATGTCTCCGTTTCTCTAACTGTCTCTCTTTCACTCTCTCCCTCTCTGTTTTTCTCTCTGTTTGCAATTTATACATATATGCGCAAGGACTTCAACTGGCACATCCTGGCAAACACCATCGCATAACAGTACTCATATGTCACATGTGATGCGTCGTTTGTATGCGCAGCGCTTAGAATTAATTATTCCTGCTTTTTCGCAAATCTGCTTAGACACATTTCATGTTGAATAATAAACGCTTTTGCTTGTAAAGTAATGAGATGCTCAGTTTGTACAGTGTACAAGTGGGGAAAATAAAAGTGCTGCATGTTGTGCTGTTAAGTGACACCAAATTAGTTTCATTGTCTCAACTAATCTATAATATTATTAAGCAAGTGCGTTGCTGCCCTTCTCCCTGCCCCACTTCTCCACTTTGCATATACATGCGTACTTTTTTTAAACAAATGCACACATGACCATTTATGGCAAACACATGATCGCTAAACGATTTTGTAGCTATCAGCTTTTTGACGTCTACTCAGAGCAGCAGACGTGATTAAAATGATTGCGCTGGGTGCGTTGTAAATTAATTAAACAAATACGTTAATTTAATCTTCATAAATTTTAGTCTATGTGTTATTGTGATATATGAGCTGTATTATTAAAATCCATTCAGTAGTTTTTGCGTAAAGGAGTAACAAACATTTACACATCCATACAAACTTTCGCGTCTATAATATTAGTATGATGGTAATTGGATTTTTTTGTATTGCCAAATAGATCTATTTGTACTGGTGCGTAATAAAAAAAAGTAAAAAAGGTGGAGAGAACGGTAAGAATTCGATCAACTTTTTTTCTGAAGAATTTTGTTCAACTATGAACCATACTTCTGCCTTAATAGCTTTGACATTGAGCAAAATTGCCGCATTAGGTTCGTGAAAGGTTCAATGGGAATCATTCAGCGATCGAGACACTCCGAAAAGTTCATAGTTTGGTGCGGTATATGTGTTGGTGTCCATATTTATGCAAAATCGAAGAAAATGCAACAGTTACCTTTATGCCCCTCGTTATCGAGCAGCGTTGCTTGATTTTTTGTTTCCAAAAGTACATGATCTTGGTCTCGAAGGCATTGTAGAAGTATGGCACCAATAGCCATACTTCTGTAGTAATCGTCTCATTGACGAAAGATATTGACGTCCCCATTATGTGCACAAACGGACCCAAGAGCGTGTGAACTACTTTCTTTGTGACAACTTGAAATCGTTGATCTATGCAGACAAGTCTGCATCGATTTCGGCCTGGGAAGCCAATATCGAGCGCTCTATTCGTAAGGTATTCATTAACAAAGTGGTGCAAAATTGCCCCTCCAGGATGCAGTTCATCAGACCTTTCCGTTGCGGCCATATGCTTGAAATATTAAATAGTAAGCAGGGGATCGAAAATTGTAAGGTACTGAACTGTCGACATACTCAAGCATCCAACAGAGACATCTAGTTCCATCGTAACATCCTTAGTCCAGCAGGTGAATATTGAAACCAACGACTTGTAGGTTGAGAGGTTGAGAGCTTGAGGTTGTGCGTAATGAAAAGTTTAACAAATTCACTAAACAGATATTAATTCTCGCACAAATTTCATAGTAAAAGTGGTGATTTCGCTCAATTCTGAAGTCGTATTGCGACCTTTTCTGAAATCATGCTGGTGATCCGTCATGTTCTGTCATCGTCAACGTTTATTTATCGTGTTTATTCATTCGGCTTGGTCGTTTATTGAACCAAGATCGATATTTGAGTATTTGTCTTTACAAATACAGTGCCACTATAATTGGGTTTCTCTCTCTCTCTCTCCCTCCCTCTCTCTTTGAACATGTGCTCAAAAAGTTATTTGCTTTTCACTAATTTCTTTATTCTATCTCTCTCTCGTTGTTCTTAACCGGTTTTTGTTTGATTTTTTGCCGCAATTGCTCTCTCAATTTAATTTCAAAATCACAGCCAGCTATACAAAGAAAGCACAACCTCCACACGGTTCGTTCATCACAGAAAAGTGTTCTATCTATATTGGAAATAGTCTCTGCAGTTAAAATCCTTTGAAAATATCAAGTAAATGTCAAATCGAATGCTGGCATTTACTTCAATAATCTTCTCTTTCCGTGTTTTAATTTTAAACTTTTCACTAAAATTTGTGTACTTGGGAAATACTTATTAACTAACAGAAACTATCCGAACTCTTATTAGTTCCCGTATATATCGTAATCTCAATATATGCTTGCTTTAGCTTTGAGGCATTAGCGTTCCATTAGGTTGTATTATATATAAAAATTTATGCTATTACATTTTTTGTTCTATATACCAAAACATTGAATAAATAAATCTTGAATTCCACTTTCAATCTATACACTCAATGTCCTTTCGATTAAAAGAAAAAAATCTTTTTTTTAAATCAGCATTTGAAATGCGCAATTTTAATAAAGAAAAATCAATATTTATTCTATATTTTTCAAACTTTTTGTTCCCTTTTTTATGTAGCATTTATTTTAACCTTTTGTTTTTTTTATCAAAACTGTCACACTGTTCTATACAACGAAACTATGGTATAAAGCCGGCAACAGACATATCACAGGGTCACAATCAAATTTATATTTATGTCAAAATCTGACAGTGGACATTTTTATGTACTATCTGACTGTATTATTTAAATAATATATTTTTTCATTTTAATAGTGTGTATTAAACTGTTCTAAATAAATAAAATAAATGTACAAAATAATTGCGCAGAACGTATATTATTGGAGAGCTGAATTTTTTAATTTGAATTTTAAATTCATTACTGTCTCTATCAATAAAAGTTAGAAAAAAATGGTTGTGAAATGGCTTAATATTGTTTAAAACTTCAATTACTTACCAAAGTACTCTTCATAAACAGTGTATGTCGATATTCCAGAGCTAAAAAGAAAAAATTGTACCAAGTCACAATTTTTTTTTCATACATCAACTACAAAATGGGGTAGGTCTGTATATGGGCTACCCGTGGCAGTAGAGATGGCACTTTAATTTATTCACTTAAAGAAGAGGGACACTGATTAAAAAAATCCAGGATTTCCGCACTTGAATTGATCCATAGCGTTAGCAAAAGTATGTTGCATACGGATTTTCTTAAACGGAATACACAATTCCTGGTTCAAGAACTTTTTTTTCAAACACTAAATTGTTAAATTTAGCCATCTTCAAGCTTTACTGAGCTTGATGTAAATTGTGCTCGAAAATCATCAAGTTGGCAGTAGAAAGATAGCAGAGACACTCAACATCATTTTGGTTGAGGTATGAAATGCGTCGCCACCAGACGCGTACCAAAAGACCAGAGTTTTTTGCATTTTTTTGCACATTCCATCTGTAAACGTATTCACCAAATTTGGCACCCTGTGACTTTTTTCTGGTTCCGAAACTTAAATATCCGTTCCATGGAACGCCTCATGAGTCGATTGAGGACATAAAAAGAAATTCGCTGAAGGAACTAGAGGTTATCCCAGCCGAGGCGTATAACAAGTGTATGGAAAATTGGTTTAACCTTTGGCATGCTTGTATTGACTCAAAAGGAGCCTGTTTTGGAGGCAAAAATAAGTACGAGGGCTGCTATTTATATTTCAGGAACTGGCAACACTAATGTCGAAAGCTACAATCTGGCCACACCATAATAAAGTTTGACAGTTTTGGGCATAAACGTACTCACAAAGTTTTGATGTACAATTGCTATTTGTTTTGTTTACAGTGAGTTAAGAAAATCAATTTGGCCAAAAAATGGAAATTTCAAGAGAACGTTAAGGCGATAAAGCACCATCAAAAGCCACAGTATAACGCTGGTATAGTGAATTTAATCGTGAGTTTAATTGGTGGCCAAAATCGGTTGTTGTGCCCAAAAACATCGATGCAGTGCGTGAACTGATAATGCAAGATCGTCATGTGACAAAAGACGTGTATAAAATCGTGACAGGTGACGAATCATTGATATATAAGCAATCGACAGTGTGGGTATTCCAAGACGAGCCAAATCCAACAAAAGTTGTTCGTGGAAGAAGCACAGCGAAGCAAACGATCGCCTGTTTCTTCGTCCGAATTGGTCATGTGGCCACTGTTCCGCTTGAGCAACGTAGGACGGTCAATTCTGAGTGTTACACGACCATTTGTTTGCCCGAAGTCTTCGGAGAAACCAACCAACCGCCAAAGACGAATCATTCTCCATCATGAATCGAATTAATGACTCATCCTCCGTACAGTCCTGATTTGGCGCCCAATGACTTCTTCTTGTTCCCGAGTATCAAAGGTAAATTGCGTGGTCAACGATTTACGAGCGCCGAAGATGCAGTTGAAGCGTTCAAAAACCATGTTTTGGAGGTGTCTCAAGAGGAATGGAAAAACTGCTATGACAAATGGTTTGAACGAATCCAAAAGTGTATTGATCATCAAGGGGAATATTTTGGGAAACAATAAAGCCATTTTCATTTGACAATGTTTGTTATTATTTGCTATTCCCGAAATATAAATAGTACCCCTCGTATTTGTATTAAAATGCATAAAAGTGTTGTTTTTTTTTAACCAGTCCGGGTCAATGATCACAGGGTATGTCATACTTATATGCTTTAATGAGTCTTCGATGCATTGTGACTAAATTATATTACTATTCATACTCTGTGTGAAGAGCATATTATTGTTAGAGAAAGTTATTAACTTTATAAAATTAAAATTTGTAAACTAGTGTATCAATACAAAGTGTGAGCTCAACATAGAAAAGAAAGTATTGTGCGTTTATCCAATATGGTTTTATTCCGTACATAAAGTGAATGGCAATTAAAATTCTGCATTTCAAACAAAAAAAAGTGTAAACGCTTTCAAATAACGATATCATAATCTTTCGCACAATTAAATGCAACACAAAAAACGCACCTAAAAAAACAATTAAATGAAACCATCATTATCCTTACAGCATACAATAAACGTGCCAAGAGTGCTGAGTCCTGAGTAAGTGTTGCAACTGTGTGAGTAATTAAGTTACTTGAGCCATTTCGGCAGCCATTTTGGCTCATTAAATCGAGCATTTCCGACTTGCAATTGCAATTGCAGTCAAGGAAACCGATGCCGGCTGTCGAGAAGCATTGCACATCCTGATGAAATGCCAGCTAAAACACTTTTTAAAATAGCATTTTCATTTTACGGCAATTGAGAAGAACGCAAAAGCACAGCGGTTACTTAAAGTATCGTTTTTCAGTTGTACAATTGGAATATCTGGTTGAGATACTTTTAAGTTTTAAGTTTCACACACAATTGACTATAAGCACTTGTGGCAAATAAATGTATCTACTACGCTCCGGCACTTTGGGTAAAATCTTAAATCGAAACTAAAGTGACATTTCAGAATTGAGAAGGAGTTGGTCGGTAGCTTCTGGCACTGACAGCGCCATTAAAAACAAAATTAAACGAAATATATTCTCACTCGAAATGAGCACATTTCGCATCATAAAACAGGCAAACAAACGAACAACACAGAATTGCACAGAAACCAAAGCACTTCGAAAGTTTGTGTCATAAAATTGCATTTTTATTTTACCAAAATAAAGAAAACTAAAAAAATAAATAAACTTCTACTATTTAGTTGACTTTGTGGTTGTATGCAGTCATAGTCTCTGCTGTTTTAATTGTCTATGGAATTGAAAATACAGATAGAGTCAGAGTCAGGAGGCAGTATGGTAGTATGGTAGCATGGCATCCAAAAAACAATCAAATATGCGCATCTATTCTACATACAACAAAGTCTGATTATGGCAGCAAAGTTTTTCATTATAAATGCAATTTGTTTCAAAGTTTGTGAAGCCTTTTCTAAAATCTTTCTTGAATTGCATCCCGCATATTTTCCATAAATTTTTCAATAAAATCCATTTAAAGAAAATGGATAAATTTTAATGTGACATTGCATGTTATTAGACAAATATTAATTTAAACTTGGTATGCATAAGCTTCTCAGTAGCTTAGGTAAGGTTATGTTAGGTGTAGGTGGCAAAAAAAAAAACACCATCACTTAGGCCAAAGAAGCCTGCTGTGATACCACAAAGTCTCTTATTTTGAGAGAGAGAGAGAGAGATAGAGAGAGAGAGAGAGAGAGAGAGAGATAGAAATGGCTCCTTCTACAACCATTGTGATGATTTAATTACTAGACTTCAATTTTTGAGATACCTGAAAGTCCGTTTGGATAGTAATCCCCATATGCATGAATTTTCTTCTGCTCGTAGCCGCGCTGCTACATAGCAGGTGGTGAACGGTCTCCTTCTTTTCGCTGTTTTGGTAGCAAGGGCCTTATGAGTCTTTCAAATGAAAACGAAATTTATTAAAAATTGGGAACAAGATAAGAGTTGGAATCATTTCACTGACTCCCAGAAAATTTAAAGATTTTCTCTAAAATTTTAATGCAGTTTATGGAGATCTTTTGTTGGACATAGAAGTTAGATGGCTTAGTCGAAGAAAAACTTTTGTTTTTTTTTTCAATTAGCAACCACAAATTTTCCAATTGCGGTCCCTAAATGTCGTCTATGCCATTCTGACCTGTGGGTGATTTTGACTTTGTGCCTTTTGCCAACAACTAAATTTTAACTTAGGAGTCACTGTGTTGTGATAGATATCTATCTTTAAGATAATCGAATGGCGTATTCTAGCGTTTACCCATGAGTTGCTTTCTCTCAGCCTTATCGGAGAAATATATCTAGTGGGGGAAAATGTATAAATGTGTTTAGTGTTTCAGTCGGTATGGTATGTAACGCTCTACTGACGCATAGTTCCGATTCTTTGCAACTTGCGAAGTCAGTTTATGTTTGAGAACTTATTTAAGGCAGTCTACCATACTATGACACCGTATATGAGCATGTGTATTACTACTGTGTTACATTTTCAATAGACTTTTGTTAGAGGAAACAACCCTATCCTGCCTTTTGTTTTTTTTGCAAGTGAAAAGCACAATTATGGCTTGTCTTACTCTTTCTGCAAAGTTTTAGTTCTACAGAAGTTTCCTATCAAGATTAGTGCCTACGAAGGGTGGACTCTACACAATTTTCAGACCTTTACCGTTTAGATTTAGAAGTATCCGGTTCGGTATCTTGTGCTGACTTGTGAAGTTCTATTAGGGTTAACTACCAAACTACTGCAATTTGGCTTCTTGCAGAGTTCTTTGAGGGATAACTCCATAAAATCGCAGAAACACTACGGAAACATAATGTTTATTGCTATGGCAACATCGTGCGCAATAGCTTCATACCCAAACTCTTTGACGCACCCTGACACCTTGTCGATAGGCAGGATCTATAGAAGAGGTATAGAAGTATACGCCATTGAGGATTGCTTCTATTTAAAAAAAAAATGCCCAAAATTTCCCATTGAAACAAAACAAATGTGCTTGTAAATCGACAGGAAGATAGAAGTCTTATTTGGATCGAGTCTTATTTGCAGGAGACAAATTTTAACATGACTTGTTCCGAGATTGCTTAATTTTTTCTAGATATCCTCCTCTCGGACTCAACTATTTGACCAAAAACTAAATGTTATGCTCCGTATTGATACGGCATAGTCTCGTGTGACTTTTTTGTGCTACCATGACTGAAGTTACTACTCCGCGGAAAGCGTTTTGACCCGATTGCAATCGATTGGTGAGAAAAAGAAGATACTTGGAGGGATCGGAAAGTTATACCAAAAATCGGTCCATGAATAGTATTTTAAAAATTGGAATATGGTAATTATGCATATTTCGTCTAATGGAAATTATTTTGATGAAGACAAAATAAATATCAAAGAATAATTCGTTTTATTGACAATTTCCTGCTACTTTTTGATCAGCATGTAAAAAGGAAGGAAAACACGCATTCTTTAACATAACCTTCAACGCCAAACCCCAAGTGTTGACGCATATGCGAGTGGATAACTTCGGTAGCTTCATTAGCCAACTGCTTAAATGCCGGGCGGTGAATGCGAATCTACTGGTTCAGCAACACTCGGGTTTTGTCGTTGAAGGTTATGTTAAATAATGCGTGTTTCCTTCCTGTGTAAGGATCTAGAACAGTTTCTGTTGACTTGCCCTGATATATGACTGGATGACAGATTCTATACCAAATTTAGATTTATAGGAGTTGCTCCAAGGTCTTTAACAGAAATGAGAAGAGTCGTTATGGACTTTGACGTTTACGAATTTAATAAACCTTTTTCAATTCAATGAAAGATGACCATTGAGCTCAGTATACTAGTAAAAACTTCAAATTTTGAAATTGTATTATCAGATAAATATATTATGATAAACGATGAAATAATCTTTAAAAATCCATATAGATTAATTGTTATTGTTTATTTAAATGTTTATCTGTTATAAAATACTTATATATATACATTGTATTTCGAAGTTGTTCTGCTATAAATTCGTTTGTGCTTCAATGTGACACAAATCGATATAAAATTGTATCGCAATTAGTAGAAATATTTTGTGCATTTGCAACATGCACAAAACGATATGCAAATTTGAAATAAAGTGCTACAAAATTTACGAAACAACACAAGTGCACTGCAGTTGAATCCAGATGAGTTGAGTGAGTCGAGTTGAGAACAAAACAAAAAAAAAAAACCAAATAATGTAGGCCAAAAGCAAATTTTTGCACAGGAATATTATCTGAGCTGCAAAATTCTCCAAAGCCAAATAAATGCAAGTTTGTTTAGGCAACTTGCAACGGCAGAAGCAATGGCAGGAGCGAAATATTTGAAAAATAAAGAGGGAATAACAAAAAAAAAAAAAAAAAAATGTAGCGAAAATAAAATAAAATAAAATCAAATAAATGAAAAGAATCGAAAGAAAAGAAAAGTTTTGCTGCTGCTCGGCAATATTTTGCACAATGACACGCCTGCACAGAGCCATTTAAAACGATTACTCCGCTGAGTATTGTTCGGTGTAGTTGCTGACGCTGAAACTGAAACTGGTATCGAGGCAGCTTGCTCCTATGCTCCTGAAAAGATACTCACACATTACCGAAATGACGATGGCAACCAGAACAAGGGCGAGCTAGCTGCAAGCTGTCAACCATAATCGAAATGAAGCAACGCAAATCGAACCAAAAGAATTTGAGCTGAGCTGAGCTGTGCAAAGAAACCTGAAACCAGTAAAAGCAAAAGTTACTCAAGTTGCATTTGGCAGCTAAAGGACTCAGCAGCGCCTGCTACACCACTCAATCTACTGACTACTGACTGAATGACTACTACTGACTCAGCAGAAAGTGAAAAGGACATGCCGCAAAAGTGGCACTGCATGTGGCACCAGTATCAAATAAATATGTAAAAGTGTACAAGAGGCTGCTCCAACGAGCTAGAGACAATAACATTTAAATGATTTTAATGGCAGCTGTTCAATTTTATTGACTCGAATTGCACACAAATATCCTTGCAGAAACACAAGCGGAGAATGAAATAGCAAAAAAACAACGAAATCGTTAACTTTGTTGAACCGAATTATTAATACCCTTTGCAGGATATATCGCTAATTTTTGTATATTTCAATTAAAAAAGTTTTTGAGAATGAGAGAGAATGGTTACTTTAACCAGTCTGAAATACAAACCCTTTATCTGAAAATGGTGTGTATAAGGTTTATATGGAAAATTGGCCCAGCCTGAACTTTAATATAGCGTGAATATATCCAGTCAACTACCATCTGTCAACACATTACGGTAAAATTTTAAGCAATCTGCAGCATTAAGTATGTGTTTGACAGTCATTGAGTGCAGACATGAAAAGCAGACAGACGGCCAGCAATCAGAGGGTTGCTGTTGAATACTTTATAGATATTTAATATAGCGTGAATATATCCAGTCAACTACCATCTGTCAACACATTACGGTAAAATTTTAAGCAATTTTTAAGTCATTTTAAGTCATTGAGTGCAGACATGAAAGGCAGACAGACGGACAGCAATCAGAAGGTTAGCGCCCTGATCCGAATTGGTCGCCAATTTGCTGCAATGAATTCATGTTTCATCCACATTCATGAAACGGTGCCACACTTAACAACCAAACACTAATTCGAAGTTAACACTTGTTTACGTATGAGGTCAATATCGGCACCGACCTGATTTCTGTCCGTCGGTCTGCCTTTCAGGTCTGCTTTCAATAGCTGTCAAAAAAAAAAAAAATTAATGATGCAGTTTACTTCAGGGTACTTCTGGGGGTACATAAACATAACTTGAAAATTCAGGGAGTATCTTCAAAGCAATATTATTCTAAATTTAAAAAGTTAGCATTTGTGCCGACGGAAGTTTAAGAAGAGAACAGTTTTGTTTATTAAAACGTGACAATGGGCGGTAGCTTTGTATGTAGCTTTGAATTTCTGCTCAATTCCTACTTCAAAACATTACAAGCTTTACGAAAAATAGATAATACACCTACTACACTTTTTGTGTAGGGTATAAAAATAATACTTATACGTAGCTAGAGCAGCATGCCATTGAGGCCATTGAATTGGAATTGATATTTGCTAACTGGGAGTAATCAGATGTATAAGCCAAATTCTGTCAGCCTGCATACACTTACATTGTATACGCATCTGTGGCAAGTACTCAGCTTTATATGGCTGGAGGTGTTCGTATAATCATAAAAATTATTGTAATCGCAGCCGAATGGAGAATAAATGCTAGTGATTTTTAGTTTACGTTGAGAGAGTCGGATACATTTTGCCATCTACGCAAAAATTAATAACTATCTACAATACAAAATTAATAGGCCAAGGCTTTTTTTTGTGGCGCATGCTACGCTCAGGGTATACTACTGATTTTGAACAAATTTATAGCTACTATTTGAAATGTTTTTACATAGATGCAGATGTGTGCACATTACAGTTTCTACCAAAATCGGTTGACTATTTTAAGCGTACGAGATCAGAAAAATCATCACACTTACACATAACGTAAAAAAGACACGCATACGCTTTACATGAAATATATACGCTCGAAAACACGTTTTATTCATCTCTCTCTCTCTCTCTCTCTCTCTCTCTCTCTCTCTCTCTCTCTCTCTCTCGTAAAGAATTCTATACAAGTAAGTGTTATACAGTGTTTATCCGTTTGGAAATGCATCAGTACCCACAAGAGTTTACGTTAACTATATTTGTACCCTGCGTTGTAGGGCTATGAATATACAAAGTTTATGCACATTTGTGTAACAGGCAGAAGGAGTTGTAGCAGAACCCATACGCGTACATAAATGCTTGATCAGCATCAATAGTCAACTCGTTAAAACTCAAAAGTCAATATAGCTATGTTCGTCTCTCCGTCTGTTCGTCTTTCGTATGTATGAACATCGAAATATCGCAGATCCATCAAACTTGGGTATTTTGATTCTTCTTATCGTTAGGCAAATCAAGTTTTTACGATTTTTGTGGGCGCCATGCTCACCATGTGGTGGAAAAAATGTGGAAGTGGCAACTCTAAAATTTGACAGCTAGCATCTACGATTGTTCCGATTATAAAAAATAAAGAGCTACGAAATAGAATAACGTATTATTATTATGCAAAACAATTATACAATGGGTCATTAGAGCAAAATGAAATGAATGCCGATTTTTCAAAAGAAATCCTAACCGATGAATGAATGGAATGGGTTCGTTAACAAAGAAAATTGTCGAATTTGGGGCTCAGAAAATCCGCACGTGATCCATGAGAAACAATTGTATCCACAACGAGCAACTATCTGATGTGTACTCTGGTCAGGCGGCGTGATTGGGCCTTTCATCTTTGAAAATGAGGTGACTGTAAATGGTATTCGTTACAGGAACATGATAATGGAGTTATTTAGGCCTCAACTGGTCGGAATAGACCTGAACGAGTTTTGGTTTCAACATGACGGAGCCACCTGCCATACGCAAAATATGCCTGAGCTCTAGGAAGAGATTTAAAGCGTCATCGGTGAGATAGATCCACACCTTTGTCAAAATGTCATCGAGAATTTCATGAAATGAGCAAGGGTCTGTGTTCAGAGCATGACAAGATGACTCAAAATCGGAATGTCCGTCCTTTCGTCCATCCGACTATGTATGTCTGTCAGATATAAATAGCTAGAAATGCAGAGACTCCATAACTCTGTATAAGAAAATCTGCATTGTATTCCGAAATTGTGAACTATCGGCTCTAGCATTATTTCATGTTTTTGTTTTCTTTTACGTTAAATTGAAAAAAATTTGAGTAGGACAAAAGACAAAAGGAAAAAAGAAAATGGAATGTAATTTGCATTCATGCCATTTTCGTTGCGTTCAAGGGATACGATTCGATTGGCGCGTCTTTTATAAAATATTAACAGGAATCAGTTCTTTCCTTTGGTATCGTACAAAAAAAAAACACTAGACTGAGAAATGGACATGCACAGCAACGATTAAAAATCGTTTAATTTTGCCATCTTATCTTGCTGAACAAATTTATGGTTAACTTTTATTTTACAGAAGTTCTATTAATTTCATCATTATATCTGCTAACAATAACTGAGTTGTGATTTAATTTTAGATCAAATTACCTATGGACTGGACAATGAGATTTAACAAAAGGTAAGTTAACTGACACAAATATTATTTATATCTCTTAAGTATGGAAGCAATTTATGTTCACAAAAGTAGCTAAAATCAATATTTATCGACAAATTACATAACATTCCTGTATTAAATAGCAATCAAATATAGTAATTGCATTTAAACGCTTCTGATTCAATTTCTACTCAAATTTCAATTTAAATGTGAGCGCTTACTTAAATTCATTCGTTCTATTGTCTACACGAGAAACAATAAATATACTAATGTGCCAGTACCAGTGACACTTGTGTTTCCTTTGAGAAAATAGTGGCGCTGTTGTGACACCTTAGTAGCTTCCTTTCTTGCATTTTCCTATTTTGAATTTCCCTCTATATATATTCGTACATCTAAATTTCTACAATACTATCGTTCTGGTACTGCTCGCTCGTATTGTCTCGCTCGAGATTTGCTTGCTGCGATTGCAAAATGCCGGCGACGATGTTCCGTTGACATTTGCAAAGCACCATGAACGTCTGACATGCGCCCTTTTGTTTCTGCAATTGCTGATTGTTTTTTTCCTATGCATTTTACTTGCAAGTTTCAACCGAGACATCGCAGCCTGAAACCGGAAAGCTAAG
The DNA here is from genome assembly GCA_035044765.1 of Leucophenga montana. Lineage (NCBI taxonomy): Eukaryota > Metazoa > Arthropoda > Insecta > Diptera > Drosophilidae > Leucophenga > Leucophenga montana. The sequence continues at coordinate 717,595 of JAWNNQ010001325.1, read as the reverse complement.
CCGAACTATCTGTCTGTCTGGCATGGAGCAAAAAAAAAAAGTATAAAACTGTCGGAACATTCGGATAAAGAAAAAGATATTGTAGCACATTGGATTGGTGTTATTTTCGCAACTACACGCGACTGTTTCGCGCTTCTTCTGCGTTCTATATATTTCATTCTGGTCGTTTTTTTTTCAGCGCGAGTTTCCGTTTCCGGTTTGCAGCTCATTTGTCAGTCGTACGTTAAATTTTCTTCTTTTCTTCTGTTTTTTTTTCTCTTCCAGACGTCAGCAAGTCTGGCAGTGATTTTTTATTTGCACCAACTTGTTTCACTCGCGGCTTTTTTATTCGAGCATGCTAATAAAAACATCAGCGCGCAATTATTTTGATTACTTGCGTTCAAGTTTCACCATGAACCACATATGCTACACTTTATGTTCCAAGAATTTTATAGTGCACAATTATGCAATCACACAAAAGTTTTACGCCACAAATATTAACTAGAAATAATGTTTAAGTCAGTTGGGAAATTCATTTGAAAAGCATATTTTCTGAAATGCGCTTTATATTTAGTTTCAAGATTATGATTATCATCATTATTGTACTCATTATTATTTCTTGTGCACTATTCAGCGTTCTGGTGCTCATTAATTCACTTGAGTTGTAATTTTTGTAATTTTCTTTCAGCAAGTTTTGCCCGCTATCTATTATGCTGACGTCGTGAAGCTTTCCGACTAACACTTTTCCTTCATTCAATATCTCGTACTGCAACTAGTTTTCCTATTTTCCAGCGAGTTGGCAACTTTTCTTCCGAACTGTACTCATTAGCAGCTGTTGTCTTCAGTTTTGCTGTTTGCACTCTATTTTCGCAAGCCAAGATTCTATTTACTTTAAGATAGTTAATTATATTTGAAGTTAGTTTCAGTTTAGCTCACTGCTGTTCCCGGGTACATAATACATACATTGTTATTGTTGTTTTTGTTGTTATCCTATTAGTGTATAATAGATTTCACTGTGCAAGCTACTAAAAAACTATTGTATTTAGTTAAAATCTTGAAACTATGTTGCAGCAATTTGTGTTATTGGGTGCACTGTATGGATAAATTTTTGATTTAAAATTATTTTATTTAGATTTTAAATGGTGTTAACGTTTAAATTTCGATTAACGTAAATAGATTGGTAGATATCTTTTAGTGCTAGGAACTTTTTCTTTTGTGTAATTTTATTTCGTTTATTGTAGTTTACATTAGTGATTGCCATTCACTTAGAAATGGCAAACGGCACAAGCAGCAAAAAAAAAAAGAAAAAATAAAGCAGCAAGTAAGGCATGAGCTCAAAAAGGTTGAGCTGTTATGTGGTAAAAATGAAGCTCGAAAATTCTATAACGGGGTCAAGCGTCTGATCGAATTTTTTATGTCCGCAATTTCTTACTGCAAAAAAGTCTTTATTAATTAATTTAAACGTTAAGCATAGGTCCCTACAAACCTTCATCATGCTATTTAAGTTAATATTAGCTGTATAGAACAAAAACCCCCAATAAAATGAGCTTTGGCTTAGTCTAGGTTGCGATAGTATGGTGCTAACCCCACAAGAAGGTTTGGCATTAACCAATGTCATCCCCATAGAGTCATCATGACGAGTTTTTGGTAAGATAGGATGAAAACTAAGCGACTAGTTTCCGTATTTGCAACCTCATGGATAGGCAGAGAGACGGATATATTTAGAACGTCTTGCCCCGATGAGCTGTTCAAGAATATAGATACTTCAAACTATGTCTGATGGGTATAAAAAACTGCTCTGGTTTTACTCGGGTTTTTAATAAACCACGAACCGACCCATAAACCAAAAAACGACACTCCTAATTCTGATATAAGAGAGTTACCAAAAGGCGCTAATCACGATCCTTGGGGTCACTCAGCATTTATACTGAATTGAGTTGAATTTTCAAGGTCTAAATGAACAGGATAGTTCAGGTTACGATAAGATAAGAGTTGCTCCAGAATTAGGCCAGAGTTTTGCCCCACTAGAATACCATTCCATCTTTACCCTTGCACTGGGTCTTCCCTTGTACGAATCAGTTCGTCTCTACCAGAACTTTGTTACGGGTTTAACCTTCATCGTATAGGTATAACGTCTGATTTAGACTGACCCGGACTGGTGGATTTAAACCGAACCGGTAAACCGAATCGGTCATTTTTTCTTAAGTTGGCTGTCACTGTCATTAACATGCATGCCAAGTTTGAGCGGGATGCGATAATTAGTCTATGTTATTAGTCTACGATAAAATCTATGTTATTATATTATTATTGTTATAGGACACCTAGACGACCTAGAGAGATCTATTGTTTTTTCCTTTTTACTTAGATGTCCTGCTCTAGTCCAACTACTTGAATAAACCTTAGTAATGTCCTACCATCTAACTTCTTCAGTTGTTCTTCAGCGACAAGGTAACTGCCCAATATTCGAAGTCTACTTCTGACCATTGCTTCACATTCTGCAACTATATGGAGAGGATCCACTTCTTTATGATCAACAAATCTGCATTAACCATCACAGAGAGATGTTTCCTCAGCCGATAGTATCCTGTTAGTATTCCTGTCAATGTTCTCAGCTGGTTTTTACTGGTTTTGCATTCGAAACCCTCTAGAAATATTTTAGCTTGCCTTAGTCCTTGACTCATGGCCCACTGCTGCTTTTTTGCTCTATTTATTTCATTGCGGAGAAGTTCCAGAGTAGTATGTCGTCCAGTGCCACAAAAAGGCTCTAGTCCTTCCGTTAGCGTCGCCGCTCCTTTCTTGGCAAGTCTATCGGCTAGCTCATTTCCTATTATATTATTGTATCCTGGCACCCACAGTAAGTAAACTTTGTTGTGTTCGCCGAGTGTTCCCAATAATATAAGTGCTTCCTGCACTAGTTTGAACTTGACGGTGTTTGAGCTTAACGCTTTTATTACCGCCTGACTGTCTGATAGAATAGCAATCTCACAATTGCTATAGCCTCTATCCAAATTATACTGTGCACATCTAATTATAGCGCACAGTTCAGCTTGAAATATACTGGTATATTTTCCCAAGGACTCCCAGTGATATAATCTGGGGCCTACGACTCCTAGTCCAGTTACTTCTGTCGTCAAAGATCCATCCGTATAGCACTTTATCGTATGTGGTCTTAACGCATATGACTTTTCCGACGTCCAAGTCTTCTTATCGGACCATTTGATGGTGAATTTCCGATTTAAGACATTCCTCCTTGTTATCCCGTGTCTTGGCATGGACACTAGTGTTACTCCTTGTGTCCATGTAGAGAGACGTTTCTGCCAGTAAATTGAGGTACCTTTGTTTCCTTCAACTAACAGTCTCAGGAGTGTTTCCTTACTTTTATACTCAATTTCTAGATGATTACGACTCGATCACGTAAGTTGAGAGACTTCACATGTATATATGTTAGTTCTTAAAGTGTCCTTCATTAAAAAAAATGTCGGCAGTGGAGTTCTCTCTGGTCAGCTTATCGGTTTCAAAGTTCATCTCAATGTCCTTGTAAATTGGCAAATTTTTAGATATTAGTTGGATGCTTTAATGAAGACTCCATAAGATTATGCTACAAAATGTACACAATAAAAATAAAATCGTAGTGTATCTTTAGGCTGTTGCCAAATCGAGTTTTTTGTTTCCTTTCAATTGTGAAATATTCTAGTATTCATTTGGAACAAAATTAACCTTAATAATTTCCTCTCAATCTGCCTCCATCAGTATACTTCTCACCCACAGTATACGTCGGACCACTATTTTGTATTATATAACTATATGTAAACGTCTGCTATAGACTAATGCTACCGCAAAATCCAAACGCATATCAAAAATGTCAACCAACATTCATAATATGACCAAAGTAAACACTTCAACTAAAGTATAGAAAAGTGAGTACTGCTAGATTCAAAGAAGGTCCTTAACCCGGAGCCGAAGGCAAAGGAAAATTCAACAAGAACAACAGCAACAAATATACCACAATACGTATATTATGAGTGCTGTAATAGACTTAACCTAACCGACTAAATTGTACGCTGCATGACGTACGACGGCGAATTAGAAGAATGGCGCAAAACCAGCCAGTTGGAGCAACTTGTGTGTGGGGTCTCGCATTGTCATAATGTAATACTACGCCTTTGCGATTAATGAGTTCTGGTTGCTTTTCTGCTAGAGATGTATTTAAATCATGCAGTTGTCGATAGTACACATCAGAATCGAACATCTGGCTCCGCGGTAAGAGCTCAAAAAACACCACACTCTTTCAGTCCCACCATATTTGGTTAATATCGGCTTTGAATGTCGTTTGGGAGCGTTCATTTCCATTGCGCCGCGATAATTTAAGTTGAATGTTGTTATAAACAATCTATTTTTCATCGCCCACCACGATGCTCTTTTGTAATTTTGTTGCTATTCAAATGTGTAGATGTCGTGGAGGGTTGGGTGATAGAGGATCAGTGTCTCCGCGATGTGACGAGTAGTCGAATGTGGATTTGCTTCAACCAATGTCTTTATTTGATTGTCGTCAGCTTCAATGGGAATTCCTGTGCGAGCAGTATTGTTGACGTCACAATCCCATCACATCATTTGAACCATCTGTCACTGAGGCTTTTGTATGGAATTGTCCCCGTAAACTTATTATACGTAAAATTTTCACAGGTCGGCCTGGCTTTCTTCCATATTTACAAATAAAAACGCTGTTTGGCCTTCCATATTCGTCTTAATACAAAAATCTAACTAACTAATTTCCTTTTCTTGTATGAAGTTTGAACTGTCATCTCTCAAAAAGTTTAATACTTAGATGGATTGTCGGATGGAAATAGTTGATCATCTACTTTATAAGAATATCCAATGACTTGTTTCTTAAAATACTATAAAGCATCATATATACCCTCGTAAATATCTATGCTTAAAGGGTATAAAAACACAAAAATGAATAAACGAAAGCAAGTAAGCATGAAAAAAAATGCAAACAAACAAAAAGTCATAACACTTTCCATACTTTCTCATAGAGTCAACATGCAATATATATCCTTGTCACACCGCTCCTTGGTACACACAGTCAACTAGTAAATGAAGTGAGTGTCAAAACAAATGCACACAAGAGAAGTTTCAGTCGTCGACGTTGTTACTGCAGCTGAGTAGCATGAATAGGGTGCCTGAATATAGGCAGCAGTAAGCGCAAATCAAAAGAAAATGAACATGTGCACATGATGGTGAATGATGATGTGTGTGTAGGGGTGTTATGTATGTTTGTCAGTTTGTATGTAGTGTATATATTTATATGTATATACTTATATGTACAGCCGCCTTTGCCAATTGTCGCAGTCATTGTAAAAATGAGGTCACCGCTCGAAGCGATGCACTCAAGTGCAATTTTTTGTTCTTTCGCTAGTTTCCTTTGCAACAACTCACAGGAATCCTGCTTATTGAAGTTAATTTTTGTTTTTCTCTCTCATTGTCATGACTCATGGCAAATGACTTCTCACATTTCTTATTAGGGACTAATTTTTCAAATGCCAATCGAATGTGAATGAAGTTCATTCGACAAATAGTTTCTCAAATGTGAAATTGTTAGCTTTGAAGTTAATCAAATGTGAAGCAAATTTGTAATTATTTAGAATAATGTTAACAATATTTCGGTAACTTTGAAATACATAATGAGATTTTTATGTTGTTAATGTACATCATTTTTTATTTGTAAGCATTGATTATTGGGTTTGCTGAAACATCAAAATGTTCGTACGCTAACATAGGAAGCATCCCATACCTATGATTATGATGTATATACTCGTAATCAACTCGTAATCAGCTCATCTAGAGAACCAATACCAAAATTGCGGTTTAGTCTCTCTACGTTAAAATAATATTTGTACTGAAGTTGAACGACGTACAAAAGGTAAAAGGTGAATGCAACAAAGTTTGAATTTATGTGTCATTAATAATAGCTGATATTGTACAGATTTTAGATTTAAGCTTAATACTGAGATCGATAAAAATTTCAAAAATTTTCCTCGTTCTCAGTATCGAGCTTTATATCAGAAAAGATTTTAGGTCTCGAGAGTTCAACTGACGTGGATTTAATCACCGCTCGATCGAAAATTTCTTTAATTTTCAATTTATTTATGCACACCCCCTCTATGTCCATTTCACTTCTTTCAAAAATAAGATGGCATACGTTGAGGGGGGCGAGATCAGGGTATAGAAAACTAAATATGTATATACCGCTGGGTGGAGTTCTCTTCCCTCTCCTGTTCAAACTGTATTTGACAAAGATGCTTCTACCTCCTTCCTGTATAAAACTGTATGTTGAATGAATCTTAGTACTTTTCTAGGATCCAAACTTTTCAGTTGCTCCTTTCTAATAAAGTGATTACCTGCAAACTGTTTCTATCTATAGCTTCACATTCAGCAATAATGTGTAGAGGGATCTCTTCTTCGTAGTCACAGAATCTGCCTTCGGGTGAGTTTTGTATCCCCAAAACATACAAGTGGCCTGTTAGCAGTCCTGTTAGTATTCTGAGTTGGTTCCTAACTAGTTGGAGCATGGTTTTTGATCTGCTCGGGTTGTAAACACCTAGAAGTAACTTTGCTTGTCTTAGGCCTTGGCTGAATGTACTCTTTAGAATGGCACACTTTCTGGAGAATATTTCTGTTGTATTTATCAATTTCCGAATTTATCAATTTATCAATTTCCCGAATTTATCAATTTCACAACGTTCTCAGCAAATGAGTCGGGCCATTATGATCACTCAGTAACGTGCAATTGAAAATTTTAACTTGAACGATACGTGGTCAAAAGGATTTCAATAATTTGGCGGCACATACCGCAGAACCTAACAAGCACACCTTGCTATAACTAGAGTTGAAGAAATTTTGCAGCACAATTCTGTCTAGAAAAATTGCTCAATTCATATATCATGCTCTTCAGACAGCTCTTCAATATTTCATCAATATTTTAGATTTGCTAAAGTGTTTGTAACTCGCAATGTCATTTTGCTAAATGTATACCTCTAGAAAGATTTCGTTGCATAGTTTAATGGCCACATTTTTGGCCATTTGTTTGTTATGACCACCATTCACACATAGTGCGAAATGGTATCATCAGTTTGTCTGAAATTTTATAACACATTAAACGAGGCATCATAGACCCCATGAAGTACATATGTACTTGATCAGCTTGACGAGGTGAGTCGAACTAGGCATGACCGTCTATCTATCTCCTGTCTGTGTGAAATAAAACTAGCTCTTCAGTTTTTCATATATCGATCTTAAATCGGGTATGGAGACATCGTATGTTCCTAGACTGCACATTTGTCACAAAGTTCATTCCGCCGCCCAGTATTAGGATAGGTCTCCATAGAAACCCACCGCCCACTTTTTTTTTACAATAAATATATTTTTTTTTCAATTTAGATATGGTATATTCTGTAAACGAGCGTTTCGCTCACAATTTTTGGGATAGCCGCTCTCCAAACTCAGTGGACAGTTTTCATATTTTCCATGCAAATCTTTTTCATTACACTCAATAACAACTTGAAACTCGATATGGTGACTTCTAATGGACGGAAGCTATATATAGTTATTAATGGGCGTGTACGTAGAGATACTTATTTGTTTTTATTTTTTTTTTTTGCTGGGCTATACGAACCATAATCTTTCTTTTTTAAATACTATTTTGTGTCAACAGTGCCACCATTTTTGTATTTTTGTATTTTTGTTTAGATGCAATATAATTATAGTACTCTAAAAATAAAGTCGACATTCCAAATGAGTACCTACAGACCGATTTGATTCAATGGTTTTAACAAAGTTCGTTAAAAATTCAGTTCATTTCGACACAATAAATTTTTCAACAACATTTTTTTTTATAGCAAAATGTCAACCAAAAAATCTCCAGAAAACTATTTAAGTCAAGTAAAATTTATTTCTACGCTTATAACCTTTGCAGCTAGGCTTACTTATTCCGACTTAATACAGTTTGTTATATACCTGTGTGTATGTCTGTTCATTCGAATTAATGGCTTAAGTGCTTCGAAACCAATTAAAAGTGTACAGGACAGCATGAAATGTTGCTCTACTGCTGTAACAAAAAAAAAAAAAAAAAAAAAAACACTGAATTGAGCGCTTAAGATTCGGACTTAAATTAATTTTTAAAGGATTATAGCCGCAACAAAAATATATACACATGTATAAATAACTTAAATAGATTTTCTTGTCTGATTCTGAATCCTTTTGCTAAACCGAGCAAGAAATACAAATGAATAGTAAAAAATTTGTCATCTGCAAGAAATTTTTCGAAGTGAAATCATTTGGAAAATTTGCTTTTACGTACATATTTGGACTTAAATAATTTTAAATGTAAACGACAGTTGAATGTTTTATGATATTAAATAACTTTCAGCCTTTTTGCTCTAAAAACCAGTCAAGTCCCCAAAGTATTCAAGAAAATAAAGTTCAAAGATTTTGTTCTTCGATGCGGTCTGTCATATGAAAAATTTTCATTTCCGCATTTTACAATTACATAATATCAACAAAAGACCAGAATAGGAAAAAGCCAATTTGTGAAGCAAAAAAAAAAAAAACATGAAAAAAAAACGTGAATTTCCGTAGAACCGATACTTTAATACTCTTCACGCTGGCCCCTTTTTTGCTCGGAAACGCTGGTGAAATTATTAGAATGAATTAAATTTAAACTTAAAGTAATTTTGAATACAGTAGGGGTTGAACAAAGGTCGTTTGGAATGTTAAGCAGCACGCTAGACAATTGAGCTATCGAGTCCTCAAATACAAATGTAAAACTTATACAATATCTGCGGTTATTAATTTGATTCACCTTTTGTACGTATTGTAATTCAAACATGTTCAATACAACAAAGTAAATACAAACTGTTTTTGAATGAGAGATATACATTATATATTTATTAAATCGCTGTCGTTTGGGAACTTGTATAGCTCCTGGCATCCATACCAACATTCAAAACAATATTTCAAAGCATGAGGAAATAGAAAGACAGAAACGCAGAGGTATACTGATGGAGGGACAGACAGATAAATCGACTTGTCTTGTCATACTGTTCACAAATATATATATACTCTCTGCTCTCTCCCCGGCTTCCTTGAAGGCGTTGCAGACATTGCGACTAAAATAAAATATTTAAATATTGTATGATATAAAGAAAAGTATTTATTTTTTTCAGGAAATTTTAATAAATAATAACCTAATTTGATCACATTTATTTAGAAGTTTAAATAAGACCACAATTGAGTATCACAAAGAAGAAAAACGTAAACTTCGGTATAGACACAGCTACATTATCCATCTCTCATTCGAAATTTATAATTCGTATGTCAGTTATACTACAATCTTAAAACTATTTAAGTCCCAAATTCCTAACTCTGAATGCCGTACAGCTCTTAACAAGGTGGCTAAGGCTGTAGAATCTATCTCACATTGGTACCCGACCAGAAAGATATCGCATTCAAGGAAAAATGAGATGAACTTGTTAGTGTAGGAATAACTATACAGACTCTTTAGAGAAAGGGCTTGTTTGGGATGCCACTAGCCATTTGTAAGCTACTTATAAACATTCATATCAAGGCTATAGCACAAATTCCATTAAACTAGTTGTATATGTCCGCTATATCTTAATTTATATGGTCTATTTAAAACCTTAAGCCCACGTAGCTTCTTATCAATGTAGATATAAGAGCGATTTAGACCCTGATCAGAATCGCAAATGACTAGTGTCCGATAGGCAGGCGTCCTGCCAGTCTCAACGTCAGCTCGAACAACACTTATAGGAGCTTTCGTCATGTAAAGGACGTACCATCTTGCCCGGCGTTTTGTAGCAGATGACTTACCTGTTTGGAAACCAAGTATATACATCGAACTGAGATTTATTCTGTAGTTTGCCCAATCATAGAAATGGTTCACTCCACGAGATGGGAAGAAGATTCTGGACCAAGTAAACATAGGAGAAGTTGCCAGTTACTTGCTATTGGACATAATGTAACCTTACATAAGCTATTCCAAATCTGAAAAAAGACAAGAAGAAAAGTTAACTTCGGTAGAACCGAAACATTAATACCATTCACGTGAAATTTCAAGCTGTGAACTTAGCAGCTATAAAAAAAAAGAAAAAATTCGTCGAATCTAAAAATCTAAAGGTGGGTGGTAAGTTTGTTGAGCCTTCCCCTTATCCTTCTTCAGCCCTTAAGGGCCATTCGAGTATTAAGTCACGCAAAAAGGGTTCTCGATTTGTTACAAAGTGTTGTAATTCGGGAGGAGGATGTGAATCAGTTTGTTATGTAACATTTCTTAAGTTATTTTTAACAGGATTTGCAAAACTTGTGGCCTTTATCGGGTATCATGCAAATGAATGCTGCAACATGTTCGTGAACTGCATAAAAGTTACAGATGAAAAAATATTGACGTAAGAAAAAATACGCCCACGCAGTGTTGCTGCTTAACCTGCTGGTGGAATTAGTAAAGTAAAAAATTGATGACGAATCCTACATGTCAGACCACACGAATATGGAGAGACAGGTTACTACAGTCCATATTCTTCGTCTTAAGAAGAGTAACATGTGTAAACTCCTTTTATGAGCGTTCTGCTCGTATAAACACTAGTTGATTTAGTATCCCAAATATTTCTTATCTGGCCTATATGACAAGATAAGAGAGCTATGAGTTATAAATATGTTGGCAAGCATCAGTTTTTGTTTGTAAATTTTAGAAGAAAAGAGATATTTAAGAGAATAAAGCGAAAGAGTGGATATTGAAAAGCAAGCAAAATTCTTTTATAACTGAAATAATTATATGGAAAAATGGCAAATCATTTATGCACAACCAAAGTTTGCACAAAATCTAAATGCCAAATGATTTGCTGTACATCTGACCGCCAAACTGGGGTTTAATTTAACCAAACGCTTGATACTTAAATTTTGTTCAGATGATTAGCACGGCTTACTTTATCTCTACCATATTTATTGTGAAAAACCTTACCATTATATGCGATAAGTGGACATCAAATAAAGCTATAATGAGTCTATAATTAAACTGGTTCTCAGATTTCGTTTTACTATCACCAACATTATTATAAGAGAACTCCATATCCAATTGTTAACCGCAGACACAGGGAAATTCAATAAAACTCCAACTCAACACAATAGTTGAACGATGCCGGCTGTCATAAATTGTACTAAGCAAAATCGCGTTCGTTTTAAGGATGAAATGCATTTTCGGAGGAAACAGGATCGGAAACGTTGTCGCTGCTGGCTTAACTCTGCGGTCTTCATTGACAAGCCATAAGCTCAGAATGGACTTCCGGCAACACGTGAAAAACTTTGTAAAAAGTATTGTGTATGTAGGCAAGTTGAACAAGAAATGCCAAAAACAGCAAAATCCAAAAAAAAGAGAGACTGTCGCGTTCTAAAAAAAAAGAGAGAAAAAAGACGGACGACGGACGACGGACGGAAGCCTGGCAAAAATATGACAGCAAAAGAAGTTTACTTAGCATGTCATTGTTGGCTTACCTTTCGTCAGACAGACGGACAGACAGTGAACGAATGAACGATAGACAGCTGCCGGGATTAGTTAAAAGTTGCCACCACTCCTTTTTCGATTTGTAACCGCATGACTGACTGAAGGAGCAGAAAAATAAGGATACTCTACTACACTGCGTTAGAAAAATATGAAAATATAGTTATTGTTGTGGGTGAGGTAACATTGTCATATTCATCCTTTTCATCCTGACTCCACTATAGTTGACATGCAGATAATAGCATTTTGCGGTTTTTATGCAATTTCGTTGACAAAGCGCAATATTCAGAGAATTTTTTGTTGATGTTTATGACATTTAAAGCTTTTTTGCAGAAGGTTGGCTAATATTTAAGTAAGATTCTCATACATATACATGTTGTTAAAGAGTTGTTGGCTTAAAGTCAATTTGCTTGTGCGTAAAATGCTGCTCACTAAAAAATATTATAAATTTCATGCAGCAAACAATAAATTTTATCTCTGCAGAATATTTCGAAGTATGGTTTCTTCGAATCGAGCCTTTTGATGATTGAACTTCTATTTCGTTTTATTTCATCGTTTTTTATCGCTCGACTGTTTGCAGTTAAAAAGAAAAAAATTAAATAAAATAGAATAGAATAGAATAGAATAGAATAGAATAGAATAGAATAGAATAGAATAGAATAGAAACAGGAAAAAGTTCTGTATTCGAGTGTGCTCGACTTTGATATAGTCTGCACCTTTTATACCTTTTCTGTGATATTTATTTGAACATACATTTGTATGGAGGCAACTTTCTACGAGTATAGTGGTTCGATTTCACGTAAGATTAACAATTTTTTTCATAATTAACATGAAAACAAAAATAGATGAATTTGGAGAGTTAAAGTATCTAATCTAGAAGTTTCTATCATTTAGTCTCAAAGATCTCTATATATTGATTGGTCCAAAATCCAAAAATATAAAGTGGTGGACAACTTACGAAAAAGTCCTAAAATAACTTCGTTATTTAGACGTTTTTGGGTTCACTGATTATGATAATGAGTTTCGATTTTCAAAATTCTAAATGGCGCATCCAGTTTGGTTGGTAAATGATGGGAAAAGCAATTTCGATACTCAAAATGGTTATTCATGCTGAAAATTATTTACTCAGATATATTTTTTGCAGAGAACGAAATAAAATCTAGAATCTTTATATCTGAATTCAGTATCGTAATCAGTGACCTCAAATTCTTGACATCAGATTCCTAATCAGCAAACTAACCAGCCTCTTAATACTAAATTTTGTTTCGATTCAATAGTTTTGACATCAGTGTTAGTAGCACATTTTCACTCGAGCGTTTTTATATTCTTCACACGTAAAATGAATAGTATTATAATTTTGTCACGGAGTTTGTTGTGTATTAAGGGAGGCATCGTAGACACCATGAAGTATATATTCTTCATCAGCTCGACAAGTCGAATCGAATTAGCCATGTCCGTCCGCCGGTTTGTCTGTCAATCTGTTCCCTGTCTGTGTGAATGAAAATGATTCACTAAGTTTTTAATATATCGATTTGAAATCAGGTATGATGACTTCTTATGTTCCTAAGCTGTAAATAAGTCACAATGAGCCTGCCACGCCCACGTTTATGGGTAGCCCCCATACAAACCCACCGCCTACTTTTTTTTTTTTGTATGTAAAACATTTTGATTACTGTCAATATAAACTAAAATTTGATAGGGTGGCTTCTTTCAGAAAGATAGCCTTAAACTATTTTTAAATAAATGGGCATGTCCACTTTTAGAGATTGTCGCCTAAAACGCCAACCATTCGCTTTGTGATTTTTGTTGGCAAAAATTTGATTTTTTCCAACTAAACGCCATAAAAATGGAATGAATTCAGCTAATTGTCACAATAGCATAAAAAGAGAGTATTTTGTCGGATGCTTGTGAAGAGTGCTAAACCTTCGGCTCTAGCGAAGTTAATGTTCTCTTTTGCTTTACGATAATTAAAATGTTAAATTAGATATAGAAGTAGGCGTACTTTGCATTGAGTTTCTCGGGCTGTACAGAGTTGCACAAAAAACTTTGGGCACGGAATATTAATTGCAGAAAATTTTTTTAAAGAATTTTATTTAAAAAAAAAAAACATTATTAAACATCTATTTTTATTTAATTTTGGTCAGCTTCATTGTATTAGGGACTACTGGAAAAACAGGAGAATATGGCTATATCGACTAAGCTTTCGATGTAGATCAAGAATATATATACTTTATGTGGTCTTCCATGCCTCTCACTGCCTATTTCATACATTTGCACAAACTTTGTATACCCTCCTTCGGGGCAGTGTATAATAAACAAATTAGTCCCAAGAAATTACGCTATTCTATTTCAGCTTGAGAATAAGCTTTATATAGCAGATCATTTGCAACAACTCGATTATAAACAGCAAAGGTTATGTAGGTATAGTGCCAACATTTTATCTTTGGTGGTTAAAAGCGAACAATGCAATCAGTAGAAGTTAGTTAAAATTGAAACAACACATTCAAATATACCAAACACATTAATAGACTAACAGACTTAAGGCCAGTTTGTCAATGTTAGAATAGGTTAAAATTTAAAGGTCCATTATTATACCGGTCTATGCAACATACACAATGGAATTAAGTTCAACTGCAAAATAAAGGACATTTGAACATACATTGTGTTGGGACCTTTCCACCGGCCTGCATTCTTCACAGTCGCAAGTTTCTCGATGAATGTTGCAATTCCCCATTAATTAACGTTTTTTTTTTCTATAAAATTACAAATTTAGTATCAATATCATCTAGAAATAAAGCTAACGCCACACGTTATCGTCAACGAACATTTGTCTGGGAAAATGGGAAATAATGAGAATAATTCAACTTGCACACATGCACTTATTTATTCATAGATATCTACATATACTAGTATACAGACAGGTAAACTCTCTTGTATTTGTATATCTACTTATATGAATGTATTTTATTTATGCCTATAAAGTCGTATTTCCTGCATTTTCATAAATATTCAATTAATTTGACCGTCGTCTGTGATGCTGTTTTCATTGCTGCTGTTTCTGCATTCGTGCATTAAATTAAAATTTAATCACATCGCGGTGAATGGAAATGAGGATGACTATGAATTTCCAAGAAATTGCTGTGCAGTTTGTTTACTTAACACGCTCATTCCGAATAATACCGCATGCATGCTATCTCTATCACATTTATATCTATATTTCATATCTTTCATTCGTGCCATTTCGCTATGTCACACTTCGACCAACGAAATGCAGAAAAATATATAATTAAATTCTTCTTACAGCGCTTACGTTATCATTTCATTTTGCAGCAATACTAACAGATGCATATGTAAGTATATCGCACACCAGGGACTTAGAGCGGAGCATGGAACACGGAGCAGTACAGCAAGTATATATAGAAAATGTTAACCTTGGTAGAATCAAAGCTATCATACCCTAGATATTTTATTCCATGATTTAATTGGTCGATTCCTTTGGATGCTACCCTTCTGACCGTCCATTAAAAGTTAACAGATTAGTTCGCGTCCATACTGCATTGCAAGTTAATATTGACAGTAATAAGATAGCTTTAAGTACATATGGCTACCCATTAAAGTGGGCACACAAAAGCATATCATACTGGATGCAGCGAGACTTCATACCTGGTTTTAGACAGATCCGAAGAAGTTTCCGTATTCAAATACAGATAGATATGAACACAGACGGATAGGCAGACGGACATGGTTAAATTGACTCGTCTTCTCGATCTGATCAAGACTCTCTATCCGAACTATATATATATATTAATTAATTAAAAATTTCATACAAAACTTATAAATTCGGGGTTGACTTTTATGGGTCTATAGGCAAATTTATTTAATCTGAAGAGGGAGAGAAAAGCAGAATCTTAATATTCAAACTATAGTTCTTTATCCCATCTTGTTGATGCAACATCGGACTTGTCTACATCGTCGCATCTTCCGATGGTTCTCAAGAATATTATGGGACCTGTCACGCCTTATTCTGTTACATACATTTGCAGAAACTAAATATACCATTTTACTTTACGGATACGGGGTATAAAAACACACGTACATGCTCATGTACAAGTATTCACTTACACTCTTGCACTCTTTTTTATTTTTGCTATGCCCGCACACAGCTGGAATGGTGCCAATATTGAAGTAAAAGTACACGAGACGATAAAGAAGAGAAAAACAAAACAACAACCAAAAAGGAAACAAACGACGCACTCTAATCAAAATATAACTGCAACAAAACATTAGTTTTTTCAGTTATGCTTTTGCTTTGTATTTTTTGTCCATCAATTCTTTTCCTTGGCCGATCACCTTCTACAATATTTGACTTGCAGAAGTATCTTTAAGTAGTGTAAATGTGTAGTACGTAACAGTCAAAAGAAACCATAGCAGATCTCGAAAGTTAGAGTCATCAAAATTAGATATTTAGATGCTCCTTATCTATAAGTAGCTGAAGTATATAAATTATATCATATTCGCCAACTGTACTACTATACAATATAGTCTCCATGAAAATCAATACTTCAAACAGTAGAGAACGATAACTCCGCTTTAACAGAAGCTTTAATGCTCTTCACATTTGGCCTCTTCTCATTATTCATTTATTAATTACAGAGCACAACAAAATCAATTTTTTTCTGTTGCATGACATATTTTAACGGATGTTTACAAATTCGAGATCGCTGATTTTGAATCTACAATCCGTTATTTTTTCGAACAGCTCCAGTTTGTGAGATACAGCTACTATGTGCACATTGCCGCACTCGAGAACAAGGTTTTTTTCGCATAAAAGGTTGATTTTGTGTTGTGCACATATATTTCATGATGATATGATATGATATGATTATCGACTTGTTAAAACGCAGTTTGATGTGTGTACTATTTCATAGTGGAAAAAAAAACTATGCGCCTTATCGATCGCGCATTCAACCATAGTTAAGGAAGAATACCCTACAATAGCATTGGTCATGAACAAGATAAAGTATGACGAACATAAATGAGTAATTAGTGTTGATCTTAAGACGATTAATTTTTAGGACAACAAGGCGCCTATACCAAATATTCTTATTTGATATATTCATGGAATCGCAGAGTTAAATTAGAACATTGGACAAGAAAAAAATGGCCTTCTAGGGAAACACTAGTTCCCGGTAGCTTCAATGTTATAAATGTATTTCAAGTTACCAAATCTGAGTTCAGAAAAGCTCAAAGCAGACCTATTTGACAGCCTACAAATTCGCAAATTGGTGAACCATCCTGATTTTAGCAGTTCAATGTCAGAAATTGAGAAGAATGCATGAGATTCGTTTGTTTGGGTTGATAAAAATTTTTTATTCAATAAAAATTTTGATGATTACGTTGAGCACGTTGAAGAGAGGTTCTCTCATTTCTTGCGACTTGAATGCGCCATGAGCATCAAAATACACTTGCCATATAGATCGTTTTACTAAAAATCTAAGTGACTTGAGTGAAGAACAGGGCAAACCATTCCACTAAGATATTCTCAAACTAAGGAAGAATGATTCCAGGATCATTGGAATGCACATATGATGGCCGATTTTTGTTGAAGTATTCAGAGCAGAGATTCAACAACATTAGAAAATTCAGTCTACTAGAGCTGATACACAAAAACTGATAACCTATTTAAAATCAGCTTCAAAAACAAACTGAGAACATGTAAAATGTTCCATGCACAGACATGCTGCTGGGCTATGTTATATAACCATATCCCATCCAACAAGTAATTTAATTTCTTCCCTGATCTTATCTGAAATATACACGAAGTTGAAAAAATAAATGCATGAACTGAAATCGGAGCGGAACAATCGAAAAATTCGGACAGCTTGAAGTCCCTGGTACACATGTGCAAACAAATGCAATAGTGAACGCAATCTTTGAAGCACATAGATACACATGCAGACACACAGATACTTTGATGCATACATTCATACATACATACTCGGTCATAGCTACAAAGACTAATGGCGCTGTGAGAACAGCTACTCACGCGCATCGTGCCACTGTCTCATCTGTCGGACTCGTTTTCTGCTATATAGTACATTGATGTTAAAAGGACGATGATGAGGACGACATGAATTGCTACAGCATTTCCACTGTTCTTTCCCGATGCTACTGGCTGCTGTTGATGATGACCTCTTCGTATTTTTCATTATTTTTAAAATGCAGACCACAAGTGTTGGATATATATTTGTTTATCGCTCATACGCGCTGTTGTACCCACAAATATACACACATGCAAACTCACTTTCTACTTACTCCACTTGAGCTCGTATCTCATTTGTTCGTCCCGTCCGTAAGTCTTCACTCACTCGATTTTTTCACGTTGATAAAACGATTTTCTGCGGATGTTACCAGCTGCCCGGACAACAAGAACCACAGCGAGCGAGCGAGCAAGCAAGCGAGTGAGTTGAGTCCAAGGAACGGAAGTGCGCAGGATAGTAGTTTAATTCTGGCAGCTGAGCGTGATGAGCATGAGCAGATAGCTCTATCCGAGTATGCATCCGGTATACCACTGCATTTATTTAAATGTATTTAAACGACCGACAATTTGAAGCCATCAGTCTCATGCTTATTCGTTTCAACTCGCTAGGATGCCTGCTTTCCTGCCGTTCCGCCTGCCATCCTGGCTGGCTTTGACTGCTTGCATTGAGATAAAAGTAAATATGCGGCATTGGTTTCACTTCGGTTTTTGAGCTGGCTGCTGGCCTTGCTGCCGCTTTTATATTTGCCGCTGGTGCTGGTGCTACATGTGAGATGCATTCTTGCATAATATTAATTTATTTTATTAAATTTACATTGCACATGTTCAACGATGCTGCGAGATGTGAGTTGTGAGCTGCTGTCTTTCCTTTCGATTCGGTTGCTTTTGTGCAACGCATAAATTTTCGCATGCCACGTAGCATTGCTCCAATCCATTTTCATCGTTTTGTGTTCATTAATCAGTTTGAGGGAAATGAGGATGTGCATCATGTGGCCAATCGTCGGAAGGTGTCATGCATCAGTGGATATGAGTTGCGTATAATGTAGTTAAGCGTTGACAGCATAAGTGGTCAATGAAATTCATATAAAATGGCTGCTACTCAATATAACAATACAAAATAATATTTCAGTAATGTTTTTAATGATCGATTTACGCATATTACATCATTGTGTCGATTTTTTAAATTAATAACCACTTTCCAAATAGTTTAAATGTACCATTAAGAGTACATAATACCTCCATACTGTATTTGAGGTTTATAACTCAAGTAAGAAACTATTGAAAACTTTAACATCAGCTGTTTTAGGCAACACTTTTTTTTTGGATGCACTCTAACATACACAAAAAAATGATTCGGAAATTTTTACATATAATCTTGTATGGTTTACAGAATGTCTGACTCTGTTTCGGAACTCCAAAAAACTTAGTTGAAAAAGTAGACTGCTTTTGACTCAATATGCACAAATACGGTGCAAACTAATTTGCTATACTCTGTACCGAAAGGAATAAGCTAACAAAAAGAATGTGGCATGGAAACATAAACTGTTCATAATTTTATTCATTTGTCTGTCTGTCTGTCTGTCTGTCTGTCTGTCTGTCTGTCGGTCAGTCCAGTAGTTTTAAGGGGCTTCGAGAGTTAGGCACACCAAATTTGGTTAATAAACTCTCCTTACACACACATCAGCGTACGCGGCGTGCGTTGATCAGCTCGCTATTACAGCCTATTTTCCCAGTGAAACATATTTTATCTGGTGCCTGATGTACCAAATCTCATCGATCTAGCATTCTCGGCCTGCGCAGCTATGTGTGTATCGCCTAGTTTTCCAACTGATTTTATTTCTACGTACCACTTGTCCAGCGATTCTCATTTTTCCCGGTTTCTTTTGCATATGTACCAAATCTCATCCTCGTATTAACTCCCGTCATCATATAGATAAAGATATTCAGATCAAGTTTATGACATTTTTTTAATGATAAATCTACCGTACAGGTAATATTTTACAATCCCTCTAAAACTCTTTAAAAGTCGCAAAAGATGAGCAACAACGTATTTGCCTTCTAAGCATATTGAATTCATTATATGCATTTTTTATACCATTAACACACAGTGTGAAATGGTATTATCAGTTTGTCTGAAAGTTTGTAACGCATTAAAGGAGCCATCGTAAACCCCATAAAGTAAATATTTTTTTGATCAGCTCGACGAGACCAGTCGATCTAGCCATGTCCGTCTGTCTCTCTGTCCGTCTGTCTGTATATTGTTGCGCGTTTTTTGGGGAGCACTTTTATCCAGTTGAAATTTAGCACATATACTTCTTTTTAACACAGTTTAATAGGTAGCCCCCATACAAGCCCACCGCCCACTTTTGATTACTTGTATGAAAAACTTGTTTATTGTAGTCAATATCAACTAAATAATTCATACGGGAATTTTAAGTGTTCGGGTGCTTGACATATACATTAATGCCCACTTTTTGGGCTAGCTCCCATACAAACCTACTGCCAACTTTTTACTTTTTGTATAAAAACTTCTTTATTAAAATCAATACTAGGTTGAAATGCAATATGGTCCTTTTTATGGTCAGCCGCTTAACATAAATGGACTAACGGTTGTGGCCCGCCCATTTTTTGGGGTAGCCCTCATACAAATATACTGCCCACTTTTGTGTTTTTGTAAGAAAAACATCTTTATTTAAGTAAATTTTAGGTTGAAATGCAACATGATGCCGTTTTTATGGTCAGCCGCTTAACATACATAGACTAATGGGTGTGGCCCATCCACTTTTTGGGGTAGATCCCATACAAACCCACCGTGCAATTTTGTGTTTTTTATGAAAAAATTCTTCATTGAAATAAATATTAGCTTGAAATTTGATTTGGTGTATTTTAGTGGACACAGCTTCATCAGATCAACTAGTGGGCGTGTCACGCCAACTTTTTGAGGTAGTCCCATATAAACCCACAGCTCACTTTTATGCATTTGTATAGGAAACGTCAATGCCAACTTGAAATTCGATATTTTAGTATGCTACACATCAACTACATCGCTTCATACACATCTAATATCTGGGGTAGCCCCTATTCAACCCCTCCTCTTTTATGTTTTGCAATACTATTTAAAATTGCGTGTGAATGGTATTAGAGCTTCAACCGCAGATAAAGTTCTTTCTTGTTAGTATATATGTAGGTATAGATATTTTCACCATATACATAAATACACCATGGTGTGTTGAATTATACATGTAGCATTCTCGTGCTCACTTGTTTGCATTGCTTTTCCTAGTCTTTTCAAGCTACTCAAGAGTACAAATATGTTATGAAAACTCTGATACATCTTTTTGGGTGTTATATATAAACTTTGTAACAACATTGATGTACTACATTCAACCCTCCCAAGCATCCTCTAATGTAATGCTGAATTTACAAAACGCACTTTCAAACATCCAATTTTTATATAGGTGTAACCAATAAACAAAATACTAAACACCACTTTTAAAAGTAATTGAAACTCAAAATAGTAATAGTCGAAACGCAGAACAAAATCTGCTAAATTTAATTGATAGACTGTAAATTTAATTATTGCATTTCAGCATGTCTGCATTCGTTCTAATGAATTCCAATCAGAGCAAACTCAGACTACTAACTGACTATTTGAATAAGTGGCTGGTTGACTATCTGACAGAGTATCAAATTAAATGCAAAATAATTACACGCAAATCGATCCATGCGTAAATCGAAATCGAACCGTGCCGCTGCATGTATATTTCGCGCAAAATGGGAATTCATCGATTTCAGAAATGGTTGTCATCATCAAAATCAACAGCGTCAGCCAAGTGCAACTGAATTCATGGGCGGCAATATCTGACAACCTAATCAGTAAACGTCAATTACTGTTAAAACTATTACTGCATAAATTCAGCAGTGATTTCACGTGAATAAATTGGAGTCGCTTACACTGAACAGCTTGAAAAGTAATTTAACTCGATTCAATAAAGCGTTCAGTATTGAATTTAAAATGCAATACAGATTTTTGTAAGTTACACGATTAAGTTAAGCCGAAGCAAACAAGTTTTGTATGAAATAAGAGACAGAGAGAGAGAGAGAGAGAGAGAGAGAGAGAGAGAAAGAGTGAGATAGAGGGAAAAAGATAAAGAAGAGAGTAAAAGGCAAAGAAAAGTGAAAGAGAGATGAAGTGAAAGAGGCATGTATGGAATTTTTTATATACCTATAATGTAATCATGAACTTGTGTTTGATAGTTTTCCCCCGCTTTTTATTTCGAATAAAAAGTTTTAAAACTGTTTCTTCTTTAATCAGGATTTTGTCCGGTTAACTAAAGAAACGTTTTCCATATCTAGCTAAACGTATATGGACCTAACATCATGTTGGTGAGCAATTAATTACACAATTCGGACCGATGATTTTTCTCGACCTTTTCTGTGGGAACTCTTGAAATCAAAAGTTTTCGCAGGTAAGCCACCTTCGATTAAGGTTGTGGTAGCCAACATTACGCGCGTTATTAGATTATTAGAATTAGTTCGTTAGGCTCGAAAGAGAGACAATTAGATATTCAGAATTTACCACCTAAAAGGCTTCGATGGACCTTTCGAATGGTCTCCCGTGTCACCATGAATCACCCGTTATCACTGATGCAGCAATGTGGCGGTGTGTGATCCACCCCTAGCCACTGGCTTAGAGGGGTGGATGCTGAATATGATATTGTTAAATGTTCGTGCTCCTAACTTTGACTTCCATGAGCCCCCAGATCCATGTTTTTATGTTTTTTGAAATTCTTCAGATTTATTTTTTTGTTTTGATCCTGATTCTTCTCGGTGAAATGGTTAATTTGTTTTTTTTTTTGTGGTTTTCACGCTGGTCCACAGAATAATGTTCTTCTTTCTTTCAAATTGTTTTTTGTGTTTTTTAGTCAGTGAACGAAAATCCCAAGAAAAGTTCGTGCCGGTCCCGGAAGGTCCCGATACGCCACTGAACGTTAAAATTATTTTGTTTTTAAATAAAATAAATCAAGTATGAAGTTTGGATTGAGCCAGATATTCACTATTTGTTCTAATGTTTGAGTGGACTGTCCGGTAAATATCTATGGATGATCTCTTCGAGCAAATCATGTTAGCCCAGCGTCAAATATATGTAGCGAAAAACTGATTTAACACGTGTTACTTCTCCTACGGATTGCAATACAAATTTTATTTTCTTATATAAGGTACTTTTTGTATGAAATGTCCGCAATTGTGTTGGGCTACGCGACTTTCTGTACCAAGTCTCGTTCAATTCAATGGTGCCATTTCTTTGCGTTGTACAAGTATAACTGTGTACAATTAGCATTCGCAATATGTCAGTTGTAATACGCACTGCGTACAACATGAACTCGCACCAGGTCCGATGTAATGCAAGCAGCAAAGAAGTAAAACAAAGTACCCACAATCTGTGTATAATCGGCTTAAGTCAAGAAACAAGTATAAAACTATTGGACGATCTCTCCTAAATTATGCGAGATGACATCTAACGTTACAAAACGAGTACACCTCGAATCGCACCTCACGATCCTATAAAGCAGTGCCTTTATATATATGGTACGGCTCAATTGCGTAAAGATGCAGTTGAGAGAGTCTCAGGGACAATATTGTGCTTGGTAGCAATCAGAAGTGTAAAATTTTAATTTTAGTAAATTCAGTTCATTAATTCAACGGGAGAATAACGTGCCTTAAGGCAAAAGTCCACACTTAAAAAAAATATGAATTGGGAGACCTTGAAATGCGAAATACACTTCCCGTGCTCTGCATTTCAAATCCGGGTAAATTGTTCTAGGGCTAAACATAATTTTGCCACCCACCATAAAGTAAAATCGATAGTATTTTCCAAATTAATAACATTTAATCAATAGCATTTTTAATATTTCTTTAAATTGTTCTACATTTCTCCATAAAATTAATTTTGCATGCGACCAAACTGTTGTCAATGCATGTAAATATGTCTAACACTCAACTTAGTAATACACATAAATTATTAATGGCAACACATATGTATGCCAATATGAACAACTTGACATGAAACGACGTTGTCAACAGAAAAGCTGTGGGTAGTATTGGAAGGAATACGTATATGGCTGATGTTGTCCATGATGTAGAGCATCTACATAGACTTGTATGTCGGTGCAAAGCTGGGCAATAGCACTTTGCTGTTTATCAACAACAACAGCTTCGAAGAAACGTACATGAAGATTATCTATTCAATATGCAGAACACATCATTAGGTTGTCCAAGAATGAATAAACTGAGTGCGTACTTTGTGTGAGTGACGTGCTGCTTTTGCCTCTAGACTACTGGCTAAGTGTTGTAAAAAAGACTGAATGACTGACTGGCTGACTGAATGACAGCCAATAAATGTCACTTTATTGGACAACGGACCAAGAGCCTAAGCTAAGCAGGTTCATAATAAATGACAGACTGACTGGCTGGCTGAATGGATGGTGGCTGAACTGTCCTACAAATAATTGACAGAGTATTTGAAGTTTTGTTGAAGTTTACTGGTTTGGGAGATACTTTTCATGCTGACAATATTACAATTGAACTCTGTGCGCCTTATTGTTGCTGTAAATTAAGGAAAAATTTACAGAATTTTGTTATAATCATTTCGTTTAGTGAACAATTATATTTAAGGAACTGAATGGCACTATTATGCTTAAGCACAATTTAATCTTAATCACTTTTACTGCAACTAAAACAAGAAAAAATCGCGCCGAAACCTTTAATACACTTTTAAAAATACTTAATGTATTATAAGAAATAGATGTTTCAATATATTTAGCTGCTATAAGACACTATCTGCATCAATGCAAGCTACAAACTTAATACTAGTAACCTGCATATTTGATTCTGAGTCTCTAGCTTGGATAATAAAGAATCTCCTTAAATTCAAACCGTAAACTCGACCATTCGTATATATGGGAGTTATATGCTGTATGGGTCGAACTGGAGCAATGGTTTATATTTTATGGGAATTACGCTGCACATGTTTATATTTGTTTTGGTTGGATAAACAAGAAGCTGCCTATACGATGTATAGTACATTAATGTTTTGATGCGTAAGCGGGGCTTCCCCATGACTTTTTACGCTTTAGATTATCGTAATGAAATCACCAGCCAAGATACGATCCAGAAACTCGTTTTTTATTTGCCGTTTAGCAATTGTTTCAGTGTATCTGAACGCTCCAAACCTGCCGTATCGAAGTTGCCACTTTTAGTTCACTTGAATCAAAACTTACTCGTTTTAATCGATGAAGCGTGCGGCGACTCAAAAAGTATATTAAAGGGCTAATGAAAAACTTCCCGCTTTTTGGCGAAATGGAGCTTCCAGATTTAGTACATATAACACCTTATTTGTGCACCCTATATATCGAATATAAATATTTTTGATCTCATATATGCAAAAATTGTGTTTTCTCTTTCCATCACTACTATAACGGTACCCTTTCGTTGAAATTCATTGGTTGTGGTCGTCGTGAAATATTTGTTTATTAATCTAATACTCGTATGTATACTCGTTTATACTCGTTTGTATATCACAAAGAATGCAGCTGTCAAAATATATGGAAAAACTGCGCAAAACCACAGACTATATTTTCCTCTTGAATTTTTGATATAGATATTATATATTTTTCCGATATATCAACGGGGACATTGAATAGTCGTACAATTGGTTCCACTTAATTAGTCTAGTCTCTTGGGCATTGAGGATTCTTGCGGTTCTGGTCATCGACAATATATAAAGTTTGTGCAAATGTATGTAACAGGCGTAAGGAGGCGTGGCGGATTATTTAAAGTATATATATTGTTGATCAGCTTCGGAAGCCAAGTCGTTATAGACATGTCCGTCCGTCCGAAAGTCTGTTTGAACATACAGATCTGGGAGAATATAAGAGATTTCAAAATTGGTTATTTAGACTCTCCTTTTCCCTCTTCAGTTAACTAGTATTCAATTAATATTTTAAGATTATAAACTTCCATTTAAAAATTTTTGCATGAAAACTTTTTTGGTGTTGCTGTGAATCTTAATTAAATTTAGCGCATAGGCCCAGATTGGACCACTATAAGGTGTAGCCCCCACACAATGAACCCTCCATTTTTGGTTTTTGCATACATTTTTTTTCTTAAAATGGACGGTAGTCCATGCAAGTGACGAAAGCCCACCTCAGTGGGCAATATCGAAGTTGTTACTGGTAAGTCCGATCGAAACGTGTTACATACTATTAAAAAGGTCTTGAAATATACTTTCATAAAATGTTAAAACATATAATATCGGATCACCCCAATCCGAAGTATAGGGGATTGAAAAATACCCACCCTCACCTTAAACTTATTTTTTATTTATTCTTGACCCACTCAAAAGTTATAAATTTTACAAATTTTTGACAAGTTGATGAAATAGTTTGTGTGCTTGCTTAAATCCTTTAGAGAACCAAAATTTTATTCATACCTGATTTTAGTACACAAAAAACTAGGAAACTTTTGTTCTACAACTTTTTTCAAAATGGCGGATTTTTAGCGGGAAAAGCTCAAAAAAAGCTTTAACTTCAATTGGTTACTGTGGTCAAGCAGTCAAGCAGCTTAATACGTGTAATAGCTAGTTGGAGAGGTCTTTTGAATACCTTTAAATGTACGCTAGCATGGTGCTGTACAATACGTACTTAAAAAAATATAGGTCAAAATAAATTTTGAATAGTACATTTTGCGATTTTGCCGAAAAATGAAACCAAATTTTCGTGCTCATATTTTTAGTGAGCCGAGATATAACATCGCAAATATCAGAGTGTGCAAAATTAGTTATTTTTCCTAATGCGTCATACTAATGGCTGTTACTGTTAAGCTGCTGTTACTGTTAAGCTGCTGTGACTGTTACGCAGCGTTAACTTAAACCTGTTATACTCTTATACACTTTTATTTATTGGATTGTTTTTGTATGTATATGAATACATACAAAAACAATCCAACAATCCATATCTATATATGTACATATATAGATATGCATTCAAGAAATAACATACTATATATGTATGTATAAGTACAAATCGCCAATAAAAAAATAGGTAATTTAATCTCGCACATTTATTGCCATAAATTGATGTGTATTTATTATACAAAAACAAAATGTGTATTTTTTATACCCGGTACCATAAGGTAAAAGGGAATATTAATTATGTGTAAATCTATTTAAAAGGCAGAAGGAGAAATGGTAGATCCCATTATGTATATACGAGTATATTCTTCATCAGCATGCGAAGACAAGTTTATATAGTCCTGTCCGTTTGTCCGTCCGACAGTCTCCATGAACGAAAATATCTCGTAGTCTATAAGAGATAGAGACTTCAAGTGTGAATATTTAGACTCTCCTTTTCAATCTACAGATAAAGTGTATTAAAAGAACATTTTAAGGGACAGCCGCTATACAAATATGGCCCCACTTTTAAGTTTTGAAATAAAAATGTAATGTTTTTTTTTTTTAAATGAATTTATTGTATTTTTTTTTTTTAATTTAATTGAAATGTCCCACAACTTAAAAATATAGACCCACCCAAATCTATGGTTCATATAAGAAGCCTTAAGCAAGGTTTTGTTTCATATAAAGTTTTATCCAAGCATTTTATTTATCTTCTCTATTAAAATTACTGATATCAACTAAAAAAACCTCTTGACGAGGTAAAAATCAAGTAACGAAAGCATACTTGGAACACACAAAACTAATGATATAAATTTTGTGACGATATATTTATATTTTTCATTTGTATGGTTGGAATCGATTGTAATATGTAATTGAGAGTTCGCATCAATTTATTTCTCAATATATCGATTCCAACAATCCTAGTGTATGGAGTGTATTCTCCATTTTTTTTCTAGCGAGTAAAGGGGATATATGCTATAATGGTGCAAACTGTAAAAATGGTGAATTGAAATTAATAACATCAAATTTGAAGTCTCCAGGCTATAATTATGTAATTAATGCATCTATTTAGTGGTAGTCAACTTAAAGCTATGATGAATAGTTCATGGGTGCTTACAGCATTTCAGCTCAATATTTCAAAAACTGAATGAGATAAATGTAAAGACCGACAAATATACCTACAGATGATTATCTCTAAATCAAATCATTTCAACGAGCTTATAAAGAATATAAACTTCACTGGGTCTCCGATACCACCATTAATACGTTTCGCATTTTCCGATAAACTATTAATATCTCTTTTTACACCATTTGCAAAGGGTATAGATTTATGTAAATACTTTCGAAAAATGATTTACCATAGCTAGAATGCAGACAGATTGTTGTCTATAAACTTTGTTTTTTTTTTTTTTTCAATGAAATCCATAAAAGTGCTGAGTGTGTAAGAGGCATTATAATTCTGTACAAAAATTAGATTCACTTTTTTTTTTTTGATAGTCCTTCAATGCTCTTTTGAATATGATTCATCATCGTTAAAATCCATAAAGTCTAGACAGGCACTCATAATCATAATCATCATCTGAATAAACATTATCCTCGCTCGCTATATATCAATTATATATATATATATATATATATATATATGTATACATACGTATACACCTACTTTTGTATAAACATATTTTGTTGCTCTTTGGTTAATGCTCGGTCTCTAATGGGCAACATTTTGGGCTATTTGGTCAGCCAATATTATTTCGAAAAGGTCATAAATTTGTTATTGGTCTAATTGCTCAACAAACGAAATGAAATTGAGCGCATATATCTGGCGAAAGGCCATGTTTCTAATTTAATTTTATTTGCAGAATAATTTTCGAATTTCAAATAATTTGAGGCATATTTCTGGTGCTGCATAGCTGCAGGTGAACTTCAGCGTTTCTGCGTAGCATCTTGAAATTTGAAATTGTATATTAGATTATAATTAGATTTCGTTTTTGATTACATTTTAAGTTTGCTTCTGCATAATTTAATCTGCAAATATTCACTTGTCACCGTTTCGACTTGATTATTTTAAGTAAGCGCCAAGTGCGAAAGTGAAGTGTTTACTTTGGACGGGATGGAGGTGAAGCGCTATTTCTATACAAATACATCGTTTCATAGTTTGCTTCAGACGGTATGAATATTTATACCTACGTATAGTAGAGTTTGAAATATAGATATTGACTTGCAGATTAGATTTATGGAATGACAAAGCCGCAAAGTGTATTTGTGTGTACAATTGCAATTCTGAGTTGGCATGATGACAAGCTGTGCTGTGTGTTGAAGTTGTTTAATATGTTGAGTTGGTTTTTGAATTGAATATGCATGCGTTTTGAAAATAGTTATAATTCAAAGTTTGAGTGTTTCTATAAATGGCAGCCGATTTAAATGACAAAGACGGAAGTGAAATATACTTTAGATTTGCATTGAATTTTATTTAAGATGCTGAGAATAGAATTATGTATTTAGAGAGGGTAAATTTACAAATATAGTGCGATATTTTCATTAAGTTATTTTTATATCCTTTCACACAAATTTGTTTCGAACAATACAATAAAATTTTGAGCAATCTGCATCATTAAATTTATATTTGATACCAATTGAACGTGGTCCAAAAAGGCAAACATACTGACAGAAAGCAGCTGGGTGCTGACACAAATGAAATCGTGTGACAACTTTGAAGTTGTATTTGGCATTGGCTAACCACAATATGGCATATAAGTCAACGTAAATCTATCGTAACACATTACTGCCTTTCATCTGCACAATGATGCAGATTGCTCAAAATTTGACTGTAGTCTAAAGGTCGGTGGCTCTTCTCGTATATTTTTAATCAGTGCATATTGCATTTGTTTAAACGTCGTAATAAAGGGGAGGGGTGTTCAATTAGATGTATACTACTTTGTTAGCGACTGAAATCTGCATTATCGACTTTTGTATTAGAGACTAGAAGTCAGAAGCGTTTTAGTTCTGCAAGAAGATAAAAACACTAAAATCGATATACCAAAATCATATCAGTGGGACAACTGTGGTGAATATTGCGAAACCTTAGTATTTGAGTATACACCAAAGATAAAGTCTACGAGGATGATACAAAATCGCTTCCAGCCATGAAACGGAATATTACATCGGTTGTGCAGCTCATACAGGTCGAAATTCTACAAACTGTCATTGGAAATATGGCCCAAAATAGTCGAGTTCCCAAGAAAAATTATTATCTCTTTTTCACATGTATTTCATTTAGAAATATAGTTCCACACGTCCAAATGGAACACCCTGTACGTAACATGAAGAGGAAGAAGTTGTCGGAAACATCTTCAAGCATCCTACTAATAATATTATAAACGCGAAAGTTTGTATGGATTTGTGGATGTGTGGATGTTTGTTACTCTCTCACGCAAAAACTACTGAATGGATTTTAATGAAACTTTACAATAATAAAACTCATTTATCAGAATAATACATAGGCTATATCTATGAAGATTAAATTAACTCATTTATTTAATTAATTTATAAGAAACACAGCGCAAACATTTCAACCACGTCTGAGTAGTCTGTGAGTAGTCGACAAAAAGCTGATAGCTACAAAATCGCCTTAAATGGACATGTGTGCGGGATGATTTTAGAGAGGTAGAGAATGAAAGAAAACCGTGGGTTTTTTGAAAGTTTAAATTTTAATTAATTAAATTTTTGTTAATAGAATTTGGGTTTTAATGTAATTCAAAAATAAGCATTTATTTAAAAAAAAATATGCATGTATATGCCGCTTATCTGAATGAGTTCCAAAAATTGTACTATAATTTTTTATATACAAAATGAAAATGTATATATATATATATATATAAATATACATATATACATATGAGAGTAGGTCTTTAAGTATTTTTAACCTTCCTACCCCCACCCACTATTTTTTAATCGCGATTTTAGTATTTTCGTATGAACAATTTTATTACCAGACGGGTCATAAAGAAGGGCGAAGTCGAGAAGTGGGCAGGGAGAAGTGCAGCAACGCGCCAGGTACTAACTAGTATACATACTTACTTACTTACTTACTTACTTACTTAGGTGGCTCTACAACAGTCTGTGGGTCAAGGCCGCACGTAGGAAAGTGCACCATCTCGGTGTAGTTTAATGCGCGCCGGCACCAGTCGCTGGCAATCCGGAGCTTCTTCAGGCCATCATAGATCTGATCTTGCAATCTTCAGCTCGGACGTCCTCTCTGACGCCGTCCACCAATCAAGTTCAGGTTTCCGTCGTAAACTTTTAAAGCTGGAGCTTTGGGGTTCATCCGGATGAGGTGACCAGCACAGTGCAGCCGCTGGAATTTAATGCGCTGGACTATGCCAACCTCATCATACAGCTCATACAGCTCGTGGTTCATACGGGTCCTAAACTCTACGCCAACTTTAAGGTGACAAAAAATCCTACGAAGAATCTTTCTCTCGAACACTCCTAAAGACGCTGTATCCGTTGATGTCAGTGTCCATGCTTCTGCGCCTTACAGCAGCACCGGGATTATCAGTGTCTTATAGATTTTTATCTTTGTAGTTCGAGAGAGGGCTCTATTTCTAATTTGCTTGCAGAGCCCAAAGTAGCAGCGATCTCGGCTACCGTTGTTGTCGCTGGTAATTTCTGTTCCCAGACGAAGTTTTCTACAACATTGAAGTTGAAATTCTCCATACCCATAGACCGTCTAAGACGCGCTGATGGTCTGCCAGTGGACACCAAGTACTTCGTCTTGTCCTCGTTCACCGCTAGGCCCATGAGACGTGACTGTTTCTCAACGCCATGCTTACTCGCCCTTCGTTGATGCCTATGGTGTCTACATCAGCATATGCGAGTTGCATCACTTCCTTATGGAATATTGTGCCCGATCGTTCTATGTATGGACATTTTCGTAGGATGTACTCCATCAGGAGATTAAAAAAGTCACATGATAAAGCATCACCCTGCCTGAAACGTCTCTTGGTATCAAAGGGTTCGGAGAGGTTCTTTCCTACTCTAACGACGCTTTGGGTGTGTGATAGCGTCATCATGCAAAGACGAACGAGCTTTGCTGGGATACCAAGTTCAGATAGGGCGTTGAAGAACTTCGTTCTTATCGGCGTGTCGAAAGTGGCCTTAGAATCGACAAATAGGTGGTGTGTGTCTTTATTGTACTCGTGGGTCTTTTCCAGGATTTGGCGTAAAGTGAAAATTTGGTCACTGGTCGACCTCTTTGGTCTGAAGCCGCACTGATACTGACTTATCAGTGCATTCTCGTATGGCTCCAGCCGTTTACACAGTACGCGGGCCAGAATTTTATATCCTATTGAAAGGAGACTTATTCCCCGGTAGTTCTCACAGACTGCGGGGTCTCCTTTCTTGAAGATAGGACAAAGAACACTGCGTATACATATACATTATGTCAAAAAAGTGTCGGGAATATGTAATTGAAAAGGTCCGAGCCAAAAGATTTGAATTTACTACAAAAATAGTACCGAATGTTATGGCCATTGAGCCATTTTGAGTCGATCGAGGCCATAAAACAAAAATCGTGAAATGAAGGAAAGGTGTTTGGAAGATCGGATTCTTTAACTTACTTACTTTTTTAAATTACTGTATTTTACTTTTCTTTCAAAATTCTATGAACAGAGATATATTATCGTACATATAAGACTATACAATTTTTGTTATTTGTCTCGCACGTCTTATACAAATGCGAAAAATATTGTTATTATTATATCTGTTATACACATTATGTGTGCCCAACAGTCATAACCGCTATAAACATTATTTTTGTTAAGTTACTAGTATGTATACAGAGATAGGTGCATGTAGATAAATGTACATACTACCAAGAAGAAAAAACATACGTACACGTATGTATGCATATACCTTCAAGAATTAACATTGAAACAATTAATCTCGCTCATTAATTGAAATTCAAATGTTATACTTAAAAAAACAACAAAAAACAAATAATAAGACGATAAAGAACTTTTATTTATACTTGCATGTATTTATATAAAATACAAATGTTGTTCACATAAAATAATAAATGTGATCCTAAGACAAATCATGACTATCAAACTTCCACACTCAAATAAGAGCCATTGAAGATTAATTAAGCATGATGCCCAACTATTGTCAAATTATTAACAGAATTTATTAAATAAACGCATATAATCGGATTAAATATAAACGATATCGAAGTGCAATAACAAAGCAGAGCAGATTAAAACATTACTCGTATTTATCGACGTTCAGCTAGCATTCGCATTAAATTAAAAATTATATAAATTAATCACATTAAATGCAAACATTAAGTTATACACACATTTTTACCCTCCTGAGCTATTTTTACTCTGAACTGAACTCTGCCGAACTTCATGGACAATTTATATTGGCCGATTAATGCTTTCCGCGAATTAATAAAAAAAAAAAACAATATTATCACAATTGCAGACATTAAAATTAATAAACAATGCTGGAAAAAAAGTCTCATGCAAACCAAACTGGCATATAATCGAATAAATATATGATTAATTTAATCGCCATATCGTGAAAATTATGGTTCATCTTTTCTGTGGGAAGGGAAAAGGAGCAGGTATATTAAAGTATTTCATTTAATAAACCAATAATAAACATACAAATAAATTTTATTAATTATATTACGAACTATGAATTACACTGGTCTACAGTTTTCAGACCTACAAACGTTACAATCACAAATTAAGGCCAATTCGCGAAAATATTTTTTGTAGATGTAATTTTTATTCAAGCTTTGTCACTACCTACCATCAGTTGTCTTGGTATTCACTCGAGCAACGGTTCGTTACTAGCGACTGGCGTAGCTTATAAGGGGATAATGTAATAAATGTAATACAAAGAAGAATTAAAGAGAACGTTTTGAAAGTAAGTTTGAAAGTCTGTGCCTTTTCGATATCATTGGATAACAGAAATTCGTGGGATACATAAAGTGTTTTTCAATTAAGCATAAAATTAATCATTAGCAATGAGCGGCGAAGCCGACTGATGATATGAAGTGGCATACCTACAAAAACAGCTGTATTGAAAGGCGATAATTTGTCTGTGTAAACAAAAGCTGTTCATTATTCCTTCTTTCGCATTGACAAAAAAAATATATGTAAAAAATATTTCCCAAATGTTTCCCAATGAGCCAACTAAAACTCATATATTTTTATAGATTTCAAAAGCAGAGTTTTTTACATATTTTACAAGAAAACACTGCAGTCGAGTGTGCTTGACTACGAAAAACGCTGAACTTGTTCAACGGATTTTTATTTGAGCTATTTTATATGGGAGCTGTATATATAGCCAGGACCCACTGAGTTATCGAGACATTCTTGTCCCAATATTGTGCCAAAAATTATATAGCTGATCAATTAGGAACTGTTCGAGTGATTTCGCTATGTCGCTCTGACTTGTAAATAAAAGACAGGAAAAATTGAATGCAAAAAATTAAAAGATTTTAGACCTATAAAATTGCGTTAAAGACTCTAGAACGCATGCTACATAGCAGAACGTCTACGGAGATTTGAGACTTGCATTAGGTGGTTCAAACCAGAGACATATCACTATTCTACAAGCAATATACCATCGCAGCTTTTCTAGACACTGATGAAGTCATCAAAAATAGGCTTAAGCAGTCATGGAATCATTGAGGGCTCATGTATCAGAGAATGTATGAATGTCTGCTGGGAAATAGACTAATATAAGTGGAAATTGGTAACGAAGTACTAACGAAGTTCGCAAATAATGGACTCCCCACAGTGGAACCATACTCTTGGTTTATAGCTTCTTCCCTAAAATATATACTACAGGGTGTGTCTGAAATACTTACGATTTTAAAAACACTATTGCGTTAGAACACTATGCAAGAGCGGTGCGCATGTGGTAGGGATCAGTAGTTCGGAAACGGCAAATTTAGTCACCATGGAACGTTTCACGGGTGCGCAGCGTACATTTTATAAAAATTAGTTACAAAAACTTCCAAAAAGACCATTTTCACTTAAATAAACAAAGCTAATGTTACTGGGCCAGACAATCCAAAATCAAGAGTCCTTTTAGAATGAGCAAGGGAAGTATATGACTGTAAATTCTGACTGAGACACAATCATGTTACGAGATATTTTCTTTAACAACAGTTCGAATTTGAATTTGCCTATAATCGTGCAACATGCTTTCAATAAGGTGTAAAATGCTGTACATCTAATTACTCATTGCCAGTCGTATACGAGATTTTTGAAGGGAAACTCATATAGTACCGAGGCGATACAAAGACCTGATAGCACCAGACTTTATTATGTTGGAAAATCATAAAGAATATTGGATTATTGCTATAAACTCGACTCTTCATGTACTCCCAAAGAAAAAAGACTGCTAGTATCAGATTCCGTTCTGATTTCCCAGCTAAAGACCAATTTTCGAGAAGATATAATCGTTTTTCTACGAACAATGTGGCATCAAGTTTTAAACAACTTAAAGACCAGATTTTAGAAGTGTTTTCAGATAGTTGGTTCACATTTGGATGACTTTATTTTTTTAAAAAATGTTCCCTGATTTTTATTTTGATTTAAATATTTTTTTGTTTGTTTTTAATGATATTTTTGAATTCGCCAAATTTTCTCGATCACCATGTATTAATGCTTAACAAGGGAAGTGTTAAAAACATCGGCTATGCTGACTATATTGTAATTATGATCTGCTGATTTGATAAACAGCATCATGGATGGAGCTAAGGAGCGACTCAAGAGATGGGTTACACAGTAAGTGTGGTCACTGACTTTTCCAAGCTGGGTGGACATGATCTAACTCTCTACAAACAAACTAGATTATTAGGTTCCTTCCTAAGCGCAACAGGAAGTGCACGATTCAAGTTAGATATTCGTACTTCGAAAGTAATCTGCAAAGGGATATCTAATTGAGTTCTGGCAGCACACAGCAGAAGGCTGTTGAATTAAATTTACGTTTCGTTTGCTAGTATCTGGGACACGTATGCTGTGGTCTAAACCAGAAATCGTTTATAAGTCATTTTAAAATACACGCTTTGCAACTGTGTGCCACTTTTACGATGGTACGTGAATGGCAACAACAATGTTAACAAACTAAACGCGGTGAATTGCAATCAACCGAACTAAAATCGTCACCAATTGTTTCGCTAATGCACAAAATAAATACGCGATTGCTTAGGGTTGCAATAATTGCGATTAAACTTAGTTATTTTTAGCTTCGTTTTAATGCAAACAGCAGCATGCTACCTATTTAAAAACTAAGCTTGAAAATCTTTTAAACAAAAGTAGTGCCAGTGAAATGCAGTAGGTTTCAGCTGTCGACAGTGAATGGAAAATTCAACTAGCTAGATTTACTAAATAATTGAAATGATTAACTAGTTTGATCTAGATTAATCAGAAATTGTCACCCTTTCTACAACGATATGCCTTTTTATTTACATAATGAATTTTACAGTTGTATTTAGTCAATTATCTGGCTCAATTGCAGGCGAATTACGGGCTACCCTTAAAATTGAGTGTGGCGTGTTGATATGTATATTGTATAAGGTTAGGACAAAAATAACCCTTCACATCGGAAACAATCCATCACAAAATTTATACAAAATAAAATATGCAACCACATTCAAACGGATACAGAGATAAGCGGTCATGAATAAATCGTCTTATCAAGCTGATCAAGCGCATATTTAAGGGATCACCGATCAATATATCACAAATTTTTTTCACCAAAGGTTTTCTTTAATAATGTTGTATAATCTTAAGGCTACTCTAGCTATGTCAATTTTAGTTTCTCTGCTTGCTTAAAACACTATTGAAGTGGACATGATTTTATTGCAGTCATTTCAAAGGACAAACAAATAAACAAAATTTTCATGTCAAAATGCAAAACAAACTGAAATTAAATAAATATCAAATAGCATTCTATTTGTCAAATATCTGTCTCGTTGTTTCTGTCATGCATCTCTATGCTGCAAGTATTTATTTATCTCTCGTTGTATTCATATTAGGTATTAGAAAAATTCAGCTTACTATAAAAGAGTTTCTATTATTTCACATAGCATTTGCAAGCATTTCAATTGTGCTCAAGTGAAGCATTCTAATAAACTAAGTTAAATCGACAAGCTTTGTATGATGCAGGATACACAGACATGCATATATCCTTTTGTATTTCATTCTGTGTAGTTGAATGTAAACAGATTCGTATATATTGTACCATATGCATGTGAAATCGCATCGAGTATCTACAAAGTTACCTTGGCTGCAATGCGATACAACAAATGCACTTCACAAACATTTGCTGCCTTTGCTGTTGCTGATATAATTCTCAAGCGAAAGCATTTCACTTCATTGGCAACGACTTCTTTTACCTTTTCATGGTGAAGCAAAACAGATCTTTCTGTACTATACGTATATAGGTATGCTACCAACTACTTACTCTCCTTTCAACATATTGCCTTTACAAATTCACTTTATAGCTGCCGTTTATCCATTTTGCATACTCATGTTTGTATTTGCATTTTTTTTTTCTCTGAGATACAAAGATGTCAGCAGCGACGGAAACGTAAGCGGATTTATTGGCGGCAGCCTTGAATCGGGTTTGTACTTGAGTAAGTAAGTATCTACTAGTACTAGTATATAGTGAGCAGATCAGTTTGTCTTCTTGGTCAGCTTTTAGTGCATTGAGTGCGCTTTGTACGTGCGAAAGTGAGTGTAGATACTTTGGCTACTCTTGCAGGTAATTGTTCAATTGGCCACTAAGCGCATTCGTCCCACAAACCACTCGATTGCTCGCTTTTGAATAGCTATTAATGGGATACTATTTATAGCGAAAAGCCACTTTTGTGCTTGTCAAATGCATAATAAGCTTTGCTTTTCCGTGCTTTTACAGCATTCTGTCTCTTCTTCTTACATGTATTGTTGCGTTTATGCGTGAAGCTGCCAACTTTGTTTTTAATTTAGTAGAGCTTTGTGTTGCCAACTAAACTAACAAGTGTGACAACTTCAAAGAGCTAATGCTTTTTATCTGCCCCACTCTCCTGAAGTTTGTTGGCAACGCTTAAACCGCAATTAACATTTTTTTTTTTAAATAACTTTGTGCATAATGTCCTGATTTTTTTCTTATTATAATGGGATTTAAAGCGAATATTTAATTATTTTCGGAACGGTTTTGCTCAGTGAAAAATTGAACTGGAGATAAAATTGGGTAAAAACTTTTGATATTCACAATACTTATTCCTGCAACCTAATGTGCTGTAAACACATAAGTACGTCCGCAAACCAGTGCAATCAGAGAACGGACCGCGCCAATATTTAAAGGGATTTAAGGATATTATACAGCTAGGCAAAATCGTCTGTAGCTTTCTAATTTGTTTTACTTTATGTTACATGTGATGGGACCCAGCTACTCACGGTTAAGTACCTTTGAAAGAGCTAGCTGCATTTCATACCGGATGAATATCCAATCTATGACGGATTTCTCGAAGCAAAACAAAAATTCATCTCTGAAAGTACATATATAATTTACTGAAACCATAACTTAACTTATTGAGGAAAATCCTATTAATAGTTTTTCCAGAAATTTACATAAATTACGTGAAGAATATTCCAAGGGTTACCCACAGTATCGTGGTAAATCACCACGTATCGGCAGCCGGCACACGAATTTTGGAAGTGATAACATCATGCAGGAACATCGCGATGAATGAAATCAATACCAGCCAAATTTATCGCAAACAAAAACCTTAGATCGGTATATATAGTATAGTAGCAGTATAAGAGTGCAGATAGTCCGGAGAAGACCAAATAAATGGCGAAAAGGCGTTTTTATACTATATAAAACACAGCAGGGCGTGGGTTTCTTAAGGTCAAAAACAGAAAAATCTAATAAAAACAAGAAAAAACTGTAACTTTGAAGCTTTAATACCACTCAGACGAAGCTTCAAAATATGTAAATAGCATCTATAAGGAAGCCATCGGAAGTCATGATAACAATATTCAAGTTGATATTGCCTGTGACAAAAAAGTTTTCCATACAAGAATCCAAAAGCTGGTGTTGAATTTGTATGGAGACTACCTCTTAAAGTGGGGAGGAGGATTTAAACCCAGTAATATGAAGCGTCCGTTCATAAGTAGTCACCATGTAAATTTTAGGTTGATTTGGTTCAGATATAAATATTTCTCTGGTCGGATCGATGCGACAATCTTGTGATTTCTGTCCGTCTTTCTGCATTTTAAGGCAACCAACTACTTAATGGCTGTCAAAAACAAACTCAATGATGAAGAAATTAAATAGTAGTCTTAGGATCGGTATTATCACTCAGGAAAAAAACTTGTTTAATAGCTACAAATGCCATAAGACGTCAGGATAGGTACTACTGAAACTACCCTCGTAGTGATTATTTTGTGTGATGCTTGAACGTTCCTTCCAATATATAAATATCCAATATAAACAAAATTGCAGAAAAGATTGGTGGAGCTATCGATATCTCATAAACTTTGTAGTAAAAGTTACACAAAAAGAAACACTGTTCCATTCTGGTTTCGGATCGCAATATATTTACTTCAAATCTGGCATAACCTAACCTAAGCAGCACAATGATTAAGTGACAACTTTGTTCAACTAACATAAGTCGACTAGTTTTATTGTGGTGCCTGTTTCAAAATGAAAACTCTGATTCTAATAACTGCTAGTACCATTTCGAGAAGCTGCTTAGGGCCCTATCCCACACAAGCCTTCCGAAATTAAGAGTTTCCCTAAGGTTTTCGAATAATATGGCTTGGAGAGCATATTCAATTACTGTCATAATTTTATCGTATTCTACCTTCACAAAGTATTTCTTTGCATTGGCTTGTATATGTGGAAGTATGTATCTACGGTTATTATGTACATAGTATCTCATCTCTTAAGGATAAACTTTCGCTGCATAATTTCCTTGGCACATTTTTATTATTACATGTTTTTTTTTTCAGAATGCTAATGTAATAAACTTTAACAAAAGCTTTACAGCGGCCTTATTTCCTCATCTTGTCGTTTTCTTAAAGAAAATAAAATTCAGCTTATTAACTAAAGGAAACTAATTAACACGCAGCGAAGAAAAAAATAATCTTATTGTCGGAAATTATATTAATTCATCTTGGACACAGATTTGTGCGTCACAAAGATGTTGTCTACATTTAACAACGCATTTATGCAGCACATCACTCATGATGCGGTGTTGCCATATTGTAACGTAGATATTTAGATGGTATGTCTGTCTGAATCGATTTAATTGCTTAATCTTGAATAATACAAACTGATT
Source organism: Leucophenga montana (assembly GCA_035044765.1). NCBI lineage: Eukaryota > Metazoa > Arthropoda > Insecta > Diptera > Drosophilidae > Leucophenga > Leucophenga montana. The sequence continues at coordinate 677,700 of JAWNNQ010001325.1, read as the reverse complement.
CGTTTATAGCGACTTTGTTGCTTTACTCGTATATGGTAGACAGTTCAATGACTTCTAAAGTTTTTGCGCTTAACTTTTAATGTGCATCTAATTGTTGCTTTGTCTACAAAAGATACAGAATGCTTAAAGGCAAGATTCAGTCTGATACGTGTGTAAATGGCATTTCTTATGGTCTGCTGGAAAACTTTGTGGAAATTATTGCAGGCGATTAAGTAGCACATACGGGTTGCTTCATGAGCTATGCTATGAATGAGTCGGTAGTAAAATAAATATTTAGTGTTGCAAAATGGTTGTTTTTGTAAGTTTCGACCAATTGTTGAGAATTGTATTTAGTTGTGTATAGCACAAAGAAATTGTGTTTATGTTTATTATATATAGGGTTTTCCAATAGAGATGGGTATGTGTTACAACTGTATAAAACTAGTTGTATGTGAGATATGAACGAATACGACATCGATGAAGAGGCCTTCGCGACATCGCTGTGTGGCACGCATCCGCGAGGTACAATTTTCGATGACTCTGGCGCTTAGACAATGCTAACGAGATCAAATCGCACGATCTCGGTGGGCAGTTCACGTCAATTCTGCGTGAGATAACCATGAACTCAAATCGCCTTCCACAGAAGGTCCATTGTGGCACGTAGCTCGTTATGTTGAAACCACATGACATTCACATCAATATCATCCAATTTGGGCCACATAACCATCAATCGGTAACGCTCTGCGTTGATGATGATGGCAATACTATAGCTTGATGGACCTCCTGTCGTTTGGCGTCGTCCAAAATCTGCCAACTTTGCTGAAGATGATGAAGCAAACACACGCCGCTGTCGATTTGTAAATTTTGGTGGTTGATGCAAAGAGCTGCGTGTGTGTGAGTACTGCTAATAGGCAAACCACGTGGCATGCGAAATTGTTGTTGTACCTATTGCACTTTGTTAAATGCACTGTGTCCTTTTATTTACCAAGAAAAAGAAAGAGGCATGATGAAATTGTTTGTGTATTTCATATGGTTAATGGAAAAAGCTCTGTGTGACAATACTCAGCATATGTAGAAGAACATTGCAAAAACTAATGTGCATGAATTGCATACAGGCCATAGAAAAAAAAAGTCAAAGTTAGTTTTCTTTATATACATATATATTTGTCATTAATTTAGCAGAGTTGTGAGTGCTTCCAATAAGAAATTTGTATTGAAAAACATTCAAATTTGTATTGGCGAACTTAAATTTTTATCTTACTTATTATACTTATTTAAAACTTTTACAATTTCTTCTTGCAAGTTCTTAGTTCTCGAGACTCTCATTCCATTAGCATAATTAAATATTTGTACAACTCTGTATGTGTCGGTATACATTCGTATATATATGCAAGTATATTGCAGCTTATTGTGAAAATATCGACTCGCTAAAAGCACATTGCAAAATCTTTGCAGCTACTTTCAAATGCAATTTCGTTGGCAAAAATTGCAGTTTCTGTTTACTCAGTTAATTAAAAATTTGCATACTACTTTTAAGACTTTCGTAGAACAGAAAACAACCAAGAGTAGCAAAATGTTGGACTATGTAAAAAATTATTGAAACTAATGAAAATCTTTTACCAAAAACTTTAAATTTATTTTAGATACTATTTTATTCGTCATGCTCCTCCACTCATTTTACAAGTTTAGATATACGAAATCCAAAAACTAAATCAAGTCGAACGAAATGTAGCAAAATAATTGAAAAATTTTAGATTTTGTGATTGAAATCAATGCATATGTATACAAATTCCGCAGACCTGTTAAGAATTCACAACAAAAACGAAACAGAAATGTTAGAAATGCACATTTGTTTGCAACATGTTGTGGTATCTAGAGATACTTAACTCTAATGATGTACATTCAAAGTTACAGACGTGTCTATTTAATCGCATTATATGTACATTTGAAGCAGTACTAAATTTCCATACAAGGAGGGGACTAACATAAGTACGCTATGTTGTTTAAAAAAAAAGTCATCATAGACCTGATCTTGCCATCTTAAGCTCGGACGTCCTCTCTGACGCCGTCCACCAATCCAGTTCAGTTTTCCGTCGTAAACCTTTAGTGCTGGAGCTTCGGGGTTCATCCGGATGAGGTGACCAGCACAGTGCAGCCGCTGGAATTTAATGCGCTGGACTATGCCAACCTCATCATACAGCTCATACAGCTCATACAGCTCGTGGTTCATACGGGTCCTAAACTCTACGCCAACTTTAAGGTGACAAAAAATCCTACGAAGAATCTTTCTCTCGAACACTCCTAAAGACGCTGTATCCGTTGATGTCAGTGTCCATGCTTCTGAGCCATACAGCAGGACCGGGATTAGCAGTGTCTTATAGATTTTTATCTTTGTAGTTCGAGAGGGGGCTTTACTTCTAATTTGCTTGCAGAGCCCAAAGTAGCAGCGATCTCGGCTACCGTTGTTGTCGCTGGTAATTTATGTTCCCAGACGAAGTTTTCTACAACATTGAAGTTGAAATTCTCCATACCCATAGACCGTCTAAGACGCGCTGATGGTCTGCCAGTGGACACGAAGTACTTCGTCTTGTCCTCGTTCACCGCTAGGCCCATGAGACGTGACTGTATCTCAATCTCCGAGAACGCCATGCTTAATCGCGCTTCGTTGATGCCTATGGTGTCTATATCATCAGCATATGCGAGTAGCATCACTTCCTTATGGAATATTGTGCCCGATCGTTCTATGTATGGACATTGGCGTAGGATGTACTCCATCAGGAGATTAAAAAAGTCACACGATAAAGCATCACCCTGCCTGAAACGTCTCTTGGTATCAAAGGTTTCAGAGAGGTTCTTTCAACTCTGACGACGCTTTAGATAAGTGATAGCGTCATCATGCAAAGACGAACGATCTTTGCTGGGATACCAAGTTCAGATAGGGCGTTGAAGAACTTCGTTCTTATCGGCGTGTCGAAAGTGGCCTTATAATCGACAAATAGGTGGTGTGTGTCTTTATTGTACTCGTGGGTCTTTTCCAGGATTTGGCGTAAAGTGAAAAATTGGTCACTGGTCGACCTCTTTGGTCTGAAGCCGCACTGATACTGGCGTATCAGTGCATTCGTGTATGGCTCCAGCCGTTTACACAGTACGCGGTACAGAAGTTTGTATCCTATTGAAAGGAGACTTATTCTCCTTCGTGAAGATAGGACAAAGAACACTGAGATTTCAATCGTTGGGCATGCATTCATCGGACCATATTTTGCATAAGATTTGGTGCATACGCCTTACCAACTCTTCGCCACCGGTCTTGAATAACTCAGCTGGGAACTCGTCGGAGCCTGCTGCTTTGTTGTTCTTCATCTTTTTAATTACTGAGTATACCTCGTTATAATCCGGTGGCTCTACAAGAGATCTATCATCGATTGGTGGTTCTATGTACGCTTCTCTATCGGTGGTATTATTCTCTTCTTCGCCCCTAAGTAGATTAGAGAAGTTACTTCTCCATAGTCTCAGTGATTCCTGTGCATCTGTAACCAGACTTCCATTATTGTCCTCCGGGCTTGAAACCTTCGGTCAGACGCTTGACCTTTTGATAAAACTTTCGAGATTCATTTTTTTGACATAACACCTCAACATCCTCAAGCTCACGCCTTTCTTGTTCCTTTTGTATGTGTCTGAAAAGGCGCTTCTCCTCTCTCCGTTTCTCACGATATCGTTGCTCTCGACTGCAGATTTCGTTTGTAAGCGGCGTCTTTCTCTGCAGTAGCTTGGCGACACTCCACGTCATACCAAGGGTTCGTCACAGGTCTGGTGTACCCAATGACCTCCATGGCTGCCGTATTCATGGAGTAGGAGATATGGCTCTACTGCTCACCTATATCTTCAGAAGCGGTCTGTTGTGATTGCTGCTTACCGACGTCTAGCTTTCGTTGAGTGTTAGAACGTGCGCCAGAGTACTGAATTAAGAAATGTATGAAGAAAGACTTCAGCAGAATTTATACTCAATAATTGATGCTGTTAATTCAGAAATTGAGAATGAGCAAAAGCACGAATTTCAAGACTGTTCTGACTGTTCTGTTCTTAAAAACATCTTCTGAACAAAAATACCTTTAGATTCTGAAAAAAAAGCGAACATCAGTTTAGATATTGTGAAATAAATCTTTTCTCTTGGTTTATACAACTGCCATGTATAAACATTGATACAACTGTCAGAAATTATGTCAGATGGTTCATGCGAAATAACTTGATACAGAAGTTTGTGTTTAGTTTTCGAATTTTCAAGATTCTTTTTTTTTTTGCGCTAAAACATTTAAAATTTCACAGAAAGTTTACGGAGAGTCGTGAAGGCCAATAACACATGTGTGGTTTAAAGAGTTCATACCAGGACGCAGTGTGGTTGACCATTTGCCTCATTCTGGGCGTCTATTCACTATTTCGACGGACCAAAACGAAAAAAAATACTTGAAAATCGTCAGGGCGATAGCAACCGACCTTGGAGTCTATGTAAATCGACAGCATTTTGTATGATATTTTGGGCAAGAGACGAATTTAACCCGACTTGCGCCGAGATTTTGAAATTTTTTGCAGATATCCTCTTGCTTGACATGTTATCGTTAATTAGTATTGACATGGTCTCGTGTGGCATTTTTCTGCAATCAGTACTGAAGTTAAACCTTCACGGAAAGCGAAAAAATCGCTGAGTACTTTGACAGTTATTCCAAAAAAAGGCCTATGAAATTATTCGAAGATTACAGAAGATGAAAAATAATGAAGATTAAAAATAAAAATCGTAAAAATATTTTTGTCTGTTTTTTTTCTAAGCAACTTTGCGGACTTTCGTTAGACCCCTTGTATAATGTTATGAGTATACATATGAGTCTAAATTAAAGCTTTTCATGCTAAGTTTATTATTGTCTGCAATCTTTTAATGATTCCAAAGAGATTTCGTAGCAGTGACAGCCATGAAGTTTGACCTTGAAGTTTACTGCTTCAATAATTTAAATCCACATGGAGCATACTACATTATTGACTTGTTTCTATAATATGTGTGTATCTTTATATTCTCTCGCAACAACATTGAAAAGGACAATATTTATTCACCATAATTGTTTATATTTTCATTTCTGCAAAATGTCTTCATAGACGTTCAATGACATTAATGTTATGTTATTTTTAAATTCACAGAAATCCCAATAATAATTCATTTATATTCTCAAAACAAACAAAATATTTAATTTTTTATTTTTGTATTCCGCACAAAATTCATTCAAATTGGTTTTTCATTTTGTTTTTATTAAATTGGTAAATAACGAAAAATAAAAGGTCATCAAATGTACAGTATTGATTGGGAGAACATACTTGAATTTTCTGAGAAATGTTAATACCCAATTAATTTTCTTCGGTTGGAATGACATGTGCCATAAAAATAATAATGACACGAGCTAAAAATAATTGTTTTTAAATGTGTTATAAAAATTTATCAATTGTATTCAATGGATACAAGTGTGTATGTATATCTTCTAGTTACCGATAAAAACTTACAAATGTTCCTATTTTTGTTACTATACTTCCAATTTTAATGAAATCGGCTTGAAAGTGTGAATAGACAATTTGTAAAAATGAGCATATAAGTTGTTTATATGGTTGGTCTTTACTTCCGTTGCTACTATTCATAATTTTACCAGAACTAATTTAGAGAGAAAAACTCATTTTGAAAGCATATACCAAAAACAACATTTTAATACATTTTAATACAAATTTTTATTACCGCCTCAAAATAGGCTCCTTTTGAGTAAATACAAGCATGCCAACGGTTAAACCAATTTTCCATACACTTGTTATACCCCTCGGCCGGGATAGCCCTTAGTGCCTTCAGCGCTGAATCTGGAGAATACGGTGGATGTGCGATGACTTTTGTTTCATGTTTGGCCAAAAACTCCGTCACAATCAAAACATTAACTAAAATCTTTTGAGTCGATCCGTAAGAGATGTTGAGTGTCTCTGCAATCTTTCCAATGCCAACACCACGATTTTCGAGCACAATAATCATCACTTTTTCTACGTTTTTGTCGTTAACAGAGGTGGATGGACGACTTGCATGAGGCAAGTTTTCTACGATTTCACGACCCTCCCTGAATGATTTATGCCACTCAAATACTTGCGTTCTCGATAGAGTAGAGCCCGTAAAACACTTTTGTAACATTTTGAATGATTCCGTTGCCGATATTCCATTGGAAACACAACATTTCAAGTAAACTCGCTATACAACCTTTTCACGTCGTAAACAAGCAGCTGTCAAACGTATACTAATTATTGCATTCCGCTCAAACTTGACAATGACATTGACAGCCAACTTAAGAAGATAAATTACCGATTCGGTTCACCGGTTCGGTTTAAATGCACCAGTCCGGTTCAATTTCGGTCCAGAGGTATACCTGAGCGTTCTTAGTTTAATAATATAGTAAAAAAGTTTATTTAAATATGATTTTATTGTAATATGTCCATGGTAAAATTTTGTATCAGCCCGTTGGTAACTAAAATTACTATAAATTGTTGTGCATATTGGAGCACATACACGGTGTGATGTAAAAATAGCCTATTTTTTATATCATTCTTATATCATTCACACATAGTGTGAAATGGTATTATCAGTTTGTCTGAAAATTTGTAAAGTTACGTCGATCCCATAAAGTATATATATATTCTTGATCAGTTCGACGAGACCAGTCGATCTAGCCATGTCCGTCTGTCTGTCTCTTTGTATGTTGTTGCGCATTTTTTTGGGGACCAATTTTTACCCTATCCAGTTGTCATTTCGCACATACACTTCTTTTTATTGCAGTTTAATAGATAATCAAGATTGACCCGCCACAACTATTTTTTAGGGTAGCCCCCATACAAAGCCACCTCCCACTTTTGACTTTTTGTATGAAAAACTTGTTTATTGTAGTCAATATCAACTTAATAATTGATATAGTAACTTCTAGTGAACGGATGCCTGACATAAACATTAATGGGTGGACCCGCCCACTATTCGGGGTAGCCCCCATACAAACCCACCGTGCAAATTTGTGGTTTTTATGAAAAAATCCTTCATTTAGATCAATATTAGCTTGAAATTTGATTTTGTGGAATTTAATGGACAACCGCTTCATATACATATACTAATTTAAAACGAGTTAAATCGTTGTACTAAATATGAATATGCAATATTAAAATAAACTGGAAAATATTGTGAAAGGCAGCAAAAGCCAAAGAAAGTTTACAACCCTAATAAAATAAGTGCTTTGTTAAATTGCGCGATCATAGACTAAATATCACCTTTACCTGAACTTTCAATAGAAAAAGGTCATAAACAATTCCAGTTGAAGGAAAATATGAGCACGTGCGATTACATATGAGGAAAACAGCAGGTAACTTCAGATTAGGTTAATTAGATATAAATTGCGCGGTTCAATTTTCAGCTACCTGGCATCATATAAATTGGATGTGCAATTGTAAATCAAAATCAGTCGTACAAAGTACTTCGTCAAGCGATATTGTCATTTCTGAACTAAAATAATTTCCAAATAAATTAACAGAAATGGAATCGGGAGCAAATAATATTGAAAATTACTACGATCCACGTGCAAAGAAGCCAAGGATATCGCACAGCAAACCCAATGTTGCGCTGGCTCAACGGTTGGCGGATTTTATAGACAAATTTAAACTTTCTCAACAAAAACCTCCGCAGAAGACGTCTGAACCAGTGGGAAGGCAACAAGAAAAGCGCCCAAGGAATGACGTCGATAAAGCTGATACTACATCGCTCTCATTGGAACCAAAACCAAAGAAACGTAAACGTAGCGATAAGAAAAGTATCAGAAAGTCAAAGATAAAAGAGCGAACTACTGTAGATGAGCGGAAGGAGTCTACTATGAACCAAAAAGATGCCTTTAAAAATACAGCAGCAACGAATTGAAGAAGCTTTGGTGGAGAAACCAACTGTATCGACCGGAATACCTCCAAAAAAATATATCAGGCATTAAAAAGCCTGCGAAAAAGTTAAAAATTCGTCCAATTTCTTCAACATGGAATAAGTAATAAGTTTGAGATTGATAATAAATATAAAAATTCTGCATATGTAAAATATAAAATAAATTTATTCATATCCACATTATTTGATTTTCTTTAATTTAAATGACTTAAATAGTATTAGCATCTCAAGACACACAGCGGACTCAAACCACTTTGAAAATCAACAAAATCAGGGTTTGCCAAACTGCTTATATACAATGACTGCTTATATACAATGCTCAATTGAAAATAGTCTTGTGTATTTCAGGATTTTATTGTACACGAAATGATAATGGAACTGGAAAGACGTTATGCTTTCCCAGCATGTTCTGTTGCATTCTTGCAAGTACGGTCTCCTTCATTCTTCTCTGATTTGTTATTGCATTATTTTTTTTAATTTTTTCGTTCAGGATCAATAAGCAAATCAAAAAAAATGGAGCACTTTAACAGTGTTGCAATTGAAGCTTTAACAGTCTTCACATGATCATAACACGTTCCTTAACTAAATTGAGCCAATTAATTCGATATGCTTCTGCCATTGGTTGATATTGGTAATTTTAATTTATAAAACAATTTCTGATTTCAAAAGGAATATTTGTATCTAAAAGTACTACCATTTGTCATTAATACTCTAGTTCGTAATAGTAAGCTCGAATTGATAGTATATAAACAAGTATAATAACATTTTTGCAATATTTTCTAAATTATGCTAATTATGCACGCGAAATAAAAATCGGCAAGTGCATATATGAAAAAATATATCCTGACTGAATAATGTTCATTTGTGCTGTATAGATAAACGGAAATTTACGTTTAAAGTAATTGTTTCTATCCGAAAGCACTCAGCTATTCTTACATCAAGAAACAAAATGGATCGATTTAAAAATCACACGCAAAAATCCTTAGAATAAGAATAAAAATCTCGAAAATATAATAAAAATAGATTTTAAGAACAAAACCTGTAGTTAAGAAGTACAAAAGTGTTAGAATACTTACAAAAGAAAGCCAAATCTACTATCGCAGCTGCTCTACTTTTTTGCGGGTGACAGTCAATGAGATCACCAATTGGTTGTGAAACGGCAAGTCTAGCCGAAGTAACTAAAATAGTGAGACTTAGTGCCATTAAAAATGTGTACTTAGCAAAACTAAAGAAAATGGGTTTGAGTGGGTGCTAAAGATTGGGAATCACACCCATTTGTATGTGAAGCGCTCGTCCATAAGAAGCTACTATATTAAATTTTAACTTGATCTTTACTGTACATGAAATCCGAAATGTGGGTGGTAAGTTTGTAAGAGGGCTAAGTCTTCTCCTTGATATTTATTTGAAGCATCGGTTCATAAGAAGCCATCAAGTTAAAATATGGATACCCTATTAAACTGCAGTAAAAAAGTCTATGCGCCGACTTACAACCCTAAAAATTGGTGCCCAAAAAATACGCAACAATATCCAAATAGTAAGACAGATGGGCAAAGCTAAACTGACTCGTCTCGAGCTGATCAAGAGTATATATACTTTACGGGGTCTGCTAATATCATTTTACTGTTTGTGTTAATGGTATAAAAATAGTTCGTAAACCATGGATTTTGTAGCTCTGCTACCACTATGGATCAATTCAAGTATGGAAACAAATTTTTGTTTTATCATTGGTACTGTTGTTTCTTCTTTTCACTAAATGTTATAATGTGTTCCATAAGCTATCAAGAACGGTCTCAAAACAATGAACAAATATTGCCACACTGCTGAAGCCAATATCAGTTAGTTGGGTCTACTTGAAATATGCATATTGAAGATTAAATAAAAATTGTGGACATAGGCGCGGGTATTTTAAACATTTGCTTAAAAATGGAATTATGCAAAACATGCGCTAAACAGTAAGTATCTATAGGAAATGTGCACTATTCTATATACAGTATACATTTTTTTTATAGGTTTTGCTCAGCGATTTTCAATTAACTTCATTAGGCAAGTTTATTATTATTATGTATGATTAAATTCAATTTAGCACGAAAAAATACTGCATATTTATGAGTAGAATTTCCCACACATTAGAGGCCATTGGACAAAAACTCCGTCACAATCAAAACATCAACTAAAATCTTTTGAGTCGATCCGTAAGAGATGTTGAGTGTCTCTGCAATCTTTCCAATGCCAACACCACGATTTTCGAGCACAATAATCATCACTTTTTCTACGTTTTTGTCGTTAACAGAGGTGGATGGACGACTTGCATGAGGCAAGTTTTCTACGATTTCACGACCCTCCCTGAATGATTTATGCCACTCAAATACTTGCGTTCTCGATAGAGTAGAGCCCGTAAAACACTTTTGTAACATTTTGAATGATTCCGTTGCCGATATTCCATTGGAAACACAACATTTCAAGCAAACTCGCTATACAACCTTTTCACGTCGTAAACAAGCAGCTGTCAAACGTATACTAATTATTGCATTCCGCTCAAACTTGACAATGACATTGACAGCCAACTTAAGAAGATAAATTACCGATTCGGTTCACCGGTTCGGTTTAAATGCACCAGTCCGGTTCAATTTCGGTCCAGAGGTATACCTGAGCGTTATTAGTTTAATAATATAGTAAAAAAGTTTATTTAAATAAGATTTTATTGTAATATGCCCATGGTAAAATTTTGTATCAGCCCGTTGGTAACTAAAATTACTATAAATTGTTGTGCATATTGGAGCACATACACGGTGTGATGTAAAAATAGCATATTTTTTATATCATTCTTATATCATTCACACATAGTGTGAAATGGTATTATCAGTTTGTCTGAAAATTTGTAAAGTTACGTCGATCCCATAAAGTATATATATATTCTTGATCAGTTCGACGAGACCAGTCGATCTAGCCATGTCCGTCTGTCTGTCTCTTTGTATGTTGTTGCGCATTTTTTTGGGGACCAATTTTTACCCTATCCAGTTGTCATTTCGCACATACACTTCTTTTTATTGCAGTTTAATAGATAATCAAGATTGACCCGCCACAACTATTTTTTAGGGTAGCCCCCATACAAAGCCACCTCCCACTTTTGACTTTTTGTATGAAAAACTTGTTTATTGTAGTCAATATCAACTTAATAATTGATATAGTAACTTCTAGTGAACGGATGCCTGACATAAACATTAATGGGTGGACCCGCCCACTATTCGGGGTAGCCCCCATACAAACCCACCGTGCAAATTTGTGGTTTTTATGAAAAAAATCCTTCATTTAGATCAATATTAGCTTGAAATTTGATTTTGTGGATTTTAATGGACAACCGCTTCATATACATATACTAATTTAAAACGAGTTAAATCGTTGTACTAAATATGAATATGCAAAATTAAAATAAACTGGAAAATATTGTGAAAGGCAGCAAAAGCCAAAGAAAGTTTACAACCCTAATAAAATAAGTGCTTTGTTAAATTGCGCGATCATAGACTAAATATCACCTTTACCTGAACTTTCAATAGAAAAAGGTCATAAACAATTCCAGTTGAAGGAAAATATGAGCACGTGCGATTACATATGAGGAAAACAACAGGTAACTTCAGATTAGGTTAATTAGATATAAATTGCGCGGTTCAATTTTCAGCTACCTGGCATCATATAAATTGGATGTGCAATTGTAAATCAAAATCAGTCGTACAAAGTACTTCGTCAAGCGATATTGTCATTTCTGAACTAAAATAATTTCCAAATAAATTAACAGAAATGGAATCGGCAGCAAATAATATTGAAAATTACTACGATCCACGTGCAAAGAAGCCAAGGATATCGCACAGCAAACCCAATGTTGCGCTGGCTCAACGGTTGGCGGATTTTATAGACAAATTTAAACTTTCTCAACAAAAACCTCCGCAGAAGACGTCTGAACCAGTGGGAAGGCAACAAGAAAAGCGCCCAAGGAATGACGTCGATAAAGCTGATACTACATCGCTCTCATTGGAACCAAAACCAAAGAAACGTAAACGTAGCGATAAGAAAAGTATCAGAAAGTCAAAGAAAAAAGAGCGAACTACTGTAGATGAGCGGAAGGAGTCTACTATGAACCAAAAAGATGCCTTTAAAAATACAGCAGCAACGAATTGAAGAAGCTTTGGTGGAGAAACCAACTGTATCGACCGGAATACCTCCAAAAAAATATATCAGGCATTAAAAAGCCTGCGAAAAAGTTAAAAATTCGTCCAATTTCTTCAACATGGAATAAGTAATAAGTTTGAGATTGATAATAAATATAAAAATTCTGCATATGTAAAATATAAAATAAATTTATTCATATCCACATTATTTGATTTTCTTTAATTTAAATGACTTAAATAGTATTAGCATCTCAAGACACACAGCGGACTCAAACCACTTTGAAAATCAACAAAATCAGGGTTTGCCAAACTGCTTATATACAATGACTGCTTATATACAATGCTCAATTGAAAATAGTCTTGTGTATTTCAGGATTTTATTGTACACGAAATGATAATGGAACTGGAAAGACGTTATGCTTTCCCAGCATGTTCTGTTGCATTCTTGCAAGTACGGTCTCCTTCATTCTTCTCTGATTTGTTATTGCATTATTTTTTTTAATTTTTTCGTTCAGGATCAATAAGCAAATCAAAAAAAATGGAGCACTTTAACAGTGTTGCAATTGAAGCTTTAACAGTCTTCACATGATCATAACACGTTCCTTAACTAAATTGAGCCAATTAATTCGATATGCTTCTGCCATTGGTTGATATTGGTAATTTTAATTTATAAAACAATTTCTGATTTCAAAAGGAATATTTGTATCTAAAAGTACTACCATTTGTCATTAATACTCTAGTTCGTAATAGTAAGCTCGAATTGATAGTATATAAACAAGTATAATAACATTTTTGCAATATTTTCTAAATTATGCTAATTATGCACGCGAAATAAAAATCGGCAAGTGCATATATGAAAAAATATATCCTGACTGAATAATGTTCATTTGTGCTGTATAGATAAACGGAAATTTACGTTTAAAGTAATTGTTTCTATCCGAAAGCACTCAGCTATTCTTACATCAAGAAACAAAATGGATCGATTTAAAAATCACACGCAAAAATCCTTAGAATAAGAATAAAAATCTCGAAAATATAATAAAAATAGATTTTAAGAACAAAACCTGTAGTTAAGAAGTACAAAAGTGTTAGAATACTTACAAAAGAAAGCCAAATCTACTATCGCAGCTGCTCTACTTTTTTGCGGGTGACAGTCAATGAGATCACCAATTGGTTGTGAAACGGCAAGTCTAGCCGAAGTAACTAAAATAGTGAGACTTAGTGCCATTAAAAATGTGTACTTAGCAAAACTAAAGAAAATGGGTTTGAGTGGGTGCTAAAGATTGGGAATCACACCCATTTGTATGTGAAGCGCTCGTCCATAAGAAGCTACTATATTAAATTTTAACTTGATCTTTACTGTACATGAAATCCGAAATGTGGGTGGTAAGTTTGTAAGAGGGCTAAGTCTTCTCCTTGATATTTATTTGAAGCATCGGTTCATAAGAAGCCATCAAGTTAAAATATGGATACCCTATTAAACTGCAGTAAAAAAGTCTATGCGCCGACTTACAACCCTAAAAATTGGTGCCCAAAAAATACGCAACAATATCCAAATAGTAAGACAGATGGGCAAAGCTAAACTGACTCGTCTCGAGCTGATCAAGAGTATATATACTTTACGGGGTCTGCTAATATCATTTTACTGTTTGTGTTAATGGTATAAAAATAGTTCGTAAACCATGGATTTTGTAGCTCTGCTACCACTATGGATCAATTCAAGTATGGAAACAAATTTTTGTTTTATCATTGGTACTGTTGTTTCTTCTTTTCACTAAATGTTATAATGTGTTCCATAAGCTATCAAGAACGGTCTCAAAACAATGAACAAATATTGCCACACTGCTGAAGCCAATATCAGTTAGTTGGGTCTACTTGAAATATGCATATTGAAGATTAAATAAAAATTGTGGACATAGGCGCGGGTATTTTAAACATTTGCTTAAAAATGGAATTATGCAAAACATGCGCTAAACAGTAAGTATCTATAGGAAATGTGCACTATTCTATATAGAGCATACAATTTTTTATAGATTTTGCTCAGCGATTTTCAATTAACTTCATTAGGCAAGTTTATTATTATGTATGATTAAATTCAATTTAGCACGAAAAAATACTGCATATTTATGAGTAGAATTTCCCACACATTAGAGCATGTAGCTACGTAATTATGTGCTTGATTATGATAAACTTGCTGTTGCATAAAAGGTCTATGAAAATATTATTTGCAACATATTTTGTAAACTTTTACCGAGAACGCGTTGTGGAATTTTTAATTTGTTACAGTTTCAATATTTTATCAATATTATTTTCAATAATTAAAATTACTGCAAAAATGTGCTATACTTTAATTTGAAAGATAAAATGAAGAGTATCTCAATTGTAACATAGCCTCCGGCACTTTTATTATTATTATTACTATTATTGTTTTCAGAGTCCATTCTCGCTCTATTTCCAAAGCTTTGTGCCGGAGTGAAAGTCAACTTGTCGCCTTTGTTGTTTTGCTCCTTGGTAGCGTCATAATTTTTGTCATTAAAAGATGCGAGACACAATTGCAGCTGCAGATACAGAAGCACACACACACACACACACACATACAGGCACACAGATACAAAGTGACATTTACGAGCTGTGAACCGCAGTAATGGCTGCCGTCGCCGCCAATGCATCCTTTTAGCTGTTGGTTTGTCCTTGTCTCGTACTGCATTCATTTTTCATAACTTTTATTAAAGCGCGAAGCGTTCCAAGTCACGTTTCTACTTGCTCAATGATGGAACGTGCGTCTATAAATAGACTTGCACAAACGTATGAGAAGCTAACGAAAGTTCGTTATGTGGGGTGAAAAATAAAAATGAATATAACAGCGCTATAAATATTTTGAGTCTTCACAACTTTCTTATTATAATTTCCAATATATTAGTATTTCCTTGTATTTTTTTAAGTATAGCAATGCATTATCGTTATGTTGGAAGTAGGTGAAGTTCCTGTTTTCTGTAAACAAAGAAATATTCGACAGGAACTAGCAATGATAAGCAAATCGACACCATTGCTTTTGTCGTTGAATTATGTTATATTTTAATGATTGGACTACTACTAGTTTCTGGGTTCCATACCAAACGACTGCAGTTTAGTATACCCATATTTATTATTTAGCATAGCCACAGTTTACGTCGTCGAAAGTACATTTTAGGTGACATGCACGTGCCCCGTCTTCCTCAGAATAATGTGCTACTGGCACTGCAGATAACATATGTAAGCAGCTTTCACACAATCACTTCATATAGAATCAGTGAAAAACGGAAAACGAAACTTTTCAAAAATCCCACTCCAGTGCCATATATATGTGACGTAGTGTGTTCGAAATTTTCATGGTATTCCGCACTTGCAAGGCCAAACTTCACTATTGTTTTCAACTTGATGAAACTTTAATCGAAATTGATGAACGAAGTTTATGGTGAATATTGTTTATCCGTGTCAAAGTTTATGTGTGGTAAATGCGTTGAACAAACGGCCCTGACGATATAAATTATGCCCAACATGTTGGACACAAGAAATCCGCAATCCCCGCAATTTCCACCAAAATGGTGCTTGAATTTATCAAAGATCAGCCAAAACCTTCATTGAATGTGGAATTGAGCATTTCCAAAATATCAAAATATCACATTTTGAACGAACATTTGGCACAGCGACCGATTGTGACCGATAGTTTGACTAAAACTCGCAATTTTAGCTTATACTACTCCTTGTATTCGCCATATTTGGTAACATGCGAATTTTACGTATTTACTGCACTTCAGATGCAACAACTACGCTTCCTGTGGACCAAGTGACATGAAGTTTAGCTTTAAAGTAAGGAAAAGCGAGAAACTTGCAAACTCACGAGGTCTATATAGGTGGCGCCACTAGAGTGTGATTTATTGAAGAAGTTCTATTTCTTGTCGGAGACACCACGTATATCGTTGTTTTTTTTTTTTGCATTCGTTGATTCTCCACGTCACTATAATCTAATAGTCACATCACTGGCGCAATAACTTTCTTCAATCGAAGTTCTTAATAGTCTTAGCATCTTTAATTGGCTGAAGTTGACGATGGCATGGTGACGGAGTCTGGCAACTCGAAAGCATCATACACCGAAGAGAAATCTACAACGCTACCTGGGAGTAGTGTTCATTATTTCGACGCCTACAGAATCTAGTTGCGCTTGTTTGTTTCGGAAAAAAAATAATATTTCTAGATCAGCAGTGAAGATATTCGCCTAATCACTTTACTCAAACGGTCGTACTCCATCGAGATGGTATCTTCAAGGACAAACGTATAGTGTTCTTATGGAACACAATCCGTATGGAAATCGTTGCAATATTAAATATTGCGACAAATAAATAAATAAATGATAAATGACAAAGCATTGCGCTATAAAACTGATTTCAGAGCATTAGAATAAACCACATCTCTACAAAAAAGGTTGTCCTCCAAGGCAATGAAATCACGAATGATTTGGTAAACAAGCGATCGGCTTCAAAACTCATCTCTAGGATTAGTAAGCTGGATAGAAAATTGTGTGAATTGTATTTGCAAAGATAAGTGGTAGAGTGTGTCCACTAGTTGTGTCAGGAAATGCTTCATGTTAGTGTGAAGTTGAAAGATTTTCGTCTTCTGACGCGCTTTATAGTATGGCATAACGCTTGACACGTATGGGTGTAATTACATACCCCACATGCATTGCTTGTATAAAGGCTGATGACAGCAAATAACCCTTTGTCCGTCAATGAGCTGTAGGAACTCTGACTACTAAACATTTTCTGAAATTCTTTATTGCGACCTATACTATGATTTATATATATGTGAATTTTAGCTGACTCAATCTCAATTTTATAATGAGAAATATTTGTTGATATATTTTTCTCAATGTGAATAGAGAGTAATAACTAAAACTCTTATTACAAAGAATGTTTTAACGGCGAAGACACGTGTTTCGAATTCAAATACGAGTTTTCATCAGTTTTTAAAGTGTGAATGAGAGTCGTACATGCAAGAATGCTGTAAATGTATCATGCTTGAAGTGTAAATATGGTTATCCTTGAATACATATAATTATAATATATAAAGCATATGATACGTAGGACGCTTTTGCTGAAAATCATGATATATGAAACTTTTGTTAGATTCCTCGTAACTTTCGTCCTTGCTTCCTGCATGTGTGTGTGTCTATGAATTTGAATTTGTTTGTATTTGTTTCACACATTTTTAATTTATTTTTGTGTCTGCAGTCCCTTCTGCTTCTGCTTTCATTTTCCTTTTTCTCTATTTATTTTTTTTTCCATTCTCTACAATTGCTTCTTTATCATAGTCGCTTTTGCTACTGCTGCAGTTGTTGTTGTTGTCCTTTCGTCCTGTCGTCTTTGCCGCTGGCAGCGGGTTAAGAACCTTTTTGAACTCTCGAGTGCTTAGTTTGTGAGCGGGTGCAATGCAAGTTAAGCTGGTTTGAACTGAGCTGAAGTGGGTGTTTTAACTGAGCCGAAGTAAGGTGAGTTGCTACAAGGTGTTGCATGAGCCAGCGTTGACTTGCATGTCCTGCAGCGGCGCTTTGCCAGAGTTGCATCTACCATACAACTACTGCTGTTAAAAAAAATTGCTTGCCGCAAAAGTTTTTATACATGTTTGTTCTAACAATTTTTTTTATATGCACTCTTCGGTTGATTCGGTTAATTTTTTGTAGGCAAGCTTTATTGCGAAGGGTTAAAGTTTTACGCAAATAATCTGTTTGCTAAATAATATACTTATTAAATAATATACTTATATTTATTTTATGAAATATGCTTTAAAGCATGCGAAAATTTTTATGTTGCAAATAAACCAATAATTGCTGATTGCAGAGCCCATTCCAAAACCACATTGTAAGATGTATAATCCACATTATCCTTCCCCGAATTGATCAAGTGGCATGTCTACACTACAAATCTTCATAATGAGGCGGGAAGATGGTATTTCAGAAAGTCTTTGTTTTTGGATTTATTTTAGCGCCAACTATGGCTGATTTCATTTGCGATTCCAAAAATTGACTGGATCATCTATTTTTCACATAGACCTTCGCAGGATTGATCAAGTGCCATATCCTCACTACAACTTGTAAGGACTAAGCGAATACTATGTGAAACAATAGTATGTTGAAAGAGTTAGTTTTGATGCCATTTTCTAGAGAGGTTTGGATATGAAACACCCAAGAAAATATCAGAAAAAGACATTTAATTTTCCACTCCCGTGAAAGAAACCAGATGCTTGCAGAGATGAAAGCAATGAAGCATAAATATTGAATAAAAACAAGTGTCACAATAGCTTTATTAAATATGAAGTATGATATCAGAGATTTCGCAGTCGCCATGATTGAATCACAGGTAGTTAAATATCGCTCAACTCTAATGCTCAACGATTCGATTCTCAGTGTTCTTTGTCCTATCTTCAAGAAAGAAAATTCCGCTGTCTGCGCGAAATAAGTGACACTTCATTGAATATAAAACTCCTTCCCTCATACTGTATAAACATTTAGAGATATACACGGATGCACTGATAGGACTGTATAACTAACTGTGTGAGTTAAGAAGAAAGAGGTCGACCAGTGGCCAAATTTTCACTGTACGACAAATCCTGGAGAACACTCGTGAGGACAGCAAAGGCACACACCACCTATTTGTCGATTATAAGGCCGTTTTCCACACTCCGATAAGAACGAAATTCTTCAACGCCTTATCTGAACTTGGTATCTCTGTAAAGTTCGTTCGGCTTTTCACGTTGAAGCTATCGCAAAGCGCTGCGCTTTGTTACCAAAAGAAGTTTCAGGCAGCGTGAAAATTTATCGTTCGACTTTTGTATTCCTACTCCAATGCTCACACGTAGATTGGTCGGCACGATCTTCCATAATTTACTGAAGATATTGACATCATCGGCATGAACGAACGCCACGAACAGTCATGTTTCATGGGTCTAGCGGGGAACAAGGACAATTGCGAATACTTGGTGTCCACTCGCAAACTATTGCCGCGTCTTCGATGGTGCGTGAGTATGGAGAATTTCAACTTTAATGTTGAAAACTTTGTCAACCTACATAACGTACCATAACGTATAAATTTAGTACTTAAATTTTAGAAAATTCATTTTATCATATGAATGCAGATGGCACTGTTTCGATTACAATTTAGATAAATCGTTTTGTTTACAGTCATCATTTTATTAAGCTTTTTTAAATTAAATATTTATTAATTGAAATGCAATGAAATTTTATTTAAATTTTACATATGATAATCGTTTACATCACCCTAGTAAGCCATAAGTTGTTGTCGAATTGATTTCTATCAACACAATATCGGAATTTTACCTCAGAGCACAAAAAATAAATCGAAAAACTCTCCAAAATTAATCGAAATCGAAACCGAAACCGAAACTCTTCACATGCCAGGTTGCCAAATCTTTCAATTGATTTTCTCATTCCGATCTTAGTAAGCAATTGAAAGTTGTCTTATAAATTAAAATCGTTTTTAACATTCAAAAACAAACAAATAAGTAAGAAAAACTTTTAATTCTCGCGAAAACACAGTTTAATTTTTTTAAAAATATTCCACACACTTTTCCAGTTTTAAATTTAAATATTAACTAAAATTACAAATAGCTGCAATGGGTCGACGTAAAAAAAACAAATCGAAGTCTAATGGCGACGAAAACCCAACGTCTTCAACAAACGTGTCCACGAAGGAAGTCAACAGTAAAGGACCAGGCGAGCTACCTGCTAAGGAGGCAGCCGAAGTAGACAGTGAAGTTGAAATTATTGCCGTAAGTAATACCAATTTAAATGACAGTAGCGCCAGCGTGTCTGTTTCGAGCGGAAACAGCGCCGGCGCATGTGGCATGCAGGATGACATGGAGCAGGCGGCTGACTTCCATGCAGCCGGCGACTGTGCGGACTGGGACAATGCATCGACAACAAGCACCGAGCTAGACTTGCCCAATCATCCGTCAGAATATATAACAATCGTGAAGCCCGATGGTGAGACGCGCTTCGATGTGAATATTAATTGCTTGGAGACTGTCATGGATCTGGAGGTCTTACTGCGCGACCATAGCGAGACCTGTCAGCATACTTGCTTCGCGCTGCAACACGGTGAACGTAAACTTATTGGTTACATTGAACTGAGGTCTTTGTTGGAGAGGCAGAAACCGGATGCAACGCAGCTCGTGCTGCGCATGGTGCTACAGCCTTATACGAAGCTAAGCGTGAGTGCGCACCTGGCTCATGTAGCCACCATACTCAAGAACTTAGATACAAACAATGCATACTGCGGCATTAAGAACAGTTCGCTGACCATGTTGCAGTTGATTACTCACGGTGAGCTACTGCAACAAAAAAAGGAACATGTTATGCGGCCGGATAGCGTAGATTGCACACCGCCGGACTATGTGCTGCCGGATATGAAGGAAACGTTGAAGCCGCCGCCACTGCTGCCGCTGCATCCGAAGTATGTACATTGTCCGCAGACGTACAATGTGTTAAATACATCGATTTTGCATTCGCCAACGAAACACCGAAACCTGCACGGTGATCTTATGTATTTCTTTTTTGTATCTCTGGAAAATAAGCGCATACATGTGACTGCAAGCTGTCGTGGCTTCTATGTAAATTGCACGACAAATGAGCGCTTCGATCCTTGTCCGAACAATCCACATCATTTATCACACAGCTTCATAGAGCTGCTCACCAAGGTTTCGCCCGCCGCAAAACGCGCCTACGAGATAATACACCAGCGGCGTGTCTACTGTCATGACTTTGAGCGTTTGCCGACACTCTTTCCAACTTTCCAATGGCTCAGTCCCGTGCTTGAACATGCCATGGATGCGGAACGTTCCGAGGAGTCATTGAAGTCATTGCATTACTCTGATGACATTAAACCAATAAGTCAAACCAACGACTTGAACAATAAATTGCAGGTGGCGCGCGATATGCCGCGCAACACATACGAGCAGCGCATGCGGCGTGATTGTGCCATCTTTGAGGTGCACATGCTGTTCGTGGATGGTGCGTCACGCGGCGCCATATCTTGCGTCGATAGCCATGTGCTGGCGCTGAATCCGAGCGAAACGGAGCAAATGCACATGTTCTTCGTGAACAGTTTATTCTTTTCGTTTAGCTTCGACGTGCGCGAACACTACAAACAGCTGGGCGGCGATCATGCAGCATTTGTGGCGCCACGTCGCGATCTATGCGGCGTGCGTGTCTACAGCAACTTGGATATACAGGGACTGCATACGCTCGGTACACTTTTGGTTGATTATCGTGGCTATCGCGTCACTGCGCAGACAATCGTACCGGGTACGTTTGATACCAAAAAAGAGCAAACGATTGTCTACGGTTCTCTTAATTATGGTGCCGATGTAACAAATACACCCCGGCATCTTGAGCTGCTGGGCGTAGCTGCGAAGGAGCTGCACATTGCAACACACTGGGTGCTTAATAGCAAAGATGTGCCTATACAGTTGGCCTCATCGATTGAAACTAATGGCATTATAGGAAGCGATCAACGATACTATATACTCGATTTATTACGCACATTTCCGCCGGATGTAAATTTTCTACAGCAGCCAAACATCAAGCTAAGCGCTGAACTGCTTAATGTTGGCTTTCCCATTAAGCATCGACACATACTCTGCAGTTTGCGTCCGGAGCTGCTCATGGCCTATGCCAACGAGGTGCAACATCAGAGCGGTGGTGACAGACAGCAAAAATGTTTCACCGGTTTCAATCCGGATGCATTTTTGGAAAATGTCCGTCTCGTGGATGTGCCCGAGGCAACGGAAACCACAGAGCAGCAACAGCAAAGGGTGCAGCAGGCTGCTGAATTTCTAGTGCTGCAACATATACCACGTTTCCTAAAGAAGCTGATGACTGTTGGCAGTACACCTATTTTGGATGGACATGCCTTGACACGTGCCATGCAACGTCACGGCATTAATATACGTTATCTAGGCTGGCTGGCACAGCAATTGGCAAAGCAGCGGCCACAGTTGGATCACATTTATCGCATTGCCGTGCAGGAGTTAATTGTGCGTGCTGCAAAGCACATTTATCATCGCTACATGTTGAATATGCCATACGGAGAGCTCGCCGGTGCAATTTCTTACTTCTTGAACTGTTTGCTCAGTGCAGCGCATATGCATGCAATACATCCTTCCGGCAGCAATGAAGATTCGAAGAAGCATAAACAGGCCAACGACAAGCCCGGTCGTGGCAGGCATAACATGGACAAGAACCGTCCGTTGCGCATCAATAACGCCATGGTCAATGCGGTGCCAATGCCGCATGATCTCAAACAGGCAATGTGCCCGGAAATATTCTGGAAAGTAATGTTGCGAGAGATTCAATCGTACTGGAATTTCCAACTTGATTGTGAGTCCATGAACGCCGTTGCACAACTTTACAAGCTGCAACACATTAGTATTCTGCGCAGCTTCTGTCAAACGGTTGGATTGCAGCTGGTTTTACGTGAATACAATTTTCATTCGACCAAACAGCGCAGTTTCAGCGAAAATGATATCATCAATATTAATCCGATTATAAATCATATCTGTCCGTTGGTGCAGGATGCAAATTATTACTTTAGCATCGGTCAGTCAAAGCTTAAAAAGGGAAAATTGGAAGAAGCATATGACTATATCGGTGCATCACTGAATCTAATGATACGTGTGTATGGACAAATGCACGTGGATATTGTGCCGCGACGACAGCTGCTGGCACGCATTGCCTATGTGCTTGGTTATGTCGAGCAGGCGCTGACACTGCAGCAGCCGACATGCATCATGAGCGAACGGATCAATGGCATCGATCATTCTGTAACTGTTATGCAATATGTAAGTATGTAACCTCACAAATCTATCGGGGACGTTATAGAAATCGATCGACGTAAGTTGATGAAACTAAAATTCGATTTTTATAACACCACGAAATCAACTCTGGGCGAAATTTAAACGAAAGCGATTTCTGTGATGCCACTGATTAAATACATTTATATCGTTCGCATATAGTGTTAAATACTACTAAAAGTTTGTCTGAAAGTTTGTAATGCATTAATTAGAGTCTCCATTGTTAGCATGCAAAGCTCACTATTTTGAGTAGCCCCTATAGCAGTCAACCATTTTTGACTTTACAATATATCATCTTAAAAATTAATAAAGTGTCTTGTTTCGGCCGAACGCCCTACATATAATTCAATGGGTCTGATCCCCAAGCACCCACCCACCCACTTTTACATTTTTTTATGAACAAATTTTGATTGTAGTCAACGTCAAGGTCAAAATTCTTGTGGCTTCTTATGCATATTACTTCACATATATATCAATGGGAGAGACCCTTCACTTTTTGGGGTAGCGCCCATAAAAACACACCACCCATTTTTAGGATTTTGTATTAAAAAGTTATTCATTACAAGCATCACCATCTTGACGTGGTGCCGTTTTTAGGAATGTCCCGCCCACGTTTAGGGATAGCATCCACAAGGTTTTGGAACTTCGTGTGAATGGTATTAAAACTTCGGTTCAAATGAAGTTAACGATTTATCAGTGTTTTTTTTCTTTAAATCATAACACCAAAACGATATTTAATCCATATTAGATCTCCATATTCAGTATATGCGTATTGATATTTTCCAAAAGAGCTACAAAGTTTTACGTTTGGCTATTTTCAAGTGATTTTTTTCCATTTCACAGACCACATTTGTCAATAAAACAAAGTGCGTTTAAAACTAGAACCATCTTTCTAGATTTTATGGTTCTTATATTATCACTGATTATGCGGAGAAACCGCAGAGTTTAATAAAATTGACTCATATAGCAGATCAGGAATATATATTAGTCTTTATACCCTGTTCAAATATATTGTAGAATGTATCGAATATCACCTTTTGTCATAGCGTTTGGTGGCAATGTGACGCGACGGTCGAGTCGTTCTAGTGTAGGAGGGACATCGAAGCGGGCTCGGCGAAAAATAGATGAAAGCAGTTAGGGCACATGAGTTTGTGACAGTAGTAGTAGCACATCAGCAGCTCGTGATGACTGAGAGGGTACCCTGCAACGCACACACAGTGGTAAGAATATATGTAGATGCATCAGCTTACGGCGACAACGGTTAGCGCGGAGTGTAGACGCAGACGTAGGTGGCAGTGGGAGCACACGATCACAAACACAATATAGTGGTGGCGAGGAGAATGGAACTACAGTCGTTGTCACATAGCTCACGCACACGGCGACGATGTTCCATACAAATGTAGAACCTCACGACTGTGAAGGTCAACGCAGACGCAGCAAGACGTTGGTACGAGCGTGAGGCGACCAAGTCAGAATGCTAGCTTATTAGTAATTATAGCAAGTCATTTAAGAGAGACACTGACGATTCGGTTTTAAAACGGTTGGGCTGTTTAGCGTCCCGGTATCAATGCGATAGCATTTGTTTAATTTTTTGTATAAATGCATTCCATATTTCCTTATAAAAATAGGATTTCGTAATCTTCTAGTCCCAGGTTCAAATTTTCACGCGGTGGTCCTGGAGATCATTATTAATTTTTAAACGTTACAAATAAGTTCTAGTTTAGCCAATCACTGTAAAATTCGTATTCTATAAATTATATACCAACTAAATTCAATATTATTTCTGCTGCAGTACAATCTGGCGCTCTATGCCTGCGCCAACCACCAAATGACCATGTCACTGCGGCTTTTCTACCGTATTAGGTATCTCATTGCGCTGCTCTCGAGCGCGGATCATCCGCTGGTGGCATTGATTGACACCAACATTGGTCTCCTACTGCAATCCGTCGGTCAATCTGAGCTGTCTGTACAATTCTTTGAGAACACACTCAAGCTGAACAGCAAATACAGCGGTGAAGAATCCTTGCCAGTCGCTGCCAGCTATCACCTGATTGCACGTAATGCTATCTGTTTCGGTGATTTTCGCATGGCATTGGAGAACGAGCGCGAGTCATTTCTCATCTATAAGAAGTTACTAGGAGCTGAACATCGTCTTACATGCGATTCAAAACAATGCCTGAAACAACTGGCGACTCTAACAGTATCAAGTTACACGAAGAGCGACTCGAACTCTTTGCAAGTTTTGCCAATATCCAAGCGCATGGTCATCGATATTCTGAACAATCTTAATAATATACTATTTCCGCGTATGAAGTAAGTATAGTATCATACATGCTACAAGTTTCCTAACTCAACTCACTCTCCATCTCCATCTAGTCAAGAAGTATATGAATTGGAAGCCAAGCAAACTCGTCTCGAATCCTATTATGACAATCTATTGGAGTCTGAGGACTCAAAGAGTGATGCCAACTAATTTCCATCGCACTCTTGATAACAAATACCTAGTTGCTTTCATTGTATGGATGACTTTTGCAAAATTTTATCCATACTTTCATTCTAGAATTGTTAGTATTCATTGCTTCTTGTAATTGGTTTAATAAATGCGAGTAACCAAATAATGAATAAACAGTTTTAAATTAAATTCCACATTTGTGTATTATCGTACAATTCAGTAATAACCAGTTATCCTCGACAGTTAAGTATCCTATCGAACAATTTTTATTAGTACTTTACCCACTGCATAACACTAAAAATGTAATTCGCTAGAAGAATAGATGGAGGAATATAAACATCAGCTATAATATTAAAGTAAGCACTATAAACTGGTACACAGACGGCTTCCTTTCGTACGGTTGAGCAGGTGGTTTGGTCTTTGGACTAGTCATCGGCATGCCATAGAAATGTTTACCCACTTCAACATAAGCACACAGTATAGGAATCATAATATTGCAATGTTTTCAGAGCACTAAACACCTATTCAAGCTATTTTTGGAACTCCTAGAACAGTTTAATAATCTAGGAAGACTGAATTGAGTAATGTTATACTGGGTACCCGAATGTACCTGGTAACGACGAAGCGAACAAATTAGTGAAGAGGCGCAGTCAGTCCGTTCATTGGCCGGGAAGTATTTTGCGATTTGAGACAAGCTACATTTAGAATCCTGCAGATGATGAAAATATAGCGAAGGATGAATTCTGGAAAAACTGTGGGTAAGAAACTGTTAGAACCACTTATAGAAGAACGGAAAACTGCATTCGAAAAAACTTTAAGCATGCTGTCAGAGTTTTTAACTGGACATTGCGGGCTCAAAAATACATATTCAAAATGGACACTGAAAGTTGTTGCAAAAGTTTGATTCTGTCTAGAGGAGAAGTCGCCAAACTTGTATATTTTTTAAAGATTTCCCAGCTTTCTCTAATACGAGGGTTAAATATCTGGTTTAGTACCCGTTTACAAAAAATAACATGCTAACACTAAATCCGAAGGATCTTGTGGTCTCAGTGCCACGTTAGGTTGGGTTAGGCCGGCTGATACCTTGATTGAGTTCACATATCGACCAATATGAATCTTACTGAGGTCGATGATAGAGGTGGTTTTGGAGCTTAAAAAGTCCTGTCCAATAGCCTGTTGGGTGGCCTTCTGGGTGCATCTGTGAGTGACGCGAGCCCGAGTATTTAAAGGTATTCTAATCTTGGTTTTACTATTTCTGGGCAGTTGCAGATGGGTTTTCGTGACTTCCGGTTCTTTACATTATCCACAACTTTCCATGTTTGTTATGCCCAGCTTTTACGCATGAGCGGCTGCTGATAATGCCCTGTTAACAATCTGCAGTCTCTCTTCTGTAGCTTGTATTGCGAGCATGTAATGCGAGCGTTTTTTGTTTCGTTCTTAGCATATTGCTCCTCCAGTTTACTATATAGCATTTGTAGAGAGATAAGTACATCAGTTGTTACTTCTAGCGATAGCCCAACGCCTTCATTTTGCTAGACTGTCCGCCATTTCATTGCAGGAAATCCAGAAGATGTCCACCTTATTTTGAGGTGCTGAATTCGTGCTCGCCAAAACATTTCAGGAAGAGATGGACACCGCCTGCAGGGCTTTTGTCGCAGCTTGGTCGCAGTGCTAACTATTCTGTAATACTAAAAATAATTATTTGGTTTGCCTGTATAAAACTGAAACTATTTTGCACAGCAAAATAATCTTAGTTTTGTATATAGCATTTATAGATGCATTTGTATGTCAGGTAAACAATATGTAGAGACCAATTAAAATTCTGCTTACATTGATACGCAGTGAACCGTAGAATGATTTCAGCTTCATCTTAAAACCATAGGCAATAACCATATACAATATATTTTACAATATCTTGATATAGATAATGTATCTTGTATCTTTTAATAAGTGCCTCAAAGTCTATTAGTAAAGTCATTCAATGCACAATTAAGTGTGTCGAATGTAATTAAGTTATAAATAGCTGCTACATCATGGTACTTCATGATTGTGAGAGTATCTTTTGCCTTGAGTTGTACATGCCACACGTTGCGTATGCGTAATATTTAATCAAATTTATGCTGCAGGCACATTTCAAACGTTTACTTGTCTATATTCAGCTAGTGTATGCTTGGTCCAATGTCTGCTATACTATAAATAAATAAAGTACAGAATGTGCATAAATAAATTTATTATATACGAGTACACACGCCCATGAGCAATATTTAGTACTCTATTATTTCGTTATGATGCCATACTGGCAGGTGTAATTATACAAGAATATATTCGGAATTTAAGTTATATGCGTGTAATGCAAGTTATTGATTTGAATTGATTTGATTTGTTGCTCAAGCATAAAATGCATAAAATTTTTGCTTAATATGCACGTACTTGGTGAGCTTTCAGCAATTCCTGATTTACATAATTATTGTGTATGTTGCATACTTTTGATGATAGTAATAAATTTAATATAACTGTGGACTGTAGTCCATGCAAGTGACGAAAGCTCACCGCAGTGTGACTGCAGTACTATTATACTCGCAACAATGAAGCTTTTACTGATAAGTCCATTCGAGACGTGTTACATACCAATGAAAAGGTCTTGAAAGATACATTCTGAAAAAGTAAAAATATGTTAAATAGGATCAGCCCAGTCCGACATATAGAAGTTCATGAAGGACCTAACACACTAAATAATTTTTATTTATTCATGGCACTGAAATTTATCCGAAAAGATCAATAAAATTCAAATTCAAAGTAACTTAAAATTCAATATGGTGACTTCTTATAGACTTAAAAGCTTTACATAGTTAATATTGGGCATATCCAGTCCACTTTTTAGGTAGTACCCATAATAGCTAAACACCCACTTGATCGTTTATATACTAATTATTTCTGTGAATTTTTCGTATATATTCATAGGTTTGGTTTTTCTTTCATATATAGGGCTGTGGTAAAACGTAATCTTGTATCCATCCATTACCGGTCGACGAATATCACTTTTTAATAAATGATAAAAAATTATTAATGGAAGACCATATGGAGGACAGACATATATGGTGGGCATATATTTCTGTATCATACCGGTTAAACTCGATTATTTTGAAATGAGTATTACAAAAGCGGCCTCATTAAATTCGATGTAAAGGTGCAACGTTTGGAGCAGTGATCGTGCTGAAATGTATGTTTCGTGAAACATGTGTTCACTTCTCCCGCTAATTTGGCGCCGTATGTATTAGGGCTGAATGGATAAGTTTCTGTTTCATATTTTCAAACTTCTTTACAAATTGCTGGAATATTTTGTCAACAGTCTGCAAAGCGAGAATGATCTTAACTTTTCTGTGGATGACGAAAGCGAGTACTTCCCAAAAGAAGATGTAATAAGTGACACGGTTGACGATTACTTGGAAGATCGAGCTGAACGTCGAGGTGACTTGTCCGCTTCAAATATGAATGTCGAGGCTGCTGAAATCCAGGCATTGGCATGGTTTTATTTTCCCCAGGGTGGCAGAATACTAGTCGAAAAATATTGGGATGGATGCCGTTCAAAACGTTTTGTCGTAAAAAACATTCGAAGAGCTCACACGCCATATTCATTTCAATAAAAATTAAAACAATGTGCCTTCTTCTGATCCTCGACATGATCGGCTTTTCAAAATAAGACCGAATATTCAAGAACTGAATATTAATTTTGGTAAAGTACCAATGAAACAGTTCCTGGCTGCATATTTGCTTCGTAAAGAGATATGCGCCGATTATATTCACTTACAGTTATAGCCAAACACTTCATTCAACAGCTCTTTAAAATTGCTGATATATAATAAAAAAAAAAACTTCTTGACGAAGTAAAAATCAAGTGACGAAGAAACTTCCAATATTAATTTTGTGACGAAAGAACTATATTTTTCATTTGTATTGTTGAGAATGAATGTAAAATGTATTTCAGCGTTAGTTGTGTTAAGATATTATAGATACTATAGAATTTTCAAGAAATGGTTTTCAATTAAGTAGGGAAACGAATGTGGTGTTATACAGGAAAATCTGTATTTCATAGCATAATAAACTTAGCAAAACGACGAATATGTAGTTAAGTATTACAATCAATGTCAACAATACACATGAAAATCTACAAATGTTTCTTCACTGAATTGCTATCAAAAGTTTTGGGAGTTACAACTTGGCTTTCGTCACTTGATTTTTACTTCAAGAAGTTTTTATTGTTTTATTTAATACAAAGAACGCTTAGAGCAAATTGGGCACAGCAAGGATACATGTGCTGTAGTTGTAAACGAATATAGTAATTCTTCTTTATTGAAATTATAGCTCAAGAAAATTGCTTGCAAATGGGCTCAATTTGTATGCCAAATATTTTATGCTTTTTTATGACAAAACAACAAAAATTAAATACCTATTTTATATTTATTTTCAGCATAGCAGACTCTCTAGGTAAGCAGTATCAATAAAAATAAAATTAAGCATATAAATTTAGACACTCAAAATGTCAGAAATTAGATAGCAGAGAATGTCTATTTCCGCAGTTTGCTGCTAGAAGTGCGGATTGATAAGTAATCAGCCTTGGCAATCGATAGCTGTAACAGAAATCAAATAAGCATTTATTTTTTTTTTTTCAATAAAGATTTTATTTTGTAGAAATTTTCAGTAAATGTAACTCAACGGCAGCTATTTAAGCCTAAAAAAAGTTTTGTATACTTTACAGAATTTAATGTGTTTATTCCAATTATTTACGAATCCACACTCGCGTACACATAAAACACATTCGCACACAATGCTCGTAAAAGTATCTTTTACAATTGAATTTCGCCTGCAGTATAAAAGCATCGATTCAAAAGCAAAACAAACCCAGCTGTAAATTGTCATTTGACATTTTTATTGCCGGAAAGTATGCTGCCAGAAAAGTTTAGTTAAACGATTTAAAGATATTACGATATAACAAAAAGTTTCTATATAAAGCAATTTGAATAATGCTCGTAAAAAGACAGTCTGGTTCTTTTGCAAAAACAAAATTCTCTTGACAAAACTATAATTGCATATCTTAAGGCAACTTCACGCACCTTCACCACATTTCAAGCTCATTATGCATCGTGTTAATCTTGATATATGCCAAACCACTTCGCTGTACTTTTGTGGTCCCCCATCTAACAACAGTTTTACACTTGAGCTGCATTGCCGTTGACACATTTTGTGGTTGCACACATTAAACCGAGGCTAAGCACTGATTACGCAGCCTGTCAGCTTTGGTGCAGCAGTGAGAAGCGTTTGCCGCCCAATATTAACGCATCGATTGATGCAGCATCTATGCGCACCCTCCGGCAATAGGTACCGCAAATGTATTGTAAGTGGCCACAAGCAACGTGCAAGTCTGTGGCCACCCGTTAAGTAAATGTATCTGCGTGAGCTGCTGCTGCTGAAGTGGCACAAACATCGTCAACAACAAATCAAATTTCAAATTTGAATCTAAAGTAGGCATTATCTATTATTAAACATATTGAAGGGGACAATTATAGTTTTAATTGTAGCATAGAGCGTTTAGAGGATGTGGGTTTGTTGCCACGCCCATCTGCATTGAAATCGACTTGAAATTCGTAATCAATTTAGAAAACATATTTTCAGATATGGTTCAAATTAAAATGCCACCTGTTCGTCTGTCCAGCTTCTGCCCATCTGTCCATTCTTTTGTCCGTCTGTCTGCACGAATATATTAACAACTTTATTTTTTTTTTATAAATCGCATAGAACCAACCTTATTCTAGGAACATTTTTGTATTTATTGTTGCGTATGTTATTATTGTTGGTTCACCATCCGCCAATCAAAATCACATTCACCAAAATAATAGCGAAACTCATACAAAGTATAATAGGTGGTAGTATGGAGCTCGCGAGTCTTATCAACGTATAATTGACTGCTCGTATGCTTTCGTTTAATAGTACAAGTGTGTGTAATTTCATGCAAAGCCTATGTGTGTTTGATTCGTTGGGTTGGTGACGATTATTTAAGCCTTTTACGCACAAAATATTCAACCAATTTTGATAAAATATCGATTGTGCGCATTTGTAAATGAATACCTTTCAAATT
Source organism: Leucophenga montana (assembly GCA_035044765.1). Lineage (NCBI taxonomy): Eukaryota > Metazoa > Arthropoda > Insecta > Diptera > Drosophilidae > Leucophenga > Leucophenga montana. The sequence continues at coordinate 646,096 of JAWNNQ010001325.1, read as the reverse complement.
TAATAATTTTTGTCCAAATCGATTGCATGCTGTGAGGCATAGACTAATAAAAATAACTTTTTGTTATTATAAGACAGTGAGCATAGTAGCCGTCACAATAAATCTGCTAGCTTATTTAAAGTTTTCCATATACGTAAGAGCACATACAAGAACATATATAATTTCTGTGAAGTTTTACAAGTCGTTAGTGCACAATGCATAAAATAAGAATCGACTTAGTCCTCCTTAGTCCTAACGACCATTGGGCATGAAATTTTTCGAAATTACTTACATATTTATAGCATTTTTCTTGACTAAAGTAAGGGCTTAATGGCTCATGGAAGGTAATTTTTACTATGCTCATTGGAGGCATCAAGTCATATGGATTATTTCCATTGCCTGATTTATCTTCGACACTGATTTTATTACATTTATCATGCAATATTTTGTTATTGCTTATGACTTTCATATGATGCATTGAATCCTTGATCTTTTCATGAAATTTTCGATGACGTTTTGACAAAGATGTGGTTCTATCTCACCGATAACGCGTTGGATCTCGCCCCGAAGCTCAGGATTTGTTTGTGGTTCATTCACACACACCGGAAATTTCACAAAACTCCAAAGAAAGAAATCGCACGGTGTTAAATCGCACGTTCTTGGTGGCGAGTTGACATTCGGTCTGGTAATTGTTCCTCCAATAATTCGGTTGTTTCATGTACGTATGGCAAGTGCCTTCGTCCTGCTGAGACCACATGTCTTCCAGATTCATACCGTCTAATTGAGGCCACAAGAAGTCCTTTATTATGTTCTTGTAACGAATGCCGTTAACAGTCATTCCATTTTCCGGCCTCATTTTCAATGAAGTTAGGCTCAATAGTGCCATCTGGCCACACCAGATAGTTGCTCGTTGTGGATGCATATGTTTCGCATGGATCAGGTATGGATTTTCTGAGCACTAAATTCGACAATTTTGTTTGTTGACGAACCTATTCAGATGAATGTAAATAGTATGATTTGTTTAAAAATATCATTCATAGGAGCCACATGAAGTTTTTAGAACTATTCATGAATGATTATGCTTCTAGCATACATATGCGATACCTCCAAAAATAGTGTTCAATAAGAATCTCTCCACTGTCCTGAAAAACAAGCACATTTTCATTTTAACGAGATCTCAGAACCACGGCTTACTGATGGATCTAAATTGTAAATTGTTTGAAAAGAAGATGGAGTGTTCGGATATATGTGAATTACAAGGAGCAGACGGACGGATTGCTTAGCCAAGCGATAGTCTTTCAGAAATTTTAACATTGCAGAAACTTTTTATGAACTACAGCGAAATGGATTATTGGGATTTGCATATCACTGGTCAAATAGTAGTGGGCAAAGACAAAGTAAGTCAAAACGTGCCCTATTGTTCAGGAACATTTTTTTATTAAAATACTTGCGGATTATCTAACTGGGCACTGCAATTTCAGATAACATCTTAACAAGATTAAGTTATCTGACACGGAAATCTATGTGGAATACATGATAAAAGATTTAAATGTTCAGGCTTGTACGTACAACGACTCGCTCACTTTCTTGAGTTAATAGTACCTCTATGTAAGGTTTCGATTATGAAACCTAATGTAGTGCTCAACTTTATCAAAACTCTGTGGTTAAATTGTTAGTTGCAGTGCACACTGCCCGTTGAATAATAGTAATGATAATAAAAATAATAATAAGTTGGAATTATTACTTTAAATAAGTTCAGAAATATCAAAAATATTTATTTTTAATATTTTGCTATGCATTTATCTGCACCCATTTGCAGTAAATACTTTCCTCTTTTATGTGTGTGCTTACTATATCTTTATTATACAAAATAAAATATATAGGATAAATACCTACCTACGAGTAATATTGTAGTTATATTTGCATTTGAGTATTATTTTGCAGGCTGTTCGCTCTCGTAATAACGGAAACAACTGCAATAATAGAGCACGACAATAAAATATCCAAAAACAACAACAACAACAACAACGACAGAAACTAAAAACACCGACAGGACATCAGCAGCAAAAAAAAAAATTTAACTTGGTGGAACCGAAGCTTTTACACCTTTCTCATGCAAAATTATACAAAAATATATAAGATATTAGTAACAGACATATTGAATTCGGAGTGCCCGATATAGAAAATAAAGGAATTTTTTATATAAGTTCTCAATCTGAAATATAGGTTTAAATGTGAATTAAATGATACTAACGTACTTAGAATGCGTTGCTGCGCTCCAGTGGTTTTTTTTTTTAGATGGTGTCTATTTCTCCAGTTGATCTTATTTTATCCGGTATTCTCTACATATGTAAAAATTCTAGAGTATTCACCGTGTGCTACTATGCCTGTTTTGTTTTGTTTTTTTTTTTCAAGCGTAAGCGTGGCAGTGTCCTTTTTTCGCAGTGGACCTTAATTTGTCCGTTGCTCTTTTCATATATACAGAGTCTCATCCCTTTGCTTTGCAGTCAATTCGCAGTGGTATTTCCAAACTTTTTTTTATAGAAACCCTTGTTTGGCATCCGAAATTGCTTTCTCTAAACTATATTACAAATTATGCAACACTAGTTCAATCTGTACCGATGTTGAATAGTTGTTAGGGATTAATGCAAATAACATTCATATAATATATAGAGTCTTACCTTCTTTAAAAACAAAATTAGCTATATCAGCATATAGTATATCTGGACCATGTCTTATAACTGAATGCGTATCATACATATAATCAGAAAGGCAAACATAAGCTGTTCGAGGACATTATACGCCCGTAGCTCAGACGATCTCAACGTCCCTTTCCATTAAACCGACCTAAAGTAAAATAACTCACTTCTATTTAGTTAGAGCTTTGAACTCATAAAAAGAAGCGGTAGTTAATATTGATCTGAAGTGTTGCTCGGTCATGCTGTGAGTCACCTACTGGAACAATTGGTATTCGGAAGGAGCAATGTCAGGTTTATATATGGCCAGCTGTCGACTCAATCGGAAGCACTGTAGGAATAATTTAGTATATTATTAAGTTTACTCGCTTTTTGCTATTTCATCGTGCTCCAAACACATCTGCAAACAGAGAGACAGTTACCAAAATAATAGCGAAGCGCATAAGAGGTATAACAAGTCTCTTATCTCTTCAGCGCTCGCACAGTGCTATCGTATGCTACCATTTACAATTTGTGTGTGTGTGTGTTTGTTTTTCATGTAAAGACCATATGTGTTTATTTTGTTGTATGAGTGACGACTGTTTAAGTTAAGCGAAATATCGATTCTCGCAGTGTTGTGCACTCCAGAATGTCAGAGGGTAAACTAAGAATATTGTCTGAGCGTTATGCTGAGTTTGAAGGAGCCAATTGGACGAAAAATTCCAGTTTTGTGGTAAGAAAACTCTTGGATTATGCAGCACGACAACTCACCATCTCTCAACGCTTTCATTGTTAACGAATTTTTGAACAAAAACTCAACACAACACATCAACGCCATCTAACAACCACCGTATTCACCTGATTTAGCTCCGGCCGACTTTTTTCTCCTGCCTTCCAAAACTTAAATTACCACTTCGATTCTCCAATGGTTTCCAGTCGATAGAAGACATAAAAGTGAATTGGCGGCGAGAACTATAGTCGATTCAGAAAATTTTGTCGATGATTTATTTATTCGTTGGCACAAATGTATTATTTCTGAAGGGGCCTAATTTGAAGACGATACAATAAATTTGGATACATAATCATTTTGTGTTTTATTGACGAATTTCTAGCACTTCTAGACAGACTGTATACGAGTATAAATGTTTCATCGATTTGGCGCCGCTTCTTCACATCCTCCTGCCTCCACTGAACACAAACATGACTGTAGCGAGATGTTTTATCGCGCTGACAAAGCGTTACTTACCTTTCGATAAACGTATTGTACCCTATTTACACTATATGTGAAGGGTATTAAAAATATTTATATATTTAATACGAAAAGTTTTGCAATAACGGAAATGAAATGGAAATGGACGCGCGCCAATAGTCATAAATGCGAGCAAGCGAATGAATGAACAAATACTGCCTACTAGGATACTATGCATTACAAAACAACAACAACAACAACAACAAGAAGATGAACAAATAAACATTTTATGCACGCCAGGATACCAAAACAGGACACAAACTCGAACAACAAGAGCAGCAACAGCTTAAAAACAATACTCACACAAAAACAAAACAAAACAACTGGTACAGGAACAGGAACAATATCCTGCCAGCAAACAATTTTACAAAGTAAAACCAACGCGAATCCAAGTGAGAAATAACCATTTCTTTCTTCTTCCTCTGTTTTTAAAGTTTTGTGTAGCGTATAGAATATTTTATTTTATTATATTGTAGTATAGGTAGGTGATATTGTGCTCTATAAAAGGTGGAAATGTCTCTGCAACAAAGTTTCTCAATGCGGTTTGGTTTGGTTTAGTTTTTTTTTTTTATGTGTAGTGGAGTAGATGAAAGACCATGAGTTGTAACGCCTTTCATTATTAAAAAAAAGTGTATTTCATTTAAAAATTAAAATTAACATATCCTAGTAGTTAGCTTAAAATTAATGGTTTTGCTGTGTTTCTACTTGAAATAATTCAGTTGTGCTAAAATTTTCTCATTTCCGTTTCCTTGACGTGCGCCCACATAAAATGAAAATCGCGATTTCCATTTAAGATTTATGAGCTACGTTTTAAGATATAAATCTGACATGCAAGGTGAGAGCAATTAAAGAGCAATTGCTCAGGTGAAAAAAAAAACAAGTCGAATTTTGTGTCATTTAATATAGAAAAACTATAGGGAAGCATCTTAATGAATAATACTCCTATATCTGCAAGCTTGTTTGGCCCTTTTAATGCATTTGTTTCGAAAATTTTTCATATGAGGCGACCCAAGAACCAGTCCCAAACGATTTGCCACTCATCACTCTTAATGTTGTCGACACTTTGGTAGTCCTTTTTCCCTAGTGAAGTGGCTAGTCTCTTGGGACTAGTGCGTGGCTGGGAAGGGACTGCAACGTTGCACCGCTCGGTCAATTCCAATGACAATGAGAAGTGGTCGGAAATTGGACTTTCAGAATGCGCAACATCCCACATGCCCGAAATCATATTTAAACACTAATTTATAATAAAGCCAATTTTCAGTTTGAAATTATGTAATCGCAGTATTCTAATTCAATTAAAGGTTTTACATATCTAAAAATAAACATCCTTTCGCTTTCGTCACTGTAAAAATCTGTTTGGCACATATAAATTCACAATTTTCCTTTATAAAATCTTTCTGACGACATTTCGTCCATATTCAATTTTCTTCATGATCACATGACTCTGTATTTTTGATTAACTACAATAAACTCTAAATGAAAGCTATATTCAAAAATTAAATTGCACAGATTCAACTTCTACGACTACTTTTGTTCACCGCCCTTCATAGTAACAAATTCGGATACATTTATGTACCTACTAATATTTGATTTGGACACAATCCTTTATGTCTTCGATGTTTAACCAGAATTTCAAAGTGTAGCATAAATGAAAATCAAGTTTCAGTTCTGTTGTTAACATCCTTTTAAAAATTAAAATTCCTTGTTGAAGGTAATTTTGGCTCGACAAAGTTTTTGCTTGACATCATCCAGAACACAATCACCTCCAGACTATGCATTATGTAGCTTATTAACTTGCAGTTTGCAAATCTGGAAATTCTAACTCAAAGAGGGAAAACTCAATTTGTGCCTACGAAAAAACCAAACTAGTAGAAAATCCTGCAAACAAAGCAAAAATAATGCAAATAACATTTGGATATGCTGCAAGCGAAGTTGCGACAAAAGCTGAATGCAACAGAAGTTGAAACAAATTGAAGATAAAATAGATCATAGTCAAAAATGTATCTGCAAAATACAAAAGCAAAGCTTTCTTTATGCCACTGTATGAACTCAAAGGACATTGCTGTAGTTGAATGTACAATATGAATGTAAATACGATACTTTGCTTATATGTACATATATGGATGTGTTTAATAGGAACATAATTCAAGTAAAACTTAATGAGATTTCAGATGCAAGTGCAAATCTGAAATCTCATTAAGTTTTACTTGAATTATGTTCCTATGTGGCCTGGGCGCACTCGTTAAGCAATAGTAGATAATGACAATATTAAGGTACACAATTGGTTCAATAAACATATTTCGACTACTCAGTCGATCAAAAGTTCGAAAATAATATCGTTTCCGTTAGCGTTTCAAGGATAAAGTTATTGATAACTACACTTGCATACGAATCTGTTATTCGAAATAGCATTTCCCGTTCTAAATAGTTCGATAAAAATATCTATAATGATATATAATTTTATTAGCGATCTACATAATGTGAATATGCATTTTAACTGGCTCGGCATCATTTTACATTGAGAAGTATTTTTGAAAAACTAACAACATCTTAGTTACACGCTCTCATCAGTATGCTGGCCACACATTCGAAATTTTTGCTGCTTATATCATGCTTCTCAGGAAAAATGGGCTGTGTATTATATGATTTTTCATAGATCTAATGGTAATGTGCGGGCAGCATACTGAAGAGAGCTTGTTCCAAACACGTGTTCATGTGGCTTAAATTTTTTCTGTAAATCAAAAGGTAACTATTATTCTCTTTTCGTAATTTATATTTTGTTTTTGTTTTTCTTTCATTTTTTTGTTTCTGTCAAAAAGTTTATAAAATAAATATACATACTACTAGAATATTTATTTCACTGTGTAAATCCATTTCAGTGGCTCTGTTTTCCTTTTTACGAATAAGTAGCAAAGAACTATTTGCGAATTATATTGATTCGAAGATAAAAAGTTTTTACATTAAGCTCAACATTGAGATCGATGAAAACTTTTGATACCGAAAATACCTTATATAAACAAATGCTGTCAAACAGCAATCAAAAACCAAAGAAAAATCATCTTCATGTTGATTTGGGAACACTGTTTTTGTTTATTAACATAACAGTAACAATTTACTATTTCGCTAGCAAAAAATTTCATCGATCTCAGTATTGGACTTTATTAGCGAACATTCGTTTATGTGTAGACTGCGCAGATTTGAGATATGAAGTAGAAAATGTATTTTATTTATAGCAGGCATTGATAATATAGAAATCAATAAATCATTTCATTTTCGGCAATGCTTTGAAGCAAACAAATTTACGGTAGCAATTGAGCCATTTTGCCTGAATAATCATTATCTGGTAAGTTTTATTTTCTTTACCATTGTTGTTGTAACCGCGCTTTGGAGGCTGAGCCAGATAGATCGGTTTAATGCATAAACCCAATTGTCTGCTCGAACAGGTACTAGGTTTCACTATGTACACGATTCCATAAAAGACAATTTGGTTTAGCTCTAAGAACTACGAAGCCAGCCACAAATCAGCATATTAAACAAATTTTTTTATCGCCAAAGCAGCAGTTCAAAATATCATGACGGATCAATATACTATGGAAGTTCGTGCTGCGCGCAGAACGGGCTACGTACCTGGCAGACGCAATGGTCTGGGACCCTGTTGTATGCCATTTCCTCACTGTTGGTTGGGCATACCGCCATGTAGCAGCATGCAAACGCCAAATCAACCAAAATAACATGCGGACACGTGCAACGTGTGTGCAACAACAACAAAATCACACTGGAAAAAAAAAATGCAGATAAAATCCAAAATACAGAAACGAAGCTTTCTATAGCCAACTGTATGAGCAAAAAAGAACATTGTTTTAGGTATGTATATATATGTGTGTACCTATTTGAATATATCTAAAAGTAAAATACAATATTGCTCCACTACAGAGCGGCAGCTACATGCAAGTGACAGTCGAAAGAGCCAACGCTCGAAGCAAGTTAGAAACAAAGCGAGCCAAAATTGCTTTCTCTACAAAAAAAAAACAAAGGAAAAATGTATCTACAAGTTTACAGAGAACAGAGGAAATCTTATGCAGCTCTAATGCACTCGAATTTGTGCATATTGTGCATATATTTTAATTAATTTGCTTTTCGCAAAGTATGGCCATGTTTTTCAAAGATTCAAACGGACAATAAGATTTGCAGCACAAGATAATTCCGAAGCCTTCTTGAGTTGTGCTACTTGAATTATGCATATCTAAACATATATTAAAATGAGCTGCAACTGAAAAGCTATTGTAGATAATGATTATATAAAGGCAAAAAATGGCTCCATAAATAAAAAATTAAATATATTGATTCGTAGCGTTTTTTTTTTCTCGAAATGTAAGGTTTCATTGCGCAAATATGGTTACAATTAGGTTATTCAAACCACTAATACTACTACGTTTTACCATATTTCTGGCAGCACATGGATTCTACGTCGGAAGAAGGAATTCGGATGTATTTTTGAATTAATTTAATTGTTCCATTGGAACAAAGAAGGAACAATATCTGGTAAATATAGCGGGTGGGTTAGGACTTTTCATTTGAGCGTTTCCAAATTGATTTTAAATGGTTTTGCAGCATGGGGCCGAGAAAAACCTGCTCGGCTCGAATTCCGGCCGTTTCTTCTTCAATATTCAATATTCACGCGTCAGTGGTTATTGGTAGCTATCCTCCGTGATGGTTTTATTACGTTTGAACTGCACACATATGATTCCACCACATACAGAGTATAAGTTTGTATCCATAGATACTTCGGCTTCTCCGTTGATGTTGTTGGTTGATGGACTTAACCAATGAATTTTTGCGTTTGGGACAAAATTCTATGCATTTTCCTTCCTTTAAAGTAATAAAGTAGAACTTTCCTTAAAAAAACTTTGTCCGGCACAGAGTTAGACATATTCATTGAAGTAGAAAGTGTTACTAAAACGACGCACAATGACAGTAGGTTTGCGAGGGAATAAAGTTTGGAATATTGGAAATGCACTAGTCATCTAGTCATCTCTTAGGAAACGCTAAGGACTTATTTAAACAACCAACCGAATTTTTTTTTTTTTATATTTTTAGCAGGCATTGAAAACATAATAAAACTCTAATAAAATCAAAGCTTTTTCTTTTCGGTCATGCTTTTAAGCAATTAAATTTTTGGTAGCAATTTTACCATTGCGCCTGGAAATCATACGCTGGTAAGCGTTTTATCGTTTAATGTGAAAATTCCTTAAAATATTATTTAATTAAATTATATATCTACAGAAAAAGCGACAAGTCTGCGAAATTAAAAAAAAAAACAAAAGCCAGCTTAAGACAACATGCCGCATCCATATGTAACTGCGGTGCGTGCTGAGCGCATGACGGGATACATTCCTGGCAGACGTAATGGCCTGGGACCCTGTTGTGTGCCATTCTGCTTTTCCTGGTTGGGTATTCCGCCATGCTGCTGCATTCCACAACCATGTGGTGGCAATCAATTTCCATTCTTTGGCTAATTTAATCAAATATGTGGCTTAAAATATAACAGGCTTAAAGATTCCATAACAGCGTTGCCAGAAACTAAGTCAAATTAGTGTCTGACAATGCTTTTGCGGAATCATGTTGCTGCAATCCAATGCCATCTGGCGGCAATAATTTGCCATACTTTAGCTGAGTTGCTGACAGATGATCAAATATGTTGCTAGAAATATGTATGACAGGCTAAAAAATTCCATAACAGCGTTGCCAGAAACTAAGCCATTCTGGCAATGTCATTACGGAATTTTTTTTGACAAATGGTAAAACAAAATTCAAAATTCAAAATAAATTAAATCAAAATTCTTTATGTTAACTGGAATATTAATAGACACAATTTTCAGTTAGGTTCACCATTACAACATGGTTGGTATTACAAATCAATAATGCAGCTAAATTATTCAGCGCTACTATAATATATACCATTCTTGTTCTATCGTGAACAAAAAAAGAAAAAAACATTCTTTAGCGACAAGGTCCATTTTTAGCCAAATGGTTACGTAAACAAGCAAAATTTGTGGATTCGGGACCGAGAGGAATCTCTTGGAGATTAAATCCGGTGTAGAATCTTTGAACGACATGATGAACGGTAAGTTGCTAGTCTCTTGGCACTAGCGGATGATAAATACAACTACACACTTGTCCTGAACTACTGCGGCCAAACTATAGCGTGCTGGCAGAAGTAATATCTTGACTCAATATGTGCAGTTTGAAGTTAATTTTTCCACCGATGCACAACCATCATTTTGAGCGCGATATATCCAACTCTAGTTTACCAAAATTCGTAAAATGTAGTCTAAATGTAACGAAAAGAAACTTTCGAGCCCACATAGGTCGCATATACAAGATGTAGATAGTCCACTAGATAGATTTTTTAACAAATTTCGGTTATTCTCGGGTTTTACCATGGACGACGTATGCAATCTTTACAATATTGGGGCCATCTACACGTAGATGACGCATCGTAGTACTAATAAATTGTTCTGCTTCATGTCTCAAGCAGCGTCATCTATATTCCGTTAGAGGGCGCAACCAACGGCATAAATCTAAATTAGCTAAATCTATTTTTTAATAAGGGTTTTTCTATGTCGTCAACTCACGATGGCAACATTCTTATTTGTTTCTTGCAACTAGCTTATATATACTTATTTTTGTGCTAACGTTATAGATCATCCATATCGTCATGCCACACTCACTTTTAGGCATATCTCCAATGCAGACCTACCGCCCACTTTTTGGTTCCTGTAAGAAAAACTTTTTGCTTTGTTTTATTATATTAAAAAGGGTGTACCGTAGGGGTGGTCCCATATAAATTTGTTTGTTTTTGTAGAGAATCACTCTTAAATTAGCATAAGCATCTGCATGACTAATAGTGTTAACACTTATTTAAGGTCAATCTCAGATTGAAATTTGATGTGATGTCTCTGTATTTCTGCCCATTCTAAGGTGCAGCTATTATACAAAACCCACCTTCCACTTTTAAGTTTTCAGGTTTTACTTCGTTCGGATAAACATGCATAATCTTATTTGCTGTTCGATATGGAATTTCGTGTAATGGTAATAACGGTTAGGTTCCACTGAAGTTTACGTTTTAATCAAGTTTTTATAGCGTAGCTATTTGTGCAATCCTTTCGCAGTACGTATAGCAGTAATAAAGTAGTGAAAATTATGTAAAAACTTTTTGTGATTTATAAGTGCTACTAAGTTTTAAATGAAAGGTTACAAATAAATATACGAAGTGAGCCTAAATAAGCGCTTTTAAAACTGATGACGAGGAGAAACATGGAAAAGAGAGAGCACATCAGACATAACAGCAAACAAAAACAACAAAAGGGAATAAGAAGACATCAATTATTGGTAGAATTGCAGATTACATTTAAAAACTAAACGTAAGACATCGATGATAATTGAGAAAAGATCAAAGTATGTTGTGAAAAAAAGAGCCAATTGAAAACTAAAATATTTCAGTTGAAAATCTTCGTTGAACATTTTTAGCATGCATAGTAAAAAAAATTTATTAAAATAATTTAAAAAAATTTTACTAGTACAAACCTCAAAAAATATCGTTGAATTCCTTCGGGCTACGCCACAAGTACTGTGCACGTTTCGAGCCAAGCGCAACGAAACGTACCAAATCGATTTAGCAAGATGCATCCGAATCTATACAATGTAGATATGCGCGTGGAGCAATTGATTGGATATGTACCTGGCCACCGCAATGGTTTGGGTCCAGAACCAAAACGCTCTTACCCCTTTACCAAATATGTCCTCCAACAAGCCAATCAAGCTGATTCACTTAGAGAGGAAGGAGGCCGTACTCCAAATGCGAAGAACAGCAGCAGCTCAAAAATACCTTCGTCCTCCCGCAGCAACAGCAGCGACAAAGCCAGCAAAAAGGAGTCAAAGTAAATCAACGACGAAAAAGAGGAAATGATGAGGAAAGATCAGTTAAGACGTAATATAGAAATTGGGAAAATACGAATGGAACGGAGGCCACTGAACGATAGTGGTTGTCTAACATGAACGATGAAGGAATTGAAGTAATTATAGAAAAGAGAAGCTCACATTGTATAATTATATAGCATAGATGTGTGTGAGCACTTGAGATGTATTAGATATATAAATTTTCAGTGATTATTGATTACAATAAAAAGTAAAGAAACCGTGAAACTATTTGTAGAACTTACTTAGCTTTTTGCAATAGAAATTAATTGATTTTTTTGCCTTCATTTATTATATTGAATATATTTATAGAAAGTCAGATTTTATATGCTAATACATTTACAATTTCATCAGAATTGAGTCCAATACCCCTAGATCTTAATATGCAAATACATGTAAATTAATATTTTGGGGTGTCACAGAAGTCTCTCGTCTCAAAATATTCAAATTTCAATTATAGAATTAAATTTTATTTAGTATTATTATTTGAACATTTTGAGGTGAAATAGATGTCTGTCACCCTCAGTTAAGTAAAGAAAATGTTTTATGTACGTTTTTGTTGCAACATTTTGCTATTTGATCAAAAAATAGTTTACCAAAGAACAAATTACACAACTTTCAAAAATATTATCGCTTGAATATTACGCCATATTTTTTAAGTTTATTTGCTACTAAAAAACTTATCGAAGTAATCGAGCCATTCGTCATGCCTATCCATTCGAACGTAATTTTCAGTATCGCTCAGATCATCCAGTTGCTCGAATGTTGATACTGGCTCTGTTTCAGTCACGGGAGTGTCACATTGTGCACTTTCAATAGCTGAATTATTGATAACAGGTTGCAATATTAAGGATGCATTGTATTGAAGCCCACTGGATTCCGGTTCATCCGATTCCGGTTGATTGAACTGATTTTCGGTTCCACTCGATTGTTTCGTGAATGTTTGCACATCATGATTTTTTTGCGAGCGTTTATTTGCATCTATAATCTGTACATTCTGCTCGTCCGACTTCAGCATTTCACCTTCGCTTTCATCCATCACAAATTGTTGCTCTATTTTCTTGGGGAGAGACTGCTTACTTTTAATTGCCTGATTTTCTAACTCGACCAACTGCATGTACTCGGGAAATAAATCCGAATCCTCTGAAACTGAAACTGAGGTGTTGAATTTGATATTTTATATATAGTAAAATACTTTTTGGTTGACATTAAACGCTTTGTGACATACGTATTTGAATGCACTGACCATACTCTAACATATCTATGGACTGGTCACTGTTTCCACTGGAGCTCACTGCGGATAATTGTGGACATTTATCCTGAAAATGGTATGTTCCATCAGAACTCTTTACCATCAAATCTTGTGTCATTCTATCGACATCATCGATTTTGTTTAGCATATTTACCTTCTCTGACGAATCCAGATAATCATGCAGATTAGTAGCAAATATGTCTGCTGTTAAGCTCTCTGCTCCCCCTTCCAATCGATTATCGAAATTAAGTGCCTCTGTTGATTGGCCGTAGATATCGAATAGCACTCGTTGTAGCTCTATAAGCTCCTGCTGTTCAATTGACAGTGGTTTTTCGTTCTCCTAAGCATTAAATATATATTAGAAATATTTATCATGGCTCCCCATCGATTCGATTGTAGTTATAATTTTATTCAGTTATGCCCACCCAACACAAAAAAAATTTGTTTCTTTCACGTGCTACGTGGCCTGTGTAACCAAATTAAAATATTAAAGCCTCTTCCGGTTTTTAGTAACAGAACGGTTTTTGCGTTTTGGTAATATTTAAACCGTTGGCAGAATTCCACGTTTTGATTTCACTTCATATTGATCACGCCAACTGAGCATATCAATGCAATTGAATTGAAAACGAGAAATGCTCCCAAATTTACCAATTTATCGAATTGATTTTCGCAAAATCTCCCCGATACAGAAAACTGGAAACCAGTTTGGTTTCTACTCACCATATCCATGGTGGTAGCCATATCCAAATGACAGTCATCTTGCCACACCGAATTGCGCCCCTTTGATTTAGGCTTCTTTTTCTTCGAACCCATCATTATTAAACGAAAAAAATATATAAATAAAACGACTAAAATTTTTAGTAAAGCACGTTTTCCTACTTAAGAAAAATATTGCGACTCAAAATGTTGACCTTAAAGCTGTTTTTTGTTTTGTTTTTTAATTTAGCTTAGAACAATTTTTCATGGCCTACTGTATATAGTTAATATTATTTTTATACACTTGTATGAAATTTAAGAGTATTATACTATTGCGAGTGCAAATTAGTTCGGTCTGGTTTTTTGTTGTCAAATATTCATTTATTTCAGAACAAAATGAATGAAAAGATTGTCCATCGCTAGCGACTAGTTTTTTTCCATCTTTTTGACAGCATACAGATTACGCGTCGGATGAATGACTCGTCGTTCGAAGCAATCCAAGAATCAACCCAAGTTTTGGTTTCCTCTTAATTACGAGAGTGCTACACGGCCGGTTGGCTTTCGTTTTGAGCGTTTCCATATTGACTTTATATGGTTTTCCAGCATGGGGTGTGTCCTCTCGAATTGGGGTCGTTTTTCCTTCAATATTCGGCTCAAACGCATCAATTGCTGTTGGTAGCGATTCCCCGTGATGGTTTCATTAGGTTTGATTAGCTTATAGTAGACTACACCCAGTTGATCCCACCAAACGCTTGGATCCATGGATATTTGGCTAAACCACTGATGTTGTTGGTTTGCCGGGATTAACCTATGACTTTCTGCTTTTGGTTTGGCGTAGCGGATCCACTTTTCGTCCGTCTTCACGATTCGATGCAGAAAACCCTTCCGATGTTGCCTTTGGAGCAGTTTTTCGTACGTGAAAAAATGGTGTGCTACGTCTCTTGATTTGAGCCATACGCGTAACCCAATATATTTCCTTTTTCTCCATACCCATGGTCTTAAGACAGTTTGAAATCGTTTGTTGAGTTACTTTCACGGTTTCAGCGAGCTACTCTTGAGTTTGGCTTGAATGTTGGTCCAATAACGCTTGCAGTTCAGCGTCTTCAGACTTTACTGGCGTCCCTTCGCGTTCTTTGTCCCAAGTATCAAAACCGTCACTTATAAATCGCCAGATCCAGTACTCGCATGTTTTTATTGATAGAGCATGTTCCCCATATACCTCACACGGAAATCGATGTACATCAGTGCAGTTTTCTCCAAACTTAAAAAAAAAAGTAAATTGTGTTTTGTTGGCACAAAGTTTGACACAAAGTTTGACATGACAGTGCACAAAGATAGTAAGTTGTTTACACTTAAGTGAAATGGCAAAATGGTCCGATGGTATTTAATACTAGTTACGACATATTTTGTAAATCGCACAAAACTTATTTGTGCACACCAAATAATTACTCTGGCCTGCTCCGGTTTTCATTTCCGGAAAAGTTTCGTGTGTAACAAAGCTTGGAAAGCAGAACTAGATGCGGAGAGCGACAAGTAAGCGAGTTTAACTAATAAGTTGACTTCACCGGTCAGTAATTGCTCCCTCCTGGACTTACCGACTGCCTCTGGCGTACTCTGACTCCATCTAAGATTAACAAGCAGTCCGAAACAAGGTCCTCCACAGTATTGCTGCAATATTCTACCGAGACTTGAGAATTGCCTACAGTTTAGGAACAAATCAACCGATAGCTTTAACCCTGAACCGCTAGAAAATTCGTGAATCCAATCAAATTACTAAAGAAAAGTGTTGCGAAAAAGTTAGCAGTACGTGAACGCATTTGGTACGATGACTTACTACCGTTTACGACCATTGGAACATAGTCATTTGGTGGTCGCGTAGGTGGTCGTTTTTTCTTTTTTCTTCTTTTTTTTTTGAACACGCAATTTTTTCAAAAAAAAAACTTTGACATGTAGCTTTACCTAACTCAAAAACATTGTAGCAAGCAGAAGGGGAGAAAAGTTAAGTTTTTTTTTGGCTTTGGTAGGCAAAAGCATAAATCTTTCTGTTTCATTAATTCATACCTTGTTGAGGATCACACTAATTGAAATCTACATATGTCAAGTGTCCGTCCAAAAGAAGCCACCATATACATTCTTTATTTAATATTGACTACAATAAAAATGTTTTTCATACAAAAAATCAATTGTGGACGGGTGAATTGTATGTGGGGATACCCCAAAAGGTGGGTGTTCCATGTCAATATGGATACATTATTCAGCTGCAATAAAAATAAATCTTTATGCCCGACTTCGGATGGATATCTTGAAAATTGGTCCCAAACGAATAGACATACACACGGATATAGCTAGATCGATTCACTACGTCTAGTGTACCACAAGGAAGTGTGCTTGGTCCTGTCCTTTATACTTTGTATACTGCTGATATACCAGTTCCAGTAAATGAAAACATGCTTCTGGCTACATATGCTGACGATGCGGCCATACTTGCAAACTCAAACTGTCCACACGAAGCTTCCTCTAACATTCAAAACTATCTTGTAGATTTTCAACGTTGGGCAAATCGCTGGAATATAAAAGTCAATAACGAAAAGTCTAGTCACTGTACTATAGCTTTTCGTAATGAAAATTGAGGCAAGGGAATTGCCCGCCCGTTTTGCTCAACAATTTGGTAATACCTCATGTTGATAATGTATGCTACTTAGGTTTTAACTTTGAAAGACGTGGCACCTGGCGTAAGCATATTCAAAAAACCACAGCAGTTTGCTACGCTAAACTCAAAAAGTTAAACTGGTTACTTCGCCCAAGTAGTAAACTCAGCCTCGAAATAAACTCCTTATATACAAATCAATCATTATGCCTACCTGGATGTATGGAATACAATTATGGGGCACTGCTGCTGCCACAAATATAAACCGTATACAAGTACTTCAAAACAAGAGCTTGCGTAAAATAACAGATGCTCCTTGGTATATGCGCAATAAAGTTTTACATCGAGATTTGAAATTACCAACAGTCATGGACCAGTTGAACTTCCACAGCAGCAGATATAATGATCGACTGGCTTCTCATGTTAATCATTTAGCAGCGGCTCTGGTCATTAATACATATCGTAGACGTCTACAACGATTTCGAACTGCTGATACTCTAAAGTGTATTCACATACAGAGAACTAGAAAATAACTAGCAACAAGTCGTAATGGCCGTCCACATAGGTCGAAAACATAGCAGTTGAGTTTTAATTATTAGCCACTAGGCTGGTCCCAATCAATGTGGCTTGATTTGTTTACACAGTTCCTGATGTGGTAGGCAACACAAAAATTTTATTACAAGAGTATTTCTGTCATTTCTTTTCGCTGTTTGATAAGAAGAATATTATATTGAGCCAATTTATTCACAATTATTGTATTTAATATTTTGTTCAAATTTGATGTGTAAACCAAATCAACTGGTCAGTAGTTCCGTTTTCTTGTGACTTCAATCTAAAAACTTGGAGGTGCTAGGTTCCATTGCTATTTCCCTAGTAGTTATCATTATGTAAATGGGATGTAAGCAGTGCATAAAATAAGTTTTTGAACTCAACTGAGTCTTAAAATAAACCAGTAACTATTTAGTTTCATGCCTCAGTACTATATTTACATTTGGCACTAAATATTCTCTAACTGTTCAGTACAATGAAATCAGTACACATTTATATACAATACAACAAAATTTATTCTCTCGGGTTATAACATTTTCTTAGTACATATGTCGGAATGGATAATAAATGTCAGGATTCAGCGCCAAAAAAGGTTTGCGTAGTAAAACCATATAATCGAGCTATACCTATTAAACTACACAGGGATCAAACAGCATTTAGCGGAATCGCCACTACACTACACCGAACCAAGTTCACAGATGTTGCGTAAGAACTAATACTGGCAATGAAGGATTTCATCGAGAAATGACCGTTGGACTTCACAGTGATGATCCTCCGACTACCGCAAACTCAACCGCTTAGAACATTAGCCACAGAAGTGTCGTAAGAAGTAATTCTAGCGATCAACCACATCGAGGTTACACCGTTGACCTTCGCAGAGATGATCCAGCGTTTACTGCAAACAAGATCACATTGAACTAACGGCACAAATTTTGTATAAGAAGAAGTCCTAATCATCAACCACATCAGCGATGTATGACCGTTGGTTTTCACAATGATAACCCACCGTCTACCGGAGTCTTCGACAGTACACTGAACCAATGTCACAGCAGTACCGTAAGAACTAATCGTAGCGATCAAGGAATGCCCGTTAATGATTCAACGTCTACCGCAAACACCTCCGCTTCGAACCAAGGTCAAAGATGTTCTGTAAGAACAAATGCTATAAATCAAGCATATCATCAAGCTACGGCCATTGGATTTCACATTAATGATTCATCGTCTACCGCAGACACCACCGCAACTCAGCAAGGTTCCACATGGCCGCTCTGTAATGACCCATCGCCTACCGAAATCGTCAGTACTATACCGAAACAAGATCACACATGTTACGGCAGAACTAATCAATGCGATGAACTAATTTCTACTAATGGTCCTCTCAGTGAATTCCCAACTCTTACTGGAATTACCACCAATACACCGAACCAAGGTCATTAGAAAGCCTCGTCATACTGCTGACGGAAACTTTGATTAAAAAGTACATGTGGTTCAGGAATTCATTAAAAACATGCGAGATATTTTATAGTCAAGAGTTTTAATAGAGTTTAAGAGAAGTAACAGTATGTGTAACAATAAATTTTAGGTCGCGGTTTTTATGTGTCTCCATCATAAATAAATAAATAAACAATAAATTTGAGTACCTTTTAATAAAAACATTTCATATAAATATTTGCTCTTTACGAAAGAAGTTGAAATTAGGAGAGTATTATCTTGTATGAAAATATTACAAGCATTTTCGAGACTCAGTTCCATGATTCATGAAACTCATGACGGTTTCTTTAAAAGCGGGAATTTGAACTGGGAACGGAGTCTCTTGATACTTTAGACAAAAAGATGTATATAGTTTTGAGCAGACTCCACAGCCAAACGCCATTTTAAGATTAAATCCATCAGAAGTATTATAACGGGAGTCCCAAAATTCAAGCAGTAAACGTAATTTTGATAGAAAGCACATGTTTTTATTATAAATGTGTAAATAAGTATAAATGTGTTGCCATGGTCTATCCTTTCATGTCTGCTTTCAATGGCTGTCAATAATAAATTTAATGATGCAGATTGCTCAAAATTTGAGAGTAATATAATGATATGTGGTACCTCTAAAGCCCTTCATGACTAACTGCTGACTGATTGATATATGCTTCTTGTACAATCGAACTCTTTGTAATACTCAAAATTAGTCAGTGATCGACTTCGTATGTATTCAATGTTCTCGATTTCATTGACACCAAACCAAACGGATTAATATATCAAGCAACTGAACAAATTTTGGTTTTTTCGATTTTACCGGTTGGTGGCAAACAATCAGAAAAAGAAGATGAAGCTTTCGCGTGCGTGGTCAGCCTTATAATATAGAGAGAAATGAACTTGTGGATACAGTCTGGACTAGTTTAAGCTACATTTTATAATGAGCCGAACAAGTTATGATTTGGCTATTTTTAAGTGTTAATTCACCAATGCTCCATAACTGATAGCTATTATATATTTTAGTTTTTTCTTGCCATGGTACTGGCTAAAGCAGTTGGCAGTGTCGAACGTGTAAAGAACAGACTACTGGAGAAAGCACTCCTTTTTACTACAAACTGAAAACTTTTTACTACAAACTGAAACTGAAAACTGAAAGTGACCGGTTCTAAGAATCACTTAACATCGAACTGTAATATAGCGGTGAAGGAATCTATAGTATGTTTGCCGCATAGATTTTTTCGGAATATTTCTTCAATTGTAGTGCCTTGGCCTGTGTTCAGTTTTTATACCCTGTACCTAAAGCGACAAGTGACATATATAAAACAAGTTCACCTATACGCAGACACAGTCAAGCAACTATAAAAGGGCTGGACTACTGTCTTAATGAGATGGCAGAGCAGAACAGTATCCGCCTCGTTTGGGTGTCAGGGCACAGCAATATTGAGAGTAACTGCACAGCAGATGAACTTGCAGGACCATGTACAACGACCCATATTCGACAGGATAAGGAGTCGATTGACATGCCGCTGTCAACTTGTAAGCTACAAATCAAAACCAATTAAGAACGCATTCGGACCGCAAACAATAGATAGTCTAGGCCGGAAAAGAACTCAGCCGTACAACAGATGAGAGGAGTGTTAAAGAACACTGTCTCATGGGCCAGCATGCCAGGAGACAGGGGGCTTCCTCACAAAACTTCTGCAGAAGCTGTGAAAAGTGCAAGGAACACGAAATAGTTCATCACCTTCTATTCAGGTAACTGTGGATCTACTTCTGAATATTTTAAGCTAAGGCTAAAAAATTTAGTATAAAATGTAAAATTCTTCCCAATGGTTGTAACATGTTAAGTTTCGAAGTCTCAAAGGAAATTTATGTGGTATCACAACAGTACGTCTGCGGCATAAGTGCTGGGCGTTTTTAACTGACCCGTCCATTTTAATCTAACCTAAAGTATTGGTTTGCTTTATTTTTCACTTTGAGAACACCGTGAGAAATGATTGGTTTACACACAGACATCGTTTATATTTCTATGTTTTCAGATGGTGTTCCCTGGATACCGATTTAACTTATCTATCATAAATCGGGGGCGAATTCGAGCAGCCTTTTTTTTTAAAGTGATACACGGTATTTAACTTTCGGGCAAGCTCGACTGTAGCGTTCTTACTTGTTTTGTTTGATTCGGTTCTATGTCACCATCAAAATTCGAAATTTTGTGACAATTGCGTCTCCGCTGTGGCAAAATATGCACTTCTTTTCAGCTTGGTATTGTGAAAGTTTGGCTATTTTTAAGTGACAGTAACAGTCTATTCAGCAGAACTTTCTCCTGATTACATACAGTTATTAAAAAAAATTATAGTTTTATGCATCATATCTTCTTAAAAAATGACTAGTAAATTACATGAAAGTGTTGGCATGATAATGTGGGTTGTGATGTTGGTCTTCTTCCTATCAATCAAAGTATGCTTTGAAACCAAGATCAATGGAAATCATATTATATATATTTAGTGAAACAAAATCTTTGGAGAATGATAGAATAAAAAAATTCTATTGTTTCCAAAAGTAAAAAATTGATTATATTTAAAAACAGCCATTTCGTGTTAGTAGTACATTTGTTTGCGGATTTCTAATTGGGTATGTAAAATCATTAATCATATACGTATATATTCTAGCAAGTTATCTTCTGCATCTTTTATATATTAAATCGCGGTTATTTTTAGATCACTAAGGGTTGTAGTCCGAGAACGATAAATGGCCAAAAAGGGCAAAAAGAAGGGACGCTGTCCAAAAATCAAGGAAAGCGACAAAAACAAACCACGTTGTATAGCGCCAAAAAGGGGTGAGGTAGTGAAACCATTTAAATGTACCTGTGCGCCGATGGTACCATCGGAGTATCTCATAACGGGAGCTTGTCCGCCTAAGCAGAAAAAGAAGAAGAAGAAGGGTAAGAAAGGCATGAAAGGTAAGAAGCAAAAGAAAGGCAAGGCTACGCAGATCGTCTACTTCAATGCATGTTCACCGGTTTGTCCGGCGAATCCGACACATGCTTGCACATGCTGTGGTAGCGAACCGCCAATTGGAGCTTCTGTGCCACCACCAAGCGATGGTGTAGTAGTAACCAGTGGTACTGTTTCTGGTAATGCACCTACGATTAAAGTAAGTCCGCTCTTCTTCTCACATCCTGGCATTGCAAGAGATACTGCGCGACAAAAAATGGCTGCAACAGCGGCAACAGTGGCACCAGCTGCAACCGGTCAACGAAAACTAAAACTAAAAGGACACAGCGACCCAAGTACTAAGCCTATAACAAAAATTGCTGGTCCCAGTATCAATGTAAGCCCACTCTACTTTACACAGGAAGGCACTAAAGGAAAGGAAGCGGGTATGACGGGTGCTACTGCGCTCGTCGAGGCAGGATTTCTGGATGAAACCGAGGAGGAAGAGGAGGAAGAACCTAAGAAAGTCTTTATCTACAATAAGCCGCCGAAACCGCCACAGAAACCTGGACTACAACCCTGCACAAACATGTGTCCAAATAGTTTTCCACCATGCGAGATAACTGAAGAGAAACGCATTTTCTACGAGCTGAGCGTCAACGAACACAGACAGATTGGCTATATGCCGGGTCATAACAATGGTCTTGGACCATGCTGCCCATGTACCTGTTGTGATGATAGCCAACGCTGTGGTACGACATATTTATGCCAGAAACGCAACTATCCGCCGCCGATAAAACGCTGCTACAAATGTTTAAAGTTCTTTCAGAATGATCCGCCAACCAGAGAGGAATTGAAACTAATGTGTTGCATATAAATTGAAGTTTTCGAACTAAAGTAAATGGATAAATCTGAAAGTACTTAAAAGAGGTGCGAATGAGTTGCGTTGGACATTAAATACTGTAACGAAATGGCTGTTAAAAATGGAACAAAATTTTCAATTGTTTATAAAATAAAATATTATGATGTAACTGAAGATTTTACTTTTTATTTAAATGATGCAACACGTTTACAAGGAACTCAAAATGAGTGCACCGAGCGCAGGTAGTTCAATACGCTTCGCTAAAACCAGATAAACTAAATGAAGCAAAAATTTATCATGGACATAATATCAAATGTTGCGGTTATAACTCCATATATAGGATAGAATCTACAAACGTTTTATCCGAGTATCCGAGTACTTCTAGACAATGCTATACATTTTTTTAACTAACTCGTTTACATTGCTTTATCGGCAGTACTACCAAAATATTCAAAATTTTTAGTAGCACTGCAGATGAAAGTCAATTTAATTTTTCGATCAAAGTAAACCAGTTTTAAAATTTCAACAGAGAAAAAAAGAATAATCGAATTTTCGATTAGAAACAAAGGCATTTAATTTCCAAAAGGCGTCATTTCCTGTATAGTCCACGTAAGTTTTTTTTTCTTTTTAATTTTTCATTTTATTCCCTCTACACAGATTGTTTATATAAATATATATATATCTGATATAGATGAACCGTAGGCTTCAGCCTGTATATCTTGACAATTGCAAGAATGATACCCGCACAGTGGATGGCCTATGTCCAAGCGGTCGGCGTGGACCGAAAGGCTGCTGCCCTTGTATCGTCAATATCGGAAGTAATGGAATTGTCGGAGGTAGTGGACTTGTTGCAGGTAGTGCTGACAACAATTCTAGCACCAATGGATCAACACGCTGCTGCGGCGCAAATAATGGATATGTTAAAGATCCAAAATGCTGCATAAAGGATGCGGATGACAACTGGAAGGATGAATGCTGCACAGACTGTTCCGAAAATGTAGCAAAAGCTGTTTTTGGTACAATAAAAACACCGGATGGTACACCTGCAACGTACTGTTGTGAAGACGATGAGCAACAGGATGTAACTGGAGGTAACAAAAGCAAATGCAAGACATCGGCGGGTTCAAAGAAATGTCACAAGGATAACTCGGAGGAGAAAAAGTGCCGCAAAAGTAAGAAAATGGAATAGAATATAGTCAGCTACTCGTTCGAATATGAGAACTTATAAGAATCACACGAAAGAAAATTTTGCAGCGTTACTGCAGGATATTTTTCTTTATGCGTTTCTAAACAGGAAATGACTTATATCAAATTTCAAGTAAAAAAAATCAAATTAAACTAAACACACAATACAATAAATATTCACACTTGAACAGTTGTAAAAACGATTTTTGTTTGTGCATTTTCTTATTTTCATCTTTAACATTTATCGCAGGGTAGAAAAATATAATGTACCGTATTCCGCATAGCTGTTCTCTGTATTTCCTTTCAGTTTTTTTTACACTTGGCAGAATAGCGGAAAAATATTTTCCATCTTTGTCGCGCTTTATAGAGGGATACACATTGTAGAGCTTGTCGGTCAAGCAGCTCAACGTTAGTCTTGAAACTGTTATGAGCGCAAGAGCGTGACTTAACTGTGCATTAATTATTGCTAATAAAATGTTCAAAGAGAGTACACACACAACATTTTCGCTCTTTTTTTGTTTTGGAAAGTGTGTGAAATCGTTTGAATATTTTTGACTTTAAAGGCTTTAACTATATTGATACATAAAGCGCATATTATAATTTGCAAGAAAAAAAACGACTTTCTGCTTTCAAATTAATCGGACTGTCTTTGGAAACGTTTTCTCTACAAACGTCCCGCTTTTGCAGGTCCGCTCATCTATAGCAGGCGTGTGTCCAAGTTCAATATCCAGACATACCGTCACAAGCTGAGAAACAGTATAATTTTAACAAAGCACATGCCCAGAGCAGCCGTAAACAGCGCACACCGATACATGCTCACTTTTTGCAGCACTATTTCTGGGCGGCACTAAATTAGAGCCGAACGCGTTTTCCGCGAAACTACTGTTTTATTGCTGGACATATTTATGGATACTTTTAAGACAAAAGTTCGAATAATCGACCAATGGGAGACTCTATTTAGTTTACCGGTGTTGGCGGACCAGAATGCATAATAGACAACTACTAGCAACGAGAAAAATTAAGCAGGGTCAAATAACATAGATTTTCGAACTGGGCTTTTTTAGGGCCGATTATCACTGCTGAAAGACATGCGATCAAAGTGAATTTCTCTATTCAGGACAGCGCTCACGCCACTGAATTGTCCTGCTTCATTCATACTTGTACAGTGCCGTTGTTCTAAATTAAAAAAAAATGTTTGTCTTATACCAAATTTTTATTTTTTTTTTAGATTTTAATGAGTTGGCTTTTAGTTGAAATTCATGTACTTTTGAAGTAAATTTGAATAGTAATATGATAAATTTGGCCAAATTATTAGCTTGTCTGAACGAAAATTAAGTTTTTAAAAATTCTGTAAAAAAGAATTTTGGTTCATGTTCCTTAAAGTTGGCGGTGTTGCTCGAGTGCGATTTCTACTTAAGTATAAATCCTAGTCGGTTCACATTTTGAATTTGGAATCTGTGAATTCATAAGTCAAATGGCGAGTTCTATTATAACGAGTCCTTGTTGCCCTCTTCTTGGACATAGGTTCAATAGTAGAGATGGGCACGTTGCATGTCCTACAACACACAAAGTCAACAAGCTTGTCATTGAATTCTACGGGATTAAAGTTTTCCCAAATTTAAAATTTTGATGTGGTTGGTCTAAGTTTTGTATTTTTATCTATTATAATTATTTCACTCTTTTTTTTCTCTGCAGTCGCCATTATCGCTTTTAAGCGCGAGCGAATTTCAAGATCGCTGAGAAGTGCAATACCATGCAGAGTTGCATTTATAATGCAAAAAGTACTATTTTTTACAGCAAAAAATGTTAGTACCGAAAATAAAATATAAAAATGATATTTTAAGTGCAATGCGATGGTTTATATGAACAGAATACCATTTGTTATTATGTATGCACATTGGAGGACTGCATAAATTAACACAAAAAGGCATATGATGCATTTACGCTTAAATTGAATGTGTGAACTAGGCCGCACATTCGAATGAATGTGAGTGAATAAATGTACTGGTATGAGTGTCACATTTACAACATGCAAACGATATAAACCGAACTTGAATGAGTTATGTATGAAAACATCGTTATTAAAGTCAATCGGGTTAAATGCAATGTGGTGCCGTTTTTATGGTCAGCGGCTTAAGATACATAGACTAACGGGCGTGGCCCGGCCACTTTTTGCGGTAAATTCCATACAAAGTTCTTCATATAAATCAATATTAGCTTGAAATTTGATTTTGTGGATTTTAGTGGACAAGCGTTTCGTATACATATACAAATGGGCGTGTCCCGCCCACTTTTTGAGGTAGTCCCATATAAACCCACAGCTGACTTTTATACATTTGTATAAAAAACGTCAATATCAATTTGAAATTCGTTAAGGCGGCATTTTACACATTTACTACATCGCTTCATACATATCTACTAGTGGGCTTGTACCGCCCACTTTTTGGCCTAGCTCCTATTTAAACCCCCACTTTTATGTTTTACAATACTATTTAAAATTTCGTGTGAATGGTATTAGAGCTTTGTTTCAACCGAACTTAAGGTTTTTTCTTGTTTTTTCCTTCGCTTTAATGCGGCTGGTCATACCACAGAACTAAAAAGAATTTCGCAAAATTCACGTAGCTCACTCTGAATTCGATATTGCGTGTGTGTTGCACTCGATATAGACTGTAACATTCAACGGTACTCTGTCTCACTTCAAGTTTGAGTGGAATCATGCAGACCTCTAATGCACATGTATACGGAAGAATTTGTCGGGTCGCGCGGGATTCCCGTCCCTTGCCCATCTCTATTCGATAGTACAATATATAGTATCGATACTTTTAAACGATTCATTTAAAACTGTGAAGTGGCGTTGCTATCGATAGTTTTGCAGATCTATCACCAGGGCTGGTCGCGCCCGCTACATGAGCACGCGACTAACGCTAACTATAGTGAGGAAGCTTTCAACTCTAAGAAGACCGATCGACAAGACCGATAAACAAGATCTTAATTTTCTATATTTTTAAGTTAGATTGATCCAGATTTAGTACAATACGACAGCCTAGAAACTTATATTTTATAATTAAATAGATCATATGTCAGCTTTGCAAAAAAAAAAAAGAACATTTCATTTTGAACAGCTGATATAATAACAGGTATGGTATATTAAATACTTAAGGCCATTTTCATGACTTATAGAAATACATGAGAGAATGAATACGAATTGCCAAGATATGCTATTGGGGGATTTGTATTTCACGACTTCACAATTGTAATACATACATTTAGATTTTTGTTGTTATCGGTCACTTTTTTCCGTTATGTTTGAAATTCGATTACTTTTGCCTTATTTATCTGTCTGCTTGCTCGTAAACACTAATTTCGTGTTCGTGTTTGTATTGGCATTTAATTTAAGTAAAACATTTTTCTTTCCAAAAAATATAAAATCAAAGATTTACAAAAAGTTTTCCAAATAGTTGTTATTTCGCAAAAAGTTCTTTTAGTTTGAGAACTTTTGATACGAAAAAATGTTTAACTACAATAATTGTTCTCAGACCTTCCATGCAATTCCAAAGTTAGTCCATCCAGCTATAGGGATATCTTGAATCAAAGAAATCACCCACTCTACGTGCTACCAATTCGTGTTGCTGTCTAGAAGGACCATTCCAAGTAGTATACATTGCAGGCATAGTTGTCAAATTGTTCGTTTCACGTGGTGGTGGTCCACGTCTTTGCATTGAACCGCTTTCCGTTGATTTCGCTGGCCATATCAATAAGTTGTTACAATCGAAATGCTCTGCATTCTGTTCCCAGTTGTTAATATTAATATTTGCGCGCTGACGTTGGTGTTGTTGGACTACTCTGTTGGTTACTTGAGCTAAACTGGGCCCCGCCCTTCGATAGTACTTCTGTCTTTGCAGTGAATCCTGAATATGTTGCCAATTGCTTGGAACACTTGGTGTTGGTGGTCTTTGTGCTGGTATTATTGGTGGTGGTATTCTTGGCAGTGGTTGCTGACGTTGTGGCACACCATTGTAGTTAACTTTGGAACTCGGTTGATTTTGCGTGCCGCCAGTGGTCACCTCAAAGCGAACACCATGGCGCAGCACAAATTTGGTCGGTATGCGTTTTTCATAATAAGGATTTCTCTGCGCAGATTGAAAACCATTTGCTTCGCTTATGATTGGAAACTGTTGTCCACCGCTTAGACGTTCGTTGTTGGCTATAGAATGCGCTCTTGACGTCATCCGTTGTTGCCGCTGCACACTGCTGACATTGATACCCGGATCTATGAAGTCCGCTGCTGGTGGCATGCTATTTAACGTGATACGTGGCTCTCTGTATGCCGGAGTTGGAGCTGGCTGCTTGGGCAACCTCAGCTGCAAATCATCCTCAATGCCGTCGCCCAGACCGAAATTGCTTTCTGCATTTGAATTGTGAAACATTTTTGTACCAAACAAGCAAACCTAAGAGTTATCCTTGCATTTATCCTGCACCAAATTTGCAAAATATTGCCTAAGTGTACCGATTTGGTTCCAGTCAAGTTTTTCGTTAAAAAAAAATTTTTTTTTTTGTTTTAATTCATTGAATTTGATTTTTATTGCCAAAGATTTACTAAAACTAATGTTAAATAACTGAGAATTTGAGCAAGGCCAACTTGACATGTTCGAAACAAGAAAACATTATGAAAGATAGAAAACTAGAATATTTTTTTTTTTTGTCAGATACTACCCAAAATTTCGAATTTTTCGCTCTTTTGAATTTTGTTGCTCATTGTTGCAATCCATTGCTTCTATAAGCGCCACCACTGCTCTGCATGCTGCCGCCTTGCATGCCGCTACTCTGCATGCCACCGCCCATGCCGCCTTGCATACCACCGGACATGCCACCGTCCATGGCGCCACCATATACGTGGTCATATACCTGTCCGCCGTAGCTGCCCATAGGTACGCCGGAACCATCAGCATAGCCATAAGCCGCATTGCCATATCCGCTCATGGGTGACGACATGGCAGCATAACCGCCGGTTGCCGCCGTTGTATAGGGATTATGCATGCCAATGTTGGCCGCTGGAGTGCCGCCGCCACCACTCATGCGTCCATAACCAGAGCTGCCGCCGCTGACACCATAGGATGACTGCTCATAGCCGCTGCTTCGACCACTGCCATAGCCTGTGCCGTCTGCGTAGCCCATGCCATAGGCATCGTATCCGCTGCCACCATCGCTGCTCTCCTCGTTCTGCATGCGCGACGAACGTCCATAGGAACCGGCTGTGTGACTGCCGACATAGAAAGGATTGAAAGAACCGCGAGAATACATTTTACTGCGTTTTAGACTGCGAAATAGATAGAATTTTTTTTTATTTTTTTTTTCTCGAAAACAACGTTCAGAAAGAAAGAAGCTCTTACTTTTCCAAAAAGAGAGAGAAGAAAATAATTTCAAATTTTTTTTTTTATTAAAATTTTTTTTTATTTTTTTAGAAGTTGTTAGCTAGAGAGCTGAAGATAGACTGAATAATTTCTGAAAATTTTCAAAGATAATAAAATGACATATCGAAAAACAATTTCAAGGCCTACTTGGTTGTAGTTGCAAATGTACAGATTTATTCACAAAACTACAAGCTTAACGAGAAAAAAAGAGATACATTTTGTTGCTGTTTTGGTTTTTTGACAGAAATTTTGCAAACGAAATTTAAATTTTTATTCACAAATAAATTAGTTTGCATTGAAAGCACAGGGACATTTTTTCGCAGGCAATTTTCTCTTTAAAAGTCACAACAAATTTTGACAGTCACTGTCCATTAGATCACGAGATACATTTAGCGTACACAGGTCCTCCTTCAAGTATTTTTTTTCTAGGCATTTCTTTCACAGATTAGTTCACAGACCATTGCGGCGTCCTGTGTTATGGTAATTATGTGCCATCATTTGTGAAATGTGCGTTGGTGTAACGCCCATATTGTGTGAGGCACCACCTCTCTCCCTGCGACCAGCACCACCACCACCACCATAATTAGCACCACGATTAGCTCCAGCAGTGCCGCTTCCGCTTCCGCTGCCGCTGCCGCTGCTATTTGGCATAAATTGGGCCTGATTGACTTGCATAGTACCTGCATCCATCATGCCACCGCTAGCATAGTTGGTAGGCGCACCGCTAGCACCGTATCCGCTCATGGCATAATTCATCGGATTCGTACTGCCGCCATAACCCATGGGATTAGCTGCTGCACCATATGACATCGGTGTGCCGTTGGCACCGTAGACAGCTGGATAGTTAGTGCTCGCAACGGGAAGAGAACTGAGCGGCGTTTCGGTATAGGGCATCATGCCTCCGGTGGGGTAACTTAAAGCCTGTCCACCGCCTTGCATAGGCATTGTCATCTGTGCACTGTTTGCTGCGCCGTAGTTGGGTAGATTGGCGCCGCCCGTACCAGTGAAACCCATTTGTTGTGCAACGCCATTTGTGTCAAACATCATGGGCGCACTTGACAGTGGATAGGACATAACCGGATAACCGTTCTGTATTGTCATTTGTCCACCAGCGAAGGGCATCGCTGTACCGGTACCGGGAAAACCACCGTTGCCGTAGTTCATCATTGGTGGCATATTGCTCATGGGTGTGCCACCAGGACCACCGAGGGCACCTCCAGCGCCACCGCTGCTCCGGAACGCTGCAGTTGCATCGTTCTCCTTGGCATCTTTACTGGCGCCACCAGACGCCGTGTTGTAGCCATATTGATTATATGAAGGATTCATCTTATACTTTTTTTATGAAATTTTTTTTATGGTTTTTTTTTTTAAGATAGTAATAAAAAAATGAAATGAAGAGCAAAAGTTTAGAGGACCGATTTTGTCGAAATTTTGCTTAATTGTAAAATTATTTTCACTAATATTTCATACGAAATCTCATGGCTTGCTAGTTTAGATTCGTTTTATAATTTTATATAGACAGTTAGTTGGAAAATATTGGACACTTCTCATTTATAAGGTTGCAGCTTTAATTAGTCTAAATTCGATATTATAGAACTAAATATCAAGTTACAGACGGTCGTTCTCTATATTCTGCACTTATGCAGAGAATCAGTGTGGCGTGGGCATTTGTTTCATAGTTTGAAATCACTAATGCACGGCTTTAGTACAGAGCTGCTCAAAAGCAGACCAAGCTAAAGTGTGAATGTGTTTGTGTGCTTTGCACTGCGCGATGTTTTATGCAAACCTTTTATTAGCAAAGTCGCATAACGCATAACTGAGTTATAATTTTTACAGTGTGTCAATTTACAATAACAACGCAACGTAACTACTTCGAATTTTTGTTTCTCTTTCGCAAGAAACAGCCGACTTCGGCAAGAGCTCGTTTTTATGTGTATGAAAAACTAAATGTGTTCCTTCCACTTAGACTATGGTTAGAGAGCGTTGCTCTAGCGTACAGCCACACTTTCTATGCACATGTCTGTCTGTGACGTCACTCAATCAAATTTCCATGTAAACTAGAAAAATTGGACAATGATATAATGTACTGTCACATTATTGAAGAGATGATTTTATTTACATGTCAAATTATTTGTGAATAAAATTCATAAAAAAATTAGAAATTGTGTAATTGATTACATAATGTGGTATACATCTTACAATACTAAGTAGAAAAAGCGAATGGTTTCGTTTTTCAAAAACTCTAATATTTGTAACCTAATCAACTGATTCCATACCACAGCCAAATGCATTCAGTAACCGCCTGTCCAAAGATGATTTGTTTTTGAAAACGGTGTCGGCCACCAAAGGCAGATGTCCGTATTTAGAAAAGAGCCTAGATAACAATACTAGCAAAGCAAATGGAAAACGCTGAAAGTATTAGAATGAAAAGATCCAAAATTTTCTTTCAAGACACCTCATACATGAGTATGCTTTTATGCTGGTCCATCCGTATAACTACTCAGACCAAAATTTCCATTTTTTCCGCATTCCCACAATAGAACCATTGAGGAATGTTTAAAACTGGACCATCTGCAACAACCGAGCTTTTCATTTCGTTTCTAAAGTCCGTATTATACACGAATTATTTGCTACTACATTCAATATTGAAACAGATGTTACTGCAATATCAATGTTAATAAAGAATATGTAAAGAATATTTGCGAATTATAAATGCTCTTAAGCTTTAAGTGAAGTTTAATACTCGTTTTAAGCCAACATGTATCTAGATTGTACGACACATGAAATTATTAAATTTATGAAATGTTAAAGACCCTGAAAGCTACCACATATCATGGAAACACATATCAGCTAAAGTACATACCAAAAATGTAAAAAATAAAATATGTACAAAATAAAAAAGGTAAGGCCAGCGTTCACTCATTCTCGTTGTTGGCTACGAACTAGAGCATTTTAATTTCTTTGGGTCCATTTATTCATTATTATTAAATATTTAGCACAGTTTTCTATATTTCGACTGCTTTGTTTAAACAAAAAATTTGAAATTTTAAACATAATCACCAGTAGTTCTTTTTTCCATGTTCAGTCAAGTTTTCTGTATGTAAACAGCCTATAAAGTTAATAGTTATTAGATATGTTTTCGAATGAACAATAATAACACAGTGCTAAGAGAACTACAATATAAAATTTTTATGAAATTATTTATACACTGTGTTCCAACAAGAGTGCGCAATTCTGAAATTTGACAGCTGGCATCTACTATTGTTCCGATTACATAGGTCAACATGGTTTAGTTGTTGGAAAGCTAAGGGTCATTTCCGAAGTAATTTGCTGATTTGGCCCAGAATTGGCCAATCACGTCAGGATTTTGAGATATTTAAGGTTATGTACCCGAAAAACGGCATTTTCCTACTTTTGAGGTTATGTACAGGGTGCAACAAATTCTTGTGGTTAGTCTCTTCAGCTACATCATTTAGTACCGGATTCGGATTCTACGCAGCAAATTACTTCGGAAATGACCCTCAGGTTTCCAACAACTGACATGGCCTCGGTATTTGTAGATATGTGTTATTAAATATGAAGAGCTACACAATTGAACGTGTTAACAATGTGAAAAGCTATTATTCTAGCGTAAACCCGATTTTTCGAAACAAATCATCTACACCGATGGGGATTTTCATCTGAAAGGGTTCGTCCAAAAACAAAATTTTCGAATTTTCATCTGAAAGGGTTCGTCCAAAAACAAAATTTTCGAATTTTGGGTTCAGAAAAATCCGCACGTAATTCCATGAGAAACAAATACATCCACAACGAGCAACGATCTGGTGCAGATTTCGGACAGGCGGCTTGATTGGGACTTACTTCTTCGAAATATGAGTCCATCATACAGATCAGCAGTCGAAACAGTGGGACATCCAGTCGAAACCCCGCTTTACTCTTATCTGTCTCTTTCAATTGTTGTAAAAAAAAAAAACAAAAAACTTTATGATGCAGATTGCTCAAAAATTTAACAATACTGTTGGATTTAAATGACAACAAATTATACTCCATTTATTTGCTCCCCGTAGAATGTTAAAAAACACATATTGCTAATTACCAAGCATGCGAAATAGGAACATTTAGAATTTCATTAGTTTTGTAATGAAGTTTTGGTAATTTGCAATAACAAACTAACTGTTTTAATTATTTTGCAGTGTGCGAAAACATAAAATACTGGATATGCACTCTGCTAATGCTCCAAATTCATATTTATTTGCAGTAATTAGAATTTGTTAAAACAGCTTAAAATTTATATGCAACATTCATTTCCAAATAATATTCTACACATAACAATTTTATAGTAAATATTTTAAACTAAATATTTTGTTTTTTGTTCTGGTTTTATTTATTCTGAAATGCATGACTTGGCAACGAATTGAAAAGTAAACAAAAATGCATCCGAAGATAGAATAGAAAAGTGGCAATGGAGGCGAGAAATTGAAAGCATCGAAGTGCGAAAAAGTAAATCCAGTTAAAAGTGCCAAAATGTCAAAGTTTTTAAACAAACTAAAGATTAGGTCTAGAGTTTGCGGAAGCGGGAGAGATACAGAATGAGTATTAAATAAGCTTTGTGCAATACGAGATATAGAGAAAAAAGAGAGAGGGAGAGAGAGGGAGGGACAGTGTGAAAGAGAGTGCACTATTTGCAGTTACAGTAAGACCACATTCAGTGAAACCAATGCGCATAACTAAAAATAAGAAACAAAAATCGAATAGAGATTTCTGAATTAACAACCCCGTTTCAAGTGGATCCAAATGTCGAGAAATTATTGACTGGAAGATGTGAAAGCGTGAATGTTAGTTTCGCATATTGTGTACTCTTTTCCAAAAGTACTGTTTACTCAACTTGTACAGTGTGCGATATCAGCGCATACGATGTGAACTCAACGAAATTCTTCTCACCACTTCCTTGTTCTTTAAACACTGCGTTAAAATGGTTACTTGAACTTCTTTCTCAGACAGACATACGGATGGAATCGTCTTGTTGCGCTGTTCAGGAATATAAATACTTTATGGGATCTCCGATGTTTCCGCCGCTATGTTATATACATTTTGACAATTCATTAGTATACAAGGTATAAAAAATATGTCGACAATGAGTAATCCAATCTCAAGTCGCAGCATTCACCATGTTAAATTTCAAATTTATCTCGCCTGTAATGAGTAGTGGGGATCATTCCCATTGATTTATATGGAAGCTAACGTCCATAAGAAGCCAGCGTGTCACTGTTTAGGGTAATAATGACAGCAATAAAAGATTTTTCCATCGAAACGTCAAAGTGAGTGTATGGATTGTATGGGGCTACCTCAAAATTTTTTTTTTTTTTTTATTATTATTAATTTACAATCTATCAATAAGACAATAAGTAAGATATTTGAAAGTTCATAATATAACAGAAATAGCTGTACTCCAGTGAGAACAGCTATTATATTCAAAATTCTATAATTAAGAGTTTATTTACAATATATACAAAATTTAATCTCTAAAAGGTAAATCTAACACATGATTTCTTTTAAGTCTTCGAGTTGTATCGCTATTATCTAGTATGCCTATTGCCAAAACATTTAAATGCTCATGTAGTCTCTCAACCTACCTTGTGTTTATTCTACGTATTTCATCTTAAATGTATGGAATATTTAAATCTTTGTGAACACAAACCAATGGGCGTCAACAATAAGTCTAAGCGTTTTGGACTGATATCGTTGAAGAATTTCAATATTTGATTGGCTTGCAGTTCCCCATAATTAGATAGCATATGTCCACACAGGCTTTAAAATAGCCTTGTAAAGCCGAACTTTGTTCTCCAAACTAAGCTGCGATTTTCTCCCAAGCAGCCAATACATTTTTTGTTTGTTTTTATGTTGAGTTTCTTTGTCTTGCCTTTAATATGACTTTTCCAAGTTACTCTCCGATTTATATCGAGTCCAAGATAATTTGCGGAGTCACTATGAAGAATTAGTGAATTATTTAAAAATACTGACGGACAATCTCATCTTCTCAGAGCAAATGTGACATGTTTCGACTTCTCAGTATTAACCTTTATATTCCATTTCTTAAGCCATCGCTCTATTTCAACTATTTAATTTTGAATATCTTAAGATACTTCTGCCGCAGTGTCTTTAGATGCAATTATAGCTGTATCATCAGCATAAGTGGCTAACTAAGAAAATGAGATAATTGTATACGAACAAAGTCTGTGGATACGTTCGAAAGTTATGATTTTCCACAACAGTCCACAGTGATTAAAATGTCAAACATTTTTTTAAACTTATGATTCGCAAACAGTTTATGCTTTAATTTGTAGAAGTTGGGATAGAAGGGTTTTATAAAAACGTATTTCTATTTTTTAATTTTTTTTATATTTTTTTTCTTCTCGCCTTCGCCATCCTGCTTTACGTGTACTCTGACATACTTCTCTCCAACGGATGCGCCCATGGAAGCCTTGATGTTACTATCCTGCGGCTTTGGTTGATTGCGTGGTCGTCTCTGCGGTCCATCATCGGCCGAATAGGCCGATACGCCCGAATAGGACGATACGCCTTATACGTTCGATCCGGAATTATTTTCCATTTGGAATTATTTCAAAATTTTTTATTGTTTTTTTTTCCGTTACTGAACTGTTTCGTTTTATGTTCTCGAATGAAGTAAATATGAATTTTGTAAAGTCAGATAAATACTTTTTAATGCCTACTCTTCCACAATACAAATTACTAATTCAAAAAGATCTAAGTTACAATCGGACTGTGCAAGTGTAAAGACGTATTCATTGCGATCAAAGGACACATTACACATTACTATTTCTTTTCCAAAAAAAAAAAAAAAAACAACATAAATAAAAACAAACTTCCGTTATCAGTTCGCCTGCACCTGCTGCATCTGTGCTAAAAATAGCATCATGAGTAGCGGCGGCGGTATTGAAGCAGCTATGGATTGGCAAAGAATTGAAACTACAAAATCAAACAAACGGTCAATCTGCAGCTCGCCAAACGTTTCGAAGAAAAAACTGCTGTTAGACCCAACACATAGTACATCTAAAAGTACAAATCGTTTTGCTGAACTCGAGATTCTTGATATCAGTGTGGAGACTGAGGAGGATAAAGAGGAAACTGGAAATGCTGAAGCGAAAATAGGAAAAAACAAAGAGGAATCAACTGAGCGAAATACTACTCCGAAGCCCCCGCCAATAATACTGGCTAATTTTAATGACATAAATGGTATGATAAATTATATTACCAAAACTCTTTCGAAAGAAGATTTTACCTAGAAGTCCCAACGAAACGGTCAATTACGCGTTATGGTTAAATTTGTGGATAGTTATAGAAAGTTTATAACAACACTTAAGAGAGATAAGGTTTTGTTTCACACTTACCAGTTAAAACAAGAGCGTTCTTTTAGAGTTGTAGTTAAAAATCTACATTTATCTACAATAATTGACTCAATTAAAAATGAAATTGAAGAGTTAGGTCATTGCGTAAGGAATATAAGCAATGTTAGGAGTCGTATTACCAAGCATCCATTGAACATATTCTTTATTGATCTGGAACCGAACAACAATAATACAGAAATTTATGACCTGAAATACCTAAGCAATGTAGTAATTAAAGTAGAGCCTCCCAGGAAAGTAACTGACATTGTACAATGCTTTCGATGCCAATAGTTTGGACATACCAAGACGTGTTGTACAAAAACATTTAGATGCGTTAAGTGTTCAATATACCATCTTACTTCAGAGTGTCAGAAAGACAAGGATTTGCCTGCCAAATGTGTTAACTGCTTACAAGATCACGATGCCAGCTACAAGGGATGCAAAATTTATCAAGAATTAGTTGCAAAGCAGAAGCCTAATAGCCATTATTCTCGTCAGCATTCAAGCAAACCACAGCATAGGAGCATAGCTTTTCATCTTCGCACAGACCAAATGAGTTTAATACTAGCCCATCTTATGCGCAAGTACTACGAGAAAAAAGAAGTTCAAATGACGAAGACCCTTTCCAAAGAATCGAAGGTTTATTAGCCAAACAGTTTGAATTAACAAACAACCTCCTCAACATGATATCTCTGTTAATATCAAAAATATGCAAGTAGATCTTCAAATTGCTATATGGCATGCAAATGGGCTTTCCAACCACACAGAATAAGTAAAACTTTTCCTTAAATCTAATTACATTGATATCCTCTTGGTATCAGAAACTCATTTTACCAACAGGACACAGAAAGAGGGCTTAAATATAATATCATGGAGATAGTTAAAGAAAATGCTATACAGGCTGCTTGCATTAATGTTGAATGCATGTCATTTGATATTACAGTTTGTGCAGTGTATTTTCCACCCCGATTTTGTTTTAAAGAACAAGATTACTGTAACTTTTTCAAAAAACTTGGTTGTAAATTTATTGTTGGTGGAGATTATAATGCCAAACACCCTTGGTGGCGATCAAGGTTAGCAAATCCCAAAGGAAAGGAGCTATATAAATGCATAAATATCAATAATTTTTCAACACTGTCTACGGGAAAACCAACATATTGGCCATCAGACCCCCGCAAAATACCGGATCTTTTGGATTTTGCAGTTTATTTTGGAATACTTTTACGATATTTTAGCATTTCAAGATTGGATAGATGCGAAACTAAATACTAATATATCTCTCAAAACTGGTTTAGAAGTGGATACCTCAAAAAGTCGTCACAAAAAAAATCATGAATTTTAATGATATATAGCCGCATTATGGGCCTCTTGGGTCTTGTGGGCGTGCCACGACATTTTCTTAACTCGACCTGATAATCTTAAAATCCAAGTTTGGAGGCTCTATATTTTATGGTCTCCGAGATTTCGTTGTTCAAACATATGAAGGACGGAATGAGGGAGAGACGGACATAGCTATAACGACTCGAAATTTGATACTGATTTAGAATATGTACACTTTATGGAATCTGCCATGCCTACTTCTGGCTGTTACATTTGCACAAACTTAGTAAAACCTTGGCCTTCCAGAGCAAGGCATAAAAAAAGAACGCTGCAGTCCAGTGCTTTCGACTATGGAATGCCCTGTACCATGCTTGAGGCTCCTTATGAGAACCATATATTTGTATGGGCTATAATCTTCAGTAGTCCGATGTGAACATATGAGAGATATTTTATTATGACTAACGTAAAATACACTGAACATGGCATTTCTAGCTTAATTAAAAACAAAAAACCAAAATGTTCATACAAAAACTTAAAAATGAGTACGGATTTGTATGGGCGCTACACCCTATAGTGGGGTTAATACATCCATTTAATACATTATATCTGAAGAGTGAATACGAGAGTTGAAACTTGAAGTCTCTATATCTTATAGTCTCCAAGATCTCAATATTCTAGCAGTCTAGCCATACAGACTGACATAGCTATATCGAATTATCGCGACTGGGTGATTAAGAGTATATAACTTTATGGGGTCTACCACGTCCCCTTTTCACCAACTTAGTATTCGCCTGGCGCTACACGACAGTGAACAAGTATAATAATAAAATAAACCCAGATTGCAAAATTGCCCAATTGAAATTATTATTGTACAAAGGTTAGATATGGCACATTTACAAGGGGTACTATTTATATTTCGGGAATAGCAAATAATATGAAACATTTTTAAATCAAAATGGCTTTATTGTTTTTCAAATTTTTCTCCTTGATGATCAATACACTTTTGCATGCGTTCAAACCATTTGTCCTAGCAGTTTTTCCATTCCTCTTGAGACACCTCCAAAGCATGGTTTTGAACGCTTCAACTGCTTCTTCGGCGCTCGTAAATCGTAAATAGGTATGTATTTCAATTATAGGTATGTATTTCAATTAAATAGGTATGTATTTCAATTATTTCCAATAAAATCCACTAAGCACAGTTTTACTGTCCTTCTTCTAAAATGGGTAGGTCAAAAGAATTAATATGTACAAGTATGTAGGAAAAACAATGCCCCGAAAAAGTTATCCAGCTGTGCATGCACACGCAAACTTTATTATTAAAATGTGTGTCCGGCGTGAATTATATATTTGAAAAGTTTAATTTTGAGAAAAAACATAAACTTGCCAGCACCTAGAACTTGAAAAAGTGTAGTATAAAAGTATATAAAAAAAGATTGCAGCAAGGACAAACATGCTGATGTTTTCGATTTTGATTTTAAATTAAATGTGTGAAATAGGGCTTTCCATTTTTCTCAACATTTCCACTGGCCAATGTTCATTGTCGTTAACATGTGAGTGACAAAGTGACGTTCGCTTTATTAAAATCTTAGCTGATTGTGATGATATCGATAATGCCGAATGGCAAAATACTTCAGGAATTTTCGGACTGCGAATGTGACAGTAAAATTTTAAAATATTATTTAAAAATAATGTTAAAGCAACACAATTCAAGTCTAGGGAGCAATTTAAGACATGCAGAAAGACGACAATTTGTTAATTATTCATAATGAAAAATGTTTTGCAAGGCTGGAAAATATGAAAAAAAAAAATAGAATCGCACACGAGTTGCAAATAAAAAATGCATGCAAGTTAAAACTTGACTTTCGAAAAGTGACTTGGCAGTTGCTTTCTTTATTCAAAAGTCTGCCATTTTGAGACTAAAAGTTGATGACTTGCTGCTTGAGTTTCTGTTATTCATAAAAATCCGTAAATATACATACAGATGCACTCATTTGCTGTCCCTTGCACATACACGGGTATGTCTGATGTTTCTTTTTTTTCCATTTGTCCTTTTTCAACACTTTTACTGAATTTCCAGTGAATGAACGGAAGTACTTCGTTGCATATAGTTGCAGTTGGAGCGCATTTTTATAATTTGCAACTCATTTGAAGTGAAACAGGCAGCAATGTAAAAAAAATGTATCTAAGTAAATGAGTAAATAGACTTGTATGCACACCTAAGTACTTCACATTTAAGTGTGTGGAGCTCCTAAGAGCACTTTAGATCTACGTGACATTTTGCGTATTCCGCTTAGATATGCAGATCCTGTCATAATCTCCCACGAATATATTGTACGCTTATAATTGCATTGAAGCATGCGGTTTTCATTATTTTTTTTATTTTTTCCGCAGAGTTTTTCTGTAATTACTTTTTTTTTTTTCAATGAAAATAAAAAATGAGTTTTGAAGAAAACATATTTCTATACCCTGCGCACATACATATATGTGCATGTGTGTATTAGTTTTGTACAAATTACTATTTTGTCTGGCTTTTTACTATAACGTTTTAGTTTTTTGTCCGTTATTGGTCTGCTAGGTCCTCAAGGTTTTTGGAATTGAATTGACAATAGATTTAAAATATAAAACATGCAATATATTGACAATATATTCAGCATATATTGCAGAGAATTGCAAAAACTAATGTGCATGAAGAGCGTACAGGCGATCATTATTATTATTGTTGGATATTATTGTAAAATGCGACCTAAAAAAATCTATTGTTTTGTCCATCTTACTAAGCATCTTAGCAAGCCTATCGGCTAACTCCTATCCTACTACATTAGTGTGTCCTGGCACCCACAGCCAATGGCCTTTGTTGTCTTCGACGATTATTTCTGATATTATAAGTGCTTCCTGCTCTAGTTTGGACTTGATGAAGTTTGATCTTAATGCTTTTAACACAGCCTGACTGCCTGAAAGAATAGCAATCTCACAATTGTAATAGCTTCTGTCTAAATTACACTGTGCAAATCTAATTATAGCGCACAGTTTTGCTTGAATTAAATTGGTATATCTACCGAAGGACTCCCAGTGGTTTAATCTGGGGTCTACGAGTCTAGACCAGTTCCTTCTGTCGTCAAAGATCCATCCGTTTACTACTTAATCGTATGTGATTTTAACGCATATGACTTTTCCGACGTCCAAGTCTTCTTATCGACCCATTTGATGGTGAAGTTCCGATTGAAAACATTCCTCCGTGTCATCTCGCCTCTTGGAACGGCCACTAGTGTTGCTCCCTGTGTGAAGGTAACTTTATTTCCGGAGGAGTGTTTTCTTACTTTTATACACAATTTCTAGATGCAATGGTGTTTGATCTCGGATTTCTTCCAACGCAGTGTTTGGCCATGTGCGCATTGCGCCCGCGATGCATATGCATGCTATTCTTTGTAGGGAGTTTAATTCCCTATCTTCCCATGCGACTATGCCATATAGTAACATCGGCGTTAGCACCATGCTATATAGCCAGAGCATGATTTTCGGATTGCATTTCCTCTGTGTGCTTTTCCCATATAAACTTACTGTCTAAAGTTAGTCCTAAGTATTT
The DNA here is from genome assembly GCA_035044765.1 of Leucophenga montana. Classification (NCBI taxonomy): domain Eukaryota; kingdom Metazoa; phylum Arthropoda; class Insecta; order Diptera; family Drosophilidae; genus Leucophenga; species Leucophenga montana. The sequence continues at coordinate 604,908 of JAWNNQ010001325.1, read as the reverse complement.
AACTTCCTTGCTAATCATCTACAGTCAACCTGAAGGGGGCTATCACCACTTACGTGAATTACTGTGCACATTGATATAGATCATCTTCCGTACGTTTATTCATTCTTTCAACTGTCTATTTGTCCGATCACAGCGAATAGATAATGGAGACTTTAAAAGTTGGAGATATCCAGTTTTTTATGTTGATTTAAAAAAGTGTTTCATAACTCCATTGTTATTAAGAATCAACTCGCCTTTCTATCGGTTGATTGGATCCAAATATATAAGCAATCACAATTTAAAAAGAAGCTAAAAAATGAATTTCATTAGTTTTGGAACAATAACACCCACACTTTCAAAGAAATGACCTTCAGAGTATAATTAATGTACTGGTATATAGTATGATATTCAAAGTATAGACATTAGCAAAATGTTCTAAAATATTTCAGAAAAAGGCTCAACTCGAGCGACTTACTGGATACGGGCACATTAATGTCTAAATTCTCACCATTTTTTTATTTGCTCAGAAAAATACAAGAATAAATATCAGCTAATTTTTCGTAGAACTCATGTGGCTTTGTGCACATGAGTATAAAAGAGTATAAAAGCACTCCTACATGCTTTTATACTCTTCACATATAATTTAGTCACAATGTTTGCAATGCCTTAAAGGAAGCATCGGAGACCCCATAAAGTGTACATATTCGCGATCAGCATGACAAAACGATTCGATCTAGCCATAGCCGTATGCCTGTCTATCTATGCGTTATTTTCCACCCTATTCCCTAATATTTGAAATATTGGCTTGATAGTTTGTATGGAGACCTTTTAAAAGTTTAAAGAATTTAAAAAGTTTAAAAACTGAAGTAAAACACCAGCATTGTCTAGCAAAAAAGGGCCAGTGTGAAGCGTATTAAAGCTTCGGTTCCACCGGAGTAAACATTTTTTCTTGTTTTAAATTTAATTTGACTATATAGAATAAAGCTGAAACCACATAAAAATGCCACAAGCAGATTTGTTCGACTTATGACGACGACTACAAATGTCAAACAGAGTCTTTTTTTTTCTTTTAGCACTCATTACTATCCGTAAAGTCAACTTACTAAAGTACAGTCGTCCACACTTATTCATTTATGTGTGTGTGTGTGTATGTGTGTGTGGTGTTCCTCATAAGCACATTGCTGCATTAACGCCATACATAATTCTTAAGTTACAACACAAACACAATTTCATATATGACGAGCTTCAGCTTTAAAATATATACTACGAGTATGTATATACATGTATACTACGAGTATGTATATATATATAAATATATATACATACTCGTAGTATACACGATAGTTAGTAGCTACAGCATACACCACAAAAGGATTAAGTTATTCTCAGAAGCCAAGTTGGGTAGTCTGTTTGCATTAAATGCAGCCATCACTGTTTCCACTCTCTGTGTAAGTGGAATTGTGGAGGGGAGTTTGTGTGTCGTTGCTTTGGCAGCGTTGGCATTGGTGCTCTTGCTGAGATGTAGGTGGCAAAGTTGGCGGCGGCTCTGTTGCAGTTTGGAGTCGAGCTACTTTACTATGGGGCCACATATGGTTGGCGTTCGAAGTTGGTATTAGTTCAGCGGCTGACTTTGTCGTTGACACTTGGCTTAAAATAATATTAGCCATGTTAGTTTATGAGTTGAACAGCAGATTGTTTGCTATTGAGAGAGTTTTTGTGGAAAACAAAATGGGTGGTGAAATGGGATGTAATAGGATATTTATAGATGCGTGTATTAAAATATTAAAAGATTTCTGAAAGCTAAAGCGAAAAATATAAACAATTGAAAATTCAATGGAAAAATGTTAAGCAACGAAATAATGAAACATCAAATAGAGAAAAAATGAGTCACTTTTGGAAAAGAATAAAATTCAACACATCTGAAACCTATTTATATCGATTTTGAAATCATTATTTTGGATTAGTACATTTACTCTACATGCGTTTCGTAATTTGTAACAAAAATTGAATTGATTTCGTAGTCCTTAGAGTATTGCAAATAAATTTATATGCAGCGTTAGTGATGGTACTTCGGCTGACATAGCTTTAGTAATTCTACTTCAGTCACACCAATTTTTATAAAATTTTGTTAGAATATCAGGGCTGTGCTGTGAAAACGCTTTTATCTCAAAAAAGTTAGATTTCCTTCATAAAAGTTTTATGAATGAAATATGCCGGCCGTTTTCGGAACGAAAGTGTTTTCTCAGCCAGCATCACCATATTGTCAAAATTCGAGTATGAAATTCTGCGTATCAGCCGTGCTCCCATTTTTACTTACTTTTGCGTTATATTCCCCATATAAACTGTCAATGCTCGAGCTCCACTGTACATCTGAATGAAGATCCCAATAAAATGTCAACCTCATTATATAACTCATACATCTCGTGGTTTACAGAGATCCGAAAATCATATAAATCAAACCAACACTACAAAAAAAAAAAAAAAAAAAAAACTGTATCTGTATCTGTGGCTGCATACGTTTTGAATAAATCGTCTGAGACCTCATAGGAGCATACCGCTTTGTTAATCTTCAGTTTTTTTAATTACTGAGTCGAACTCTTTATAATCCGGTGGCTCTACAAAAAAGTCATCATGAACTGTTAGTGCTCTATTGAGCGGCATCGTTTAAACGAAACATATTTTATAAAACGCATCCATTAAATGATGAAATTGTACTCAATATACATAGCGCATCAATTACTACGCGTATGTAATCTTTTGAAAGAAGTTCAGTTGCATCGATCTTCTTTAAGCAGTTTCCGCTGTATTTATTTATTTTTTGCATTGTAGCCACGTTGCTTTCATTCATAAATCTTCCCAAAAAGTATATAATATTTGTACTTGAGCTGCTGCTGATTGTACAAAATAAACAATTCCTTTCAATTTCATTCGCAGCCTCAACTAAATACAATCACAACGCACTCCAAGTTGTACCAATCTTCTTCTGATATCTGCAGCATGCAATATATTGAATGTCCCTCACAGTTGCGCCCCTGTGAACCGGTGAGTGGTCCAGTGAGTGGACTGGTGACTGAGAGAAGTGACCTACATAATAACGCTGCGTATAATTGCGTTGCGATTTTCCTGCAATCGTGCGCGATTTTTAATGAAATTTTAAATTGCTGCAGCAAGAACAACTTCTCCCTGCGCTGTCGCTCACTCATTCGTATTTCACGCAGTATTTGCCAAACAATTTCCTTTCACTTTCGTTTTTTCCTTTGAAGTCGATTTTTCTGGTCCTGCTTTTTTTTTGGTCCTGTATATAGAACACATACGTATAATATATATTTTATATTTATAATGGACAAAAGCTTGGACGCTTTGTGCATTTCGCCGTAAGTTGCAGGTCAAGTGTTAATATTTTATAAATGTCTGCAAACTGTGTGATTATATTTTAACTTTTTAATGCCAACAAAAATAAAGAAAACAAGAAAAAAAGGTTAACGTCGGTTGAACCGAAGCTCTAATACCATTCACATGAAATTTCAAATCGTACAGGTCATATGTAGTGGGTGCTGGGTTTCTATGCGGGTTGCACCTAAAATTGGGTAATACACGATTGGTTTTTGACGCTTGGTTTGGCTCTAATGGAACAGTTGCGAAAAACAGGCAACCATGTGTTTCGAAATATTTTGTTGTATTTGGCTCGTCTTGGAATATCCTTACAGGGGATTGCTGTTATGTTTCGTGCTCATATGTATTTTTAACTATTTTCTTCAAGATTTCTTTGCACCAATCGTTATTAGACTTTAGTTGGGCGATTGTCAAATTGTGCGAGACTAATCTTTTTGATGGTCAAATGTTCATGCAGTATCGAATATATGCTGATCCCGTTAATGCATAACGATGCCTCAAACTCATGATACTCTTTTCTTATCACTTCACGAACAGCATTGATGTTTTTGGGACAATGGGAGTTTTTTTTCGACCTACTTTAGATTCTTGTTGAAGAGAAAAGTGAACACTTTAGAATTCAGTATTTCAATCATAAACAGTGGTTTTTAATAGTACTTCTTTGTCAAAAATCAAAGCGGGTTGCTTGATGCACTCTTGTTGAGTCCATGTCCAAAATCATCAGACTAAAAGTTTCACGAGATAATTCCATTTTTTGGTCGAGATGAGAATGACAAGGAAACAAGCAAAAAGAATTAGCAATTTCCAAAAAAGATTATACATTGAAGTTACAAGGATATCTCAAACAAAATGGAATTACTGAACAGCTGATTGTGTTTACCTGTCAATTTTATTCCTTATGCGAAGCTATGAATAGGTATTTTGAAAATTTTTCTAAATCTTATATAATAATGGATAACTTGGTCCAATATGGTATTCTTCTTATCAAACACCACAAATTACTGATGGAAAAACGCTGGCCGTATCTCAGCATGCCATGCGTGTTGTCATTGAATGAAATCATTTCGACTATTTTCCAATGCTAACAAGCTGTTTCACAAGTTTTTCAATGCAACCGCGTAATAAATCAAGGCATAACGATTGCGACCTGAATAGTGTCTTATAATTCAAACTTAACTGATACGTTTTTCTATGAACTAAAGACGGATTTGTGGCCGGCATTACAAGTTGTTTCTAGCTCCCTTCTAGTTTTCCGTCTGCAAATACTTAATTGGTAGTCGCAACAGAATTTCCCACTCGTACCTATGCTCTAAACGCCTTCGAATCTATTGTTGACTCTATAAAATCTTTGATATTTTTATTTTTAAGAACTCTGTGTGGATTATCAAAAAGAAAATGCTTATCGATATAGTTTTAAACTTGTTTAATTTTGAATTTTTTAGCCAAATTTTTGCTCTGCCGAAATCTTTAACAATTCGTAACTTTTAAATAAATATGCCAAGGGTTAATCCGAAGAAATTTTTGAGTAACTAGTAACTAACTTAGCAACTAATCATGAACTTTGTTTGATCCTTTAAGTATACTCAAGCAGTCTGTGTGGCGACGCTTGACGCAGTTATCTCACCATCGCCATGGCCCAATTCTGATGCGCTTATAAGACCTAGATGAAATTTTGGAATAGTTTTATTAAATTTTGTTGATGTTCAACTCACTACTCACCATTTTCCAATCTAAATTTATTAAGCGACTGACGCAGCTTCAAAATCTGATAATCGTAATCATTGTCCGTCTTCTGGCTTATAAGTCCCTCCTCGCGAACCAAATCAATGCGGCAAAGCTTTTCACGTTCCTGGTTAGGTGCTCGCATTGCATTCCCATCGAAAAGCATCTTTTGTGCTTTGGTGAAATTCTTCCATTGGTCTACGGCAGTTGTCAGCATTGGAAGATTGTCCAAATTATTTACTCGTTTAAAAACACGCAAATAGTTAAAATACAAAATTTTCGATGTTGTAGGAAATTTTTCGAACATTTTAGATTTTTGGTTGCGCGACTTTTTTGAAACTGCTTTCGACGGATTTCCATTTGAATTCATTTCTATTTTTATTGTGTAACGTTTTATAAAGAATATACTTGTATGTGTTCAGAATAGGAACTATTTTCACTGAATATCTCAGTTGAACTATTTTATTATGAAATATAAATACTTCTGCTAGCTTGCTATGTTTAAAGTTGTAATTCATTGAAAATGATTTTTTATAGGACCTTTACACATTCTTTTATGAAATGACCGATTTTTTATCAATATCATAACACAATTTTCAACATCACCACAAAACAGCTAATATTCAAATAAAGTTAACTTCATTTTGCCACTCACATGTGAACGACTGTGAAGATTTGGCAGTGATAAAGGAAAAAGTTGCGAATGTGTATACTGAGAATGTCGGTCGGACCCAATGGAAAGCCCTTTAAGAATTAATAGCTGCCTAACCCAATAATGCTTAGCTCAAATAACTTTTGAGCAAAAGTATGCTATGCAGTTATGTCAATTGCACTAGGATGACAAAAATAATTCAGTTTTCGTTTGGCTGTGTAATGAGCAGCAACAAATTTTAATTCCGGTAAAGTCCACTCATCTGCCAATTCCGCTTTAGGAACCTGCTTTTTTTTTGTAACCATTCCACTTATTTCTTGTAGCCAAAAATCCTTGTAATCGGCGTGCTACTAATACTAGACCTTATTATGCAATAGCAGATAGTAACTGCAGCAGTCGAAAAATATGGGTCGTTGGGTCGGTGTTGCAACATTTAACCCTTTCTTTTTGGGTCCACCACGATGTGGGTTGCCGGCGCTGCAGATGTCCTTACGATGTGGGTATGAAAGTAGATCACCGAAATGGTTATATGCCCGGTCATAAAAATGGTTTGGGCCCCTGCCAAGATAGACGCGGATGTGGCGGTTGTAACGGCAGATATTATCTGCCTTGCACTTATGTGTGTTGGTGATGTTTCCCGTAAAGATGGAGCGTGTAGCCATTTCCGAAAATGAAGCACCCGCTGTTGGAAGAAATTTGACGGAAGAGTGGCCGCATATAAAAGCAAAATTTAAGTTGTGTGAAGTTGCAAAACTAAATTTTATATTTTTTATTTAATATTTTATGAAATTTTCAGTTTTTTTTTTGTTTTTGTTAATGGTTATCGCCTAAACTTCAGTGCATATGTCTTTATATGTGTAGCATGAATAGTACAGAGATCAAAGTTTGATACTATACTGTTTCGAATTTGATATTGCTTCCTTTTTAGGTTTAATATTTCCATATGTCTGCTGCACGGTTCTTAGACTATTTAAACCATTAAGCAAAATAAAAATTGGTTCCTTGCCAATTGCCTATAAAAGAAATAGTAAAGAAAAAAAAACGCCGCAGGAACGATCGATAAGAGAGAAAACAGTTAAACTAGCTGTTAATTTCATACATTTATTTAAAAATTTAGTGCCTTATAATTCATAGCTTGTTTTATCGTTCATCATACAATATTATATTAAATCGCGCAAAATACTCCAAACGGGAGCAAAAAAAAGGTGTTGCACAACATTTTTTTTTTTTTTTAACCTTATATCTTAAATGAATGTTGGATCTACATGGAAGCTACACTTAAACTATAGTTATTAATATACTATAGTTGTGAAGCTCCTTGCCAGTTGGCTCTATACTGACGAGTCATCTGTCATTTAGTTCGTGTACTGTGCTCGATTTTGTCAGTTCATCGCATTTGTGTTTTGCAATTTTTACGAATTTTTGCGAACTTTCTTCAAAACCTGAAACGTGAAAAGGTGGCTGCAGACATGGTAGAACGAAAAATGCGTTTAAATTGGATTATTCGTTGACCTGAGCTGTTTCCCATTTGTCCAAACGATCTTTCATCTGGTGGGACTACAATTCAGACGAAAAATATTCAGGTGTTCCATACGAACGATCCCCTTCACTTAAAGCTCATTTTGGGTACATTGATAAATTGTAAACAGTATAGACCATATTTAAAACAAACGAAACTGGATGAAAAGCGATTTGAGGAGCATTAAAGAATCGATAGATTTTTTTCTTGCCAAAACACATTTTATATAGTAGGAAAACGAAAATTATTGAATAAAGGATTGATGAACTAGATAACCGTTTATCTCAGTAGTATCTGACTTTCAATTTTATCAATAAATATTAACAAATACTTCATTTCGACAGTGAAAAGAATATCTACACCAAATTAAACCCTCATGAGTTAAAAAATTTTTTATAACAAGTATACGCTACATAACCGCTAAATACAATGGATTGCAATTGTAAGGATGCAACGCCAAAAACATGCGAAGAAAAACCGTGTAATTCCGCTGATAATAGCTGCTGTGTGCCTACTAATTGTGCGACAACCGTTGTTACCACAACCATCACCACCACTTCAGTGAACAATGGTCGCAGAGGCTGCCTCAAAACTAATCCTTGTGATCAACCATATCCGCCAGCTAAAGTCATTAAAGTACAATGTTTTGACCCATCGCGTACAGCTGAGGTTATTAAAGAAGAAACAGGATGTGAATAAAGAAGCTAGGGATATTAAACAGAAGTTAATGTTCCTTTAAAAAATGCATCATCTATATAAAGTCAACTGGCTCTGAGGAGTTTTAAGAATTAATAATAACAACAATTTTGGTACCCAGTAATAAGAAAGTATTATACAAATATTCGCAATTTATTGGCATAAAAGAGTTAGAAACTCAAGAATCATAATTTTTTCATTAGAAGCAAAGTGCTATAATTTTTCTGCTCCATTTTCCATCTGCCGCTTTAAGTCTCTGCTCCAAGTTGAGTCTTGGCTCACATAGGCACATCTTAGCTTCAATCACTCTAACTAAATTAATTTTAACACAAACTGCATTGAGAATCTCTTAAAAGCCAAACAGATCGGCTATGTTTGAAGAGGAGCTTCTGTGCTTTGAATGCAGCTGCAGCTGCAGCGGATTGCACTTGACAAAGTCGTAGACAGACAGACAGACAGACAGACAGACGGACAGGCTGAGTGATTGAGACTTAGATGGCTAGATAGTGAATAGCAGATAGATGAGCACTTCAAAATTACCAATGCAAATGCTAATGACATACGATGTACATAGTTACATATAATCGGGTTTCAACACCTGTCCTTACGAGTTTTCCTTAGTGCGTTCCATGCGAAGGATAACAACATTAAATCGTAATTGCATACTAGTGTTTGTACTTGTTCTTTAGATGTATGTGCTCGCATGTGTTGGGATACATCCAATATATATGTAGCTCAAGTGTTGCGCTATTGTCTGCAGTTGCTTGTTTGTTTGTGTGTGTGTGTGTGTGTGTGTGTCTGTGTGTTTGTGTGTATCTATGTATCTTTTCAAGTATTTGCAATGTACGTTCAAGCATTCATTAGACGAATGAAGCACAGGTAGCTTCATCTCCTGCGGTTTTAAATTTGCCTTCTTTATGTCGAAATCAATTTAGCTGCTTCCCAATCAATGTTGTATTAACTTCTTTTTTCTAATTTCCGTGCAGCCTGCTGTGTAGTCTGTCTCTAATCTTTAATCGAATCAATTTTAGATCCCACATGCAGCATTTAATTTGTTGGTTACGGCTGCGAATTGTACTGAATTATGTACATCTTGTAATACTCACCATATTCAGGATTGCAAATATTCGAGTCTAAATTTCAAAAATAAAAAAACAACAGTAAACCATACGCATTGTTTACTTATGTGGTGCTACAACCGTAGGAAGGCGCCACTCGTTGCCAAAACCAAGTTTGACTTTCAACGTTTACTCGATCGCTCTCTCTCTCCCTCTCTGGCATTGTCCACCAATTAAGTCTAGGTTCCACTCGTAACCCATCCGTTTTGAAGCTCTGTTATCCAACCGGCCATGCACAGCCCAGTGCGGCCGCTAATATTTTAGTCGCATATATTTCATACAGCTCGGATCCGAAACTCGCCGCCAACTCTAATAATATTAAAAATCCTACGAAGCATCTTTCTCTTGAACACTGCTGAAGCTGCTTATTCAATCTTGTAGCATATTATAAATTCTTACTTTCGTGCTTTGCGACGGCTCTGGTTCTAAAATGCTTACCCATAGTATTATCGATTAGCAAGCATGAATCTTCCCATGGTCACACAGTTCAGTTCCCAGGTAGACACAGTTTTCTATAACACTGAAGTTGAAACTCTTCGTCCAAGACCGTCCAAAATGCGACGATAGTTTGCGAGTGGACATCAAGCATTTCGTTTTGTCCTCTATCTGCTAGACCTAAAAGATATGACTTTTTCTCTTTTCCCGAGAACATCTAACTAACTCGCTGTTCGTTCGTGCCAATGATGTCAATGTCGTTAGCATTGGCGAGTAGCATCACTCCCTTATTGAAGATCGTGCATAATTATTATATTTATGACCATCAGCGAAGTATGTGCTCCATCAGCAGGTTAAAAAAGTCGCGCAATATACTATCACCTCGTCTGAAACTTCCATTTATATCGAACAGCTCCGATATGTTCGTTTCTACTCGTATTATGTTTTGTGTGTGTGAAAGCGTCATCACGCAAAGAAAAACGAGACCAAGTTTAGATAAGACGTTGAAGAACTTCATTCTTAACAGCGTATCGAAAGCGGCCTTATAATTGACAAAAAAAAAAAAAAATGGTGTGTCTTTTTATTGTTCTCACAGGCCTTCTTCAGTATTTGATGAAGGGTGAAATTTTGATCACTGGTCGACCTCTTTAGTCTGAAGCCACACACTTATACTGTCTTACCAGTGTATTCGCGTTTCGCTTCCATCATTCACACAGTACGCGTATCTTCGGTATCACTCGCTTATATCTCGTGTTGCTCAAGACTGCATACTTCTTCTGTAGGCGGTAGTAGTTTGGCGACACTTCTCGTTATACCAAGAAAGCATCAAAGATCTAGTGTAACCAACTACTTGTTTAGCAGCCGTATCCATGGAGTGGAAGATATGTCTCCACTGTTCACATATATCTTTAAAAAATGGAGATGTTTTCTAGAACATGAGAGTCTGGCTGCAAATATTTGGGCGGTCTTTTGTGATCTGCAGTTTTCCGACATCTGCAGCTTTCCAACATCTAGTTTTTGTTTAGTTGGGATGTGATACTGAGCCTGGTACGTACCTTGGCTGGAAATATGAGTTGATGTTGCTACCTGGTATCGTATGTGTATACAACATGCTCGATGCGCGCCTTCCGTCGATCACAACATGATCAATTGGACGATGTGTGCTTTGATCTGGAGTGAGCCAAATAGCGTTGTGGCTTTGGAGGTATAGAAATCTGCTGCTTTTGATTGCCATATCTCGATCTGTTGTGTTGGGATAAGCCTCATTGCATTGGTGTAGGTAACGTCGTGAATTTTTACCTTTATTCTAAATTATTATATGAATCGTGAAAAACGAATCAGATTTTGGAACTTTCTCTTAAACCACCTTAGTCTATATATGTATTATGGCCAGGCGCTTGTTAACAGTTACTAAACCAGAAACGCGTAGTTTCTTACTATCCACGAAACCGTATCCAAATCCGTACTTCCTCTTGTGACACCGATTTTAAAACAAAGCTGTCCTATGCATCGCATTTCTCGGATTGCGGTGGTGTCCCCTAGTATTTGTCAAGGACATCAACCAACTTGATAATTGCACCTGCTTTATAGGTCGGACATTCCAGGTGCATATCCCAAAATCATGGTACATAAAGCGTATACGGTGCTCGTCAAAGACGAATAGTAGCCGAGGCCGAATTTTGTTTTTTTTTTTTAATAGTCTCATCTGTATTGTACACGTACTGCTTAATTTTGTATACTGTCATTTAATAATTTTAAGTAAGTTAGGCCAACTTCAGGAACTCTTTCTAAATGTGTAGTCTTCTCATTCATTCATGCGCATCCAAGTTCTCGTTTTATTACCTCAGCAGTTTCTTCAGGACTGAAACAGAATTGGTTTATAATTTCCCACGCTGGATAGGCTTTCTGACATGGGTTTTTCTCTGGTCGGTTTCCACAAAAGGAGACATCACAGCACGGTCCCAAACCGTTTCGGCGTCCCACTATGTGACCTATTTTTAATTCATGTTTCATATCTACATCGATGGGGCAGTTGTTTGGTGCCATCGGACGTTTGCCACCTTTAGATATAGCCACCTCGGGGGCCAACGAAGGGAATAGGCAGCTATAATAGACACGTTCCGGTGGAGGTTTTGGTGGATTACAGCAGTTGGTGGGTGGTTTATTCTCACACATTTTTTATAAAAATACCCTAGAACTGCTTCGACTGAGGAAAAAATGTATATCAATTGCACAGATTGTGTCTTGAGCGAGAAAAATTTATTGTTGAGTTGCGTCAAAAATTAGCAAAAGCGACCTAAATTTTAAAATCAGTGAAAGATTTTTGTATAATAAATGCATGGAAGTGACTTACCAAAATGCATTTTACTTTATTTATTTTTTGGTTTTATTGCTGGAGGCAGCTTACTGAACGAGAGATACTAGTACTGAAAATAATTTGACATTACATGACATAAGGTCGAGGGCTACTTGAGCTAAAAATTTTTCCCAAGTATTCACAGGAAAATTAAAAAACAATTATTCTCATATTTGCCCTGGATCGAATGGAAAAAACAAGCACACATTGCTGATGTTATTTTAGGAGATACTTAACACAAATCTCCCTGAATAAATGAAGGCATTTACTAACGGATGACCAAATATGAAGCATAGGAAACAAAACTAAATCGGTGCGAGATATCAAATTGATTCTTGCTTTATTTTTAAGTTACAATGTTGCGATTATGATTGGAATATGACCTCATTAAAACGAACTCCTCGGCTCCGTTTGCAATGCTGCATTTGATGGTTAAATTTTTGGATGCCTCGATCCGATGTTTGCAGCATCATCCCGGCAATAACTTTCCGAAAATGTGTGACTTGTAAACATAAACCAATTACTTGACATTGCTTCAGAGAAAATAACCAAGAGATGTCAAATCGCAGGATCACGGCGGCCAGCTAGCAAAGCCTCTTCTCGAGATGTTCAGTTCGGCTGAACGGAGGCGAACCTACATTTCAGGCTCATAGTCGACACTGGCCTATACGGCGGCTAAGTTTTCGTCACTTTGAACATTTCTCTCTCTGGTTTGTGGCTTAAGGTCCAAACGAGTGTAATCACGCTCGAGCAACGAACCTTAACTGTTGTCGAGGAACACAGCGCGACTCTTTGCAATAGATGCACTATGCCGCACACCTCGCTATGCAACGCAATATGCTTACTGAGTTCCCTGCCAACTCATCCATTGGGGGGTTCCAGTTGAGGAAATCGTTCTGTTGAGACTACCAGAGATGCTCTGTGATATGACTGAATACGTTCCAGCAGCGTAAATCGTTGGAAGGACCGATTCTTGCTCCGTTAATAGCGGATCCGGTCGGCTAAGGGCAGCATACGTTCCAGCAGCGAAAATCGTTGGAAGGACCGATTCTTGTTCTAGCAGCGTAAATCGTTGGAAAACCGATTCTTGGGCGGCGTACTTCCCAGCAGCTAAAATCGATGGAAGAACCGATTCTTGGCTCCACTAGTAGCGGATCCGGTTGGCAATGTGCGGCGTACGTTCCAAAAGCGAAAATCGTTGGACCACAGGTATCCGATTAACATAACGATGTCCTCCGACTATTTTCAACGAAGCAACTAATTCGCGATTAATCCGGAGAGCTTTGGCGATATGAGGGCCGTGATTTTTAAGTTTTCTATCGGACAGATACATTTTCTTTTTGTTTGGCATAAAATATAGCACGGATGTAGTAGTTGCAACTGATATGCTTTACAAAAATTAAGATATTTCTTACAGGGTATATTGGGTAAATGTATGTTATGTATTGTTCACTTAGTATGTAGTTAAGTCCAGACTTCTCTGAAATCGCACGTTATATACGATGCATGCCAAAGTAAACAGGACTATTGGAGAATGCCATTTGCCATTGATAGCGCCGCTTATATGTGACTTATTGCTTTGGAATTGTTGATGCTTTCAAAAGTTTCCGTCAAACATTTCCGGATTCAAAAAACCTTTTTTCGATTTTTGTTTATTTTCATGCGTCATGAGCAATATTTTGGCAACTGGACTTTGATGAAATTAGTTTCTCGTCTCCTTGGACACTTTTCTCTTCTTTTCGATTCATCGAAATCGATTCACGATAGCATTCCCGTTAGGTTACTCCATTATGGCAAGCATCGTTTCAATATCCTTCTGCCAATTACTTCCAGCAATCGTTATACATTTTGGTTGCGTTGGTTTTTTTTTTCTGCTGGTTTCTGAGTGCTTGAAAAAGTTATCAAATGTTACGCCTAGAATTTTGCTCAGAATATTGTCTATAAGCATAGAACTTTATTTAATGCAAAAAGGAAACAATAATTTAAAAAATTAATCTCATTTGAATTATACACATACTGCATAATTTTGTACATTGTCATTTAATAATTTTTAGTTAGTTAGACCAACTTCAGCAACTCTTTCTAAATGTTTAGTTTCCTCGCACTCATTTATTCACGCGCATCCAAGTTCTCGTTTTATTACATCGCCTGTTTCTTCTGGACTGAAACAGAATTGGTTTATAATTTTCCACCCTGGATAGGGTCTATCACATGGATTTTTCTCTGGTCTCTTCCCACAAAAAGATACATCACAGCACGGTCCCAAACCATTGCGTCGTCCCGGTACATAGCCTACTTTCAATTCGATCTCCATATCTATCTCGACAGGGCAGTCTTTTGGTGGCAGTGCACGTTTCTTGGCAAAAGCCTCTTCAGGGGTCAAGGATGGGAACAAGCAGCTGTAATAGACACGAGTTGGAGGTTTTGGCGTACCGCAATTTCCGCAACAGGTGACTGGTGTCCTGTTCTCACACATTTTGAGGAAATTATCCTAGAACTGCGACGACTGACCAAAAAAATGTCTGCTTCTACAGATTATATCTTGAACGAGAAAGTCTTTTGGTCAGTTGAATTAAAAATTTAGCATTAATTGCTGAAGGCTTTTAACTGAATCAAAAATTCTAGAAATATGAACTTTTTGCAACTGGAATATATTTGATTTAACATAACATAATTTCTATGCCTACTTGGGCTAAAAATTTGTCTAAACTATACACAAGAAACGTCATATACACAAGACACAATTCTTCTTCCAGTTAAGCTGGATCTATTGCGTGTGTTCTCTGATCACCTTTGATGTTTCTTTGTAGCTTATGTTTTCTCTGATTGTCAAGAGCCCTCAAGGACTTCGCCATGGTGTCGTTGGGGGTTCGAAGTGATATTCTACGTTTTCGCCCAGGCTTCCAAAGCGTCCAATTACTCTCGAAGTTCATATTCTACTTAATACTCGCTCTGTGAGCAGTAAAAGTTGATTACAACATCGGAGGCATGTTCATCACATATGCAACTGGAGCTGGAATATCCGTTGTGAAAATAGAGTACAGTATAGAACCCAAGACACTACACTGCGTTTTCCCAGCTAGTCGCTTTTTAACAGGGTATTGGCGTCACTCTAGTTAAGAATGAAGCATTAAATAATAGGGAGCCGAAAACACCACACACAGTCGAAGACCAGCTGCACGTCAATGAAGATTCCATTGCAAAACTTGTTGACCTCGAAAACTGCAAGAATATGGTTGACTACTCGGTGGAACTAATCAGGAATTCCTTGTCCAGCATGGAACCGAAAGTGATAGCTTAGGATAATACTCTGGGTTTCCACATAACCAGCATTCCAAGCGACTCTCGATGTGGAAACTGATCTATTGGAACGTTTGGCAGCTTGCTAGGTAGATCACAGCGAACTTCCACTGGCAGGATGTGTTGCACCCTTATTATGATGTTAAAGATAAACCATTTAAAAAAATGCACGCAATATATGAGACGTTTCCATTTGACCGCGAAGACGACTTTCAGAATATGGGGAATACGGACGGCGCTAAGCATCAGACGCCGAAAGATTTTGAGGTGTGGTTGAAAAACTGCACTGCGTCCGAGTTCTGAAAATGTTTATGCTAATTTTCATACAATATATATAGAACTCGCTATTGAATACCAACAGACTTGAATCTTCTATGATTACTTATTTTTAGTAGGTACCAAAATATGTTTATTGCAACGTTTTTAAACTACTCAGAAACTCAAGGTTATAAAAAATCTTCCATATACTGTGCTTTACATTGATTATATATTCTTTTTCCTGTCTTGAGCTGTGCGCTTTATTCATATCATATTCCATTCCAGAAAAAATCAGCAGAACGCATTTGCTCACCGCCTTGAACTCCAATAGTCATTACACGCTGAACTTGTTGAATACGCTCGACGCCACCTCGTCGACCTCGGTGCGTTGGAAGTGTAGTGTTTGATCCAGTGACACCAAATTGCTGAATGGAACGATCACTAGGGTTGCTTCTGACGCAACCTCCGCGACCTCGGTTCGTTGGAAGTGTAGTGCTTGATCCAGTGACACTAAATTGCTGATTGGAACAATCACTAGGGTTAGTTCTGTCGCTATCTCCTCGACCTTGGTTCGTTGGACGTGTAGTGCATGATCCAGTGACACTAAGTTCCTGATTGGAACGATCACTAGGGTTGGTTCTGACGCAACCTCCGCGACCTCGGTTCGTTGGAAGTGTAGTGCTTGATCCAGTGACACTAAATTGCTGATTGGAACAATCACTAGGGTTAGTTCTGTCGCAATCTCCTCGACCTTGGTTCGTTGGACGTGTAGTGCATGATCCAGTGACACTAAGTTCCTGATTGGAACGATCGCTAGGAATGGGTCTGATGTAACTTCCTCCGCCTCGGTTCGTTGGAAGTGTAGTGCTTGATCCAGTGACACTAAATTGCTGATTGGAACGATCGCTAGGAATGGGTCTGATGTAACTTCCTCCACCTCGGTTCGTTGGAAGTGTAGTGCTTGATCCAGTGACACTAAATTGCTGATTGGAACGATCGCTAGGAATGGGTCTGATGTAACTTCCTCCATCTCGGTTCGTTGGAATTGTAGTGCTTGATCCAGTGATACTAAATTGCTGATTGGAACGATCGCTAGGAATGGGTCTGATGTAACTTCCTCCACCTCGGTTCATTGGAAGTATAGTGCTTGATCCAGTGACAATAAATTGCAGATTGGAACGATCGCTAGGAATGGGTCTGACGTAACTTCCTCCGCCTCGGTTCGTTTGAAGTGTAGTGCTTGATCCATTGACACTAAATAGCTGATTGGAACGTCCTCTTCGACCTCGGGCTGATGGAAATATAGAGTTTGAGGTGGACAATGGACCATCACTGTAACGTTCAGTATCGATGGTGTATGGCTGATACGGCCCATCACCTGGATTACTTCTTAAAAGATATCCGCGACTTTTGATTATTGGAAGTCTGACGGTTGCTCCTGTGAAATGATCGGTTGCGAATCGGTTGGTGTTCGAGGTGGATGGCGAGGCACCATTGTGCAGTTCAGTGATATTAAATGGTGCAGCGACTGGATTAGTTCTCACAATAGGATGTCCGGTGTTTGGTGCAGGTGATGGGTCACCATGTGGAAGTTCAGTGAATATATACGGATAATGTGGTAGATATATTTGATTTGGTCCGGTGACACCTCTGCGACCTTGGTTCGCTGCAGTGGTTGTGGCACTTGGGGGAACAGTGGGATTTGAATTACGACTTTGCACACAACTGCTGCAATTTACAGTAGACATAAACGGTTTTACTATGCAAATTTTTTTTGATGCTGATTCCTGACATTTATTATCCATTGTGATTTCGATAGTTTTACGGAAATTTTAGAACATTTTATAACCCGTGAAAATTTATTTTGTTGTAGATGAACGAAGAATTGTTGAATATTGAATGACAAACTTGAAAGTCATAGACTACTTATTATTGCTTAATTTCAAGACTCCATTGGGATTTCGTAAAACTCAGATTTCTATTCCTCATGAATGCCGGTTTACTTAAAAAATCTTACTAAGTCTGCGGTTGTTACCTTCTCGAAGAAATAGACAAATAGACAAATCGCAAATGTTATTACAAACTGCCCTAGTGGGCCAATGTTATGATATGTATATGTATGTAACAGGCACAAGTAGGCGTGGCCGAGCTAAAAATGTATATACATACATTCTTAATAAGTATCAAATTTGAAGGGCTATAGAAATATCCAACCGTCCGTCTGCCTTTTATTTTCATAAGTATGAAGATCGAGAACTCGGTCTCTTTAAAATGTAGAAGTTCCAAACTTGGATTTATATATTTTGATATACGCAGGTCAAGCTCTGAATACCAATTCTACCAGGCTACAATATTGGCGCTATAGGTACGACTATTAAATTTTAATACATTATGTCACAAGGCAGCGCCATCAACGGCATTTAGTTCTATTAGCGCAATCTAGATATATATTTTTTTTAATCAAATTTTGAAATAATGCAATGTCTGCAATAACGGTAGCATATCTACACTGCCCAGTAAATAGGCAACTCTTTAAAAGGAAAAGTTTGCTCATCTCAAAGAGGATCATCTCTCTAAACCGGAATATCTTAGTTTCATAATTTTTCCTTCCATTGTGAGGGTGGGAAAAGAGAGAGTTGTGGTGGTACAACAAAATTATGAAACTTATCATTTTTTGGAAAGAACAAAAAAACCATAAAACCCTTTCAAAATACATTTAAATAATTCTTAATTTTTTTTTCAATTATTTTTATTACTAAAAATTTTGACAGCTAGCCAGTCCAACCCAAATTCTAAATGGCATTCCACTCAGTCAGTTGGCGTTTTAGTTATTTATCCAGCATTGCCATATATTCTTTTACTACTCGTATTATGCAACGTTGGCAGTATTGTTAAAGCAATTACTTTCCTATGCAGCACGGATTAAATGGAGCGCCACCAGGTGGTGCCGGAGTACATGGAGCATCAGGAGGAGCTGTCTCTTCCTCACAGGGTTGCAAGCCATTATGTTTACTAGGTATCTTTTGGCCACTTCGATCAGCACCATCGGCGCCTCCACCAGATGCACCTCCACCCGCTGTACCGCATCCTTCAGCTGCAGCTGCAGCTAACTGGTCTTCACATGGTCCCAGGCCATTGCGTCTACCAGGTATATAGCCGTCAGACATTGTGGAATCAGTACGTTGCGTCCAAGAAGTTCCACCGCCAAGAGCAGTTTTGGTTTCGCGGAATCTTCCGTCGCACTAGCATGCAGATGAAGAAAAGGAAAAAAATACACATACAGATTTTATTTTGTGTTATTCTCGTTAATCCTTTATGCAATTATTTAATTTTTTCATACCCACGGTTAGATTTTGTTGTTTTTTGAGAGGACTAGCTGCTTTTTAGAATATAGTGTTGTTCATTCTACGGCCGAAAGAGAACTGATGTGAATATGTCATTCAGTCCTGTTAACGAATCTTTATAGCCAACTTGGTTAAAATTCATAATTTTTAAGTAATGGTAAGTTTTAAGCATGCTTAGTTTGGTTAGTTTATAGTTGTGTACACTTCACACAGACAAAATATTTAGCCACAATATACGCAGTGACTTAAATGAAACTTCAGAGACGACATAAAGTATATACACTCGTGATCCGCACGACAAAACGAATCGATCTAGATCTGTTGTCTGTCTGTCTATCTGTCTATCTGTCTATCTGTCTATCTGTTTGTACGTCTGTTCATTTATCTATCTGTAAGTTTGTCTGCCCCTTTTCTCAGTTTTGGATAGAGGAAAAAGTCGGTCAAAGTCATATCAGGTGAGTATGGTGGTTGTACGTTTGTATTTGCTCAGCAATTCGTTCACAATGATAGGCTTATGAGATGTTGCGTTTTCGTAGTTGAATATCCAAAAGTTTTTAGTGACAAAAAGGATTTAGACCATGCCATCCAAAAGGCTTTTTTAATGGTACTCATAGTATATGAGATGTGTCTCGCCCACTTTTATAGACAATTGGTATTGGCGCCTGCGTGTAGGTTAAACTAAAAACTAATAGCATTTCAATCTTCATTTCATATTTTATTCAATAATTTAAGTATATACATACATATATTAATAAGCAAAAGCGCTTTAAAAAACTTCGTCCGACCAACCGACCGATAATTCACCAACTGACTTTCTGGCTGGGCAGCGGCGGTAACAATTGGCATGGAACTAATTTTTATTAAAATTAATGGCTTAAATAGTCTGAGAACAGTGCAGCAGACTTTTATAGAAATATTAGACCTAAAAGTACCTCAAATACCAATCAGTAATGCATCAAAATTTAATCTAAGTAATTTTGATGCTACAACTTATTAGAAAACATAACCTCTGCAGCTTAGGCATAGTATTTGTAACCAATAACTTAACACAGAAACAAACGAATAAAGAAAGAAAAGTCAAAATTTCATAATATATTAAATAAAAATAATATATAAAATAGTATTGCAATTTCGCACAACTTAAAATTTGCATTTATATTCGACCACTCTTCCGCCAAATTTCTTCCATTTCTTCCATTTTCGGAAAAGCCTTCACACTCGATCTTTATGGGTAGCACCAATAACTCACATAAGTGCAAGGCAGATGAGGTCTTCCAGTACAACCTCCACATCCGCGTCTATCTTGGCAGGGGCCCAAACCATTTTTATGACCGGGCATGTAACCATTTCGGAGCTCCACTTTCATACCCACATCGTAAGGACATCTACAGCGCCGGCAACCCACTTCTGGTGGACCCAAAAAGAAAGGATTAAATGTTGCAACACCGACCCAACGACCCATATTTTTGACTGCTCAGTTCTATCTGCTATTGCATAATAAGGTCCGATAATGTAGCAAGCCGTTTGCGAAGATTTTTGGCTACAAGAAAAAAGTTTAATATTACAAAAAAAAACAGGTTCCTACCGTGGAATGGTTAGCAGATAAAGAACTTACCGGAATTGGAATGAGTGGACGGAAATTAGCTTAAAATTTGTTGTTGCTCATTACACAGCCAAACGAAAACTGAATTGTTTTTGTCATCTTAGTTCAATTGACAAAACTCATAGCATACTGTTGCTTAAAAGTTGTTTGAACTAAGCATTATTGGGTTAGGCAGCTACTAATTCTTATAGGGCTTTCCATTGGGTCCGACCGACATTCTCAGTATACACATTCGCAACTTTTTCCTTTTTCACTGCCAAATCTTCACCGTCGTTCACATGTGAGTGGCAAAATGAAGTTAACTTTATTTGAATATTAGCTGTTTGTGGTAATGTTTAAAAATGTGATATAATATTGATAAACATTCGGTCATTTCATAAAAAACAAATGTAATACCTTCTGGGCGATTGTTGAGAATGTGTAAAGGTCCTATAAAAAATCATTTTCAATGAATTACAACTTTAAACATAGCAAGCTAGCAGAAGTTTTTCTATTTCATAATAAAATAGTTCAACTGAGATATTCAGTGAAAATAGTTCCTAGTCTGAACACATACAAGTATATTCTTTATAAAACGTTACACAATAAAAATAGAAATGAATTCAAATGGAAATCCGTCGAAAGTAGTTTCAAAAAAGTCGCGCAACCAAAAATCTAAAATGTTCGAAAAATTTCCTACAACATCGAAAATTTTGTATTTTAACTATTTGCGTGTTTTTAAACGCGTAAATAATTTGGACAATCTTCCAATGCTGACAACTGCCGTAGACCAATGGAACCTGCGTCAGTCGCTTATTAAATTTAGATTGGAAAATGGTGAGTAGTGAGTTGAACAGCAACAAAATTTAATAAAACTATTCCAAAATTTCATCTAGGTCTTATAAGCGCATCAGAATTGGGCCATGGCGATGGTGAGATAACTGCGTCAAGCGTCGCCACACAGACTGCTTGAGTATACTTAAAGGATCAAACGAAGTTCATGATTAGTTGCTAAGTTAGTTACTAGTTACTTAATAAATTCTTCGGATTAACCCTTGGCATATTTATTTAAAAGTTTCGAATTGTTAAAGATTTCGGCAGAACAAAAATTTGGCTAAAAAATTCAAAATTAAACAGTTGAAAACTGTAGCGATGAGCATTTTTTTTTTTTTGATAATCCACACAAAGTTCTTAAAAATAATTAATCTCAAAGATTTTATAGAGTCAACAATAGATTCGAAGGCGTTTAGAGCGTCGGTGCGAGTGGGAAATTTTGTTGCGACTACCCGCGCCGGTTTGTAGATATTACAAAACCCCTTATTGGGCATTTGCATACGGAAAACTAGAAGGGAACTAGAAACAACTTGTAATGCCGGCCACAAATCCTGCTGCAGTTCATAGAAAGACGTATCAGTTAAGTTTGAATTATAAGATACTATTCAGGTCGCAATCGTTATGACGTTGAAGACCTCAACAAGCTGGATAGTTGCAGTTGGTCCAGGTAGTCCAGCTGCTTATCCATAAATCTTGGCCATATAGTTATATCGTTTGCGGTGTCATCATCAAACTATCAAACTACTTCTGTGTCTTAACTAGTAAATACTTTTTTCTGGGTGGCGGTAACAAATCCAGAGCAAGAATCTTTAAGTAAGTAGGTTGACTTCTGACAATTTGCTGATACAAAAAGAAATGTGCAAGAGGCTACTTAGAGAATACGTGCGTTTGAGAGCTGTACGAGTTATTTTTGGTCGTTCCCAACTTTCCCCACTAATGCGGACCTCTGCAAACGAAGCCACCCTCCATTTCGGCTCCTCGTGTCTGCAACAAAGATGTGCATAAACTTAGTACACTCTTGACGTTTCAGTGCATGGCATAAAAACACATTTCGGCTAGTTTCTTATCTGCAGCGATATACTTAATCATGCAACTCTTTGAATATCTTGTGATGACAATAATTTTTTTTTTTTTTGTCAACCACCATACAATTAATCATTATTTGAATTACTATTCAGCGACTCAACTAAAACTAAGATATTAAATAACATCCTTTGCCGAACAAAAAAAAAGTGGTTAAAATTTAAAGTTTTTAATTTTTTTTTAGCAAATCTTCAACTATTTCAATTTTAATATTTATTAATGCAGCAAATCATCCTTTATGGTTTCCAGTCGTACCCTCAACAATGTTATGTTCAGCAATAGTAGCAATATGGCATGCAATATGGTGGTTCATAGCAATCCGGATAGCAGCACGGTCTATAACAGCAGTTGTCAGTACAACAACACGGTCCAAGACCATTACGACGTCCCGGAATATAGCCAATCATCATCTCGCCTTTGAGTGTTTTGAGGCACGAGGGCGGAGCCATATTATACACGCCTGGGTAAAATCAGCTAACACGGAGAAGTATGCGGCAAAGAGTGTTTGAACGAATACTTCGGCGTTGTTCGTATTCCTCGTATTTAGAAGCTACTTCACCCAGGCGCGGTTTGAGATCTGAACTACATTAATATGGTTAGTAAAAAATTTGAAAGTAGCTGAGAGTTACCGAATTTTTGTTAATAGATCGACGAACTTCGAATTTATATATAATAAAAAAAAAAACTTTGACAGTCAAGATTCAATGCCTACTTTTTTGAAATTTATTTGGCAAAAAATTTGATATGCTTATTTTGTGGCATAGCTACTTGAAATATATTAAATCATTTACTTAGATTTGGCATTGTCAACTTTATGACTTTCAAAAAAGTTCAAAAATTGCTGCACTTTATGCTCTCCTAAAAAAAAAAAACAAAAAAAAAGAAATTGTCTTCTTTTTATTGCTTTAACGCGAAATTATCACTCAACACGCTGAAAATATCTGTTATTATACACAAAAGAGTCATAAAAAATGCCGGCTTTATATCTCATAATCACACCCGAAGTGCAAATTACAAGCGACAAATTTCTTTAAGCAGCGCACAAGAATGTATAACTTTAATTCAATTTTGTATCTTCAACAGATGAGTTAAAGATCAATTTCCTTTTATATATGTATATTTTTGAGGGCACTGAAATTTTAACCGATATTTAAAATATCAAACTTTGCTTTTAATGGCCTAATACTTCAAGATTTCGCTTGAAAATAGCTTATAATACAAGTAGATTTACAACTGAGATTGGTTCTTTTGTTTAATAATTCAATAGTTAGTTTATAATTAAATGAAAATTGTAAAGAAAACCTTTTATAGAACTAGTTTAGTGTAGATGGTAGTGTAGAAATTATCCGACGACAAATACGCTGGGTAAAATACGATTTTCTAGTCCAAAAATTTATTTTTAGTGCGAGATATGTGACCACATCAATCGTTTGAAGATTGGCTGCTGGGTGCAGACGTTGTAAAATTTCGTTTTGTGCAATTTGCAATTTATTTTGATGGCTCTGTACACTAGTGTTCCACAGATTAGTGGATCAAGATCCTGAAAAGTGTCGTTAATGACGAATCCAACAATTCGATTTATGAACAGGTCTGGAGTGTGTAAGCATTCCTCTATGATTGAACGCTTGCGAGCCAAAATCTATACATTCTTTCTCTGTTACACTATATATGATATGTATATATGATATACGATATATGATGAGTGAGGGGTTTAGGCAACACGCATGGTTAAATGAAGAAATATTGAGGTGACACGTTGTATTATTGGTAGTTTGTACGTACGTATGCATTTGTTTTGCTGACAATGGAGAACAAAAGCAAATGAGAGGTGAATAAAGACATTCATGAGCGAACACAATTGCTCACCACAAAATATTCCTGATCAAATCAAATTTAAAAAGTTAAGTTAGACTTTTTAAACTTTTTATTAAATATGTATTAAATTGAAAAAATATTATTTTTTAATGGTAATTCAAGCCTTTTTAAAAAACAAAACAAACATGGATTTCTCTTTTCCGTGAACTAAATAGCTTTTGTTTCGTTAACATTGAGCTTAGTTTTCCATCGTCATAAATAACTGAGTGTTAATACATTCTGAAGTTCGTTTTGAATAACATTACATGAACCCCCTAAGCAGTATAAAGCCGTATCATCACCAAATATTGATGTTGTGCAATTTTCAGACATGAGTAAGTTATGAGTATTAATGTTATATAAGAAACATCATAGAACAGATCCCCGAGGGATGCCAGCACAAACCAACTTAGTTTCATTTTCGGATTGGAACCTATGAATTTTGTTTTACAAAGTATGGTCTCCAAAGAGACTTTGGATGACCTTTTAGACCTAATGTAGTTGCATTCAGATTGGACTATGTTGAGGATAGGTATGTGGTTGTTACTGCTCTACCTTTGCGATAACCATGGTTTGAAGCACAACTTCATGAAAACGTTTATTGTAGAACTTGTAGTTCGAAAAATAAATGAAGGAGCCTAAACCTCAATTAAACCGGAGACAATAAACCGGTATACAGACAGCTCCCTAATGGATGAAGGAGCAGGTGCTGGGATCATCGGACCGCCCTTGAACTACTTCGAACAGTTAGGGAAACTTGACCTTCAGACAAAAATTTATGCCATGGAAATATGTGTCCACTTTAACATAAATAGAGGGTGTAGGAAACAAATCATTGCAATATTCTCTGTCAATCAGACGGCGATCAGACTCTTACTTATTTATTTCCAAGCTAGTATTGGATTTCATAGAACAACTTAACAATATAGGAAGATTGAATAAGGTAACGTTTTGCTGGGTACCTGGTCATCTGATATACCTGGTAACGAGGAGGTGGACAAATTAGCGAGAATGCGTAGATAGGTCCCTTATTAACCCGGACATTGGATTAGGTACATTTAGAATCCAGTTGAAAAAAAAAATGAAATAAAATATAGCCAGGGATGATTTCTGGGAAAACTGTGTGTGTATTAGACAAGCTAAGAAACTGTTCGGACCATATAACAAGAAAAGTACGGAGGCCTACATTGAGTTGCAGAAAAACAATTTGAGAATGCCATCAGTCTGAAATTTGCTCAAAAAACATTTTAACAAAATGGGTGAGGAAAGTGAAAGTACCCAGTCTTGGCTAATATAATGTTTAAATACCTGGGGCAGTAGCAGCTCACTATGGGGAATGCGCAAACACTTAACCATAAGGACCTTGTGGCCTTTTTGAGGAAGACGGGACTGTATGCAGTTTGTAGGTAGTTTGTTATATTGAGGTATTGGAATTCTTTTTAAAGGAATTTTTTCGATTTTTGAGCGTTTATTTAAAAAATAAGCTAAAATGTATATTATTCAAAGTATTGTCCATCGTTAGCTACAACATTTTCCCATCTTTTTGGCAGCATATGGATTCCGCTTCCGAAGAGCGGCTCGTCTTTTAAGGCAATCCACTAAGCGACCCATTTTTTGATATCCTCGTAAGAAGTAAAGCGCTGTGGGTTGTCGTAATGGATGCACTTTTCATCGCCAGTAACAATACGATGCAAAAAACTCTTTTCTCCTTTCGAAGTCTCTTGGCTTAAAATCGTATGGCACCCAATTTCCTTGCTTTTGAATCATTCCCATGGCTTTGAGGCGTTTACCAACTGTTGACAAGTCAACTCCCAATGATGCTTGCTTCCAATTCTTCATCTTCAAACTTTATGGGCTGGCCCGGACGTTCTTTGTCCTCCGTTTCAAAATCACGACTTTTAAACCGACGAAACCAGTATTCACAAGTTGAAATCGATGGAGCATAGTCCCCGTAAGCCTCACAAAGCGTGCAATGGACTTCAGCTGCTTTTTTCTTCAAATGAAAGCACAATGGCAAACCTTCCCGCAAATTACGTTGTTTACACTTCAGTGAAATGACGCATACAGAAAATTTAGGCTTATAAAGTAGGATTTCACATAAATATAGTCACAGGTTTACCCGATGCGATTTAGTGCTAGTTACGCCATCTCTTATGAACCCTTTAAAACTAATTCCAACACCCAACCTACTACATTAGGGGCACAATAGACCTGCATCGGTCGCAGTGCCAACTATCCTACAATAATAATGGTGACGTATTGCATCTCACTAGTTTATTTATCCGACGACCGAATCAAATGCGAACTGAACTTTTCTGATTGAACTTTTCTTTCACAAAATTCGTAACTTCATCTAAAGGATGGATGCAATTAGGAAATGCTGTAAAGCCGTATCATATTATATGTAAGACTTTATTCTGTTGATGAAGCTTGG
This sequence comes from Leucophenga montana, assembly GCA_035044765.1. Taxonomy (NCBI): domain Eukaryota; kingdom Metazoa; phylum Arthropoda; class Insecta; order Diptera; family Drosophilidae; genus Leucophenga; species Leucophenga montana. The sequence goes on along the minus strand of JAWNNQ010001325.1, from coordinate 578,349 downwards.
AATGTATTGCTTTTCGTTTTTAATAATTTTTGTTAGCTTCCAGAACGGTATTAAATTTTTTTTCGAGTGTAGATAGCCTATGATTCCAGCTAAAGTTGTTAGACTTAATCATTTTGTGACGTACTTCTCGGTTTAAATATTTTCCCTGGCTTTGAAAGTTGGTTGTCTTGTTCTAATACAATGTCGCTGGGTGGTGTGTCTGTTTGAGTCAAAGTCAAAGTCAAAGGTAGTCAACCATTCTGTCGACCATTTCGTGGGTTGCATATAGACCTAGAGTGATTTCCAATCTGTCTTGCCTTCAAATACTGCTAATGTATTTAGAAATTAGCGTCAGCTTTCGTAGTGAGCTTACATATATCAGATCAGATGAAATATCTGATCAGATGAAATATCTGTGCGAAGCATCGGTTTTGAAAAAAAATAAGGCTAGTTTATAATGAAAAGATCTAACTTTGTAGCTAGAAACTATGTACGTTGTGTCTTTGGAATATAAGATAGAAATTCTGCCTAAAGGATGACAGGACATGTAAAACGTTACCCCAACAATTTGGCGCTGTTCCAAATTATGTTTCTGTAGTTTAAATCGCCTGTTACTATGTAGTTCACATTAATAAGAGACATTATTCGAGATCAGATTTTAACATATATACATGTTTAGATCTGGTCTCCGAATAGCCTTATGACACACGAATAATAATCAGCAAATTTTTTTCCCCTTCATTGCTCTGGTATTTAAACACGATAGAGATTTTGCGAAAGGGATAGCTACATACAGCAACATTTTTCACATCGACTCGTATAGGTCACATTGGACTTTTGTTTATGTTTCTATTAAAATATACAGAAGCAATAAAGGAAAGCATTTTAAAAATGCATGCATTCAGTATATTCACCATATGCGCATTACACGCCAAAGTAATTGTCTTTGCATTATTCATTATTGCTCTTCTTTCTAGTTTTATTGTGCACTAATTTACTTTTTGCATAAAGAGTGACCGAATGAAGAAATAATCCAAAACACCATAAAAATATAGATAAATACACTATTTCTGCCGAACTTTTGGTACTTTGTCATTTTTGAGTCTAGAGTTGTCTCATCTTTCGAATAGATTTTCATTTGGTATTTGGGTATTAGGGTATTAATGTTAGTAACTTTTTCACATTTGACTACTTTGCAGACTATCATGGCTACACCTCAATCTCTATTGGATGCGAGGTCATTTTCCTAAACTAATAAGAATCTATAATTTTTAACAGACAATAGACATCGTATTTTTATCCATTGCAAATCGGTTTAACTGTAAGTGATACGTATGTAATACTTATAGATACAATATGCACGCGCATTTATTAAATATTATGCACGCGCAGCATAAGTAACTGAAGCCAAAGCAAAAACAGCTTACGCAGCAAATAAGAAAAATGTGCGGCAACATCGCATTTTGTATGGTCGTGAGAATCTAAATCCAAAAGAAAAACAATAGAATTTAAATGATTTGAATGCGCACATTGAATTTTATGCGCCTACATGCGAGTATCTACAGTTTTGAACTGAGACAGTCTGCGAACAACTTTACTTGTTAGATACTTTTTGCATAAGCCACAAGTAGAAATATGCCACTGAGTGCTATCGATATATGCTGCAGCATGGGAGCAATCGAATTTCATATCATGAATATAAAAATGCGTAGCTTCGATGGGGGAGTGTGGGAGTAAAACCTGTCTGGCTGCTCTCTGTGCTGGTTGCTGACAATAATAATAATTGTCAATTGCAGCAGCTGTCATCACACATATTTCGAACTTCATATCCATTCACCTCGCACTGTCAATCTGCATTTCAAATTCAATGAAAGTTTTATGAAAAAAAAAAAGAATACCAAAAGCTGCGTAAATATCACTTTAGCGCATAGTAACTTCATATAACAGGCAGGATTTGATTATGATGCTCTTTCACATTCATATCCTTAAAAGCGCTTTTGTAGCTACAAGTTTGCCATTTAAAATTCATTTGCAAAAAGCCTCATCGTTGTCGTAGTTTGGCTGAAATCTTTGGCATATTTGCGTTGACTTCTTCATTTTGTTGTCAGCTTTTTTTTAATTTTTTCATAATGGAGGGGAAACTTACATTTTTAGTTATGTGAGCTACTTTTATTTGCTTTCCTCACCGATGCTAGTGCTTTTAAGGAATTTAAATATGAACTGATCCTGCTTGCTTAGTGGTACATTCTGTGCCATCCATGCTACTAGGTATCTCACGAAAAATGTGTGTGGTTTTTGAGGCTTTCTCTCCTCTTTTATCTTTCGTATGTATATACTCGTATCGCTTTTTCTAGTCGCCTCCTTCTAGTTGTCCTTGTCGACGTCAAGTGAGTTATTTGCGAATTAACTTAAGCTTGCCTTTAGTATTTTTCAAGAATTTTATGCTGTTCTGTCGTCTCTTTTCTTCGCTTGCTTCAAATTTGATTAGTAAATAGTTTGGAAGATTAGATTGCAGGACATAATTCGTATAGGTTTTAAGCAAAATATGTTATTGTTCTATGTAGTAACCTTTAGCGCGGATAATAGATTCGAGCTTGTCTGGGAAAGCTTCAAACGCTGCACGAATGTGGTACGATGGTATTTTGTCCCATTCTCGGCGAATAGCAATCTTTAAGACGTTAACCATCTCATATTTTTTAGTTGATACCACGGCTTCTAGAATAGCACCATATGGCAAAATCAATTGGGTTTAAGTCTAGGGTATATGGTGGTCATTGTTATGAAGATATAAAGTTGGGAACGTTATCATGTTGGGTTTCTCACTCTCTGGTGCCATGTCTTGTTAAAACACCCAATGATTTTTATCGAATTGTTTACGTAACCAAGGTAATAAAGCATTGTTTAATATATTTTGACGTTAGATTTGTGTATTTAGCTTTACGCCCTGTTTAATGAAAACGAGTGGTGAGCGTCCAGTGGCAGTTACCGCGGCCCAAACCATCACTAATGCAGGAGCTTGCTTGCGCAGAGCAATTCGCTGGTCTAAATTGTCTCTTGATTTTCACTTTATCCATATACAAAACAAGATCGAGCTGTCATTAGCCGTTTGATTGCTACAACAGCTACAGGGTCGCAGCCATTGTATTTATAAATAAATTAAAATATGGCGACATGTCGAATTTTGTGAAAAAAGTCGACAATTTTGTTTTGGACTAAATTCACTGGTAATTGTATAATTTTCAGAAAGCAGTTATACCCTTGCATATTTCGATATATTCTATTCTAATTTATGAATAATTGATTCGTTTTATTTTTTTCAAAAACTTGAAACGAATAGGGGCTAGAACTTTAGAACTTCTCGGTATGTGAAACAAAAATGAAAAAAATGCGTCAATACCTATCTAAGACGAGTACTACCACGTGGCATCATAAAGAGATGCTCCGGATCCTGTCCGTTCACTCATTATACTGTTTTAAACTAGTAATTTCACAACAGCAGCGATCGACTGTAGTTCACGAACTACTAATGCGCTTAGACTTCTCACTGAATTTGAATATTAAACTAAACCGCTCTAAATTGGAGTGTTCGTGCTCAAGTATTGCCCTGCATACTTGTATATCTCGGTTCGGCTTATAAGTAGCATAACCACCAACATTAGCGGTTTGTCTTCTAATCTGTAACACGCACTTTTCGATGGATTGGTTTTTCTTGCTCTATATGACTCTGTTCTAAGACAGAGAACTTTTCACACAGACAGGTACCGAAGGTCTTTCAAACACCCATATACACTCTTATTTGGCTTACCACAAACACTATTTAAAAATCTATTGATTATTGGAGCAATATAGTATCGCAAATGACAAATTATGTAATTGGTGCTATTTGTCCCGCCCGCAGAAGTGTCAGTTTAGCGCGAAAAATATTAAGGCTGTTAAGTGTGTTAAACACATCATGTGTTTCTCTTTGTTATAACTGTTATACACATTATTTTTCATGTTTGAAAAAGTTTTCCGTTGTTCCGATTCGATTAATTATCATAGATATATAGCACAAGTAGTTCATTCATTAAGTTCATTAAGAATTCGAGTTATTGTTATACTGAAAAAAGAGCGGTGGCACATGGCAATGTATACATAGTAAGGTTCCCAAGTAGTTTAACGGGTTTTAAACCGAAACTAAATAATTATTAAATGTTAAAGGTTAAAAGGGTGTATTACGTTTGCGTAAATTTGTGTAACTACCTAAAGGAAACATCAGATACTCCATAAAATGGAGTCTATAGGGACATGTCCCATTGTTCGCCTGTCTAGCCGACCGTCTGTTTGAACGACATTTTTGAGACTATAAGAAAGAAGCGAGTATCCAGCGGTGGCTGCTACGGTTAAAAAAAAATGTGATGTTTATATAATATGGAGAAAAGTGGGCGGGACCGCTAAAAAAGTACAAGAGTCGCTCAAACGACCGACCATGATGCGCGAAATATCGATCGCGATCGTAATGAAACATTTTGCATGTGTTTCTATCGATAAGGATTAAGATTATGTGCTACATACTATATCATTTGGAGAAAAGTAGATGGGTGTAGTGAATCACGTTGGTGGTGCGATTCATGATGGCCGGGCATTTCAGCTGCTCTGGAAGTAGATGTTCCAAATGCGTAATTCATGTGCATCTGGCATTTTATTCGATCTTGTTTCTTCATTACGTGCTCGATTTAATGCAAAACGATTTTCGCGTTGTTGCAGTGTTTTGGTTGCCTTGTTGGCTTTTGATTTAATATGCCGACTGGTTTTCCACGCAATGGCTACATTTTTAGTAGAAATTCTTAGTGCCTTGGAAACTGCGCACTTTGATTGAGCCAATGCGTAAAAAACGCAATGTTTTTGTATCGTAAAATCGGCTTTCAGTCAGTTATACTAAAGAAAAAATGCGCAACAACTAAAGCCAGATGCACATGGCTAGTTCGACTCGTCTCTCTTAGCTGATCAAGAATGAATACATGATCAGCTACGAGAGACGAGTCGAACTAGCCATGTGCGGGGTCTTTGAACCCCAAGGAGTCTGCGATGCTTTCTTTAATGCATTACAAACTTTCTGTTGAACTGCTAACACCATTTCACACTATTCACACATTTCAATGGTATGAGAATTCTGAAAATCATTTTTTCAGAGACGCTGTAAATGAGACGTCTATGATAACGACGATGTGTTACTTTCTGATTCCGCAGTACATTTCCTACATATTTGTATGATTTTCCTTTATTAAATTACTTTTATGAATTGTGGGATTACTAAAAACAAAAAGGCTCATCGATTTACTTTTCAACTTGTTTAATTTTGAATTTTTTTTAGCCAATTTTTTGTACTGCCGAAATCTTTAACAATTCGTAACTCTTCAATAAATATGCCAAGGGTTAATCCGAAGAAATTATTGAGTAACTAGTAACTAACTTAGCAACTAATCTATCATGTACTTCGTTTGCGCCTTATACTCAAGCAGTCTGCGTGGCGACGCTTGACGCAGTTATCTCACCATCGCCATGGCCCAATTCTGATGCGCTTATAAGACCTAGATGAAATTTTGGAATCGTTTTATTAAATTTTGTTGCTGTTCAACTCACTACTCACCATTCTCCAATCTAAATTTATTAAGCGACTGACGCAGCTTCAAAATCTGATAATCGTAATCATTGTCCGTCTTCTGGCTTATAAGTCCCTCCTCGCGAACCAAATCAATGCGGCAAAGCTTTTCACGTTCCTGGTTAGGTGCTCGCATTGCATTCCCATCGAAAAGCATCTTTTGTGCTTTGGTGAAATTCTTCCATTGGTCTACGGCTGTTGTCAACATTGGAAGATTGTCCAAATTATTTACACGTTTAAAAACACGCAAATAGTTAAAATACAAAATTTTCGATGTTGTAGGAAATCTTTCGAACATTTTAGATTTTTGGTTGCGCGACTTTTTCGGAACTCTTTTCGACGGAATTGGATTTAAATTAATTTTCATTATTATTGTGTAAGCGTTTTTCTTAACATAGATTGTATGTGTTTAGAATAAGAAATATATTTACACTGAATATATTTTACTAGATAACAGAATTATTTGCACTAGCTTACTATATTAAAAAACTAAATAATTCATTCAAATTGCTTTTGAAGTTTGAACAAGATAAAAAAGTTAACTTCTGTGAAACCGAAAATTAAAGCCAGTATTTAAGTTTTGGCATGATTTTTTAGATTTATCAATTTGAATTACAATAAAACATATTTTTATATTTACACCAACTGCTATTTTTTGGCTGTTATGAATGGGATAGAGTTTTGGTGATAACTTTGTTGGGTGTGAAAAATTTGGAAATAGTAGGTATTTAATAAAATAGAACTACAGAATGAATTTTGGTTGTGCCTTGGACCTCTTACGAGATGTTAACATGCACACTGATGTGCTACTGAAGTCTAAAATCTGCATTAATGTTTATACATACTATACCAGCTCTTGATGATGACACTTACTGTTTTAGTTTATTGAATTTACCTTTCACTTATTGTGTGTAGTTGACCAATAGAAGCTATTAGTCTTTTAAGAATCATTGGTGAAAATATTTTCTGTGCAATAAAATAAATTGAACAAGTTTCTATGTGGGATCGAGAGCTTCTATTGGCCACATCACATCCATTTCGATAAGTATGTTGCTCCTATACGAAGCATTAGTTCAAACAATTAGCCAGATGGACAAATGGGAATTTTATGTCTCTACATACATGGCTCAACTGTCCCGACTCTGCTTACCTATATATTATATCAGCGAATTTACTACGCATCACTTAAAAGAATTGCTGGGCTATGACAAGTGGTTTGGTTAATTGGCTCTATAGACAGGATTTATTGAGCCATCAGCATCGTTTCGCCTATTTTTCCGCATTTGGGTTATTTTTCTATTCGATCATCGAACCCAACGAAATAAGCATGGCCATCGGGTTTTCTATTCACATGTCTGCTGCCTCTTGAGATCACTCTGTACTGTTAGTTCAAGTGTTCATTGGAATGTAGGGTCTGTTGGAAAAAGCTTTCATTTTCTCCAGAACTCAAACAATGTATGTAGATATCCGAACGAATATCGCGATAGCCCATTTTCAAGCATGTTTCATTGACAATGGCAGGTAGGACAGACTAATTTGGTGGCTTCAGCGGCTAACCACGACTAATTAATTGGCCGCTTATTGGAAAGAGTGTATAAATACTTCACAACAATTATTTCAAGCCACAATGAGTGTTAGATGCTTATATCGTTTTACCGGCGTAGGGTAGTGTGCTAAGGCGCTGCGGTTTTGTGCATTGTAACGCAAAGGTTCCGGGTCGATTCCCGGCTAGGGCATAATAGGTTAGTTTTTATTTGTAATAGAGTTTTGTGAAAAGTTCTACGGCCAGTGTGCAATGTATGTTCAATATTTGTAGCATTACAAGCGACAGAGACATCAGAGTAGTACATACAGCAGTAGTGGAAATTCCTTAACTGAAATATTTAATTTTCATATTAATTAGACTCAGATATCTCGTCAATCGGAGTTCGGCTTCTTAGAAGGGGCCTATCTTCTATAAGCTTTTTTTAACATACGTTACTTCTTTAACCACATCATGCTCTAATCTATACAGAATTAGTAAATGCATTTAGTATTAATACGACGTCTTTAAGCTTCTTGCACGTAAAAGTTACGTATAGTCATATCTCTTTATTCAGCTTGCTTGTTCAAGGGAGTGCATCTGAGACCCATTTTTGTGTGTGTCTAAAATCCTTTTGTTTCTTTATCTCCAGACAGAAATTTAACTTTACTGCAATGTCAAACCACTCATTTAATATTTAAATAGCTTGCGTCAATTCGAAATGCTTTTTCCATTATAATTTTCCAAAGCCAGATCTTCTATTCTATTGAAATATGCTGAAAATTATGGATTACATTGAGATTTTCATGCATGCGCTTTTCTTCCATGCGATTTTATATATAAATTTCAATTTTCAAGTATAGTGCTTATTTCAAATTTTCCTCACATGTAACACCGAGCGTATTATTAATAATTTTCTTTTCTTTTCGCACTTAGGGCACACAGTTCATACCCCTTTAAGCGACCCCTTTATTTACTTATTATATGTTGTACCTACATATGTACGCTATATATATATATATATATATATATATATATATATATATATATATATATATATATATATATATATATATTTTAAGCATTTGACTTTCATTATTTCAAAGGATGTTCGTTTTTATATATTTTTTTTTATTTTTTTGTTATGTTCCGCTGACTTAAGCGATTTAAAAATCATAAACGCAAGAAAAGCGCGCAGCAGGTGTTCGCCAAATTCTCAACTTGAAATGCGGCGTTGAACGGCGCTGAATTGTCCTTGTCGACATCGTCGACATCGTCCTGGATGTTGTGATAGGGTGACTTTGCGCCTTTTTTATTTTGGAGCGAAGAATGCGTTGAATTTAGCTTAGCATCATGTCGTTGACTGTCAGTAGGTAAGTGGGGCACTTATATGGCACGAAAGGGTGCCAATGTCTGCGTTATATGCATAAAAAGTTTCCTTTAACTGAAAGGAGAGAAACAAAAACAAGAAAAACAGTTAACACTGGTGGAATCGAAGATTTAATACCCTTCACGCGTAAATAACCACTTGACGAAAACAAAATAACCAAATGAAGAAAGCCCAATTCAAATTCACAAATTTTTATTGGGAGTACAAATTTGTACGACGCGTTTTAAGTGGTCAAAGATGTATTTATTTCAGAACAAACTGCATGAAAAGGCAATTTTCGAATTCCATCTCGGAAAATGTATTGCCTTTAGGAGCGATCTAAGTTAATAGCTGATATTCCAAATCCCGCTAAATCGTGCTGCGTCCGATGTAACAACCAGTAATAAGCAGGAGTAATGTCCGTAGAATACGGCGGGTGCGTTTCTAAATATTTTTGCATGACTTTTGCGACATGAGGCAGCGCGTTTTCATACAGAAGAGTAAATTTGTCGAGGTTTTCATCGTTTTCAGGACGTTTTTCTTGTAATGCACGCCTTAAACGAATATATTGTATTCAATACCGATTGCCCGTAATGGAATCGCAAGTTTATAGCAGCTCATAGTACTCAACACCCTTTTGGAACCACCCGATACACAAAATGACCTTCGAAGCATAAATATTCTGCTTTGGTGTTGATGTTGATGACGATGACAACGATTGACTGGGCATAGCGTAAGTATTCTTTCTTCGTCTCTCGTAGAATATCCATTTCTCATCCCCAGTCACAATTCGATGTAAAAAGTCCTTTCTTTATTGCCTTTGAATCTGCAATTCGCAAATGAAAAGTCGTCTTTCAACGTCTTTCGGTTTCAGTTCATAAGACACCCAATTGCCTTGCTTTCGAATCATTCCCATGGATTTCAATCCTACAGAAATGTCTGTGTTTACACTTTGGATGGTCGGAGACGACTTAGCGCGTTTGTAAGATGACTGCCCCCTTTATCGATTCAAATCTACCTGAGCGTGGTGAGATGCACAGCCGTTTCACAACAAAACTACTCAACTTTCTTTTTAAACCTACCCTTTATAACATTTAACAGTCGATCATGCTAACAGATTCTTTTAATAACGAACTATAAAAGGGCTACTGGTTAAGAGGTAACCATAAATTTCGATAAAGACCATATGGTATATGAGTAAGCTTAAAAGAAAAATCAGAATAGTCATACCTTAGAAACTCATGGACGCAGATTGTTGAGATTTGATACAAATGTAGGTATTTGTACTCACACAAATTACCAAAACATGTAAAATATACTACGCCCTCATACAATAGAACCACAAGATTAAGGTACAACGCACTTATCTCCCCAATTGTGGCAAAATGCCGTCCTTTCATGGATCTTTTCAGTTTTAGGAACAACTGAAAATCGCAGGAAGAAGGTCCGATGAATACGCTGGCTGAGGCATGTTTACAGTGTGTTTTGGCCAAAAAATCACAAAGAAGCAAGGTGAAAATTTAACAATTTCGGTACAAATTTCGCTGCCCAAGTTTCCTGCCCCAAAATTTCCGAAAAATCAGCATGACATGAGCCAACCGATGCGCCGACATCCTCAGCAACTTCTCCAATAGTGATCCGATGACTCTCCATAAACACTTTCTTTACTGCTTCAACGTTTTCCTCGGTTGTTGACGTGCTGGTGCGTCCAGTGCGGGCATCGTCATTAACATCTTCAACAATGAACATTTTTTTAGCATTTGTTCGGAAAAATTTGTTGGATCAAATTTTTATAGTTTTAAGTCGTCCTTAGAATGAAAATTTCAGCTTTAATATAGCATGAGTCTAGAGAAAATCATTGTTAAAAATGCTAACTACTGCAAATTTAAATAAATATTAGCTTGAAATTCGATTTGGTGCATTTTAGTGGACAACCGCTTCATACGAGTATACATATAAAAATGGGCGTATCCCGCACACATTTTGAGGTAGTCCCATACAAACCCACAGCTCACTTTTATGCATTTGTATGGAAAACGTCAATATAAAGTTGAAATTCGATATGGTGGCATCTTATAAATGTGTACCGCCCACTTCTTGGGGTAGCGAATGGTATTAGAGCAACCGAAGTTAACATTTTTTCTTATTTATATATTTTTTACGTTATATCTGCTTGCAATAACAAAACTTTCAGATGGACAATCAAACATGGTTAAATTGAAACGTCTAGTAAAGCGAACTAAGAATTTATTTTTATTTTAGAAAGTCACTTTCATCTCTTTTTGGTTGTTACAAACTTTATGCCAAAATGTATACACCCACTATAGGCGGTGCGTAAAAAGTGTAAAAAAATACTTAAAACTGTTTCTTGATTTAGTTCGTTACTCCTATTGTTTATATTTAAACGCAGCGAAAATAAGAACAGCAGGAGCAGCAGGAGCGCTGACAAGCAAGGATTATAGCTTTTGCGCCACAATGTATGCTACACGTTTTTTCGTATCTTTGAAATCTTTGTTTTTCTTATTGAAAACGCGCATATTTGACTTTGTGGCTGTACTTCTTTCTCCCTCTATATTTTACTTCTCAAACTCAAACTTTCTCCTGTTCAGCTTCACTCTTCAACACTCAAAGTTAAGTATGCCGAATTTATTTATATACGTAATGGAAATCTTTTCATGCGCGACTTTTAAACACAAATCCGGCAAGAGTTACTTTTTTTTGCGGCATTAAAATCTTCTCTTTGGAATTGATATAAAGTCGCCACTTTCTATGCTTATTCAACTGGATAGTTATTAGCCAAGTTTGCAATATGGCTGAATTATTGAATATGTTGGTCTGTAGATTATAGTGCTTAGTTTTCGACTTTGTGGCACACGCACTATGTTTACATTTTGGCTTGACATCATTGACCTAATGACCTCAAAAGCAAATAAACACACTTGCAGTTGCACATGTACGTATATCTAACTACATAGTAAATTAGGTGATAGTTAGTGGTCAACTTTAAATTTATGCATATAAGCAAACCATAAAATCATAAGGTGCTTAAATTATGCTGTAAGATTTCAAAAGCAGCTTCATAATGTCAACATTAGTTTGACATCATTATGCTCAAAGTTTGCTATTCCGACTAGTGCACTGGAAAAAGTGAATATACTTATTTTAAAGAGGCATGTCTGAATTGAAAATAGAGATGGTAAGTGAAATCATTATTTATTTAGCTACGTTTGAGGCTCTACAAAACTTTGTTGGTCATGGCAGCACGTAGGAAGGCGCACCAGCTGCTATAGTCAACTACGTTTTGGTGCCAATGGTTGTTAATACCAATTTTGTAGATGTGTTCCCGGACTTGATCTATAAAAAGCATGCACATTCGTCCTCTTGGACAATATTCACCAATTAAGTTTTTGTTCCCCAGGTAAACCATATGTACTAGAGCTCTGTTGTTCGAGAGGATAGAATAACCAGTCAAGTGCTGATGCTATTAACCGCATCATAAAGCTCATAGAGCCCTTGGTTCGTAAGGATCTTAAATTCGTCGCCAACTTCAATAGACTCAGAAATCGTACGATGAATCTTTCTCTCATACGGACCCAAATACGTTGTAGCCGACGTAATCAGGGTCCACGCTTCTGCACTTTAGAGCAGGACCGAGTTTATCAGCGTTGTGGTGATTTGTAACTTCGAACTGTTGATCCCTAAGTTGCATTGATAAGCAAGCGTGATTCATCGGCTGATCTCCAAACTGATATATTTGTTGCTGGTTATCTTTATTCAGCGGGCTCTCCTTTTTTAAAAATGAGACAAAGAACACCAATATCCCAATATCTGGAAATGAATTCATCGAACCATTTCTTGCATTATGTCTTATCAATTCTTCGTCACCGGTCTCGAATAACTCAGCTGGTAATTTATCGAAGTTTATTCTGCAGCTTTTTAATTACTGAGTTTACCTCGTTATAGTCCAATGGTTCTACAAGCAAGCCTTCATCAACTGGTGGTACTAGAAATTATTCTCTATCGACGGCATGGTTTGCTTTATTGCCTTCAACTAGGTTACTGTCAGTAATATGAATCTAAAAACAGCCTTTCATTTTTGTTCTTGCAGAAAGAAGCTCACGCTAAAAACTTTCGAGTTTCTTTTGTTGCACACAACACCTGAACACGCTCAAGCTCACGCCATTCTAGCTCGTTTTTTGCATCTAAAGAGGCGTTTTTCCGTTTCTCTCAAAATCGCTCTGTGACTGCTCGCGTTTCTTCCGACAATAAGCGGCGTCTTTCTCTGCAGTAATTTAGCGTCATACCAAGAGTAGGGCAAATGTCCTTGTCAAACATATTTATGGAGTATATATGTCTTTACCTCTCACACCTATCTGCAGCAGCCGGAGAGGATTCCCGAAATAGTTGAGAGTGTCTGTCTGAAAAAAATCCGGCAGTGTGATTACAGATTTCCGAAGTCTTGCTTTCATGTGAGCTTAGTGCGTACCTTTTCTGCGACAAGGCAGTTTTCTGAGTAAATGTTGGAACCTCTATACGTGCCTTCCGTCGATCACGATATGATCATTACAATTACGTGTGTTTAGATAGGGACTAAGCCAAGTAGCCTTATAGATTTTATGACGGTGAAATCTGATGCTACTAATTACCACGTTCCTACCTGCGCCGAAGTCGATCAGATCCTCTCCATTGCTTGTAGTATCATCCTTAATTCTAAATTCTCTGAATGCTGTGCCAAAAATTGCTTCCTTCCTTCCTTCCTCCCAATTTTGGCATTGAAATTAACAAAATCAATGTTGATAATGTGATTTTGGGCATTGCTCGTTGAAACGTTTCAGATAACGTTTGATAAACTCATCTTTGGCCACATCGTTTTTCTCTTCTATCGGGGCATACGCTACTTAGCCTTTATATGTATCATGGCCAGGCGCTGCTCAACAGGTACGAAAGTTTTCTACTAACCAAGAGGCCACATCCAAAATCATATTTCCTTGCATGGCATGCTTTTTTGGAGCCATCCAGTCCAATTTCATATTTCCTGTATTGCCGTGATGTCAGCCGTGTATTTATCGAGGGCATCAAGCAGTTGGATAGTTGCACCTTCCCTATAGAGCATAAGTGCCAAGGCCATATGATTTTCATGCACATTTGTTTTTGTAATGCACTTCACTTACACACACGGAGCTTTTTGCACGAATAGTGTAAATTATACACGCAATTTTTTTCATATAGCCGCATGCTGTGAACACTACACACAGGCAATTCTATGTATAAACAAGGAAAGCATAAACAAACAAGTTCCTTGTTCTTCGTTATATCGAAAATTAAAGGAGTGTCCTTTTGTTTGAAACTTATGGGCACCCTTGTTAGAGAGGATCCAAAAATTGCAGGTGTGCAACCGTAAATCATGGTCCTTAAATTATTTACGGTGTTTATCACTAAATGGGAATCCTATCCGTGTTCATAGGTAAACGTTTTTTTGCGCATGCGGAAACCAAGCCTAGCTCACCAATCCTTAATATAGAGGTTAATTGCAATATTCACCATTCTAGTGGTTGCCTTCTCAAAATTTGCTCACTCTAGAACGGCTGTTCAATGGGTACATATTCGATACGTGACTAACAGACGTTTTTGAGCTGCTCAAATGAGATGATTAATCAGTTTAAATCGAATGTTTTTATAAGTTTCGTCTTATGTTGGATTGTTTTATACTCGTACAGTGATTTGGAGATTATTTATGATTAATTTGAAAAAAATTTAAAAATGCATTAATTGCCTCAACATTAACTAAAACCAAAAAATTGAATGCAACTTTTCAGTGTACATAGCTCATGTTTAGCAGCTCCATTACACCCAATCCACTGGCGGTCCACTGAACTGCGTTCTAGGTTGATGACTTTACTTGCATAAATACACAAATATACAACGAAAGAATGAATGCATTCAACCTACAGCTGCATAGTTAAATGACAGCTGCGTGTATGAATGAATGCGCACACTGAAAGATGCAACTTCGCTGTTGTGTGTCTGTCTGTCTGTCTGTCTGTCTGTCTGTCTGTCTGTCTTTAGACTTATTCATAACCAAACACTAACACGAATGTATCTCGATGCTTTATAAAGCGCTCTGGTATTTTTGCAATTTTGATTCAGGGCTGCTGTTGCGGTAGCTAGTGCTGTACTATGCCATATGCATGAATGCAAGCTCATATATGTATCTGTATATTTCGAGTACCAATTTGCATTTTTTGGTAGCGCGTTGTGAAGTGAATTAATATCTAAAATTGTATGTTAAATGTACGTTACAATACATAGTAATGAAACTTTTTGTACTTCTTCTTTTTTTTTCAAGTTGGATACTTCAACAACACATCATTTCATAAACACTTAGCGATCTACATCTAATATTAATGAGCCCTTTTTGATGCTGCACATCAAGTTGCATTATAAGTTATTTACTGCAATGAAGCTTAGCTTTCAAATGAACTCACCATTAATTAGTTGCAAATTGTTTTGTACACTTTATGAACAGCAGCAACATCAACATCAACATCCACATCAGCGGAAGCAATGACGTTGACATTAACAGCATCATTATCGATAACACAACAGCAGCGACAAGTGCACACGGACAGACAGTCGGACAGACAACCAGACGGACGGACAGACAAATATATAGATAGATATCAACACAACAGCGACAACATCATTAACAGAAACTCGCTAACTGCGACAATAACTATCATTAACAGTTGCCAAACACAACTAACAAACTGCAGATACATTCTCATACAAGCTACAGATACTCCACATAGAACAGCATCATATTTGTAATTAAATGCTGTAATTGTGTGAGTTATAACGCGAATGCGGCGACACTAATTTAATTTGACAAAATATTATTGTAGCGCAGAGCTCGCGCGAGAAAAAAAAACAAAAACTGGAGAATTTTGAAAATTTGTTGTCATACGCGTCGTATACGTAATATGACTGCAATTAGTTTGCTTGTTGTTAGTTGCCCACGACTACGCTCTCGACTACTACGACTACAACCTCTGTCAACCGCAAAAACGCAACGCACACTAATTGAAAAATGTTCATAATTGCATAATAATTAAGCGATTTATAATTTAAGCAATTAAATGACAAAACACGCTGATGCTGACGCTGCTACTGATGGTTGCCAATGGCACTGCTGATGATGTGCCTTAATAGTTTACTAAATAGCGCAATTGGTAGCGCATAAAAAACTAATTAAATTTTGAAAATATTCGAATTATTTTAAATCAACAAAATTAAAATTTGATAAGAAGGAACGCAGTAGTCTAAAAGTATCTATTTGAATCATAGATTTGTTTTGGGTTTGTATTCCATAGTGATCGGATTTCAATCTGTGTGAAATATGTATGAGAAAAATCCATACAAAAACAACTTGACTGTCCTGTTTTCGTATAGCAGCCATAACTTTTAGTGGGTATATCGCGGTCATTTTGATAAGTATGTTTCTTATGGTTATAAAAAGTCTCCATACCAACTACCAAACCAATAATTCAAAGATAAACCGATTAATGTGCAGACGGACAGACATATTAGGTCGTATCTAACGAATAGTACGCGTGTTATAGGCTTTCAAGCCTGGCTTCTATGTATAAACCAACAATTTTAATTATCCCCACAGAAAGTAGGTCAGCGGTGTCAGCTCACAGGATCTAGCAATGGGTTTGTTTTTGAAGATTATGTTGTCGTCAAGTTATTCCCTCAATAAATCGATGGTTGCTTCAGTATGGCATGTGATGCATCCTGCTAAAAACAAACGCCTTCCAAACCATTTTCAAGTACTTTTTGAAGGCAAAAAAATCGTTCAGCATTCCTTGGTATCGAACGCCATTGACGATGGCTTTTGTATTTTTTTTTCCTTTTTGAAGAACTGTGGCGCGATGATGCCCCCAGCACTTAACCCGCACCAAACCGCCGTTTTTTATGGATGCCTCAGTAGCTGATGCATTATCGGATTTTTCTCGCACCAATTGCGATAGTTTAACTTATTGACAAAGCCACTGTGGCAGATGTGAGCCTCATCGCTAAACAAAATGGATCGACTGCCGACTGCTTAACCCATTCAAGCCTCCCCATAGATCGGATCGGATGAAATTTTGATATGTTTTCCTGGGGGCCATAGATTTTGAGAGATACCTGTGCACACACCGCAGATATGACATGGGTATTTGAATTTGTTCTTCATTTGCCAAATATAGAAATGTGTTCTTCCCCGAAATTAGCTAGAAAATGTGTATATACGAAAGCAAAAGAAAATTTATATGTATTATTTGTGGTAGTTGCGTAGTACGTTGTGTGTAAACAAGTGAAATAAAGAAGGCAAAATCTGAATAAACAGGAATGGAAAATTATAAAAATAAGCCAATTTTGTAAGATTCCGCTTGTGTTTTTGGAGCATTTGGACTCAGAATGATTCGTCGCCAGAAAGTTCTTACTGCCACTGAGCTGGAAGCCATTCTTGAAATTTGGTCTAATGGAGATAGTGATGGAGAGAAGAACTTCAGCCAACACACAGACGCCGTTGATGTAATTATAACGTCAAACGATGTCGTCTATGCTGTTAGTAATACGTAATTGGACGAGAAAGTTCAATTGTTGCGCTATGAACCGGAGCTGCCTCGTAAGATTGCCAGAAATCGAATGTGTTTACGATGATGGGAACGAATACATGCCATCGAACGGTGATAATGATGATACGGATGCCGGAAATGAACGCAAAGTAGAGCAAGAATAAGAAGATCATACACTGGTAGCCTCAATATCTAGTGGTCGTGGCCGTAAATCAACACCAGAGTCAAGAACGGCACAGAAGCGAACCCGAGTCTATGAAGGAGTGGAACCAATATGGTTTTGCATATAAAATTATCAATTCGATAAGATTCCATTCGATGATACAGCCACTTTATACAAAGCGTTGTATGAAAAGATTTGATCCATGAATCCATTCGTTGCTGAAACATCGTGTGTTCCGAGAGATCGTCGAAGACAAGCATTGTTCCGGAAGCCCTTCGACCTCTCCAGCTTAAAAGAGATTGCACGTCATGTGACCATTTCTCACGAGTCCATTGGTTCGATTTTGGTGATTAATATAGGCATGTGACGCGTCGCTGCTTAACTCATTCCAAAAGAGACAAATACCATCGATCAATCACCGACACACCTGATTTGGTTTGGTGTGACTTCTTTTTGTTCTCGAAACTAAAACTGACGCTACGTCAAACCAGTTCTGAGTTAATCGAGGCCATAGAAGGAAATTCGTGAAATGAGGTGAACTCTGCTCCACCTACTCTTAACAATTTTATACATTTTCACAAACTTCTTTTCCCATATAACATACATATATACACACAATTTTTGTTTCTCTATCAATTTGTGCTGTCGTTCTTTTTGTTTGTCATTGTCGCTTCGTTTGTTACGTGAAATGATTTTTAATTAAAATCGGAATCTTTGCAGACGATTTCCGGCAATTTAATTGTGCACTTGCATTGGTTTTAAATCGTTTCGTTTCCATTTCTCAGATACAACCGCTTATTCCCCACTACACTTGTTATGCGTTCGGTTGCTGTCTATATTTACCTGTAGGAAATAAAATCTGACATTGCAATTGCGATGCAAGTCAAGGGAACAAACAATCAGCAGATACAAACATATAACATTCGGATACATCGATGGATATCACTATGGTCAGATACAAACAACGCCATTTCCACTTGTTTGCAATTGTGTCTGTTGTTTGTTTGTTTATTTGTTTTACATTTTAAATAAAGGTGTGCCACGTTTCGTTGTAATTGAAATTGTCGCATGAGTCAAAGGTCTGACGCCAAGTGACAAAGTGCATCTGGAAGTATTGCGGTAGTGTAATCAAAGGCAATTATTGAAAATTATTTTGTACTGAGTGCACTCGACCTTGGTCGAGCGGCCTTATTGGCCTAGCTTATGTCTATTTGGTGACTACATACACAAGTATTTGGACAAATGCCAAGTTTATTTTGACGGAATTGAGAAAGTTTTTCATTAAAAATCCCAAAAGTGTATGGGGACTAACCCTCAAAAGAGGAATTCAAACCATTTTCTCTACATAGGAAGCCACTATATTCAATTTTAAGTTAATATTGACTGTAATAAGAAACTTCTTTATACAAAATCCCAAGAGAAGGCAATAAGTTTTAATGGAGGGCACTTCTAAAAGTGGGTGGAATACGCCCCTTGACATTTATGTGAAACATCCTTCCTCAATAAGCTGTCATGTAAAATTTAAAGTCGATATTGAATGCAACTATAAGTATTCCTTACAAAAAAGCAGAAATGGGTGGGTGGTTTGGATGGGGCTAGCCCCAAAAAGTGGGGGTATTTAGGTTAAATTGCATATGAATTTTATAACCGTGATTAGCTCTATGGTACTAATCGAGCCTAACCTGTGCGTCTGTCTCTCTGCTGTAAATATAAAACCTCTAGCAATCCGCTGCCAACCATATAAAACTAGGAGTGCAATAGTCGTGTGTTTACGACTTTGAAATACCCTGCACCCTTACTAATGAAGAGTAATAAAAATATAGATAAATATAAAGAGAGAACAATAACAACTTTTTGTTACACAAAAAATGTTTAGCCACAGGGACAATTGTTACAGACTCAGCTACGAGCCCTCATCAGTCCTCTGAGTTAAAAAAAAAATAATATTACTTTTAGAACTTAAATAAATATTATGGATATGCTACAACGGGATGGGTCATTTGCAGAAAAGAATCTCCCCGAGCTTTTTGGGCCGTCACGAAGAGCGTATCGATGAAACTTGGACTCAGACATCATCGGCTATCGGAGAGTTACAGAGAAAGACTATAGAGCTGTTTACGCTACATGACGAGGTTGATATAATCGAGAGTTTAAAATTTCAGCTACTGCTTTGGGCTGTTTATCTTATCCATATGGACAACAGAGCTCCAGTACAGCTGCTATACATGGGGAAGCCAAACTCATTTTGTTTATAACATCCGAGAGACCGACTGAGTATACGTTGCAAAGACCTAGTGTGGGAATATCTCTGCAAACTTGGTATTAACAAAAAGTTTCACATGCGCACACAAGACTATAGATGGTAGTGCACCTTCCTACGTGCGAGCGATATATGGCCTCATAAGCAAGTAAGTTACTTAGGACATCGTCTAGTCAATATTATGAATATTTATAATTGTCCTTGAAAAGTGCAGGCTTTTAATCAATCATAAAATATTTATATATTTATATATATTTATTTTTAAATGTATAAACGTCAAGTTCGTACAGCAATTATTTTAAATGCTTTTCAGCAACCGATGTTAAAAACAATATGAATATTACTTTAGGTAGCTCATCAACATGATTTATGCACCTTATGGAAATTTTATTGATTAAATTGCTGGTAAATAGTAAACTATTTTCATTAGAAAATTAAAAAAAAAAAAAGATTATCTTTTTCAAGAACAAGCATAAAAGTTTAATTTATGACAAAACGTTGTCGTTACAGGAAACTTATCGGATTATTCTCGTACAATAGCTTTAACATTTTAATTTTGTAAATACATTGATAAATGAAACCAAATTAACCTAATTAACACATGTGCGCAATTAAAATTCCACAAAAAAAGTATCTATTATAAATTAAATACAAATAAAAAGCACACTGCAAGTGTTGTTGATAATTTGAAACCTAAACCTCTCAAAAAACCAATTTATCAATAAATTTTACTCAACGCTATCTCACTCCCACTAAATCAATTTATATATATATCTACTGTATAAATGTATCTGTATATTTGTATGTATGTTGAACACATCCTTTTCCGCATTCTAAATGAAGCAATAATAAACAACTTCCGTCATGTGTTTGACGCGTGTTTAAAGTTACATAAATGAAGATACATATTACGAGTAGAGATACATTGTGTATGTATAGATGCATGAATTGTTCAAAGTATTTGTACATTTAACCCTTGCGTTAAATCTAAAACCCTTAAATTTATATTGCTAAGTTGATGTTTGTTGTAAACGTTTTTGTTGTTATTGTACAATTTGCTGACTGGTCAAATATAAAACGTTTTGCGGTTATTGCTTGATTAATTTCCGGTCAAATGGCCAGAGAGAACACTAATGACTATTTAATGTAACAATTTACACTTTATTGATGCATGTCGAGCGCCCATTTTCATACTCAGTACTAGTATGTCTTTAGGGATAGCTATCAAAGTGTGTATTATACAGATACAATATCAATGTATCTATAACTATCCGTTTTGTGTGTGTGTGTGTGTATGTGTATGTGTGGGTGTGACAATTGATGACAGTTTTAAATACTGTCACATACATATACATATAAAACAATTAAGCTACTTTTGAAAAATGTCTCATCATTAGACGACGAAATTTATAAAACATTACTCAAAGCGTACATTATGTAAAATTTCAAATTGGGATTTCATAGATACATTTACCAAAGAATGAAAAAAGTGAAAACAGATTTGTTGCCTTAAGCTGTAAATTTGAATTCTAATCTTGTATTTTATGTTTATATTTTCATATGCAAATCCTTGCAGGAGGATAACAACAAAAGAAAAAAAGAAAAAATAATAATTAAACGACAAACTGTTTTATGCGCTTTATATGTAGGGTATTAAAGATTTATTACCTAGTTTGCAATGCATTAAAGCAGAACTTTTATAATTTTAATTACAATTTATGCAAAACAAACAGTTGTGAAATCTATTCTTCTAATCTTTGTTTTTTTGTGTTATATTACGACTATTTACTAGCTGGCCCCCGCAACGCTGTAAGCGTCCCTTATGCATTTCATTTTTACTATTTATGTAGATTGAATCATCCCCTCAAAGACTAAGAATACCTTATCAAATAATCTTCTTAAGCGCTGCATCCAAGCCTCCGGTTGGTGGATTTTGTAGTTTGAACAACACTAATTTGTTATCACTATGCTATGCAGCTTTTTCTCCTGAGTGGCGATTGGGCTTTCTGTTGGGTCAGCAATCTTCAAAGTGGATTGGGTGGTGATTGAGTCATTTCATTTATAACTAGCGTTTGAAACGAGTTACTTCATGATTTACTAATGGAGTATTGTGATCATTATAGATGTTCTCACTCGAATGTTCCAGGATTTACTAGATATAATTCTGAGAAATTGATTGGGCTCTATGAAGAGATTCCAAGAGTTGCTGTGTCGTCAACAAACGTGCATGGTGGAAGTTTGTGATCTGTTGCTTGTCACCCACCAGACCATTTGCTATATATCTTCGAATTTGAGGAAAGGTGCCTTACAAGAGCTACATCGCTGTTTTTATATGTTTAGCCATAAAGCATTTTATTTTATTTTGTTCGCGTTGAATCTGAGAGGTTCACTGTGATTAGTAGTAGGTTGAAGAGGAAGCACAAAACCATTTGTTGGCAGATTTTGCTGGCATACATTTCGGAAAAGTGCTGCAAAAACCTTGGCTTTTTTTTATCACTGCGAACTCACATGCCACTATGGTCTCAGTAACTGCTTCAGCAGATGGCTTTGTGCTTGCATGAGGATTAAATAGAAGGAATTTAGAAGTTTAAGGGTAAGAAACTTTCATGTATTGGCACTGAGCGGGTTTCTCCTCAAATTGAAGAGTTTTACTAAGCTTGCGTGTCGCAATTTTAAGCCTTTCTATTGCGGCAGGGGACCTTCGACTTACATTCCCTTCGTAGATGGTGTTTCCCCACGACTAGCCTTTTATTATGGTTACTTACTATGCTAATGTTCATAGAATGGGAAGAACTAACTTGAGGATAATGCCTGTTTGACTGCTGATTACTGGAATAAGCTTGATGTCAGTGCTTATACTTATTTTTGTATTTGAGCTAGTTTGTTTTCATTGTTGTTGACTTTTCGAGTGCACTTTCTATATACAGGCTGTTCCAGTATGTTAAATATTATGGGTGAATGGTCCGATAAAACAAATGTTTCATTGAAAACTTGAAACATTGAAACACAAACACTTTTTCATTGAAATTTTTTAAATTTGAAATTTACTATGTAGGGTATTAATGCTTCGCTTTCATTGCAGTTAATATATTTCCTTGTTTTGCTTAACAGCTCAACAAATGTTTTACGAGTGTCGAGTCAAGTTATACTGCAATTTGTGCGTATACACTTTGCTTCAGTAGTATTTTTGAATGGCAGCAATGTCCTGCGTTCTTTGTAGAAACCATTTTGTGTATGTGTAAGAGTAAAAGTGGCTGCAATTTTTCCTCTCTAATGTCAGGACTATACAATGAAAACGAAAATAACAAACAAGCAGCTGCAATTTTGCATATGAAACGAGCTTTTTCAAAAATACAAATGCCACTGGACACTATACTCGACTCGACTCGACCACACACAGCAGCCATCGGCTATGTGTGTTTGTGTGTGTCTGCTGTTATCCTTGCATACTGGTGTGCTGCCTGTTTGCAGGATTCTGTTTTTTTTTTTCATGTATTTCATAGCTTCGAAGTGCTCGGCATTCATTTCAAGTGAAGCTTACTATTATTTTGCAGCATTATCTCATCATAATTTCACCGAATGCCGACTGCATGCCTACATGTTTGAGATGAGAACGAGCAAAGTTGTTTCTGCTGCTGCTGCTGCTACTGCTTGTGGTGTCGAGGGATTTAATTCTCCCCTCATGTCCTGCTAGGCGAGCACATCAACGTATTTACATCATAGCACTTTAGTTTTGGGACCATTTGAAATGCTACTGCTTCAGCTGAAGGAAGCATTTGTACCATGATAATTTCACTGCTTGCTCCAATTCAAATTGTGCGATATTTTTGTGGGTTTTTGAGGTCAGTCACTTTTATTTTTCGCTTGCTTGAAGTGCAACACAAACTTTAAGTACTACTTCTGAAATATGAATTCTATATAGAAATACTTTCGCTAATCGGAAGCAGTTAAAGAAAGTTCAAGTAGTCAAAATATTTAGGAGGGTTGTGTATGAGAGAGATGAAAATGAGATAATTGCACCAATTATTTTGAATCATTTGCGTTTATTTTGAAATGTATAATAACAAGAAAGAGCTATTATACCCTACACACGCCATCTTTTATTTCATAGCAGATCTTGATTCTGCTAAGGGAGAAAATGGAAGACCTTTTTCTCTGCAGCTCCTACAGTATTCGTTCTATTAGACATTTTGTCTTCTGGCACTTACACTCATCAGCCAGTAACCAGTAATGACTCTAACGATAGGCGAGCGCAGTATTCTGCTCCGACCTGCTCCGCACTTCTGAGTGATTTCTTGTAGTGTTTCTCTGTAGGCTACGCAAGCATTGCACGAGACTGTTGAGCTTGAAACACATGAATAGTAAAGGGTATATTAATGCTGTATTCGCTGACTGCAGGTAAGAAGTAATAATATTTTACGAGTAGTATAACTGAGTATCCTATCATCATTTATAATGTGCCAGAAGTTGAAAGTTGATTCCTCAGGTGAAGACTAGGTGGAGGCTAGACTAGCTGCGTAGTGCATCATACATTGCAGCTTGCTAATTTATTTGAATGCGAGCATTTTACTTAAGGGGAGCTACCATATAATGAGCTCATATAAAACTATTGGTCTGTACAGACCCAGCAGAAAATGTTTTTAGACACACTCTACCTAAATCTGATGACGTTCTTTTAAGTTTACTTTTCAATTTAGTTTTCTATCTAGTATCAATATCAGAAAATTAACGCTACACTGAAGGAAGTAAACATTTTATTTAATTTTGGTGGATTGAGTTTAAGTTCTTATACTGAATTTTGCAGAACACCATCTCTATTTTAGTGTCCAGCCAACAGGAAATTTCTGGAATGTTGTCGTCAGACTTTGGGGCTGCTTTCCCTTAGAAAGGATGGCAATGTCGTCTCTATATTTTTCTATCTTGTATTTGTTGATAAACAATATTTTTAGAATATTGAACTATTAAAGTGGCAGGCGTAGCTATTTACGCAATTTATGCTTTTTCACTTGAACGATTTAAATTTTAAATGGCCGAACAATGTCTGAGCTCTAAAATTGGATATCTTACTAACACACACACTTGTATTCTCAATAATATAACAAACAAGCACAATTAATACGGTATAGTATTAATATATAGTAACTAATCGCATTAGTTAAGCAGCAAAATACCCCGCTCTCCTCTAATTCCCTTTCTCTCTACACTATCTGCACATCATTTCAAGCACTAATCTGACAACGGCATATCTATCTTCCATTATATACCTGCACTGAATACGCTTTGCATGTGCGAGGTAAAAGACAGACAAAGAGAATTGTACAAAAATAACTCGCATGTGTTTGCTATTGTTGTTTGCTTATATATATGATGCGCCCTCTCTTTTCCCATCGCACCTCAGTGCCTACTTTAACCAAACATTTGTACTGGGGCTTTATGGTTTAATGGTCCGATTTAATCGATGAGGCTAATGTTGTCGTTATTGACATCAGAATTTGATGAAGCTAATTTAAGTTACAATAAGATTTTGTTATAAAAATAAATATTAAATAAAACGAAAAAACTTTATCTTCGGTTGATCTGAAGCTTTAACACCATTCACACAAAATTTCAACTTATCTACTTAGCAGGTAAAAAAAGAATTTTTCATGCAAAATTCTACAAATGGCGGCTTGGTGCTACACCTTAAAATGAGAGGTACACCAATTTGTATAAATGTAAGTCGTTCATAATTAAGAATCCTGCATATCGCATTTGAAGTTGATACTGGCTATATACAACATTTTTTAAAACAAAAACGAAAAACTGGATGGTTTGTTTTGAATATGAGCTACCCAAGAAAGTGGGCGGGATAACTCGCTTTATATTTATGTGAAGCGTTTGTCTATAGGAACTCATAATATCAAATTCCAAGTTGCTATTGACTGCAATAAACATGTTTTTCATACAAAAAATTAGTCAGGGGCGGGGGTTTGCACACACATACACACATAGGGCTACCCCATAAAGTGGGGACACTCACAGCCATTGATATATTTGGAAAGTTTACGTGCATTAGCAGCTACCATATATATTTTTAAGTTGATATTGATTGCATTAAAAAAGTTTTTCTTACAAAAAGTCAAAAGTGGTGATGTGTCCATATGTACAGTCAATTTGACTGCAATAAAAAAGTCTAGATGCCAATTATGTTCTGGATTTCTTATTCCTATAAAAAGCGCAGCAACATCCGGACCAACAGACAGACGGGCATAGCTAAATCGACTCGTCTCGTCGAGCTGATCAAGAAAATATATACTTTATAAGGTCTCCGTAGTCTCCTTTAATGCGTTAAAAACTTTCAGACAAACGGAAAATACTGAATGGTAAAAACGGGTGACATGCTTGTATGTCATCTGACCAGGATTTTTAAGAATCTAAATATACAAGTTTTTTCACTCTATCTTGTATAATCTCCGAGAGCTCGACGTTCATTCACACGGATAGATGGATATGGCTTGGACTTGACTTTCAATGTTGATCAATAGTAAATACACATCTTGGACATCTTCTTTTGGCTGTAGCCTAGATCTGCACAGACTTAATATATTCTTCAACAATTTCGAAACAGGATATTAGAAATCACACGCATGCAAGTGTAGCCTCTGTTCTTCTTTATAAAACAACTTAATACGGGTTTGCTTTGAGGGAGCAATTTGAGATTCATGCAGCACACAAACAGAAACCACATCAACCGAATGTCATGTACTTTAAAATTCTTTGCATACTACGGAATTAGGCAACACCAACGCAATAAACTTCAAAAGTTCTAAGGTTAAGTTAAAATATTTCTTCAGTAAGCTGAAACAAAAACTTTAAGTTAATTTTGTATGAAATTGTTGAAAATATATTGGCAAAAATTCTTTAACAGTGAAACTGAACCATAAGAGTTATGAACTATATGCATATATGAGAGAGAGTGAGAGAGGAACGAAAAGAAAAATCCAGTAAAAGGTTGCCAGTTGGTTAGGAAGCGTACGAATAGAATAGAAAACTTCATATCAAAATTCCAGCGTAAATATTTCAGGCTAAAAAACTAACGCAAGCATTTCAACTAAATAGTATACTCGTACTATACCTACGTACAAATCAAGTAGAGTGCAGAACTGAGAAAAAGGATAGGTTAGAGTGAATGAAGGAGATGCAGATGGACTGTAGCAAGATGAAGAAGGTTTTGTGCTTTTGTTGCCGTTGTAAATTCTATGAAAATAATTTCTGGTATTTTAATAAACAAACTGAAATATGCGCATAGAAAACTGTAATAATATCTTTGAAACATTTTGTGGTTATGTATACTCGTATACGACAAGTTAACTCACCGTTGGACAAAATATTTGACAATATAAAACAAGAAAAGAAAAAATGTAGCTGGGTGAGATGTATTATTGAAGTATTTTTCTTAAAGCAAGAATGAAAAATGAGCAATTAAAAAGAAAAATGTAAACGTCCTTGAATCGAGTTATCGGTGAGTCCTGGCAGCATAACATTTTTAAAAAGTTGCAGTTTTATTTGTTAAATTGATATTAAATAGAAGAAAGCATAACGTGCTTACTAAAACTGTGGTTGGTAGTCCACGTGAGTGACGAAAGCCCAAGCAAAATTTTAGAATTATTGAAACTTTTTACGAGTTAATGAAATAGTTTGTGTGCTTGTTCATTTGTTTGAATCTTTTTTCGTACTCATATTTCGAGTGATATTACGTTGACAGATTTTGCAAATGTTGATATTTTGTCTTTATCAAGTCATCATAAACCCAATACTGAGATCGATGTCCCCATTATTTGTCTTTTTATCTTTCTTCACCATAAATGCTGCTTTTCAAATTTGTCATAATGCCAATGGCATTCTTTAAGGCCAATTTTAATAACATATGCAAATGTCTTTTTATACTTAATACATATTAATATATAGGATAGCTCCATTTCAGACGTCTTTTTCAAAGTCCAGTTCACGAAACCACCATTGTTTTGCTTATTTCAAAACTAAAGACAAGTGGTATTTTAACTACAAAACATTTGTAGGAAAAAACATTTGATTTTAAACAGCTGATACAATCACAGGGATGGAAGATTAAATTCGTAAGGCCTTTTGTCGCATACAACAGAAACTGAAACTGAATTCAGTACATTAGCAACTGAAACTAAAACAGAATTTAGAATTCTGTCGTCCGCATCAACAGAAACTGAATTCAGTACATCAGCAACTGAAACTGAAAGAAGTACTTTTGACTTCTTTCTGTTACTGAATGACAGAAAATCAGCTGTTTTGCCATTCACTATTTGCAACACTCGCATTAGCAACAAGAGTTTTTCGTGTTGTTGTTGTTTTTATGCCATTCACACATAGTGCGAACTGGTATTCTCAGTTTGTCTCAAAGTTTGTAACGCATTAAAGGAGGCATCGTAGACCCCATAAAGTATATATATTCTTGATCAGCTCGGCGAGACGAATCGATCTAGCCATGTCCGTGTGTCTGTCTGTCCGCCTGTCCGTCTATCCGTCTGTCCGCCTGTATGTTGTTGCGCATTTTTTGGGGACCAATTTTTATGCTATCCAGTTGAAATTTTGCACATACTACGCTTCTTTTTATTGGAGTTTAATAGAGTATCAAGATTGACTATGTTTTACAATACTATTTAAAATTTCGTGTGAATGGTATTAGAGCTTCGGTTCAACCGAAGTTAACTTTTTTTCTTGTTTTTTGTTAGTTTCAGTTCAGTTTATGCCGCAACCCCCAACTGAAACTGCAACTGAATAAATGTACAACAGAAACTGCAAATCAGTTTCAGTTTCTGTTGTATGCGCCAACAGGCTTAGTAAGTATTTTATACTAACTGAAGTGTGCATAATTCGAAAATATGAAAGTAGAAAAAAAAGTGTTTTCTTTCTTTCAGGCTTTGGCAAAAAAAGGATATTTCCGACCAATGTTATATTTAATACATTTAAATATTTTTTCCTCCGATACAGAAATCGAACAATTGTGTTCCTGAACGTTTTTGTAGTACTTGTGGTTGGCATAAACACTACTCGCTAGCATTCTCCAAATGTTTCTAATTGGGTTCAAGTCAGATGAGCACACTGGCCACTGCATGACGTTAACATTTTCCAATTCCAGACACTCTGCTGTTTTCTTACTAGCATCATCAGCTGCATTGTCATGTTGAAAAATTAACTATTTTTCGCAATTTTGATTTGAAAAAGGCAACAAAATACTTTGCAACATTGTAATGCAGTCGCTGCTTTTCATTCGTCCTGTTACAACCTGCAATTCAAGCAAACCATCGTCATGAAATGCACCCAAGTCATCAAAATGCCACCACAAAAGTTGGGCTATGAAAAATTAAAAGACTATTTGCTTAAATCCCGCCAATAATCATTAAATCCATCTGGGCCATCCAAGTTCCATTTTTTCGCGTAAAAAACAAATACCTAAACTGAAAATAAATAAATATTATCTTATTATACGATCAATGCATTCAAAGTTACTTGTGTCAAATTGTGCGCAAATTTTGTCTGCAAAATTCTAAGCGAGCCTCCTTATGTCGTTGAAGCAAAATGGTGCCTTTTTCATTTTGCGTCGTGCAATATTCGGTACGTCCCTTAAAACTCTCCAAATGGTGTATTTGGACACAGTGCCGCCAACCATTTCCACCAATTGGTTGCATCTTAGGACAGATTTGATGGCCTTATTTAATGATAATAAATTCTTTTTCGGGATCCAGTGTTATTTTTACCATATTCATCACGGTACCCAAGAAAATTATAAACAACTTTCCGTCTTCTACGGCTCCACATCGAGAGCCAATATTTTTCCTCTTTTTACTTCGCCTTGCGAGTTGCAAGTAGACTTTCATCTCTTGGTTCTTACTTTGTCAAAAGGTTGTTTTTTATTTGATAGGTTTATACAGTGAATATGCATCGACCAGTTTTCAAGACACAATCTATACCAGGGGTTCCCAACCTTTTCTTAGTCAGGGACCACCTTTAAATCATTCTTGTTAGCAGGGACCACTATGTAGGTTTAATAAAAATAAACTGTAATAATCAAACTGAAAAAAATAATAATATTTTTAGGATAAACTTCTGTAATTTTATATTAATGTGATTACTGAGCTTGCATTTTCTTCACGAGTTCGGTCATCCTAGGACTAATATTATTACTCAAAGCTACGTTTAAAATCATTCGTGAACCATAGTTTGGCTTCTGCGGACAACTGGTTGGGAACCAGTGATCTATACGAAAAAGCTTTAAAAAATTTAATTGAATTCATTGCGTTTCGCATATCGTATACGTAATACGCATTTAATTTCATAATTTCCTTATTGCGCACATAAAAGCAACAATAAATCAGCGTTCAGCATTGAAATACATATACGCCAATAACATTCGTCCTCCCGCTCCCTTTTCCCACAATATATGCTTTATATATGTAAAGAGAAAAAAAGGTTAAAGTGGAAAATTTGTAGCGCCACATTATATTACGTATACGCAACATAATTCATAGCTTCCTGTCGTGCTGTTCTCTCATTCGAGCGTCATTTGTTCTTGTGCGTTTCCATAAAAATATAGCAAATTAAAAAACAATAAACTGAACACTACGCATAATTTATATCATATATTGTAAGTAGTATCTAGACAACGAGAGAGAATAAGTGAAAGAAGGCAGCGTGACGCCGCCGCCGCCGCCGCATTCGAAATGATATATGCAGTCACATATACTCAGATAGTAAAACATATATATAGGTATATATTGTATGGAGTATAAGGACATTGCAAGCGAGGCGCTTACAAAATGCGATGTTATAAATTAAATTTTGTAAAATGGAACTTTCTCTTCTCACTGACAGCAGAAGAAAAGACAATCGTTATAATTTATATGCTTTATGTATATGCGCGTACCTCTGTCACAGATATCCTTTCAGGTGTTAAAGAAACGAAGGAGATATTTTGTTTTTCTGTAGGATTTATAAGTAAAATGGTAAGAAAAAGCTGCGATATTGTTGACGACAACTTACCCAACTCAATGTCGTACACAAAAGTTGCCAGCTTCCTGCATTTTTCCAACCAAATATGTACCTACTTATACGTGTATCATTTACTACTTTCGTGAACACACAAATTTCTAGTTGAGCAAAGAGTTGATATCATAAATTCAAATAAATTGCAAATACTCGTAGAAAGCGCATAAATAAAGCTACTTGAAAATTTTCTATGATTTAATGGTACGAGTGCTTTGCACACTTACTCACTTCAGTGGCACTACAACCGTATATCGGTCAAGGCCGCAAGTAAGAAAGCGCAATAAGATGCTTCTTCAGGTGATCATCGTAAACTCGGATGCTCTCTCTGACGCCGTCCAACAATTAAGCTCACGTTTCCGTCGTAAAACTTTAGTCCTCCAGCTTCAGCGTTCATACGGCTAAGATGAGCAGCCCAGAGCAGCCTCTGTCTCATACTACTCCTAAACTCGACGCCAACTCTAAGAGGACTAAAAATCCTACGAAGAATCTTTCTTTCGAACACTCACAAAGACGCTGTCTCCGATGATGTGAATATCCACTTTGTATAGAAGGTCTGTGATAATCGTACAACAGTTTGATTCTGAAACTATGTACGACTATGAAGTCGTAAGTTTGCAACAGATTGTAACTTTCAACTTAAGAGTAATCATGGCATGTCCATATTACTACTATTAATAGCCTTTGGTTGAAATTTAATCATTATATCGACAATACAAAAGAGCTTAGTACCATTTGAGAATGTTGAGAGCGTTAAGTATGACCAACATTTTGTGCTCAACATAAGTTTGGACCGTATGATGGAACAATAATGAGGTAGCGTTATGAGCGCTCACTTTGGCCAATTCATATGAACACGTAAGATAGAAAGAGAAGCAATATTCATTGTTTGCTTTGAGTTTTTTCTTGTGTTTCATTTATTTTTGCATGTGTGCGTGTCTCTTTATTAATATAAAAAGAACGAGAATTGTGCAACGATATTATAAAAAAGAAAACAAAAACAACATGCCAACCGAACCGAACCGTCAACACACGCATTCAAAGAGTATTAACGTTTGGCCAGTGAAATTTGAGCGCACTCTCTCTCAACACGCTACCTAATTATTGCATAGGTAGAAGCATATTTGCTCTATTCTATTTGTTAAATCTGAAAGCGTAAAATATGGCGAGCCTGCTGAGCTCAACATAAGATCGGCCGGTATAAGTACTTTATTAACGCGCTCCATAACAGGTTTCACAGAAATATTAATTTCTCTTCTTTTAAAATGTTACCTGGCGTCACTCACTTTGACGTTTTTGTTGTAATTTTTTAATAAATTGAGAGAGGCAGCACTGTGTGATTAACTGTGGGCGCTACCTGGTTTCTAAAACCTTAAACGCCATACTTTAGAAAAAAAATTCATTCGGCCCTACTCCTCCTCACAATCTTACCAACAAAAACCAAAATCAGGCGAATATGTTGTTTTTAAGAGGGTTAAAAATGGTGTGAAGGTTTTGCACATGGCTATTTGTATATAGTTAGTTTCTGTCAACTGCCTGCAATGACTACGAAATACCCTGCATCCTTGAACCTATGCAGACATTGAAATATTTAAGCACAAAAAAAAAATGATTTGCTAAAATAATTCAATTGCTGAAAAAAAATGTAAAAAAAATTAATTAATTAAAAAGACAAAACTAAAAAAAAAGAGACAAACAAACATTTTTCAGGGTGAAACGGGTCAAATAGCAGTAATAGGGCGTGATGGGTGCTGAGGGTGTTGCATGTCAAGTTGAATCTAAATGTCCAACTTATGGAGTCTATAGTTCCTGAGACCAGTTGTTCATACATCCAGAAGGACTGACAGCCATAGCTAAATCGATTCAGTTTCCGATGCTGATCAAGAATATATATATATACTTTAAAAGGTCCACAGTACGCCTCCTTCTGCCTGTTGCGTTAATTTGCACAAACTTAGTATATACTAGTCCCATTGGGTACACAGGGTATAATAACAAACAAACAACGAACAAAAAAGAGCTACAGTCGAGCTGCTTGACTATATTATACCCTATACACGTCACATTTTTTTCCGCAGTTGGCTTTGATTTGCTTCAGAATTTTAAATTCCGCAAAGGAGGCTAAAAAATTTAAGACAAACCAGGGCTTACTTTAAAATTATAACAAATAATTTGAAAAAATTGACAATCGAATTCGTTTGCGCCTCTGCGGAAAAACGGTTGAGAGTTATTAAATTTCAAGTCACTCTTTTAGTTGTAGTTTGTGTAACGATGGAATGAATGATGGATGGACGGACGGACGGTCATGGCGAGATCGATTCGACTTGTCGCGCTGGTCAGGAATATTTATACTTTTTTGGGTCTATAATAGTACTTTCTTCGCCGTGTAACCCAGTCTACCCCGTTCAACATTTCTATGTGGTGGTTATAAAAAGAAGCATTATAGTGCAGCGACAAGAATATATAAAAATTGTTTGTGAATTATAGATACACTATTGAGTTTTAAATAGATTTGAAATAAAGAAAAGTCAAATTGTCTGAAAATTTGTCAAAATTAATCCCTACAAAACTGTATAAGAATACGCAAAAAAAAATTAGAAAATTCGAGAAACCTGAAATTGTTTTTTTTTTCTATGGGACTTTTATAAGAACACAAGATCATAACTCATAATACAAACGATGGATATGTGTGATTCCTTTTTTGTTTTATTCTTTATGGTTCTGAAAAAGTTTTTTGGAAAAAAAATTTAAGGCATTTACAAAGAAAAATCGGAAAAACAGCAAAAATCATAAATTTTGGATGCCCTTTCGATCATAACTGACGATAGAAACGGCATACTAGGTTTATTCTTATTTTGTTTTGTTTATAATGCTCCCGGTATAGACATTTTCAATTAAAAAAAAAATGAGTCAAAAAATACCACTGAAAAAGAGGCGGCACCAGCTAGTGTTAAATATTTTATGATTTTTAGTTTTGAAAAAAAATATCTATCATATTAATATTCTACAAATTTTTATATTTCATTTTTTCCAAACTTATACAACTCATCGGACAATACTATAAATTCAAGATCACTCACAAGTGAGAAGATATTGAGAATGAAGCATTCAAGCATTTGTAAACACTGGTCAACTTCTGTAGTTTAAATATCCCTTACAAAAGTTTTCCATAGAAGTACTGAAGGGCAAATATGTATCATGTCGTATATAAAGAAATGGAAAATATTTATTTTAGATAAGGAATCTTTTCTCAACTTACTCTATCATAATGGAAATAATGGCAACCATGGCCTTGTATCCTATGTAGACATAAGATGTTGATCTGTGTCTTATGTGAGCAAATAATGTTGATATGTATGTATAAGAGATTTATGTATCAAATTGGCAGTTCAAAGCATTAGATGTAAAGAAGTACTGTTTGGAGGTATATATTATAGAAGATGCATATTTATATACGTCCACTTGCGTTTTAACGCGTTCAACATTTTATATTTGCAAATAAAATGGTAATAACCTGTAAATACTATATACTATGTGAAGGGTATCAAAACAAGCTTTGCAACGTCACCCAGCAACACAAACCAATGACTGAACTGAACTGAACGCGTCCGAAAGCTGTTCCTCAACACTTGACTCACTTTTCTGTCCGCTTCCGGCTCCCGGTTGCAGGCCGCAGTGGCTGTTGTTTCTGTCACTATCGCTGCTAAACTAATTAACTACTAGGCAAGCCAACAGCAATCCAAAAAAAAAAACTAAAAACACGAGCACAGAACGCATGCCACCACAAACCTCATGTTGCTGATTCTGTCGCTGAAACGTTTGACACGGCACAGCAATGAAAAAATGTAGCGAAAAGTGCGCACTGCAGCATAATTTTAGGCGCACGACATCGCTAGAGAGCTCCATGCTTTCCATCTGTACTATACTACGAGTATCTGAACGATTTTAATACGCTTGCTATGTATGCCGTGCACTGTAGGTTTTTCTAATGTTCATTTACAAAACACGCGACCACTGTGTATCTACAGCTACAACTGTTTGCCTTGCGTTGCCTCATTGTATCTGTGTGCACTTGTTTGGCAATTAATTCGTATCTGCCATCACGTCTGCTTTTTTTTTTAGTTTTCGCCCCTTGTCGATTTGACACATTTTTTTTTTTTTTTTTTTGTGCCGCCAAGTGTTACTTTGTTTTTTTTTTTCTACGCGCACAAGTGCAGGCAATCTAAACTCGGTTATTCGCTAATTAGCAAAAAACAAGCAAAATGTTCGTTGTTTTTTTTTTTCACAAACACAAACTAACAGATACTATAGTTATAAAAGATACTCACTGCTACTCACTGGAACGCGTTGTGGCGGTTTAGAGTTACATTTTAGCTGTGTGTGAATGCATGCTATGTTAATGTATCTGTGAGAGGTGCTTGGCCTCATTGTCGCCGACATCTCGCTGTTCATTGGCTGCGTGTATTATTCTTTGGATACACTTTTTATTTTAATGGGAAAATAGGTCTTACTGCAAAAATAATTAGTTGATGTCGTTTTGGCGCATAATTTGTATCTTTTTATCTATCTTTTTTTTTTTTGAACACTGCACTATAATAAAAGTAAAATGCATAAAGTGATTGAAAAACTGTGCTGTTATACAAATTAAAAACAAAAAAAAAAAAATGAAAAAAATATGAAATAGCGCCGGAAAAGAGCAGCTCATCTGCTACACTTTATTACCGACACACATCGCAAACGAGCCGAGCGCATTTGATTTTCATAGCACGTATTTTATTACATCGTAATTCATGACAGGACGAGACGCGCCATCAAAAGAAAAAAACCTTCAAGAAAAAATTACGATAAATTCGTATATATCAACCAATATGAAACAGTACTTAGCCCTCGCTCTGTGCTTCGTCCTTTCTTTGCACTTAGATAGATAAAGATAGCTAGGCTTCATATGTAGCTATGAATGAATATGTTTGCATGCTATACATCGTTCATTCAAGTTTTTTGATTATATTCAAATTGCACTTCAATAGATTTCTCGGTCATAAAATCGACATTAAGCGCTTTAAGCAGTCATATATTTATGTAGTATATTATGTTATACGAGTACTATACTATATGCGAGAATTATTGTGGAGCTGTTCATAAAGTGTTTCGCTTGCTGCATCTTTATGGATCACTGCTAGTGTATTCTGTGTGTGGGATTTTATAATTAAATTGAAATGTATATTTTTAGTACGTTTATCTTTGCAGTTTATATACTAAAATAATGCGATTTATTGGCTTTATGTTTTGTTTGTAGAATGTATTCAGCTTGAATTTGCGTTCAAATGTAAACATAAATTTGTTTTTTTTTTGTTTTCTGTTTCGAGTGATTTATATACAGTGTGAGCTGATTTAATATGTGATTATAGAGCGATACTTCGTAAGTATGATAATTAGCATACTCTCTTTACAATATTTTAAGTACAATTTTATTGGATTCTATTTAAGTTATAAATTGTCAAGTCAAGTGGCATAATTGAGAGTAGATCTTTGAGACAGTAAGGATAGTGCAAGTATTGGTGTAGTTTATATAGGGTGTACCAACAAGAGCAAAATGCATGTTTTTCGAGCGTGTGGTGATATTTCTGTTGCATTGTAAAGTAGACATGTTACGATTATGTATGAACACAGAGCCTTCATGAAATTTCCGATGACATTTTGCCAAAGATGTTGCTCTATCTCACCGATGACGCGTTAGATCTCGGCCTTGAGCTCAGGAATTGTTTGTGGTTTATTCATATACATCTGAGATTTCACAAAACCACAAAGAAAGAAATCGCACGGCATTAAATCGTACGATCTTGGTGGCTTGTTGACATCGGTATTTCAATAGATGATTTAGCCTGGATATCGTTGCTCCAATAAATCGATTGTTTAATACTAAATTTGGCAGAGGGCGTCGTTCTGCTGAAACCACATCTCGTACCCACATGCATACCATGTAGTTGAGGCCACAAGAACTTCGTTATCATGTTCCTGTAACGAATGCCATTATCAACCAATGTTTTTCGGGCCTAGTTTTAAAATAAATGACCAAAATCCGCACCACAAATTTTTCTCGTTGTGGTTGCATTTGTTTCTCACGGATTTTTTGGTACCCAAATTAGACAATTTGATTTGTTGGCGAACTAATTCAAATGAAAATTTGACTAATCGGTGAAGATGATTTCTTTCGAAAAATCCATATTCACTTCATTTTGCTCTGTCACCCAAGCATAACAAGTTGTTCAATTGTGTAGCTCTCCCATTTTAATAATCGAAACAATCGTAGATGTCAGTTGTCAAATTTCAAAGTTGCCACTTGCACGGGAAAAAAATGGTGACTAATTTGAATCGTGCACTCTTGCCTTTTAAAAGCTTAAATACTAGTTAAAACATTCGATTCGATACTCGAGCATATATTTTTTTTTTTGTGATTTTAAGAGTGCGAATGGGATAGCTATACATACATACAGCAATATTTTTCACGTCGATTCGTGTAGGTCACACTTGACTTTTGTTCATTTTTTTTTATTAAAATATACAGAATCAATAGATAAAAGCATTTCAAAATTGCATGCATTGAGTATATTTGCGCATGACATGCCAAAGCAATTGTCTCTTTGCATTATTCATTGTTGCTCTTTTTTTCTAGTTTTATTGTGCACTAATACACTTCTTGTGTAAAGAATGAACAAATAATTCAAAACACCATAAAAATATGGAGAAATATACAATTTTTGAAGAACTTTTGGTACTTTGTATATAGATGTTCATATATATCGATAGATGTTCGCTAAATACACATTTACTAGTGAGCGCATACCGCCCACTTTTTGGTGTAGCCCTTATTTAACCTCCCCCCCACGTTTATATTTTACAATAAGATTTAAAATTTCGTGTCAATGGTATTTTTTTTTTGTTCACACAAAAAAAGATCAGTTTCCGCTACACGTGCTTCAAAACTCCACTATACTGCTCTTGTTCGTCCGATTTTCGAATTTGGATCCTGTATTTGGAACCCGCACTATGCTATCGTATCGAGGATCGTATTGAGTCAGTTCAAAAACCGTATCTTCTTTTTGCTCTTAGGAGTCTCAATTGGGATCCCGAAATAAATCTTCCACCCCATCATTACAGGTTAAAACTAATTGATCTCCCATCCCTCTTATCACGCCGTTCCATTCTCTATGTTGCTTTTCTTCGTAAAATTCTTATTGGGGAGATTAATTCTCCCTACTTACTTCAGTCCATAGCATTAAATGTCCCCATTCGGCCACTCGCCACTTCGTGCCTTTTTGTTCGACAAATTACGCGCTCAATAATTCACTCCGAGCTCTTTGTTCTATCTACAATAAGTTTTCACCCTATTTTTCTTATAACTCTTCCTTACACTATGTAAAAAACTCTGTACTAACAAATCACTATTCAATAAATTTGTAAATTTCATTTAGCAACTTCTATTTTCTTTATTCTTTTAATTGCGCCCGTCCAGGTTGTGAGTAGCGGCATAGTCGGTTAACCTGGCGTGCCAAACAAAAAATTCCTCCAGTCTGAGTGTCCGCAACTTCCTTCTTCTAGTTTTAAGTTAGTTTAGTTAATGTATAAACTTAAATTGTTATATTAAGCGACTGTTTTATGTATATAGTTGCACTTTTAATTAAATAAATAATTAAATAAAAGGTATGATACAAATCATCATCAGTCGGATTGACCGCATATTGCAAATGATTGCTTTAAGAAAATATTTTTAATCGCACAATTATAGAAACCGATCTGTCTTAACTATTTCCAATGTAGAAATAGTGCTTCGCATTTACTTGTCCATGACGATGACTGATTGTAGTGGAGAAAGATCGTTTTCGAGAATGAAGCTCATCCAAAACCAATTGCGCACGAGTACAGTATAGGCTTCTCTTACCAATCTAATAGCTTTGAGTATTGAAAGCAACTTTCTCCTCGATTTATCTTTTGATGATATTATTGATGTGTTTGCACCAAAAAAATTGTTTAAAGTTCCTTTATCATAATCTCGAATGTATATACAAGTATAACACAAAATATCATTATTACTCTTTATTAAATATTTTAACACTTATCGTTTTGGTAATATTCGAAAAGGATTCCACAATTTTAATTTAAATTAAGAGTTTAAATGTCCATGACATTATGCGTACAAGGATTAATTTTCTAAATGTTGTAATGTCAGATTAAAAAGCCTGCTTATGAATGAAATAATGTATTCATCGTCAATCGTATTCGCGCAATATTAAATAGTAATCCAAAGAGATTTGCTGACCATGAATAATAGTGCCGCTTGTGTGCGCAAAATTGTGCAAAAAAACAACCATACTACGAATATATATTGTGCATCTAAAATTCACATAGAAATTCAAAGGAAATGTACACAACGCCAAACATGCACACGGAACATGGCAGCGTGCTGTGCTTTCGAATGGTGTCAGTGGCGTTTAATATTGCTGAATATGTTTCAAAGAAATGCGATTTCTGTTTTGTTTTAAAGTAGTAGTCTATGTGCCACTACATGTCTCCCATTGCTTCACCACTACGCCACTGTAGTAGCCATGGCAACATTCCTTTACGGGTGCTCCCTATGTGTATACAAGAGTTGCTCTCCATATATGGTATGGATTTCCG
The DNA here is from genome assembly GCA_035044765.1 of Leucophenga montana. NCBI lineage: Eukaryota > Metazoa > Arthropoda > Insecta > Diptera > Drosophilidae > Leucophenga > Leucophenga montana. The sequence goes on along the minus strand of JAWNNQ010001325.1, from coordinate 539,063 downwards.
CTGTTATACGCAAAATTTTTCGTGTTCCTTTTGCATCCTAACCAAAAAGAAGGTTGTCCGCTTGAAGCTCACTATTTGCTGAATACAAAACGCTTCTGGCTGTTGCCAGCTGCCGAAATTGTTCCAGTTCTTGTTGTTGGTTTGACTGGGTTGTTTCGCTTTCATTTTCGTTTGCTTTTCTCATTGTAGTGTGAATGAAGGTTTACATTTACCGTCATTATCAAACCCGCAACCCCACCAAAAAAAGCATCTATGGTTATGGTTCCAAGAAGAAAAAGGAACGATTTGGAATGTTACAGCAACAAGTGTTGTTCACACTTTGCAATGAAAACACGTTTTGTTTGAGTAACCAGAACTCAGACGACAATGGAAGAAAATCGTTATGAATCGACATTGCGGTGATATCCGTTTTTACTTTTAAAGGAATTTTAATATATTTTATTTGTATCTAAGGACAGTTTTTGGAATGACTCAACAAACCATTTCAAACCGTCTTAAGGCCATGGGTACGGTGGAAAATCAAAGAAATTGAGATCGTCGAACGCCGTTTTTACACGTTCTTCTGCTCCAAGGGGAAATCAGAAGGGATTTTTGCTTCGAATGGAAGATGAAAAGTCTCTACGACAACCAAAAGAGCAAAAAATCGTGCGGTAAGCCAACAACTTCAACTGTCACATCGAAGAAGATAATGCTGTGCATCTGGTGGGATCAACTCGCAGTGGAATCAACACGCACTGAGGAACGTTACCAATAATAATTGATGCAATTGAGCTGAGCCTTGAAACTCAAGCGACCCCAATATTCAAAAGGACGTGACAACGAGATGTCTCCGGCGACGTGTTTGCAAAAAACAAAATTCGTCAAGGAGGCGATTCAATGGAATGTCCTATGCCACCCGCCATATTTACCTGACATAGCTTCTTCCGACTAACACTTGTTCCGGCCGCTGACTCATGGCGTGGCCTTAAAATTTGAGCTGTTATAGGACCAAAGGAAGTGAATTTCGAAAAATTAGTTTTAATGTAAACGCAATATTATTTTTTAATATATAATATTATATTTTTTATATGCTATTATTACTTAGAATAACTTATAAACTCTTCAATTTGCTTGTCTTGGTAGTATTTCAACTTTCTTATCATGTTTTGATATGTATCTATTTGCTTCGTTATTTCCTCCAAAGATAAATATTTACCATCTTTCTGCTGCATAATTACATCTTTAACGTTGGCTTGAAATACATCGTATTCCATCGCTATTTCCATTTTCTCGGCTCTAACCCCAGCAGCTGATTTCAATCTCTTCGAAATTGGGTATTCTGGACCCAATGTCGACCCCATCGACGTGACGTCAAAATCCACGTTGGAATTCCTTGGCCTCTTCTGTTGTCGACGCTTATACTCTTCAATTGTTAGAGTTTTGGTGTTTTTTCTTATTACCATCGGTAAAGGAACATATTCCTCTTTGAATTCTGGATGAGTTGGTGTTTCAATTGATGATTCTCCATTTAATATTGTTTCCTTGTACGTATCGCCCGTTCGCTGAGTTGGAATATACTCGTATTCCTTTGTACAGTTAGATGCTTTCTTCTGCTCTTTTGTATTTATTATTGTCTCCTGCTGCTTATCGCTTTTCCGCTGTTGTGGAATATATTCCGTTGTCTTCTGTTCTTCCATGGAAGTGTCTCCATTCAAATGATATGATGGCTCTGTAGTTGGTTCCATTGTTGTAGATTTTGTTTCCATTTTAAATATTTGGTTTGTTAGAATTGACTGTTCTGATATTGTTTAACTAGATGATTTACTTAGATCAGTGTTGATCAACTGATATGTTGCATAATACTGATTTCAACTTCATGTTAGATACCATATTTATACCATAGCAGGTATATAATTTTACTACCTGTGCTAATTATTTTATTACTTGTTTATGTGTACCCAATTGATTCATCTCGATTACCCTTTTTTTATATTTTCCCCAATCAAAGCACACATGCAAATATTCCTCTACCTGAAATGTTTTTATTGCCTTTTTGCTTCGAAAATGTAGGTAAAAAAGGATTTAGCGACAAAATTGCGCAAGATAACTAAGCCAATAATATGCGACTTTTTTGGCTGGTTTTACAATAATCATAATACTCATAAAGCATATTTACATATGTGCATATATATATTCTTTATCAGCTTGGCGAGCCTTAAATCTTTCTGCATGGAAGAAGGAACTACCTTATTTTTAAAATATCGCATTTAAATTTGTTATAGAGTAGATTTGCCACATGAACTTCATGCAAATTTGTTTGTGTAATGATCTTCAACATAGGTTGATCATTGTCGCACATACACACACACATCTCTACATTAACCATATGAGTTACCGCTCTACCGCACGTAGGAAAGCGCACCATTCGGTGTAGTTTAGTGCGTGCCGGCGCCAGTCGCTGGCAATCCGGAGCTTCTTCAGATCATCATAGACCTGATCTTGCCATCTTAAGTGCGGACGTCCTTTTAAATATTAAGGTTTCCATTCTATTGAAGATTTAATGTATTTTTGAAATAATATAAGCTGTTCGCAAATGTTATTTTAAGCAGAACTTAAAGTGTTAGACAAACTGAAACTTAATGACCTTTGCGCATACTTAGTTTTTTTTTTCACATTCCTAGGGCGTTTTTCAATTCAGCTGACCTTGCGCAACTGTAAGCTGCTTCTTGCTGTTTCGTGTTCATTACAACTGAGTAAGCAATGAAAAATTGATGAGTTCTTAATTTGTGTTACTGGTGCGTAGCCATATTGAAAATAGATTAAGTTTTGTGTTATTGGACGTCATGATGTGGATTAGCAAAAGGCTCACTTTACACTCGCATGCTGCTTTAGTTACGCAGCCCCCGAGGCCCTACTCATCATCATCAGTTTCATCTGGCAATATCCTGTGACGACGACAGTTCCTTTGCCTTTTCAAACGTCATCCATTAATCATGCTGACAAGGGGTGTGCTGCGTATATCGTTCGCCTGTGCTTTATTATATGTTCAGCATGTTTTCAAAGTTTCCACACTTCTTTCAAACATTTCGCTAACATTATTTATTGGGCAACAACAATGTCCTTTTTGTGTCCTTTTGCTTGTTCAGTCCACGAATTTAATGTACTGAACACTCGATCACTTACTGTCGCGCTAAAATGTTTGGCTTAATTGCATTTTTGACGTTCATGGCTTTCCAAACCAAAATAAAAAATACAAAATACAAAAATCTAAAATCAAAAATCATTTCGTGCATTTTGTACATATTTTGTGCAAATGTTGAAAATAAACTGCTACTATTTGCTTGTAAAGTCAATAATTCATGCAGCAAAATGCAATACTGATGCTGACAAATTTTTACCGCCGTCTCTGTCTCTGTCTCCGGATCCAATTTCGTTTGTCGCATTCTGAAAAATTTATTCATGGTAATTTCGTCAAAATGTTGTAAAATTTCTCTCCAATTCTAACCAAACGCTTGGATATGTATATATCTGCATCTGCATCTGCATTGCCAGCCAGCCATGCCAACTTGTTGTAATTTTAAATCATGTTTTCCATCTGGCAGTTTATGCCTCGTACAGTTGTATGTACAATAGTTCCATCGAAGGTAAATCGCGCACATATTGCCTTGATTTTTGAATTCGATTTTTGCATTGCGCGCTTTTTTCCTGCGTTGATTTATTTATGGATGCTATTTGCCAGAGCAGTTTCTGTTCCGTGCATATTGCATCTATATGTGATTTCTATATATGTTATATTTAGTTTATTGCTTTAATGATGAAGTGATAAAATTGTAAGTTTCAATATTTGTAATACTTATAAAAAATTATTTGAATGACTTTGAAGCTGAGATTTATGCAAAAAGGCTATTTAACATATTTGTAGCCAGCTAAATCCGTTTGCATTGGCATATGTCTTTCACAGTATCGTTTGCGGTTAATTGCTTCGATTAATGGATCTGATTTCTTTGACTATTATGAATTACTATTTAATGAATTTCTACAGCATATGACCAATCAAATCTTCAGTTGTGCAAGCTAGAGTTAAAATCAATGGCATAGGAACGATTTGTGCAAAGCAGCAGCATTCTGTGTAGAACTCCATATGATCTGGTCATTCAAACTACTGCAATATATTATAGGCTGATTGATGTCTTTATTATTCGTATGGCTACAGAAAAAAAGGAACCTGCGAGCTAAACGTCATCAGCTGAACGTAAATCAGATCCATTCAATACGATGTCATTAAGTCCAGAGTAAAATATGAAGGACAGGAATGCATTAAAAACAACATGTCTAAAAATTTGTCCATCTTATAGACCTAAATCGTTAAGTTCTGAAATAATTCAACTCACCAGATATTTCAATTGAACTGATTTTTGCTTTTAGTTTTGCTTTTAGTAACTCTTAAAAATATCTAGAATAAATATATCTGGAGACTCACCAGCATTTAGCGATTAAGAAATTATTGAACTAGAAGAACTAAATGATTGAACTAGAAAACTATATGGCCGTTGGAGTGATCTTTAAACTGAAAGATCGGAATACTTGCGCTTGAAAAGCTAAATGACATATTAACTAAACGAACTAAGTGGTTGATTAGTTGACCTATAAAAACTTAGCTGTTGAACTAGCTATTCGAATTGAACTAGAGTACGCAATCCTAAAATCTACGCAGTGCCATAGCCTGGAATATTTTTAGTAGATGGGGTTAGAAAACAAAAGTTTTATAAGTCAAACCCATAAGGTAAACTTTAAATACCCGCGACTGCAAATTATATCTCGATCTCATTCATAAGAAAGTATGAAAGTAGAAGAAGAGATCTTCACCAAATATTGCATCGAACGTACATTAGTACGACGAACATACATAACTTTAACTCTTTTAACCGGTCATCTTCAATAGAATTCATATATATTCTAGACCTTTAAAACTCGCTCGGCAGCAGAAGTATCCTTTTAAATTTTCCGGTTTCACAGAAATCTTTACGCTGCGTGCCGTAGGTAAAAATTCACATGTCACAGGCGGTGGGCATCCTAGATGAAAAATTTTCGATGACTCTGGCAAATAGACCAAACTGAATTTGAGCGATTGCACGGTATATGTTTACTTTGAGGGCACCGGTCGTTTGCTGCTTATGGGCATAGAGCTGCGACTTAAGGAAACCCTACGGTAAAAGTTTAACGGGGTCAAATTTTACGATCTCGGTGGCTAGTTCACGTTACCACTGCGTGAGATAAGCATGCTATGAAATCGTTCGAGCTGAATGTCCAATCTGGCATCAGCTGTGTGGCAAGTAGCGCCGCCCTCTTGATATTCAATTTGGGCCAGAAGTAATTGGTATTCATCGATCGCTAGCACTCTCCATTGATGGTGTTGGCCATGTCATCGTCGTTTTCGAACAATCCATAACACAACAAACTGTGAGATTTGGCGAATGCTTTGCCACTTGGTGGACCTAATGTAAATTGCCAGAATTTTTTCCAACTGTTCCATAACCCAGTCAGCTGGGTTACGATCTATGATCGTTTTCCTTCAGCTGGTGGCTCAGTTGGATTTTCTACGGATATCGGCCCAAGTCCCGAACCAATATTCGCCAAGTATTTGTCAGCAAAAGGACGAGTTATTGGGTTCTTTTGCACTCTCTCACGGACAGTGGCGATGCTCTCTTCAGATCTTCCGTTGCATTGATTTACCTTTGTTTTGGCTGATTGTTCACAGAACTGGTCGACTCTAATTTGGCAACCAAACGTTGTATAGTCGCCTTAAAGAACCACCACATAAACCGTAATAACAAATAAAAACATGAAAATTAACAATAGAACTAACCGCGCCTAATGTAATACTTTGTACATTATAACAAAATCTAGTCTCTCCATCCCATTACTTTCAAAACGAAAATGCAGGACAGCGGTGAGAATATTACTAAGTACTAAACAAATGCTGGAATGACAAGGAACTCTTGCTTTCAGGCGAATAATGTTTTAACCAGTGATTGCAAATGCTACGCTCTTTCATAGTTATTCATTTTTACAGTCAAAATTTCATAGTATAGAGGTCTATAAATGACATACATGAACAGTGATTTTTATATATTTGCTCATGCCCGTATGGCACACAAATATTATAAGCATATATTTACTCCTTCATTTTCGTAGGAGCAGAGCAGAAAATAGACAAAGCAAAAATTATACAGGTGCGAGGGGTTGACATAGAGTTTCAGCAAAAAGTGAAACGAAAACAAGGTGGACAAAAATGTTTTTGTGTAAAGTTATTGGTTACAAATGGTATGCCTAAACTGAGTGTTTATGTTTTATAATATGTAGCATCAATATTATAGAAATCAAAGATTGATACATTACTGTAACCTCACTTTTTAGTTTTAATATTTTCATATAAGTCTGCTATACTGTTGTCAGACTATCTATATCATTATTTGTAATAAAATTTGGTGTCATGCCAATTGTCTATAAAAAACGACCAAGGAACGATCGGTGCTAGCTGTGAATTATGTAAATTCACTTAAAAAAATGAAGGCCTTATAATTCATAACTAGTTTTAACGTTCATCATATTATATTAAATCTGCTGCTTGTATGACGCGGAAATTACGGAATTGCCGAACAGTTGATTGTGTTTACCTGTATATTCCGTATTCCTTATGCGAAGCTGTGAAGTGTGAAGGTATATTGAAAATTGTTCTAAATATTATATAATAATGGATAACTTGGTCCAATATGGTATTCTTCTTATTAAACACCACAAATTACTGATGGAAATGCTCTGGTGCGTGGCCAACGACAATAATGAGCGAACGCTGGCCGTATCTCAGCATGCCATGCGTGTTGTCCTTGAATGAAATCGTTTCGACTATTTTCCAATGCTAACCAGCTGTTTCATAAATTTTTCAATGCAACCGTATAATAAATCAAGGCATAACGATTGCGACCTGAATAGTGTCTTATAATTCAAACTTAACTGATACGTTTTTCTATGAACTAAAGACGGATTTGTGGCCGGCATTACAAGTTGTTTCTAGTTCCCTTCTAGTTTTCCGTATGCAAATGCCCAATAAGTGGTAGTCGCAACAAAATTTCCCACTCGCACCGACGCTCTAAACGCCTTCGAATCTATTGTTGAATCTATAAAATCTTTGAGATTTTTATTTTTAAGAACTATGTGTGGATTATCAAAAAAAAAATGCTCATCGCTATAGTTTTCAACTGTTTAATTTTGAATTTTTTTTAGCCAAATTTTTGTTCTGCCGAAATCTTTAACAATTCGTAACTTTTAAATAAATATGCCAAGGGTTAATCCGAAGAAATTATTGAGTAACTAGTAAATAACTTAGCAACTAATCTATCATGAACTTCGTTTGATCCTTTAAGTATACTCAAGCAGTCTGTGTGGCGACGCTTGACGCAGTTATCTCACCATCGCCATGGCCCAATTCTGATGCGCTTATAAGACCTAGATGAAATTTTGGAATAGTTTTATTAAATTTTGTTGATGTTCAACTCACTACTCACCATTTTCCAATCTAAATTTATTAAGCGACTGACGCAGCTTCAAAATCTGATAATCGTAATCATTGTCCGTCTTCTGGCTTATAAGTCCCTCCTCGCGAACCAAATCAATGCGGCAAAGTTTTTCACGTTCCTGGTTAGGTGCTCGCATTGCGTTCCCATCGAAAAGCATCTTTTGTGCTTTGGTGAAATTCTTCCATTGGTCTACGGCAGTTGTCAGCATTGGAAGAATGTCCAAATTATTTACGCGTTTAAAAACACGCAAATAGTTAAAATACAAAATTTTCGATGTTGTAGGAAATCTTTCGAACATTTTAGATTTTTGGTTGCGCGACTTTTTTGAAACTGCTTTCGACGGATTTCCATTTGAATTCATTTCTATTTTTATTGTGTAACGTTTTATAAAGAATATACTTGTATGTGTTCAGACTAGGAACTATTTTCACTGAATATCTCAGTTGAACTATTTTATTATGAAATAGAAAAACTTCTGCTAGCTTGCTATGTTTAAAGTTGTAATTCATTGAAAATGATTTTTTATAGGACCTTTACACATTCTCAACAATCGCCCAGAAGGTTTTACATTTGCTTTTTATGAAATGACCGAATGTTTATCAATCACATTTTTAAACAGAAGCACAGCCAGACAGAACCATTTTGCCACTCACATGTGAACGACTACGAACATTTATGGCCGTACGACACACGAATACAATCAGAAAATTGTTTTCCCTTCATTGCTGTTAGAGCAGATCAGAAAATAGACAAAGCAAATATTCTACAGATGCGACAGGTAGAAATATAGTTTCATCAAAAAGTGAGACGAAAACCAAGAATACAATAAAGAGCAGATGCTTTTCTCTATTGATGCTGTATATTTTAATAGAAACATAAACAAAGGTCATGTGTGACCTATACGAGTCGATGTGAAAAATGTTGCTGTATGTATATAGAGCAATACCTATCGCACACTCTGTCGTTTTTAAAACTAAATTAAACTATATATTTTTTTTTTCATAAAATTTCATCGATTAACAGTCAAAATCCTTTGATCAAGCATTGACTTAGTCCTATTTCTATTAAATTTCTATAGGCTAATGGTTTGGTTTGCAGTTTAGTAGATACATTCCTATGTTTTCATTTCATTTTAAAATATTTGCTTTCCCTCTACGTCAAATAGTATTTATTTCCATTTTCTGTATTTAATCTTTAATTTGTTTTATTTCATATATATCTGCTTAGGGATTCTTTTTACTTTACAATTTGTACTTGGCTAACTTGCAAAGCGAAGCAGTTGGTTTAATTTTTTATTTTATCTTACTTTTTACAGCGCTTATGTGACAGATTCAGTTTGAATAGAATACCAGCAAAATGACAGCAAAACTCAAGGGATTTGCTTATTCCCACAAAGCATTTCAGAAACCAAGAATAAAAAAACCGCACAGAAAGACAAGATTTTTCCTACTCAACTACTTCAACTTAAATTGCATTTTTTGCTTGTTTGGTTTTACTTTAAGCAGTTGAGATAAGTAGCTTGAGTTGCGAGTTTCTTAATGCTGCATTTTGTGTACAGATGACAGAAAAAAAAAGGAAAAAAAAATATAAAAAACAGGAAAAAGTAATCTAAGCACTAACAAAAGTCCTTGCATAATAAGATCGAAGAAGTAGAGTTGAATGTATTGTAGAATAAAAATAGAATCGATGTAAGCAAATATTCAAACATTAAAAATAGGAAAAAATGTAAACTTCGGTGAAACCGAAGCTTAAATACGATAGTATTGGTGTGTAAAGCGACCATACATAAGAAAACACCTTATCGGAAATTAAGCTGATATGGAGATAACTATAGAAGTTTTTCATACAAAAACACAAAAGTAGGCGGTATGTTTGTATGGAGCTAACTCAAAAAGTGGGCCTAGCATATCAATATGGATACTCTATAAACTTGGAAAGAAAGAAAGAAAGCTTAAATATCGGTCATATATAAGGATTTGCCTCCACGGGCTAATCAAAAATATATGTACTTTATAGAGTCTACGATGTCTCCATTAGTGCGTTACAAACTTCCAGACAAACTGATAATAGCATATCACACTACATATGAAGTGTATAAAAAGCGCTTTGTGTAACTTCTTACACTATTAAAATGGATTAAATAACTATAATCAATACCTCTATCGTATATTGTAGATGTAATTCTACTTTACTTTTCTGCACATTTAGTAAAGGTTTTAATTGGCAGTCTGTCAATTTATTGACTTGAGTTGTGGTTATACTAAATTAATTTCTATGTTAACACATTTTGCTCTTTGATTGGTAGTAATGCACTTTTGTCATTACGCTGTCAAACAGTTGCTTGTGGCGCTCATTTGTCAATTATAATTTTAAATCTAGCAGCAAACTACTATTGACAGCTAAAGTGAGTTGCAAAAAACTGAATGAAAAATGTTATTATCAAGCTAAAAATTAATTTATTTGAAGTAATTTTAATATTTATTGTATATTTACTTTGGCTTTGAACTATTTAAATATTCAACCGTGAAACACAGTAGTAGGTAGAAATTGTTTCAAATATTTTAATAATACAAAATAGCAAACATACTGATAAAATCTTTAAATGCTTGCTCAGACGGTCTTATATTTACGTGTCACATTGCTAGGATAGTCGCGCCACCATATTCGTTTTCTTGTGACCATGAAAAAATATATGTGATCAACAATGTCGTGCGCCCTTTTTGGAAATAGCTCCACTTCTATTTCATGTTAGATTTCCGAGTTATTTTGTTAACAGTGTTGTCCGAAGTGTTGAGCACAAAGTAATATTTTTATGTGAGGTTTTGATAATTGCATGAAACATAAGTCAGATAACATGACACGTAAATAGAGAACCGTCTGACCAGGCCTTAAGCAGCAGGCCTGTATGTGAAAGTGATTGAAAAAAAGTGTTTACAAGTAATAATGCAAGTGATTCAGAAATAGGAACTCAGTGCATGGCTCGCTGGACTCGACTTTCTCAAAACAATTAACCATTCAAGAGCAATAGTCGCTTATCCTACTATAATATATCATACGCAGCGCTGTAGTCGTAAGATAAAGTGTCTCAAGTGTTTCTTAAATTTTGGCTAATTTTTGAGATACGGATGTCCTTAATAAATACTAGTTTGCATACATATATTTGCCAAATGCTAACAAAAACAATGATAATCTGTATAGCAATGAAGAATCAATAAGCATATTCGTATGTAATAGCCCTGCACAGCGACTAGAAATGTGTTGAAGGAAAATAAAATAAATTAAAAATATTGGCTGGACCGATTTGCAGGAAAGTTTTACAGTGAGTTTCAATTGAGCAGCAAAAAGTCATAACTTTATAGGCTCCATCTCATTTGAAAAATAGTTCGTGTCACATTAACCCGTTTGGAGGTGTTAGCGTGATAAAGCACCACTAAATGAATTTTGGCTATCCCAGCAATTTAGAGTCTGATACCATTGATCTGGTTACCGATTCTGGCTATATATTAATTAACACCACCCCCCCCCCCCACCTATATAATAAACAGGAACTAATTGACAGAGATGCATGAGATTTTACATATTTAAAGGGATTTAGGACAAATAAGATCCACTTGCAAAATAATCCTATGTATGAGATACGCCGCAGAGTTCAAATATAGGCTCATGAGACTTTAAATAATAAATTGCAGCATGTTGCAGCTAGTAATTAAGTATTAAAATTTCAATTAAACAATCACACGGACAGACGGACTTCGCTATAATGAATTGTCAAGCTAATTTGAAACGAGGTAATTTCAAACGAGAGTAGTCCCAGAAGTGCTCAACCTGCCGTGCTCAACCTGCCGTGCTCAACCTGTCGTCAACCTGCTTGTAATTTTCAAACAAGGTTTTTTGCTGAAAAAAATCATTCATTATTAGAATACTGTACATTTTTGAGCATTCTGCATCATTAATTATATGTTCGACGGCAGACTTAGAGGGCAGACAGAAGGACAGCAAGCAGGTGATTGCCGAAATTGGCCTCAAGTCCTCAAATGCAATTGTGTGACTATTTAAAAGTAGTAGTAGTGTATGCGTTAGTTAGCCTCAATATGAAATGAATGATACATGTATAAATCGCATCACATACACGGCCAAGCACTAGTTGAAACAGTGGATTTCTTTGGCCGGTACAGCGAAGCAGCAGGCTAATTTCTGTATATCTGACTTTTGTAACTGCTTTAAATGCCTGTCAAACACAAACTTAATGATGCTGATTGCTCAAAATTGTATAGTAGTCTAATAAAAGATGGTGTTTGACACAAAAAAAAAAATAAATAAATAAACTTGTTTAAGAACGTACGTTAATAATTAACTTAAAATGAAAATTAAAATTAATTATGAAAAAGCATTCGGCCTTGATTGTGTAACAGAAACTCTCAAATCGCCTCATTTAGCATTCTCTCGAATAACAGTTTACAGTTACTAGCTAATTGCGCAGTTTGTAAGGGTATAATAGAACAACAATACACAGAAGAATGAAAGTGTGCCGTACTTGCAAGAATGCAACAGTATATGCTAACACCTGTCCCTTTTCATTATCGTTGAATAAGAGAAATTCGTGGAATACACAAGGCGTTTTTCAATTAAGCACGATATAAAAGCAATCGTTTGCAATGTGCGCCCAAGCCGACCGATGATAAGTAGTGGCATACCTTGAAACACATGTATTGACAGCCGATCATTTTTTCCGTGTAAACAAAAGTAGTTCTTTATTTCTTCTTTCGCATTGAAGAAAGAAAAATATATGGAGAAAATATTTTCCAATGCGAAATAAGCTTGAGACTGCAAACATTTTAATAAAAACTACAAGTGCTATTCAGTGTCAGATAGGGAATTACTGGTACTACCTTCGTACTTTATATTTCCACTATATGCATGTGAACAGTATTGTATCAAATACAAATATTTTAAGTGCAATACATATTTTTAATTAATTTTTATTTACTTAATTTAGCATATTTCTAAATCAATTTTTTTTTTCTTTTCGTTTGAAACTTATCAAAAACAATCATGGTTTTGAATAAAAATATCACATCATGGCATAATAAACATTCAATCTAGCTTGCAGCAATTGTAAAAATAAATTTTCTACAATATACTAGTATGTGAAAAAAGCAAACATATTTATTTGATTAATTACAATAGTAATTTGCAAAGCATAGATTTAAAATTCAAAATGCACAGACGTCGCCAAAGGCAAATAGCTAACAGAACCTTTTTTTATACCCTAAACAAAAAATATTTTTAACAGGGTATATTAGCTTTGTTGAGCTGTCAAAATTAGTTTAAGAGAAAATAGAGGAAGCATCGGAAATTCCATAATGTGTATGTATTCGTGATACGTAACAGAAGACCAGTAGTTTTGACCATGTGCGTCCGTGAGAGAACAGTTGTCTGACTAGAAAAGGCTTAGAGAAACCAGGTTCACGGTATAGACACTCTAGGCACTGTTGTAAGTGTATCTTAAGATTTCATAATTCGTAGTCAGTTTTCTTGACATATTTTCAAGAGATATATAGAAAAGTTGGTAAATATGATAGTCATGACATACATGAGAACTGAACTAACTTTTGTATCGCTTTATCACGCCAATTCTTACAAAAGACACAAAATTTAGAATTTGATTTTGTTTTAGATATAATATGAGATGTATTTTCTTTATCGTATAGACTGTGTGGTTGGTTGTACCAAAATATAACTCTGAAACTCATCTATTATAATTATGTGTATTAGTGATAGTATGACAAATAGTAATGTGCTTTTTGAGGCTGTGTCCTGCCTATCCATCTAAGCAGTAGCTTGCAATTAATTTTAATTTGCAATTAAATATAATTTATATAAATATCTCTTTGTAATAAAGTTCTGCTTATGGTTTGGCGTATGATCCAATCAATTTTCCGAACCGTACTTGAGCAGTAGAGTTTCTGTTCTGCAATTTGGGCCTCCGCTAATTTTTTCCAGCTTTTCCAGCGTTACAAGCCTTTTCTCTCCAAGCAATTATTAGGCGATTTCTTCACTGAAACTGTAGCAACATCAATAGGAAGACAAGTGTTACGTTCATGGTTTTCTGCTAGCTCCGGTGCTTAATTCCTTTTTAACAGCATTCCTGATATCATAGAGTATACATTTAGGCAACCTCTATGAGTATGAGTGTTGCTCTTTGAAATTTCTTAATTTTTGATTTTTATACCATTCACACATAGTGTGAAATGGAAAGGAGGCATCGTAGACAGCATAAAGTAAATATATTCTTATTAGCTCACTGAGACTAGTCGATCTAGCCATCTCCATGTGCATGTTTGTCCGTCTGTTTGTATGTTGTTTGTGTATTTTTTGGGCACTAATTTTTAAGGTATCCGGTTGTAACTTGGTACATTTACTACTTCTTTTTATTGAAGTTTAATGGTGTATCATAATTGACACGCCACGGCCTTTTTTTAGGGTAGACACCCCCCCCCTGCCAACAATCCCTCCATTTTGGATAAAATTTTAAACCTTAAAACTTATCATGTTGGCTTTTTATGAAGAAAGTCTTCTAATATATAACAATGGATGTGAATACCCCACTTTTTGAGATAGCCCCCATACAAACCACCCGCTCACATTTGCTGTTACGTATGGAATAAGATTTATTGCAGTCAATATCGACGTGAAATTTGACATGACGACTTCTCATGGATGGAAGCTACACAAAAATGACAAAGAGCGTGTTACGCCCACTTTTAGGGGTAGCCCTCATAGAAACTTACCGATTAGTTTTGGATTTTTGTATGAAGACTATCTTACTACAGTAAATATCAACTTAACGTTTTATATAGTGGCTTCTTATGGACGAAAGCCTCACATATAGAGAATTATTTGCGATTTCTACATTTTAGAAGCAGCACCCATACAAACCCACCACCCAATTTTGGGATTTTTCATGAAATACTTTATCATTTCAGTCAAAACCAATTTGAGATGGTGGTATCATTCTTTTCAAGAGACGCATTAATCTGTACAATTTTGCAAATAAGTTGCCATTACTAGTTGAACGATTCAGAACGATTCAAGCAAGTTATACCCCACGAATCACAATTACTTTTGTTAGATTTATCATAACAGAGACATGAACAAATCATTGGACAACAACACAAACGCGAATGTATCAAAAAGGTATTAAACATCTATTCTAGAAACCATTTTTTTTTTTAATTTATGCCACAAAAATCGATTTTTGGGAACATACGGCAGGGGTTAAAACTCATACTTGAAATCCAATTTTTTAAACTGTGTATTTGTTAAAAGTTGACACTCGTAGTATGCAATGAATTGGCCTAAAAAATTGTTTACCTTACTTTTAATATAGTTTATAGAAAGCATAGCCCATTAAAAAAAAATCATGTGGCATGTACAGGGTACAATTTAGTCGAGCACCTTGACTAAAGCTCTGATTTGTTTTAAATATGCTATAGACAGTTCAAATACTGCCCACAGTCAAATGGCAGCCATTAACGCAAAAGCCAGGAAACCATGCACACACACGCTCACAGGCGTACGCACACATACGCAGGTTCCGTTTCTACACCCACAAACGTTTTCCGGCGCCATCATTGCTGCAGTTCTCTTGCACCGCAAACTCGTTTATTTAACTCCGTACATTTACATTGCCGGCCTCCTAACTAAACTGAAACTCAGCTGAACACAACACAAACACAATAAATGTCCAAACTTTCAACGCCGCAATGAGGAATTGCGTATGGTTTAAGCTTTATTTATTTGCGGCAATAAATAACGCTTAACGCATCTAAATCTTTAACTTGGTAAATTTTTCGTTGGATTTGCCTTTACCAACCCTGCCAACTTGCCTGCCAGCCTGACTACCTCCCTGTCTGTCTTCTTGATCCTTGCTCCGATTTCTCTGCACTTGAAGCTTGTTGGCTGCTGTTTGATTGCTACAAACGCAGAGTATTGTATTGTGCAGAAGTCGTCCTTCGTATTCGTGTTTGCTAGGTTGCTTGATTTTTTGCACATCACTTTTTTTTCATGCGTGGGCGTTTATATTTTTTCCTCACTAAAGCTCGAAAAGTTAAAAGTTACACAACAACAAAAAAATGTTTTTTCCATGGAATTTTTATTTTTTTTTTCTCTCGTATATCGCACCAAAATTTCTACTTTTTCTAGATTTATGACCATTTTCTATGTGAGAAGTGAAATGAATGCAAGAATGAATGCCGGAGGCCACCGCGGACATCGCTTGTCGCTTTCTAAATGAACAAACACGCTGCTGACACTTATCACTTAAATGGTAAAACGTTTCAAATGTTCATCTATGCAATACAAACGTACTCCTATATGCAGGGGCTGAAGCAAATAAGTTTTGTAATAACGCTTTTCCATTCTAAAACGATTTAAAGTCTGGACTGAACACAAAAAACCTGTTTGAATTGGTCAAAATGGAATTCAGTTCAACTTTAACTCGAACGATTATATACATATCTTTATATAAATAGACAAGTGCAAATCATTCACACCCTTTTTAACACTCTTGAAAACAACGTAAATAATTGAATTGAATTTCTTTTTTGTTTTTTTTTTTTTTTTTTGGTTAGGAAGAATGTGAAGATGAGCACGGTCGAATGTAATTTTTTTTTTTAAAGTATGTATTGCGTGTAAGCTCAGTAAAAACCAGGTAACGCACTCGGCCAATCACAAAGACTCTCTCACAAAGCTCCCTCTCTCTCTCTCTCAGCGCTCTTAATTTTGTTAAATTTTAACATTGTAGAGCTTGTCGATCGAGCAGCGCGACGTTAGGCTCGAAATTGTTGTGGGCGCACTTGCAAACATGTTGCATCGCATAAGTTGAGTGTGTTTTTGATAGTATTTTAGTTGGTAAAATTTTCAAAGAAGATAAATCAAATAAATGATTAAAACAATAAAGAGAAAAAATTTATACACCAACAAAAGTCTTTTATAACTGTGCCGTTCAAAAGGAGAGCACCCAAAGTGTGAATCATTTCTGAATCATCATTTGTACAGTGCTCCAAAATACAACACCAATGCAACGCAACTATTTCAAATTTTGGTTTCTCTTTACCATCTAGCAGCCGACTTCGGCATGCGATCGTTCGTATGTGTGTGAAGACACGAAAATATTCGTACCATAGGACTATGCCTGGACAGCGTTGATTAAGAGGTGCGTAAGTATTTTCCGTGCCATTCCTGGATTATTATGGATATTTTTATTTTTTGCTACTAAATTTTGTTGGCTTGGGAGTCAAACCACATTTAAACCACCATAAAAATTTGTCTTCAAAAAATGTCCAACAACTATTGTACCAGACAGACAGAGAGACGGACGGACAGACAGACAGATGGCTTGATAAAATCGAGCTGATCAAATTTGTCTATGCTATATGTGGTCAACAATGTCTCCTTTAATGCAAACTGATAACACCATTTCGCACTAAGGGTGAATGGTATAATAATGCTAAAAAAATGGCTAAAATGAAAAGCATGAAACTTTCGAACGCACTAGATACCATATAGGTTGCGCTGCAAGAGTGAAGTTTTTTTGAAAAAGTCCCGTTTTTCGTGGAAAACACCATACATATCTTCGAAATTTATAAACAACAGTCGTACATGTGTTCTGTCTCACTTAGTTATTGAGTTTTCATATTTAAATAGTATTTATTTCTTTAGTTTCATTCACTTCGATATATAGATGTATGAAGAAGCTTTGGGATACAAAGCTAAATATTCAGCCGCGTAAATCAAGAGCTGACAAGATCGTTACTTTGGCTGAATACCATTTACCCTACCGAAAGGTATTCTATGAGTCCGTTACAAACCTAATTCCACCAAAAAAAGGAGATAAATGCTGCCAGGAGAAGTAAACGCAACCACGCCACTCGGTGGTAATATTGCTTCATAAATCATAAAACTAAGGAACATGTTGCCGAGCCTGACAACATACCACCCGAACTGTTCAAACAAGGCGTCGATGGTTTACAAACTGTACTCCTACCACGAATGCAATCGGTGTGGAACCGGAAACATTTATAAACAAATGAATTAAATAAAATTGGTGCAGTTTAACACAGCTTAAAACTATTCAGAATGGCTGTGCCTTCATCCTGGTAGATAGAATTGGCCTTGTCGTGATACGAGTGGATTGGACCGGAGTAGTCATCACCATTATTTTTACTATTCGTCAACTTTCAACGGACATTCGGCTGTCTACTATAGTTTTAGACAGCGTTTAGCAACAAACTAATACGGAATTAACAGACGGTCTTAAATGGTGACTTACTGAGAAAGTTGCCGACCTAGATTGCGCTGATAGTATAGTTCGCACATATGAGAAGTCGTTTAGAATTAAGATAAACTTAATTAGCAACTATAAACCACAGTCCAATAACATCGCTACATAAGCATTTGCTATCTATGATGCTTCTTCCCTCACCTATATCAGAAGTAAATTGACAAAGGATGGTGGTACCAACAAGAATGTAGCATCATGCATCTCTAAATCAAGACAACATTCCATAAGTATAGAAAATTATAGCTATCGCAAGTACTGTCTAGGCCCACGAAGCTCCGCCTTTTTAATACGATAATAAGTCAATAAATAAAAATTTATAGAGCTGAAAAATTTATAAAAATGTACGCTAAACCAATATCAAAATAAATTTAAAAGACGTCGCCGCCGCCCAAGCGGTCAAGCACAATCTGGAGCAAGATCGTATATAAAGTACTATATTAGTATCGGAAAAATGTCAAAATTTTGATCTTGCTTTATGTTTCTTACTAATAATTCGTAATTTTATGATACGAGGGCAATCCTAGAAGTACCAGACGTGACGGCGTATAGCGCTTGTAGTTTTAAACCAAGTCTTTTTCCTGACATGTTGTACCATATATCAATTTGACCGCTGTACTTATCAGAAACAACAAAACTTGTTTAAAAATTACAAGCGTCAGTCAGGACTAGTAGTTTTGCACTACCTTCTTGTTGTGCTGCCCACGGCGCCAAGAAAATTATGTTTCTTTTTAAATTGTCAGTCCCTTTTTAGAGGTTAGCAAACAGAACTTTCTGACTTATAAAATCTGTTGTATGCATCCAATAGAAATTTTCCTGCAGGTTTGCAATACTTTTCTTTTGCTACAGTTTCTACATGTATGTCCGCATGTGCGTACGTGTCCTTACCCAGGATCACTTTTGCGAACTGTCAAATTGTTTCGCAATTTTAATTTTACAGCTGTCAGCTTTGAAAATACCAGACAACAAGTGCAACAATAGGTGAATCGAAGCAATTTTATATATAAATGAAAAGCTTGGGCAAAACTTTTTACCCTCGTTCGTTACTTTGCAGCAGATACAATGGCTGCTGTTGGTTGCTTTTACTATTTCTGTTGCATAACAATTTCTGCATGCATTAGCAACACCTTTTGTCTGACAAAAACACATTCTGCGACACGCATCCTGGCCTTTTACTCTTTGATAGTTGCCATCTTAGCTGTATATTTTATTTATGAATTAACATATAAATTGATTTTTGTACAAAGTGTTGAACGTTCTAAATTATTTTTTATTTTATTTTTTTATTTTTTAGTGCAAGGACATCGACTACAATGCTGACAGCTTGTTAAACTTTGTACCAGAATATGTAAGTATAGGTTAAATTCAACTCGTTCTCAACTTAATAAATTACTTGTATTTTAAGGCATAAATTAATATGTTATACAGCTCAAAGATACTTTTTGTCATCATCATCAGCTGTGGTTTTCTTTGAATATAGTACCGCAAAAGCTTATTAAAGGAGTTTACTATGACAAAGTGCCGTAGTATTTATATAAAATTTGACTACATTTTGAAAGTCAAATTTCAATGCTGCATTAATGTCTGTGTACAGATACTTATTGTAAGCATAATTACATGCAAACACTCGATTGACATTGTAGGCATACAATCGTTTATACATTTCTATTAGTTAAATTTCAAATTCTATTAAGCATGTTTTCTGCATTTATAAACTAGGTCAAGTGAAAATTGTTTAAATGAAGTCGTAATACTGACTATTTGTATTGCCTCTCTGGAGGACAGATATAAAGGGTATATTTTTTTACTTATAAAACATTGAATAAGATTATAATACTTTATAGATATCTATATATATATATATAAATACTAGCTCTGATGTGTAGCATAATGGAAGTCTTTAACCCTCGACAGCAGACTAACCTGGTCAGAGCACATCAAATCTAAAAGAAAACAGCTTTGTCTGAAACTCCGGCTACAGATCTCAACTGAATCTGAGAAATAAAGTCCTGCTCTATAAGGCCTTACTCAAACCCATATGGAATTATGGAATTCAGCTGTGGGGCAAAGCCTCAACATCCAACATTGAAATACTACAACTATTTCAAACACATTAATTTGCGAAGATTGGTCAAAACACCATATTACGTTAAGAATAAGAACCTTGGCATTCCAAGTGTCACTGAAGAAGTGAAAAGATTCGGCCTGAAGCACCTTGACATACTTGCTCGACACCGCAACCCTTTGGCCGTAAACCTGCTCGACAATAGCCAGCACCGTCGTCGTTTGAAAAGACATCATCCACTCGACCTTCCCTTTAGGCCACCTAAAGAGTGGTTAGTCATATGCCAACATGTAAAAATCCTCTGTAATTATCCTCGCTTATAAAATTCATTTGGGTACTCCTCAATAGTACACTCTAGAGCAGCAAATGTTTCTTCGGTGTGCACGGTACGATGTCTCTTCGGGTGCGTCGGAAAATTGAACCTCTTAAAAAAGCAACCTTTATATACGAATACAAATTTAAATAAGTTTTTCTTGAAATAAATAACAATAAAATCCATATGTATTTACATAAACATAGACAGACCTAGACTGTTAGATTGATTTGTGGTTTTTACTTTCTTTGATATGTTAAAATTGTATGCTCCTTCATTAGTGTTTTAGCAGTTGGTATACTTATTGTCGTATGACGTTACAAAAACTAAGATTTTGTGTTGGAATGCAAATAAGTAGGATTTTGATCAAAATGGATTAAAATTTTAACTAAAATTTTGTTTTTCAAATTTAACTTACTGCAAAATTCATAAAGAGAAGAAACGAACTTAATAGTTTTTATATATTCTAAAAATTCTCCTTTATAGCTTGGCATCTCGAGTCATTAAAACAGAGCTAAAGTGTCTTTGACTCTCGATCTTTAATCTGTGAGTTGTGTTTGACCTTCGTTAATTTCCGACGTAGCGGTTGTGCCCTCAAGTAACTCAAAAGGTATTATTAGTACCCTCGGTTGGGCGAATCAATTAATATTAATTCTATCTACGATTTCTTTACTTTCTTAATTCAATATCAGTGTCCGTACCTACTGAACGCGAAGTTAATAAAACTTGCAAAAACTATGCTTATTACCTTCGTTTTTGGCGATCCTATTTGTATTACGAGGCATATCCAGAGAGTAAGTGTGCTGCGGCTTTCATGGTCGGAAGGATTTTATTTTAGTCATGTTGGCAAGACTGCAGAGTAGCCTGACTTCTCCTCTTTGCAACGAGACCGGTTCATCCGTTATCTTCGTTTGGAAGGCAAAACCAGCGTTTGAGAGTTATAATGAGGTGAAAACTGCAAACTGCATATGGTGATAAAGCTATGAATCGTAAGAGTGTGTACAAGTGGTGTCGCGAGTTTAAAAACGGTCGTACATCTGTACATGATGATCAGACGAGCGGAAGACCATCAATTGTGACTGACGAAATTGTAGAAAAAATCGAAAATGCGCTCCGTAACGATCGCAGATTGACTGTGCATGAACTTTCTGCAATATTTCCGCAAATCTCCAAGATCTCCACGTCCCAAGGGGTTGGCGGGAAACTACTTCGAGGAAGGCATCAACAAATGTATACCCCGCTTCACCACCTGCATAGAGAGGAATGGTGACTATATCGAAGAAAAGCTTACATTATGTACTAAAGTATCACGTAATTTTTTTGTTTAAAAAAAATTTTTTTAAAAACTACAAAAATTTAGTACACTTACTTTGTGGATATGCCTCGTATTTCTCCGATTAATTTTTTATTTCAGTATTAGTTGTTTTTGCCAGATGAACTTTTGAAACTATTTTCAGCACCCTCGCTTTGTTTCCTTTCATGAATTTAATATTAGTTTATTGCCTTCCGTAATAAAATTAATAAAAACTGTTGGTATCGCCCTCGCTTTTCATAAATACTCTTAAATAATAGAAACCCCAGACTTGAATCCTTTCCCCTTTATACTTCTTGTATCCAAATACTTCAAAAGTATTCAAACCATAGACTTCAATCCTTTCTTGTATCCTTTGGAGCGTTCTTCTGTTCAATCCATTCCATGTATTAAAATTCAAAACTTAAATACTTTTCCGTTCATATCTTTTTATCCTTTTCCTTTTTTTCTTGTTCCTTAATGCTTTTATCCTTCTTATTCTATTCCAGTTTTAGTTCTGTACCCAAAATACTATCAGCTCGCTGCTAGTAATAGCTAGTAATTCGACCCCATCTACCTTGATGACATCACACCAAGTTTTTATTCCCACTTCTCATACTGTTCTTGATCATACTTTGTCCTTCCGAAGCTGCCTATGAAGACTGATTCGTTGCGTCTCCGTGTCGTGTTCTCCTAGTTTACTCAATACATTTACACAAGGAGACTGCATAAAGAGCGAAGTATAAAGTGTGAATTTATATTATTGATTGCCTGCTTTGAGTTTTGTGTTTCATTTATTTTTGTATTGCCGTGTATTTTGAGGGCTAAAATACACTTACACAAATACACAAACATAAAACGATAACGAAACACTAAAACAAAACACGAAAGTTCAATGTTTCTCTTTCTATCTCACTCATTCATATTGCTTGGCCCTCAGCAGCGCAATGTATGTATGCAACCGTCCTTGTAACCATAGGTATAAAAAGGCGCACAGTTTGTGCTGTTTAGTAAGTCGTCTGATGAGCACCAAATCGACAATTGCCTTACCGTAGTCTTTTTAAACCTTTTTACATAGAGAGACATTGAAACCAAATTCAAACGATTTTCCAACTTTTAAGTCCATTATAAATCTTTGTAACCCTCTCCTTTTTTGGCAACGTTTGTTTTCTCCAATAAAGGCTTAATGCTCTCTATATTTTCTTTCTATATCGTCTTTCGTTTGTACATATGTATCTATTTCTCTGTCTCCCTGTCACTTTAATCTTCACAAGCACTTTTGTACACTTTCAATGCCTGCTTAAACCATTTGCTAGTTAATTACGCTTAATCCCTTTTGCAAAGTCCATGCTCACATGAAAATAATTTGTACTTAAAGCTATGTACTATGTTAGAATGTGTACCCACTACAAATGTATCTAGTATATACTCGTATTTATAGGTTGTTTCAAAAGCTTGCTTGAACTCAATACTCATACTTCGCAGCAAATTTGTTTTGCGCAGCCAACATTTGTTTTCATTTGAAATACACAAATTCGACAAATATTTAAATGTAATCAAGCAAATAGTTGCATAGATAAACAAAAATTCAATAGATATACAACGCAGTTCAAAGAGAATTTTAGATTTGGGCGATTGTTGTGATTTCTCAATGCCGAATGAATAAGTATCTATTTTCTGTTAAATTATTTTAATTGTTTAATTTTTAAGTATTTAAATCACACATTCTCTTCAGAAGCACACATTCTCTAATGAGGCATTAACTATATGAAAATTCCGCAGTTGAATGGTTTATACAAATATTTTAATATCAATAAGTTTAACATGAGATTTGATTATAATACCAATTTGTATTACCATTTCAAATGTAAACAGAGAAATAAATTAATTTTGATTTTGGATGATTTCACCGAAAATCAATAAATATTGTAATTGGTTATAGAAAACGTGTGAAAAGCGATTTGAAAGTAAAACTAACACAATGACAAACTAGACAAAATACTTTGGTAGAATCTAACCTTGAATAGCTTGTCCTTCTTACCCGGCAGCATTGAAGTTTACTTCAGTTTATAAATCTTTGAATGGGATGCTTAGATTTAACAATTTTCAATATGATGAAATTAATTCACCTATTTCTATTCTAAATATTCTCCATGAAGATCAATACACCTTTGTATGCGTTTGTATCAATTTCCGAGGCCATTTTGGCACTCAGAAAACGAGCTGTTTAAAGATCTCAACAGCTTCTTCATGCTGCGAAAAACTTTGACCACTCGATTTGATTTTGATGTGGGAGAAGAAAAAGTGTGTTGGGACAAAACAAAGTTTTTCCGATAGAAACAGGCGACAAATTTGCCTCGCAGTGCTTCGCCCGCAAACAACTTTTGCTGGACTTGGATCATCTTGGAATATGCATACGGTCGATAAAGGTTTTGTTTTGGGCTCATATGCATAGATCCATGATTCGATACCTCTTGAAATGTCATATACGATGAACCATCGATGCTGTAGTAGTAATGATAAGTGTAACTCTTTTTAGCGTTGAACGCTGAAGATGGAGATTGCGGATTTCTCTTGGCCTTGCATATTACAAAGTGTGCCATTTCGATGCTTCTCATTTCTAAGAGGTATATAATTGAGATTAGGCATTTCACCGCGTGTAGTGAATATTTATGATGTCATTTGGTAGCTATTTTTTATCGTTAAATTAGTTTCATGTTTCTATGTTATATAGCGCTGTCTTGTGTTGCTTGACTCTTAAAATTCTCTCTGATTAACTCGTCTAAATTTCAAAGCATTCTTAACTGTGAGACTTTCCAGTGTCAATATTTGCCATTCACCAAAGTAATGCATTCGATTAATCAGCAGCTAATTTGCTATAATTTTGAGTAGTCTGTGATCTGGTATCGCCATCACTTTGTTTGCATAGTTATAGTGTGTCTGAAGTGTGTACAGGAATATAGCAGTCAAACAGGTCTTTAAGTGTAGCAGTCAGTAGTAGTATTGCATGGAAGTTTCAAAGTTGTTTTCCGAGGCTGTGTTTCTTCAACATTTATTTGCACCAATCGATATGAGCCTTTTGTTGGATGATTGTTAAGTTTTGCTGTATTAAATGTGAATAAATTCTCTTGACATTTTAAATATTATGCTATGTTACATACGATCGCGCATATCTATTCACGTGCAGCATCGACTATTTCTGGCAGAAGTAGTGTTTTTGGATGAACTTCTCAGAATTTGTTCTTGAGCGATGTACGTTCCCGATTGAAATCGTTATACCATTGTTTCACAGTGCCAGCGATGTCAACGGTAAAATTGGAAGTTATAATCCACATCGAAATTTGTAATAAATCATTGTAAGAAAACTTTTATTAGTTAATTACATTTTTTGGCCGAGTTGTATTTTTCAACTCACTGTAATCTTTTCGAAATTTTCGAACTTTGTACCATAGGGTAGATAGCGTAGTGCAAATTAATTGCATTTTGACTTTAATTTTGTAGTTTCCAAGCAAACAAATTTCAATTTATTGTCCGTCAAACTAAAATGTTTACCGGGAAACTATAACAGCTGTGCGCCACTTTTCCGGTGGTATGTGAATGGCAACAACAACTTTTAAGATTTCAATAACTGCGATTAAAATTAATTATTTTTACAATACATTTGCTTTAACACAAACACCAGCATGCTAGCTACTTGAAAACTAAGTTCGAAATTCTTTTTAAAAAACTAGCTTCAGTGAAATGCAGCAGGCTTTGATTGTCGGCACTGAATAGCAAATTCAACAAGCGATTTACTAGATGGTTTTGAGAAAATGTTAATATATTAATTAAAATGGTTTATTATTTTGATGTAGATTAATCAGATAGTTTACAGCCTAACTGCAACAATAAGGCATTTTATTTACATAATGAATTTTAGTAGTGCATTTAGTCAAATCAGCAGCTCAATTGCATGCGAATTGCAATTCGCTAGAAAATGTGGAATTTAAGCCAAATTCAAGCGAAAGCGATTCTTGTCTTACCCCTGATACAGGGATGACACCTGCATTTGTTATGTTCCATTGTCACAAGGGAATGTAAAAATTCAAATACCATTATCGCTTGTCACAACTTTTTCCTACATTCTTGAATAAAAAACTATTCAAATTATTTGACACAAGGTTTTATTTAATTTAAATTGAAAGTTTACTTTTCTATTTAAAAAAACGCCTAATATCCTTTTTTGTTGAAATCCTCTTACCACTCAAAATCCATTTTATCCTAAATTGAACTTATTTGAACTTTTGTTCTTTTCGTCTGCCAAATGGTTTTAAATTAAGTATGTAACCCAATCGATGAAAAAAGCTTTTCTTAAACAACTTCAAACATACAAACTAATGTTAATATAAAATTAAAATTTAAAATACTATTAACTTTTGCCTTTTTTATATTTTTCCTCTCAAATAGTGCGAAAATCAAATTATATTGTAGATACAACGGATAGAAAAGTTGTGTTTTCCTGCTATTTGTATAACAGAGAAAAATGTGTACAATTGATTTTCAATGAAATGAAATCGGAAAATGGAAAATGGAAAATGGAAGTCTTTCTACTGATGCACAACAATTGACAAATGGAGATGGACATAAACTCAAACGTCGCCAGTCAAAGCTAACACGTGTACAAATAAGTATCTATCAGATACATATCAATGATTTGGAAGACCGACTGTCTGTCTGCCTGTCTGTTTGTTTGTTTGTTTTTTTTTGATGAAAAGTCTTTTGATAGTGAATATTTATGAGTTGAATTAATTTGAAAACATTTTAACAGCTGCGCTCAAATTTGTGTCGAACGTTAAAAATGTTCCATATCCTTCTTCTGCCTTTGTCTTTGAAGTGTCTTTTGTTATTTGGTTTCGAATTTGATGCCATGTTTTTGGGATACGACATCCTTGCCGATCATACTTCAAGTCTATACATTGCTGTAGTGTGTTTAGTTGGCTTTGATTTGTGTTTGTGTATATAGGAAAATGTTTACGCATAGGCAAACATATTTATTAGTATATGCAAATTAATGTTTGTTGCTTGGACAAATGCTTTAAATTTTAATAATTCTTCCAAGCTAAAGTGCTACATAAATCTGCATAGCATTGTATATGAAAATTAAGTTTCAAGTTGTTCACTAGCATTAGTTAAACATGTGGCTATAGTTATAGTTGACTATGCAAGTAACTAAGTTGTACTTAATCTGTGTGACAAGCAACCAATTATCTAGTACCAAATCGCTTCAGATAGATACGCATTGAAGGCTATTCAAAAACTAATTTCATAATTAACGTGTATGTGTACTAGTTAATAACTTGATTATACAAATCCAAACAGCAGTACGAGCGTGTCCCTGTAAGAGTAAGTACAGGGTGTTTTATTTTTAGACATTAGTTTTTCCGACAGGGACTAAACTATTAAATTATTGTGAAATAGATGTGATTCATAATTGATAACGGTAATTGATATCCAGTGCGCACCGGATAAATAATTGCTGTTATTAGGCGTAGTATTGAGGAGGACCCAATTGCGTCGATCCGCCATCGCGTACAGTAATTGGAACTGTGTGCATCCACTTTATGGGAAATTTTGCGATAAGATCTCACAATACGACCTTATAAGATTTAGCTGGTGCAAGAATTAATGCCGAATTTTTGGCGTCGTACGTTCGGTAAATGGCTCCAAATCAACTGTAATTCAATCCACTGACTTATCGCAATATTCTGTTCAGTGATAGGACTCATATTTGTCTCAAGGTTCATGTCAATAAACAAAATTGCTGCATTTGAAGTGAAGGGAGATTCTCATTGCATCATTACATTCACAAAAAATCATTGTTTGATGCGCTTTATTGGTTCAGACTTCCTACTTACTTCCTGAGGGAAGTTCGATCGCCATTGTCAACGGCGAGCGGTATAGAGCCATAATTAGCATGTCAATTGGTACGAATTAATGCCATTAGATTAGTTTCTCTGGGGTTATGAGAATATGATGGTTGAGAAGCCGGAAGCCATCTTTTGGTAGAAGTTTTGTTGCCTCATCATTGACACGGTCTAGAAATCTGTTTTGATGTTAATTAGCGCAGAATTTTATTTCATCCGCCACCGTTTTGACACCTAGGTTATGCAGTTCGCAATTTCGTATGTACCATTGCTCTTAGTGCGACATTTCTAAATCTCTGAATTTTGTCAATATTAGTTTTGCTTGTTCAATCCAATATCTGGGCACCATAACATCGACCACATCGACTGTAAGATTTGTGTATACAAAATAAGTTTATTGTGTATAGATAACGCTGAAAGTCTGCCAAGAAGCCATTTCACTTGGACACAACAAATTTTTTTTCTCTTCACATGTTCATTTCAATGAAGTGTGGCATCGAGAGTCATTCCCAAGTATTTTGCAGAATTTGAATGTGTGAATGTGCATCTCCGATGACGTGAGTTACGCGGTCAACCTAAACGATCGTTCAATGCTATTCACGAAATCCAAATTGATTTATCGCAATTGATTCGTTCGCTATTATTATTTTCATCATCTGTTTTAGTAGAATTTCCAGTAGTTTAGATATGACCAGTAATAGTGACATTGGCCGATACAATGTAAGTTCGATTTCTGGTTTGCCGGGCTTTGAAACCATAATTACATGTGACAAATTCCATAATGCTGGTATGTACTTTAGTTTCAGAGGTGCGTTTATTAGTTGAGTCATTTTGTGAATGCTTTTGAGAGATAAGTGATTTAGAAGCTTATTAGTGATTCGATCAAATCCTTGAGATTTATTATGCTTGAGCTCCGTTTGTTGATATAATTCTAATGAAAGACAACATTGTACGACACCCATTGATTGTAATCAAAAATTGGAATTCCGGAATGCAGGACAAGCGTGCCAGACACAAGCTCGAACTCATCTTTCTAATAATCTCAACTTTCAGTTTGAAATTATGTTATCTCAATATTTTAATTAAATTCAAAGTTCTACACCCCTAAAAAAATACACACACTTTAGTAGCTCTGTGTAGGACTTCCGTTTAACATTTTTCACATACGATACGCACAAATCCTTTCATTCTTCACTCTTCTAGGCGTGCTGATGATATCCGTGTGGGCAAACATACTCGTAAAATAGAATTGAAATAAGCATACGATAAGCGCAATTTGTGTTACATACAGGCGCATTATCCTTGTAGCTACAAACATGTTCAAGTAGCTCAATATATGCGTTTCTCGATATTATGTGTCTGTGAATCTGTGCTTGAATGTTTACCACACTTCCGCATGTATGTAATTGTAGCTACAATGTCACAATCAGTAGACCATATAAAAGATCGCATAGGAACGTAAGCAAGGATGCAGGAAGATTCTAAGAGAGCAAGTAGTTAGAGTGTGGGTGTGGGTGTGTGTGTGTAGCATACAAACAAACAGCGCCAATGGTAGCTTGCCATATGCAGACAGCACAGAATACAGCACAAATACATAAAGAAAAGCAACCGTTGTAGTCATAGTATTCTCAAAAGGATATACGCAACGCTACGAGACAGGCTGACTGGTTGGCGCTAATAATGCGAAACTTATACGCAGCCTTGAAGTGATTTCTACAAAACATGTCATCTGTGTGTGTTTGCGTTATTAGTAGCTGCTATCTGCTAGTGTCAAGGATATCCTAACGATACCTCTCTCTCTCTCTCTAACTATCTATTTCCGTTTGTAGCTATGTCCTGACCGTGCACTCTCGACGACGTTTGGCAATATTTACAAGTCACTTGTTTTTATGCGCGCATTAATTATTCGCGCTTTTGTCTTTGATTTTTCACACACACACATGCTCACTGATAGGCACCCTTAGGCACACACATATGTATCCTTGTTCAAGTATTTTTCCTTTCTACTTTTTTTTTCTGTTCACTTCCTTTGACGCTTCACTTGTCAGCGATTCGCTATGGTGGCTTTTTGTTTGTTTGCCTCCAACTTTGGCCTCGCTCGACGATTTTTTCTCATATAATTTTTCTTTTTAATCCCACGCACCGAAAAGGCTCAGCTCATGCACTATATCTATCTTGGCTGTCTCTTTGCGCCGCCATTGCCTTTGTCTTTTGCCAAACACGTTATCCTTTTTCTACAATATACCCTGCACATATATGTGAAGTGCTACATAATTTTTGCTTAACTTGCAGCGTATAAGCACATGATAAGGGACGATAAAGAGCATACAGAATATAAATTTAAGAATATTCTTCAACATATTCTAGCAAAGTCTATGTGTCTGCCTGACCGTATTCAGAGTCTTGCACTCAGAAAGTCCAAATTTAAAATTTTGCTTATACTTATATAAGGTATTCATAAGGTCTTGTAACAGTGCAAAATTGCAAGAACAAATTTGTACAACCAACAACAATTTTCACTACATAATCTGGCATTATTGCATCGGCGCAATAATAGTGCTGCAAAAAACCAAATTTAACAAGTGACAGTACGAATTTTGGTATTTTTTTGTGAATTTGGTATTATATTGTGCTAAAATTAGGCTGAATAGCAAAATAGCTGTTCGAAACAAGCAAACAATCAAACAATCAAATTAAGTCTCAAACAGCTGACTGTGGAGCGTTCCACTATTTTGTTTTCCGTTTAATCACATTTCCACTATTACAAGATCATGTGAACACCCCAAAAAACTTTGTGTTTGAAACAGTTTATCAACATTTTATATTCCGATGGCCCATTCCTAGGCAAAGAACAGTGCCACAATTTTGAAGACATCGCCAACAATGCTGTATGTAGTTTTAGAATTAACTCACCGTTTAAATATGGAATAGATCAATGAAGAAGCAAGAAGAAGTAGGGAAGTTGCATTACTTTTAGACCTCTATACATTCCAAGCTTTTTAAGATACGATGTCTTTAAGGCATTCCGATAAGCTTACCGGATTCAGAGTTTCACATATTTTTGAAATTTGTTTTTATAAATGTTAGCTGGCTCTAGGTCAGTTTTATATTGAGAAATATTTTGACATATTTTCCTCAATGCGAAGAGAGAATAATAACAATCACTTTTTGTTACAAAGAAAAATCATTTTTAACCGTAGATTCACTTGTTTCTTATACAGCTACGAACTTCTCATCAGTCTACTGGAAGTTCTACATATTAAATTATACGTTCACCTTTCCAAGCATACTATGTCTATTGCATTCTTGCAAAAACGGTTCAATTTCGCACTCTGTGTATTTTTGTTACATTATCTACTTATTAAGTATGGAAATGGCTAGCGTGCGGCCAGCAGACTGATGAGAACTTCGTAGCTGAGTTCGAAAAACGTTTATCGCCGGCTAACAACATTTTTTATTAGTCTCTATAATAACATAACCTAATGTATATCGCTACATAAAATTTACTTTACAATTTATATAAATTGTAATCTGCGATTTTGTGCAGTGCCCCCATATGCAGGGTATAATGTAGTCGAACACTTAGACTTCAGAAATGCTACTTCAATTTTTTTTTGCCTAGTATGACGCTTGTGATTTCGATGCCGCTATAAATTTGTGCAGCTCATGTGTTATTTCGATTATGTACGTACTTAGATTTGTTCCTTTTGCCGCTCTTTTGACTTTTATCTTATCGTTTTTCTTTTATCCTTTTTATACTTTTTCCAAATGATTCTTTGTGAGTGTCTTTGGAAAATATTGTTTGATAGATGTATTTATGTCTGTTTCTAGTGGATAGCAATTTATCTCTGAAATAAAGATCTGTGATTTCATTTCTATGTATATATTTTTTAAGCTTTAAACTATTTAAAGGGATGCTTTTTGCTAGTCATCTACTCGAGTTCTATTCATTTGCTACGAATATGAAATAATCTAAATAAAGACCTTTCACAATTACCTATAGCTGAGTGTTATCGTGAGAAGTTTGTGAAGAATATTAGGTATTCGACTATCCTACTGACCTTTAACTGATTGTAGAGTGTGGATGACTGCTGAAGTGGAATTTGTTTCTAATGCTTTGTCAAAGTTGAACATATTCCATCTAATACTTATTTTATTTCGGACTCCGTATCAAGTATCAAGACTGACCCGCCACGCCCACTTTTTAGGGTAGCCCACATACAAACCCACCGCCCACTTTTGATTTTTTGTATGAAAAACTTTTTTATTGTAGTCAATATCAACTTAATAATTGATATGATAGCTTCTAGTGGACGGACGCTTCACATATAAATTAATGGATTGGACCAGCCCACTTTGTGGGGTAGCCTTCATACAAACCTACTGCCCACTTTTGTGTTTTTGTATGAAAATCTTCTTTCTTAAAGTCAATATTAAATCGCATTTAGTGAACAGCCCCTTCATATTCATATGCAAATGGGCGTTTCGCGCCCACCTTTCGAGGTACTTCCATACAAATCACAGCTCACTTTTATGCATTTGTATGAAAAACGTCAGTATCGACTCTAAATTCGATATGGTGGCATCTTATAGATGTTCGCTTCATACATATCTACTAGTGGGCGTTTGCTGCCCACTTTTTGGGGTAGCCCCTATTTAAACCCACTTACGTTTATGTTTTACAATACGATTTGAAATTTCTATCTTTGTAACATATCATGATCCATATATTTCATCTAATTGTTCTTGAATATTGTAAATATCGTAACATATTGTAGTTAGCTCTTCTAGACGATTATATTCGTGTTCCTATTCAATGAATGTTCTTAATTCGGATTGACGTCGATATTCATAGAATAGCTCTTACATTATTGCCACAGATGCCATTAAAAGGAATAATACCTCGTTACTAAATATAACATAATAACTAAGTTGAAATGGACTTACGCTTGTCAACTTATGATACCACAACAACTTATGATAGCCACAAATTACACAATTCACAGCGTGGAAAAACATGCAATCAAGTAGGTTTCATGTGGCACACGAAGATGCACTAAGACGCATCCGTTCCCGCTGACATTTGGCGAGCGTGTTAGAGCGTGTATGTACAAATATGTAGTTTCCTGGTGTAAAATAAGCGCAGCAATGGAAAGAATATGAGATAGAAAATGATGCAATGATACAGTCGAACTTGCCCGACAAATAAATACCTTGTAGCAATTAAAAACAAAAAATAAAATAGTTTGCGTATGTATAAGGGGAGTCTCAAAAAGTAAAAGCACTCGTTTGAAAAGTACCTGAAATCATTTACATTCTTCCTTACACTTGGTTCTTCAAAAAGTATTGTTCTAAACTTGGTTCGACACATAAAAAAGGACCAAACCAAATGAGAAGAGGAAGGAAATTGAGCAAAATATAGCTAGCAGTCTTCACTAACTATTCAACATTGCTTCTGTCGTCCGTATTTTTAACACTTCTGCAGCTGGGGTGACACTCTATAAGCAAAAAGTCATGTTGTATATTAGCATTTGTACGTATATACGTGTATAACTGCTTCACTTATACATACTGGAGCACAAACCATTAAATGTTAAATACATATTTTTGTAGATTATATGCTTAAACACACTTTTGTACGGGTAAATGGACAGACGGACATGGCTATAACCACTTTATATCCCCTAGCAGCTTTCGTTGCTGATCAAGAAGTACGGACATATATAGTTTTTGTGCTCTGCTACGCATTTATCTGGCTGTTACTTATAATCGCACAAACTTAATATTCTTCTTTATTCTTGGGTGCAGGGTACAAAAACATCAAGTAAAAGTATGAGTGCAATGCCAAAAGTACCATATCATCGCCGTTGGCAGGACAATAGTTACAACAACAACCAAAACAACAATAATGTAAGGGAACAAACAGCAAAATCAGCAGCCAACCAAGAACAACAACAAATATTGTAAGAAAATAAACTACAGTCCAGTATGATCGAGTTCAAGATACCCTATATGCAGTCTAAATGGCTTTATTCCAACCATAGATTTGTATTTAAACACTCCAGAATAGTTCCAAATAATTCTAGATTATAATTTCTAGCTTAAGTAACAAAAAAAGGTTTTCATACAAAAACTAGAAAATGGGAGAAGGTTTGTTTTGCGCAACCTTTTGTAAAGGTGTTGGTATGTACTTCATCGGAACAGGTTTAAGGAGAGTCAGTATAGCTATATCGACTAGATTTTTCATGCTTTTGTATATGTATATACTTTATGCTATCTGCCACGTCATCTGTTACATACATTTGTACAAATTTAATATACTCGTAGCCATTTACTACATTTGTACAACATTTACTATATTTTTGCAACAAAAACAGCAGAGATAACGAGTATTACCAGAGTGAAAAAGAAAGTTACAGCACGAAAGCATACACACAAACAGGCAAACAATCTTATATGAGCGACTAACAGGCTCAGCTCACTCGAAGGATACTATCGGAAGGATACATGGTTGCATCATAGCGTATTATTCGATTCACTTCACAATAATTCCATTAAAAATTGCATCTGGGTCAGAGTCGAAAGTGAAGAGCGACAATGCATTTGGTGCGTTCGCCTCTTACTGAGTGTGTCAGATACTCCTATGTGCGAGTTGTCTGTAGTTTCCTTTCTCGTTCCCGAAACGTCCGTATATTCATTTGACTGTTTACCGGCGGCACTCACATAGATTGCGGTCGAAGTGTTGTTGTTTTTGTTGTTGTTGTTGTTATTGACTGAGTGTATTCTCTGTGTATGCTCGTATGTGTGTGTGCATATGTGTGTACGTGAAAAGCAAGAGCGCTGTGGCCTGCAGCAAAGTAGCGTGCCGCATTTATGGCAGCTTGCACTTTTGATAGCACGCCGCTCAAAGTGCAAACGCGTCAGGCGATAATGCTGCCGTCGCTTTTGCTGTGAGGAAATTACATGACAAGCTTCTTTTTTTTCTCGAACAAACTAGATTAACCTACAAAATGATTGCGCTTAAATGTGAAAAACGATATGTTAGGCAAAACGCTTGGTTAAACCAGAGTTGAAGCATAAAGTATCTCTATACGAGAGCAGTTTGATAAGTCAGTAACTTTTTGAATTTCCCGCGTAGAAATTATAATTGTAACAGATGACTACCATCTTAGTTTGTGTTTGACTGCCATTAGCTGTTTAGTCTACATATTGTAATCACGTTCATGAAACGGCGCAAAGACTTGACAATTTTGCGGGTTACCAGCGTACAACACTACACGATTACGTTTGAGATCAATTTCGGCAATGACATACTTTCTGTACAAAAACTTACTGACTTATCAAACTCCCCTCGTATTTAATAGTAAGTTGCTGTTATCTCTCACTTCAAATAGCATTTATCAAAATTGTAAATGAAGTAAGAGCCCTAGCGGCTCAGCTAAGTAGATACTCTAAGGACCATTTTCATGACATAGAAATTCGTTAGAGTATTTCACGACTTCACAATTGTAATAAATCGATTTCGAGTAGTCCTGCAGTATAAATCCATTTTTGTCTTATTTTTATGTTATCGTTAATCGGTTACTTTAGTTTTATTTATCGGTCGGCTGTAAAACGCTGAAGAGGTGGACAGTACATACAATATGCCAAACGTGCACTACAAATGCTTATAAAAAAGTTCAATTTTGTTTGTTTTCTTTTTGTTTTTGTTTTTGCTTTTGCTTTGATTTGTTATCGAAATTGTGAAGTCAAGTTGGCAGCTATCTTTGAAATATATATATATTGGTTGCTCGAACTACACAATACGTTTAGGCCTAATAACATTGAAAACTAGGATATGGCTATAAAGATATAGGCAAATTGTGAAAATGGTCCTAAGTCATATGCACTTTTCTACCCATACATTTGAAAACAAACGAATAAAAAAATAAATAATAACGATTATTAAAATACCCGAATATTCAACAAGAAACAAGTTTACAAAACGGTATGTAAGGGTCGTTTTTCTGACGGCTATATTCCGAACTGGTCATATGTACGGCATTTTATTAGCTTTAGCATAAGATACACCAAATTTTGTGTTTCTAGCTTAATTAACAACAAAAGCAACCACATTTTTAAATAATGGGCTAGTTTTATCTGGAGTTCCCCTTATTGGGGGGTTGGCACGTTCATTTAATACCGCTTATCTGAAGAATAAATATGAAACTCTAAATACCCAAACTTTAAGACTCTATCTCATATAGTCTCCGATAGCTTCTTGTTCAAACAGAAGGTCGATATCGACAGGTGTTTTGATGTTGACCATGAGTACACATTAACTCAATAAAGTACAGGGAATTGTTAAATAAGATCGTGCAACTGATATAATATCAGTGTAAAACTGGAAGAAAAATTTCCCCTAAAAATATTGTACTACTTTGCTCGACCAATAATTTCGTAGGAGCAAAAACAGTGCTGCAAAATATCATGAAAAATTAACATGAATTATTTTTTGCGCCTTTTGGTATTTTTTATGTGGTAACAAATATTAGAAATCACTAATTATCCGTTTTCGTTTGTTGAATAATTAGAAAGTCGTTCGGAACGAGGCTTATCTTCGACGATATTTCAGCCCTCCTTGAACACTTCGTATGTACGCTCGTACGCACGTATTTTGATAAAACTGATTCACCACAAGAATTTTTTAACATTCTTAACGAGTTGGTTCATAAAAATCTGTTTGTAATACAAAGTTTAAGGCCAATTCTTTGTTCAATAGTTTTGTTCATTGTAAAAATCGTGACGGACTACTGAGATGTACTAACTAAAGCAGCTAATGCAAACAAACTGGTTGACTTAGGTATAATATAGTTTTGTATAGTAATTAGGGACAGTACTGCCAACTTACCGGAAAAAATGTTTAAAGAAAATGCTTCTGATGGGTTTTTAAGTTACAAATTTCCTGTACTTATTCCAAAAATATACATATATTTTGTGGAATATGCTGATTTGACCTCTAGTTTGTGTGAATGACGCTGTTTCACATGTACATAAAAATGTGTACACATGTAAATACATTTCGATTTATGCTCATATGCTGGTAGATTAAAAGAAAACTGTCTCTGCTTGTAGAGTGCAAACGGAGTGGCAGCTAAGTAAATATTGCTCTGTTTCTTTCCCCTATTTACTTTGTATTTTAATTTAGGTTGCTAGATTCTTATTTCGAACCAAGT
The DNA here is from genome assembly GCA_035044765.1 of Leucophenga montana. NCBI lineage: Eukaryota > Metazoa > Arthropoda > Insecta > Diptera > Drosophilidae > Leucophenga > Leucophenga montana. The sequence continues at coordinate 502,378 of JAWNNQ010001325.1, read as the reverse complement.
CTCCACAACTTACAACTGGTTGAAATTTTTCGTTGTATACCTTTCCCTGTAGGGCGAAGGATATATCAAATTTGTGGAAATATATGTAACAGGCCGAAGGATCCGTGGCAGACCCTGCAAAGTTTACATATTCAGCATGAAAAGTATAGTCGATGTAGTTATGTTCGTCCGTTCCTCGTATGTTGGAACAACGATATTCGGTTTTAAAGACTGAAAAAGATGCAGAGTCTGCATGAAAAAGTTGGCAGAACATGTTGACTTGTTTCTTTTTTGTGTCGCTGTTACCGTCATATCATACATGAACTATTACTCAACTCAACAGTAATGCCTAAGTCGTGTTGTCATCGATGATTCGTTGTTAATTCCTTAAATATTGATTACAATATTGTGAAAAAAAAAAATAATTTCAAATGAAACAAGAAAAAACGTTAACTTCGGTTGAACATTACCATTCACACGAAATGTTACATAGTATTGTAATACATAAAAGTGGGGGTTTAAATACGGGCTACCCCAAAAAGTAGGTGATACACGCCCACTAGTAGATGTGTATGAAGCGATGTGTAAGATGTGTAAGATGCCGCCGTATCGAATTTCAAGTTTTCCATACAAATGCATAAAACTGAGCTGTGGGTTTATATGGGACTACCTCAAAAGGCGGGCTAGACACGCCCAATTGTATATGTATATGAAGCGGCTGTCCAATAAATTCCACCAAATCATATTTCAAGCTAATATTGATTTAAATGAAGAATTTTTTCATACAAAATACAAAATTACACGGTGGGTTTGTATTAGGGCTACTCCAAAAACTACGGGGGTACGCCCATTAGTCTTTGTATGTTAAACGGCTGTCTCTAAAAAGGCACCATATCGCATTTCAACCTAATGTTGACTTTAATAAGGAAGATTTCTTACAAAAAATCAAAAGTGGGTAGTAGGTTTGTATGGGGGCTACCCCAAATAGTTGGCGGGTCCCACCCATTACTGTTTTTTGCCAAGCATCCGTCCACTAGAAGTTACCATATCAATTATTAAGTTGATAATGAGTACAATAAAAATGATTTTCATACAAAAAGTCAAAATGGGGCGGTGAGTTTATATGGGGCTACCCTAAAAATTTTTCGTGGCGGGTCAATCTTGATACTCTATTGAACTGCAATAAAATGAAGTGTAGTAAGTGCAAAATTTCAACTAGATAGCATAAAAATTGTTACCCAAAAAATGCGCAACAACATACAGAAATACGAACAGACAGACGGACACGGCTAGATCGACTCGTCTCGTCGAGCTGATCATGAATATATATACTTTATGGGGTCTACGATGCCTCCTTGAAGGCCTGTTGTCGCCTACAATAGAAACTGAAACTGAAAGAAGTACTTTTGACTTTCTTTCTGTTACTGAATGACAGAAAATCAGCTGTTTTGCCATTCAGTATTTGCAACACTCGCATTAGCAACACGAGTTTTTCGAGTTTTTGTTTTTTGTTAGTACCAGTTCAGTTTATGTGGCAACCCCCCACTGAAACTGCAACTGAATAAATGTACAACAGAAACTGAAAATCAGTTTCAGTTTCGTTTCAGTTTCTATTGTATGCGACAACAGGCCTTTAATGTATTACAAACTTTCAGACAAACTGATAATACCATTTCACATTAAATGTGAATGGTATAAAAATTATACACTCTGTATGAATGGTATAAAAATTATAGCTAAATCAAAACAATTTATCCTTTTTGCGTCACCCTGTAGAATTGAGCATTTCCAAAACATCAATTTATCGCATTCCACACAAGTTAACTGACGACCATAAAAATTGACACTTGCGACCGATTGTTTAACAAACAATCGCAATTTTACCATCAGCCACTACCCACATTCGTCGGATGATTTTTACGATTTTTACCTTTTCGGAAAAATGTATTAGCCGATGAAAGGAGCCATTCAAAAAGTCTTGTAACGATAATCTGAACATACTGACATCTGACATATGCAGATGCACTTCCAGTGAACCAAATGTCATGAAGTTTAGTCCAAAAGTAAGAAAACGCATGCAACTTTTGAATACACTAGTTTACAAATAGATGGCGTCGCTCGAATTGGAGTTTGATGAGAAAGTTGCGGTTTTCGTGGAACACACGCTTTATGTTCAAGATTAGAGTTTAATCAATTGATTGGTAATAAAATTAAAACACCATCAATTTCATTTTTATTAAATTCTTTATATTTCTTCATATTATTTTTCTTATTTTTGCATTCTGTGTTCGCAATCGTATATCTAACTCTTTAATTATTTGTTAATTAATTTTTTACATTATGCATTTACTTAACATCGTTTCTGTACTTTTTCTCTGTGTTATGTAAATATTTAGACTAAATATTATAACTTAATTTTTATTTATTTATATATACTTATATTTTTGTTTTTATAAACTAATTATATATGTAAATGTACCGTTATGTATGTATTTATATGGTATTCATATATGTACGCGTATATGTGTATCTGTGTTGGTTTTTGTATACTTCTTAATTTATTAATGTTTAAGTATTTACTTAAAATTAAAATTAATTTATGTTTTCTTTTTTATGGTTTGCTTAATTAAAAGTGCAGATTTTGTTAATTACATTTATTGCTATTTTCATTATTATTTGACTTTCTTTAATTCTTTCTTTTTCGAAATTTTTTTTTTTTTTTTTTTTTTGTACAATACATAATACAAATTACAAGTGTTTATTTTTTAAGTCTAAATATTTCTTTCTTTTTATTATAATTTTTTATTTTGTTTTTTGTATTAATTTTATGTGCTTCAGTGTATTTATTTTGTTTTTGTTTTTGTTTTTAACTATTTATAACTCACTTTGTGATGCTAAAACTAATTAATTTTCAAATATTATTTATGATTTTCTTTACATGTTTTTTTTTTTAATATTTTCTGATTTTTTTTTTTATTATTATTTTTAACTGATTGCTTTTTTTGCATTTTACAAATTTTGCATATTTTTTTTTTCTTAAAAGTAATTTTAATTAATTTTTTTTCATTTCATTTATTAGTTTATTACATATTTTCAAAACCGTTTTTCTCTTTTTATAATCAGTGTTAATTATGGCAATTATTGAAATTAATAAATCGAATTTAGTTTATGCCATCAAATATGTATTTCCAAAATTTTGCTTTTTCATTCTTATTGATTTCATCTGCTGTTTAAAGTTGTGAACCTTTTTTGTTCTTAAATATTTTTTCTGTAACTATTAAATTTAAAATAGGGCCTTTCCAATACTCACAACGTTGTTTCCCCTTTCCTTTGACAAATGTTCGTTTTCGTTGACATGTGAGTGGCAAAATGACGTTCGTTTTGTTTAATTAGCAGCTGTTTCTTGTGGACATTCACCGCGCATGTTGAGAATATGAAAAATGTTGGCCTTTGAAGAGGCCCTATAAGTAAATATCTATTATTTTCTTTGTTTTGTCATTTACACTAAACTGCTTGAAATAAGATTTAAAGTCTTTGCACATTTAAAATTACACAGTTCAACACAATTTAGTTGTTGGAAAGCTACAAGTCATTTCCGAAGTAATTTGCTGCGTAGAATCCGAACCACGTCAGGATTTTGAGATATTTGAGGTTATGTACCCGAATGACATCGAAGGAATATATTTCGTAACTTCAAATAGCCATAATTGATCTCTTGAACTCTTAAATTAAAGCATAAGAGTGATACTAAATGATGTAACTGGAGAGACAGAGCACAAAAATGTTTTGCACCCTGTACATAACCTCAAAAGTAGGAAAAAATGCCGTTTTTCGGGTACATAACCTCAAATATCTCAAAATCCTGAAGTGATGAGCCAATGCTGACCCCGAATTCGTATTCAACGCAGAAAATTACTTCGGAAATGACCCGCAGCTTTCCGACAACTGACATGACCCCGGTATTTGTAGACCTGTGTTACACATAAATGCAGTTTATAAAACATAAATTCTTGTTATAAATATATATAAATAAATGCTATGCGTGCTGTGCATTTGTTCACTTTAACTGAAGTTTAATTCAAATGAAATAGAATCTAGTTTCTTGTTGAAATATTTTTGTTTGTTTGTTGCTTTATTGAAAGTGTTTAACATTGCGACTATTTATGCAATGCAAGTTAACTCAAATTATATCAATAGATTTCTTTGTCAATGTTCTGCTTAAGTATCTTAAGCAGCATAACAGCGCACAACAGCGTTTAATCACAGCTCAGCATTGCTCAAATAACTGATGTCGCAATTATTGAACTTAATTTCAACCGAAACATTCCATGGGAAGTATTCTTGAAGTATTTTGTAATAGTCTGAAATCAACATCATTTGTTTGTTGAAGTCTATGAGGAACATTATTGATCCGACGAAATTCGCTCAAAGTAGTTTCTGCTGTTTAAATTTATCTACTTTGCCCTAGAAGATATTAATTTAAACGCGATAAACACTGATTTTCAGCTGAATTATTAAGGTAAATATAAAGGAATACAAAATAAATATACAAAAGGAACTGCTTTTTATTTTACAATTGCCAATGTAACGTGAATATCTGCGAAGTGACTTGAGTGGAGTAATGTTGTTTAAGTTTTTTGGGCTGCACTGATTAACACAATTAATGCCATTTGTACATGTTTCATGGACGAATCATTAATAATTTTTATGAAAAAATATGTACAAACTAATTGTCAACTATAATGTCTTTTATGTTTTAAATGAAAGTTTGGAACTCACAGCATTTGAAACAATAAAGAGTAAAAACAGTTGATATACGATATTCATGCTGAATAATAGCTTTTAAACATGATGGTTTAGAGAGAAAGGAAAAGAGAGTGCATATCGGGCATAGCAGCAAACAGAAAACATTCGAGTGACATTTGCATAATTCTCTTTGTCAGTCTTTTTACTTGCATTGCACGGGGATGTGCTTATTTGTAGAAGTCCACATTAGTAAGGAAAGTTATTGATCGCCATTCACTTGGCAATGGTCAAGAGCGATTCTTTTGGAAACGGTCGAAGCAGCTTACAAACATACGTTAGGACACTTATCCCCTGCATAGCCACTGAACAGCCATTCCGAGGGGAGTAAATTGTAAGAAAACAACTCACCCTTAATTAAGATTTAATGCGTCACCGGTAAAGTTCTACCAGTGAAGACAAAGAGTAAGACTCGGATGATGAACTCTGGGAAAACTTCTGAGACTGCGACCAAGCATGCGTTGGAAATACCAGATCTGGAACGACATACGCAAACTTGATATTAACCACAACTAGCATCAGGCGCACTGGTGCGCCTTCCTACGTGCGGCAATGACCGAGAAACGATTGTGACGCCAAATAATTAATTATCAATATTTTTCGTTCTCAGCAAGAGACGTCACTCACAGAGCATCATGTACCGTTGTTAGATTAGTGCTTGGCATGACCAATAGTAAGGAGATAAAGGGAATGTGAAGACAGCAGCATACATAGCTGCTTGATTAGTAGTAGTATGTATGTATTTCAATTGTATTGTGTTGCTATATAGACACAGAAGAAGAGTTAATTTTATTGATAGACCATTTATTTAAAAAGATTTGGTACATTTCGCAAATAAATTTGGATAAAACAACAACAAAACACAGTTTGAATAATGGCGTTCATGCCAAAAAGCAACAAACCATGCTTAGAAAGTAACACTAACTTATCATTTGATATAAGTGGCAAAGCCTGCGGACTGATGAGAACTTGTAGCAGAGTTCGAAATGCATGGCTTTGTAGCTTAAATTATTTGTAAAGAAAAAGTTGCTATTATTCACTCTGCTTCTTATGTACAAATTTCTCAATGTTAAGAATACCTTGAGCCAGCTTTGCATTTAGACTTTGATAATTTATTTATGAATATACCAGAGTCTATAAGTAATGTATTTTTTTTTTTTTTAATGAGAACAAATATTGAAAGCAATTTGATATTTATGCTCTTTTGGCCAAATTTTTCGGATGAACCACTCCACCCTACGAAGTTTCAGAACTTGAAAGAAGTGCCTACACTTATATACTCTGTAAATACGCATTTCGAAAATCTGCAGTAATGAAAAGTTTGGGTTTGACATGCACAAGCGATTAGAACATTCAACTGATAAAAAATTTAATTCATTTCACTCTTATAGGAAAACTTAAAATACCAAACCACTCCACCCTACCGTATGGTATCTACAACATGTACGTTGAAATGTTTTATCTGCGCTGAAACTTAATAAAGAACACAATGAAACTTAACATACTTCAAGCTATTGCTTCACCTCTTACTGCGTACTTAGATTTTCTTGGAAAAATAGCTTTTCCAGAAGCAGCTTGGCACGCAGCTTACTCAAAACCTACTTCATATACAACAAATTGCTTACATTTTTCAAGTACTGCGCTCTAAGCTCATACAACTATAGCTAGCTAGATAGGTAGGTGTTGTCATAGTGAAAACATATGGAAAATCTGCAACCAGGCAAGTGCGCCTAGAAGTATGCGGCAACAAAAGTGTAAGCTTGCCATTGTACAGCATTGAATGCCGGAAAAGAGCGCTTGATGACTTATTCAATTGTTGTGCTGCGTTGCCAACCCTTTTCATGGAGTATATTTCTTCAACTGAAACACAATGAAGTCAGCAAGCCTATGTAGACAACATTTATGGCGCGCCATTTTTGAATTGTAAGCCATTGCCTTTAAAATTTTCTAAGAGGGGAAAAACGAAAAACGATAAAAACAAGCAGAAACATCGCAAGTTCTTGAAGAAGACGCAGAAACAGAAACAGCAGCAGCAGCAAAGTTTATATTAAATGAAAAACTTTTTCAATTACATCAACGGAAATACAATTCTCAGTGAGTTTTCTTTTCTTTTTTTCTTTTCTTTTCGTTTCGTTTTTGTCTGATGTCGTTGTTGGAGATGCTTTCGCTTTCGCAGTACGGCATATTTTGCACTGCATAGATACACTGAGGAATTTTGTCGTAGATAAAAGTCTATATTGCTAGTAGATACCATACTATATACGATACAATACAGTATATACTTGAGTTTAATGTTTTGTGTGTTGGCTTTTGTTTGCGCTTTCGCTTTGTCTTACTGCTGTCTTATTAGGTTAGTAAGCATTTTGCCACTTCTATTTTTCTTTTAAGCTCAAGTTTTTGAGTTTTTGTTTTTCTTCATCTTTTTTAGCTACAAAATACGCGGAGGATTGTTTAATGCTTCCAGCGTTTGTATTTCAGATTGCCAGATTGGCCTCATACTAATGCAATTCAGTTGAATTTTTGAAAATGGAACTTAAAACTGAAAAAAAAAACAATTATTAAAGTCAACAAATACAAAAAGTAAATTTGCTAGTATCTGTACAAGTTGGAGACGTTCCAGAAAGTTTATGTAAATTTTGATATATTTTTGTGTAGGTTTTCATGTCGAGTGATCTGGCAACATTTGACTGCCCGTCAGTTCGATTGTCTTTCCGTCTGAGCGTGAGGGTGTTAACTCCGCTACTAATCCCTTAGTCTGCATTGATTCGTCTATTCAGAAAGAACCTTCATGCTGAAAAGCAACTTAATATTAATAATGGAAAAGCATTAATTTATCATTAAAAATGGTTCTAATATTTTTCCTAAAATTCTCCATGAAGTTCAATACATTTTTGTATGCTTCTGAACCAATTTTCCAAGCACTTTTGCCACTCAGAAGTGCGTCCCTACAAAACAAGCTGTTTAAAGGTTTCAACAGATTCTTCAGACGTCGAAAATTTATTTTTGATGTACGTGGGAAAAAAATTAAGTTATTGGGTGCCAAGTCATTATTGTAAGGCGGATAATCAATGTTTTGAGTGCTGAAAAACTGTCTAGTGTGAACCGAAGTGTGAGAGTTCGCATTGTCGCAGTGGAGGATGATTCCTCTTTCGTAGTTCTCCGAAAACTTCTGGCAAGTAAATGGTTGTGTATCATTCAGCATTGTCCATCCTACATTGTTCTAATGGCACAGATACAACATGTGTTTTTTTTCCCAAAAAAACAGGCGACCATTTGCTTCGAAGTGATTCGTTCGCAAACAACTTTTGTTGAATTTGGTTCGTCTTAGAACACTCATACATCCGATTACTGTTTTGCTTCATTTGTGTTACGATATCATAGATGTGTTTTGAATACCCGCGGCTGTATTTCTTCAACATCTTTGGGAGATTGTCAAATTATGCGTTATTCAGCGCAAACAAAACATCTCTACGGTCAAATCTTCCTGTACTATCGCATAGTCCCATTATTGTCCAAAGGATGCTCCAATCTCACGGCATATCATATCATGGTATTGTCTTATCAGTTCACACACAGTATCAATGTTTTCTGGGACAACAGCGCTTTTTGGACGACCTTCTCTAGGTTCGTCTTCGAAAGAAAAGCAATCACATTTGAATTTAAGTATAACAGTCATAAACAGTAGTTGTTGATGGAGCATCATGAGCAAAAGTCAAAGTAGATTATTTTATGAACTGTAAATAACACAAATAGTGCTCGTACATCAAAGCTTTCTGCGTACGTTTATACTAAAAAATGTCAATCTTGCCAATGGAAGTGTAAGCTGGCACATAACAATACTAAGGGCTGCCAAGGCGTCCAATTTAGAAGCCAACCATCGTAAAATTGGTTTCCATATAAAAATCTTAAAAGTGGGCAGTATATTGCAAAGGGGATGTCAAGGATGGTATGCCTGACACGTTTAGTAAGAGTCCATCTGTCTGAATGGTTCATATTTATATTATTTTAAGTTAATAGTGGTTTTAATTGAAACGATTTTCATATATCTTCAGTGCGTACAAATGTGAAATGTCTGCCCAAAGAATGTCCCGTCCTGCATTTTAGCTTGGTATTTCCTACAAAATCTAATAATTAGTTCTGTGTATTGGTATTGAGTGATATTTAACTACCTGTGATTGTTTCACTGTGACTGAAAAATTAGTGGTGTCCGTTGCCACTCGACATTGTAAATATCAGTGATTTAGTAGCAGTTCGTTCCTTTGGTTGATTCAATTTGGTTGGTTCAATTGCAAATGTCATTCAGTGCGAACTTTTGATATATCAAAATGAAGTGTTTCTTCAATTATTAAAAGGTTGAAGTGTAATTTTATTTCAAACAAATTTGCAGACAGCGATCGCAGTAGCAGTTAAAAATCGCTATGTTTTCAAAGTAGCAGTCACAATAATAGCGGTTACTAAAAAATCACTGACCTGCTTGTCGCTAGTAGGGGTACCGCTAAAAGTTCCTGGCATACTACTGATTTGGTTATTTTAAATACTCGCTTCCGGTAGTCTGCATATTGAATATAAAAACGATTCGATGCCGCTTAGCAGCAGAATCAACAGCCACATGAACAGACGGACAGATGTATGGGCAGACGGACATGTATCTATACGGCTAGTCGAGCTGTACAAGCATATACCTACCTATTGTACTCGCATATATGTATACTTAATGGCACCTCTGATGCCTCACAATATATGTAAGGATTAAACAAATTACTAAGCACTTTTTAAAGTCAACAAATGCAAAAAAGCAACACACTATGTTTATCTATCTGTATGTATGTATGTATAAGTATCTAGAACTATTTGAAGTATTTTAACTTATTAACTAAATAGAATATTTAAAAATCTACAAAATACTCAACGGCAGCAGCGGTTTTGTCGAGGTATTGCTCTACAGTGCCACTGAATCGTCTAAGGCGGCCACGCTGGCGTATGCTTGATTTGTATGCTTTGCAGTGCGCTGTCAAATATCGCTCGTCTCAGGCGTTTCACCGACATAACCTTCATCGGGACTATCGGCCAAAGGGCCATTAAGTTGTTTCAGTTTAGAGGCATCTGATTCGCTGTTACTATTTGCACCATTAGATGCAGCAGCGGCGGTGGCGGCACTATCTGCTGCCGTTGTTACTGCTGCTGCGCCACTTGCTGTTGCACCGACTGCTGTATTTGAAGCGGTCGGTGAGATATCTGACTCGTCGCATTCGGGTATTGTTGAATTATCCGCTTGCGCTGCAACGCAACGTTTATTCAATAATGCTGTGGGAGGTGTTGTTGTTGTTGCTGTTGTTGTATTAGCCTGATTGGCAACACTGGTCGCTGTTGTTGCTGCAACATTTGCTGCTTGTGTTGCCGTTGCCGCTGGTAAAACACCAAGAATAGCTGCTGAATATTGCACCGGTTGCGCATGATAACCGGGCAGACAGCTCGGCCATTGCGAAAATGTTGTTGGTTGCATTTCGCTGCTTTTGTAGCCCTCTGGCGGTGAGGGAAACTGCTGATGTAATGCCGTGGGATAACCTTCAGCCGTAAAGCGCACATTCGGTAGATATTTATCGCCACCAGCTGCTATGGTATAACTCATGCCAGTAGGCGTGCTGGCACGCTGCACAAACTCCGCTTCCAGACTGTAACGCATGCTGGGACTCAGCGCTGCAGCAGCAAATTGTTCACGCTGCTTATGCGCACGATTGTGCGGCAAAGTGCGGTAGAAGTTTTGCTGCTGCTGTTGTTGTTGTTGTTGCTGATGTTGCTGCTGCGTTTGTTGCATGGGCGCTGAGAGTGTTTGCTGCAGCTGCATTTGCTGTTGTGGCGTGCCAGCATTTGATGTTGCACCGCTCAACAGATGCGCGCTACTATAATCATAGGTGGCAAAACCGTCTTGTCCCAGAAAGCAAACCGGATTCAAATGTACATCGACTTGATGCTGCGGCAGTTGATTTGCCGCTGCCGCTGACATAACATTCTTCAGTTGCATGCCGCGCGGCAATGTTGTCATGCCAGCAAAACGTGAAACACTTGAGGCATTCAGCGTTGTGGGCGTTGCCCGTAAGCCGTATTGTGGCGCTGCTGCAAGCTGATAGCAGCTGTCATATTGCACGGGCGTTGTTGTTGCGCTTTGTATACTACACGGTCCAGAACAATCGCTGGCAGCATCATAATCCGTGCCTGTGGCATCAATTGAGCCTGCCGTTTTCAGTTTATGTTTTACACTCTCTGCAGCATCATTGACCAAATCCGGATTCTTTTCCTGATAGTTACGCACCGTTGACGGTGGTGAGCAATACGCAGCCGCCAGGCCGTTGCTAACGAGAAGCTGTTGTGGTGGAGGTGTAGCATGTCCATTTGAATTGGCATTCAACTGCAATTGTAGCGCATCACTTGCATATTGATGGTGATGCTGCTGTTGCTGTTGTTGGTGCTGCTGTGATGTCGGTCCAATTGGTGCATACAATAGGAGATTCTGTTTCATTTGTCCACCCAATATAATGCCACCACTGCTCATGCCGCCCATGCTCATACCCATGCCTGGTGCACCATTTTCTTTGCATAGTTTTGTCGGTGTAAGATTATCACTGAGCAGCAAGCCAGCGCCACCATTGAGACTATCACCATCGGTTATAATACTGGCACACTTCATCATGCTCGTCTCATTTGTGCTGCATGCAGTGGAGTCTGTGGTACCGGCAATGCTGGTTACAGCACCACCGGGACCTCCGCCGCATTTTTTGCGCTTTGCAGGCTCTGTTTTCGTTTTGCATTTAATGACAATGGTGCAGAGCAGTACGACAAATATTATGCCACCGCCAGTGCTGCTCGCAATGATGTAATTCATATAATCACGCGGAAATGAGACTTCGTTCACCACCGGTGGCTCTTTGATAATAACACGCAGTGTATAATTGCTAAACGTCGTGCCGGCAATATTTTGCCCGACACACGAAAAGGTGCCATTATCCTCAGCGCCAACATTATAGATGAAGATTTCACTGCGTTTCTCCTCGGCACCATTGCCGCCGCTCTCATCAATGTAATAGTACATATGCAAATTATCCATGAAGCTATCATTGGTCATGACTTGACCATTGAATAGCCAGAGTACTTTCGGTTCGGGTATGGCACGCACTATGCATGTTATGGACATATTGCGTCCTTCGGATACTTCGGTATACGTGGACTGAGGACTGACTTCGGGTAGACAGGCAAGTTCATCCTTCTTCAATGCTTTGATAACTTGTCCCTTGAGACGTGTCGGTTCCATGCATTTGGGTTCTTCTGTTTGTGGTGTATTATAATTCACCAGCCAGGCATGCATATCGAGCAATCGACAATCGCAAGTCCAACGATTACTCTGCAAACTAATGCCATGCAATGATTTGGGCAGTATGTGCGCACCCTGTATAAAGCCAATGCGATTGCCATCCAAACGTAACCACTCCAGATTATCCATGCCAACAAATGCTTCATTCTCAATGCGTTCGATCTGGCAATTGCTCAATTCGAGTGTGGTCAGAAATGATAAATGCCGAAAGGCTGAAGTCTTTAGTTCACGTATGGGATTGCCGCTCAATGAAAGGCGCATCAGCGAGCTATAATCCTGAAATGTTTCACTCGGCACATGCTGCAACGAATTCTCGGAGAGATCCAGCTCAACAAGATTACTCAGACCACGAAATGCTTTCTCATGTATGCGTATGAGTTGATTGCGTGATATAAAGATCTTTTGTAGATTGAGTAGATCCATGCGTAGAAAACGTTCACTCTGCAATACTTGCAATGCATTGCCGGAGAAGTTGAGCACTTGTGTGCCAGGATCCATGCCATCCGGTATATTGGGCAGCTGTTGTGCACCGCATTCGACCGTTTGTTTGCCACCTTTCCACTTGCAGATGCATACTTCCGGCGGACATGCTGTGCTTAAAGCAAAATATAATGCTAAGAGCAGCAGCAGCAGTAGTTGGTGTAGTTTGAAGGGCAGGCACGTGTTTCGCATTGTTGTCGGCTTTTGTTGTCTAATTTTAATGAACTAGAAAATTAACTCTTTTTTGTTCCGTGCTTTTTTTTTTTCAATATAAAACGCACTTTAGCTGCTTCGTGCGTCTATATTTCCGTTGTCTTTTGTTATGGCTTCCTTCTTTTCTTTTTTGTATTTCAAAAACAAACTGGCGTCTGTACAACTTCCTTTACGCTGTTTTGCTTGCTTTTTTTTGTGTTTTCCAACACTCAGTCACGTTTGCATGTCAAATTAGACGTAGTAGTGGTAGTAGTAGTAGACAACACTGTTTTCCTTTTTTTTTTTTTTTGCTATATGTTGCCTGTGGCTTGGCTAGGCTATGTCCTTTTGTCCTTTCACGCTATTTTTCTATTATCATTAGCGACATCTATGCATGATATTCATTGCTGTTGCTGTTGCTGTTGCTTATTAAGTTGATCAAGCAAATCTGACGTTGACTGACAGTGAAGCTGTCCTTTCTTTATTATAATTTTGTTGTTGTTGTTGTTGTTTTGTTTTCGTTTTTGTTGTCCTTGCTCAACTGTTTCATTTGTAAATCACGTTGCGTACTCGAGTGTCGAACAATAAAAGTGCCTCAACGTTGCTGCACATTGCTCAGGGCTGTTTTTCATAATGATGATTACCAACGACGATGATGATGATGATGACGATGACGATGACGACGTTCTTGTAGTTGTTGATGACACTAAAGAAGCTTGAGCTAACGTCATCATCATGGCCATTGCCGTCTCGTCTATGTTGTGCTTCCGTTAACGTACGTATTTTATACTTTTTACGTAGGCGTAGGCGTGCGCGCGTGCCTTTGTGTTAATTTCATAAAGCGGCAAAAAATGTCACACGACAGACCGACAGACCGACAGACAAACAGACAGACGGTGTCTTGATTTTTCATTTACTGCTTAAAGCGCAATTTTAGTGCTTTCCCTTTTTCTTCATTGTTGCGTGTACGAGGTCCTTTTCCTTTTCTCTGCAATGCTTGCGGCTGCTTTAAGCGCTATGTATCTCTCTCCCTCTCGCACACTCTACCTTATGTTGTCTGCTTCGCTGCTTTTTATGTCTGCTCTTCAGAAGCCTTTCGTCGTTGTCGTTCTCTTCGTCCTCCTTGTTGTTGTTGTTGTTGTTGTTGTTGTTGCTGTTATCCTTAATGAAATTATAACGTAATGCATTTCGTTCTTTTTGGTTTTCAACTGTTTCCTTTTTGCTTTTAGTTTTAAACTGCTTCGCTTCTTTTGCACGTTCGCACTCCTTTTTCTTACTTTTGTATTATTTGGTATGCGTTGCGCGTCTTGTCCTTTTTTAGTCCTGTCGGCTCTTTTCGTTAATGTTGTTGATTTTTTATTTTTATTATATAACACGCATTTGTTTGTTGCTTTTGTTGTTGTCGCTGAAGGCTCTCATTCCTTTTCTGCTTGTTTCACTGCAAATAAAATTGAGAAGGGAACAAATTGTTAGTGACTTTGTTTGCTGCCAAGTTAATTTAAAGTTTATATTTGGAAACAAGTCCTTCTAGGAAGGATGTCGTAAATATTTTGACAATACGTGTAAACTTCTAAAAAGTATTTCCCTTAAAGTGGTGCGATCTGGGCCTATATGGAATAGTTTGTAATGATTGACGTAAGTTACGCCATATTTGGTATTTTTAACGTAATTAAGAACGGAAACCAAAATATTTCACACAGAAACTAGAAAATGGAGATTAAGTTTGTGTGGTGCCACCCCTTATAGTAGTCCGATCTGGACTGGCAGATTTTATTAGGATTTACATTAGCTACACTAAGTTTGACGTTTTTGGTGTAAAAAACGACACAGTTTTCATACAAAAAATTTAAAATGAGAGCCAGGTTTGTGTGGGGATTACCGCTTAAAGTGGAATTGGCGTGTACATATTATAAGACTAGTTATCTGAAAAAGAAGAGGGAGAGTCTAAATATATTTAAATTCAAAGTCGCTAACTCAAAGTCGCAATGCAACTGGCGATGAAAAGTGGATCCATTACGACAACCCCAAACGCAAAAAGTCAGGAGTTTTGCCCGGACAGTGATCAACATCCTTCACAAAGCAGAATATTCATGAGATGAAGCTTATGCTCTGTATTTGGTAGGATCAGCGAGGCATGTTCTACTACAAGCTGCTGAAACCGAATGAAACGTTCACGGGGGAACGCTATCGAACTCAACTTATGCCTTGGAGGCGCGAACTGAAGCAAAAATGGCCTGAATACGAAGAGAGGCAAGACATAGTGATGTTGCAGCATGACAACGCACGGCCACATGTTGCAAAACCGGTCAAGACCTACTTGGAAATGCTGAAATGGCAAGTTCTACCCCACCCTTCGTATTCTCCAGATATCGCTTCTTCCGACTACTGCTTGTTCCGGCCGATGTCACATGGCCTGTCCCAGCAGAAGTTCGTTTCATATGAACAATGCAAAAAATGGATCGATGATTGGCTTGCCTCAAAAGACGAGTCGTTCTTCCGAAAATTGCCAGAAAGTTGGAAAAAAGTTGTGGCCAGCGACTATAGTGTGAAATGGTACCTGTGCCCAAAGAAACGGGGATATAATAAGTTTGTGCAAACGTATGCAACGCGCAGGAGGTGGCATCGTAGACACGATAAATTCTTGTTCAGCATCGGAAGCTGAGTCGATTTAGCCAACTCCGTCTGTCCGTCCGTCCGCCTGGTTGTATAAAACAACAGATCTCAGAGTATATATTGTTTAAACATCGTTGGTGCTACATACAAACAGACTTTTTAATTGTAATTTTTTTTTGTATTGTAAAATTTTAAGGTCTGCATAAGTCTTCATTAGCATGGGTTCAGGATATTTCGTTGTCGTAAATGCAGAACTGCTTATTTTCTTGTTATTTTTCGTGATTCTAGACAGTATAGAGTAGTTATTTTCATTTATACAAACAAGTGTATAAATCTGCATGTAGCTACCTATCCTGATGATAACTATATCACACTCTTATATACAAAATTATGCATATTTAAAATAGGAAATCCACTTAAATTCGTTTCATGAAATTTTCAAAATGAACATGAAACCAATATAGACTTAAAAATTGAAAATACAGAGATTTACTTCTTTTTTTTTTTATTAAATAAAATCCGAAATTAAGTGTGGTATTTCCATATCACATCAGCATGCAAATACAAATGAAATTCGTTCAAATGCGATACGGATTGTTGCTGTTGTTACACTTAATTGCAATTTAAAAGCAATTTTAACAGGATAATCATAACACTAATTGAATATTTCAAATTTCGATGCATAGAAGAATATTTAAGAGATGATGTTAATTGAAATGAGAAAAAAAAAATAAATAAGTATCTACAATTTTAATTGATGAATTCGTTTTGGTGTGCTGCTTGTGCAAAAATCAATAAACATTTAAATCGCTTGTATATATACTTAACCATTTTAAACTAATAAACAAATTTGTTCCTACATGTATTTAGCATGCATTTCATCTTTTGATGGTGGCGGATGGAATAGACAGTTGTGGATCATTTTGTTGCGCATGAAATGATTGAAAAAATTGAACAAATCTTAAATAATAGAAAAAATTTGGTTCGAGCATTGTATTGAACTCAGTTCGTCTGGAATTTAAAGCAACAATTTACTTTATGAGCTCTACCACGCCTCATGTTGCTTGTTACATACTGACATTTGCACAAACTTTGTGGGTACAGGATATAAAACACACGTACACATGCTAACGTACAAGAATCCACACTATCACACTCTTTCTTTTCTGCTTTGTACTCGCACATTGTATGGTGCCACCATAGAAATAGAAGTACATAGAGGCGACAGTTAAAAAAAGAATAAAAAAATAAAAATAAAAACAACAAAAGGCAACAAGGAAACAAAAAAATGCTCCTATCAAAATATTACATTAACAAATTATACTTTTGTTTTAGTCTTTTTTTTTAGCTTTTAACTTAGCTTTTACGTAATTCCGTGCAAAATGCTTCATTTGTGCTTGGAATATATTTTGTTTAAGAAATAAAATAGTAAGTAAACATTTCTAGGGAACACCCGTATTTGAAGCTCTACCCATGAGCTGTGCACCCAACTTGAGAATTACTATATTAAATTGATTTATATATCATTCAAGTGACAACTAAAGCTTTTGGGCGCTAGCACGAGTTGCTTTCAAAAACATTTCCATTCATTTTCACTTCACTCAAGCCACATTAAATCATGTCAAATCACATTAAGCGACATTTATATTTGTCAAAATTAAACAAATGACATAAAATGCGACCGAAATAAACTAAAAAGCACTGTCGAAATGCGATACAATAATTGCAGTAATAGATACAACAGAGCCAAAGTGCGTCTGGAGATGGAGGAGTCATTGAATGGATGTTCTATGATAAATCATGCAACATATTGCATGACTTTATTTTCAGTTGCTTAGGCGAGCCTGCTATGTAGGTAAATAAAATATATATTACACTAAAATTAAGTTAAGTACAAGTGTTTGCATGGAGTGAAACAGAGTAGAACAATGAAATTAGACTAAAGTGGCATTGATGCTACAGAATCCTGCAGCCGCAGCAGCCATAAAACAAAAGCGTAGTGAAGCATGGCGTGGCATGAAATCAAGCGAAGCGCATACATTTCCAGTGAAGGGGAGTGTAAATGGCAAAAAGTAATTTAAGACAGCAGTCAAAAAAAAATACAAACAGAAACAGAAACAGCAACAAGGACAATGAATGTTGCTATATTGTTAGCACAAAATACAAAACACAAGTACCATTTTATTCTATAGCAAATGCAAAGTGGCAAAAAGGAAATGCCAGTGCTTGAGTGGAATATGCAGATACTTAGCTGTAGGATGGTCGATTCCATGAAAGCATTAAATGTCTGAGCGAAATTGAAATATTTTCAAAGAAAATGTAGAATTCCTGGAGTGCACCATATACTGGATGTACTTGTATATAAGACTTTTAGCAGCAAAAGAAATTTGAGCTTTGAGGAAACACTTCATTACTTTAAATGACAACTGAATAAGCGACTGACGGACTGACTCAGTACATGCATGAATCAGTGAATGAATGAATGAGTGAGTGAGGAACTGACTGACAACTGCTAGAATTCCAGACAGACTGAATGGCTCGGAAAGAGCAACATCTGAGGAATACAGCGGTGGACTTTGAATTTCCATTTGAGCATTTTCAACTTGATTTTAAATGGTTTTGCAGCATGTTGTCGAGAATTCTCTTGCTGAAAAACTACTACTAGAATTGCGGCTATTTTTCTTCATCAACGCATCAATTGTTATTGTTAGCAATCTCTCGTGATCATTTTATTGGATTTGATTAGCTTATAGTGAACCACACCCAGCTGATCCCACAAAAAACAGAGCATTAGCTTGGATCTATGGATATTTGGCTTAGCCGTTGATGTTGATGGTAGGCAGGGCATAACCCATGACTGAATGCATTTGGGAAAGTCCACTTTTCATTGCCAGTAAAAATTCAATGGAAAAATTCCAGCATTTTCTTTCGTTCAAGCAGTTGTTCGCATGTAAAGAAAAACATAATTTCACGTCTATTGAATTCAATTGGTATGGGACCCAATTTCCCTGCTTTTGAATCATATCCATGGCTTTGTGGTATTTGCTGACTGTTGACTTGTCAACATCCAATGATTCAGCTAATTATTGAAATGTTTTACATATATCTTCATCAAGCAATGACTCCAATTCTTCATCGTAGAACTTATCGGGTTACCACATAGTTCCTTGGCTCACAAAATCACCACTGATCAAAACACTTTCGATGCGTTTGCATAGCTAGAGCATGCTCTCCATAGTCTAAGTTTGAGGTTTCTAGCGTTTTTATAGTATATAAGATCTGTAGACTAATACATCCAGACGGACGGACAGATAGATGGACATAGCTAAATCGAGTCAGTTTTCGATGCTGATAACTACGACGTCTCCTTCTGTCTGGGGCGTTAAAGAAGTATTATATAACGCTAAGATTGCGAAGATTGTGGAGGGGTGTTTTCGATTTGCTACAAAGTGTTAACATGGGTAAGGGGGTTTCAATAAATAAA
Organism: Leucophenga montana; assembly: GCA_035044765.1. Classification (NCBI taxonomy): domain Eukaryota; kingdom Metazoa; phylum Arthropoda; class Insecta; order Diptera; family Drosophilidae; genus Leucophenga; species Leucophenga montana. Next base: position 483,461 of record JAWNNQ010001325.1, on the reverse strand, counting down.
TAAATTGCATTGTGTAATACTTGAACGGCCCCTTACATACATTCGCACAAACTAACTCATTATAACCTTGTCCTTTTGGTTTAGAGGGTATAAAACTTAAAAAATGATTGCCGGTAATATTGAAACACTGGCAAAGCTTAGCAGCATTGGCAAATTACAAACTGAGTGGCGGCCATTTTGAAAACTACGCCAAATAAAGTAAAATACATTAATCTTTGGTTTGCAGCCCTCGTAAAGCGCCTGTAGCAACACCTGTGTCTGAGCCTGTATAAAACTGAAACCGCTCTTGTGTGGCTAAAATAATTTACCTAAATCGTCTTGTGATTGTGTGCGCCAAATTTCCATAGCAATAATGCATTACTAAGCTCAAAGCGTTGAAAATTCCAACACAGACTTTGGCCTATTAAAAGTCTTACACGATGCCAATTTAATTCTACGTAGTCACAGCAACGCAAATCCTGGAAAGAAAATGAAACAAGAAAAATGTTCAACTAAAACTTGCTCTTAACTCTCTACTTAATTTTTAATTTTGTTGTCATATGCCTCAAGTTGCGCATTTTATTTGTTTCACTACGCCGCCACGCCATCTGCTTCTAAACTGAATATTGTACATTAAATTTTATTTGTTTACAACACACTTCACTACAGTAAAAGTATCCTTGATTTAATATGTATCTGTGTGTGCGCTTGTAAGAAAATATTACATTGTCATAATAGTACATCCGTTTCCGGTTTAACATTTTCATTTCCGTTGGCAGTTGTCCTTGACAGTGCCAGAGCATTCCGAAGCGGCGTGTGCTGTTTTTGATGGCTGATTTGTGAGTTAAAAGTGTATCGCTATGTGTGTATGTGTGTGTGTGTGTCTGTAAGGGGTGTGGGGTGAATGGATTGTTGTTATACTGCTTGTTATGTTTCTGTATACATATGTAACTCCAAGATGTAAGCATTTATACAGTAGAAAAAATATTAAAAATATGGATAAATTGATCCTAAATATATAACGATACAAAGTAATTTCTTTAGCAAAACAAAAAAAGTATACCGCAAATAGTCAAAAAATAAATTTCTAGCCTCATGGACAGACTCCGTCAGATGACAATGTAATCTGTCTGTGACAATGCTTATTTCTATGACGAGTGATTTGACATTCTGGCGACGTCAATTGGCCGCAGCGATTATGTAATTTGATGCCGTTGGATTGTTATTTGTGGAGTTAAGCAAACAACCGTATTTATGTGAATGGTGCCCAAGTTTTAGAGCACTTAAAAACTAATTTTCGTTAAGTCACGACTGTACTAATAGGAGTCGGTGAAATGTAAAACAAAGTATGGAAAAAATATTATGTTTACCTTTGAAACCACAAAATGGGTGACCCTATATTCTTGATCAGCTCATAGAGACGATTCGATCAAACCTTGTCCGTCTGTCCGTTTGACTCTCTGTCTGATAGTTGCTGGATATTTTTTTGAAAATAATTTTTTTTAGAGAGACTAATTTTCATGCCAAGTTAATATCCAACTCTTACTTTTTGGGGTAGCCCCTTACAAAGCCATAGCCCACTTATGTATTTTTTATTAGAGCTCGCAAAATATGTTCAACCAAATTTTTCTATGCAGTTCTATGCTCACCGAAAAGACAGAAAAAAATTAAACAGACTCGCTTACTCTCTCAGCAGTACACTTCTTTTTTATTCTTTTATTCGTGTTTTCTGTTTCATGCTTCTCGATGAAAAAAAACACACGAAGCTCTCTTACGATAATGACTTGATGGGGAGGGGACACTTTCATTCGATTCTCAGCAACTGAGCAAAACGAGCCAAGTGAAAGCGTAAACTGTCTTTTTTGTTGTTGTTGCGTTAGTTTGCTGCTATAAAAATTTTATTGCTAGCAAAGCGTGGAAGAAGGAGGGAGAAAGGGATGTGGCGCTAAATTGTATGCATATGTTAAAATATAAGTAACATACATACATGAGCAGAAGACACTTTCGACAAATTTTGCGCAGCAAAGTGTCTCAAGTGAACAAATGCGTAAAGTGAGCGACAAAAAACTCTCGTTGAGTGAACCAAGAAGACCATTTGAAAAATAAACAGAGTTAAAATGTCTTTTCGCTTCTGTTTTAAATCGTGTCCGCACGCAACTGTTTTTTTTTTTTTTTTTTTGGACTGCTTGTAAAAAAAGACCACTTGTTGCGAGTTCTGATGTTTATAGGTTTTTGGTGGGTCCCTATAGCTGCTACATGATGTCACAGGTAGTAGAGCTTCGGTGTAACCGAAATCAATGAATTTTCTTGTTTTATTTTATTCCCCTTATTTTTTTTTTGGGATTTCTAGCGCTCGAAAGGGATAGCTATATATACATACAGCAACATTTTTCATATCGACTCGTTTATGTTTCTATTAAAATATACAGAATCAATATAGGAAAGCATTTTAAAAATGCATGCAATGAGTATATTCACCATTTTCGCACATCATGCCAAAGCAATTGTCTTTGCATTATTATTTATTGTTCTTTTTTCTAGTTTCGTTCTGCGCTAATACACTTTTTGTGTAAAGAGTGACCGAATGAACAAATAATTCAAAACACCATAAAAATATGGATAAATATACAATTTTTGCCGAACTTTTGGTATTTTGTCATTTCACTTTTTGGTGAAACTATATTTCATGCTGAAAATCCAAAACCATAATATTCTCAAGACTACCATTAGATACATTTGGTTTAAACATCAATAAATTTTTTATATGAAAATTACCATAGAAGAGCACATAATATGCGTAATTTGGCTAAAACGCTGCTTATCCGGTGAATTTTGGTTTGCTGAATTTTTATTTTGGTTTTCGCTTTATAAACAACTCAAAACTATGTCGTTTTCGAAGGTGGTTTACAGTAAGTTCGAACAGTAAGTCCGTTCGAAACCAACTTTAGCTCGAATACAAGGTAATTGATTGATTGATTAATTTTTCTCAGACAGTTTTAGACTACGTTGAATCGATTTCGGATGGCAGGGCCACGAGCTGCTACATTTTATATTTTCAATTGGAAATTTGTAACGTCTTTTTAACTTTTAAATTGAATAAATTCATAATCAAACTTAATTTGAGCAAAATCGGTTGGAGAATGACGAAGTTATTAGGGACAATCGAAAAAATGCAGTAAACGATAATTTTTTTTTTTTTAGTTCCAATGTTTCACCATTTTTCAATATCTTTTGACAATTTGCTCAAGAACGATTCATTCATGACATTTTTACATCTCTTCTATTCTATTTACTTGCAATCAAGTGCTTCAGAAGTTTACGCTGGCACATCACTTCAAATCAAATGGAGGATTCAAAAATTGCAAGTGCATGAATATTTAAAGTAATTTTTGTATTCAATGCAATTTAAAAATATTTTCCTAGACTGCTGGCTGATTTCTTTTCTTTACTTTTTTTTTTTACTTCAACGTCATTTAACAGAAAAGAACAGAACAGAACAGAACAGCACTGCACAAAATATTTATAAAGCAAAAATTGTTGCTTCGACTAGTGAAGTATTCGTGCAATAGCTGCTTCTATCTGCAAGATACAAAACACAAAAATATTGTGTTGCCGTACACCAAAGTGCAATGGGTCGCTTCTTGAAGATTGTGTCTGGCTTCGCATGGCGCCAGCTGTATGCTAAATTAAGTGTTGCAAAACGAGAAAAATAAAAACCCGACAACAGCAGCAGCAGAATAAAGGGCAAACTGACGGCGAAATACTAAGTTGAAAAGGAAAAGGTGCTTTGTACGAACAAGTGGCACAAAATAGTTGAAATCCTATCTTATGGTAGCAACTTAAGTGGCATTAAAGTTGTCTCGTCGTGTTTAAAATTGCATAGATTCAAGCGTACTCGTATTAGTAGCGCTGGAAATGCACGTTTATTTATACTTTTCCATGTACAATGGGCTTAAATAGAAACATAAAATGTTTAAATGTGTTCCCGCTTTTTTGCAATAAGTAGCTTAACGCAATCTTTAAAGTGTTCTACTTAAAAAATTTCATACTTAAAATAAGTTGGCATTTAAAATATAATTTTTTTTTTCTGATTTTCTTCTCAGCACATCTTTGGCTTTGATGCTTCGCTGATCCTTTCAGTTATCAATTTCAAATAGACAATTACCAATACTCTTTTCTTTTTCCTTTTTTCAAATGTTTAGCCTTGAAAATTATGCACAGAAGCCTATCATAGAAGTACTATACAGCACGCGCCCAATTTTTGTTATCTACGACTATCATAGTCCTACATCACAGTCAAATTGACAGCGCTATAGAAATGTAGGCGTTTGTGTTAAAATTTTTTTCCGTTTGTAATTTTTACGCATAAAAAATCATTTGTACGGTCTAGGTTTTGTATCTGGCAAATCGATACGTAATGTTAAAGAACGTAGTAAGAATTTTGTGGTGGGGGGGGGTTGTGTTAGCATAGCAATTTTTGGTTGCCTATATCAGCAGTTATTGATGAAGCAACATTTGTCTACTTGTTGTTTGTTATTTGTTACTCGGCACGTTTTCTAAACGTCTGTCATTCGAAATAATTTCAGTTTTGTACAAAATAAGAAAAACAACATCAGCAAATGAGAAAAACGATATACATAAGCATAAGCTTGTTGGAGGGAAAATCAATAAACACATTTTCACCAAATTGACATTTTACATGAGTGAAAATCTAGCGACAAATTTTTATATACAATTTTTTTTTTTTTTTTATGTTAGCCCAAATGGAAACGTCAGCGTATTTTAAACAGCAGCAAAAGGTTAACTAGAGCGAAAACGAAGCGATAATACGCTTTAAGCACAACAGCCTTTGTTCATAGAAAAGCTTTATACGAAATATAATTTTGTTATGGGTTCTATTAGAAAAATGTCAATATAATGTAGGAAACAACTTCCAATGAGCGGTGGGAACTAGAGCCATGCACGAGTGGTGTGAAAACTGCAGCAAGTATTCTGAGTCATTTGTTTGAGTAGAGTGTTTGAATAGACTGTACATATGAACTCGTTTTATATGATCTCAATTGGTTATGTTCTAGAAAGTAGTTGACTCAAGAGTCAGTGTACAAGAGAACGAATGCTTATGGTGTGCAACACTCCACCTGTGCATGACTCTAGTGAGGAGCTATGAGTACAGTATAGGACAGTCAGCAAAAGTCAGACGGAGACACAGGCGGGTGAACGGTTAGAAAGACTGGAGGATGAACGGACTTACAGACAAGCGGACAGGACAAGTTTTAGAATACAATCACAAAAAGTTTATCGCTTATTGAAAAGCTTATAGCAAATATTCTTGGATAATTGTTTTTCAACACATTAAGCAAATATTTCAATTACAAAAAGTTTAATGATTAAACCCAAGAACTTTTAGAAGTCGACACATTTTTTAATCCAAAATTTTGTTTAGCAATGAGACTCACCTCTGTCTCAATGGCTGTGTCAATAAGAAAAATGGTCGAATTTAGTGTCAGAAAAGTCCACTAGTGATCCACTAGCTTCCGGCACAAGCACACTCTTATGCAGTTTATGGGTTGGTGGCACCATCTGTCACGGTCAATTTCGCCCGATTTCGAGTTATGTTGAACAATTTTTTACTTTTCAAAAGTACCTGATTATGGTCTGGTAGGCATCTGAATCAAACAAGACATAGCCACATGTCATACTTCTGGAGCAACCATCGACTAATTGAGGAAACAGTTTGACGACAATATTATCTCCAGAAACAGAGCCATTGGCTGGTCTGCAAGACGCTGGACTAGTTTCGGTGGGGTTACTTAAACTCGTTGGTATATATTGACAGACAAGCTACGACTTCAGCCTTGGAAGCCAATATCGAGCGCATTTTGCATGAGACACAACCTCATGTTATTGAAAAACTGTTGGAAAATTAGAACTTCAGTATGTAGTTCGTCCGACGTACTGAAACATTTAATTTTATGAAAGTAGTTAATGGTGGGAATTGTTTCTGTTGTATCAGAGTGTATGAATAGTTTAAGCAGTTCAAAGAAAATCGATATTACATACTACAAGAAGACGAACATCCAAGTTCTTTGAAAACCGAGCTTACTGAAAATAACATTAAAAAACTGAATTCAACCAAAAAATGAAAATGAGCCGAAATCTTCACTGCGATACATGGAAATGGAATTGAATATGTCAGAGAACTCAATTTATTGCATTTTGACCCTCCGTTTAAATGAACTGACGGTGTGTGCATCTTTTTCTCCGCTGTATCCTAAAGTATACAGATTTTTTTCATCTCATCGATCTACACTTGATATTGGTTTTAGTATCTACTTTTCCAACATAGTGGCGGAACCAGTGGTGGAACATAAAAGTGGTGGAACCAGAAAATGTCCTACAGCATCTCTGATGCCGAATTTTGTGTGTAACAAACTTTGTGACAAAATTTATATGCTATGTGTGAAAGGTATAAAAATTTTGTTTACGTTTAATTTTCCTCTTTTTTCCCTTTCCATTTTCGTGGAACGACACTGCGTATACGCAATTTTCGCACAAACTGCTGAGGAAAGAAGCAAAATACAATAATAAGGAAGCACGTGCCACTGACAGCATATTTTGAGATTCACAGCGCGTTATTATTACTTTTAATTAAAGATACAATATATATTTTATTTTTTTTATCTTTTTTTTGCACTTGCTTTTCAAAAGAGACACATTGAAAACTGGCTTTGGTGAAATTAATAAGAATTCTTAGAATAACATTTCTTATATTTACCACAACAGAATTCCATGTTTGCAGCTCCATAATTTTAAATTAAATTACGCCACATTTAAGAAGCGCTGCCACAGCTCAGCTCAACTAAACTTAAACTCATTAACTCGCTTCTTAGTTTAATTAAATAAGTACTTATCAACACGCTCTCGGTTTTGTAACAAGAAGAAGAGGTAGAAGAGGAAGATGTATCTATTGTATTCTATTACAACAGAGCAGAGAAGAAGAAATGATACCAAACTATTTATAAGCAATTACATTTAAGCGTAAAGTACTTTGTCAAGCGCAAAGCTGCTAACCGAAAACAAAACCAAACCAAACCGAACCAAACTCAAGCAATGCCAACAAGCATAACAGCAACAAGGACTCGAGCAAATAAAACTAAGATGACAATAACAGGGAAAACAAGCGGCTTATCAGACTCTTTTGGTGCTTCATCAGTTACCAGTTACAAGCAGCGACAAGGACAATGCGACGAGGGAAATTTGATAAGTTAGTGAATTAAAATGCAACACTGATTCTGTCAACTACGAACTGTTAATAGTCTACTGTCAAATTTTTAAGCAATCTGCGTCATTAAGTATGTGTTTGACAACCATTGAGTGTAGACATGGAAAGCAGACAGATGGACGGACAAAAATCAGAAGGTTACTTACTCCACGGTTAACACACGTCAAACACTACTTCGAATTTATCACACGAATACGGTCAATTTCGGCACCGAACTGCTTTCTGTCCGGCTGTCTGCCTTTAATGCCTGCTTTCAATGTTTGTCAAACACAAACTTAATGTTGCAAATTGTCTATATCAGGGACAACGCGGAAATCAATACAATTCAAACATTCAAAAACTCACTGACTTTTCAAATTGCCCTCGTTTATAGATGAGATGAGACGCCGTTGGCAGTCCTACTAAAAGCAATGAGTAACAATAACTTAGAGTAACGAGAAGTAGCAGTGACGACTTAAATAGTTAGTAGCGCATAGATAGCATGCAGCATGAGATTGTAGATTGTCGAGCTTAGAGCTGCGTTTGCCAAAACCACTTAAAAACCGCACAACTCTCGACGCTCTAGCCACATTCATTCCATGCCACGTTACGCTTCACTTGTTCTTGTCACTTTACTTTGTCAAGTGTTGCCAACTACTTATCGTTGTTGCACAATCGATATTATGTTACTGCTCATTCAGAAGAGATACTATTGCCGTTGGTCGTTTGACTGGCTTTACTGCTAGCTATCTATATGGCATCCATCTATAAGATATCTTTGTTTGTGTGGCCTCCTGCTGCTGCTGCTGTTGTATATCTTTCGATCTAACTATTCAAACTTGTCAGTTTTGTGGCTATTAGCTGCTGTTGTATATAATCGTGAACTAACTCGGTTTTCTTAACTTAATAACAAATAAACGCTGTGAGAATGTTGCAGTGTTATGAACGATCAGAGATATTCAATTTGTATATAATTGATTCCCGAAATAATGTGAAATATGAATTAAATTCTGAATAGATAAATGATTTCGAAAATTATTACTCAAAAAAACTTATTCAAGTATTTTGTATACGGCTGCAGTGGCTCGCTGTTAGACGAAGTTGATAGCTGGCTTCGTCTTATTAATTTAGCTGATTTTTCAATAGTCATCAAGCAGTGTTGAAATAAACCGCGTTTAATACAAACAAGAAAAAACGTTTACTTCGGTTGAACTGAAGCTTTAATATCATTCTCATGAAATTTCAAACGGTATGGTTGGTAGCTATGAGGGCTAACCATAAAATTGGGCGGAATACGCGTATTAATAACTATTAGTACGTTTTGCCAGCGGTCGTCTCAATCGACCGCAATCTAGGAATAATTTTGTATATTATTGCGTTTATGCATTTCACATTATGTATATTTTTCCATGCGCCAATCACAACAACAACTACAAACAGAGATACAGTCACCAAAATAATAGCGAAGCGAATACAAAGTATAACACCTTATATTTTATCTTTTACACGCATTTACATTAGTATTATCAACTTGATTGCTCGCAAACTATCGTTTAATATTTGAATGCATGCATTTGTGTTCCATGAAAAGCCTTTGCTTGTTTGATCCGTTGTGAGAGTGACAATTGTTTTAGCCTTTTACGCATAAAATATTTAACCGATTTTGATAAAATATAGACTGTGCATATCTGCACAGTGTGCATTTTTTTCAAAATCGTTTGTATGCTGTGAATGTAGCAGTCTTCACAAAAGAACGCCAATGAGTACATATATATGAAGCGTCTTTTAATAAAAAGCTACGATTAAAACATTTTTTACATTACTCAAGTGGACGGTAGGTTTGTAGGGGAGCTATACCAAAAAATGGGCCCGGCATATCAATATGAATGATCTAAAAACTTGAGACAAAAGAGCTGAAATACCGGCTTTTAGTCAGATATCTTAAAAACCAATACTAAACAAATGAGTAGCAACTAATAAACAAGCGGACGGACACACAGACAGACGGACATAGCTAGATTTGATTCGTCTCTATGAACTGACCAAGTATATATTTATATACTTCATGGAGTAAAATGCCTCCTTTAATGCTCACAATCATGGTTGAAAAAGGTTATGTTCTATGTAGCAATAACTTAGCATTTTGAAAAACTGCAGTAATAAAAATCTATGGTTTGACATTCACAGGGAATTAAAGCAATCAACTGTTGAAATATTCAATTTGCTCTTCAATTTGTTTTTAGATCTGTAACAATTTTTAATACTCTGTAGTATCAAATTCAATTCATTTTAAGTTATTTAATACTTTCTATTCATAAGTTATAAGCAGCAAACAATTGAGAGTAAAACTTTCACCGAATGAGTAATTCAATTACATATAAAGAAAATTCTAAAATCTTACTTGTGCCAGAACTAGATACAAATAATTTACTTACAGTTTACAAATAAAATAAATTACTTGTCTAGACAAGCCTGCAGTAAAAGTAATCTATCAAGCATTTATAACTGAGTATCTACGAAATATACAAATTTTCGCCCTGTCAGCATTTTTGAATTGCCTGAATAAAATTTCAAAAACGTTTTGCAATGAAGTAAATCTTTGCAGTTCTTTTGTTTTATATTTCAAGAAGTAATAAGCTTATGCACTTTGTGCATATACGATTTGATGTATATCTTTGGAAAAAGCAAATTTCTATAACAACTTTAAACATATACGCAAAGGGTTTTTCGATAGATATGTCCGAACTTAGAGAGCTTATTTCTCTGTCGTTTCAGTTGTCAGCACTGCTTTATTTCGACGTTCTGTCTGTTCTGTCATACATATGATTTTTACATTTAAGTTCGCAGATGGGGCGCGGAAGAGGTGAGATACGAATCAAAATTTTGTCGAAAAAAAATCAACTGCAGTAATGAGGCGCATATTTCTTTGTACGGCTTCGTGAGCAAGCAAAATTGGAAAGAGAGTGCTCCACAGCAGTATCAAGAGTCTTCAATGTATTCGGTAAAACTTACTGTTTTTTGGTCAGGCGGTCGTCAACTTCGGAAACGGGAAAGGCCAGACGGTGACTGTCAATGCCGAACGGTATCGGGCCATGATAAAAACATCATTCAAACCATTGGTGTGACTCAGCACGAATTATACAACAGTGTCCCATAAAATTGGACTTTTCGAATCGAGTTCTGTAAGCGATGTCGCGGATGCAACTTCAGTGATTTGTTTTTCGAAACATAATTTAATTGAATGTATATTAAACCGTCATATTCACAGACGCTTAATGAAAAACCCTCTATTTTCAATACAATATGATAAAAATGTGTGCAACATAGAATTGTGCAATTCTAATTTAATTTTCGTACAATATACAAGAAATAAAGTATCTCTTGATTCATTTTTTTACATTGTGTAAAAAAGTGATGAGATAAATGAATTTTTATTTCGAAAATTGTCTCATGTTATGCATAAAGTAACAAACTGCCTTCAATTTGATAATATTGAAAGGCATCAATTCGAGTGCTCATCATTAAAAACCATACTATACCAAAACTTTTACCATGAACTATGGCTGGCATGTACGCAGCTGTTGCCAAAAATGTAGTAATGCACAACTTGTTCATAATACTTATTGTAATAGTAATAGTCATTGTCGTCATTAGCAACATAATCATAAGCAACATAATCGTAAATGTGAACGGGAAGACTTCAGCGCGATAAAGTGGCTTATTCGCCTAAAATTATGCTTCATTTTGTTGCAACTTTAGTGCCTTTAAGTTTTGCGTGCGCCATCATAAAAAGCAATTTTCGCAAAGAGAAAAACCAGCAACAAAAACTAAATACAAGTTTAGTAAAAAGCAAAATATGTTTCTAGTAGTATGCTACATCCGACAGGACGCCGCTCTATCGCTTTACTGCCCTCCGCTCTAGAGTGCATTGTCTAAAAGAACATTTACTACTTTGCTTTTAAAGAAGTTTAGCGAAAAAGTTGTGAGTTGCTTTTGAGGCCATCGCTGACTTAACTACTTAAGCTGCCAGGCAAATACACACACAGCACACTTTACTTACATTCTTAAACACTTTCGCACACTCCCATACCCATACACATACACATACACATACACAACTTCTTCAACGTCTCAAAGACTTTACACAAAGTGCTGCAAATGGAAATAACTTTGACTGCGTTGAAGTAGCATCGTAAGCGCCTAAAAGTATGCCAAGAATTGTTGGTACCAAACATCGGCAGTATTTGTGTAAGGGAAATCCATTGCAACTCTCGCTTGTTATACACTTCACACGTATGTGTGAAGAGTATTATAATTTTGTCACGGAGTTTGTAACGCATAAAAGAAAGCATCGGAGATACAAAAAAGTATGTTTATAAATTCTTGATCAGCACGATGAGGCCAATCGGGCTAACCAAGTACATCTATCTGTTTATCTGTCCGTCCATGTGTCCCCTGTTTGTGTGAATCTAAACTAGTCTCCCAATTCTTAAATTATCGAACTGAAATCGAGTATGCAGACTTTCTATATTTCTAGGAAAAACATAAGTTACAATGACTATGACACGCCTACTTTTAGAGGCAGCCCCATACAAAACCAATTTTCAGTTTTTATAAGAAACATTTTTTTATTACACTCACTATCAACTTGAAGTTCGATATGGTGACTTTTTATGGTCGGAAGTTTCATACGTATATTAATGGGCGTGTTCCGCCCACTTTTAGGAGTGGCCTTCATAAAAACTAATTGCGCACTTTGTTGTTTTTATAGATAAAATTTCATTATTTTTCGAGCTGCTGGTTACCTTAAAATTGGACTAAATGTGTCGAATTATTAATTAATTTCTTAGATGCTTGTGAAGAGTATTGAAGTTTCGGTTCTACCGAAGTTTTCTACGTTTCTCTTGTTCTAAGTAAAATCATTATCGTCCTCGTTGTCCGCACACATTGAAAACACATACAGCCGCGTCAAAATGGCAGCTGCTTCTACAGAAATCTTATATTTAAAAGAGTCTTCGAAAGCCGCCATTAGAAAGACGCCATTGGCTTCCAGTATATCAGAATGACGTTGGAGAAGGTGTTCCACTCGCCAGCGTTTGCTCATTTCGCGCAGCGTTTATTTGCGTTTATAATGTGTGAGCAGCTATTAAAAAATACGCATTTTTGACGCGTTTGTTCACTGCTGCAGATATTTTTTTAGCGCATAATATAAAAATGTATTAAAAATTAAGTATGGGTTTCATTTTGGTTTTTTTTTTTTGCTAAATGAAAATTAGTTCATTTTGTTCTACACAGCTGCTACATTAATTTAATTACTTTGAGAAGAGTTCTCAACGCATAAAAAGACTAAAACAATATTGAATATAAGAAAAAAACCGAAAGACTTAAATAAAATTGATCCTCTATATATATATATATATATATATAAATATGTAAATAGGCAAGTGCAAAACGTTCACACCTTTTTTAATCCCCATAAACTCAACATATTCGCTTGACTTTTGTTGAAAAAGTTTTGAAGATGAGTAGGGACGATTGTAATTTATGCGTTGCGTCTAAAGTTGATAAAAACTAAGTAACGCGCTTGGTCAATCACAAGATTAGAGCTCTTTCCCTCTCACAAAAAAGTAAAAACAACAAAGCCAAAGTGAGTGGTGCCAAGGGAATAAGCAACAGACGAAAAAGCGTTGCACCCAAAGAGTATCATAATTTCTACAGTGTGACAAAATACAACACGATGCCGTTCGTCCTGGATGGCTGCATAGCGTAGTTTGGAGGCGAAAACATTTGGCGTGACACTCTTCTATTATTGATATTTGTTATTATTGTAGACTCTAGTTTTCCTAAATACCTAATGGATGTTCCATTTCGAAGTGCTGCAAAATGTAATTTTGTTTTGAATTGCCGACCTCTCTTTTCAAAATTAAGTATTATAGATGAAGAAATATCTATCATTAGTATTAAATATTACTGCACAGTTTCAATATCAAATGCCATTTAGCGTATATTGGTGTTTCGCTGCTTTAATTTGTTTGCACTTTGGTGATTATGAACCGAAGAAACCACATTAAGGGCTTTAATTAGTGCTCAAATTTTTCCGATAATAGCACACATTTCCATTAAATATATGCACAAAATATATACAAACTTTTGCTGCAGCCAAATTTCTTGTTTGCAAATATTTCGCATAATTTTTATTGCAAATAAATTACGCGGAACCACAAAATTATCAGTAATAATTTTTGAACAAAATTGCAGCTATTTTGCAGACTTTAATTATAAGTCATATTTATTATAAATATTTAATATTGCAATTTTGTTGGGTTGTTTATATTGTTTTTTGATATATGGTTTGATATATAAGCGTAATCAAAGGCAACATTTTAACCAAAAACCCAAAAGTAATCATGAAGCATGGCAAATGCCTGGCAACATTTTACGAGCAGTATCAGTAAACTCATTCAGATACAAACAGTCACACACAGAGTCTAATGTAGAGGGTGTGTCATATGAGTTTAATCCAAACGCAAGTCGTAAACTGCAAAGCAGCTAAATGTGGTTGCGTAATTTGCCATAAAAGAAAAAAATTGTGACGACAAAATTGCAAAGAGCTGTGAATGAGCGAGAAGTGCTCGAAATGAAATTGACAATTTTCGCCAGCCATATACCGAGTATACGACGAGTAGATATACCAGACAGACCCTTTTTCACAAAGTATGAACACTTTATATAGGCCAATGAAAATAAAATTACGCTTAGCAGACAACAGAAAGTCGTCGACCGACAGACGGACGAACGGATGTTGTTGTGTGTGCTTCAAGTTAGACATAAAATTCTGAAATGCGCTTAAAATCTGCTGACACATGCATGAAGCAATGATTTCAGTTCATTTAATTTTTAAAGCTTGTGAAAAACTGCACAAAATAGCTATAAACATTTAGCATCACGCATTCACAGTGAATGAGAAACGTTTTGGAACCTGTTGTTCTTGTCATCATAAAATGCTGCATACTTTGCAGCGCTTTAGTATAAAGCGTTGCAATTACCAAAGACACCGGAAATGAAAGAGAACGGCCAAAGAACACTTACAAATTGCAATTCACACTTGACAGCGTAAAGAAGGACGTAGAGAGGGGGTCGAGGGCATGGGCACATACATCATGGCTTTAGATTTTTTGTTGTTACAAAATTCGCCTTAAATTTTATTTATACAAACCAAATCTAATTCGCTTAAAGTTCATCGGTTTTGTAGTTTATAAATGCTAATATTAAAGATTTTGTCGCGAAAATGAATCTTGATCTTGAGAAATGTGTGCGATTAGACTTTTGTGAAAATAAGATTGATTTCGGTATTTGTGATTTCTTCTGGTGGAAGATGAGAAGATTTTGATGGTTAAAAACATGGTTTCTAAGAGTCAGTCGTCAGTCTACGAAACGGAAGCAGAATTGCAGGGTGTTCCGTAAACTTTTAGCAAAACCTAATCACGTCATAAATCATATCAAGAGGTACAATATTTGTACATAGGTCATTTGCCTAGATGGTACCGTTTCCGACATATATTAGTTTAAAAATAGAGCATTTTAAAGTTTACGAAACCTTGTATAAATTTGTATTGAGACGTCACATAATTCATGCTGAATTTTTGCAATAATATTAAAAAAATAAAGAGAAAATAAATGTTGATTACAACTTAACAACCCCCCCCCCTAAAATGCCCCTTGTGAATAACTAGCTACGCTCTTGAGTGTAAGTGTATGAATGTCAAGCGGAAGTGTGCAAAAAGAAGTGTGCCCAACTAGTTAAATTCATTCTCAGTTGCCACATGGAATGACAATGAAACTTCAATAGCGTTTAATTGCAAGACAATTCTTGCTTTTCTCGCTTACTATGAGTATGTCTATGGCTTATCTTATGCACACAGTGCAAGGATGTGTGTGATAAAGTTCTCTCTACAAATACAATACCAAAGCGCACGACATGCTTCCGCGTGCTTGCTGAAATTGACATCTATTGTTGTGCAGCGGCTGCCTGGACAATGACATTCACATACTGAGACAACTACAGACACATACACACTAATAGAACACTCTCACATATCCTTGCAACTAACGCCTTCCGCTATGCTGCACTTCCTGATGATTTTGACTTTACTAAAGTGTCAACTATGTGTGTCCGTCTGTCTATATGTCTCTTTAGCTGCAAGGCATTTAAATGAGTGCAATTAACATGGCATGGTATAATTTTCTCTATATGCTGCTATCATGTAAGAATTTAATTTTCCAATTGAAAATTCTCAATTAAATATTCTTTAAGATGTCGTAGCTGTCAACAACTTCAATCAGTCTTTCGTAGCAGTCTGCCATGAATACGAAAAAAAAACCCAAAATAACGAGTTTGTCAGCGCAGACAGCAACTCAATGCTAAGCAGCTTAGTCCTTGTCTCATGCAGCGGCAGAAACACACACAGATACACACACACACACAGACACATTCACGCAATTGGGAAGACATATTGACATAAAGAAAAATAAACGTTGCCTACTTCACGGCGTATGGCGGAAACGGAAGAAGCTGCGGCAACGCGTTTTGTGAGTTTGCCAAAAGTTTGCAGTGAATTCTACGCCTTTTCCGGTTCCAATGATATCCCATTCTTGGTTGGATTGACTCCATACAGCCTTTTATATCTCTTTCTTTTACTTTTTATAAGCTTTATCATACAATTTAGACAATTTTCGGCATATATTTGACTATGGCAGCACTTTGCTTTCAATTTAAGTTGCGTTTTATTGAATTTTTGTGAGGCAATCTTCTAACTCCTTATGTCTTTATACCCTGCACATATATGTATAAAGATTGTTATGGCTATATTAGTTCAGTTGAACTAGAAAAATGTGTCGGTGATACTAATAGAGCGTATACTCATATACAACGAGTAGTTAGTGATGGTAGTTAAGTTTTTTTAAGTGTTTTGTAAAAAAGGTCAAATTTTCCAAATTATCGTATTTATTTAAGAAAGAGGTCGTCATTTAAAAAAAGAAATGATCAATTGTTTCACTACATCCATAAATATAGCATTTATTCATTTAAATTCAACTATTTAAAATTTTTTAAGAACTGCGAGCTGTGCCTTGTACATTGTTTGGCTTGCCAACCCAAAGTGTTGTTAGGTAAAAGCTGACATTAGCATTGGAAAGATTGAATTTATTAGCATAAACAAACGCAAAAAGTTTTGATGTACGTGCACTCTTTATGTCATTTACAGTGACTTGACTTTACTACGATTTTCGACGTGGACCAACAAGAGTGCATAAATCAACCTACTTCGGCTTCGAGATATTATTCTCCCGCATGACACTGCGAGCTCTCACACATCGGTTTACACTTGAGAGTTGTCCAGCACTCAAAACATGATGAGTCATCTAGACCTAAATTGGCACCCAATGATTGCTATTTGTACCCGTATATCCAAAAAATCAAATCCGATATCATCGGTTTTAGACTCATGAAGCTGCTGTTGCGTTTTTTAATCATCTCGATATGGTGCTACCCACTTGCCAAAAGTGCTTCGAACATTTCTAGTACATCAAAACGCTCTGCGTACGTTTGTACTAAAAAATGACAAAAATTCCAATGGAAATGTCAACTGGAAACATTTTGGCATTGTTTAGTACAAAAGTACGCAGAGCGTTTTGGTGTACCAGACATTTTCGAAGCACTTAACAATACTAAAATTGACAAGGCGCACAATGTCCAATTTCATTGCCTAATGGTTACACCATATTAAAGGACATTAGTCACCAATCTTGTCAGTGAATGCTTCGACATTTTAAAGCACTTGGGCTAATCGCAGTTCATGAAGGGCATCAGGAAATTGACTGAATAGCTAAATGAGTAACTCTCGGGGAAGGAGAAAGCCAGACAAAAGCCGGTTTCTATTCCAGCAAAAAGTGCATCTCATGCTTAACAAAAAAGACATAAAATACTTGCAATCTATCAAACCAGATTATATATCTTGGTTAGTTCATTGTGGTCATATAAAATCTTAAATCATTAAGAGCTCAAGTATGTAAGTCTAGCGAGCTGACACTGAACCAAATAGTTGGATGTAGTGTGCGTGCGCATCGATCTTATCAGAAGATTTTCTAGTTTCAATATAATTGACCTCGCAGATGACCTCGGTTAATTCGACGGAGCGAATCAGGAGCTCCATTTGATATTGAGAATAAATGAAATCTAGGATATCTTCATTATCCACAAAAGAGCAGAAGTCGAAAGATGCAAAGTTAATTTCCAGTTGGTTGGCGAATTCCTTCGAACATAAAAATTCATTATATTAGCATTTAATAAGCTTATATACAACGACTTGCCATTTTTTTTTTTTTGCCATTTTCCTACCAAATGTGCTTGAATGCTATTGGGACCAAAAAACAAATAACGACAACTAACTAAACAACTGGGCTTACAGTTACATGGAACTGTACAGGGTATATTATAGTCGGGCAACTCAACTATTGCACTGGCACTTGTTTTTCTCGTGATGACTCACATGTGCCTACAATTTGATTTTAAGTGATTTTGCTTGTATATTTACACTGCGTTTGTCGGGAAATAACATTTTACAAAATTATATTACCAAGCACTTCTATTGCACCCAAATTTCCGTGCCTCTTTTTAATATATTATACTTAACTGACATGTTATTGTCTGTTTTGAAAAATTAAATGACAGATTTTATATACTAGTTGTCTAATTTAATAAAAAATTTGACATAAATGTAGCAGTACAAATTGGTTGTTGCCTACTCTAGGGCGTATAAGCTAGATAATTTAAGTTCATGTCGAAAAAAAATTCACCACACTGCTTTGTTATTTATTTCAAAGCACATGAGCAACAAAAAAAAAAACAAAAAAAACCGGAATAATTAAATTCCATAGCTATGCGCTCTAAAATCCCTCAGCCGCATATTCTCAAGCCAAATTTTTCATTTATTTTTCACAGCAGTGCCTTGGCTGTATCTATGTTGGCCTTTTCGTGGTTTTCCACATATTTTCTTTACCCAGGCCGAGCCATGCCTAAAAAAGTACAACATTTTTAGCAGCTGCCCTTTGGCTGCGCTACTAACTTAATTTGTATGCTAGGCGTTCAGTCAACTCTAGAGGCTCACGAACCTTTTTGGCGTTCATGATGGATTGCTCTTGTAATTAATTTGGAATTTTTTCTTCTTTATTCCGTTTTTAATAAAGAAAACTCTTTATGGTGAAGCGAAAAGCGTAAAGCACTTTAATGCGATTTGCTGTTGCTTTCATTATGACGCTCTTCTGCTCTTTTTTTTTATATATAGTTGTATATACACGTAAGCCTTCGACAACTTTTCATCCACATTTCACTTGAGGCCATCAATAGCATTTTCGTTGCTTCTTTTTCCTTGTTGTGCTTCACTGCGCATCCTAACTAATGCATATTTAATTTAAAGCGATTTTAATTTTAGATTTCTTCAACTTCACTTTAATGCAATTATGTAAACCTTTCGCTTTTATGTTGCCCACCTTGCTGCGCTTTAGCCTAGGACGACATTCATTAAAATGGATGCGCGCGCAAAAGTTTCTGAAGATAAATTTTTTTTTTTGGTTTGAGATATTTACTGTCATTGACTGCTGCGCGCGGCTTTTATCCTTGTCCTATGAACGCGTCCTGTACGTGGCTGGCTGTCAGCATTGTCCGTGCTCGTTAGCCTTCGTTTAGGTCAATTATTTTGTCATTTACGCGCATATTGATAATTAGGCCTTGAGCGCGACAAACACAAAAGGCCGCCAGCTCAACGCTCATTAGTGTTGGCAAGTTTGAGCCAACGGACGGGATGAAATGAGTAGACTGAATGTAAACTAGCAGATATTTAATGCATTTTTCAATAGAAACTATACAAAGCTTAAAGCAAAAGTTGTTTACAATAAATTTAATAAAAATTCAAGCCATAAGGATTTCAAACTGTTCTACACTTGCTTTCAAACCGGTTACATTACTTTCCTTTGAAACAAATCTGACAAACAGCAAATCTTAATCGCCCAACAGAAAATTAAACTCTGTGGCAACAAAAACAGCTGCATGTATTCTACCCTACCCAAACATATGGTTCGATAAAGTAAATTTATTTACATTGTTAGCATTTGCAGAGGCTGTGAACAGAATCACAAACACGAGGGATGAATACTGAGCTTGCTATATCATAGTCATATATATGGATATACTTGCTACGTTATACTTTAGATAGCTTATGTTATTTTGTATACTTAAAAACCACGTCCTACAAAATTTGATGACCTGCCCTAAGTCTGAATAAATCTTAGTATTTTTCTAGGCTCTATTTTCAACTCCTTTTCAATAATGATGTGGTTTTTAACCATTTGAAGTCTACTCCTAGCTACAGCTGCACATTCCGGAAGAATGTGTAGAGAGATCTCTTCTTCATCGTCGCAGAATATCGTCACCGTATATAGCCATCACACATATATGCTTACTTTATGGACAGTGACCTGTTAGCACTCCTGTCAGTATTGTTGGTTAGTTTCTACTTAGTTGGAGAATGATTTATAAGTATCTTACAAAATAATTCCATACAAAAAAAGAATTGGCGCCCAACGTGGGGCCACGGTACAAAGTAGTCCAATAAGAGCAGAACGAAGCTGAGCTTAAAAAGTTTTCTTCTTATATACTCAACTTATGCCTTTTCTTTTTATCCTCTTTACCCTTTACATTTTCAATAGATCTGTAATCTAAGAAACTATACACGCATCTCGTCTTGCATGAACAGCTCAAGTAGTTTTAAGAGATACCATAATGAGTGTGCATTCTACAGAATAAGCCGATTCAAGATCAAAAAGGTTTACTACAATAAGCAAGAGGAGACTAAAATTAATTTTTCTCCGCTTCGTTCAAAAGGTACTGTTTAAGTACAAGTAAAGATTATTTCTGTGAAATCTGTCTTGGAGAAGCAAAAGACCGTTTGAATCGTATCTCGTATTACATCGGAAACCTACACAAAACAAACATTATATGTAAATCAATATTTCTAATGCAAACCTTCGCTGTATTAATACAATTATATATATCATTCAGTTTTCATATAACCCTCGTACATTTTTTCTTCTGTGTAAGTATATTTACTTTTTCGTATTTGTGCGCTTGATTTTGTTTACACAAATATTTATTTCCGCCATTTTTGCAATGCTTCTCGTTTTTTTTTCCTTTCAATGCGTTACTCTGATTTCCGGTTTTCTTTATTTGCTCGTATTTTTGCTTGTCTTGCTGCCGGATACGGCCAAACTTCATTTCTTCTTTCCAACTTGCAGTCTTCATTGCTGCGAATATTGTTTACCGAACAAAAGTTACACATTTTTGCGGTCTTTGGTCCTTAATTGCTTGATGTGGCAATATTTTCCTTTAGCTTTCTGTTACATATAAATTCGCATATATAACTCGAATTTTCACAAACACAAACTCGTACATGTGCAACACATTCTCATAGAATTTGTTGAACGTACAATGTAAAAATTACATAAAAGAACAAGAACAAAGTAAGCACTTGCAACAACTAAATTTCAAGAATTTTTGGTTGGCACCATTATACATACATGGTACAGATACAAATATTCGCTTCATCACAATTACACTTGCTACATGGTATAATTCTAGTAAGCAAAACTCTTCCTTTTGCTATTTGCAAAGCTGGCAGGTAAAATGGATTTGTTATTGTGTTTGCGTTTGGTGTGAGTGGCAAGCAATTTCTTGTTCACATTTGTCGCAACTTTTAGATTGTTGTCACAAATTTGCTTCTATGTTGCAAATATTTTGGTGTGAGATATTTGTTGAGAGTTTGATTGCGAATTTGTGGTGATTTAAATAAATATACGGAAAATAGATTGAAACTAAATTCAACTTCAAATTGAGTAAAAATTATTATCGGATTAAAAAAATGCAAGATACTTGCAAGAATTTTTGGCAAGTATTAAATTATTTGTTAATTGGTTTTCAATATTTCAATATAGCATAGACAGACAGATGCACAAAGTATTATTTTTTCTCAGAATTAGTATTTAGTAACATTTTTGAATTCGTCAACAGAAGTGCACCATAGCTTAAGAACTCTTTACACTTGTAACGAAGAAATTAAAATCTTTGAATTGTCCATTGATTCGAAAAAAAAATTTTTGATGCAATAAATTGTATTGGATCAATTCACTAATGAGATGTATACAGCAATACACCATAACAAGTTTCAAAGCAATAAGCCAAGGGGCTACTTTGCGATCTTACAGAAATGATCTCACTAAACACACAATAGACTCAATGAAGACAAATATTGATATATTGATTCGTATCGGGCGAGTTGAATCGGGTCGGGAGGCCTATTATAGAGATCTGGCGGATGATTAAGTTCTTGATATTTTCTGCTGCTATTGAAACAGTGGCACCAATTCTAGTCCGTCGAGTTATATGACTCGAAATTATACACTAAAATGGCTTGATGCTTTTCCTGTTCATATTGACTCCATTTAGATCCACCGTATTGATTGAACTGTCAAAAGTTGGATAATAGCTATATATTATAATCGGATTCACCAAATTTAAGCTCCATTAAAAAATTTGAATTGAGTAAAAAATAAGTTTCACAATTTGAAAGTAGCATAAAAGTTTTTAATAAAAGCTTTTAAAAAATCAAGCTTTATAATTTGTTTTATCATCATACCTATATATCATAGCTGTGGCTACCCTTTTTCTTTGAAAGTACGAGTATAACGAAGGCCACTAACATTACTTTAAACTTGAAAACCGTACAAACCTCGAAATTTTTTGTGGCAGTTTGTGCGAACGCTCTATTGTGAAATCACGTAAAAAACATGTGAAATTCATTCCAAATTCATTCTTGGCCAGTTGCAAAGACTCTCTCACAAAGCTCTTTCTCTCTCTCAGCTCTCTCAATTTGCTATTACTGCTACCTTTTTTGTTTCTTTCGGTTCCTTTGGTTTCAATTAGAAGAATAGAGAAACAAATATACTATATCTCTGTTGTGCTGTAAAGGGCGACTCACATTGTAGAGCATGTCCCGACGTTAAGCTCGAAACTGTTGTAAGCGCACTTGCATAAGTCATAATTTGTACAGTGTGCCAAATACAACACCAATGCAACGTAACTATTTTTGTTTCACTTTAGTATCAAGCAGTCGACTTCAGCATGCGTTCGTTCACATGTGTGTGTGAAAACACAAAGGACAATCCCGTATTATGAATATGTTTCTTATTGGGTACTTTAAAGACAAAAGGTCGAATTTCAACAACTGGAAGAACTCTAGCCTACATACTTTCGGTTGACCTGAATCTCTGCTAGCATCTGACTTCTATCACGGAAGTGCAATAATCACTAGAAAATCATATAACAAAAATCTTGCAGCAACAGGTTTCCCGTTGTATTGGCTTAGCCCTTGCGAGTTGTAGTTAAGACATGTCACTTGATCAATTCTGGGAAATGGATTTTTGGATTCGGCCATGAAATTAGCACTAAAATAAATTCATAGGTGATGATTTCCTGAAATACCATCTTCCCGTCTCAATTCCCAAGATAGTTATAAGGAATACTTATCGAGTTCAATGGTTGTTCAATGGTATTTTTTACAGGCAGTCAGAAAAAAAAAATATTTCGTGCGAACTCGATTTAAAATAGAAGCGACGAGACATTTCAACTCTGTTTGCCGAAAGTGTCTCTTGCGCAAGTATGTGTGTTACTTATATTTTAACATAAGCACACAATTTGGCGCCCTTTCTCTTTCTCCCTCCCTCTTCCAAGCTTTGTCAGCGATGAAATATTTAAAGCAACAACAACAACCTAAAGCAACAACAACAAAAAAGACACTTTACGCTTCCACTTGGCTCGTTTTGCTCAGTTGCTGATGCTCAGTTGCTGAGAGTCGAACGAAAGTGTCCCCATCAAGCTATTATCGTAAGACAGCTTCGTCGTGGGTATCGCTCATCGAGAAGCATGAAACAGAAGACACGAAAGATTCAAAAATAAGTTTTCTGTTGAGAGAGTAGGCGAGTCTGCTTCATTTATTCTGTCTTTTCGGTGAGCAGACAGCATAGAAACATTTGGTTGAGCATATTTTGCGACCTCTGGTTGCAACTATTGCTGTATCTGCTCGATTATTTCTTGTAGCCAATCCTCTTCAGAAAATAGCCTTATATAGACAATTTTAGACAACTTCATGTTTCCTTTAAATATTATCTTAGTACCCATTGATGATAACTGGATGTATCATCAAATCACTTTCTAATGGAATTTTCTGAACAGGATTGGTTAAAAATGCCTCAAGAAGCAATCGAAGAAAGTATCAATGATTGGGCACCCTTAACAGAAAAATATTGCTTATAGAAATCTGAGAGATTAAGGCATGTAGATTTACATTTTCGACGCAGTTACGAGTTTATAGGAGTACCCTTAATGTGATTATGGTTAAATAAATACCATAATTTATATTTGCAAACGAAATTGTTGAAAAGTTATTGAACCATCTTACCGCTATGATAACTTTTTACTTGGTAGTTTTATGCAAAATCACAAAATCTATGCACCATATAGCCAAGAAGCGTCACTTTTCAAAAATATATGTCCAATGAATAATTTCACTAATCAGATACTTTTAAAGACTTTTTAAAATTTCCACCAAAAACTAAATGCAGAGTTAAGCTGCAATTTGTTTGTTTACAAAATACGCGGCCTTATTTTACAGTAGGCGTATTTTTTTGTACACCAAATTAGATCCGTCACAAACACACACACAATTGCAGTGAACCACGTTGCGGCAACTTTAACCACACAAATGAACGAATGAAGCGTACGAGCGAGCGAGCATGCGTGCATGCGACAAATCATCTCCGCGAGATACAAAAGCAAACTAATTCAAAAATTCGAGATGCGCTAAGCGTAATGAAAGCGGCATACATGTAGTCCACACAGAATGCAGCCAGCAGCCACAATTACAGAAGCATGCAGCATCAGCGACAGATGTGGCAGATATAAGATATGCAGCAGCAACACATGTCGCCGAGGCAACAACGAATCTAATACGATGAGCAGCAACACAATTACTCGCAGCGTTCAAATTAAAAGCACTCGCGTGCAGGTTCAGATGAAACGTAAAATTATATTTCTTTCTGACGCCTTCGCGCTGACAATTCACACCGCTTCAAACTGCACACTCAAATTCCATACTCAGATACAATCCCAAATGCAAACGGCAAATGCATCGTCATGGTAATCATATTATTGTCAACTGCAAGAGTAGCACTGCATTGGAAAATTAAAAAGTACGCGAGTTTGCTGCAGATACAAGCAGCACTCGCTAGTGTGTATTTTTATCTGTATCTTTATCTGTATCTGTGTTTGTATTCCTCATGCACTGGCGCATATCAAATCACTAATTAGTCGACAAATGAGTACTCCAAAGCGCGACACTCAATAAAGGCCGACAAAGCTATTCAGAGATACAAAGATACTTTTTGTAGCTATGCCATATGATGCTTCTATTTTGTATTTAAAAATATATAAAGTACTACTGTTTGAGTGTATAAGGAAATTATAATTGCATAAATGTTTGCACGTGTGACAATTAACTTTGTATTTGCTGTTTCCTTACTGACACTTTTCGGGCGCACACTTTTCGAGCATACTTTGAAAGGGTGTACTGAGATCAAACGATTTAATTTGATTTTTTTTTTTTTGGTTTTTTTTTGGGGCTTCACATTTTTTATGCTCGTGTGAACAAGTACTGCTCATAAAATAACTCATACTTTGACACATTTCTATGTGTACGGCTGTCGCTTGTAATTAGAATTTTTATGCCAACCAGGGTTGGAGTAATAATTGTTTGCTGCTTAAAGAAAAGTGTGTCAAGGAATTATTAGGACCGCTCAGCAGAACACTAAGACATTAGAACATCTCAGAATTTCCAGCGTCCTTTATTGTTGCAATGTACTAGATTCCAGCACGAGTGGAATCAAAAGGACTTAGTTCAATACTTTTCATTTTAGCACCATCTGCTTTCTAGAATATAAGTCACCTAGACATAATATTATAAAACAAACAATTGCAGTACTGTACACTGAATCAATCGAATACAAAATACATTTTTGACTCTGTTCGGACTAGGGCACTGCATGAATGCATCAGAGAACTGCATGAATGGCTCCAAAGCGGCAAATGATACATTCACAATAAAATGAATTTGAATGAAATTGCACATTTATCTTTTGAATGTGAATGTGTATCAGTGAATTTTTAATTTTCAAAGACTTACGAAGTTAAATCTCAGGAATGATTGAATGAATCCGATAGATTCGAATGCTCTGAATGCGTTTCATGTTACTGTGTCTCTTTCTCTCTGCTTGCTCGTATTGAAATTATGTTATGCAGAGTTTATTAAAATTACTTTTTGGAATGTAAAAATTTATTGTACCCGTATTTCAATTACTTTAAAATAAATAAATTAGTAAAAAATATTTATTAACTGCATATTTAAAAACCCTTTTTCGTTTTATCGTTTCCTTGTATGTTTAAATCAATTTGCGTATGTACGAAGTCATTTGTTCCTGCTTAACGTCTTCATTTTCCATTTTCTATATACCTATGTATACTCATACGCACACCCTTAGACAAAAAAAAAAGAAAACAAAAAAAGCAAATGCCTTCTTTTTCGTAAAGCTCTGCTCTCAAATCAATGTTTTAGCAAATATCAACCTCCACCTCATTGCAGTAAACCGTGTGACTCAGCTTTGAGTTACAGAAAGTCTTCGTTTTGATATCGCAAACGACAGACAACTGTGTGAATAAATGAATGTAAGGATTATCGGTGCATTCATAGTAAATCGAACTAACATTTCATTAATTCATTTGAAATGAATATAAGTTAAATGGTATTCAAGCTGCATTGAATAAAGTGAATGTTAAGGATTTAGAATGTGTTACAATCATGAATTGTATGTGAATGAATTAATATTTATAACGAAGCTTGAATGAATGAATATTCACAAAACAGCTTGATTGAATTAATTCATGCAGCACTCTAGTTCAGACGAAGCCGACATTTTAGGCGAACGTTAAATTGACGTATAATGCTGGCTTGTGGGCCGGTTAAAATACCCGTCGCTCCCCATCGCGCACCTACCATCAAGGAGCAAAAGGGTAGAATACACTAAATCATACGAGTCATGGTTACACCATTCATTCATAATTTGATGCCACTCCATTTCTTTGGCTCACTACTATATTCTCTGCATGCATGTTTTAACTAAAAAACAGAATTAGGCAGAATCATACCACTTCCTACAAATTATTGTATTTTGCTTGAATTGAATTAGTCGCACCATTCATTACAACTCGAAGAAATAGAATGCATTCATTTGCTGTTGTGACTGCACTCGTATAGAGAGTTCTGTACTAAGCATATACACATTTATTTATTTGCAGTAGCTTTGTAGCTTTGGAAAGCTGCTCTTAAAATCTGTACGGTGCATCCCTGTCAAATGAAAGCGTAGCACACATGACACATACTCATATTTCTGTCTTGTTACTTATGATTAACTCAAAGAAAAATACAAAGACATATTCATACATGGTAGCAGTTGAAGCTATATGAGCTTGCTTGCTTCTTGTTTGTATTTACTTAAGGAAATTACTCAAATTTTTATTTCAAACTGCTTTCTTTGCCATTCTGTGACTGCTTTCCCACTGCCTTGCTTTATAGTGCCTTGCTCATTGTTTCGTTTATGCACGACAGTAAATTAAATACAAATGTTGTAATTTGAGATCAAAGCATTGCCTGTCAACTGCCTCAATGAACTCGACTCGCAGCAACAACTGGCTGTCTTCATGTATGATTTTTGCAGAACTTCTTTCAAGTATCTGTGACTTTCGCTCTACCATATGCCAGTTTCAGCATGTGTTTATTGGCATAATTAAATTATTTAATTAGCGCTACGCTGCATATGTAAAATACGGTTTTATTTGAATATATGTACACACGAGTACATATTTGATTTTGATTACACGATTTTTCAGTCGAATTTGCGCCACAAATGCCAAGCTTTGCAGCACTACAAATGAATTTTCTTTTCATGTACCAAATAATTGCTATAATTTTGGTACAAAAGTGTATCTCACTCATTAAACATGCACACACACACACACACACACACACATACACACACACACACACACACACACACACACACACACACACACACACACTAGTTGGCAGTGCGTTGAGTTGGAAGATATCTGCTGCGCGGTTGCATTGTTGCGCATAAATTTCAGTCAAAAATTCCCTGCAGCATACACCACAAAAAGTGTGGAGTGTCACCAAACCTCATGCTATCTTCTTTTAACCCCAAAAGCCACGAAAGCGTTATGAATAAAAATTTATAACGTTTATACAAAAATTTAATGAAGACCGCAGTGCTACCCATGAAGTTCATTTTATATATTACTGAGTAGCTGTGTGTGTATGCATACGAGTATCTTTCAGATTATATTTAGATGTATGCGCTTGTCAATTATCCTGCGGCATATTTAGTCTTGCGTTTAAATTTGAAAATGCGGTAGCGTGTAATATACTGGTAAATATAGCAAAAGTATTTTGTAAACATTCAAAAATAAAACAAACAATAAATATATACAAATAAATATGCCGAGCAAAGAAGTTAAAAGTTTAATTTAAAATTTCAGCTTAGAACGAGATGTATTTCTTGATTCTATAGCGCGTTGAGATTAAAATATTTAGATAATATTGACAATTTAATAGCAATTAGCTTTCGTTTTTCTTTTGTCTGTAACAAACATTTGCACGAATTTAATAGATACTGTTATGTATGGTCAGCTGTCAACTCAATCGACTGTAAGTAATCTAGGAATAATTATTATTATATTACTGCGTTAATGCATTTGTTAATACTACTATTTCACCACGCGCCAATCACAAACACTACAAACAGAGAGATAGTCACCAAAACTATAACGAAGCGCATACAACTTACATAAGACTTGCATTCTTGCAAAACCCCGTACAACTGTCAACACGAACTATTTAATCGGTATCGGCTATGTGCGCGAACCGTGTGCAACATGTTGGCCATCATTTAAGTTCTGAGGTTACTTTTTTAAACCTCGTTTACCACTTATATAGTACTCTTACACTGCATAAAAAAAAATAAAAAAAAATGCATTTTGGTTAAAGTTTTTCCATGTTTAAAAAATGACGTAACATTTTCTCTTTGTTCTAAGTTAGTTTTTGGCACAAACACACTGTCACTTTGAGCGCGATATCTTCGCTGCCAAATGACCAAATGTCGTGAAGTGTTTGTTCTGAAAGTAATGAAACGTTCGAACGCACTAGTTCCGTGATAAACACTTTGTATAATAAACGCTTGAATTAAAACTATTGAAAATTGATGGGTTTTATGGAAATCATTTCCTGGTACATCCCCGTCAATTTCAGACTGATTACTATTTTGTTTGTGTTCAACAAGGGCTTTGTAGGCATTATCTGAGATTTTATAAAAAAAAAACAAACCCAATGCAAAATAGGAAACCTAGACAGTATTGTTTTGCACACATTCTTTAGAGCAGGTGTGTCCAAAAGCTTCAAATGAAAGAGCACACTCCATTTTTAATGCTTTCCTATTCGTTATATGAAGAAAACTAACACAGAACAAGGAAAGTGTTTGTGCAAATTTCAATGATTGAGGCAATGAGCTACGTGTATGTGTGTCAATATGCAAAAAAGTAAATAAATCTTGCAAAACTAATCTTGTATTACACTTGGGTATACGCGCTATGCTCTTTGCTATATGCAGAAACAAATTTTGGTTCATAGAATTAATGCAAAGAGCAACGTGTGTGGTGTCACAATGCTCAGCCTATTGTGAAGAGCATTACAAAATGAAAAATGTGCATGAAAAGCATAAACCTGCGCATCTCTGGTTAATGATCAAACATTTTAACATTTAACATTTAACATTTGGTGGAGGGAACTTGTATCGTACCATTGCACTTCGCATGCGAAGTGCGCTGCGAAGTGCCATCGTTTTAACTAGCTCGGTTAACAGGCAACTCAACCCATTGTTTTTTCCAATTACTCCCGATGCAAAGACTACAGCAGTTTTTTTGTTCTGTGTACAAACACAATTTTTTCATTGATTGTACATTATGATACACTAATTGTTCATGCCCAAGTGTTGCGTAAAGCAAATCGAAAGTGGGGAAGACTACAAACACAAATTGTTGATGATGGATTCGTGGCTGAATACGAAACAGTATTGCTCACTTTGCACGTTTTGCATTGAACTCAAATAATGTCTACAAAGCAATTATATTTTGTTGGAATATACTTCAACAATTTATTGTAAAAGGTTTCGCTCATATAAACATAACAACAGCTGTAAGATATTGAAGCTTATTATATCGTTGCAATACTTTCAAAAATATTTTCATCAAAACATGTTCTTTCAACTAATGCAACACATATAAATAATTGTTCAGAATAAACTAATTTCTTTAGAAACTTCAAGTTTAATAATGGTAGATCATACTTAAATACTACAATACAACATTTTTTTTAAACATTCGCCATGAAGTTATTAGTACAACATGCCACAGAACTCACATACAACAATTTTGTTGCTAAAACTTTTAAATACCACATATATCTCAACATATGTGGGTATTATATTTATGTATACATTTTGTTGTTGTTGTTGTTGCTGTAGAATATTTGCTTTACCTACTCATATAGTAGCATCATATTTTCATTGTTGTTCTATAGCAGCAAGCACATTTGAATAATGAGTTTGCTGCAGTTTTATGACTCCGCATTGTATCCCATAGATACAATTCCACTCCAGCAACCAGACAGTCAGACAGCCAGACAAGAGCATAAGCAGTAAGCAGCTATGACGTTGGTAGACACTAAAATGTGGCACATTTAAGTAGAGCTGAAGCTGGAGCTGAAACTGACTGGCTCTTTGGTTGACTGTTTGGACTGTCGCAACCTTTGTTTAGCCAACTGACATTTGGGGATTTCTCGGCTTTCGTGTTATATAATAACGTTTGCATCCACAAAATGCTGCAATGGGAAACGGTTTGGCATATTTAAGTAGGTTGGGCTGGGCACTCTCCTACTAAAGCCTGCACAAATTTGTATTTTAGTTTATGCAAAGTTTGTTTTTAGCTTTAGTTTAACAATGAATGGCATAAACTTGTATGCATATGTGCATAGAAGAATTTATTGTTGCTAATTATGCCACATAGACTAAAAGCAGAACTACGGATTACGACTAATAGAGTTGGTAGAACAATTTTATGTGTTTTTTTTTTTCTTTCTCATTATTGGTTTCTAAAGGTTGATAGTTTATATTGAATTTAACTTTTTCATTATAGATCATTGGCATAATTAAATGGTTAATTGAATATATTTAGGTATAGCCAAAATTTCATATTACACCTACAACTCCAGGCACAATGAGTAAACGAACAAAATGCTTGATCATAATACTCTTTCGCGCATCTCTCTCCCTTTTTTATGTCTTTTCATATTTCAAAAGTATGCACAAGTATGTAGACTTTGAAGTATTGTTATCTAGTATGTATTAGTGTTGCAGTTGCACATGAAATGTATACATATATATTTATATACATTTGTATTTGTGCTCTCATGCATTGTCAACAGAGCGACAGCTTAAGTGCGAAAGAGATAGACGAGACAAACACTGTTGAATGGTAAGCGAATCGAAAGACTGCTTATTTGTTTTGTTTGTTTGCCTAGTCTTTTCGTTAGGTTTGTTCGTTTCTTGCCACGAACAAATTACACGACAACTTACAACTGGTTTAATCGTTTTTTATTTGCATTCTATTCGATTCGACAATGAGCAAATTTTTTGAAAATAAAATCATATAAATTTAATAAATTAAGAACAGTTTTGAAAATAACAAAAATTAATAAATACAGGTATATATAGGGTGTCTCAGGATTTACGCCGGATTGGATTTTTAAATAAAAACTGTTGTTTTTTGAAAATTTGTGAAAGTTTTATTGAAACACAAAGTAGACATCATGAGGTTATGTATGAAACAACACAAACGGGTAAATGGCCGCCACGGCTTTGCTGGCATATACGCGCTCTTTTCGTGAAATTTTTCATAACCGTTTTGCATAAATGTTGCGGTATTTCATTGATGCAGCGTGTAATTTCTTGTTTCAATGCTTGATGTGTCGTGAGCTTATTCACATAAACCTGTGACTTCAAAAAAATCCCAAAGAAAAAAGTCTAGAGGCGTCAGATCGCATGATCTAGGCGGTCAATTCTGGTCACCAAAACGCGAGAGGACACGACCGGGAAGTGACTGATGCAGTAATTGAACTGTTTCTCGTGCTGTATGGCATGTGGCACTGTCTTGTTGAAACCGCATGTCCTCCACATCAATATCTTCAAGTTTCGGCAAAACAAAAAAAAAAAATTGGTTAATATTTCACGATTTTCGAACACCATTCGCGGTTTGTGTTTGACCAGCCTCATTTTCGAAGAAAAATGGACCGATGTTGCCTCCAGCCCAAAATCCACACGAAACAGTGACACGCTGGGGATGACTTTGTTTCTCATTAATCACTCGTGGATTTTCCGAGCCCCAAATGCGACAATTTTGCTTGTTAACGAAGCCATTGAGATGAAAATGAGCCTTCTCACTAAAGATGATTTTGTATTCAAAATCGACATTTTCTTGTTGTTGTTTTTTAACAATGCCCGATGAGCTATTTGCCCGATGTGTTATTCCATACATAAGCTCATGATGTCTGCTTTATGTTTCAATAAAAGTTTAATAACTTTAAAAAAAAAAAACAACAATTTTTTATTTAAAAATCAAATCCGGCGCAAATCCTGAGACACCCTTTATATACATATATAAATCATTATTAAAAAAATAACTTAATGTACCTCTTGTGTACCCTGCCGTTTAGTAAATTCACCGCAGTTTGGTTGTCATGAGTTTATAGGCATGTGCAGCTGATTCTAAGAAGTTTCTCCTTGACAATCGGTTTCAGCAAGTCACGTGTTCGTGTTTGCTGGGAACTATGTGTACTGAACTCTCAAACTTTCAAGTCATCTTGCTGCCACTCTATCATTCTAGCTCAATCATTCCATTCACCCTCAATAATTTAAAAAAAAAAACATTTAAGTTGACTGTGCTTCTTTTTAAATTAATCAATTTTATACCCTGCTACCATATCGTAAACTCTGTGTAAAGAGTATAATTATATTCAATTACTTTGTTTTATTACAAAAAGTAAAGATTAAACCTCCAATTCTCCACTGAAAGTCAAATGGAAAGCGGTCGGCCAAGCCGCTTAAGTGAAGAATTCTGCACGGAACTAGACAAAAGTAGAAATAACCAAAAAAAAAAGCAAACCAAAAAACATGATGGGAAAAGCGTTAGCGTGTTATTTTGATTAGAGAGAGTCGTTTGTTTCCTTGTTGGTTGTTTTTTTTTATTACTTGCCTTTTTCGTTTAATAACTGTAGCTGCTACGCACAACATGCTAAGGATGCTGTTAAAAAACGTCGTTGATTCTATCAATTGTTTGCACGCAAAGCATAAAAATGTGTGGGAGTGTAAATTCATGGACATAAGCATGTACGTGAGTTTATTTAATCATTGCTTTAGTAAGACTTTTAAATCGCGTTTCATGTGTTGTATGTAACCTATTAAAATTTTCATTGATTTTTACACAGTCAGCAGCAAAATACCTTTCAAAATTAGTCTAATGGTATGGCAAGAAAGAAAAAAAAAACTATTGGAAAAAAATGAAAAGCATTGGCATCGAAATAGATACATAAAATGTTCGAGTTATAGCAAATGCTGGCAACTCTATGAACTCTCATCTTACTATTGCACATTGATTTTCGGTCTAACGTTTCAACTCCAAATTTAGTAATATATATTAAATTAAATCACTTTTTAACCTCTTGTAACTATTTTATTTCTATATATCTCTGGAAAGATCATTCAACTTTACTATATTATTAAAGGGCGACGTGTTTCGACGAACCGCATGAGTTGCACTTATGAGTAATTTTACAATAAAGTCCCTAACTGTTAAGCTGTTGCAAATATGTATACTAATCCCAAGTTTCTTTTTAAAAATTTATGTTAAGCCATTTTAATCTAGCTGCTCTTTAATTAATTTCATTTGAGTCGATGTTGCATTACAATTATCTGATATTCATTTCAGACTTTTTCTTTGAATCGAATAATCATTCATTTGCAAAACGTATTCGCTGCTTGAACTGCAAGCCAATCTGCAACATCAGAGTTACTCGCATACGAGTATGTAACACATTA
The DNA here is from genome assembly GCA_035044765.1 of Leucophenga montana. Taxonomy (NCBI): domain Eukaryota; kingdom Metazoa; phylum Arthropoda; class Insecta; order Diptera; family Drosophilidae; genus Leucophenga; species Leucophenga montana. The sequence continues at coordinate 449,785 of JAWNNQ010001325.1, read as the reverse complement.
ATGTGCACCCCTAAAGGCTGCCATACCACTATCTAATTCTGATTAATGCTTCTGGTCTTTTGTAAATTTCAACAAGTACCTGATTTTTTCCCCTACATGTCACTACTTTCCTCATACATTTTTGCAACATTTTCAACACGCATTGTAAATCTTTCAAAGTCAACTCATTTTCCCATGTTGCACATCAATTCTCGCGCTTGTCTTCTGATGCTGATGCCACTGCTGTTACTGCTGTCTGTCTGTCTGTCTGTCTGTCTGTCTGAATGTCTCGTCATAAAGTAAGAATAATGTCAATGACAACCATTTGTGGCAGCATAAAATGAGAGCAGTAACAGAACAACATCATGCTGTGATGCGTTGAACTGAACCAAACCGAACCGAACTGAACCGAACTGAACTGAGTAGCGGGTGTCACATCATCATGCATCATATTGCAATCGTCACAAATGTCACAGACACGCTCGCGCGCTTATCACTCGTCGCTATAATGATTGTCACAGAACGTCAGGACATCAGCCAGGGGTAAACCGAAACAAACCAAGAGCAATAGCAACTAAGGGCTACCGCACTTATGCGATTTTGTATCTATGTACGTACCGATGTATCTGCTGCTGCCTGTGTTGCCAAAGCAATCAGTTAAATCATTTCGTTGGCAAGAGAGTGTCTGACAGATTGCTAAAGGGTTGCCAAGCATCGTCAACGGCAACGTTGTCAACGTGTTTTTCGCGTAAGATTTTTCTTTCATTTTTCATAAAAATATGCATACAAACATTTTGTTACATTGCTTTTTGTTTTTATTTGTTCTTCACGCCTGCAGTATCTTCAGAACGCTGACTGTCTCTACTTTAGATACATTTTTCTTTTTTCCCCCATGAAGCTTCTGCAGAAAATTAGGTTTGGTTTTGCTGCACGTTTCTCATGTCCCGCTGCGTGTCAGGTCGTAAAAAATATTGAGGCAGTGCAAGTGTGTGTGTGTGTGTGTTGCAAAGTTATAAAAATTGTCTCATTAATCATCGCCCGTGTGGTGTTTGGAATACAGAACAACATCAACAGCAACAACAACAGCAATACTAGTAGCCGTGAAGTACTCTCCAAGCGTTTTTAGCGCATGTCGCTGCAGTCATAAAAATGTATCTTATTTTGTTTTTCGGCTTTGGGATCACTGGGACTAGCAGCGCATTGGTATACTGGCGAGCTGACGGAATGGCAATGTTGGACAATATGCGCTTAGTGGATTTGTGCAACTAGATTTTGGGATTTCTTTTGGTATACAATATTGTGGCGTATTATGTGGAGTGCTCTATACTCAAGCAGTAAAGGAATTCCGTATTTGTTTTTAGCGTTGGCGTTGGGAGTTTCTATTAGTTGTCATATGAGATTTGTATTGTGGAATAAAGATATCATGTATCATAGTTGATTGGAACGAAGATATTGGTGAGGCGCACACATTTAATGGAATGAATTTTAAGTATGAAATAATTTTCACTGGGAATGAGTTTCTTTAAACGGTATAATATGGCTAAATATCCAAAATGTACATAAAGAGCTACTTACTTACTTACTTAGGTGGCTCTACAACCGTATATCGGTCAAGACCACATGTATGAAAGCTCACCATTCGGTGTAGTTTAGTGCGCGCCGGGGCTAGTCGCTGGCAATCCGGAGCACCATCAGGTCATCATAAACCTGATCTCGCCATCTTAAACGCGGACATCCTCTCTGAAGCCGTCTGCCAATCGAGTTAAGGTTTCCGTCATAAACCTTTAGTGCTGGAGCTTCGGGGTTCATCCGGATGAGGTGACCAGCACAGTGCAGCCGCTGGAATTTAATGCACTGGACTATGTCAACCTCATCATACAGCTCACACAGTTCGTTGTTCATACGGCTCCTAAGCTCGTTGCCAACTCTCAGGGGACTAAAAATCCTACGTAGAATCTTTCTCTCGAACACTTCTAAAGACACTGTATCCGTTGATGTCAGGGTACACGCCTCTGCGCTGTACAGCAGGACCGAGATTATCAGTGTCATAGATATTGCTGCCAATCTATTGTTGAAAGTAACACCAGAGGATTTATAATTGTTCATTAGATACTTCATTGAAATAAGTTCCAAAATTACACATCGTATTATAACGCATATCCTTTCAAATGGTCAGTTTTTTAGACGAATTCTTGCGATATAATTCTTTTAACTTTTTCAAGTTGACTTTCAAATACAACTGACAGCCTTATCAGTTAAAATCGTTTACATAACACTAGAAATCATTACAAAAGTGTCAAGTGGCCAATATACCAATATGACGGGTTGTTCACGATCCCCTGTGCAGTTGTCTAACTACGTACTTGCACACTTTTTTCGCAACACTTTCTTGGTATTTTTTAGGAGAAATAACAACGAAGTGACAAAAATAAAAGAAGAAAAATGAAAACAAAAGACAACTTGAAGTGTGATTAGTTTAAAAAGCAAGTAAAAGCATTTAAATTTATGGCTCGTTAAGACGATTATTTTATATTGATAAATTTTATGTTAATATTGTTGACCTAAAATAAATTAATGTGTCACAGAAGAATAAAATCTAAATAAGAGTCAGCACACATTGACATACAAAGGTCGCTCACGATAAGTATGCAAATATGCAACTGTACAGGTGTTCCTGAGTAACCTAAATATGTTCTATTTCATTTTGTTTCATCTTGTCAAACACAATTAGATGGCTAAATTGGTTGGCAAAATTGGAAACTAGAACATGTAAATGAAATTTTCGGCATCTCATTTTGCCATCCAATTATGCCAGACAAGACTGTGAAAACAGTACTTAACTAAATAGTTTTGTAACAAGAGACAGCCATATTATATATCGGAATTTCGAATTCATGGCATGTTATGGAACGCCAATGAAATTTCTTTGGGAAAAATTTAAAACGATAAATGGCCAAATCGTCTAGCTGAATTCGAAACATAACATTATACTTTGCTAATTATTTCAATGTTGATAAAGTGAAAATTAGCCAAAATATTCAATACTACATTACAAGCAAGGCAAGTTCAAAACGTTCAGATCCTATTTGCTAGATTTTTATTTTTGTTTGGAAAGTTTGTGAATAGGAGTGAGGACTAATGTCATTTTTTTTTCTAAAGTATTCGTCTAAGGTAGATAAAACCAGCAAAAGTCAAACTGTGTGAGGCCATTGAAACAAGCAGCAGACGGACTTACCAACATGTTGGCGAGCATCAGTTGAGAGCGTGGCTTCATAGTGTTGTTAGTAAAATTATTGAAGAGAAGAGGAATCAATATTGGTTCGAGCCTGTTGTTGACCGCAACAAACATGTTGGCTATACTTAACGCTCAAAGCATCAAAGAAACAGAAGAGAGCGAATACCCTTATACGGGCCTGTTATATATTGAGCCCAACATGTTGGTCTGAACTGTTTTGTATTGTCGCTATAATGGTTGAATGTCAACCACAGGGTGAACACTAGTTAGATTAAATTCTTATTAATATCGTACATTCTACGTTAGTCTCAAATTTGGCGATTTTCTATTACAGTTAGATTGCAAGATCTATTACCAGATTCATGTTGCTTCTTATAAAAATAACGCTTTATTTTATTAAATCGACGCTGACCTTTGAATGTTTTAGAATTTTAAGGAGTTAATAAATACTGAAATATGAAAACATGTACAATACAAGCTTGATTTAATTGCTTTTGAGTAATTTAAGTTAAAGCAGTTAGCTCCTCTGTTGTATTTTAACCACATCACTTTGATATAAAATTCAAATATAAATATGTCCTTGACACTAAAGTCAGAATAAATTGCTTTATTTTTTAATTATTTGCAACTATTTAGCAGGCTGATTAAATATTTTCGTATGCATTAATACGCAGTATATATGTAGGTACATAAAACCACAAGCATTGCAAATGTTTAATTATAATTGCAAATGTTTAATTATAATTTATATCAACCGCTCGGACTCTAAATAATATTAAAGTTTTTATTAATTTATTAATATTATACATACTTCTCGTATGAAGACATATTAATTTTGTCACGAAGTTTGCAACGCATTCTTGATCAGCTCGACGGCACGTATCGAACTAACTATGACCATCTATCTGTTCCCTATCCTCTATATGAATCGAAACTACTCCCTCATTTTTTAAGATATCGATCTGAAATCGGGTATGGAGACTTCCCATTTTTCGGAACAACTTTTTTATTAAAGTCAACATCAACTTGAAACTCGATATGGTAACTTCTTATGAACGAATGCTTCACCTATATCTTAATGAGCTTTATTCATTTATTAGATGGCAGTAAAGTGTATTCTAGATTCGATTCTACCGAAACAACCGTTTTCTCTTAATTGCGTGCGTGCATATTTTTCTGTCTAATAAACCGCAAATAAATAGTTACGCTGACATAAATATCTGAAACCGCATGCGGTACGTTATTTTAGCATGGCATATACTCGTATGCACTCCAAAGGTTGTTGCAACAATCATTAAAAATGTTTAAATAGCAAAAAAGAAAAAATGGTTTTCAAAATATTTTATAAAAACCTTTTTTCGATGCTGCACTGAAACGTAACTAGCACAAAGAGCGCGTATCTGAGCAAGTGTATCTGAGCTACATGTGTATCTGCTACATGCATGCGTTGCCTACATTTGTGTTTGTTGCAGAAATTTCGTAAATTGTGGTCGCCCGATTTTCCGCTGACAGTTAACCCGCTGCAATGCTTTGCCTGTCACTGTGCATTAGTTAGGGAGACAGAATTCGCTTAAATTTGCGGCATTTGTGGTTCATTTTGACATTTTATTTATATTTTTTCGTTTTTTTTTTTGTATTTGCATTTGCATCGATGAGGTTGTTGTCTGCCTGCCAGCTACAGGCTGTGTCTTCATTAGTTCCAATATGTGTGTCGATCTAGATGCTACACGTTTACACGTTGCGACAGTTTGTGGCCATTGTGTCGGCCGTGTGCATGTCATATGGATTATTAACAGATATTTGTTGGCTTTTCGGCAGCACCAATATGGCAGTTAAGTTTAGTTTACCATGAATATTTGCAAATACTTATTAGCTACATTGGTTTTGTTGAAAATTTCAATTGAGATACATTTTTCAAATGTATCTCAAAAGTTATTAAAGCACAATGAATTAAAATATTGCTGCGTTTAATTAATTCGCTTACATAATCTTTCATAATTTTTAAGATTATTACACATCCTGTTTGTAAATCTCACTTTTAGTGAATAGGCGCAGCAAACGGAAGCCTGCAGCATTTATCAGTCGCGCTGTTAAATCGCTTGACGGCACAAATTATTGTTCCTGGAAATTATAAATATCATTTAAAATATTGCAAGACGTCTGCAAAATGTTGAGACTAACCCCACCCATTAAGCGAGACGCACATTCTGCGTCTAAATGCGCAGTTTCACGCCGCCTTGAATATAGACACGCCCATAAGTCACACGCTTTGCGTACTTTGATGACATTAGAGCATTTATAAAGCGTGTTTTCAGTTCCAGTGAAATTATAGAACAACAACAACAAATGCTTACATTTAAAGATACACATACAAGAACAACAACAACAACTGCAAAGCGTGAAAAATAAATTAATTAGTTGCTGTTTTAAATTTGGCGCAGACAATTTAACTTGTGGCATATGATTTCATGCCAGGGGCGTAGCAAGGGGAGGTTTTTTTTAGGTTTTTTATTTGAAGAAATTGAATCAAGTATAAAAAGAGATGGCTGAGTTTCACTTTTTGGGAATCGAGTTTCCGTAGTCTTGTAGAAAAGTGGCATGAAACATACTTTATCAATAAAAATTCATTTTTTTCATTGTAGTTGGCATCCTTTCTAGAGAACCGCGATTAACTCAGCCAGAAATAAGATAAATGATTCCACCAAAATATATCGACAATAGAAAAACGCTTCGAAGAAAAGAGCCTAGTCATAATGGTAAGTAAGTGAGACACTGACGATTCGGTTTATGAACGTAAGAGATTATCAATCATTTCTAGACCTAACAAACGAGTACATGTGTTACGCCAATCACCATTTTCGTCTGCCAGACCAAGAATAAAAAACTAAATATAAAAAATTGTAATCCATTGGAAAAAGTTTATTAACTTTGTTGATATTTCTTCGATTTTGATAAATTAGAAGGTCTTTTGATTGAAAAAATAATGTGCTTTTTAAATATTATGCCATTAAATTTCATGCCAAACAAAAATTTTCATTAAGGGTGCTCAAAATGTAAAAAAATTTAAGAAAAAAGAAAAAGTTTCAGAGTATGTGTATCGTTGAAATCTGTACTTATTTTTATTTGAACATTATTTGCAAAAATTGAAACACTTTCTTTTTTCCAAAACTGTTGAGAAGTCTAAAATCAGTTGAAAATTTGCAGAGTTATAAGTTGATAATTGGACGAAGTGCGAAGTCAAATTTGTTTCAAATTTGCGGCTGTTAGATATTTTTTAGAAATATAGAAATGCTGTACTCGACGAGACCTATAACCTACACTAGGTTACTTAAGAAGCAGATGGATTTTTATTTTATTTTGTAGCACTGTGCTACAGATTAATATGTAGGTATTACTATCCGTCGCACAGTGGTTCAAAACCTAAAACAGCTGACAAAAAATGGTGGACAAATGTTTGAAACAAAAACATTTAACCTATTTCAAAATTAGAATTCGGGATGTTTTTGAGGTTATTCATTGCGCTAATCACTTTTGGAAAACGTTATTTTATCTATTGAGTACTTGAAATGAGTATGTTAATATTCCATACTGAGTAATAATTACTCAGTAATATCTTTTGACGATTCAGAATAGTTAAATCTTAATTCAGTATCATAATCAGTGACTCAAAAACTTCTAAATATTGATTTCCAAACGAATTGAATGACTTTTTCAAAATTTGTTCTCCATTTTGGGTGCGCCATTTTGTTTTCGGAACATTTGACATCAGGTTCATAATCAGCGACATACCCTTGTTTACTAAACTTCGCTTCGATTGAATACATTTCAAAAAAAAAAAAACAAACTCCGCCATTTTGCTTTCGAAAATTTTGATATCAAATTCTTTATCAGCGAACTCAAAAACATAACCCTTGACAGTTTGGATTTTAGAACAGCTTTTCAGAATTTTGTTCTAGAATAGTTTTTTATCAACTCTACAAAGTATCTACATGTTTGGCCACTCCCATGTATTTTTTATACTTTTTTTTTTAAATAAAATAGATATATTAAACATAAAAATGGGTAAATTTGTATAGTATTTTTAACCATTTTTCCCATTAATACATTGCATTAATTTTCTGGGGCTATAAGGAGTTGTAGAACTATTTTAGAAACTGAATATTAATTGCAGGATATTTTTTAAACGAATCTCATTCAAAAAACTTTCAATGGTCAATCTCTGTTTTTCGAATTTTGGGCAACTATTTTGGATTTAGACCCACTGTGCGTCATCCAATCAGGGAACACACCATCGAAACCATATGATCTGTAACTGTGGTCGGTAGTGCGTGGACGGTAGTGCAACTATACCGTCTGGAGGGGTGTGGGGGGTTGCAGGAAACCATCTCTTATACAAGTAAGTTACTCTCTAAAAGTACTTCGTAAATATGTAATCGGACGGCTAAAAAAAACTCTCTCACAAAAAATCAAATCTTTCATTCCTCAGAGTTTTAAATTTTAAAAATCAAATAATTGAAAAAAATTTACTGAAAACCAAAATCCCTCCATAGACAAAATACTGGCTACGGCACTGTTTCGTACGTATATGTGTGGCATGTATTCATGCCTAATCCGCTACTTCCCTTTTGCTACAGCTACAACAGCTTTAATTTTTATGGGGCGCAGTTTCATAGCAGACAGCAAGGCGTGAACGCAGCAAATGTTGTATGCAGCACACACACACACACACACAAACATTTTGGCATTCAATCATAAAAATAAAACTATAAAACTTTTAAAAATGAAAACACTTGATTAGCGGCTATAGCTTACATGTTCTGCTACTTCATTGTCTCCCTATGTGCGTCCCTCTCTCGTATGTAATCCTGTAAGTTTCTAGTTTTTATGTTTTAGGGCGTGTGACTTTTTTAATGATTTTATTTTTAACACCAGAAACGATTTCGGCGACGCATTTCAGTGCAAGTTGTGCGCTTAATTTATTGCGTCTGTGTTCGACAATTTTTCTCCCTTCATATTTTATATTTGAATCATTTTTTTTTTTTTTCTATGTAAATTTAGCGAGGCGTGTAAACTGCACATGTATTTGTGTATCTGTGTGCTATGCTGTGTTTTGATTTATGCCGCATGCACTTGTCGCGCTCTTTCGTCATTGATCATTTGGATTAAATATTTTTAATTGCTCAATCTGACAGAACGTTGGTATTTTTATGCATATTCTAAATTCCTGCATCGATAAATGTTTTTTTGGTATTTTAATTGCAAAATAGATAATAAAACTGTAATTAAAAGTTGTATTGTAAGGGCAAGAATTTTGTAGGAGTTTATAAAACCATAAAATTTATTGACTGAAAAATAGTGATGGTCTTACGAATGTCAATATATTTTCTTACTTTTCCGTGTAATCAATTTAATAATTTACTAAGCCAAAGCGGAGTATTGTATTGGCCTAATAGATAAATGAGCAATTCAACTATATTAGTGCGGATGTACTAAGTCCCATAAAGTATAAATATTCTCAAAATAATATTTCAAAGTTTGAGGTAATGAGGCGCATACAAACGCACATACAGACGGACGGACAGAGAGACAGACGGACATGGCTTAATCGACATCGTGCTAATCACGTGCTGATCACGGAAGTTAGGATCCTCAGGAAGTTCTATTGTCGATTTTTACAAAGTATTGTAAACTTTAAAAGCAAAAATTACTGCTGTAAAAGCAAAAATATTTAGGACATCATTGGGCTCAACAAATGTCTTCTGCTTGCGAAAGTAATTTCCCAATTAAAAATCGTTTATTACTGAACATTCTTACATTCTTACACATACAGCCAAATCCAGGTTTCAAATATGCCTCTGCTCCAACTAGGGTTGATACTCTTTTATAGACATCGATTTTCAGTATTATGGAATTTAAAAAAAAAAACATCTTCTTAATTATTTATTCCAATGATCGATTTAATAAATCTTACATTATGCGATTACAATTAACCGCTGCACTTGAAATAATGAATTATAATATTACGAGAATACTAAAGTTCACAAATGACTTTTGCTAATTTAATAAACGTTTACTTTAATCTCATATGTAATGCAAAGAAACCGCCCAAATCCCAAACGCCCTTCTTGAAAAAAATTTTACTTCGCGTGATTTTGCGTTATTTGCGCATCAAATTATGCTTGCGCTCGACTGCATCCAATTAAATTATTTATTTTCTCATTTTTCAACTCATTCCGTTGGAATTTACTTTTTATATTTCTCACAACGTTACATAAACGCTTTCATTAGACAAATAAGTTTGCAAGACTCGCTGCCTTCAAGCGAATCACTCTACCAGACAGGCAGTTGCTGTTACATCTTGCTGGCTTCTTCGGTGCTAACATATTTGTGCAAGGATTGCTTAACGCATTCACTTCCTTTCAGTCAATTGTGATGAAGCGGAGCAGCAGGAGCAGCAGCAGCAGGAAACTTGAGTTTGCTGAAGCATTTCGACAAACAAGCCAAAGACGAGCAAAGAGGTTTTATTTTTCTTGATTACCCAAATCGTAGCGAAAGTAAAGCCGTACAAGATGCAACATTTCAATCAACATTTAGTAGTATTTCATTTGAAGTAAGCCGCTTATATAAATAACAAAATCAGCTACTCTCTAAGTAGTAATCCAGGAGGAAACAGTAGCAGTACGGTAAGAACTCTTGATAATGAACGGATGCATATTGTGTCCTTCTGGAAATGAGAAACCATATTCTCCAATTGGTTTTAAGTTAATCAAAACCGCACTAATTTCAATACAATCGTTCTGCTGTCTGTTTGTACATCTATATTTTCATCTATATAAGCATCAAGATATTGGAGACTAAGATATAACACCGCAAAACTTTTATTTTTAAACTACTCTACTTCAAACACTTCAAATATACGATTACTATATGAAATGAATAGGTCAATAACACTAGAGGTAAGCCTCATACAAACCAACACACTTCCTCTTCCGGTTTTTAGAATGTTAACCTATTTTGGTAGTTAATAAAGCGTTACAAAAATGTATTCGTTTGAACAAACAAAATAGTGCGACTAAGCGATATTTAACGAAATTATTTAAGTTACATTGAGTACAAGTGAGTGTAAACGAGCAAAATGCTTGAGTATATTATTTTGCATGACTCTCTTCTAACTTATTCTCTTTTCTTCTATCGAATATATATAACTGTGTACTTAAAATTTGATGGTTTGTGCTCTGGTATGTATGATTGACGCAGTGGCACATGTATGTACATACAAATTTATGAGTGTCCTACATACATACATTTCTGTTTGTGCCCATGTACACTTAGATTTAAGATCTGATTTTTTGCTTGTAGATTGCTAACGGAGCTACTGCTAAAGTGAGAGAGAGAGAGAGAGAGAGAGAGAGAGAGAGAGACGGATGAGAAAAACACTGTTGTATAGTAAGCGAATCGAAAGACAACTTCTTTATTTTGCTCGTTTGCCTCGACTTTTAGTTCGGTTTGTTTCTGGTATTGAACCAAATTCACCACAACTTACAACTGGTTCAAACATTTCGTTTTCATTTACAATACTTTCGAAAGAACTAAGTGAAAGGACGAATATTGATTTTCGTAAGTATTTGCCAAAGAAATGTTTTACGCAATGCTATAATACTTAAGCTAGACACATCAAAAAATATGTGGATCTTAAGTTAATACCAATGAATTTTCCAAAATAGCTTAAAATCCTACTATTAACGATTGTAGCCGCTTTACAAATTCCGGTTCAAATAAAGACGCTTAGACTGTATGCAGAGTTTCTCGTTGTCGTACAGACTCCCCTGCAGTTCTCATGATAGTTTCAACTGCCACTACTTCACAAACAGCAGCTGTGTTTAGCTTATTGTGCGGAAATTCCTTCTGACATACACACAATTACAATTACGTACATATATACGATACAATAAAAGATGTTGGCGCTTTATTTCCGAAAAATCCGAGAAAAGGAAGTGAGCTTTTAATTTTCTTAATTTACTGGCAAGCACACTTCTGAAAAATCGTTGAGTTTTCTATACTGCTGTGTTCATTTGATGCTCTAATGCTGATTTGGCAAAATTGCTCGACCAAAGAGACTGGCAAAAAAAAAAAAAAAAAAAAAAAACAGGCAGCTGCTTTCTTTAAGCAAAGTCATACATCCTAGGAGGATGATAAAATAATACTTGCTACTTTAAAATGCTTTTTTTTAAGCTTACCTTTCTGTTGAAGTATTTTCATGAGTAGCAATTTATAGCAAGCAACTGCAAAGCAAAGAAAAAGTAAACAAAATTTATTAATTTTAAAGATTTAAATTCTATTTGAAATTAATATACTTACAACACTAATTACCAATAGTAAATATATGTATGCAATTACAATTACCTGCACTAAGCGTTGTAATTAAGTGTATTTCAATTAGTTAAACCGCTTTACTTTGCCATAAACTAAATTTGTAATGGGTAAAATTTTAAGCTTTTCATATTTGCCAAGCAAGTGCCACCCCAAAAACAACATCAGCCTTACCAACACAATAACAAACACAATTTTTGTGGAAAATAAATGAATTTCCATAAAACAATTGCGCCGGGTAATTTTCATAATTTGCAACAGCATTAAAAAGCAAATTAAATACGCCACTAAACTTTTTTAATAGAGCTCATTAATGTCTAGACACTAATTAGGTTAGATATCCGAAGGGTTTATAAGGACGCAAGGAAGCAACGGAGTATAAATGACGTTGGGACGCCAAATTAAACTAACTTTTTATATAATTCATTTTTTTTTCCTTCCTTTTTTTCCAAATAAAAAATAGAATTTCACAGAAAAATTATTGTCGAGCACTAACTATAGCTATTAGCACAACTAATTAGAGTTACAATTAATAATCCTTTATTATACAGAAATGTATTTATATAAGGAAAGGAAAACATATTTATTTTTTTTTTCATACAAGATACTTTTCATAGGTTTTGCAACACTTACGTTTGTTCACTAGCATCAACAAGAGTTCTTCGTTTACATTTTTTCATCTGATAAGTTAACTCAAAAAGTATTTTTGGGTAGATCATACTTCATTATCTTATTTAAAGGAAGGACAGTAAAGTTTGAAGACGCTGATAAGTTGGAGGCGTTATTTTACCAAGATTCATGCCTCAATTCAATTTTTCACTGGCAGGCCCGTCTGTCACAGAAATATTCCCAATTAAAGTGGAAGGCGTCTCACCTCGGCGTTTCGGGCAGTCACGATGTTCATCACTTTCACCGCACGTGAAGCAGCCATCACTCGGACTTTGTGGTTTCATGCAGTCTTTAGATATGTGCTCAATTTGGCGACTGTTGTAGCAACGATTGTCACGAATGGCTGTTGCTTTCGTTTTAGTTGCTGAGCGAGATGTGAATACGTGTACTTTGTCGTATGTTACAAGGCGTTGACGTAGCTCGGCCAAGGTCTCACAAAAATATTATGAAGATTTGATACCAATTGTATCCTGAAATCCACTCAATATGTGGTTGATTACATCGCTCTTTTCAAGATCGGCTTGACGCGCAATACTGCAAAGTTCAATGAAATATTGAAAAGCTGTGTTGTGTGCTTTCATCGTCCACTTTTTCAACTGTTCGGCCACCTCAAGGCGTGTACACTTGTAACCAAATACGTCGACAAGCTGTTTACGCAGATTCGTCTGCTCAGTGGCTCCTTGATACAAAAAATATGCTTTTGCGTATCCAGCCAATAAACGCTTCGCATATAACCAATATCGACCTGCAGGTACACTCAACATGTCGCTAGCTACCGCAAACTCGTTTATCCACAAGCGCACTGGTAAATTGTTGTCTCCCGAAAACTGCTGCACTACGGCCACCAGGTCCTTAATATGCTTCAACAATGCGGCGATGTCCCGTAGCTCGATAGTCACTCGATCGACACTCATTGACGTAGCCTCACCTGGATTTACACCGACATCAGATACTGCGTCCGCACCACTAACGGCTGCACTATTCGACTCATGCACCGATGCCGACACAGCCTACTGAAAACGCACCTCATCCACAGCGCCTTTATTATTTTCCTCGTTGTTATATGGAGTTGTTATATGTAGCAATTGGTAAATTGTAGCGTCATTGTCAAAATGAACATGTCCCGCTGCCAGCAACGCACGCAGCTCGTCTGTAGTGCACTTGAGTATATCTTTATACTCCATTCGATGGGGAGAGGGAGATTGGGCAATCACCCCACACTTGAATTGTAAGTCCTGCGTGGTTTCTTTTATATTCTTTATTATTAACATTTATTGACGTACATTATACTTTATATTATATTAATCGGCTTCTCTTTCGTATCCTTAAGTGTAGAGAATATCATGTATTCGCAACACAGCGTGTTTCATTAGACCGCTTTCCAATGATGCTTATACTACGCTTACACTACTACAAGGTGCTTATGATATACTTATAGTAGGGTGCTTATATTACGCTTACGGTACGGCATACTATCCCTAAAAGTTGGGGGATCACGCCCAATAATATAAGTATATGTGAAGCTTCAGTCTATTATAAGCCATCAAGTTTTTCATGCAAATTACGAAAAACGGTCGGTGGAATTGCATGGAGGCTATATCTCGCATGTACTCGATTTCAGATGGATATTCCCATTACATGTGAAGAGTGTACTAAGCGTGACTATATGCCTCCATATGTTAGTAGAGCCGAGTGTATATGTAAATTTGCGTATCTCTTCGAATGCATTCTTACATTTATATGTGCTTCTATTAACATAGAAAATATATGCAACTCGTGACACCAAGAAAAGTGAAACCTGGAGATAAACAATTGATTATAATATGTAATGCGTTCCTTATGCTGCGAAATAGTATTGAATTTTTCTGAAGATGCTTTCAATTAAGAGGAGAAACGAATTCGATGTCGTATTATAAAAAAACTGTATTTTATAATATTAAACGCCAATCCGGTGCGACGTTTTTGCGGTTAAAAGGTTTCAGACAGCAGTCTTCATCGCCATACGGGTCAACGAGAGAGGAATTAAAAAATGTTTCATGTGAAGCGTGTGTTTTCTTTTTATACCATTCACACATAGTGTGAAATGGTATTATCAGTTTGTCTGAAAGTTTGTAACGCATTAAGGGAGACGTCGTAGACCCCATAAAATATATATAATCCTGATCAGCTCGACGAGACTAATCGATCTAGCCATGTTCGTCTGTCTGTCTGTCTGTCTGTATGTTGCGCATTTTTTGAGAACGAATTATTATGCTATTCAGTTGAACATTGGCAGATACATTTGTTTTTATTGGAGTTAAATAGAGTATCAAGATTACCGCCCACTTTTGACTCTTTGTTTGAACAAATGTTTCAAGGTAGTCATTATCAAATTAATAATTGATATGGTAGCTTCCAGTGGACGTACACTTCACATATACATTAATCGATGGGACCCTCCCAGTTTTTGAGGCAATCCACATACAAACCCACCGCCCACTTTTCTGTTTTTGTATTAAAAACTTCGTTCAATATTAGGTTGCAATACGATTTAGTGGATAGCCCCTTCATATGCATACAACTGGGTGTCTCGCGCCCACTTTTTGAAGAGTTTCTGTGAGCATAAAAGGCGAATGGTGAAAAAATCACTTGCATATATAAAAGATATAGCTACAGAAGATGTCTGTTTTAAACTTGTGCAATTTCTACGCACCTGCTTCTAAAATTAAATAAGAAAATTTCTTAGAAATTATTAGCATTAACAAATGTCAAAAAGAATTACCATAAAAGTGCAGCTAACTCATTTTCAATCTTTGTCGTACGCCTTATTAAAAACTTGATGGCATTTGCAATGAAATAGAACAAATTCAAAATTCAATTTTCCAAATAAAGCAATCATCCAAAGCAAAAAAAGAAAATAAGCAAATAAGCAAATTCCACTTAGGAAGCCTCTATAAAAATGACAAAATGAGTCGAAGAAAATGTTTGAATATTAAATAAAAGCCTCAGCGCGAATTGCTGCGCAATTTCAACGCAGTTTATTTCATTTTATTTGAGCTGTAGCAATGAAGCAAAATATTTTATTTGCAATGCATGCAATGTATTTCTTTATTATCAATGCCATTTCTTGTGGAGTGCTGACTCTTTTGAATAGCGCTGAATGATTGAGTGAGTAGTTTGAATGCTGCTGAATGAATACTACTGCTGAATGAATGCTGCCACTGTCGCTTCAATGCATAAACGAATGAATGTCGAGCAAATTGTGTATCAGTTTTGTCCTTGCGCTAGAAAAGTGGCGCAGTTGCTTATTCCTTTCTTTATGTCTAAATATCCTTTTTTTTCTTTCTTACTTAGTACTTAGTTGTATTCTCTCTTGAACGATTTTCTATAGAATATTTAATGCTGACAACGATGACGATATGACAGTAAGTAGTTGTACTTATTGCAACACAAAAAATTAAGACGGAAACATAGTTTTAGGGTTGCCAGACTTTGGTTTTAATAGTACTTCAGAAGCACTTAAATTCTGCAAATGTGCTAAGATATATTCAATTGGGAATAGTTTAGTCCTTGTGTATTGTAGACAAAATTGTTGAAATTTGAAAGCTTAAATAAAATATTTACGAACCAAGTATTGCTTAACACATTTCGGCCGGCCCAACTGTATAGAGGTATGTATTAAATATGGCTCATCCAGTAGACTTTTATTATAGTTTGATATTTTATAGAAACAATTTCAAGAAAATTTATCTAAAATTCTCTGATGAGGCATTTTTCTACAGGTGCCAACTTTTGCTCGAATTGATTCATGCAGTTGAGTTTTTTATATGGTTGATCTTTGATTTCATCATTTTCATCTGCATAGTTTGATTCATCATTCAGATCCAATTGTTCTGCAATAACCAAGCCAATTGGAGCATCTTTGATGCGTCGAACATCATTGATATTATCATGGTCGTGTGCAATATAACATTTACTTCCAATGATAATTTGATCGATGCCACTATTCGTAAGTTTACATGAACTAATTCAGCGGGAAAAGCTCCTTTTTCAAATATCATACCTGACAGTGAATAGGTAAAATTTAGTAGATTTTGACGAAATTATTCTACGTATCGGCCCATTGGTAACATTCCATCTTATTGGATCACAATATTCTGAATGTATTTATAACAGGAAAAAGTATTAACTTCGGTTTAACCGAAGCTCTAATACCATTCATACGAAATTTTAGATCGTATTGTAAAACATAAATAAGGGCTGTCCCAAAGAGTGGACGGTATACGCCCACTAGTAGATGTTTATCACGCGATCATCTATACGATGCCACCATATCGAATTTCATTTAGATTTTGACGTTTTACATACAAATGAATAAAAATGAGTTGTATGTATGGGAGAACCTTAAAAAGTGGACGGGAAACGTCGCATTTCAACCTAATATTGACTTTAATAAAGAAGTTTTTCATACAAAAGCTAAAAAGTCAACAGTAGATACGTATGAGAGCTACCCTAAAAAGTGAAATTGTTTCTTTAATATAGATGAAACTACAATAAAAGTCTGTTATATGTACCATATGTAATACATATATAACTACTAAGCTTGTTTAAAGTGTTAGTTACTGAAATTACCGTTTGGGCCAAAATGGGTTTAATAATACTATTATGATCAATTAGACTGAAGAAAATTAAATGCAAAACAAATGATTTTGATGTGAATAAATTTATAGGTATTATATTCTATATATGCATACAGAATCTTTATTATCCTAATTATTAATCTTAATCTATTACTTAAAATAAAAGGTGACTTGTCCATGTTGAGGAAATCGGTTGTATTCTTAACTTTTTCGCAGGCTTTATATTAACTGAGACATTTTTTGCTGGTACCCTGGTCGATGTAGTTGGCATCTTCACCAAAGATTTTTCAGTTTGTTGATGCTCAACTCTCTCAACAGTACTTTTATACTTCTTCGGTTTAGGTTCAAAAGGAAACGATGTAGAATCAGACGTATGGCCGTCATTCCTTGACCGCTTTTGTTGTCGCTGCCTATATTCCTCAATTGTTAAGGACTTTGGCCGTGTTACCACTGGTTCAGACGTCTTCTCAGTTTCACTATGCATCCCACTGGGCTGTTTTCCTTTGCAGTGCACTCTTGTTGTTCAAGAATTTGAATTATTTGTTTCTTTGGTAGATGACCTTCCTTCTAAGTGTTCATCGCTTGTCACCTGCTTTCGTTCCATATTTCCATTTGTTCTATGGTGTCGATCTTCCTTCATCGGTTGTCCTTGGCGCATTGTAGTTAATTCAGTTTCTCTCGCATCATGCGAACTGGAACTCTGCAATGGAAATGCAAATTTGATCTCTTTGTGTACATATCTTTTCAATTGTGTATATCTCTTTTCAAACTATATGATGATCTGCTGTCTTGCTTTTAGTTCCTCCAATCGTTGAGTCAGCGCAGAGTTGGGTTTGCTGAGCGATATCCTTGGCTTCTTTGCACGTGGATCGTAGTAATTTTCAATATTATTTGCTGCCGATTCCATTTCTACTAATTTATTTGGATATATATTTTTTTTTTCAGAAGTATTATTGGCTTTGAAAAATTAATGACAAAATCGCTTAACGACGTACTTTGTACAACTGATATTGATTTCAAATTGCACATCCTATTTATATTAGTTCAGGTAGCTAAAAATGTATCTGCGCAAGTTTAATTTATATCGGTCGGCGTATGCCGTTTTTCGGGTAAATAACCTCAAATATCTCAAAATCCTGACGTGATGGGCCATTCTGGATCACGGATTCGGATTCTACGCAGTAAATTACTTCGGAAATGACCCTCAGCTTGCCAACAACTGACATGCCCTCGGTATTTGTAGACCTGAGTAATCACTGATGCCTAATCGTTCCATTGTTAAACGCATCTTTTAAATTATTAGTACGCATCTTCCGCTTATCTACGGTAGTTCAATGTTATACTGAAAATGGATGTGTTGTTGTTGTTGTTGTTGTTTTTTGCTCATGTTTGATCGACTGGTAGTTTTCTCTCAGCTCTCTCAATAGTACTTTTAGTTACTAACTGGTCTTTATGTAAAGTAATTTTGTCAAAATATACTAAATTTTACGAAGGGCACAATAGAAATGTTTAACTACTTTATTTTCCACTTATTCCCTCTGAAATAGTTCTTGTCAATTTATGAAGAGTATGATCGATCAAATTATCATCGAAATTAAATGTTGTCTACATTCCACATGACTCTGATAACATCAGTGAGGTTCGACAAGTGCATGAAAACATTATCGATGAAGATGCTCCACTTGGTTTGGTTATTACAGGAGAGACGAATCCAAAGTGGATTAAAACTTGGCAGCTGTGAAAAAAATACCTATGGATGTTGAAGCCGAACATATTCGTGCAGTTTTTGGCGAAATAAATTGAGCTCGTGTTCAATGGATATTTGTATCATTTTCAATTATATGGAGTAGCATCAACTACTAACTAAAGCAAACATCTCAAAACTCAATAACCGTGAGATTCATTTTTACAAAACTTATATTATATCTTAATCACGAGATCGGGTAACGGGTCGAAATTGGTTAATAAATTTAAATAGCACCATATACTTCGTATATACAGCATTGCTCAATAAACTCTAAGATAATTCGTTGCTGTAATTGAAAGCCGCTTAATTGCTTTCTAACTTGATCCACTACAAGATTGTCTTAGGAGAGCTTAGCAAAGAAATGAAGTGAAGTGAAGTGAACTACAAAACACATCTCAACACTTGGTTAGCCCACAGCTTCGTTTTTTATTCACAACCCTGTGCTTTATTTCGTGCAGCTTAATGTTACATACGGAAAAAAGGCCCAAATGGAGCAGCACTTGACTCAACTATTTAGTACAACTGACAAAGATACTTAACAAAACTTGTGCACAAAAAAATAGAAAAACGATACAACTCAGCCCAAAAGTAGGCTACAAACATACAAAAGGGACATTCCAGCGACTACAAAGATACAAGTTACAAGTAACGACTACATTTAGTCAATGGCAGCTGCCGAAAATGAAAGTCAGCCAGAGATGAACTACAACAGCACCAACAGCTTCAGCTTCTGCTTCAGATAAAGATGAACAGGAAAAAATACTTGTCTAAATCATAAAAGACACGTTAAGGACGAATGAATGATGTTGCTGTTGAAGGCAAAAAATGCTTCCTTTTTCCTTACTTATATACGCATAATGAAAAAAAAGAGTAGTAGCTAAGTACATAGAAAAGTGTGTTTGTATCGGTATGTGTGTGTATCTGTGTGTGTGTGTGTGGGAGTGTGTAAAAAAATCTCAAAAGAATATAAAAACTTAGTGGGAAAACTAGAGCGCAGACATTAGTCTGAGATGACAGCAACAAGATGAAAGATAGACACTTGCCTGCTATCTGTTTTTCTTTTAACTTTTTCGCTCTATGTTTAAATTCTACCATTTTTTTTTTTCTTACCCTACAGTCACTATGTGAAAATGTCGAATTAGTTAGTTTGTCAGAGAGTTTGTAAAGCATTAAAGGCATATCAGCTTGTTCAGACGAATCCTGAACAGTTTTTAAGATATTCACCTGAAACCCGTTGACTATAGTATTAAAATTGATACACCATGCCCCATACAAACCACCCACTCACCAGTCCAAACTTCATATAAAAAATACTTTTCAGAAATAATTTCGAAATCTTTCTGCTTTGGTTTTTCATTTCTTTGCACATCATTTCAAACGAAATTAGCTATGTGGATACTGGGCTTAATGACCTAAATGTCGTTAGGTAGAATTTTAGACCACGTGGGCGTGGAAACGTATACATATATACGTACTATTTCAATTATAACGACTTGGCAGAACTAATCACATGTAACGAAAAAAAGGAGCTTAGCAAAGAAATGAAGTGAAGTGAAGTGAACTACAAAACACATCTCAACACTTGGTTTATTGATAGTAGTTGTTTCCATTACAGTAACATTATGCTACTTCTTATATTCCTCGATTTCATGTTCGACGCGCCTACTATCTACTCTAAAATAGCTAACTGGAAGATCGGTGTTTTTTTTTTTGATTAACTTCTACTTTGTACTTCAACTAGTGTTTGCACTGTGGTACAAATTCAACCATTGTAGCGACAATACAAAACAGTTCAGAGCCATTAGATAAAGCTGCGATCGTTAACTATTACCAACTTGTTATAAGTCTGGCCAGTTATGCTGAGAGCGTTAACCATGACAAACATATTGTCCTAACATGTTGGAACAACAGGCTCGAAGAAATATTCATTCCTCTTCTTTTAAAATTTTTAAATACTACTATCAAGCCACGTTCTCAACTGATGCTCTCCAACATGTTGGGAAGTCCGTTTGTTGCTTATTTTAAGTTGAGAGAACTGAGAGAGGGAGAGAGCTCAGATCTCTATGATTGGCCGAGGGCGTTACCTGGTTTTTAACTACCTTCGACGCAAAACTTAAAAAAAAAATTAGATTCGTCCATACTCATCCTCATAACCTGTCTAACAAAAAAAAAGCAAGCGAATATGTTGGGTTTAAATTGGTTAAACATCGTATGAACTTTTTGCACTCGCCCATTATATATAGATAATTTCTGGCTATTCCTGACATTTATTGCAAAGCAATTTGCCGAGCTAACGTCTGCGGATCAGCAATGTTTGTTTCTCTCCGCCTTTTTCTTCTAGATTGCGGAAATGGTATCTGATTTTATATGTTGTACTGAATCACCCTATTCTAATAACATTAAAATCTGTTTGTAAATCAATAGCATGTGTATCCATAATATATTTATGCACTTTGAAATTCAATATGTATATAAAAAAATATATAAAAATCATAGCCGATAACAAGAATCCTTTTCATATTGGATTGAAATTTGCCCTATAAAACAATGGTATTAAATGGAACAAGTAGCACACTATGTTGTTGATATTACTCGATTCCTTATAAACTCAAAACAGGAATTAACAAGCAGAGAGGGAGATTAATGAAAGGGATTCAAAATATATAGTTAAAAATAATTAAGAACGATAATTGAGGAGACTATATTATAGACTGAATTTCGAATTATATTGATTTCAGGATAGTCCCTGATATATCCAATCTGCATCATTAAGTTTGTGCGTTGCCAGCCATTGAAAACAGACATGAAAGGCAGACAGACGAACAGAAAGCAGATTGGTGCCGAATTTTAAGCTCAAACGGAATCCTAATCTAACTAAAGAAACTTTTCGACAGAGTAGACGTAATACACAATAAATATGAAATTATATATTTAGGGTACAAAATGGTTACCGTAAAAGCAGCAAATCAAAATAAATTCGTAACAAATTTGCACAGCAACAACAACCATAACAAGAGCTAAAATTAAAATAAAAAGTCGAAGCAAATTCGCTTCAAGTGCGAAAAGGCTGCCAACTTTTCCCCCACGCACATTTCGCACATTTCCTTTTGCTCTTGTGTCGTATTTAAATAAGTGAAAAACTTTGTCATTTGGGGAACAAGCGGAATGAATTCTGACACTCTTCCTAAGCTAGCATGAAAAGATCTAAAAAAAAAAATAAAAAAAAAACAAAAACCAAGAAAAAGTAAAGCATAAATAAAATGAAATGATATAAAATTAAATTTAAAAAGAAATGCAAAATTAAATAAAAAGCTGTCTAAAATTGCATGGACAGGGTTGGAGAAAATAAGTACGTCAATGTTTGGAATGTTTCAGCATTATCTGAATTTGACAGCAAATTTTAAGCAGAATTTTAAATTTTAACTAAGTAGAAGAGAAATACTTAACACATTTACTTAACTTGCAAGTGTGTAAACGCAGTATAAAATTAACATAGAGAAAAATTATATGAGAGACGAGTTCCGGAGGAGACAAAGAGTAAAACCCGCACACGCAAAATAGTTTGTTGACATTTACATTTACTGTATGCATAACCCAGATTTCTTTCAATTTTGTTTTATTTTTGCCGAGCGTTATTACAAGTATTCTTTTCCTTTTTCCTTCCTTGTTTTTCCGTTTTGGTTTATACTTTTGGTCAGCCTTTTATCCTTCAAGTATTTACACACTTTATATGTATAGCGCTCTTCTTTTTTTTTTTGCTTGTTTTTAAGTGGTAATGGTTATCTCACACAAATATATATATATATATATATATATATATATATATATATATATATATATATATATATATATATAAACAGATATAATAGTGAAATAGTATGCAAACGTAACCGAAGTTGAGTAAAGTGTCCCAAATAAACAGCATTTTTGGTTTGATGTCAAAGCGCAATAACAAATGTAAAAAGATATAAGTGTGGTGAAAGTTTTCCTTTGTGCTAATATTTGTATTTTACAAATAATATTAGAGCAATGTATATACAACTATTTATTTAGCATTGAATTAAGGGGTGAAGTAATATACCTTTTCCATCTAACAACATTCTTCAGATTCTCAACATTATCGGTAACTCTTGATATTGTAATGAATACTAGCTGTACATTTTTCCATTAGAGTCAATATTCTGTACATTCTCAATATTCTCGAAAAATGTTGCCACTCACACCACACGAATTACTTTTTTATACCATTCACACATAATGTGAAATGGTATTATCAGTTGGTCTGGAAATTTGTAAAGCATTAAGGGAGGCATCGTAGACCCCATAAAACATATATATATATATTATTGATCAGCTCGACGATACTAGTCAATCTAGCCATGTCCTTCTGTCTATCAGTCTGTCTGTATGCTGTTGCGCATTTTTTTGGGGACCAATTTCCAGTTGAAATTTAGCATATACACTTCGTTTTATTGCAGTTTAATAAAGTATCAAGATTGACCCGCCACGCTCACTTTTTGGGATAGCCCCCATACAAACCTAAGGTGCCCACTTTTGTTTTTTTTTTGTGTGAAAATCTTTTTTATTATAGTCAATATCAACTTAATAATTGCTATGGGAACTTTTAGTGGACGGATATACATTAATGGGTGAGACCTGCCCACTGTTTGGGGTAGCACCCATGCAAACCTACTGCCCACTTTTGACTTTTTGTAAGAAAAACTTCTTTATTAAAGTCAATGTTAGGTTGAAATGCGATATGGTGCCATTTTATAGACAGCCGCCTAACATATATAAACTAATGGGCTTGGCCCGCCCACTTTTTTGGGTAGCCCGCATACAAACCCACCGTGCAGTTTTGTATTTTTTTATGAAAAATGTTTCATTTAAATAAGTATTAGCTTGAAATTTGATTTGGTGGATTTTAGTGGACAAACACTTCATATACATATGCAAATGGGCATGCACCACTCACTTTTTGAGGTTGTCACATATAAGCCAACAGCTCACTTTTATGCACTTGTATGGAAAACGTCAATGTCAACTTGAAATTCGATATTTCGGCATGTTACACATCTACTACATCGCTTCATACACATCTACTAGTGGGCGTATACCGCCCACTTTTTGTGGTAGCCCCTATTAGAACTTCAAATGGCGGCACACCCATTTTTAACTTTCAATACACCCATGGACTCAACATATATTATTCTATCATTAAAACTGTTTAAAAGCCAACATTTAGGTCTTGAAACTTAATTGCATTCTCAACTGTATCAAATACCTTCTTTAAGTCTATAGCCACCATCACCGTAATTTCGCATAAATTCGACTCTTGTTGAGTTCATCATTGATAAAAGTGGTGACTTTTATTTAAGCTGAAGTCGTACTGCAGAGTTGTTTTCAAAAACTATGTTTGCAATCCGCTAGTAGGCAAGTTTCTGTTATCGATGGAAATAATAATTATTGTAGAACTTTCGCAACTTTCGTGAAAGTAGTGATAAGATGATATAAATTCAGCTTCATTACCTAGTTTCAGAAGAGCTAGAATCTTCCATACGTCTGGGACAATTAATTGGCAAAGCAAAACTGCGTTCCAATTCCACTGTTTCGCCCTAATAAATACCAAACTGTTTGTCGATTTTCGTTCAAATTGTGTTTTGAGATACCTGGAAGTAATTTGATCTTAATCGTAACTGAATTTTGCTCACCTTTTCACAATAGATTTTATTGTTGGAAATTTATTAATTTTTTCATTTTCTCATCAACTAAACAGTTAATCGAGTAGGTATGTATAGCTTATTTAGTATTAAAAATTTAAACAAACTGTTGCATGTTTTCTTCAAATACAAATTAATTAAAGCTTCTTTGTCAACTGTTTCTCTTACAACATTTTTTACAAAGTTGCATCGTAACAAAAGAAATCAATTAAACATGCACTTCAAGTGAGTGCTTTAAAAGTTTTTTATCCAAAAAGAGAAAAGTCAGGTTGAAGTTAAAATTGAATGCGGCAAATTGTTTTCGGTTACTTCAACGTCCTTTTCATTTTTTACTCCGTGAAGTTTACCACACTCCAGCACTTTAGAGTTGATACAGGCAAAGTAACAAAGTAGCAATGAGTTCAATACGACAAACCAAAAAAAAAAAACAGAAAAAAATGCAGAAAAATCAACAGAAATAAAACAATCAGGACGAATCGTTTTGTGGATAGCTAGAAAAAAGTTTGGAAAAAAGAATGTTTTTTTGTTTTAAAGTAAATTAATAGAAAACAATAACAATTGGTTTTATTATTATTACTGCTGCAGTGCAGTATTGCCGAACTGAGAAGTACGAGGAATACGACGACGAGAAGGACATAAGTGTCAAAGTTTGTTTGCCAGCTTGTTGTTGTTGTTGTTCCTGTGGGAAAAATCTCTAGACTAGCAGCAACAAGGACGACAACAAATTACTGACTCCAAAGGTTAGGTGAAAAGGAATAAACGAAAAAAGTTAAGTTGTATAAACTAAATCTTTTATACCCTACTCATTCGCTCTTTATACATTTAAAGCGACAGTTTTGTCTATTACGTCAGGTCTATGCATGGAGTGCTCAAAAGTTTAATTGTCAGATTCGTCCCTTTTAACTCTAGATATGACTAAAATAGTGGATATACTTTCTAAAACTATTTCAAAAACTCTTACTGTGAAAACATGTCCTTTCAAAAAATATTTATAGCGATTTTCAAGTTAGCAGTCACCACTTTCAAATGCCCTGCCAACTAATTTGTGCCTGTTAGCGAAAAATACTGCTAAACTCAAGACTTACAAACTCCAAAAAGTCCGTTTACGGGCCTTGAAAAATGGGCATATGAGACTCGAAAGATGTAAGCTTCTACAAGAAGTGCTGTTTCAAGTGGAAGAAAATTGTTTTAGCAGATTAAACTATTCACTATTGAACAACTGCACAAATGTTAAGACGATGGGTTTTGGTCATTATGATGGATCTAATTTCGTTGTGGAACATCGACAAGATTATAAAAATACATTGTTTTATGAACTGCTTTCGACGTCAGTGAGAAATCACTTTTGACATTTGTAACAAAATGAAGTCAAAATCAACAAATAGCGACTTTTGTGAGGTTGTAGTCCTACGCTAGGCTCGATAGCACTTTGGCGAGGAAGGATAATCAAACCAGAAATCCTGACTTTACGATATGGCAAGTATGACTATTGTGTTCGGTTCACTTTGAGCGTCTCTCATCCATCAAACTTTGGTTCCACTGAAATAATCACTGTAGCTAGAATGGGACCGAACTACGACGAAAGAACTGACGACTCTTTCCGAAGCGTTTGAAGAGCTATATGTGTAAAACATGTGGTCGAAACGTGATTAATATAATATTACTCCATGTTTCAATACGGAATAAAATAAAATAATCTGAAGCGGTTCTCTTGTTCCCAAAATAAACTAAATAAAACAAAAATTTCAATGCAAGTTTTTAAATGAATTGGCCTTTCCACGGTCATTTTCACCAATTAGATGCTTCTGACTACAGAAAATCGCCATGACATTCTTACAGGCAATGGGAAAATGGAAAGTTGACAAAAATTCATACGAGACAAACAAACATTGTTAGCTTGATTTGTATCTGCGGGAGATCTACATGTATCCGTCGGATGATTACGTTCTCACCCTGTATTACTTCTATCAAAATAAAGACACCAATTAAATTGCTCAGTTGTCTGACGCGAAAATATATACAAGCTAAGCATTTCTTTGAAAGGCTCTTCTCTCAGGTGCTCTTTTTGCCAGTGTTTCGGATGTACTTAAAATATAATATTTTGTGGTGGAATCTGAACATGCGTTTCGAATGATCTTAATATGGCGTTACCTGTTAATATTGATGGAGTTGGTTAACGACAGAAGTGCCTAATCTCCTGAGATGTTTCTCTGAAAGCATCGTGTCTTCTCGAGTTCGGCATCTTCTGGAGAATCACGCGGTCGAACAAATCTTAGCGCTTGAGAAAAGGTTCTGAATATTTTTTTTCGATTTTGTTCACCATATTGGCTCCGCCGTTTTGATTTAACTATCAAACTTAGCACTATGTTGTATTCTCAACAGTTTAACATGTGCCTGTAACATTTCAGCTCAATCAAAGAAGTTGAAGTGTGTAAATAGTAATTATTGGGAAAGAAAAAAGTAACAGGGTGCCAAATCTGGTGAATACGGTGGTGGTGCGATGACTTTTGTTTCATGTTTGGCCAAAAACTCCGTCACAATCAAAAAATTGTGCAAAAATTCAGATCTTTTGATACGAGTCTGTCGGCGACGCTGTATTGATTCATAAGAGATGTTGAGTGTGTCTGCTATCTTTCCAATGATAACACGACGATTTCCATCACTTTTTCGATGTTTTTGTCGTTAACAGAGTTGGATGGACGACTTGCATGAGGCAAATTTTCTACGATTTCACGACCCTCACTGAATGCTTTATGCCACTCAAATTCTTGCGTTCTCGAGTCCTCATAACACTTTTGTAACATTTTGAATGATTCCGTTGCCGTTATTCCATTGGTAACACAAAATTTCAAGCAAACTCGTTGTTCAATTTTTGTTCCATGTTAAAATTCGCGTCGTATACAAGCAGCTGTTAAACGTAGACTAATTATCGCATCCCGCTCAAACTTGGCATGCATGTCAATGACAGTGACAGCCCACCTAAGAAGATCAACAGAACCGATTCGGATTACCGGTTCGGCTTAAATCCACCAGTCCGGGTCAATTTCGTTTCAGAGGTATTTGCAATAAGATCTTAGAAGTATAGAAGTAGCGTTACAAAGTAACTAACAAACTGTTAAAACTTTTTAATACACACTGTACGTGTAGGGTATAAGAGAAAAAATTCAAAAGTTTCCATATAAAACACAAATAATGTTAAAGGCAACCTTGTCCCAAGCTCGCATGTGGTAGATGGGCTGAGTTAGATTCGTAAGCATACACTTGAGCAATATAACAAATAAAAATACTCAAAAAAAAGAAACGGAAATCTTTAAAAATTACTATGACGAATCAAAGAAAACCTCAGGAAAAAGTACGTACCTACAATACACAAACAACAACAATAAGTAAAACTTCGCTTCTATAATATCAAAATAGCAAACGATGAGTTTGAGTCAGCTGAGAGTTAAAAGGACGAAAGGCGCATGTATGTAGTACTAGTTACATACATACTTGGTGTATATGTGTATTGTAAGCGTTCCTAAAGCAAAAGTTTTGTTTAGCTTTCGAACGAAAAACGTGCACAGCATGTTGAATGTTTGTAAAACAAGCAAAAACTTTGGGCTTCAACTAAAACTTTTACCCAGCGACTGCTTACGTTACCCGTCCCTGGATACCATGCGGTCAGGCTGCCTGCCTGCTGTACAATTTACGCTCTCACTTCTCTGATTTGTAGCTTGTTTATGGCGGCTTTAAGTATCTGCACACATACGTGTATGTGTGTGTGTGTGTGTGAGTGAGTGGAATGTACAGGTGTAAGTCCTTATTTTTTTTCTTTGTTTTGTTTGAATTGTTTTTTTGGTCCAAAAGTTTTTCGGTTTTTTTTTTTTTTTTCAAAAGCGTGTACAAACACACACACATACACATAGTACTAAGCTGTAAATGAAACTGTTTTTACAACATTTTCCATGCGCTTTTCGCAGTAGCTTGATTTTTAATGCGATTTATATTTCCTTTTATTTTTTTTATTTTTATATTTTTTTGTGAACTGCCAACCTTTTTTGAAGTGGCCAAGCCAATAAATGTTTTAACTGAAATTTCGTTGTGTGTGTGTGTGTGAGAGTGTTTCGCAAATGAAACATTAAAAAAAGGAGCAGTCCGGCTGTAATACCCGTAAAATTCAATTCGATTCAAGCCGTGTGCCTTATCGAACTGAGTTCGAGTTGAGTCGAATTGAAAACTGAAACTGGCAAACAAACTTGTTACAAGTAAATAATATGATTATGTTCTTTCATGCGTATGCGTTCTTGATATGTTTTTAACGCTATTAACGAAAATTGAAAGTTTTATTTTTTATTTTTTTCGTTTTAACGTTTCTGTAATTCCACCTCAGACTGTCAGCTGCATGCATCCCTGGCTGGCTGTTCATATGCGTGTATGGCTAACGAGTTGCTCGAAAGGGCAGCAGTTAACGAACGTTGGCCTTTTTGAACTTAAGCCCTTTTAAATGAGTTCCGTGAATTGTGAAAAGCTTAAGCAGTCAATTGGCTAAGCTTCACATTGTACAATACACATAAATACAAATGTAGATGAATGCGCATGTTTGTCTCGATAGCGCTACAAATTATGGGATTAAATATGATGTAAGAGCACCAAGTTGGATTAAAGTTTCCATGGCATAAAGCAATATTATTCTGCAAGCGATGCTCTTTAGATTTTAATTGCCTTGTGCAAAGCATGAATTCTAAAGAATTAAGTATTACGTTTGGTGCGACATTTCAATAAATTAATTGGGAATTTTGAAAAGTATGTTAATTGTATGTTAAAAACGAACTAACTCATAGAAGCACAGACGTATTTATTACTGGGTATATTTCCTATGAATGTACACAATACGATTCTGTGTATACCTATGGGTATTTTCACTCTGTGAATTCGAATCTTGCGAGTAAACTGACAACGTAACTTCAGTTTCTTGAAAAAAAAAACGCATAACTGTCTGCCTAGTTTATATTTCAAAAAAGGAAAGTTTTCCACACATATGATCGTCTGAAGAGGGCTTAATGAAAATTTGTTAGAGCTTGTCAGCTAAAGCCACTTCGGTTTGAATTTAAGCAGCACTCAGAAAACAAAAACAGCTTTTAGAGACAAAAACCGCCTCTTGACGAGTGGGAGTTGTGAAAAACTTCCTTTTTCGGAACAAAAAGTACTATTAAATTATCAATAAAACGAAAACGATTTAATTATTCTTTGATATTTACTTTGTCTCCTCGAAAGTAATGCACAGTAGTTAAAATACACATATTCCAACGTAACTTCCAATCTTCGAAGAAGTCCTATTTTTAGAATAACGTTCCGTCCACCTAATCGGATCAAAACATATTTCGCGGAGCGGCAACTTGCGTCGTGGTAGTAGAAAAAAGTCACACGAGACCATGTAAGATCAACACGGAGCTTGCGGAATGACATAATCGTTGTTTTTGGTAAAATAATGGCGTACAAGATGAGGATATCTGTCAAAATAATAAGCAATCTTGGCACAAATTGCGTTAAAATTCATCTTATGCATAAAATATCGTGCACAATACTCTGCATCCATTAAAACGAGACCCCAAGATTGGCTGCTAACTCCCTGACGATTTTCAAGCATACTTTTTTTTTTGTATCCTATGGACATTGTGGTCCATTGAAGACGAAGTATATAGACACCTAAAACGAATCAAATCAACAACCACAATGCTGCTCGATTTGAAATTTTTGAATCACTCGTAGGCCTGGCATTGTCAACTCTTCACAGGACTTCTTTTAAATTTTGAAAGCACATATCATTTCCTTGGCAAAATGACAAAACGCACCAATCACTACCTTCTTTATCAAGTTAATTCGCAGGAATCATTTGACAGAATGTCTGATAGTTCTACATTTATACATGACAGTTGTATCAACCACTACAAAAGGTTTATTTCACAATATATCGAGCGAGGATCGTTTTAACACAGACAGACGAACATGGCTAGAACGGAATTCCTTATCGAGGTGATCAGGAATATATAAGCTTTAAGGAATCTCCAATGTTTAAAATATTGACTGTGGAATTTGGTAAGTCTCTTTTGAACAAAAAAAAAACGTTTGTAAGTGGTTAAAGCTCTTCACAGTTGGCGGAGAAGATGTTATGACGGTTCCCGGCCTGGACGACCCAGCATGCCAACAAACCGATGAAACCGTTGAAGCAGTAAAGAAAATGTTTTGAAGAATTGTAAAATCACTTTTAGAGAAGTTGATGAGAATGTCGGCGTAAACGGTTGGCTCATGCCATGCAATTTTTTGGTATGTTTTGGACACGAAAGGTGAAGCGTCTGTCAGCGAAGTTGGCTTCGAAATTGGCAAAAACAACAACGTAATCATGCCTCAGCCATTGTGTTCACCGGATTTGACCCCTACGACTTTTTCTGGTTCCCAAAATTGAAAAGACACATGAAAGGATAGCATTTTTCCACGATTGATGAGATAAAGACTGCTTCGCTTTAAGAGCTCAAGGCCAAAAAAAGCAAATATCAGAGGTGCTTCGAAGATTAGAAAAAGCGCTGGCATAAGTGTATTATGTCTGAAAGGGACAAAATAGATCTTGATAACTTTTATTTTATGTCGGGACACGCCCATTTGTATATGTATATGAAGCGGTGGTCCACTAAAACCCACCAAATCAAATTTCAAGCTAATATTGATTTAAATGAAGAATTTTTTCATAAAAAACAGAAAATTGCTCGGTGGGTTTGTAAGGGGGCTACCCCTATAAGTGGGCGGGCCACGCCCATTAGTCTATGTATGTTAAGCGGCTGTCTATCAAATGGCACCACATTGCATTTCAACCTAATATTGACTTTAAAAAAGTCAAAATTGGGCAGAAGGTTTGTATGGGGGCTACCCCAAACAGTAGGCGGGTCCCACCCATTAATGTATATGGCAAGCATCCGTCCACTTAAAGTTATCATATCTATTAGTAAGTTGATATTGACTACAATAAAAAAGTTTTTCCTACAAAAAGCCAAAAGCGGGCGCTGGGTGTGTATGGGGGCTACCCCAAAAAGTGGGCGTGGCGTGTCAATCTTGACACTCTATTAAACTGCAATAAAAATAAGTGTATCTGCAAAAGTTCAACTGGATAGCATTAAAATTGGAAACCAAAAAATGCGCAAAAACATACAGACGGACAGACACACAGACGGACATGGCTAGATCGATTCGTCTCGTCGAGCTGATCAAGAATATATATGTGTGAATGCTATAAATTTTTTTTAAAAGATTGTGTCGTTGGTGTCGGAAATGTTTCCAGAGAAAGAAGTAAAACGGCTGATTTTTACTTTCCGTGTTTAGAAACACTGATTAATACTTTTGGCAACAATTCACAACACTGTTAACAAAATGACTCGGTAACCTTACACGAAATAGAAGCAGAGCTATTTACAAAATTGTCGCGGAACATCTGCTGATGATATAGATACATTTATTTATGATCACACGAGGTGGCGCGACTATTCTAGCAGTTTGACACGTAAATATAAGTCAGTTTCCAAATTAGACCGACCTGCTAACCTTTATATAGTATTTGATTATTATACCATATTTGACACATTTCATGGTATTTTTTCATGCGTTTGCCATTGGTAACCCCTTTATTAATTTAGAATCCAAACACGAAAGAAATTATTGTCAAATGGTCAAGAAATTTTTCTTTTGAAGTGAGTACTGTGCTTTAAGAAGATTTACTTTCACTTTCTAATATTTTCATTTCAAATCTGAAAACTTTCTTTCCTTCAAGGGTACAAGGGTAGTCTCGGAACTATTCAATCTGCCGTCAAATGACGAATGTAGTTATTAAGCCAGTTGTTTTTCTGGGCGGCACATTTTATGACGGCACTCAATGGCTGTCAAACTCAAACTTAACGATTCAGATTATTCAAAAATTGGCGTTGGTTTGTATGAGATGGTTTAAATGCATTTTGTTTGACCACATTTTCGGAGAGTTCAGCTATTCCAGTTGGATAGTTAAGTATTGTTTGCCATGGCATCGTTGATACATACTGATGATGAGACCGGCATTGGGTTTAAATCTCTAAGTCGCTATGTCACGCTCAGTTTGAAGGATAGTTCTCAGATAAAACACTGCACACTTTTAAGGTTTTTATGAACAACATTTTTATTTAAAATAATGTCTTGTAAATGCGCTTTGCAATGCAATTTGTATAAAATTTTGGAGAATGGTTATATAAAGTCTCACATTTTAATGATTTTGCAAGCAAAACTCTTCATTAATAACTAATAGCGACATTTAAATGTGTATGGAGTTTCCTTCCAGGTCCTTTTTGCTATATACTAAAATTTAAAGAAAGTTTCTTAATGCAAGCACTCTCGACTAGCTTCTTTATACAATTTTTGACACACATACGCTTACAATATCTAAGACAAATTTATAAGCAACCATGAAGGTCACAAAATATTCACGCATCTTTGCACATCCAAGTCACGTCACAGTATATTAACTTACCTATACACTTTGTGACACAATTCAAGCTCGTTGAACATATTTGCAGTGAGCTACATAATGTAATTTCTTAGAAAAGTTTCCCATATAGAATAACATAAACATATTTAAATAGATAACTAAAGCCAAGTACACTAATAGACTACTATAAAGGTTGGCGTTGACACACATTTGTAGCGAGAGTACAAGTAGTTTTAGAAGTACGTTGTATCCTATACAGCATGTGCGACCAAGTGAAGTGAGTATGAAGTGCTTTGGCAAGGGCAGTCAACTAACTACACATTAGGTAGATAAAGCGACTTAGGCGGACAGGCAGGCATTCAGGTGTTTTTGTGGCGTTTTGTAATATATTTTTATATTGTTTGCTAATGCTAGAACACTTTTATATATCAAGGCACAAAGAAAAATGTAAGTGCGTTGCGTATTAAGGTTTATGGGCGCATAGAATATAAGAAGCAGCAACAGCAACAGCACAGAATCTACTATGAAGTAGCCTCTTCACTGGCAAACCACCATCACCTAGAATAGTAGAATAGTAAAACCATTAAAACTACTTATGGCATGTAAATAAAGTAATGCTGTCGCTTAAAATAAGCCATAGCAAGTCTTCATGTCGACACTCGCGCACTGGCTCGTAAAAGGACATTAACATAATCGTTATGCGCGACGTGCGCATAATGCCACAGAGTGAGATGCTGTCATGCAAGGCGACTAGTCGAAAGGACCACAAATACGACCAATGTAAACTATGTTAAGTGCGCTGACATTGTGCCGTGCAATGGTTTCGTAGCTCAAAAATAGTAATGCGAACAGGCGTAGTAATGTGTGACTGCATGTAGCTGGCATGAAAAGGGTGTTTGATATGAAAGAACTATTTTTTCGCTCCCAATATGGAGTATTTTCAGAGTCATATACATTGACATTTAACACAATATAACGTATGTTAAAACTAGTTGTGAATTATAAGCGTATGGTCGTCTGTAACTCACAGTTTAGCTATTTCTTTTCTTCATCATCGCTTTTGCTGTTCGGTCGATTTTTTATGTTTACTCCTCACGGCTTTGGCCATTGAATGTAACGGTACCTTAAGACTCATTCTTGAAAAGTAGGAGCTTGAGATGTCATGGAACAGCTAGAAATTAATTACACAATTTATGCTTCTCAATGGAACGTTTAGATTTTTATTTGGCCCATTTGGAAAATATATCAAACTCCACGCAAAGGCAAACGGAGCTACGCTGCAGGTTGTAATAAATATATACCAGCAGACGATCTTCGAAAAGGATTAAAATATATTGGAATACAAAAATAGGAAAATTAAAACACCTTAGTTTTTATTCCATATTTATAGTAAAACGGTCGCAAGAACTGTATATATTTCAAATCTCTTTACCTAAATTGCCTACTATTAGGAATGTTCGAACTTTAAAAGTAGCTCTGCTGACTTCCCATTCCCATTCTCTTCTGTTCGCACTAATTTAAAAAGGGCGCATACTGCCCCCTACGCGGGTTCTGTTATATCCGATGTGCTCTCTCTTTTCCTTTCTCACCTCAACATCGGCGTTTAAAGCATTTATTTAACTACACTCTGTTTATTTATTTGTTTCAAATGCTGTGAACTCGTAACTTTCATTTTAAACTTAATACGACTTATAATTCACAAATAGTTTTTGCATATCATTTTACATATTTTTTTACTGATCTATCGTTTGATAATGATCATCTTCTTTATTTAATGCTCCAGGCTCACATAAATAGCTACTCTATAAAATATAGTAAATGATGGCACCCAGCGTGAAGAATACCTTTAGGGTACTTTTGTGGATGAAATGGAGCCTTTGTGGATAACCATATGGATTTTAAGCGAGTGTAAATCAAAATGAGAAATCGATATGAAAGAAATATCTCTCTCTACAAAGATCTATCAGTCAACAAATTAAGGAGAATCACCCTCAAATAGTCCGGCTACCAAAAGCACGAAAATGCTTTTGAGTTGAGATGAGTGCTTTAATTTGCTATTTCAGAGCGGGAGAGGGAGACACACTTTTTGCGTATTATTTACGCAGGTGCGAAAGCTTTTTAACGAAACGTAAAAAAAAGTTGAAAAAATGTTGCATAGCTTATTTTTTGGTGCCACTCAAAGCTAGAAAACCAGCTGTAAGCTGAGAAAATACACTTTATTTCTATGCCCTTGAATGACAGCAAACAAAAAAAAAAGTCGAAAAATATATATAGAAAAGGACTTGTTTTTTGTAGAAAGGAATGTAGAAGCGGCACGTATAAATATAATAAATTACGTATACGTAGTACTCGTATACGTCGCTGTAGCCAAACATCAACGCTCGCAAAGCGTAAGCCTAAAACAAGCGACGGGAATGTGAAGTGAAAAACTAGGCCTACTTAAAATTCGGCTCGCATAACTTATAAAATAAAAATTAAAATTCCAATTGCAAACCTCAATAATAAAACACTTTTAAGTGCTCACAGCAAGAGAGCAGAAAGCATTCCATAGAATGACTGGCAGTCAGACGAGACAAAATCAAAGATCCGCGAGGGTGGTTTGAAAACTATTTAGCATGATTACAAAATTATTCGGCCTTATTTTTTTCATATTCATATTTGAATTCAAGAGCAAGTAACACAAATTCTAGATTTCGATCCGCATAAATTGTGTGGAAACTGTTTCGTTCAAGTGGTCAATTTTCAACTTTCAGGATAATTTTCGAATTTTTAAAAAAATTATTATAAACATATATTCAGGTGTAAGATGTATCTAGTTACAGGTTGTCCTCCTCTAGTCCAACTTGTTGAATAAACCTTAGTATTGTCGTAGGATCTAACTTCTTCAGTTGTTCTTCAGCGACAAAGTAACTGCCCAATATTCGAAGTCTACTTCTGCCTATTGCTTCACGTTCTGCAACGATATGAAGAGGCGTCTCTTCTTTATGATCACAAAATCTGCATTCTGGGAGTAATATACACCCATCACACACAGGTGTTTCGTCAATCACCAGTATCCATTGCTTATGTTGATATGTCTAAACACCACAGGGAAAATAGCTCCTCGAAAAAAAAGCGTTTGCACTCTTTCAATTGGTGCCAGGAAAAGCTCAAAAGCGCATACAGCAATGCACTGGATGCCGCCATGAAACCGTAGCACGGTAAACCAAACAAATGGTCAATATATGATCTTGGGGAGAACAATTATTTTCTACCGTATTCTACTACCGTATTAATTCGTACATCTACTATATGCCGAACTCGAAGTGAAGTTAAGCAATGTTGTACAGCATGAAGACAGATACTTGGTGACGTCAGAAAGCTGTTCAATGGAAAACGAAGTTTAACACCAAAGCAATGAGTCAAATTGAAATACGCCACCAATTTTTTTATTGCGGCCACCAAATATCAAAACGTTACGGTACACGGATGGATCTTTGACGACAGAAGGAACTGGTCTAGGAGTCGTGAGCCCCAGAGTAAATCACTGGGAGTCCTTGGGCAAATATACCAGTATATTTCAAGCTGAACTGTGCGCTATAATTAGATGTGCACAGTATAATTTGGATAGAGGCTGTAGCAATTGTGAGATTGCTACTCTATCAGACAGTCAGGCGATGGTAAAAGCGTTAAGCTCAAACACCGTCAAGTTCAAACTAGTGCAGGAAGTACGTATATTATTGGGAACACTCGGCGAACACAACAAAGTTTACTTACACGTCAATGTTCTTGATAAGTTCATTGGACCTACAGTATGCCTAATTTTCACATTCAATGTTATCGGTATCAAGTTCGCTAGTTCACGTCTAAATATTAACTGCAAAAGGTTATCATAAACAGTAAATATAATTAACTGCCTTTGCCTATCTCCCTTCCTCTGTCACTCTCTCTCTCTCGCTCGCTCTCTCTCTCTCTCTCTCGCTCGCTCTCTCTCTCTCTATCTTCTTATCTTACCTTATCCATGGTACAATAATATAAGGTACCGTATTCGCTTTCTCTCTCTCTGTTCGTTCAATGCTGAGAGCTTGAAAGATAGTGAGTATAATATTAAATAATCTGCCAACTGAAAACAAAACATCCAAAAGGAACAAAAAAGAAGCAGCTGAGCGGAATACGCTACCATAGATCATGACACAATAATAAGGTAGTGTATTGGGCGCTGACTCTGGCCAATCCATATGAACATGTAAGACAGATAGAAAAGCAAGATTATCAGTATGAACATAACATAGCAAGAAGCATGTGCGCATAAGAAGAACAAGACAAAGAAGGAATAAACAATGGCATACGCACAGCAGCAAACGAAAAATACGTGTGCGGGCAACCTTTCAGCACAAGCATTCAAAGCGTTCAAAGCGTTTGGCCTGTGAAATACGAGGGTGCTTACTCTCAATACTCTACCTTATTGTTACCATGACTTTATCTTTCTTTGTTTATCTCACACTCTCTCTCTCTCTTTTTCTCTCTCTCTCTCTTTCTCTCTCTCTCTCTTTCAGGCTTTATCTCTCCTCTCTCTCGTTACATATAACACTCTTCAATGAATTTGTTAAAGATTCACTAAATTAAGCTGATGTGTGAGCACATGATTTTGTGTTAATAAGCGAAGAACCATTACCCAAAAGAGCATATGAAACGGCCACAATAGTAATTGAAAAAGAAAGCAGTAGCTTGGCTACTTTGGGAAAGAGGTTACATCCCGAATCGGAAGAGCACAATAGTATTTACTTTCGATAACCATGAAGTATTAAAACAAAAATTCAAAGCTTATGTACGAGATGCGTCATCTAGTTTATTTAGTGTCTTTGATATTATGTTCCAAAAATTGCAAAAGTAGTTTAGCGACAGTATTTGGACAGCCCTCGCAGAAAATCATTTGCGCCTAAGTGCGTGCTTCACATCGTCAGACACATATAAGCATATTAAAAAAGAATCTTAACAATTTCGTTTTTCTCTTGGTAATTCAAAAGGACGAAAGATTCTTGAAAGATAGGTACTAACGAATTACTTTTATACATTATGAATCTTTTTTTTAAGTTTTATAAAGAGTGCTGTAATAAGAGGTTTAAATTTTCCTTTTAAACAATGTTAAAAGAGTCAATTATTTGGGTACCACCCATTAGTGATGGTCAATTAGTTAAAACTGTATATACATTTAAGGATAATGGAGCGACACTCTTTAATAAAATCTTCAGACAAACCATAAATTCGAGTTTATTCAATGGATAGTTCGTATGAAATACATTTTTAATCATTTAATTAGCCAATTATATTGCCTTGAAGTATTGAAAAATGGTTAAAGGACAATACTTAACTGGTTAAAAGACAGGCACTTGATTGAAAATGTTGTAAAAGCATTTTGAGGAGCATTGGTAGCCACTTTTCTTATAGTGCAGAGCATCTACACATTTAAAAGTTCAAGTCGCCTGGCATTCATGTCTCTAAGTTAACTCTAATCTATAAACAAGAGGGTAGGATTTCAAAGAAGATACAGATATGTATATTTAAGTTTATAGGAGGCTATACCACGCAGCCAAAAAAAAAAAAATTCAAATTCATTATATCTCAGCGGTTGGTTGATGCCGATGGATGAGATTTGGTACAAATATAAAGAACACCGGCACATATTTGTACACTGGAAAAATAGAAGGTACATTTGTAAAGAACGATAACACCACACAGTCCCCATCCCCTTCTAAAAAAAAAAAAAGAAAAAACCTCATTTTGTTATGCCTCATAAACTATTGAACGCAGCTGGATGATATTTAGTACATATGTAAAGGACACCGGTAAAGATGGGTGATGCCTCGCCCCCATGGAAAAGAAATACCGAATTCAATATATCTCAGTAACTATAATATACAGGGAGATGCAATTTGGTACGTGTGTAAATGACACTGGAGAAATAAGATCCACTCAAAAAATGGATCATATCTCACCACCTGTTTGATGCTGATGTATTAGACTTGGTATATTTGTAAAGAAAACCGTGAAAATTAAAATATATTGGAAAAATTGGTGCTCCCACAATATAAAAGCAAGAGGGGACGTAGCAACACATGCCGGGCACGCTAGATGTAGTCTACTTGGAAAATTCATAAAATTTTGCAGCAATTTAAAATAGAAACCGCTTTTTAAGAATACTCCGTATAAGGACAAACACACACACACACACACACACACTTAGAAACTCTAACCAAACCGAATTGCGCGCTCATGCCCTCATAGATACAGTCCAAGGAGCTTCTGTGCTGTCTATGTCAAACTTCTTCTACGACATTGAGCCGCCGTCGCGCACATTAAATTCAGTTGAGCAGATTTCATTATGCAGCCACAAAAGCAAAACGTACATTTTAATATGCCCAGAGCATACAAACAGAATGAAGGAATGGAATATTCGTCGGACACAGGACACGCAGGACTCAGAGCGAATGACTGAATATCAGCATGCTGGCTGCCAAGCACTTTGATGCGAATTCTATCGCACCATGATTGCGGCGCTGAGTTTGGCCAGTGGTGTGGATTTTTTTTTTTGGAGAACAGTGATGCAGGTTTCATTATAATGACTTTCAATGGTGCCCACAGTCGATGGGCGCCAATTTCAACGAACTGTTTTTACTATTTCTCTGTGTTTGTGTGTATGTGTGTTTTGGTATAGGTGTATCTGTGTGAAAAGTAATTGGCATTCCGCATGCTGACCAAAATGAAAATAGTACGTGCTTTCATTTTCGCTACGTTCAGATCTACATCAATGTTCTTCAAGCAGCAGCGGCCAAAGTTAAGCATTCAAGTTAACTATACTTTCGATTGACCAGCAACGATTTGTTTTCTTTCTTTTGAAGGCCCTTAAGACATTTTCAAAAATAACTCAAATGTATTTTTTTTTAACGAGTAATTTTAATTCAGCTAGAATGGTAAATTATCTTCAGATTGCCATTTCAAGTGTGGTAGAGTGGTTTGTAGGTAGATGTTGTTGGCAGTTGTTCGAACGATTGAATTTTTTAGATAAACGTTAAATTTGCCAATTTGATGCTGTCTGGCATGTATTAAGAAGCTAAATGCTTTCCGCTTGTACACTTGAAAATGCTTTTGGCATTCAATATTTTTCATATTTTCTTAATTTTCCATCAGTTATACACTGCAACGCATGCAAATTTTTTATGCTTTTGTATGCTTATCACAGATTGCATCAAAAACTCTGCATTTTTTTATACATCACCTATCGTATCTATGTATATCAAAAGTGTATATAGCCTTACAATAAACGAGAAGCAGCTGACTTCGACGGTCGAACTTATCTGCTGCTGTCTACCCCAGTAACCGTGCCCATTTTTCTTTCTAGCTTCGACAACATTTTGCAGAAACAATTTTTGCCAGCATTCCTGTTCAACGAATCAACTCTGTCGGCATTGGTATTTACATGCATATTTATGTTGAAATATAATTGGAAATATTTCTTTTCTTTTGTGGAATTTCATATGGCTATCGAAATTCGCATATTCTATGGTTTTGCATTTAACAACGCCAACTTTTGTATTGCCAGACATAAAAATTCCTCATTGTTGCTGTTATATATTTGAATATGAATTTTGATTCTTTAAAAAAAAAAACATTTGACCAATGGAATTCGTATAGTAAAACATATTTATGAAAAGTTCATCATTTTAACATAATTACCGGCACACATTTTGGCCATTCACAGTTTTGCGGTACAAATTTGTGAGCAATTTTAGTAAAATAAAGAAAAAAGAAAAACAAACTTAAAGTAGACAAAAGAGTGTGCGCCATGTAATGCAGGAGGATGTTAGCGACAGATGCAAAATTTTTTAATGAATACAAGTGAATGTTGGAAACTGTTTTTGCGTGCACATGTGAATGACAACTATTTTACCGCTACATAAAGAGCTACACAATATGATTGATATAATCATAGTTTAATATGTTTTCATGTTTACATTGTCCAACAGAAATTTATTCAGAAACAGACCTAAAACATTAACTGTCTAAATGGGCCTTAACTGTCATAGAAACTACAATTCAGCTTCATTTGCGATTTCAAAAAAACCTTAGGTAAAAGCTGTTTTCTACAGCTTTGAAGCGCTAAAAATAAGAGGCTATCTTTAGACACAAATCGATATAACGTTGGTGTAGTAGCGAATCATAATCTATATAAAAATTTGTAAAATCAAAAGAAACTACGGAGAAAAGAAACTAAGTTGTTATACATATATGCTATATATAGAGAAAACTAGCTGGCCTTTTTAAGCCAAAATACAAAACTAAGGTATTAATTCATTACTCAGTAACAGCTTAAGCTGCTGTTAGTATTAAACAAATTCACTGTAACTTATTTGACAGCATGTAATGCGCGTTTATGCGCCAAGATCATAAGGCTTTAAAAGAGTAGAACTTAATGAAAATGAGGACTTTGATATTTAGTAGGCGTAGTAATTCAATACAATATCTCACGAAAGGTTAGCAACTATAA
Source organism: Leucophenga montana (assembly GCA_035044765.1). Classification (NCBI taxonomy): domain Eukaryota; kingdom Metazoa; phylum Arthropoda; class Insecta; order Diptera; family Drosophilidae; genus Leucophenga; species Leucophenga montana. The sequence goes on along the minus strand of JAWNNQ010001325.1, from coordinate 408,440 downwards.
GCATTCATACATGTATAAAAGCAATAAGGACTTGAATTATTGATGTTATGTCGATATATCGATTATTTTAATTTTCGATACGATAATATCGTTGCGTTATTTTTAGAATCTTTTATATTGAATATCGTTATTTTTTGTTTGACATATAGAAACTTGTATTTGAATTTACCATCACTATTTTTGCAGTTCAGAACATTGACATTCAGAAACCTTCGCCTGTCAGTTTTTACTGTCACCTCCTGGTCGCCAAAAAAGTCAAAGTAATGTAGTCGATATCGATATTTTATTCTTAAATTTTCGATATGATCATATAACTACTTTCAAATTAACGAAATATCGATAGTAAAATAAAAAAAAAAAACAAGGAATTTTTAGTTGGCTCAAGGTCAATTTTTACATTGAGAAATGTGTACATTTTAACCTTATTTCAATGAAAAGACAAAATAACAACAACAACAACTTTTTTGTTCATAAAGAATATTAGGCTAAAAGAGACACGTGTTTCGAACGCAGCTACGGGTTCTTCATCAGTCCGCTGAGCGGACATTGTAAATTTTGCTAGAAAGTATAAATTTATTTTGATTTCAAACTTGCGTATGCATAAATAAAATCTAAATATCCAAGTTTGGTTGTCTCTAGCTCTTAAAGTTTCTGAAACGAATAGGCGGGCAGACAGACGGACACGCTAATAGCGAGTCAGCTCCCGATGCTGATCAAGAATAAATATTTCATGGTGTCTACCACGTCTTCCACTGCCTGTTACATGTATTCGCACACATTTATTGTAAACTTTTCTCAATATAATGCATGCGAACGACCGAGTACGCCACGATGGGGCGCCAAAATAAGCTAGTTCCGGCTTATTATAATCTACACTGGACAACCAAAGATATACAAAGTTTGTGCATATGTTTGTGCCTGGCAGAAGGAGGTGTAGCAGTCCCCATATAGTATATTGTTGATTAGCATCTAAAATCAAGTTAGTATAGCTTTGTCTGTCTGTCGCTGTATATTTGAACATCGAGATCTCGGAGACTATGAAAAAAATATCATTAAAACTACCATTTTTTCGATTCGCCTGATATATATGCAGACCAAGTTCAATAAAAATTGACAATTTGTCTTGTATATGCATACTTAATATTATCTACGCCTAGATGGCGCATCGTAAAACTAATAAATGGTGCTGCCGTATGTCGTAAGGCTGCGTCATCTATTAGCCGTTAGAGGGCGCAACCCTCCGATCTAGCTCCATTCGCGTCGCTCAGTTATTTTGTTTTATTTATGAAACTTTAAAAACCTGAAGAAGATACTGAGTTTGCATGATAAAGTTGGCATATTGTTTCGGTAACTTGCACTCACAAATGCTGCTCCATTACGTATTTTTATTAAATGATGCAGAATTGCCTTCCCCAATAGCATTTTTTACGTGCATGTGTCAGATCTACAGTCCAACATACGATGATTCCAAGGCGAACAGTTTTATGAAATTTTCGACTTGCAGTAGCTCAGAAAATCAAGGGACAGCTGTGATAATATTAGCAATATTTTTCATGTGGATGAAACAAACTAGTTTTGCGTGAAGGTTTGTATGAAATTTATATGTATACGCTGTGAAGTTATTGTACAGCACCGATTATTACTTCTAGTTTTCAATATAGATACTATTCTACTCACACTACCAATCACAGCAGCAATAAATATAATCATAGATTTGCTTTAATCTATATTTATTTGTTTTAAGAATTTTAATCTTTCGTATAACTTACTGATGTTGCATCTACCTGCCAGATGTGCAATGAAAACTTGTGTAAAAATAAACTCGTCAGAATGTGTTTTCTCTCATTGACTACGCGCAAATTGTATCTGAGCAATATTTCTGCATTATCACACAAAGCCAGCGACATTTATTAGTATTATTTTTATATACATACATATATATATATATTAAAAATTGCGACATTTACTTCTATTACACGCTACATAACAAATGCAAAGTAGGCCGGATTTGTTTACGCGTTAACTTAATCTAGTTGCAAACACACGCAAACACTCCAGATGCATATACGTATGCCAACGTACAGCATACTGTGATACTTTAGCTCTACTTAATGCAAGGCTTAACGCAAAAAAGCGAATGAGTAAACGCGTGTTGTGGCACTTGAACAAACAGCCACAGCAACGACAAACAATGAAATCCCAGTAAAGCAGCGCCAAACACTCTGCAAATTCAGACATACTTTATGCATATGATAAGCGTCAAACAGAGACAGATACACAGAGTAATAGTGTGTGTGTTTGTGTGTGAGAGAGAGAGAGAGAGAGAGAGACAGATAGATACAACGAGCACTACTATTTATAATACTAAAAACGCAATAATATATCATCTTCAGTTTATCATTTCTATGACGCCAGACTGAAATTATTATCCAACGAATTTATTACCATAAAATTTACGCGGCAAATATTTCTCCAAACAATTCATATGTTTATCTCCCTTTCTCACAGTACGAAAAGCACCCGTCGCCGCTGAATTGCTCATCGAAAAGGATATGCTTAGTGTGCAGTGTATATGTGGGTGTAAAATGGCGCATATATCTACTTGGCAGCTTACCAAGACTTTGAACCAAGTTTCAAATGCACACAGATACACATACAAAAGTATCTACATGTGTAGCAACATTTATGCAAACCTCAGCTGTATTTTTTTTTCTTTATCAAATTCTGCAGTGAAAAAAACTAGTAGAAGTAAAGCAAAAATAAAAAAATAAATATCTCATAATGTTTGCTGCAATAAAACTCGCTGTTCCAACACTTGTCTTTTATTTGCTACTTTCTCTTACAAACAGCATAGATATTTTTCTTTGGCTTATTTTTTCAGTTTCATATTTGATATACTATATGTATAAAGATACACAGCCGCATATGAATATATCTCAGCTTATATATTCATAACGATTTTTTATGTTGCGTCCTTTTTGAGTTTTTTATTTTTACAACTATCATTTGTAGCATTTGAAAAGAATTTGATTGCATTTCATAAAAATTATGAAAACGAGTATAATCTGAATGTTAAACAGTTTGTAACACTCAAAAGAATATATGTCTCACTTTCAATGTATTGAACTAGGCAGCTCTGCTTAAAGGAGTATTTTTGTTACTTAAGCTAAAACCATCAAATTTAGTGTGTTTATTTTTAATGTTAAAGCCCAGAGAATCCTAGCGAAACACTATAAAATATAGCACTCACACTAAGCTATGACACATATAGAGAAGCTTAAGCAATGGTCAGACGCGCAAATCATTTGTATAGAAACGGCTAAAAAAGCGACAAAATTGTTTGCCATATGTGTGACCACCAAAGGTTTTGCATGCAAATGTTTGCTAGACTGAGTTTAATCATTTTTGTGAATGCGCTATTATGCCAAAGGATTTGGTGTGTGTGACCAGCCATGTGCAAATTTTTATCGAGTTTGATCGTTTGTTCTTGCTAACTTTATAATCACTTAACCAAATAGTTTAGTCGCAAACTGAATTTGCATCAAATCTTAGTGCCAAATAATTCGTTGAACGTCTGACCACCAAAATGAAATTAATCGAAAAACATACGATTTCACCATAGGGGGTTGAAAATGACCAAAAAAATAAATTTGGGCGCTCGTGGGGAACATATCGTTCCAAACTTATTATACCATTCAAACAAAGTGTGAAATGATATTATCATTTTGTACTAAAGTTAGTAAGTTAGAATGCATCGTACACCCCATAAAGTATATAGTATGTCCGCTTCTCTGGATGTTGTAGCGCATATTTTGGGAATCAATTTTTAAGATAACCAGTTACAACACTATAAAATATAGCACTCACACTAAGCTATGACACATATAGAGAAGCTTAAGCAATGGTTAGACGCGCAAATCATTTGTATAGAAACGGCTAAAAAAGCGACAAAATTGTTTGCCATATGTGTGACCACCAAAGGTTTTGCATGCAAATGTTTGCTACACTGAGTTTAATCATTTTTGTGAATGCGCTATTATGACAAATGATTTGGTGTGTGTGACCAGCCATGTGCAAATTTTTATCGAGTTTGATCGTTTGTTCTTGCTAACTTTATAATCACTTAACCAAATAGTTTAGTCGCAAACTGAATGAACTGAACTTATTATACCATTCAAACAAAGTGTGAAATGATATTATCATTTTGTACTAAAGTTAGTAAGTTAGAATGCATCGTACACCCCATAAAGTATATAGTATGTCCGCTTCTCTGGATGTTGTAGCGCATATTTTGGGAATCAATTTTTAAGATAACCAGTTACAACACTATAAAATATAGCACTCACACTAAGCTATGACACATATAGAGAAGCTTAAGCAATGGTTAGACGCGCAAATCATTTGTATAGAAACGGCTAAAAAAGCGACAAAATTGTTTGCCATATGTGTGACCACCAAAGGTTTTGCATGCAAATGTTTGCTACACTGAGTTTAATCATTTTTGTGAATGCGCTATTATGACAAATGATTTGGTGTGTGTGACCAGCCATGTGCAAATTTTTATCGAGTTTGATCGTTTGTTCTTGCTAACTTTATAATCACTTAACCAAATAGTTTAGTCGCAAACTGAATTTGCATCAAATCTTAGTGCCAAATAATTCGTTGAACGTCTGACCACCAAAATGAAATTAATCGAAAAACATACGATTTCACCATAGGTGGTTGAAAATGACCAAAAAAATGATATTATCATTTAAATAGAGTATCCATATTGATATACCACGCCCACTTTTTAGGGTAGTCCCATCCGCCCTCTTTTGACTTTTTATATGAATAAAATTTGTTCCCGTCAATGTCACCTTAACTTAACATGGTGGCTTCGTATAAAAGGAGTATTCACATATCAAATCAATGGGTACAATCGCCCCACTTTTTGGGGTAGCGTTCCTTACCTTTTTGTATGGACATTTGTTTTTTATTGTGTTAAATAGAGTATCCATATTGATATACCACGCCCACTTTTTAGGGTAGTCCCATCCGCCCTCTTTTGACATTTTATATGAATAAAATTTGTTCCCGTCAATGTCACCTTAACTTAACATGGTGGCTTCGTATAAAAGGAGTATTCACATATCAAATCAATGGGTACAATCGCCCCACTTTTTGGGGTAGCGTTCCTTACCTTTTTGTATGGACATTTTTTTTTTATTGTGTTAAATATCGACTTGGAATTTGACATGACGCCTTGTTATGGACGGACGCTTCATATAAATATTAAAGAGTATGTCCCACCCACTTGAAAGTGGAGCTCCCGCACAAAATTACCGTCCACTTTTAGCATTTTGTATAAAAAACTTTCTTTTTACAGTCACTAGGAACTTATAGAGAAATAAGTGTGATTCCCTTTTTATGGTCAACCCACTTACAAACCCACTTACAAAACTCACTTTCGAAATTTTCATAAAAAACTTTTTCATTTCAGGCAAAATCAACTTGAAATTTTACATAGTGCCTTAGTATGGACGGTAGTGTTTCGCAAAACTATCAGGGTATGTATCATGCTCATTTTAGGGATGACTCCAACAAATTTACTTCTCACGTTTAATATGTTAGACTTTACAAATACGTTTTTAGCTGCTACGTTTACACCTGCTAAGTTCACAGTTTTAAACTTCGTGTGCATGGTATTCAAGTTCAGTTCCACCTAAGTAAACTGTCTTCTTTTGTTTAGTTAATTTCACCGAGACGAGTTCATCGAGCCCAAGAGGGAGAAAAATTAATTTTTTAATTTTTTGACGAGTTAATCACCAGTCTTCCTCTTTTCGAATCCAAATAAAATGTTCGGATTCGGTTGCATTCAAATGGTCCGTATTTCATTTTCAGAAGAAGTTCGCATTTTACATTTTCCAGATCTTGCGAATATGAAGTTCAAAGTGCCAATTCCAAATGAGTTCAATCCGCGAAAATCTTCTAAAGTGAAATATGGAATATGAAACGGAACGGAACGGAATTCGAACAAAATGAAAAATTTTGTGTGTTAGTTTGTTGGTATGTTTGCTAATTTGCTTGAATCCCTAACAACCTTTTGTTCAGCCACTTTTTCAAAATGGCGTAATGAAATTGAGCATATTTGGTTGTATTTATTATACTTTTCTATGAAAATTCTGTGAACAGAGATAAAACATCGCAAATATCAGATAGTGTAATTTTTCCTATTTGTCTCGCTAACGATTTTTTCATTCTAAAATTTGAAAAACATTGTAGCTGTTACATCTGTTATACACATCATGTGCGCACATCTTTTATAACTGTTGTAGTTGAAATTTTTTGCAAGCAGACTTTCCTCACTTGGTTTTTTTAACTCGTTTGGAGAATTTGTTAGTTGATCCTTTTTCAAATTTGTTTATGTTTGCCAAAATTTAAACTACAATATTTTGCAAGTGAAACTGACGAACGTGTACATAACATTTTCCATTTATATTTTCTGGTTTTTATATATTTTTTCAATATATCCTCTTAAATATTTATAAAACATGCTTGCAACAATTTTCACTTTCTATACTTAGTAAAATACTAGCTGCAACACAATACAATTCCAATGTAGTTCATTCATGCCCTTGCTTTCAAATAAATGACAAATGGTTTTGATGGCATAAAATATGGCTTTGCAAAATGTTTTGCAGCACACGAACAGATATTTTATAAAATGTTGCGACAGTCGTAGAAAAATATTACTTTATGTACAGTCTGACTGGTTGACATTTTGAGTATCTTTACTTTAGTAGTACATGTATATGTACTACTTTTGGTTAGCCTAACTGCCCAGCTGTTTGTCTGACTGTTTGTCTGTTTCTGAGTCCGTCTGTCTGCTCCATTTGTCACGAATAAACCAACGAATGAAGCAAATGAATTTGCTGCAAATTATGTGTTGAAAGTGTGGCACATCGTACAGTTTATCGCAAATGTTGTCTATCATTGTGTTGGCTTTTTGAACCTTTTCGCTAGAAGGGTTTTCATTTTGAGCGACAGATTTCTTTCTTTCTTGTTTGGCTTTGGCATTTGATCAAATTAAGTGAATCTGTTTTGGGTTAATGGTTGTAAAAATATATCATGTTCTCATTTAATTTGAAATTTGATGGTTTATTAAATGCGGCAAAGATTTACAGACGACTTACACATGTATATGATAACATAGTGGCTTCCAATGAACTAAAAGAAGACAGCAGAGATTACATAAAGAGATTTCACAGTCGAAGTGAAGATTTAGAAGTTATAAGAAGTCAAATAAAATTCGCAATTAGAATATAGTTATATTTTATCTGTAAAGTCTAAGCTAAATTATATAGCTTAAACTAGTTCAGCGGCTGTTTTATATTTACATCTAGAGCGGTGATGTGCGACAAATCTGTACATGTGACCAGTTTTATTGTTTTATATAATTCGGGTAATCACACCTAGTCGATTAAGGATCATCAAAAGTAATCACACAGTCGTGTGAACGTCCAGCATAGTTCTTATAAAAATATTTTTTGGCAATCAGCTGTTTCAGGTCTCGTTGCTGTGCATTGCAAAAGTAACAACAATTTAACAAATTTTGCTTTTATCATATCGAAAATTGCGATAAAGTAGGAAACAGCAACTAATTAACAACAAAATATATAAATAAATGTATAGCTACATTTTTCAACAACTGAGCAGTTAATCAACTAGGTGTGAATAGCATTTTTTTGTCTGATTGCTTTTTTTTAAAACTTTGGATTTTTAAAATCGACGTTTATGCTTTTATTATAAAGTAATGATTGTGTGAATCATTCAATGAATTAAATGATCTTTTAATGGAACCAAATGAGAGTTGATGGTCTGGTTGTGTAGTGGTTCTAGGGTCTACAGGCATCAGCAATTATTTATGAGCATAATGCACTACGAAAGCGCCAGTGCCAGAGATGGTTCACTTAGTAAATTTGACGTCAACCGGACGGACCGTTGAAGCTGATGACGACCAAATAAACACACACTGTACTACTCGTGATATCGCGGATACTCTGAACGTTTATCATTCGCTTGACCTTGACCATCTCCGGCGGCTGGGATTCATTACCAAACGCAAATTATAGGTTCCCTATGAACTCAAAGGAATTTATCGTATCAGCCACAACAATATCCTCGATACTCATTTCAATCGCAGTTTTTTTCATTTCTGTCATTCACCTAGATAACGGTATATTTGCGTTTTTCGATGTATGATTTTAGTTCAACCAGCGTCCTGTTTAACACATTGCTAGAAAGGTGATTAGATTACCCTTCTAATTCGCGTATCAAATCGTTTCGCTCGAATAAAAATGGCTGAGTTCCCGTTGATGAAATTTCAAATTTCATGCAATTCTTAACTAATTTTATACATTTTTTTCTCATTTGAGTACGTTTTTTCAACAACAACTAATTCCAACGTACCAAGTTTCGCATTTGACATCTATAGTTAAATCATTTTCAAAACTTTTAAGCCATACCAGATAAAGCTCATGCAAGATCTAGCGATATGCCGTTCACTTTGAATGAATACATTAAAATCACAAATATAAAAACTCAAATATACCGTTATCTAGGTGAATGGCTCAAATGAAAAACAAAATTCACGTTTTCGTGTTCAGCGCACCCAAATTACTTTAAAAAAGTGTAAGAGACAACCCAATGCTATAGGAACTACTTCTTGTACTTACTCATGATCAATTTGCTGATAAGATTTTCTGTATCTATATAGGTTAGGCTAGGTTAGGATGGCCAACATGGGTGAACCCATGTCACTTAGGCCAGCTTAGGCCCTTGTGATACCATATATTTTTCCTACTTCTACCGCAGCTACTCTGAGAACCACTTTGTCAGTGTCAAGAACGTCGAAATCTATTTGATCTCTTTTTCTGAAATCTCAGTTAGGTTATCCAGGAAGGGGCGCCCTAGTAACGCCAATCTCTTCCTATTATGGGCCGGGCAATGACATAACAAGTGCCTGACCGTTTCCTCCTCATCTATTGTTTGCTATATCTATTATCTCTGTTGAGATCTGTAGTTTATAAATAGCCATGGGTATACTGTGGCCTATCCCTGGAAGGATATAAGCAGTGATACCCTTTCCGGCTAGTTTATCCGCTTCACACTTTCCTTCCATATTTTGGTGACCAGACACCCAGATGAGATGTATAACGTAGTGTTCGGCAGATTTACGGCACTCCGTTGTGGTTTTGGTGTTTGAGCTGAAGCAGTTCAGCGCTTTCAGGGCAACTTGACTGTCCGAGAAGATGAACACATTTTCTTGTGTGTGTGAGTATAGCCTTAGGAGATGCGTAGCTTCCAGAATAGCTAGCATCTCCACCTGATAAACGCTACAATGATCGGGCAATCTAAAGGATTCCTGTATCTATACAAATCTCGAGCATTTTAGCTGCCTTACACACAGCTTTTTCCTTTGATTTTGTTATTGTTGGAAAGGCTGTAAAGAGAGGCAGAGCACAATGTATATATTTTTCAAAATCGCTTGACAGTTCAACAATTTTTATACACAAAGAGTATGTTATAATTTGCAGCCAGTTTATGCACTTGCAAAATTTCGACTTGCTGCTTTCAAATCAAACGAAGTGACACTGAAAACGCTTTCGCCTCAAATTACTTAAAATTTAGTTTTATCAGTGCATTCTGGACATCTAAAAGCGATGCCACACATCTGCATTATTCTTTAATTTTTATTTTGCGGTACTTTTTTTGACCATAGGGAGAACTCTAGTTTATAAAATTTTCATATGATGACTTAATCATTCAGTGTCCATGTCTCAGATAATGCGCTAAGAAAGATATCTCACTTAAAGCCAATCAATGGGTTTTTGGTAGTACGAGTATGCGTTGAAGAAGTCTTGTGTTCTTGGTTAAGAATTGCGGGTGAATGTTTTGTAATAACTGGTGTTTCAAACAACTATCGGGGAAGTATAAATGTACTGAATCAAAGTATTCTGAGTATCTGGTATGTGGCACACTTCTTTTACTTTTGACCAACAATCTAACTCAGACTATCTGAAACATTTATGAGCCGGCAAGAAGTATCATTGCGTAGAAGTATCTGATGTATGAAACTATTCTCGCCTTATAAATATGTAGTATGAACATTTAAATAGCTGAACTTTAAATACCTATACTTTATAACGTATAGGATTTCACTTGTTAATTGTGTCTTTCATTGCATCTTTAGTTCTAAAACAGTTGACAGTTACAGAGTTAAAGAGTTAAAGAGAATTGTGATAATTTTTTTCAAGTCGCCGTGAGCATATCATGAGTGCGTTCGAAGTGCAGTAGCTTCTAGCGAATCGTTTTATACTTTCACATAAGTTTCGTTGAAACTCGCCACATGCCGGAGTAATTGGTAGAGTGGGATTGAACGTATTCAAAGCTATTGCTCAAGTATTATGCAGCTTTCTTAGTTGGTTTTTTTAATAGTTACAATCTCATTTCTGTAAAGTTTCCAATAACGAGTTTCAAGTTAATATTGACTGTAATGAAAAAGTTTTTCATACAAAATCCGTAAAGTCTGCAGTGGGTTTGTATGGAAGCCTACCCTAAAAGTGGGTGTGATAGCTGTGATATGTGTTTAGTCTAGGAACATATCTGATTGCAGTTGAATAGCTTAAAACTTAGCGTCTAGTTTTGAGTCATATAGACAGTGGTGAGGCGGACAGACCAACAGATGCATGGTGGATTTATACTAAAGGTGACATATTCCCCTTAGCTGAGCTCTTCTTCAAGAAAGTCACCACATAAGCTCACCTTGGACAGATGGACATGGCTCGTTCGATTCGTTTTATCAAAGTGAAGGATATATATACTTTAACAGTATATGTGAAGAGTATAAAATGGATCAACTTACGGAACTCATTTCTTTTTCTTACGAATCAGATATTTGCCGGTTACTGAAACTTATACACATATGTCCATCTAAACTTCGAAGGTTAGACATCTTTTTCATTCTATCTTTCAGCAATGCCTTCTAAATACATACATTTTCATTCAAGGTCACTTACAGTAACAAATTTGCATACAAATGCTGTCAATAAAATGAATGTAATAGCATCAACTTAAAAACAAATCGAAAAATTTGAATAAGTAAAGGAACAAAGTATCGCAGAGAACTCCACTCGACATAATTAATAGTCATCGAAAATATTTCCGACCAACACTCGAAGCCACGCGGCGGATGCTCTAGAAACAATAAAATCATTTTATGCATATTCAACAAATTTTAGTAGATTGATGCGTAACAAAAAAAAAAAAAAACAAAATAGAAAATAGAAAATAGAAAAACAAAAAATATTAATAGAAACTTTGAACAAAAATATACTAAATAAATAAACACGCCGACGGAAGTAGCAGAAAATTTCGCTGAGTTTTACTAAAAACATTTCAAATATTTATGATTATTTGAAGTGTGCAGTTGAGGCTGGCGGCTGATACGGTGCGTGAGTTATTTAGGGAGGGTCAAAATCCTGCGATAGCAAAGCAAACAGAAACTCAGTTAATGGCTATGCATACAAAAACACAGACACAGCCATTTAGATGGTAGTAGCACGGAGTATGAGTGCCATTGGCCGAAATATGAGCCAATAAATACATAAAATGAATTTTACTAGCGGCGTCGAATGGTCTACAAAAAAAAATTGACCAGCGAAAATTGTTCAAGCGAAAATTGTTGAAGCGAAAATTTACACACATAGCGTGAAAATTTAGAGATATAGATTATGTTAAGCAAGGCACAAGCGGAGGGGTAGAGAGTTTGGAAGATATTGTTTGGGTAAAATATCAAATTTAAGCTTCTTGACAGTGTACAAATTATGAAGACAACAGCATTAACAGCAACAAGAACTTCAATTACTCAACCCACAGTAAAAAAAAAGCAGCAAGAAATGTATAAAATCACGTTGACGCCCTCTTTGCTGCTGCTGCTGAGTTGCTTACTTTGACATCGATTGTATCTCGATATACACGCGCAAATATTTACTAACTGTCAATGGAAGTTGATCAAGCGTAATGTATTTTATATGTTAACAAATGTGCTGCAGCTCCTGCTCCAATGTCCTTCAGCGCCTGTGCTCCTAGCACCTGGCCTCAAACTGCTGGCAGTGCCAGTCAAATTGACAAAGTGAATTGCCAAAGCGTAAAATGACTTGTGACAGGTAACATTTTTGTGTCAACTATACAAAAAAAAAAAAAACAAAAAAAAAAATGTATAAAAAATGAAGTTTATTTCGGTCAAACCGAAGCTTTAGTACACTTTATAGAGTCTTCAAACTGCAAACAGCGTAACGGAAAACGAAAACACGTTTGTAAATGGTAAAAGTTTGTTGTTCTTAACATGTGATTGGCAAAATATCATTTGTTTTATTTAAATAACAGCTGTTTGTGTTGATGATAATACATATTGTATGATATGACATTGGCAGATCCAAGGAAGGTTAACTGGGAAACGTTCTACAACCCCCCCCCCCTCCCCTACCTCATTTTTGTTCAGTACAAAAACATTGTTGTTGCGTCATTTTAATAAAATAATGGGTTTTTTAGTAGAGTTAACCGCACAAACCCCCCTCCGCGCTAAGAGAGTATTCTGCATCCGCTCCTGGGTATGATTTCAATAATAAATCGGTCATTTCATCTAAAAGAGCACGAAATTCGTTTGGTGTGAATGGCAGCATTTTTAGAGAATGCACAGAATATTGTTTCTTATATGGGAAAATGTACAGACAACATTCTATATTCTCAACATTTACTGAGAATATTAAGAATGTGAAGAATTTTTGACGTGGACAGTCCTTATAGAGATACATTTTCAAACTGGACTAACGTTGGTCCAATGAACTGCATACTCAAAAATAAAAATTTCACACTTCGTGGAGTCAGTTTCACTTATCTTTTTGAGGAAATAAATGTACTTATTTACCACATTGACTCATCCGAAGAGGTACAGATCTAATGCAGTATTACACATGGCGCCAGCACAAATCGACCAAAGCGTAGATTTTAACTCCTGCGGAGTGTATTGAAGACACTGTGGAGTGGCTTACACAATGCAACGACGAAACTGCTACACCATCTCTAAGATTGAACCCAAGCACACTCAATTGTGATCTAAGTCTGTGGTCCTTCTAGTATGCATAAAATGTAGCAAATAGACGTATAAGGAGAGTCCGGCATGTCAGTCTGAATCGTAGAGAAAGTTGCGTTGAAAAGATAGGCTGCATGAATAGTCACTCAACGAGTTCTTAAAGGTTGCTGAGCCAAATGAAAAGTCACTAAATAGCTCAACAGACCAACTAGAAGGCTGGTACCTGCTCAAAATGCATTTCTAATGCACATATCGTTATTGATATTCACGACGAGCTTCTAATATCCTGAGTTAAGCAAGAGATAAGTAGAGTGAGCGAACGATATGTCCAGAACTAACTGGCGATAAATCTATTGGATAACAGCTTATCCATCAGAAGATTTAAGCGTCATCAGCCGCTTAATCTACTATTCAGAGCTCAAAATTAATTCTGTACTACAGTTTGTACCACAGCCATAAAATTTTATGATTGTCTCTCAATGAACAGATTTTAAATCAAAGAAATACCCTATTAAAAGTATATATTTATATTGTCGTTTATTGAAACTCCAAACATCTCAAACTAAAACTGAGTGTTACAATTTTTGTAGCTAAATTAATATACTATTCGCAATACATGCGAAGCGTACAAAAAGAAAAAAAATCCATAGCTGTTGTTTTTCTGGTTTTTCTGGTTATTCTGATTTTTATTGTTGCTGTTGCCGTTGCTGTTGCTGTTGTTTGTCGCAATATACACGCCCATTAACATGTATCTATATAAGCGACGGTTTGCATACACTGGATTATTGAACGCCATATTGAATTTTACAAAACCATTTTATAAACATTCGCTGTAAGTGAATATGGCAATATTGTATAGACTCACTTCACCTCAATATATATATGAGGAAGCTAATCATTTATTTAGAGCAAAATTCATTAGTGACTTTGTATATTGTGAGTGAAATGTGGCAGAAAAGAGTGTTGGAATGCCATTCCCAGCGACATTTTTGTATTGTAATATAAATAGTACTATAGACCCCATAAGCCATTCTACACATCTACACAGCAACACCTGCCCGCACAGAGCAAACTTGCAGAAATTTTGATTGTATTTCCGTGCTGCGTAAAATAACAAGAGTAACATTACAAATATGTATATGATAGTATGTATCTGGTAGTTAGGGGGCAGGCAGTATAGTATATACGGCAGTAAACGAGAAGTAACAACTACCGGCGGAAGTAGCGCTCATTTCCGCTTGTTTGTTTTAGTTGCTGTTGTTTGATTAAGTTAAACGTGAAGGGGTGTATACGGTATTTTGTGTGATTGCGTTTCGGCACAGCGTTTGCGACAGCGTTGGCAGTTGATTGACGAAAGTTCAGCGTACTGCGTTTACAGTGCAAATAATTCATTTTGTTATAAAGTGCTGTACATGCTGAGCACTCAATTATTGACACTTTCGTGTGACATATAGAAATACATACATATATGCTACATGTATACTACATATATATCTGCGCCATTTTGTTTTACACGCATACTAAATGTATCTGCATCTGTATCTATGTATCTGTGTGTGTGTGTGTGTGAGTGTTACTTTAACGCCCTAATGGCACTGTCAATTGCCACATTTCACAATTTCATTTCACATTTCATTTTGTATTGAACATGTTTCTATGTAATTCGTTTTCATTTCGTTGCTCATAAAATAAACACACACATAGGAATATAATAAAGTATCTCAGCATAAATCACAAACTGTTTAATGCAATGGCTGCTTTTAGTGTACATGATGCGACATTTTGTTGTTTGTTACAATACATAAATGTAGCTTAAACTTTTAAATGTACACATATAAATTATATAAAGTTACAGAGTGTGCAAAACACGTTTAAAATAGCGATAAAATGTGCTATTCACTTAAAAAGTTTAACTTTGTTGTGAAGTGTTGTATGCTAATATTTGCTTGATTTTTGTTCGTGAGCGAAGTCATGCCTCTGTTGGAGATTAGTTGTGTCTTAAGATAGATTAAGAAATTGTGTGAAAATATTCTAGTAGGCGGTTATACATACATAGCTACTAAATTATCAGTTTTGTCTAAAAGTATTTAAGATATGCAAAATTATTTATAGAGCATTAAAAGTATTAGTGAGCTATTAAAAGAAGATTTGTACTTACACATTTGACGCTGCACACACATTTGAAACTTAAAATTTGTTTCCGTTTTGATACACTGCAAGTAAAATGAGAACAAAAATATATTTTATTACAAAGATACGAAAATTTGATGATGGTATTTTATGGAACCCTTAAAATTTTAATTATTTGAACTTAAATTTTGTATATACCATTCACACATAGTGTCAAATGGTATTTTCGGTTTGTCAAAAAGTTTATACTGCATTAAAAGAGACATCGTAG
Organism: Leucophenga montana; assembly: GCA_035044765.1. Taxonomy (NCBI): domain Eukaryota; kingdom Metazoa; phylum Arthropoda; class Insecta; order Diptera; family Drosophilidae; genus Leucophenga; species Leucophenga montana. Next base: position 392,904 of record JAWNNQ010001325.1, on the reverse strand, counting down.
ACCCCATAAAGCCTATATATTCTTGATCATCTGTCTGCCTGTCTATCTTGTAGTTGTTTTAATATATTCAGCTGTAACCCTGCACTAAGACTTATTTTTACGGCAGTCAAGTAGAGTAACCAATTTGACATGCCACGCATACTTTTTAATGTAGTTCACCTACAAAGCAAACGCCCACTTTTGATTTTATGTAAGAAAACTATTTTTATTGCAGTCTAAGTGCTTCAAAAAACACTTCAAAGTTATTTTCTCAGAAAATTGAAGAAGGTTTTGTTGTTGGATATTTCTTTTTCTCATCATTAAAGCTGTTAATCGACTTGGTGTGAATACCCTAATATATTTTATTAAAATTGAAAATGTTTTTTTTTTTACATATTTTTACATAAAAAAAAAATTAAAATTTGGGGCCGAAACAGTTTTAACAGTCTTCACTTACTCAACGAAAAAAGAAAAAAGTCACGCACACGTTTCACATGCAAAAAGTACACACGCATAAATATTTTGTGCATATCTCTTTCTTTCTCTCTCCATCTCTCCCTCTCTCTCTCTCTCTCTCTCTCTCTCTCTCTCTCTCTCTCTTGCACTTGCTTCACATCCCAGTCGATCAAAAGTTCGAAAATAATATAAAGTTTTCGCATGAATCTTTTTCGCGAATAGTAATTCCCACTGTTTCCCACTGTGCTGTTTGTGGAAGTCGAACTTTCGTTGTCGATAGTTTGATAAAGATATCTTTAATGCTGGAGCGGATGCAGAACTCTACACTCTTGGGGAACTCTCCTACTCTTGGGAAGAGAAATCTATTAAAAAAAAAAAAATACAAAAAAATCTTGAAAATACCAGAGAAAACAAGACGATACCTTATAGATATACCAATTTTATATGCTACGTTGATTTTTCTTCTTCTTCTTTTCTAGCTATATATAAAAATATATTAGTACAGAACAAAAATGCTAGTGGTTCTCCACTCATCTGGATCCTCCAATGATAATTTTATATTTTGGGATAGTATTTTGTGTGTCATTTCCATTTTTTCCATGGGTTCAACTCCGTTTTCTTTATTTGATAAACTGTTTAAGCATCTAATACTAAATTAGCTACTCATAGAATAATTATGGTGAATATACTTGTAAATAAATTTGATTCCGATTTTACAATATCCAAACCTTTTAAGAATTTTATATGAAATATATTGATTCGAAAATTATTCGAAAAGTTGTTGCTTTAGCTTTGTTGTCGGCTGGGATGCAGCACGTACAGACATATACATATACGAGGGCTGCTATTTATATTTCGGGAACTGGCACCACTAATGACAAAAGCTAAGACCTGGCAACACCATAATAAAGTTTGACATTTTTTGGCATAAACGTACTCACAAAGTTTTGATATACAATTGCTATTTGTTTTGTTTACAGTGAGGTAAGAAAAGCAATTTGGCCAAAAAATGGAAATTTCAAGAGAAGGTTTTCGTTGGATTATTTTTCACAACTTTCGACGTGGATTATCTCAACAAGAATATGTCAATGAACTCAGTTCTTTGTATGGCGATAAAGAACCATCAAAAACCACAGTATATCGCTGGTTTAGTGAATTCCATCGTGGTTTTAGTTCGGTCGCCGACGAATTCTGTGAAGGTCGTCCAAAATCGGTTGTTGTGCCCAAAAACATCGATGCACTGCGTGAAGTGATAATGCAAGATCGTCATGTGACATATCGTGAGATATAGGCATCCTTGCGCATTAGTTCCACTTGAATTCATTCGATTTTGCATGAACACTTAGCTGTACAAAAAATTTGCTGTCGTTCGATACCCCACAATTTGACAATCGTTCAAAAGAAGGCTCGCGTCGATTCGTGTAAGGAAATGATTAAAAAGTTCGACCGGGGTTCTTCAAAAGTCGTGTATAAAATCGTGACAGGTGACGAATCATGGATATATGCGTATGAGCTGGAAACAAAACAGCAATCGACCGTGTGGGTATTCCAAGACGAGCCAATTCCAACAAAAGTTGTTCGGGTGCAAACCACTTCGAAGCAAATGATCGCCTGTTTCTTCGGCCGAATGGTTCATGTGGCCACTGTTCCGTTTGAGCAACGTAGGACGGTCAATTCTGAGTGGTACACGTCCATTTGTTTGCCGGAAGTCTTCGGAGAAATTCGTAAAACCAACCGCCAAAGAAAGGAATGGAAAAACTTCTATGACAAATGGTTTGAACGAATGCAAAAGTGTATTGATCATCAAGGGGAATATTTTGAAAAACAATAAAGCCATTTTCATTTAAAAATGTTTGTTATTATTTGCTATTCATGAAATATAAATAGTACCCCTCGTATAATGACCAAATGAGCAACCGAGCTGTTCATCTAGTGAGATGTGAACTGCGCAGGCATTGCCACGCCATTATCTCTGCTAGCATTGTGTCTCCTTTACGGAAATAGTAAAAGCAAATGTTTCTATGTGATATCTACTTTTTTATAGCGAAATCATTTCTAGAAAATGCCTGATTGCGGTTTTCTGTAGTATGATCACAGTCCCAAAGTACTAATGAATAGTCGTGCATCTAAGAGAATGCCACTTGATAAATTCTGCGAAGGACAATGTGAGATATTCATGTTTCATTGGGTTTTTTGAATCGACGCTGCAATTAGCAAAAGTTGCAATTTTATTAGAACATGCTGTTCTTTAAAGACCGGTTCAGACTGTTGGCTATATTCGACAAATTAATCTTTTTGCATTGAAAATTGTTTCAAGTAATTTTAAATTTCAATTAAAAGTAGCAAACTCAGCGAAAATTGTTAAAAATTCAGATTTATGTCATATATATGACTCCACCTGAACGTAACTTAACTGAAAATGTGTGTTTGTTAGTTTGTTTATTCAAATCGTGGAACTCTATCGTGACCAAGTGTACTGTTTGAGCTGAAATTACATGAACCCATTGACAATAAAATATTACAACATATAACTTCAAAAGTTCAAATCAAATCGGCGCATGGCCAAAAAGAGAAAAAAGAGATAAATTATTGAAACTAATTTTCTTAATGGCCTGGTCACACGGTCTTATATTTACGTGTCATGTTATCTGACTTGTTATGTTATCTGACTTGTGTCAAACAAGAAATTTCATAGCTACATTTTCAGTGTTAAACAGTGATCGCATTTACAACTTTGTAGTCTAAAATGTTTAAAACCGTGAAAATTTGTGCTATATTAGCAATTTATGCAGCTAATAAACAAAAGCTGAAATAAAAAAGCAAAAATCTGAAGAGAAAATGTGAAAAATCGTATCCTTAGTGTCTGAAATGTTTACTGCTTTAATCGAGCAAGTGCAGAGAAAAAGGAAAACAGCTGATTTTTACTTTGCGTATTTATTTGATTACTAATTCTTGCGACACTTCAGAATACTGTTAACAAAATGGCTCTGTAACCTAACACGAAGTAGATACGAAGCTATTTCCAAAAATGTGGCGCTACTTTGCTGACGAGTTGCATTTTTCATAATCACACGCGCGACTAACATAGCAATATGATATGTAAATATATGTCAGTGTGACCAAGTCTTAAGCAAACAAAGCAACTATTTTAAGCAAATATGTATGATCGTTTTAGTCGGTTTATTAATATTTGTTACTACCATTTTTTAAAAATGTAATTGCTGCAACTGACATTCTACAATTAATTTTTATTACCAAAACTTCATTTCAAGCCGAAACAATTTTGTATCCATTGTGATACGAGTACAAATGTGCTAATACTCTAAATCGATATACCAAACAACTAAATCAATTTACGACATTGTGCTCGTTAAATTAAGCATGTACAATTGTTCTAAACAAATTTTTGCATTCAAAACTAAAACTACAAAACAGAAATGCCAGAGTGAAAGTAATAAAAACTGCAAGTGTGTCATAAATATACCAAAAATTAGCTCGACATACAAAATAGTTACTCAAATAAAAACCCAAAAATAACTGAAATTAAAATAAATTTGCCATTGAAAAGCTCAAAAATAAACAAAATTTATGGTCACAGCAAAAATCATTATATTAAAATAGACGAGCCGAATACAAAAGTGTATCTATTTTGTATAAAAATATCTAGATAGATGTGCTATATACAAAAATGCTGCCGCATAACAAACAAAAGCAAATTCATACATGCAACAATTATGCAAATACCAAAAGCAACAAATTCCGAATTTGTGCAAAATAAATTAGGCAAATAAAACATTTTCTCGGCTTTGGTATTTTGGGTTTTTGTTTTATTCGATTTTATTTTATTTTATTTGATATTTTTTTTTTTTGTTTTTTTTTTTCTTTTAACACAATGTATGAATTTGGCATAGAGCAATGTGCATAAATTATGCTAAAACATGCACAAACACAAGCGACGCAGCTAAATATTCAAAGCACAAATAACCACACATGCAGATACATCCCATAGATACATCCCATAGATACATCCCACAGATACTTCCGCTTTTCTCTCTCATACAGTCGCGCATTGTGGCTGGCAAACATTTAAATTAAACCGAAACCGAATTTTTTCATGTTCCGCAGACAAAAACATGTGCGCAGAGTTTTATTAATTGTTTGTCTGTACTCCGGTACTCGATTTTATCCTGCTGTCTTTGTATCTGTTCATCTGTCCGTCTGTCCGTCTGCCTGTTTGTATCTGGCTTTTGCATTTTTGAACACATTTGCTGCAAACTTTTTCACAGCCGACAAGTTTTCAACTTAGCTTAAATAATAAATAAAATGCTTGTGAAATTGTGTCAGCCTTGTTAAATTCTCTTTGTGTATTCGTGTAATCGTATCATATACGAGTATGAATACTTTTATTAATACACATTTGCTTATGTTGATTGCTGCGGTTTTTCCACTTGTGGCCAGTTTTATTATATACAAAATAGCAATGAATGCGTATGAGAAATAAAATTAAATACTTATGCGTTTCAACTTCATAGCGATGTACTGGAATTGTAGTTTCGTTTGGCATTTAAATGACAATAAACTTAATTTGTTGCCAGCAGCCATTTTTTCATCTCCTATGCGTATTCGAGTCCTTTGTATTGTATTTAAATGACCTCGTTTATAGTTGCTTTCAACATTTTTGCTGTCAGTTTTCCCGGCCTGTTTTATATACTCATAAACGCGTTGCAAGGCAAACCAGATATTTATTGTAATATGCAGCGTTTTATATAAATTTAAATGAAGTGCAGCACATTTGCGCATCTTATAGTAATGCTCTACAAAATGCAATAGTAAATTTTTCTTGTATTTGAATCATACTTGAACTCCTTAAGATGGTAGGTGGCAGCCCACAAATTAACAATTATATAAAGAAGAAGCGTTTTTTTTTTTTACTCGGTTGTTCATGGTTTTGAGTGTATGTATGCTCGCCTGTATACTCTTTGGCAAGACTTGTCGTAATTTGACATACAGTCTCCGAGTCCTCTACTTTCTGGTCCCTGACATGCATCCTCTTGGCTGTATAATATACTCGTCTTCCATATGTCCTCAAGGTAGAGCAACTAGCACAAATCGTTGCCGAGGACAACTGGGTTTATGCCCCGGGCCAATTTGTGCAAGGAGAATTGTGCAGTCAAAGTTCGTCCAAATTAGCTCAAGTGGTATACTATATGTTTACAGTTTTTTTTTTTTTTTATATGGATAAACATATTCATGAGAAGAATTCGGAACCTGGTTCTTGGCTCTGCTCAGTTTGTGGGACAAGGATATTCTCAAATGTGACTTCGGTTCAACGTTCCTGGCGTGTTGGATGGTATCATATTTGCATCTGTTCGGCGCTACACTCTCATAGAGACTGGACACTGCAGCTTGTAGTTAGCTGTTGGTCAGCTTCTAACACCATTGCCAGCTGTAGCACAGTTTCTATTGCATCAATACCTAACAAAACACCTGAAACCATAACCTCACAAATAGCTGCCGTTGCTAGCTGGCTATGCTCCATTTGTGGCAGTTCGATAATGTCATGTCATAACTATGTGTCATACTTTGAGGAGATGTACTGACCTGAGAGCTCATAGAGAGTTGAGTGCTGGCTTTCTTGTATCGTGCTACTAATCTGACTGATTCTGACTGATTCTCAGTCATTCGCGCGTGCGTGTTGTTGCTCGTTTTCTGCACAATCTTTACCAATCCTACCGCTGCACCATCAATGAATTATGACTGTTCACACAGCCTTGTTATCTCACAATGTGAATAATCTCGTTGCATAGCATAGGAATGAAAATAGGTTGAAACACTTGGAGAATTCACGAAGTCTGTGAAAAACTAACAAAAAACTCTCTGGTGTTCCTCAGAGTAGAGCTCTTTCACCACACATCACATATGGAGGGAACAAAGGATCAATGATGTATCATACCTTCATTCCGCATAATTAAGATTTGGATGGAGAAATATGCTCGAGTCTTAAATGGAACAAATCGAGATTAGCACTTATAGCACTGTTCTTAGAGTGAACAATCACCACACAACAGGACCCACTTGTTCAACTGTCCGCCCCGTCCGACGCAACTGAGCTATGTGGATCTATGGATGCATCCAAATGGATTAGCCTCGTTCATGGGACTTTATATCTGAGGTTACGTTTCGATTTATCTTTCTCTTATATTACTTATTACTCTTTACAATCTTATAGTGTTATATAATTAATTGTATATACATATATACAGTCTAGGTTGTGAAGCACATCCCTTAACTGAATGCGTTATCAAAAATTACCATATGTATATAGCGTAAAAGTGTATATTAAGTTTGTACAAAGATATGTAATAGCCAAAATGAGGCATGGAAGACCTCATACAATATATAAAGGGTGCTTTTTTAGACGTGTGGTTTTCAATCTGGCAACACCGTTTTCGGCAGCTAATTTTTTTGGCAGCTGTCACTTGATTTATGTTCAATTTGGTTTGCCATTTCATAATGAATAGACTTACTCCGGAACAACATTTACAAATCGTGCAAATTTATTACCAAAAGGAGATGGCCACCGATCACGATTTTCACAAGAAAACTTTGTTCACCGATGAAGCTCACTTTTTGTTGGATGGGTAAGTTAATAAACAAAATTGTCGCATTTGGAGTAATGACAATCCACAAGCCAATGTTGAGACGCCGTTACACCCTCAAAAAGTCACTGTTTGGTGTGCTCTATGGGCAGAGGGAATCATTGGTCCATATTTCTTCAAAAATGAAGCCGGCCATAATGTTACAGTGAATGGGGAACGCTATAGAGCCATGATTAATGACTTTTTCGTGCTTGAATTGGAAAATGTTGATGTGGACGACCTTTGGTTCCAACAAGACGGCGCTACATGTTATACAGCTAACGAAACATTCAATTTATTGAAGGAAACTTTTGGTGGGCGAAAGTGCCACATCGGACGCTATCTGAAATATATTTACTAGCCTAATGTAGACTATGAACAGGAAGTTCAGCACACTTGACTGTAGCATTTTTCTTGTTTTGTTTCGATAAAGCTGCGAGCGTATTTTGGTGGATAAATCGAAGTATTTTAAGTAATTTCTGATGAAATAATATCTGATAGTTTATCGTCGTTTGTATGGTCTTTTTTTTCAACGAATAGATACAAAAGCATTTGGACGCAATGCCTCCGAAGATCAATACATTTTTACACGGTCATTATCCAACTTTCATACCACTTTGCCAGTGTAATGGAGATGTCTGCATAACATGCGTTCAGTGCTTGAAATTCGTTCTACATGTAGTTTGTTCTTCACATTTGGGAAACAAGAGAAATCATTGGGTGTCAAACCAAGAATATACGTCTGACACCCCATTAGTTTAGTGTTTTGAGCATAAATAGATGATTGTGCACCATTCAGAATTGATTTTCTATGTTCCTCGTATGACACGGTGGCAAAATGGTGAGTTTTTCACAAAAAAATCATAAAATTTTTGTTTAATTAGATTCATTTCTGCATATAAACGAATTTTATTTAAACATGTTTTTTTTTTTAACTTTTCACCCAACTATTCCAAGAAGGATTATGTCTTTTAAGTATGTATATGTGGGTATGTTTCTTTTCTTGGCATGCTTTTTAGTCTAATCGGCTTGATTAACATAAAAAAATTGTTTTGTGATGGATTACCTTGAATGATATGTAACTGTCTTCTATGCGTTGTGGGCGTGGCATCCAAAGAGAATCTATCCTCTATAGTCTACGAGATCTCTTTGTTCAAAGATACAGACGGACGGACATGGTTAGTTATATTTCGCTTTCGATCAAGAATATACATACTTTGTGGGGTAAGCCACGCCTCCTTCTGCCTGTTACCTACATATGCACAAACTTAGTATACCCTTGAACTTCAGGGCTATGCATAGAAATGAAAACGTAGCATATTTATAGGCTCTATAATTGTTTTTATTTCGTCCTTTTATTTTCTTAGTCAGTTAGTATGTCTAAGTTTTTTTGTTGCAGACGTATTTTTGGTTTTTATTTTAAATAATTACTTGTACAATTTCATTTCATATTGAAAAAAAGTGTGACAATCAAATTTAAACTGTGCAAAACCGCTTAAAATTCTCTCCATACTCTATTTAACAAAATGTGTAAAGAACGCACAATTTTTAGCATATCATCATTATAAATGCCAGCCACTTAATTGAGTTACGTGATATTTTCCTCAAAGCTATAAAAACATAATACTACTATTATTATTGGCTATATGAAAAAAATATATCTCGTACAATATTCTGTATAATGCGATACTTTGTTTACGCATTTCAACGTTACATATCTTTTTCCACTTGCACACAATGGAAAAAGATAATTTCTAACGCTTGACAAAAGTTTAATAGTTTCATTTTTAGCCTGGAAATGCGTAAATTCTCGAAATTTATAAGCATAAATTAGCCCATTTAAGTAAACACAAAAATAAGCCAAGCAGCAAGGATCAAACTCAAACACAAACACAAAGTTTCATGCTTAAAGCTAGACACAATACGAGTATATGGCGAGCACATTGAAACCCATTGAAGCGTTTCATAATGGGTATAAACGTTTCGGTTCGATTCTTTTTTAGCAGGGGGGAACAAAGAAAACAACTGACAACGAGAGAAAAGAAATTTAACTCATTTTCCTATAAAAGGACGCCAAAGTGGCGCTTTGGCAGCAAGCCAACAAAAATGAAATGAGAAAGAAAAACACAAAAAAAAAAAAGAAACAACGACAATCTGCGACTAAAACTCATATATGCGAAAGTGAATAGCAAATAGATAGATACAATATATGCATATACGAGGAGAGGGAGTTTATAAAAGTACGGTTCAATTAGCTCCTTCCGCGCTTTTTCATGGTGACCCCGACATGATTGTTAAGCTTCTTGCGCGCTTCTGCATTGTTATCCCGACGTGATTGCGACGGGATTCTTGCGTGTTTCTTCAGATGGCGTTAGCGGTGTGTAGTAGTCGAAATAAATAAATTATTCGGATATACGGCATTTAGTACCCTTGAGCATGTTGTATACAAAACCCTTTTGTATTTAGATCATAGAGTTATTCGTTATTGAAAATGTCAGTTAATGAGCAAAATTCTCATCATTTACTGGAGGTGTTAATGTTTTTCCAAAATATGAAGAAATCTGATTTTCAGTACGACAATTTTCGGCAGTGAAACCAAATTGGAGACGCCAAAATGTAGAGTCGAGCCACACTCTCTGTATTCACCAGGCATTGTTCCTTCCAATTACCACTTTTTCCGATCGATTAGTTTTGGCCTGGCTGTACAGCACTCTCGTAATTTAGAGTAAACTAAAAATTGGGTTCATTATTGGTGACGAGTCGTTCTATCGACGAGTCGTTCTATCAACACAGAATACGTATGATGCCAGATATAGGGCAGAAAGTAATGGAAAGTAATTCACCATTGCCTGGGTTGGCACTATATTGTCTTGGCAATGTGTCAGTTTACATCAAGGCAATCGTGTGATGCCGACAAAGGGGCAGTCTCTTGCCAATACTTGGTCTCGTGGAAGTTTGAGAACACTTTCTCCATTAATGTGCTCAGTTCTTCGAATAATAACCGATTGGTGTCCCAAGAAGGGCTGCAGTATTAATCCACAGTACCCTTCAGTACAAATTGGAGCTGGGGCTAGTGTACATCTAGAACATTTTTTGTAAATTTAATTTCTCCCGCTTAATTTCTTTTCCAGATCTTAAGAATGGTTTGGTCGGACGTAGGACCTTTGGATCTACTCGTATACCTCGATTCGGTAGAATTTAAGTTGCCTCAAGTCTGTGTGTCCCACTGCTGCAATGGAGGTTATCATTTGTCTTCCTATGCTGTACATTTTCATTCAATGCTCAGCAGCAATTGAGACTTTGAGACTATAAACTTTAACTAGTCTGACGCCAGGTGAATTTTGTCATTTTAGTAATCTCAAACATATTCCTGGCATCGTAATCTATAATACACGGAATTTCTTCTTTCCAGACGCTCAGATTGAGAGTATGGCATCCCGGGTACTGAATCTGCAACGATTAAATGGCTCACTGAAGGTTCATTCCCTGACACGGGTACAGGTGCGGGTGTCCTCGGACCTCACCAACCCACGGTATTACAATCGGAGGTCTGTGCCCAATAAAAGTTGCCAATATTACAATCTATTCAGATAGCTAAGCAGCTTTTAAAGCACAAGTTACTTGAAAATTTTTCCTCAAAGCTAGTTCTACGATGCTACGATACTCTTCAATAACATTCAATCGTCTGCAGAGTCTTTTAGGTTCCTGGTCACAAAAATATCGAAGGAAATTAAATTGCTGATGGAAAACTCTTAACTTAAAACTTAGCTGGACTAAGTCCAAATCTTTCATTGCAGGCTTCTTTAGAAATTCTGCGACTCAATTCTGCACACAACATCGTGGTCTACGGTAGGCTAAGCAACTAGTTCGTCGCATATGTCTTAAAACCAACTCACATCTCAGCAGGTCAGTCATCGTCAACTGAGATATCATCTAAACAAAATTAGACTCTCCTCAGTAACAGAGTGGAAACTCTGTCTTGTGGAAGACTAAACTAGAATATATCTGCTCTGCGATTGTCCGGCTTTGGCTACACACAGAATTGAATAGATGAACAACACTTTTATTGCGTCTGACAAAGTCAGAAACTTTTCAGATCATTTAGAGAGACAGAGAAGAAATTGGGTAAATTAATCTAACCATAGTTGGTAGAGATCCCTGACGCTGAGTCTTTTGTAAACGTAACTGACTGCTCGACCACTTGTCATGCAGCTAGTTAGGCTAATCATTGTTGCACCTATACGCCGCTCTTTGCATTAACCATATGAATTACACAAACAATTTCATCAATCATCATTAACTTTCGGCGTATAGCGCAATTCGAAAAATGCAATACAACATCGGTTTTTCATACTACGTGGTTTTGCGGTTTTTCCCTATTGACAGCACACACATAAATGTAGCTCTTTGCATCAACCAGCTAAATTTACACAAACAATTTACTTATTCTTTGTTATATTTCTGCGTATACCAAATAGAAATCCAATATAAATTTCGCATTTGAAACGCTACCCGATGTTTTCTTTAAGAGTATAAAATCAACATACTTGTATGATGAAGAGTATTATGTACTTTATATTTTTAGTTTTCAACAGAAAAAACTGAACTGTTATTAACCCCCACGTATGTACTCTACAGCGATACAAACAGATAGATAGCCAACACAAGAGACCAACTAAATTATCACTAATACGACGCGTAGAACGTTGCTTTCGGTCCATTGGCAGCGACGTCAACATTGGCAGCAGCTCTAATGAAGGACATTCTATGTATCTGTGTGAAATTGCTTACTTACTTATGTATGGGTGTTAAAGTATGTATCTGTGTTTGTGTACGTGCGTGAAAGTGTTGTGATAGGCGTGGCAAATAAACACATCAGCTAAAATGCTTTTTCACTTAAATTAACAGTCAAGAGTGAGCTAAGCTGCTAAAGTAGTTGTGAGAGATAGGGATGCAAAGCAAAAAAAAAAAACAAAAAAAAAACAAAAAAAAAACAAAAAAAACTAATGTAAGGCAATGAAGCAACTATGCAGAACTCTTCGCTACTCACTCGCTTCACAAATCGTAGCAAAAAATCAATGAAATCAAGTTAGAATTTCCATCGCAGCCTTTAATGCTGTCGCTGTCACTGCTGCTTAGCTGCTTTTTGGCTTAAGACGGCCTGAAATATTTTTATCGCATATATATAAATACAATATATAAACGTATACTAGTAAATATATCGTTGGAATTTGCTTCTATGTATTGTATATGGTGACCATGTGTGTGTGTGTCTGTGTTTGTTTGTGTGAATCTGCTTGGCATACAAAATGGCGCCGTTTGAGCCTTTATCTCTCATTTTTTTGCTCTGTTTGATTTTCAAGCGGAAATGTCTATCAATGTTGAAATGCATGAATATCCTTTTCCGTCCAGGCGTGTACATGAACATGTATATATAACAATATATTTAGATTTATATAACAAAATGCAGGAATCGTCGGAGACGCAATAGTTACACATATTCGTGAGCAGCACTTCAAAACAAGTCATATAAAATATGTTCGTAAATGTGTCTCTTATGCCTGCCTTACAAAAAAATATATCGTTTTCCAATTTTTGAATTTACTTGGAAACAACTCTCCTATCCAACGGTAAAAAAATAATGCTGATCTACTTAATGAGTTTAGAGATATACACACCCAAAGTGAAAAATTATAACTAAGAGATACATTTTCCTGAAAACGTATATCTTCAACTACAAACATTGAAATTTACCAGTCCCCATTGGTACAGGCAGCTAATATAAACCGATTTCGATGATTTTTTTTAATTGATAAGGAATTTTTTGTAAAGTTGGGCGAATCCTATTAAGTTTTCTCTTTTTAACAACGACAATTGAATTTAAATTTGTATGAAAAATTACAAAAAACAACACAGCGACGTTGTGGGGGTTGGGGCGTGTGGCGTTGCCTTTGTTTGCCCAATACATTTGCACCAGGCATTTTCACAAAGAACGAGGTTTAAAGTTTGGTTTGGTGCTCATCAGTCGACTGACAAACTGTACGCCTTTTTATGCCTACAGGCTCCGAGCGACTGAGCGAGGTAGCATACATACATTGCACTGCTGAGAGCCAAGCAGTATAAATGGGTGAGAGAGAAAGACAAGCATTGTGTCTGTTTTTGTATTCAAATTCTTTGAGAACGCGAATGAGATATTGATTTTTGCTTGCGCACAGTTTTTCAATCGGATGATGAGCACCAAATCGACAACTGCCTAACCAAAGTCTTTTTAAAGACTTTGTAGAATGAGTTTTGGTTTGTTATTTATTACTTAGTACTACTAAAAGTAACTCTGTCGGTCTTTTACATTTTCACACCTAAACCGCTAAACCAATTTTTATGAATTTTGGCATATAGAAAGATGGGTTCTTGAAGAAGGACATATGCAACTTTTTTTGCGAAAACAAAACATGAAGGGGATGAAATAGAGGATTTGAGTCTATATGGGGAACCAATGATTTCTCAAGTTAGGGATATAAAAATTCATCTTATCTATACATATCTATCGTGCATAATACTCTGGATCCATCCAAACGAGACCCCAAGCTCGGATTTCCTATGATTTTCAAGCATATTTTTTATCAGTTGGAGGTTTTTTTTTCAATCAAAGATATGAATAGACACCCATAATGATGCAATTCGTCAACTACAATGTAGTCTGATTTGAACTCTCTTTACGTCGTGTGCTTCTGGTTTTGACATAGTCGACTCTCCATCAAATTCTGTAAAATTTTGTATTGCATTAAGCAGCATTTCCGGAAGGAAATTGGAAGAAAAGTGTATGTGAAGCGCATCAATTGTTTGTGGAAGTTTATGGTGACAAAGCTTCAACTGATAAATCATGTAGGGAATGGTTTCGATGTTTCAAGAATGGTGATTTCAGCGTTAAAGACAAGACATGCTCTGAACAGCCAATAAAATTATTCCAAGACAAAGAATTGGATTCATTACTTAATGGAGATCCAAATCAAATGTAAGGGGGTCATGCAGAATCATTCAGAAGCAAGGCAATTATGTAGTGAAACCGAGAGACGTTGAAAGGTGATTTTCCACTTGATGATTCAAAGACAAGAAAAGACATGACATGATAAACTTAATCATTTGCATGACAACGTTCGGAATAAATATTTTAAAACGCTCAGGTGGCATATTTTGCTGCATCCGCCGCACTCTCCGGACATTGCCCCTTCTGATTACTAGTTGTTCCGACGGATACAGCACGATTGGACAGATCATCAGTTCATTTCTTTCGCAAAAACTGAAAATTGACCCCTAACTTGGATCGTCTCTAAGGACGAGACATTTTTTCGATATGCATCCAAGATCCAAGTCAAACGCAAGAGAAGCTGTCAGAATCATTGGGACTGACTCACCGGGCAGTGTCTGTACTATTAAAAATATATTTGAAAATGCTCAAGTGGGATATTTTGGAGCACCAGCCGTATTGCTTCTTCTGATTATTGTTTGTTCCAAAGGATACAACACCATTTGGCAGGTATTCGGTTAATCTCAAAATCAAATTAAAAGCCTAAAATGCTAAATAGAAGAAACAAACTTAGTTTATATATTATAACAAAACTAACAAATCTTCCACTCTATAATACTCTTCAACTGCCACACCCATTCTACAAAAAAAAAAAAATAAAACTGTGAAACCCAAAATTAACGAAATGAAAGCAAAGAAAACCAAAAGTTCAATGAGCTTAAATAATTTGCAGAAGCCTCAAAAACAAATAAATTCCTGGCTCATTTTCAGTTATTATAGGTTAGGAGACTGAGAAACTTGCCTGGTTGCTGCGCACAATACAATTCAAATACAACTAGTTAAGAGGACGATGTAAGTAAGCAAGCATTGGCGGAGTGTATACTGCTAAATTGCCTCAAAATTTATTATTATTGTTTGATATAAACATCCTCGACGGCAGTGGTGGCGGCGGCGGTGGTGGCGACGGCAGCATCGGAAAATACGCGAAAATAAAGCCAGGCAACCATTGAAACAAACAATCAGTCGATTCCACAGTTGAAAAACAAAAGCCGAAACAATTACAAACAGCAGTAGTTCTTCGTCCTTTCTGCGTAATATTCTTTCAATAAATTAGTTTCCTTTTTGCGAATGAAAGCGAAAGGAGCTCAAAATGAATATGAATTTGCTTTCGGTTTCGGTTTCGCTTTTGGGTTTTCCTTTGTGAAAAGTGTTGTAAAAATTTTTTTTTTTCGCGAAAGTTGGAAAATGTTTTCGCTTGTTATACCCTGCATGCGTAGAGTTGAGGAGTGTATACAGTTTAAGCTAATGTATGTATAACAGCCGAGGCGAAAGAGGCAGTTGATTCTCCTACTAAATTTCAGCAGAGTATGCTGTCGAAGAATTTTATTATATATTTGAATTTAAACGTCGTAACGTAGTATTGAAAAGCAATGTATAATCACAATTTACAACACTAACTAGGCATTACAAAAGTGATATTGCTGAACACTACTAAACAGCTGACTCTAGATCTGTTTGCGTACATAAATTCAGTTTAATATTCAACGAAATTGTACTGAAAAGCTTTCGTTTTCGCCAAAGTTCAGTAACGAGAAAGGAAAAATTAGAGCGTAGAGAGAGCAGTGTTTACTAAAGATTATGGGATTTTACTGAATGAAAGTTTGCCAGTAAAGCCCAATACTGAGATCGATAAAAAGTTTTACTAATGAAATTGTAAACTATTACTGCTGTGTCAAACAAACAAAAAAAAAAAAGTGTACCAAAATCAACATGAAATACGAAAATCATATTGATTTAACTGTGGCTTTTTCTGACGGATATGCAAAAGGTCACACTGTTTTTGAGTATATAAAGTATTTTCGGTAGCAAACATATTTGTTATCTGAGTACTCGATGAAAAACAGTTCGTGTCGAAAATGTTTGATTTTTGTTTGACAGCGTTTTTCTATATAAAGTTTTTTCGGTACCAAAAATATTCATCGAACTCAGTATTGAGCTTAAGATTTATTCAGTATAAAAAATTCAAATATTCAATTCAAAAATTTCGAATTGAATTTTATCTTAGCAATGGAATTTATAATATTATAATAATTTTACTATGTTTAATTAGTTTACTGCATTATTTTGACTATGCTCTCGCTAAATTAGTTAGTATATGTGAGACAAAAACAGATTACTTTACCTCCTTCCAACTTTTCCACTTGCCGTATCTTTTAAACAAAATTAAACTCCATTTTAAATTTGACCGCTTTAGTTTTATTAATTCTGCTTTTCCTTATTTTCAGCTGTTTCCATTTCCGTTCGCTTACTTTCTCTAGTAAATTTCTTTTTGGGAGTTTCTGTTTCTCTCAAATTTTGTTACTGAGTAAATCTTATTGGAAAAGTACGTTATTGGAAAAGTACGTGCACATATATGAACGAATAGTATGAGTTCTTCTTCAAACAGCGACACTAAAAGACCCCAAATTACTGCTACATAACAGTTGGTCCTTCGAGCCGGATTCTTTTTTACTGTCTGTAGGAACACCTATATCTCTGAGATTAAGAAAAATAAAATAATAAAACTTGAGTTTTTTGTATGACACCATGTTAACAGCTTAGCTGTTTATATTAGCCTTGAGCAGTAACTATAGAAAGTCGTTATCAAACTACAGATGAACAATAAACTAGTGAAAGAATATATAAAAAATTATTTGTGAACTATAATTGTAGTTAAGTTGTAAGTGCATTGCATTTGCGAATTCAGTGTGCTGCATATAATGGTAGACATGGCGTGGGGCATTATTAGCATGTTGTTAGCCGTTGTTAGATTAGTGCGGTATATGGTTGACAGTGGGGAGAGAAAGGGAATGAGAGAACAGCAGTACACATACATTGCCGCTTGCGTTGCTATATTGACACAAAGTGAGAATGCACATAGTAAAAGAGCTAATTTTAGAGTCTGGAACTTCGTAATGGTAAATTATGTAAAGAGATTTGATGCATTTTGCAAATAAGTCATGTTAAAATTACAACGTTCTATTGAAAAAGCACACATGTTGTGCGTGGTGTACCATAACAACCCAGCCTTTTTTTTTACTTAAGCGTATAATAGCGGACTTGGCGTATATAGATATTACGTTAATACCGATCAGATATTACGAACCTCTATAAAATACAGACACTGTTTAAATTCATGGTTTGAACGGTGATCCCACGATTGCGTACAGAGTATATGCTAAACGACCACACTCGTTTGTAGCCTTCTTTCTCTATCTTATCTGCGTTGCTGATTTCAGTTTTCGTACAATTTTGTTTAAATAAGCTGTTGTTGTGCCAGTAATTGGCGCCAAAGGGTTTGCCATGCAAAAAGGAAACAGGGCCTCTGTTGGTTTTCTCTTAACTAAACTACATCATTTCCCTCTTACAGCTGCGCACATATTTTAAGCAGAAATTCATTTCCATGCTCATTTCCATTGTATTTCATTATTTCATACTCAAGGAAATAAGACAGAAACATGGCTTTGCTTTATTATTTGATGGCGCTTGTGTTTGTGCATGGCCTACTTTAGTTTAAATGCCGATGCCAGCACAATCTCTACACCTTTTTATGACTTTCAATACCAAAAATATGAAATATTTTACAGTTCGTTAAATTTTTACTTCAATTTTACAAAATTCAGCAAAAATTCTGTCGTCTGTGTAAAATATTAAATTACCGCCACTAGCATTGCAAAGGGTCTGATATATCATATATGCATATATAAAATATAATATTTTGCTTTTCAACAAAAACTCTCAAAACTAGAACGTTTCGCTATTGTTATCTCATAACACATTAATAACTTTCCGAATTATAACGTCAAAGGAAGACTTTATAAGTACTAAGTACATACATCCATCCAACTAACCAACCATCGAAGTCAAACAAAAGCTAAAATACAAAAGCATACAAAAAATTTCATTAACTCAACACTTAAAGCATTTTTAATCTAATAATAAATTCCATTATGTGAGCAAAAAGAAAAAAAAAAACCAGCCAAAGCTGGAGTATCTTCACAAGCCCATAAAATACAAAGAACTCAAAGGAACTTTATACTCATTTACTGGAGTGAAATGCTGTGCAAGTGACACAAAAGCGGGAATTAAGTGTTTGAAGGCGACAAATATACTTATATGTATATATATATACACATTGTAGATACATACATGTATATATACTTTATATAAGTATATACTCTAAAAGTATCTGCAGAATTAAGCAGCTCTATATAGCACTCACACTTTAGTTAGCTGACTTCATAATATATGTAAAAGTGTGTGAAAATGATATAAATAAGGATTCTTTTATGTGCTCATATGCTTATATTATGTAGATACATATATTTATGTATATATATATATATATATATATATATATATATATATATATATATATATATATATATATATATATATATATATAGAGAGAGAGAGATATATATATATATATATATATATATATATATATATATATATATATATATATATATATATATATATATATATATATATATATATATATATATATATATATATATATATATATATATATATATATATATATATATATATATATATATATATATATATATATATATATATATATACATAAATATATATCTACTTATAAAATATATTGTATTATCTATGCAAATAATTGTGTATGTATGTCAAAGACTTGTGACAAAAAAAGGAAAAAAGTCCTTGTCGCAATCGACTTAATACCTGCATTAAGTGTATATTTTTTTTTTTGTATATCATAGCAACTTATAAATATAAGAATTATACAGAGTAGTAAGGCGACAGAGATACGTAGAATGAAGTAACACAATAGACTGTGAAACAATGACTGACAGTACAAAGCACCAAACTGTATGCAGTAGCAAAACGCTCGTAGTTACAATATTTTAATAAAATTTCAAGCATGCGTGTCAGTTAGATTGTGAAATTTGTAACATTTGTCGATACCAGCGCACCTGCAGTTATATTTCTTTTAAATATATCATGAAAAGTGCATGTCAATTTACACACTAAAAAGCGACTACATCAGAGATGGGCTCGAGTACCCAAAGTGGCAAAACACTCTTCGTGTACGCACATGTATACGAATTTCTGCTTGCCGAAGTCAGCACAAGAGCACGGCAAATTTAAGTCAGTATGATGAATGCTTTCAACGTAGAGCACACACATACACACATTACACTTTGCTAACTTTCTTTGTGTCCATCTCTGAACTAGATGCTCATGTCTAGAAAGACGCATTTCATCAAATCAATCAAAAAATATACATAAACTACATGTGTTTTCGTTATATAAGAATGCTTCATATGAATTAATAACACCGGCACACAAAAAACAAAAAAGGGGTTTGTACATTTTGATGCCACCTACCACCTACCGATATGTATTTCGAGCCGCTGAATCCGAATCTGGAGTCAGTTTGGACCGTACACCCTCAAAATCTCGAGTAAATTGCAAAAAAATGTTCAAACTAGCGAAAATTTGATCTTTTGGTTATGAAAAAAATATTGTGGAACTAGACCAAGCATGATTTTTATGTATTTTGTTCCCCCAGACTTCGAATCTGAAGTTTATTTACACCATAATCCGTTTTAAATACGTACTCGTATAAGTAAATTGAAAAAAAAAATCCTTGAAAATTGCTAAAAAAAATTGGAAAAAATTGTGATTATGTTAATGAAAAAAAAAACTTTGTAAACCCGGATCGAGTAGGATTTTTGAGTACAGGGTGTCTTTAAAGAAAGTTCACATTTGATTTGCCGATTGCGTGAACGCAACTATTCCGATATTTAGTCGCTATGGAGCGTTTATCGGGAGCTGACCGTGCGTTGTCCGTTCGTGAGTTCTACAAAAAACGTTAATTCAGCGACTGTAGCACGTGGAAAATTCTGCAGTATTCGACATGTTTGTCATTGAAATGATGCGGTCATTGGAAAATGTGTCGAGAAGTTTGAAGAGACCGGTTCAACGCTGGAAAAATTAAAATCCGGGCGTCCACGGTCATCGAGAACGTTCGAAAACGTAGACAGTGTTACTCAGTCTGTTCGTGACAACCCGGACCTTTCGATTCGGAAGCGCGCTGTTGCTTTAAACGTGCATCATCATTGTTCCGCATTTTACACAAAGATTTAAAGCTGCACCCCTACAAAATTCAGTTGGTGCAAGAATTGTAGCCTCAGGATGCTGGGCAGAGTCTTGAATTCATAAACCAGATGATTGAGCGCTTTCCAACGTTTACCAAAATCTTGTTTTCGGATGAACCTCATTTCCATTTTAATGGACATGTAAACAAGCAAAATTGCCGCTACTGGAGTGCAACCAATCCAAAACACAAACATCAGATACAACTACATTCGCCTAAAGTGACCGCATGGGCTGCGATGTCGGCGCGAGGAATTATCGGCCCCTACTTTTTTGAAGATGAAAGGGGTCGTACAGTTACAGTGAATTCAGAGCGTTATGTGGAGTTGTTAGACGACTTCTTCGTGCCTGAACTGCAAAACTTTTCTGGTTATAACCAGAGAACATATTTCCAGCAGGACGGAGCAACTTCACACATGTCCAACAGGTCTCTATCACGAGTTTATGAAATTGTTCCTGGCAAATTGATCTCCAGGAGAGGTGACATAAATTGGCCTCCACGAAGTCCCGCTTTAACCCTTATGGACTTTTTCCTGTGGGGTTACAGCAACAAACCCGACTTCTCTGGCACAATTAAAAGGAAATATCCGTCACGAAATGGCAGCCATCACGGAGAATACCTGCCGAGCCGTCATAGGAAATTTTAGTGCTCGATTAAATGAATGCCGTGAACGCAACGGTTTACATTTGGACAATATCATTTTTAAGAAATTAATTCAAGAAGTGTGTATTTTAATATGTAAGAGTAATAAACATTTTTTCAATAAACTACTTACTTTTTTTTATTCGTAGACAGATTTATTATTTATTATATTTTATTATTTAGACACTTTTCAACTCAAGTTTGTTAAGCATTCTTCAAATATTCAAAACATTGATAAGTTTAAAGTTATTAGTATTTTTTAAGCTGTTAAAATGTATCTGAATGTTATTCAAATTGCTAGCAATATATCAAACTCAATGCCAACGTCTTAAATACACTAAGTGTTACTTTTGCCCTGGGTTCAACCAAAATTATGTTCAATTTTATTTTTCACCTTTGTTTCTTAGATTAATGACAAGTACTCGTATATAAAGCAAACATTTGTGCATTTTAACAGATGGTAAAGGTAAAAATACAGAAATATATAAAATTATTTTGTGCATATATTTATTAGTAGGCCTTCGTTCTTATCAAGCCGGCCGTATTTTTGCTTATTTATAGTGCTTAACATACTCTTTCAGATGCTTTGCACTTCGTTATAGTGATTTCAAATGCAGGTTACTCATATACATACACATAGATACTATATATGTGTATCTATATAACTAGTAGTTACTATCTCTTTGCTGTCTACATTTCTTGCTTTCATTTTGTAAATTGTTGCTGTTGCCCATTTCCGCTTCCGGGTACGTCTGACTACGTCTACATTTCGAACTTGGAGTGTATGTAAGCTACTATACCAACTGATTGAAACTTGCCGAGCTCGAAAGTCGAAAGTCAAGGTAGCTTGTGCAGAAAGTATCTACAACAGCATAGCATTCTATATCATACATT
Organism: Leucophenga montana; assembly: GCA_035044765.1. Classification (NCBI taxonomy): domain Eukaryota; kingdom Metazoa; phylum Arthropoda; class Insecta; order Diptera; family Drosophilidae; genus Leucophenga; species Leucophenga montana. Next base: position 371,087 of record JAWNNQ010001325.1, on the reverse strand, counting down.
TTTTCTTGAGTATACTTATAAGTCCTTTATCTGCGCAGTACGTTGAACTGTCTGCGTTTGGCATGCTTCAATGAATTTGTGCCAACGTGATGCGAATTAGAATTTATATTCAAATGAGCACATAATTTGTTTGTTTGTTTGTGTGCGTTGGGGATTCTCTTTCTTTCACTCGTGCTATTTCACTTGACTACGTGTCCTTTTTCTACATATACTTATTTGTATATATCGTATATCTTATTGCTAACTTTATTTGATTGTATTGCATGCTGCATGTGCGTTGATTTTGAAAATTGAAGCAATCGCTTTGGGATTGCTGCACACAAACTCACATACTACCAGTTAGATTACACTTAAAGCATTTTATTTATATTATATAGAATTTATACCTATATATGCTCTACAAGCATTTTATGAATGCAATTACACTTATGTGTGTTTGTGTGTGTGTATTTATGAAATAAATTTCAAACAAATTACAAATAAATTGACGCCAGCAGCTTCATCTGTGCGCGAACATGCGTTCTCCATACCCGAGAAACTCATCTATCACTTTAAATATGCAAATTTTTGCGGTAGTATTTAAAAGTCAACGCAAAAGGTGTGACACTTTTGAGGGTTTTCTTTTTCCTCCACCAATTAGAAGTATTTTATATACAAACTGGCGCTAAGAAATTGCTTTGTGTGTGCGTCATGCCGCATGACAGAGCCCGAATTCAATTTGTTAAAGAAGTTTGAATTTTTCATGGTGAAGTACTTAAGTGCTTATGCGATTAAACGCATAAATTAAATGATTTAGAGGCTGTTTGAACTAGGTTTCTTCATACAAATGACTTAAGGTATGCATACAGCGATGGGCGTGGCGCGAGGGGCGAGGGGCGTGTCGCTTAGCGTTTTGTGCTCTACTAATTAATTATCAAAACGCTCAATTTTCTAGCGTTTATCTTGTCAATTGCAAACGATTTTAATAAATTTAAAACTCAAATACTCGAACCGCACTTCGTCCTTGTGCGTCTTTTCTGCTCTAAATGATTTCAATCAACAACAGATACGATGTACAAGCAAAAAAATAAAGGCGAAATTGAAATTTTGCATTGGCCACAAATGCATTTAACTAAAAAATATATATTTTTTGAAGCATATTATTTATTTTGATTATTTTCATATAGTACACTACTTGTATGCATATTATTTATTTCATAAACGTTTGTTTTTTTGTCTTATTTTTATGTGCAGTTGTAATTGTGCAAATTGTTGCAAGAAAAAATGTTCTATAGCAGTGTATAAAACTATATCCGTCCGGAATTCCGCTGTCACGGCCGACTTCAATCGCAAAATCAGTTGCCAGTCAATTCATGCAGTCCGTCTGTCTCTTTCTTTCCGTTCGCTCTCTCTTGCACAATTTATGCATTTCATTTGACGAGTCAAATCGGATTTCATTCAAATACAAAAAAATATGTATATATCCATATATGAGTTTTCATATTTTATTTTTAAAAAATTTGCTTTTATTTGTTCGTCCTTGTATTATAAATTGCTTTATTTATTTTATTCTTATGGCTGTCATTGTTGTTTTTGTTGTTGTTGTTGTTGTTGTTTACAACGCAGGTGTTATAGATTTAAATCAGTGTATTACTTTATTAATAACAATAGTATCTACATTTTAGTAAATTTAATACAATTAAATAAATTACACTTGGAAACATTAAAATGTTCTTAAGTTGAAATACTTTTATTATCTGTAACATACCACGGTATGATCTAAAAATGACCGAACTTTTAAGTTATAAAATAAAACAATCATGGTGTTATGTTTCAAAGCTACTAATATATATTCAAAATACGATCCATTTAACTTAATACAACGTTTAGAACGCTCAGCCAATTTATCCGATAGGCTTTTCAAACTCGCTTTTTGGAATGTTCTTGTGTCACGGCTGCTTGTATGGCTGGGATGTCATCGTAAAAAGCTCCTTTCATTGCACTTTTCATTTTTGGCAAGAGAAAATAATCGTACGATGATAGATTAGACGAATACGGAGGATGTTCGATGAGACAAATTTGTTTTTTCATCAAAAATTCATTGACTTTTTTGGTCTTGTGAGGTGGTGCATTATCATGCAACAAAACAGCTGCTTTCCTTTGGAATATGCTTGTCTAACACGTAGAACTCTCGACCACATACGATATGAAATGTGTTAATAACATTCTCCATTGACACTTTGACCTTCTGGAACAAATTCCTTGTGAACAATACTCTTGGAATCATAGAAAGTTAACAACATTGTCTTGATTCTTACCTTCTGAATACGCAATTTTTAATGTTTGGCTCGTCTTTTGACTTCCATTCCGCAGATTGCCGCTTAGTTTCAGGATCATATTTAAAACACCATGTTTCATCACCAGCTATGATTGAATCAAGAAAATCTGTATCGTTTTCAGCTGTTGAAATGATGTCTTGGCAATGCTCTACACTAGCGATTTTTTGATCATCATTTAACTGATGTGGAACAAAACGTGCACACACCCTTTTTTTAACCAAATCTTCAGTTATTATTTTATAGATTGTACAGTAAAATGAATATAACTCTTCTGAAAAATTAAGCAACAACTAAAGACTTGTTGGCCAGAAATATACATTATATAGCAGTGTAGGTATGAGTGAGAACGGTGAAAATTAAGTGGAAAGTGTTGCCATTTTAACATTTCTTTGTCTCTCTTACACTCGCAATTCCAGTTTGCGTCGAGTCACTCTTCTATATGCAAAATGGCAATACTAACTAACGGTATTTAGGTTGTTTCATGGTGAATTTATACTAAATTTATAGATAAATCCACTCTGGTTTGTTCTTCGTCTATCAACAGTAACAACAAATTATCAGTTATCCCTTGAAAGTGTACGAGTGAATATCAAAAATTGACATGCGACAACAAATTATTAAATATATCGTACATAATACACTCAACTGATGTTCGCCAACATGTTTGCAAGTGCGCCCACAAAAGTTTCGAGCCTAACGTCGAGCTGCTCGATCAACATGTTCTACAATGTGAATAGCCCTTTACAGCACGACAGAGATAGAGAATATTTTGTTCTCTATTCTTCCAACTGAAACTAAAGAAAATGATTGAAACAAAAGACAAGGTAGCAGCTATAGTAAATTGAGAGATCATTAGAGGGAGAAAGAAGGTTTTGTGAGAGAGAGGTTTTGTGATTGGCCAAGGGTGTTAACTGTTTCTTTTTATTTTCTTTTTTTATTTTTAATACAGACAGAAATATATCAGAGCATTGTTGGCCAACAATGTACATAGTAAACAAAATTACAACAACCAAAGTGTATACGTTATCAAAAGAACAATTTGGCGTTGTTTAGACAATTTTAACAATGTTTATTGTTGTTTCTGCACATGTTTTCCTTTCGGTGTAGCACAATAACAAATTCGAATAAACTATCATGGATGCCATTTACATGGATGATCCATTACTGTATATTATTCAATGACTACAGGCAATTTTTTCAATGTTCTCTTGAAATTTTACGGTCCATTATTGCACAACAAACAAAAGGAAATTCTATTAACTTTCAGTATAAGACAGTTCCATTTATACCGGACATAGAAAACCCCGGTTTAAGTGTGAACATCCTAAGTGAGTTTGTTGATTGAAACATCACCTTTAATAAATATTTATATAAGAATCTAAGGCCCTGTTTCTCAATAATATGAAAACGTTTAATGGTCCATTATTCTACCGGTTAACACAATGTCATGTACTCAATATTCGGTTAGCACATAACTAGCGTTTAAAGCTATTCTTCTGGTTAAACATTAAACAAATGTTAAAGTCGAACTCCACATCAACTGCTGATTGATTTGATTCTATTGTCAGAATTTCAGATTGATTTGATCTACTTGCCAGATTCATCCTACTTTCAGTTTTTTTTAAATGTTTTTTGCCATTCACACACAAAGCAGTCCGAAACTTTAAACGTCGTTTGAGAAAATAAAAATGTTTAACCGTTTCTTTCAATGTTTGTTAGATTAACATGCCATTTAGTAAACAGTCCAATTAATAAGGCACTGCGTAACTAGCCTTAAGTAGATATAAATCAATAAATATATAAAATTCAACCGAACATAATACTTCCGAACCTTACAAAAATTTACAAATCCATATGCATTTTTTTCTTTTTTCGAAAACAAAATTTCCACCAGTTAAAATCCAGGCTTTCAATCAAAACTGAAATGGACATGAAATATGTTTATTTAAATATTGTCATTTGTAATAATGCAACGATAAATAAAGTTATGACAAGAGAGCGTTCCTTTCGGTCAATGCGAAGCTTTGATACGCTATATCTAGGCACATTTATAAAATGTTGTTTAGTTGATCAATGTAACATACAGAGCAAAAAAAGAAATCAGCAAAATCAATCAGTTTTTTCTTCAAACAGAGATAAGGGAGTTAGTCATCAAAGTGACATGCTCGAAATCTTATTATGTTATTTTTGAACATCATAAGTGACATCAAATAGTGTTCTCCCTGTCTTTGAAATTCAAACAATCTAGCGACAATACAAAACAGTTCAGTACCATTTGAAAATGCTGTGAGCATTAAGTATGACCAACATGTTTGGACTGAACATAAGGCTGTGCACGTATAAGCGTATTCGCTCTCTTGTCTGTTCCTTTAATTCTGAGAACGTTAAGTATGAAGTATAATATTGAATATTTGAAAATTTTAAAAACAATACTATGAAACCACGGTGTCAACTGATGATCGGCTGCTCATTGGCAAGTCTGTCTGTTGCTTATTTCTATGGCGTCAGTCACTCCGACTTTTTTGTTGTAATTTTTTAACAAATTGAGATAACTGAGAGAGAGTAAGAACTCAGGTCTTTGTGATTGACCAAGGGCGTTTCTGGTTTTTATCTGCCTTAGAAGCAGTACTTTACAACAAAAAAAAAAAAAAAAATTAGATTCATCCCTACTTTTCTTCACAACCTATCCAACAAAGCAAAATCAAGCGCATATGTTGGGTGTGAATGTTTTGCAATTGCCTCTTTATATATAGATTAAAAAGATATATACGGGTATACTTAGCATTTGTATTTGTTTGTGTAGTACCTTCGCCCCGCGAACTAAATTTTTATAAGTATTTAATTTTGTTGATTTTTCGCCGATAAGGAAAAATTTTCTTTTGTGGAGTAGCATTCGAACCACGACAACAGATTTTTTTTTAAATTGATATTGATCTGCTTCTTGTTCTCTGTTTAGATATGAAACAGTTACACAATTTTAACTCATCCAGTGAGCGTGTCAAGCCAATTGGACAAATATAAAGCGTCCAATTATTTAAAGCCTCCTTGTCAAGTTTAAAATTGATAGCTCTTGAAAAAAGAAAACTATTTCATGTATATGTATATTTTTGCAATCTACCATGGAGCGTTACAAACGCCATGACAAAATTATAATACACTCCACAAAACGTGCGAAGTGTACCATATAAAAAAAAAAACTTTTTCATATAATATTTAAATGTATCTGAATATATGCATTGAGTTTATTTATACAGTCCAATTGCACAGAAGTCATTTGCTTTGTGGCATGTCGCGTGTGGCATGCTACATGAGCATTTTGATTTGTTTTTACACTGTTTTTGTTTTGCAGCAGAGCAGCTGCTCGTATATGTGGACAGTTGTCAACACTAAAAAACTATAGCAGCAGCAGCTCATAGCTCAACCTCACCGAATGCTGCATTTTGTTAAATTTTCCACAAATAGCGGCAGGCAATCACACAATACACAAAGTATTTGGTATTATTTTTTCTTTACTTATTGAGGAACTATGTGGGGCGCACGTGGAGGTCTAGCTACTCATATGCCACTTAAGCGGTTCATAAATCAATTTCGTATTTATTTCGCGCGTGTGTGTGTGTGTGTGTGTGTGTGTGTGTGTGTGTGTGTGTGTGTGTGTGTGTGTGTGTGTGCTGCTGTTGCATGCCACTGGCTGTTGCAACAACAGCAATAAATATTTACTGAAAAAAGAAAAGTATCTTAAATAAAATGTAAAAATATAGAATCTTTACTGCTTGCATAAAAACTTACTTTCATTTTTTTATAAATACAAATATTGCTTTTAAGCTTCAATGAAATATGGCATAAATTGATGACATTTATGAATTTCATATAAGTACAAATAAAAGTATCTTATTTTATAGTTTTCTTTTTATAAGCTTTGTATGTAGAGTGAATTGTACATTATAATACTTTTGTTAGAAAGTATGAAACACATTTGGAAACGATGTTGCACATCACATAAGACAAAAGTTCTCGATTAATTTATAGGTTTTTCGAAGGTCGTACGGACGTATGAACGTACGCGAGGACGGACGGATAGACGGACAGACGGACATTGATATCGGTATATCGATTATACTTTTGATAGTGTACAAGAATATTTATACTTTATGGATCTGCCACGCCTACTTTTAACTGTTACATACATACATTTGCACAAAATTGGTACGATGTTGACCTCCCAGGTTCCAGGGCAGGTGAATTACCTAGAGAATTCTTCTTACGGAATATCTTCACGTCGTATCCGTATTGAATCAGATAGGAGAGGAAAATCTCCATCATAAGCATTTTTTGCAATTACGTGTATTATACAGATAGAAATTGATTAAAACAACTTTTTACCACGATAATCTATTCGAAAGAATTTGCATTTTGGTCCAAGCGAACAACTCCTGTCATATACTTCATTCATTCTCAATGCAGGATCATTTACTATGAAGTACAAAATGAATGAAAAGATTAATCAAAGTATTTTACATCGCTGGTTACTATTTTCTCCCACATCTCAGGCAATTTTCGAATTCCATCTCGAAAAAACATCTCGTCTTTATTCCGATCCAAATTTGATGCCAATTTTGCAATTTATGCGAAATAAGTGACCCAATGACCTGCCAAATCATGCTGCATCCCTTGGAACAACCTGTAATTAGAAGAAGCAATGTCCGAAGAATACGGTGGGTGCGGCAATATATATATTTGTTCACGACTTTTACGACATGAGACCGAACGTTGTCATGCAACAGAATAACTTTGTCATGTCTTTGCTCGTATTCTGGCCGTTTTTTCTTGTAATCACTGCTTAAATAAATCAATTGTAGTCTATACCGATCGCAGGTAATGGAATCGCCAGATTGGTTGTAGCAGCTCTAAAAAACCTTTTTGTCCCACCAGATACACAACATGACCTTCAAATCATGAATATTGAGCTTTGGTGTTGATGTTGAGGATGACGATGACGATGACGATGGCAACGATTAATCTGGCAAAGCGTACATCTTTTTCTTCATGGGGTTACCGTATAATTTTCATTTTTCATCCCCAGTCACAATTCGATGCCTTTCAATCAGCTGCTCCCAAGTGAAAAATCACCTTTCAACGTCTCTCGGTTTCAGTTTATAAGGCACCCGCCTTGTTTTTGAAGCATTCATATAGACTTGAATTGTACAGAAAGTGCTTATTGAGTCACTCCCATTGATTCTGGAAGCAGTTTCCACAGTTTGGCTTTAATTTCAGCAGGAGCTAGTTAATTCAGCTCAAAGTGAATAAGTTGTATTAAAATACCGAGATGAGTTATCCAGATTATTACCCCGTATTGAGATTATATTAATTCTTGCTGCATTATTTGAAGCATATTTCGGGGAACATTTTATTATGTGCGCCAGCAATGCATCTTTGATTAACCGTTTGAATAGTAAATATTGGTGCCAGAAGTTCGAATTTAACTTGGCCTAATAAACTCCAGATATATTTTATGTGAACGATGCCATATGGGCTCGTTGGCACTGTTTCGGTTAATTAAAATTACTAGAGTTCACCCAGTTTTCGAAATTAGACGTTTTGTCTTAAAATTACCCAATACTTGCAAAATACGGCTTCATGAAACGCACTTGCTAGTTTATCACTAAACTATAATCGTAGCAGTGCAATTACATCAAAAATTATTCATTCGCCCTTTTCCAGATATCGATCCGAATAATTTTGGCGGAATCGATTTCACTACAAAGCTCTCTTGAGAATATGAAACTCATAGTACCAATTTCGAATGAAAATATCAAAATACTTCCGAAAGTGACAAAACATATTATTTCAGTGTAATCAGCTCCGATTCAATCATTAGGTTTGATATCTTTCATCGTCGCTTTGCTTAACTCGGCAACTGCATAAACTGCTTGCAAATTATAACAGGCGTTTTGCTGTAAATCTCAAATCGTGAACTATATACATGTAATAGTATGCGTTTGCTATGCACTGCTGCATGCAACAAACCTAAAAAAAAAGTATTTTTGTTTCAAACTTCACTTTGTATACGTACACGTGAAACCGTTTATGAAGTTGACCCACCGATGTTCACCACACATTATACAGTTGCGAGAGAGAGTGGAAGAAAAATGAAAAACGCTTGCAAAGGTGTTTTCACGCACACCATACGTGTGTCTTTTATTTCGTTGTGTGCCACGCTCACTATCCAAACTTCATTGCCATACTCAGGTGAAGTGCATTGAAGTTTCGGTTTCACCAAAATCAAAGTAACTTCCTTTTAAATATATAGCATGGAAATTTTATTAAAGCATATACCATTTTTTTTTTTTTTGTACCTGTTAGTTTGATTTAAATTAAAACCACTTGGCCAACAAAAAAGGAAAATCTTCTTGCATGCTTTCGATTAGCATACACTTTTACATATTTCATAATATTTGCATAATAATTGTTTTACCTTTGTCATCGTTTTAATCAGCATTGATGCAAACCTCACACATTCCGGTCTCCTGTTCAGCCTAAAAAAAAAAAACGAGAAAAAAAGGTTTTTAATAAATAAGCAACCCAAAACAAAAAAATGTGCAGCAAATATTTTAAAATTTAACACACAAAAAAAAGGGTTCGCGAGATTTTTGCATATTTTGTTTAAAATTTTTTCCACATGGAGTGAAGAAAAATTTGCGTTCTGCACAACTGTCCGATTTAAATGGCAGATTTTTTATGCAGCCTGACTGCTGTTATCCTTAAAAAACTTCCTACTTTTTTTCAAATTTGCATGCCATAAAATTAAATATTCTATTTAATGTCACAGACGGCGCGACGCGACGATGCGCTCTAAATGGATTTTCTTTCCCTTTACAAATATGTATGCATCTTCCTTTTCAGTTCTTCTATCTCACTCTTTTATTCTTCAACTCGGTATCTTTGCTATACGCTCTACTATATATTTATATATTTTTTCGGACAAAAGCCGAAAACAAGAAGCCTAAAGAATTTCGTTGACAATAAAAAGAGCTTTTATGCAAAATAAAACGGATTTTATTGACATTCGCGTATGTCCTTTTTCGCTGTGCTTATCTTTTTTGTTTTTAAAAATTTTCTACGCATTATATGGCCTACACCTTAAAGGTAAAGGGCTGTAGTATTGTATAAATTATAAACTTCAGAACAACAATTAAATACGAAGCAATTTCATGTGGAGAGCGCGGTTTAGGTTCCAAAAAGATAAACCCGAATTTTTAAAACTACGAGAGGTACTATTTATATTTCGGGAATAGCAAATAATAACATACATTTTTAAATGAAAATGGCTTCATGGTTTTTCAAAATATTCCCCTTGTTGATCAATACACTTTTGCATTCGTTCAAACCATTGTCATAGCAGTTTTTCCATTCCTCTTGAGACACCTACAAAACATGGTTTTTGAACGCTTCAACTGCTTCTTCGGCGCTCGTAAATCGTTGACCACGCAGTTTACCTTTGATACTCGGGAACAAGAAGAAGTCATTGGGTGCCAAATCAGGACTGTACGGAGGATGAGTCATTAATTCGACGTTTTGACTGCTCAAAAATGCACTTGTTTGACGAAATGTGTGAGAGAGCTCGCATTGTCATGATGGAGAATGATTCGTCTTTGGCGGTTGGTTTTACCAACAAATGGTCGTGTACCACTCAGAATTGACCGTCCTACGTTGCTCAAGCGGAACAGTGGCCACATGACCCATTCGGCCGAAGAAACAGGCGATCATTTGCTTCGCTGTGCTTCTTCCACGAACAACTTTTGTTGGATTTGGCTCGTCTTGGAATACCCACACGGTCGATTGCTGTTTCGTTTCCGGCTCATACGCATATATCCATGATTCGTCATCTGTCATGATTTTGTACACGTCTTTTGAAGCACCACGGTCGAACTTTTTAATCATTTCCCGACACCAATCGACGCGAGCCTTTTTTTGAGCGATTGATGAATTATGGGGTATCCAACGAGAGCAAATTTTTTTTACAGCTAAGTGTTCATGCAAAATCGAATGTATTGAAGTGGAACTAATGTGAAAGGAAGCCTCTCTCTCTCACGATATGTCACATGGCGATCTTGTATTATCAGTTCACGCACTGCATCGATGTTTTTGGGCACAACAACCGATTTTGGACGACCTTCACGGAATTCGTCGGCGACCGAACTACGACCACGATGGAATTCACTATACCAGCGATATACTGTGGTTTTTGATGGTTCTTTATCGCCATACAAAGAACTGAGTTCATTGACATATTCTTGTTGAGATAATTCACGTCGAAAGTTGTGAAAAACAATCCAACGAAAACCTTCTCTTGAAATTTCCATTTTTTTGCCAAATTGCTTCTGTTAACTCACTGCAAACAGAACAAATAGCAATTGTACATCAAAACTTTGTGAGTACGTTTATGCCAAAAAATGTCAAACTTTATTATGGTGTTGCCAGATTTTAGCTTTTGACATTGGTGTTGGAAGTTCCCGAAATATAAAGATCAGCCCTCGTATATGATTTAATAACCCGATTTAATAATCCCTAAATATAAAGAGCAGCCCTCGTATATGTTTTAATAACTGAATTAATTTCTATGGCTGTGGAGTGAAGTTAACATCTCCCTTTGAAAGCTATGCTTCACACAAAGAACTTACAAGTATTTTAAACGAAATTTTCTCTGACCCATTTCATATTTAATTCTTGCGCTTATCTTATGGCAGCTAAAGTGTGTACTGTGCTTCCAAAGAGAAAGTGTTAAAAAATGCCATGAAAATTACCAAATACTGCATTTGTAGCTAATATTATACACAGAGAGATTGGCAGGTCGTTCTCCTTACCAATTTTGATTACTGAAATAAACTTAATACAAACATTCAAGTATCTACTCCACGCATTTGTCTTTATTGGTAAAATTCAATCCAACAATTTGTTACTCAGAATAAACAAATATGATAATATGAAACCACTCTACGATTTTTTTCTATTTGTCTTTCATTAGCATTTCTTTAAAAAATTTCGATTTCGATTTCGATTTCTGGAGTTTAGTATGGGAACACACAAACAGAAATATTGCCAATCTATGTGTTATGGGACGAGAGTGAGATTGTGGATGTGTTCAAATAATTTATACCCGGTATACTTATTTGACCTCTAGCAAAATGAAATCAGTAAGTTACTATCAGATTTCCCAATAGCTAAAGTTGCAATAATTCAAAAAAAAAAACTTAAAATTCCGAAAGCCTTAGAAAGGAACTTCGTGCATGTAGAAAATTTTTCATTCAGTCCATGAAGAAGAAACAAATTTATATATGTATAAAGTGAAGAAAAAAAATAAATTAAATGTAAGGAACATCTACTAGAGGATCAGTGGTCTTAGCTTCTTACCATAAACTGGTCTGCATATGTTAAAATTTTAAATATTTTCTAGGGAATGACTTAATAGCTTCTAAATTTGACGTTTGAAGTGGCCTGAACCTGGAAAATGGTCCGACCCATAGGTTTTTAGGGGGTCTATACGATATAGCGGTACGATGATATTTATACTTAATGGTTTCACTGATGTTTCTGTCAGGTCTAAATTATGATTGAATTAATAATTAGCGTTTCACACAAGAGGCCGCCACTAGTATATGATACAATATTCGAGTTTCCAATTTCTTGCCGCTAAAACCTTTTGTCAATGAGCGTCTTTGGCAGCTTGTGTCATTTGTTTCAAACGTAAACAACAATACTAAATTTTGCCTCGAACATGTCGAATTTCGTACCAGATAAAATGTTTTTGGGGGAATTCTTCTTCATTAGTTTAATATGAAGAATAGTGCTGCCGAGGTTCATCGAATCTTAGTGGAAGTTTACGGCGAGCATGCTCTATCTGAACAATCTTGTCGGAGGTGGTTTGGTCGCTTTAAAAGTGGTGATTTTGAGCTCGAAGATAAGAAACGGCCGGGTCAACCCAAAACGTTTGAAGACGAAGAATTGGTTTTGTCCGGACAGTCAGCAACATCATTCGCAAAGCGGAATATTCATGGCATGAAGCTTATGCTCTGTATTTGGTGGGACCAGCGCGGCGTGATCTACTACGAGCAGCTTAAACCGAGTGAAACGATCACGGGGGAAAGCTATCGGACTCAACTCAAGCGTTTGAGCCGCGAACTGAAGCAAAAATGGCCGACACTAACGTATTGATTGATTGGCTTTTCTTGCTAAATAAAATCTCAAACTAACCAGAGCTATCTAAGTGTTGAAGATGGATCTGACCTAATTGCTAGCCATTTATTGACTTATTTAAATTAAAGTAAGTCAATTATATGCATACAAAATACTCCCATGCTTAGCATCAAAGCATTTAAAAATTTGCGAAGTTCATATTTAATTAAAATAGGTTGAATGTTGCGGACCTAGAAGGTTTAAACACACTTCACTCACACAACGTAATTAAAGAAGACATACATGATATTTACATAAAAACAAATTCACACAGTTTCTCCCTCTCTCCCATGTAGCTCGCAAGAATTAACGAATGCATTCTACTTAGAGGGAGAATTAGTGTAATAATGGAAGGTGATAGTATACATGCAACCAGTTACAAGTTGATACAATAAGAAACTATAGGCGCGAAGGAGACAGGGCGATTAGTCATTTGACACACTTTGTGAATTGGTTTGGTGAGCGCGTTTTACTTCTCTCCTATGTGATCGCACAAAAGATGTCAGAGTGAAAGCGAGTCGGAAAGCGAGTTCAAGCGATCAAACTATATCGAAGCGAGAAAGTAGTTGTGAAAATGACTTCTCGCTTCGCTTTGGTTTTTTCTTTGTTGATAATGGTTCGTATTTGCATGAGTTTCTTTGTCACTTTTACTTCACCTTAGCCTTAAGAATGATAGCGTTAAGTCTTATTAAGTGCAGCAAAACAAATTGTTTTTGGTAAGAAGGTAAGAACAACAATAGGGATATAGATTTTGTTTATTTTTTGTATATGGTCGTATTTTTCTAGTCTGATCGTTTATCACAATGGCCGGATACACCCAATTTTAGAGGCGACCCCCATACAAAACCACCGCCACTCTTCCGGATTTTGAACGAAAAACATTATTACAGTCAATATCAACTTAGAATTCAATATAGTGGCTTCGTACGGCGGAAAACTTCAAATATTTACAATAATGGACATGTCCCTGTCCACTTTCAGAGGTAGTCCCCATAAATGCCAACCGCTCACTTTGTGGTTTTTATAGTAGGTAAAATTTTCATATTTTTAGAGCTAAGCTTCTTAAAAATGGAATGTAGCATGAAAATTCTTCGAAAAAATTTGTTAGATGCTTGTGAAGATTCGGTTTTACCGACGAAAACTTGTTCACACATTTTTCTATTTCTTTTTCTGCATTTTCTTTAAAGCGCAAAGACCCTACACTTCAAAGTTACTTTAAAGAAAGACCAACCATGCAAAATATGATGATTTTTAAATAGCTTTTACATATGGAAACATTAAGAACTCTTGCTTCGTTCATTTAACAAAAACAAAGTTTTCTAATATGCTAAACAAAGACAGTTTAGATCCAATTAGTTTAAATTTCAGCTGTAAAATGATGCCACGCATTCGCAAACTGCAACATTTTTTCGCTGCTTCTTTTCCATATTTAATATACTTGTATCTAATGAAATTCCTTATATAATATGCCCCATACCCAAATCCGTATACTCCACAGTTCATTAATTTATTTATGTATGCATTAGCAGTCCACTCATCCACCCTACGCTAAATCAATGGTACAAATAATTTCTCAATTATCTTTGCACCCGCAACTTTTAAAAAGAAAATCGACGGAGAACAATGTGGCACGCTGATATTTATCGTATACATGTATTTATATAGATGGGTACTTGTAATAGTAGAAGTAGTAGAAGGACGGAAAGTTATGTGCAAAGTTGGGGCGCAAAGCAAACCCATTAAAAACCGCCAAACTTCAATAATGAAATATTACAAGCAATATTTTTAAATAGATTTTTAATGCTCAGCAATTTCCTTGTTTTTCCGCCCGCATTGAAACATTTTCAATTTTTTTCTTTTTTCATAATGCCGGCGATTGATGAAAAACAAAGTGTGAGCAGACAAACAAATCGCATTGAACTTTTCATGAAAAGCGCGCATTTTCCAAGTTTCCCTTAAACTCCTGACAGATGACTACAACCCACACCATGATAATCATAACACCACATCGAAGTATGAAATACTATGCATTGCAGCCATCTAGCAGGTCCTTTCGTCGATGATGCTGTCGACGAAAGGACGTCAATTCGCGCTTTCATCACGCGTTGCTGCTCATTGTTTCATCCTGTGTTCTGTCGTGTTCGACATTTGTTTACAAGCATATTTTTCATGTTTTCAGGAACCATTTTTTTGTTTGTTTTTTTGTTTTTAAATAATATGGAAAATTTTGAAACTGTGAAAAAGAATTACACAAACGAAATTTATAGAAAAACTTTTCAAGTGTAAGAAATTTAATTTTCCGCGCGTAGCTGGTTTAACGCTTGAAATTGATTTCGCAGTGAAATAAAAAAAAAAAAAAAAAACAAATGCAAAGACATATCCTTGTATATATTGCTCGGTTAGTACCTACAAAAAACTTTGACGCCCTGCTGTGCGCTTCAAAGTGGCAAAAAATAAATTATAAAACGAGCAAAATCATTTCGAAAACATAATTCATTGATAAATATTTGTTTTTGCTTGTTTTTACGGAATGGCTCTGGTAGAGCTATACAATGTGTGTCAATTTTCACATTTCTCCCTCAACTTGTTTCATAAGCAGATTGCCTGAAGTCTTGGTCCTTCATTTTATAAGCTGATGATATAAACATTTCTTTTTTTTTTATATAATTTTTATAACTTTTTCGATTGACTTGGTTTGTTTTATTGTTTTTACAGCGCTGGATACCTACGAACTTCAACTTAGAACGCCTACATACAAATTTAAATAGCAACATTAATCTTGAAGCATCTATTCATGCATATTTATCGTAAGTCGTAGCTAATTTATTTGACATATGTTGTATTAAATGAAATTCAATTTAACCCTCGTCAGGCGACAAAGGTACAATTGTAACTCTTAAGCGTGTAAATTGCCATAACTTTTTTCTAGAAGACGTTGACATTTGTGACAGGAGTTTTACACACCCATAACATGCGGCATAGGTACAATTATTCCTACGCATATTTTGTATGAGGATAATGAAAGCAAAAAAAAAAAAACAAAATTATAGACCAAAGTTTATATTTATATACTTTTATCTCAAGTCTTTGTTGTTGTCTTTGGTACTGCGTTTCCATCGCAAACGGGTTTCACGCAAACCGCACAGGACTTCCTAGTTTTAGGTTGTTTCCTCTTCAGGTCTCGGCAGATGTAGCAACCACCAACGACAGAGGTGGCTCCACGACTACCATGAGTTACTTTAGGACCGGCTGCTACTTCTGATGCACCTCGAAGAAAAAGGTTTCTCATAAGTATCCGGTTTGTACAACAAGCTTCGATTTGATGCATACACAACTGATTGGCAAAATATTTCAGTAACTTCCTTCGTTAATCATTGATCTTCAATCATGGTTTGTGTACTCTGTAGATGATTTAAGATGCTAGCCCAGTTACGTCAATCACGCATTCGTTTCGCATTGTATTAATCCAACATTTTATCCCCACAACATTCGACCCCGCTTTTAGTTTTGTTGTGGTATTTGATGATCTTTCGATTGGCTACTAATGTCTCTTCGACTACACCAGTCATGTGCATGGTTGATAGAAGCACGACTGATTTATGATCATACTGTCGCCTCAAGATGTTAGGGAAAATTGGTTGAGTATACATGTCTGTCTTCAGTAGGCTGCACGTTGCTTGGAAGGAACCTTTTGTTTTTCCACACTTTACCAACTAATGTCATGTTCCTGGAGTTCAATATCTTACCTAGTTTCATAGTAATACCATAACCGGTTGCATAGTAGTGAAGAAGTTATCGGTGGTGTCGTTTCTTCGAGAGCCTTTATGCTAGCTAACTAGGTCCAATATTGTTCGTTCATCAACTTTTACTTGTCGAGCACTATCCGTTGGTTTCCAAGTGTAAATCTGACCTTGTATAATTGGTAGAAATTGCATGCATCACAATTGTGGCATCTTATCTTAGGTATTCGTAGGAGAGAGCGCTTAATTGTAGAAATTCCCAACACTACCTACCCTTTTATATCATTAATTACCAATGTTTTACCTATTGTAAAATAGTAGCTGTGTAAATGATTTAGATTGTAAACTAGATATCTCCTAAATTCAATTTACCAGGTGTAAAACTATTGATTCAGGTAAAAATCTAAGTACGTTTTATATAAATAATAATAAACTATCCAGTTAGCCATTATAGCCTTGGTCAGGAGCGCAAATAAATTGAGTAGAAACTCAAAAGAAAGTTCACATTTGATTTGCTGATTGCGTGAACGCAACTATTCCGGGGGGCGCGGGGGTATGTCAGTCGGAAGCCTAGCTTTTGGGAATTTAGCCGCTATGGAGCGTTTCTCGGGAGCAGACCGTGTGTTGTGCGTACGTGAGTTTTACAAAAACGGTAATTCAGCGACTGTAGCGCGTAGAAAATGCCGCAGTATTCGACATGTTCGTCATTTAAATGATGCACCAAGCCCTCGACTCATTGGAAAATGGGTCGAGAAGTTTGAAGAGACCGGTTCAACGCTGGAAAAATCAAAATCCGGACGTACAAGTTCTTCGAGAACGTTCGAAAACGTAGACAGTGTTACTCAGTCTGTTCATGACAACCCAGACCTTTCGATTCGGAAGCGTGCTGTTGCTTTAAACGTGCATAGTAGATCATCATTGTTCCGCATTTTACACAAAGATTTAAAGCTGCAGCCCTACAAAATTCAGTTGGTGCAAGAATTAGAGCCTCAGGATGACATTTTTGCTGGCAAATTGATCTGCATTAGAGGTGACATAAATTGGCCTTCGCGAAGTCCCGATTTAACCCCTATGGACTTTTTCCTGTGGGGTTACATCAAATCTAAAATTTACGGCAACAAACCGACTTCTCTGGCACAATTAAAAGGAAATATCAGTCACGAAATGGCAGCCATCACGGAGAACACCTGCCTAGGAAATTTTAGTGCTCGATTAAATGAATGCCGTGAACGCAAAATAAATAAATTCCCAAAGTGTGTATTTAAATATGTAATAAACAATTTTGCAATAAACTACTTACTTATTTTTAACGATTTTTTAAATGTGAACTTTCTTTTGAGACAACTTATTTTTTTTTTTAGTTGACGTTAGCTCTCAAAAAAGCGTTCTACATCCGCCCCTGTATTTACATACGAGTATTTACAACAACTTCACGACGTATTTACTGTTCTTTTAATTTTTGTAACTGTAAATTTTCGTATTCTTCATTGTGTTTTTAACCTTCTACCTTTATACTGTCTCTACTCTTTTTCCTCTCTTTGTCGCTCTCATCAATTGAATTATTTGCTGCAGATTAGCTAAAAACTATAAAAGTCGAAGACTTCAGTCCGTTAGTTGAGCGCGTATGGCGAAGTTGAAGTGAAAATTGCTTTTGTGAAAAACAAAATTAAAATTGTTTATTCAGTGCATTTAATTATAACAAAAATATAATAATTTATAAATACATGCATATATGTATGTATGTATGTATGCGCGTATATAAGTTGTGAAATTAATTTCATAAAATCAAATTAAATCTATTTCCATTGCATTTGATTAAAAAGTGTCTTAAAGAAAAGAAAAGAAAATCGCTAGATTTCATTTTGCTTTGTGTGGGTGTGTGTGTGTTTTTTTTTTTAGTTTGCATTTGTTGAGAGTGTTAATTGCGCATTAGAATTTTTTTTTTTTTTACAAAGCAAAATGCAGCTAAATTAGTTTTAAAGAGTGCAATACAAATTACGCAGTTATACTTCACGCACTGTAAAGAGAGCAGAGGTGAGGTTTTAAGTGCGTACAGTAATATTTTTTGTTTGTTGTTTTTTTGCTCTCATTAATCGAATTATTTCATGAAGCCAAAGGCTTTATAAGCAGAATAATTCAGTGAGTAACTTGAGCGTCTACCGCGGAATCGGAGTGATTATCGCATTTGTGAAAAAGTTATTAAAATTGTTTATCAAATTCATATAAAAATATAATTACATATAAAAGTGCATATGTGCATATGTATGTATGTATATAAAACTGTAATTTATGAATATGTGTGTGTGTGTAAGTTGGAAAAAGTTGTGTTTCAAATCATAAAAAATCTATTTAAAGAAGTGTCTTAAAGAATTTTTTCCAATTGTATTTTGCTTTGTGTGTGTTTTGGTATTATTATTATTTTTTTTTTTTTTTGGTTCAAATTTGTTGAAATTGTTTTTTTTTTTTTTTTTTTTTTTTGATAAAGCAAAATGAAGCAAAATGAGTTTTGAAGAGTGCAGTGAAAATTATGCAGTTATACTCTCGCATCGTATGGTGCGGAGAGCTGTTAAGTGCGTATTATAATTTTTTTTTTTTTGTTTTTGTTGAATAAAGCACAATAATTTCAGAGAACTAATAATAGAGAGAAGAAGATAGCAAATCAATTAAAGTTCTGCTCTCGCATCGTAAGATGAAGTGAGTGAGTTGAGGTAAGTTCTTGTTATTTATTGTTACATTGAAAACTATGATAAAATGTTTAATTAATTGATTAATGAAGGAACTAGAAATTTATTAAATTTACTTAGTTGTACACTAAAAGATTTAAGAGCCAGTGGTGTAGCTGGAGGGAAATAACGATGGCAAAACGATCTTCACTGCTATACAAGACATACATATTTACAAATAATGCTCAAACATTTTTTTTTTTTTTTCAAAATGTTTCTTTTAACTTCTTAATCACTACAAAAATATTTTTTTTTTTTTTAAATAATCATAAAATTGATTATTTAAAAAAAATAATCAATTTGGAAATTTGTTTTATTTTTATTTTTTTCATAAACTGCATGAGAATTACCCATCAGGCATTATTTTCTATTTTCAAAAAATTTTGAATAGTCTATAAGAGTCTTGCAAGCATAACTTTTTCTGGTTGCGAAGCTGAAATGTTTTGATAAATGGAGCTCTAAACGACAGAGTAGGACTGCTCTCCTGCAAATCCAAATCATCTACTCAGCAGTTGGTTTGTCTATAATTTTTTGATCATAGGTTAGGTGCTGGGTACGTATGAACACTTTTCCTCATTTTACACATTTACATACGTCATACAAATAATTATTTTTTTGCACTATATCTTTTTGGATTTTTTACCGTTTGATGTTGTGATTTGATGTTGTGAAATGTTGTGGTTGCTATGCAAACGAAATTCTGTCTTTCTACTGTATTTCGCTGTACCGTTACTTCAAAAATGTGTTCAAACATTGGGTATTGCGTAGTTAATAATTATGTGTGCAACACTTCTGGGTGAGCTTTATTGTTGATAGTGTCGCGGCTAAATTTTAATTCGTGAAAATTTGTTACCGGGTGGTACTAATTTGTCCGATTAGATGGCCCAAACAACTACAAAAAATATTGCCGAGATTTGCGCCAGAATCGGGTATCCTGCTATAAGCGAGGCTTTGGCGGTGGCACCGTGATGGTATGGGCCGCGTTCTGTTACAAACGAAAGACTCCTCTGTGCTTCATATCCACCCGTATGAATGCCAGCATGTATGTGGAGCTTCTGGACTCTGAGTTAGTAGAATTCGCTGGCAACTTATACGGTGATGACTGGACATACCAACAGGATAATGCATCAATACAGACGGCTCAGATCACAAAAGGCTTTTTTAGTTACAGGAAAATTCATGTATTGAAGTGGCCAGCATTAAGTCCGGTCCTAAATCCCATCGAAAATCTTTGGGGGATCCTCTCTCCGTGTTTTTAAAAACGGAGCACAGTTTGAGACGGTACGTCATCTTAAATCGGCAATAGAGCGAGAATGGGTTAATATTGACCTATCTACCCTACAGTCATTAGTCAATTCAATACCAAATCGCCTTAATTTAGTTTTAAACATGTATGTATATAGATATTTACTCATTAGTGCATCCAAGGGAAAAATATTTGCCATTTTGGCCAAATCCTCTTTTTAATGAGCAGTTCGTAAATTGTATATTTATCGGCGATGTCACAGAAATTATTTGTACCTCAATTTGTGTGTCACTGAAGTCGTACATTGCAATAAACTCAGATTCAGCGACATTATTGAAAATGTCAGGTGAGTTAAATGTTGGTGGATTTCTGTAACACTCCCTTATAAACAAAATGCAATGAACGCCAAATTTAATCTATATGTATGTATGTATGTATGTATGTATGTATGTATGTATGTATGTATGTATGTATGTATGTATGTTTGTTCACGATGGGTACCAAACAGCGCATTTTATTACGCCCAAATTTTCAGAAACATGAAAAAATCAACATGCAAATCAAGCCACTGTAACACTGCGAATGGTCATTAATGGAATTTAATGCAGCTGGATGAGATTTGGTACATATGTATTTAGGGCACTGGAAATAAAACATCCTCTGGAAAAATGGGAGGTGTCAATGGGAGGAGAAAAACTACAGAGGCGTTGCAGCAAACGGCGGGTACGCTAGTGAAATTATTTTAAGAAAATACCTATCACCCACCTTTAGGTTTTCTACTACACTTAAAACAACTTGAAATTTGATATTATAGTTTCTTATGGATGGATACTTTACATATATATTGAATATCAAAAGGTGTGTCCCACCCATTTTAAGGTATATCTCTATACAAAAGCAACACCCACTTTTATGTTATGTGGGTTTTACAAATAATTTTTATTTAAATTCCTTTGTTGGAATATATAACTGATATAAAATTTGAAATTTCGTGTGAAAGGTATTAAAGCTTACGCGTTCGACCAAATTAGTCTTGAACTTTTTATTATTTTGTGGTATCTTTAGCCTTGATTGATTGATTGATTGTATTTTAGCTGTCATTTGAGTTCAAACATTTTCGATAGGATTGACTGGACTGTTTCAAGTTCAATTTAAAGAAATAGTGCCTACTCCTTTGTAACAATTTACAATCTATTGTGCAATAGTAGACCAAAAAACATAAACATTTGTTGAAGTTGTACGGATCTATGGTGTATAGCTCGGAAATTATTATCTAAACTAGATACAACTCCTTTAAATACATACTTGCATTTACTGTACCCTTCAACATCAAAGTTTACTTACATGCAGTGCATCCCTATATCTTATAATATATGCGAAGAAAGCCTTTGTTGCGTACGACAGACTGTGCGATAACCTTCTATAAAGTTAAACTTGGACACGTCTGATAATATAAGACTCGTATTCGGGTTGTTTTTTGCCATCTTAAGCTCGATGTAGCCAGGGTTCCCTATTTGAGCACCTTTTCGACCCTCCCCCCCCCAAAAAAAAAGAAAGAAAAACAGCTATAAATCTCACTCAAGAAACCTCTAATTAACAAAGCTAGGTCAACGTTTAGGTCGATAAGAATAGAACAAAAGCTATGAACGATTTAATTATAGAGTAAGAAGCAAATTAACGCAAAATAAGGCACAGCCAAAAGTTAACAAAGCCACTGCTTCAAGTGTTGAGTTTCAAGTGCTGTCCTCGTGATGTCCTTCTTCAAGACAAACAATGTGGCTGTGGGGCAGTGGCAAACGTCGTCGCCAATTAAATTGCCCGACAACTTTTGATATAGATTAATTACATTTTAATATAAAAAAAAAAATTAAAACGGCGAATAAGGAATGCGAACAGCTGCTGCGGCTCCGGCGTACGTTGGCCACAAATTATTTTTTGAAAGAGCGAACTTCATAGCTCATCATTTATTTTTGGCATGCCGATAGCCAGCAGCGGACGTTCTTGAATTTTGAATTTTTCAATCAGCATAATGAAATCCAGAGCGAAAGTGCTTTGGCATAAGGATATCAGGACAGCACAGTTCCTTGCCATCATGCCTTCGCACACTACACGCAGATGACTCAATTGGTTCATTCTGTGTACACAGAAACTTGTTTGCATAAAATCAAGATTCGCTCTCGTACGCAAAACCGGCAAAGAAATTGCAAAAAATCGAAGTTCTTGCTGCATGCGGTGAAGTGAAGAGTATGAAAAACTTATGAAAAACTTGAGGAAAATATGAAAAACTCTTGCTTCCTGCTTCATTCGTCCTTTTATACATACCCGTGCATAGTTCACGTTGCTCGTATACCCTTGCACGGCAAATACTCAGCAATAAAACTCGCCTCGCTGCGAATCCATTCAACTCGACTCGTTTTGCTTCGCTTTGCGCATAATTTATGCAGGGTCGAGTAAAAATTTTTGCAAAAGTTTATGCAAAAATATGCTGCTAGAAGCCAGCTCTCCTCATGTCCTCCCATGTCTTTCATTCCATTAATGCTATGTTGAGTTTAAAATCTAAAGCAGACTTTCTGGGGCGCCAGGACATTAACAAAAATTGATATTGGATTTTCTTTAGTCGAATCTCAGGCTTCATATTTGCCTTGTGAAATTGAGTGTCAGCCACATCACTTTGAGTTCTGTTTGGTTTGCTTTGGATTTCATGGCCTATAATACAATATTATAAAATATACTATAGAATGTGGCTGCCATCAACAAATAACAACTACAAAAATCTACTATAATATAGGGTGTTTTTTTAGAGAAGTGTGTAAAAATTTGAATTGAACTAATATATTGAATTTATATAATGTCGAACTTAAAATTGACTTTATTAGAAATATAATTTTATACCATTAATGTTTAAATATAATTTCGGTCATGTGGCCACTGGAAGTTCAATTTGCGACCACATTTTATTTAGAGTGTACATGGTGCGAAAACTATCCATGATTAATCGAATTATTCTTTCGGATGGAGGATTATATCAACCGAAAAATGAACGTATCACATGGTAACATTCCCGAACTGAACTTCGATTTTTGGAATAAATTTGCATAATTTGCAAACGTTCTTCTGGCATTAGTCTTAGCCAAATTGTGCACAAATTACAATATCGTTGCCAGATCTGAACAATTTCTGATAGTTTACTCCCTGTCGGAAAATGGAACCTTTGAAGAAAAAAAAACACCCTATATAAGCTCGCTCGCTGCTTTATTGGGAAAAAAGCAATTTGTTTTCGAATTTTTCCAAAAAAAAAAAGGAGAAATAAAGTTTGATTGGTTTGTTTGCATATGTATGAACTTAGTCTGAAGTTGTAGGCGTTCTATATACACATATAGCATATATAATAGCATTTCCACACAGATTAAAATGATGTATATGGTATGTGTGTGCATGCAGATGTGGGTGTTGAATTTTGTGACTGCATTTGTATGCGTGTGTCGGAAATTGTGTCAGCTATTTGTTGTCCAAGCAAAGTTTATGGTTTGGTTTTAATGTGGCTGAAAGTGTTTTAAGCTTTAAGACTGTGCAGCTTTTGAGTTTATTTAGCTATAAAAAAGTAGAGACAGAAAATATTCATAGTCTTTAGTTTCACTTTATTAAAATGCTGATAGAGCTTGTAGCACAGAATTATGGTATTCATTAATAATGTACGCAAAACTATTATCTAATGGTTTAAACTTAAATTAAGCAGCTGTCTATACGTATTATTCATACTCTGTTTCAAGTAAATATTGGTATTCAGTACAAAATACGTGAAAAGGACTCTCAGTGAAGCGTGCGAGTCATGTTTATTGAGAGAAGTAAGAAAGGTCCATCCATAGAAACAATCCATACTATGCAGTTGCAAGTTGCAATTGTATTTGTGATATCTTCTACATCATCATCATCATCATAATAAGTAAGAACTTTACAGTTGAGATGGACTTATATAAAATGTACCAATTTATGCAATCGCTTCGCCATTTGATCTTGGCGCGTATGATTGCATTGTTATGTGTACGTATGTATATAAAATAGTGATAATAAAACTGCTATTTATTGTAACAGTGAAAGCTGCTACTGCTATTTTTGAATGGGTGCTATTTCAAACTGCTGTTGTGATTTAATTCATTTTGCTGTTTCATTTTACATATTAATTTTCATTTAAAGCGAACAAAGCATACAGCGTTGGCTATTTCTTCATTTTAAATATCATTGTTTGCTATTTATGCGGACAATTCTAAACGTCAGTATGCATAATTTCTATTGAAGTCTATTTAATATTAAAACCTGAATTCTATTCGGATAATGCTAAATAGCAGCTCCAAACTGTGAATAGGACTTGTGTACTTCACCACAATATGGTGAATTTTTACGTACATACATCTATATTTATATGTACAAAAATGAATGTTATCCCCCTCTATATAACCAAAAATATAAAAAACCAAACCCCATGAAGGATGTATATTCTTAATAAACATCAGAAACTGAGTCGATTTAGATATGTCCGTCTGTATAATCGAACGTTTGGATGTATGAGACAAAATATTCCAGGAACTATAAAAGCAAGACCTTCAAATTTCAAACATTTAGATTTTCCAGGACTATATACAGATTATTTATATTAAATATTGTGCATCTCTCGTCCACCACGCCCATAATAAAAAGTTTGTTTACTTTTTTGTGTTATTCTTTTTAATTAATTAATTAAGCTGTTGCTCCATACCATCAGACAGACGATCATGGCTTTATGGACATAGCATCCGTTGTTGATTAGTAATGTATGCATATGTATAGCAGAATTTTTATTGGTTTAATATTTCATAGTATATGCTGAAGCAAAAGGAAGAACAAGGAAATTGTATAATCTTGGCTGGTTTATGCAAAAAACAGCATGTGTATGTGTATGTTGGAGAAAAAAACAACAACAAAACCACGTGGCATACGCCATAGTTGTAGTTTTGCACTTTGGTATATATATATATATCAAGAAACATACAATTTATGCAAAGAGCTGCGTGGGTGTACATAAATGCTCAGCCTATTCGAAGAGCATTATAAAGCAAATGTGCATGAAGAGCATATGGCTTGGACAAATAAACTTTATGTAATCTACCACGTTTCTATTTACCTATTACATAGATAAATGTACCCTTACTTCTTTGGTCATATTCCCAATGCAATTAACATACAATGTTTCTCAAACTGCAAAAGTGTGACAGGTAAAGATAACTTGTAATAAGTTTGCATAACGCATATGCTTAATGTTTTCATTTTAATATTTGCACGTTCTTTTCTTTTTATCACAATTTCTCCTATAAATATAAGAAATATTTAATTCTCCTCTCTGTTGTTTTGATTAACAAAATATACAACGAGTCTTTATATTAATTTAGCATTGTCTTAGCTAACTTATCTATTTTTATTTAACCACAAAGCTCACATAATAATTAAGACACGCGCATTTATGCTACTTCTAATGCCAGGATGCGATGCTAAGTCATCTGCTAAGTGAAACGTGATAAATTTTATAAATGTGGCTTGCATATAAGAAATTATGTGGATATTTAACTTAATTATCATGACTACCTTTAATATGAATAAAAATTTAATATCAGAACAATTACAAACAGAACGTAAATTAAACTCTTCGAAAGTTAAGTAACAATTCACTTATTTATAGTAAAAAAAAGGCTAGGAAAACCCAAAATTCTTCTAATATAAAAATAAATTACAATTTTATGGGTCCGGGCATCAAATTTTAAGCAAATTTGCACATCAATACTTGAATACTTGAATGATGTTGTTCCGAAAAGAACTATTTATCAAACAAAACAGCTAGAACTCTATTTTCACTATCTTGCTCAACAAAAGTAGACGATAAAATTTCATTCACACGCTCAGAATTTTGTCATCCAATTTTTTTTACCCATGTGCAACAAATTAGAATAGATCACATTGGGTCGTATTTTAATTTAAAACACATTTCGTTTACTTCAAGAAGATAGTGAAAATAGGGCTTTCTAAATGTAAACAATTTTTTACATGTGATCAGAACCATTGTAAAATAATTAAGTAAGGTGCCATACTCGCTCTCTTTCTGTTACTTAAATACTTAAAACGTAAGAGCGCGATAGACAGCGATATTTTTTATTCTACTAACTGAAAACAAAGAAACCAAAAGGAACAAAAAAGAGAGCAGTTAGGTGTTATATGTTAACTTATATTAATCTACCATTAGAATAAAACAGCATGTAACTTTGTGCAAATGTATGCTGCACATAGAAAGAAGCGAGGACTATAAAGATTATACAAGTGTATTATTGATCATCATCTTAAGGTGAAACAGCTGTTTCTTTTCCGCCCAAATATTTACATAATCCTAAGTTTCATATGGAGTAAAATACATAAACACGCCAATTCCATTACAATAGGTACCTCCCAAACAAATCCATCTCCAATCTTGTGGCTTATGTGTGAAAAACTTATTCGCAATATAAGCCTGAAACAAAAGAAAATCGTGTGAATGGATATTATGTTAACCCTGATAAAATATTTCACATAGGTCCAGATCGTACCATTGTAGAATTTAATCCCATAAAAATGTTTGGTTCAGATAGGAACCGAGCGCAGCTAGTCGAATTTGGTGTTTGTACTTATTTCACTACAAAACGAGGTGTGCACATTAGGTAATGAGACTGTTAGAGTAGCGTTGAATCTAACAAAACTTGATTAGCGGAACATGCAGGGCTTCAGGTGAACCTATGATGTGAATTCGGTACCAGTTTAAAATCGTTGGAGTCATTTGAGAAAACCTTCTCCAAAACTGTGTGAAATTTAACTGTACTAATAAAGAAATTACATAATTTGCATCGAGGTCCTACTTAACCAAACCAGACTCATCATTTTTTTTTTTTTATTTAAACCGAACCGAAGCTCAAATACCTTTCACACGAACTTTTGTGAAATTGTGTTCTTAGTAGCTATATTGAAAAAAAGTTGTAAAATTTAAAACAGTGAATTGTGGGTATTTATGGGAACTACCGGGTGGGACACGCCCATTAATGTATAGTTGTGAATCTATTCTCCATGAAAAAAAAAACCATTGACTCAATTTTTTTTATTTTTCATTAAAAAACACAAAAGTGAGTGGTAGATTTGTATTGGGGCTATCCTTAAAAGAGGGTGTGGCACGTCAATATAGATACTCTATCGGTTTGGGACGAAAAAAATCTTGTGTTCCGGAATTCAGCCAAATATCTCAAAAATTGATACAAACTGAAAATAACATTTCACTCTTTTTTTTGTTTTTTGATTAATAGTTTATTTTAGACTTTGAATTTTGTTTTAGATCAGAAAATAATATCGAACAAATGATTTTTTTGTCATTTTCCAACACTTTTTGAAGTATTTCGGGTGTATAACAGATATTAGTCTTGAGTTCTACCAGTGTTCTGTGACTTGTTGACATAAACATTGAACTTAAAAAAACATACAGGAAGAAATCTATAGGCGTCAAATAGGGCGATCAAAAACAATTTTTTTACGAATTTAGGCGATCAGCTAAAGCTGTATGCTGGTGCCGTATACTGATTAAATCCAAAGATTTCCATGAATTAACACGTCGAACGTGGGCTCTCATAAGCCGTTCAAAAAAACCCTCACCCTATACAAACTCCGTACGGGAATAGTATCTGCTGCTACGGCATATAACGCCTAACCAAAGTATAACTTTAAGTATAGCTTCAGCCGTAGTAAACCATTTTACTTGTCAGCCCAAAATGCGAAACATTACTAATCCAATATCAAATGCTAATGAGATGAAGCCAATGATTTGATTACTAACCAAATAGTACTCATGAGCTTGTAGCACACATTAATATTAGCATATAAAACAACGCCGTAAATAAGGCTGCTGCAGCACGGCAATGGAGTTTCCGGTGTAGAATACAGACACACAAACTGCTGCCGGCTTCCGTTTCCGGCATAGTTTTCTCTGCTACTACTGGCATAGGTGGCGTACACTATTCCCTAGGTGGTGCCACTTTATATATATTAGTATATACCATACATACTTATATCGTGTCTGTAAATATTTTTTTTTCTGTTTTTTGTATCTTTACATTTTATTTTTAGCTTCACAGACATCATCAACATGAGCATCAAAAGCAACTCTTATGCCGCATTTTGTGTTCATATTATGGAAGCT
Organism: Leucophenga montana; assembly: GCA_035044765.1. Lineage (NCBI taxonomy): Eukaryota > Metazoa > Arthropoda > Insecta > Diptera > Drosophilidae > Leucophenga > Leucophenga montana. The sequence goes on along the minus strand of JAWNNQ010001325.1, from coordinate 342,594 downwards.
AAATTTCATTGTGTTTGCCTTTCGTCCTTGTTGGAACTCGTGATGGCGTCGATTCTGTTTTTGTTTTTATACACTTCATATGTATAAAAAGAGTTTTCAAAGTTCTTCGGAATGTTTGTAACGCATTTGAAGAGTGGTACCGGATGTGCTACAAAGTTTATATTATATGTTGTTGATTAAAAGAAACTAGCCAATCTAGCTATATCTGATTGACAATTTTTCAAATGAGCAGAAATTCGAAACGATTGATGTATACTACGCTAGAATATTTAATGTTTAAATTTTCGTACCTCACTCATTTTAAGCATACTTAACTATCAAAGCTAGGTACTTCAGAGTTATGGATGAAACTGATATAAATCGCCACAAAATATGTAAGATTGAAGCATATTGGTTCATTATAACATAAAGATTCTACACAGATCTTTTATTTATTATTTTTGCTCTATTTAAAACGAAACTAATATGAGACACTCACTCCAAATCAAGATGTTAGATTTCTTCTTTTCATATATAGATATTTCTGCTATTTGTTATTTTGCATACAGTTCAACTATAAATTATGTGAAGGGTATTAAAACTTCGTATCGAACGTAGTTATTATTTTTTATGCTCTTCACACAGAGTGTGAATTGTATTAGAATTCAGTCAGTCATAATGTTTGTAACGGCTTAAAAGAAGCATCGGAGACCACCTAAAGTATATATAGTATTCGTAAACAGTACGAATATCCATGTCCGTCCGTCTGCCGTTAATCTTTAAAATATTGGCTTAAAACTTGGTATGGAGAAATTTTATAACCATAAGTAACTCAAGTACCAAAATAAACCGCGATTTAAGAAATTAGATGTATAGCTTCCATACACTTAAAACTAAATAGCAGTTATAATTCACAAGTAGTTTTTCCATATACTTTGTTAAGTCCGCGGTAGAACAAATTTGTTTTGTCATCAGCGCTGACGAGCAAAAAGGACCAGTGTGAAGAGTATTAAAGATTTGGTTTCACCGAATTTAATTTTTTTTTGTTTTTTTTTTTGTAATATGTGCCTTTTCGTGTTATTTGCTCAACAATTTACTGAATAATTTAAACACCTTTACTGCATTTGTTGAGATATTTTTTTTTTTTTTTCGTTTGGCTGTTTGTGTTGTTGAGCACTGTTGTTAAGTGTTGTAAATGTTTGTTAGTCTGAGGTAGGTAAATTATGATTTTTTTACATCACTTGATGACGTCGACGACGACATCATAGATAGTCTACTCTGTGGTAGTAAAGGTCCTTGCTACTGTGTACTTGTGTGTAGCTGTGTGGCTTGGTCTGTGTGTATTCGTTAATAATGTGTTTGATATGCTTTAATTAATGTTAAATAATGCATTTTCTCATTTATCCATACTCATAACGTCTTTTGCTGGAACTACAGCCATATGAATTTTCGTATTCTAATTTAAAATATAAACTTAAAATAAGAAATCCAGAGAGCTGAAATGTTATTAAGGTAGCTACAGTCTGGCATAGTAGTACAGCCACGGCCTTGTTGTCATAGCATCCTGAATTTAAAAGCTGTTTCCTAATCCTACACTGTATCTGCTGCTTTTTGGTTGGCTGCTATTTTGGTGTACTCATTTACCGCGCTGAGCTGATTACTACAAGCATTCTGAATATAGGGGTATATGTAGCTAACTATTATGTATCTTGTTACTTATTAATTGTGGCAGTTGTTGCTGTGCTTTAATTTAAGTTTTAACCGGAATTAAAGTGTACTCGTATATGCCGGCTTATTATCATTTTTTAATTATATCTGTGCAAAAGTCAAGGTAACAGATAATTAACATTAAAAGCAGACTTTCCCAAAAATGTGGGACGGATGATGGTAGTAATATTGCAGAACTTGAAAGATGATGCTAGAAGCTACTTGTATACTATACATAAATTCTTGTTGTTTCAGACAACCTGTATGCTTAAAACACAATGAAAACAAGTAATTAATTTCGCATTACTGATTGAAAAATTGCTCTCAGCATTTCATTATTATAATAACCTTGTAATGTAAAAAAGCAATGAAAAATTAAGAAGGTTGTTTAAATTTAAAAAAAAAATATGGTAAAAACATGTCCTTTTTCCTAGGCAACGTCGTTGTTTTACTTAACTTTTTAATTTTTGAATGCATGCTTAAATATTGAAACTTTAAGCGCCATTTTCACGACTTAGAAATATATTAGAGAAGATGTGCTATTGGGGAATAATATTGAGTAGTGTACTTTACGATATTACAATTGTAATAAATCCATTTCGTGTAGCCCTGCAGTATAAACCGGTTTTTGGTCTGTTATCAGTCACTTGTTTGCCTGTAATCATTAGTTTTGTTGTCAGTTATCGTTACTCTTGTCTTATTTATCGGTGTTACATGCTGAACAGGTGGACAGTCCATGCATAAGTGTAAACGCGTAAAAGGTATTAATTAGAAAAAAAATTGGATGAGAGTGAGCACCGCTGCAGTAGAAAAAAATGAGCCAATCTATGAATAAATTATGCACGTTTCTATTCCAAATTTTAATAAGCATTTTAATTTTGTTTTCATTTTGCTTTTATTTTGATTTGTTATCGAAATTGTGAAGTCAAGTTGGCAGCTATCTTTGAAATATACTATATGTATATTCGTCGAACTAGGCAATACGTTTCTAGATTTAATAACGGTCGTGACATTGAAAACTAGAATATAGTAGTGTGAAAAAATGACCTATAATGATAGAGGCTAGTCGTGAAAATGGCCCCAAATTTATTAGATTTTATTGATATTCTATACACATGGCGCTTTTTCTGAAAAAGCATAATATAAGGGCAAAATGTTGCAATTTTCGGCCAGTAGATTGAGAAGAAGTAGTTGCTGAGTCTGAAACAATTGTCTCCGTCCCTAAACACTATTTGTGCAACAAATAAGTTGTAAAAATGATATAGTAAAAATTAAGTTTCGGTTCTACCGAACTTACAGTTTCTCTTGTTAAGTCTTTATAAACACAAACTCAAAACTTGTAATGCAGTGATGTACAAAATTGTATTTACCAACACATATCTTAAAATAGTTTCACAATTCAGTATAAATTTACTATCCAAATTGATGTACTGTCGGGGGTGCTATGTATTTCGTTGGAAAAGTTTTGACAATCGAAATTCAATTTCAATGGAAGTGTTTCATACAAATTCTGGGTTGTCACAAAAATCTCTTTTACTCCAATACTGAGTAAAATCAATTTCGTAGGTGTCACAGAAATCTCTTTTAGACCGTTTGAAATCACCAGCCTTTTTCTAGGTGAAATGGTTTATTGCATGCTTGTATCTAAACTCATCAAATCAAATGATAAAACTTTGTTTATATCCAAGTTTAATGTATTTTCTTCGTAACTGTGTCTTATGATTTTACATTTCTGCACCTATACACAAAATCGTGAACACCTCATGTGTTTTCAGTGTAAACGAATGTAATTCAATTTCAAATTGATGAAAAAAAAAATCGTACAATCTCCTAATTCCAACCATTTGAATACTATGCATGTTTGAAGACTTTATACGATTTTATAGATGAATTCATTTTCGTGATGGATTAAATGAATCAAAGTTATTTTCTGTAAAATATGACACGTATAAGAGTTCTCTCTCGTACAATTGATATGTCAATATGATCTCGTTCACGATTATCCTGACGCTTAGCAATATTAAATGTTAAATGTTATATTTTTGGTTTTTGTTACATGAATCTTAATATACTTTATTGCACTCTGCTGTCTTATGAGCTTTATAAAATTAAGTACTGATTTTGCCATATTTCAGATGTGTTTTATTTAAGCGATTTAGTATGCCTCGTAATGTTAGTGTGGGAGAGAAAAATGATAAAAACGGCAAACATGTTAAAAATTTAAGGCGATACCTTCAAAATCATAAATCTAAAAACAATACAAAAACAAGAAAAATCCATAATTTTTGTGAAACAAAAGTTTTAATACCGTTCAAAATCCTAAACGTGGATTTGTATAGCGGCTACCTAACAATAGGGCGGTTCAAGATCATTAATATAATTATATGAAGAAGCCATCCTTAGGAAACCATTATACCGTATTTGAAGAATCGAATAAAATCGAATGAAAATTTTCAAAGTTTTTAAACTTTTTCCAGTAGAAATCATTTTTTGGGATTTTTGTTATAAGACATATTTATCTTATATTGGAGAAGTTTTTGGTAAACAAGAGAAGTGCTAATTTCATTGAGTTGGCAAATGAAATGGAATTAATTTTTTGAATTGTAGTTTGTAGATGAATACGATTAAACCAAGTAATATACAATAGAAAAGCGTTTTGATGAAAATCGCCAAGTCAGAATGCTAGCTAATTATTGCTGGTCATTTAAGAGTGACTCTGACGATTCGATTTGTAAACGTAAGATATCATTAATCATATTTAACCGATAGAAATGAGATTTTCTTTAACTTTGTCGGCATTTAAGCGATTTTCATAAATTAAAGGACAATGGTGCTCAAATTTTAAAAAATTAAACAAAAAATCGATGTGGGTTGTAAACACTCAAGAGACTTTGATGTTCAGAAATAGAAATATATACCTACATTGCATATTATAAGAGCATAGAAGGGTAAAGCTCAATACTGAGATCGATGATCAATTTGTGTTACCGAAAAAACTTCATATAAACAACGCTGTCAAACAACAATCAAAAATTTTCGGCATGAACGTTTTTTCATCGAGTATTTAGATAACAAAAATTTTTGCTACTGAAAATTTTTGCTATACTCAAAAAACAGTTGACAAAGAGTCTGACCTTTTGCATTTCAGTCAGAAAAAAACAAAGGAAAATCAATATGTGTGGACTTTTCATCTAATAGATATCTGATTTTAGTATTTCATGTTGATTTGGGAACACTGTAGCAGTAATAATTTACAATTTTGGTAGCATAAATTACCTTCGGTCTCAGTATTGGGCTTAAACGTAGAACATTTTTGTTAAACAACAGATGAGCAAGAATTATGGTTAAGAAAGAAAATAATTAAAGTAGCTGTGAATTATATGCATATATATGATTGTAATATATGATTGTAATAATTATATGCATATATATGATTGTAATACATAACTAGTCTTAACGTACATTGCAGTATGATAGCATAGAGTTTTGTAACGCAGACATACGCTGATTATTTCTCATATCGAGAGCGAAAATAGTGGTGTTTAATATCAGAAAGTAAAAATTTTAAACTATTTCGTTCAACACTCTATCAAATTAAAGAATTAACCTTCTCTCCAAAACTTTTACAAGTTTCAAATTAGTTGACAATTAACTGATGATAATTGGACGAGTTGTCCAAAAATAAAATATTTAACAATAAACAATAAAACACACTATGCACTCAAGAAACGTTCTACGCTTTAACTAGCGTCGATACTCTAAGTCATATGCACTTTTATAGCCATATATTTTATGTATCAAAGAATAAAAAATAAAAAAAATTTTAAACTAAGACCCTAAACCATGTCTGCCAATATGTCTGTGGAGACTATGTATAAGCATAAGTAACATTTATGAAAATGGCCGTGTTATGGCCTCAGGTAGATATAGCTAACATATATTTGTATTTATTTTGTTGTATGGAACATATTTGAACTTTATAAATTTTTTAAAAAATAATAACGTTCCAGAAGGTGTGGCTTCAATCTTCAATCAATCGGAATTTTCTTTAATTGTTAATTTATTTACTTATTATATGAGTTTCTTTTTAGAGAAATATTTTTCTGAAACCGCTGAAAGGTTAATCTAACTTTGATGAAGCGGTTGAATGAACTTGGCGCCAACAAATTCAATGCGTCGACACAAAATCAAAGATATTTCGAAAGTAACAAAAAGAAAATATCGAAAATTATGCTAACTCCAACATTTACAAACAAACTGCGAACAAATAAGCAGGAAGCAGAGAATCGTACAGAAATCAAGTGAAATAAAATCTATATATATGAAAATATTATAGAAAAAGTTCAAACTGTCAAAAGTTTGACAGCAATATTGTTTATTTTTATTAGAGTACGATATGATGTTGTGTGGGAAAAGTGGAAAAGTGGGAAAAACTCTGTATACTACGAGTTGTTCAATGGCGCATTTTCCCAGCGTATACTCCGTATTTTACGTTTTGTTTGGCTGCTTTTGCAATGAAAGTATTATAATACATACCATGACAAAAGTTGTTAGCATCGTACATATATATTGTATATATATTGTATATATATATATATATATATATATATATATATATATATATACGTAGTACTATATAGAAGAACTCCAATAATATTAGTTTGTGTTGTACGTCGATTTGTTGTCGCATAAAAATTTGTCGTTTCGTTGAGTTGCGAAAATCGATGCTTTCGAATATATTATTTATCCTTTTTGTTATCCTTTATTTTTGCCGTTACATACACATACAGCAAAAGTTGCTTTGGATTAGTTGCCTTGTGCAGTTTGCTGTGCTAAGCAGTATTGTATCTTATGGATTTTTCTGCTTTGTGCTACTATTTAGCTACAATATAAATGCTGATTTGCTATACTCATTGCAATGACAATTTGTATCTTTTACTTTATTTGTTTTATACGTTTTAATATATACACAGGACACTTTTTATACAATACATATGTAGAATATGTAGCTGCAAATTGTTATTTATATTTTATACCAATAAAGTATAACAAAAAACACTTTGATTTATATTTAATATCATTTTTTTTTTTTTTTTTTTTTTTGTATAGAAATGCTATTTAATATGCATGAAATTATAAATGAAATTCAGTTTTATGCATAAATTTGATTTTAATATTTCTACTTTTCTTTTTTATGCTTATTAATTAAGCGATTAATATTTAATTTAATTTATGACAATAAGATTTTATTATGCATAAATATTATATACTTTTTCTGTTTATATATTTTCAACTGCAATGGAGCGCACTACCAGCGCTAAGGGCTAAACAAATCAAACTGCTGGTGCTGCTAGTTAGAAGTTAGCCTGACTAGCGCGTATCTTATGGATCTAGCGCTGTGTGTGGCATGCCGCATGCCACATATCAGTTTTATGTAAACGCACACATCTACCACTCAATTTACTCACTCACGATTTGAACCCGTCAATCAAAATCAATCATAATCATTTCAGTTTGCCTGTCAGTAGTAGCGCATTTACCGAGCATATTAGTTTCGTTTGCAGGAAACCCAGTAGAAGAAAAAAATCATTTGCAGTGCACACTCTTATTCAAACGCCCCCCTCGAGAAAAAAAAAACGAAAACACGCGCGACACGGTTTCACGTTACACGCTCGTTAACATTTACACACTCATCAACAACAAATAGCCGGCAAAATCAGAAACATAAATTGAATTTGGAAATAGTAGGACCACCTCTCATGCACACGTTTCGTACTTGCTATACTTGCTATATGGACCACACACGTTCTAGGCACTTCAACAGAAATTTTTTCAATTTTCACTTCTCTGTTTTTTTTTTTTTTTTTTTTTTGTTGCACTATTTTTGCTACATTCACTCGTTTGTAGGCGGCAAGAATATTAGTCGGGGAAAACAGAGGCAGTTGCTTTTGAAATTTTTCTTGACCTATTATAAGCAGAAAATTTTTGACGTTTTGAGTTGATTTAATTTACACAAGAAACGCGCACATTTAGTGTAATTTCACTTTTATTAATTTATTTATTTTTATTTACAACAATTTGCATAAATTTTCATTGATAATTTTTATGCTAAATCCGATGTTTTTTTTTTTTTTTGGTTGTTTAAAATTTGCTCCAAAAAATGTTTGCTCAATTTTTAAAAAGAACGCACGACGCGACGATGTGACATCCTCGTGGTGTCCTTTCAGACTGGTTTGCCGAGCTACTCGTGCTGCATAGGCCATACGACGCTGCCCCATGCATACAGTTACAAATACACAGATGCATACGCAACACACAAACACATCAGCTATAATGCTACTCCGGCTTCGCACAATTTTTCTCTCGCCTGCCTAAAACTTCGTTCATTTGTTCTATTCGTATTTCGGTTGTTCTCAATTTGCCGAAGTTTATGTTGCGCGAAACTGTTATACTACATGTTAGCTACACTCGTTAGTACTCTTTTGATATGCTACGGGTGTCAACCGCTGAGCGCGCTATAACTCTCTTTTAGTATCATATGTTTTTTCTTAATAATCTCCGGCATTGGGAGCAACATTTCAACTGAAGCCGCTTTCTTTGGTTTTGATTTGTTTGTTGGCTATATAAGCATATCCATGTTGGATATAGTTTCTGTGTGCCAAATTAAAATTGAGAAAGGTTTTAAATAGTAAGTTTTCACACATAAAGTGCAAAACTATATAAATTCTGAAATGGGTAATATTTTTGCATATTAATGTAGTATATCACAGTAGGATACTTTGGTTAGGCATTCGTTCTTCTGTCTGCCTTATGGTGCAGATTTGGTTTTGCAATAGCTCAGTCTTCTTCTTGTAGTTCTAACAATATTTGGTGTGGAAAATAGTCAGTCTTTCGGTGTGAGTGCATACTGACCACTGGCATCCTCAATATTAACGTCTATCTGAAGATTTCTATATCTTTTGCATAGGCTACTGTTTCCAAGACTATTTTCTAGCACAATATTTAGAAGCCTGTTCCAAATAGTGGTTAAACTGAACTGAGCTGTATTATTTACGAGTATGTTTTCTCTCAGACTAACTTGTCTTGAGTTACAGGGCTCAAGAACTGATACAGTCGTTATTTTGAGGCTTTACAAAAAACAAAACCTCAAATGAAAAACGTGAAACTGGCGAACTAGATATTACTGTTTCAGCAATGTCAAAGTTCTCTTCAGCAGATGGTTTTATTGCTGCCTCATGCACACTTTTAATTGTCTTTGCATTATATTTAAGCATGAACAATTTGTGTATCATAATGTAACATGAATAAAATCAAAGTTGAAATGTTAATTACATAATTTTCTTTCTGTATTTCCGACTAGAATTAGTCTCGTGTCCGCATCTTTGAACGATCCTCCAACTGATTTTTTTTTTTCTTTCTAAATGCAGAATTCGGCTTATCTTTCATGAAAACATGATGAATTTTGCGTTTAGATTTGGGTCTGCATTGGTATAAGATGTTGTTGGCCCAAGAACTGAAGAAAAAAATTGGGAATTTTCTGATTTTGCGTTGAAGTTAATGGAAATTGATCTTGAACTTCGTTGAAAAATCGTCGTATCCACTGAGGCACATTTCATAAAGCAAAATTGCTATTAATGGAGTGAGTAATTGTCTTTGCATCTAAAAAGTATCACAGTATGGTGTATATTATGGTATGACGGCATCATCCGAACTTAGTTTTTAAAAATGGAGAAGGAATATGCGTTTTCGTGAACAAAGATCGTTATGGTGCCTTGACATCAGACTATTTCTTCGCCGGATCTAATCACATCGATTTGAACTTATTATTATACTAAATCCACATTATACTAGATTTAATGCACCAAAGAATAAGTGACTTAGTCACTTATTTCTAAATGTGACCCACACAACTAGCTACTAAGATCGTGCCTTTTAATACCATTTGATTATTTTCTTTACAGTTACGTTAAATCGCTTGTTTACAGCTACGGTTACCAAAACTTTGTATAATCTCAAAGCCAAGCACTGACTAGCCATTGTACCTCAGAATATACAGTGATTCAAACTTTTGTTTGAAATACATAAGGAGAACGTAACTAATGAACATTCTCCTCCCCTTCTTATGCCTGATGTTACAATAGCGAACTAGACTACATGCATATGTATAATTATGGCCATATGATATCAAATCTTCAATCAGTAATAAGCGACCATGCCAAGAAATAGGAATTGAAAATGAATACGACAAAAACAAAACTTATTTACATCAACTGTGGAAATAACACCATACCTTACTGTTACCTAGAAGGATCCTGTAGAGATATATAATTATTATACGGCTGTGATACATTGAACCCTAACGCCAGAGCGCTTTAGTTACTACAGGTTTCTAATAACTTATGTCTGTGCTGATTACTGAGTATCTTGTGGGCAGAAACGATATCAAATGTTGCACTTTGGAAACCAGTTTTTGATCAAAATTGGAAACAACCGAAAATTGCACATTAACTTTGACATCTCCACTGATTATCTGGCGATTTAAAAAAATAGAGTGTGAGTGAAGTTTTGAGAAACAACAAGTAAACGTTCTAAGATTGATTCTGTTGTCAAATCATAGTTTTGTGCTAATTTAAATCTAATTTCAAGTGCTAACAATTCTTACTTGGTCCTTAAAGTGTCATGAGCACATACTGAACCCTTTTTATTGATAAGCCTTATCGATGTCTGCTGCTTACTTGTTTATGTAATTACATATTTATGACTTTTTATTTATGCTAAATACTAAAAACAGCCCAACTCCCAAAGCCACAGTTTTTATTCACAAAAACAAACACGACTCTAGCGCAAAATATAAGAGAGTAGTAACCAATTATTTTGCTGTACCCAGTATTTTCTAATATAAAACATGAAAATTTCCCTTACTGATAAGAATTATGCTTAAAACAATTTCCCACCTAAATTTTCTCTCTTTTGAAACAGCTGTTTGCGAGTAAAAAAGCTCAAATTGTGCAAATATGCTCAGTAAACATGCGCAGAGAGGAAGAAGATAAGATAATTCACCACACTTGAAAAAAATAGCATACAACTGGGAGCTTTAGCTTCTAATATCGTAATGAGAGTTTTTGTTTATTGTTGTTGCTGTTGTCACTGTTGTTATTATTGGTATTCATTTGCGGCACTGAACAACAACAAGCGAATTTATTGTTTGTATCCTGCTTGCTTTTATGTTGCAACACTTAACTAAACAAAAATAATCTAACCATAGATTGCGCCCAATAACGCCGACTCTCTCTATCTCTCCCTCTAGATACTCAGATACTTAGTCTGCTACGATTCGAGTACTTAATACTTAGTCCAAGCTGAAATATGCAAATCTAACTAAATAAAATACACTTAATGCAGCCGCAGACCACTTCCGTATCCGCTTTTATCGTTCGCCTTTTATTTCGTTCGTTTGTTCGCATTTGTTGAGGTCGTATTGCATACTTCTTGGCGTAAACAAATGAATGAAACTAAACTGAAGTCACAACACAACACTTCCACACTTCATTGAGATGTCAGTAAGTTGCTTTTGATTTTTGTGTCGTTGTCCCTTTATTTATTTATTTATTTTTGTTTTTGTTGTTGTTTTTTGCATGCAAACGCTTTGAGCAACTTGATTTTTCCCGACCCACAAAAATATCCTGCCAGAGAAATCAATTTTTTTATATAAGATCTTTTTTTTTTTTTTTTGTTTGCTTACAGGAAAGAAGACAAAAGCAATATTAGAATGCTTAGTAAGGTTAGAGATTGTAAGAGATTCTAGAAAACAAAACAAAAAAGCGAAAAATATTGATTCAGTTCGACTGGTAGCCTAACTATTCCCATGCTTCTAATATCTTTAAATTTCTATACCCTTCAACTTGTATTTGGAAGTTTTAAATAATAGTTGAACAGGAATTGTTTTTTCAGAAGACTTAGTAATTTGAACTTACAAAGAAAAAATAATTCAATAAATAAACAGATGTTTTTCAATATGTACAAACAACTTGGTGACATTTCAAATTTCACGGGCTACGTACATTCGATTTTTCTTTTTTTCGCAGTGAAGAAAATTTGAATGGATAATCGTCGAATCACTATTAAGAGAAGTGGCTGATTTTTTTTTCGATGTTTTCGACATGCAACTTGTAGCAGCAAATTTTGATCCGAAATTGCTAAATTTTTACCGAAAGAACCCTCGTATGAGCATCGCTCAGGAGCTGTTAAATAACGTCAACGACAATTCAGATTTGCTCAAAAGGGTCATAACTGGTATCGAAATATGGTTATGACGTCGAAACGGAAGCGCCAATCATCCCAATTGAAGTGGCCAAGTTCGATCAAATGTGAAGGTTTTCCTCACATTATTCTTCAATTACAATAGCGTGTGCAGCGTGAGTTCTTGCCAAAAAATAAAGAACCTTGAAGTTATGCGCCATTTGCGTGAAGCAATATGAAGAAAAAGACCGGTAGAAAAGTCATACGGAATGATGGAGTTTGGCCCCGATTGAGGAGATAAAGACCACATCACTGGTATAGCTCAAGGCCTAATTAAAGCGTGCATATCAAAAGTGTTCCGAGGATTGGAAAAAGCGCTGGCAAAAGTGTATTATTTCTGAATTGGATAACTTTGAAGGGAACAAAATGTTGACGAATTTATAAATATTTTAAAAAATAAACATTTTACACCATTTTTTGAAGTAAAACTTCTAGCGATATGACGAGCAACTTAGATCTTTTTCTAACGGAAGTAACGTTTTCGGACGGAAATAAAGAATTGGTCATGCGTTCGTAAATAAATATAGCATGCACTCATGTTTTCGCGCGAAGCAGAGTCAGGTGGATAAGCGGACATGGGGCGTAGTTAGAAATATTTATCTAGCTCAATTTTACATCGATATGTATTCTATGCATACTAAATAAACTGTAGCCAGAACTATTATTTGTTGACAGGCAAACAACAGCGTTCCGATCAGTCCAAGGTCGTAGACGTTTCCGAAACGATTTGCAGTTTAATGTAGTACCATTAATTACTCTCGAAGAACAAATAAAATAATTTAAAATTTCTGTGAAATGGACTAAAATACTCGCTGCGACCCGAAAAATGTAAGTGCACCCTAATATATTGAAGACTTCCTTTAAATGCCTCCCACTGATTAAGTACGTGAACTTCTGTATAAACAGTTTCAGCCTTTATCTGTGGTTTTTAATACACGTATCTCAGTATCCAATTCAATTCCACATTGAAAATTTTGTTTCAAATCTTCTGTTCTCCATACCCAAGAGTTCCATACAAATTCCTTATCTATTAATTGCATGTGAAGGGTATGAATGTGTGGGTAGTTGGCTATTGGATATTTTTTTGTGTTCTTTGGTTTTGTATACTTTTCTCCACTTTTTAACATTTTCGCGTTAGTTTTGAAAATATGTATTTATTTATAGGTTTTGCTCCTTTTTCTGACTTTGTTTCTCTTCGCTCCTCTTTTTTTGTCCTCGCTACTGCTACGCAAATAAGCAAATAACCAATGAAGCAGATAGCTTTCTATAGCAATGTTTATTGTTATTCTTTGTTGTCTTCCGTAGGCTATTGAAATCAATTCGCTGCGTAGCATCAACATCAAGGATAACAGCAACAACATTGTCAATGTAAATATGTTTCGATATTAAAATTTTATCTTCCACATTCATTTATTTTTTATTTTTTTAGAAACATCGTGACTTTTTTTTAGTTTTGAACAAGCCATGTCTCGTTACTATGTCTGTCGCTGCTGGTACTTTAAACAGAAAAAAATCAAATAGTATCTTTTCTCCTTCACGAAGACTTCGATGAAAATAATTTTGAAGTGGGTGGACATGACGTAGAAGTAGTAAAAATGTGAAATGTTTTTTAAACAAATAATTGGACATAAGATTTACATTTTAAATATAAAAGAAAGGTAGCACACAGGCACAGCAATCTTTTTTGCTTATTTACTTTTATTTAGATTCTTATTTATTTAATTTACCTTTATTTCGACTTAAGATCAGAACCACTCTGTCGTTCAATGGATTACCATACGATTATCATAAAAATGTAAATACACATAAAGGAATTTCGAACAAATCCGCACACTAGAAGGTCTAGTATGTCCTAAATCTAAGTAGCCTATATATAGTACCTTACGTTGTAGACTATGCTGGAGCTTCGGTGTTCATTCAGATAAAATGAGCAGCTCAGTGAAGCCGTTGAAAATGTATGCGGTCATGGAGCTCACGGTTCATACTATCCAAAATTGGATACCAACTCTAGCAGTTCCAAAACTAGTAAGAAGATTCTATCTCTCGAATACTCCCAATGACGCTGTTCCCGATGTTGTCAGGGTCCACGCTTCTACGCCTTACAGCAGCACCGGGATTATTAACGATCTATCTTCGTACTTCGAGAGGGGGCTCCTGTTCTAATTGGCTTGCTGAGCCCAGAGTAGTATCATTTAGCAAGCTTGATTCTTCGCCTGGCCTGTAAGCTGACTTTGTAGTTGCTGGTTATCTCTGTTTCTAGGTAGACAAAGTTTTCTACAACACTGAAGTTGAAATACGCGACAATGGTTTGCGCGTGAACACCCAGTACTTCATCTTATCCTGCTTTACTTTTAAACCCTTGAGCCGTGATTGCTTCTCAATATCTGAGAACGCTTTGCTAACTAGCCGTTCTTCGTGCCGAAGATGTCAATGTCATCAGCATATGCGATTAGCAACACTTTCTTATGATTGATCGTACCTGACCTTTCTTTGTATTGGCAACGGCGTAGGATGTACATAGTATTCTTATACACACGGATCTTCTCCAGGATTTGTCGTAGAATGAAAATGATCTCTGGTCGATTTTTTTGGTCCGGTCCTACCAATATATCCGCGTATGGCTCCACTCGTTAACACAGTACAAGGGAGATAATTTTGTATTCGATTGAATGAAGACTTATTCCACGGTAGCTCGCGGGCACAAAGGGGTTTAAATTTTTGAAGATAGAAATTCCTATGCATCTGTAACCAGATTTCCATTTTCGTCTATTTCTAACAGTCCAGGCTTAGAAGTATCGGTTAGACGCTTTACCTTTTGATAAAATGTTTTGCGTCAGAAAAGGCGTTTCTACTCTCTCCATTTCTTTTTATATCTCGCATTGCTTCTGACTCTGTAGGCGATATTTTTCTCTTCAGTAGCTTGGCGACACTCCGCATCCAATGACCTCCTTGGCAGCCGTATCCATGGAGTGGGAGATATGTCTCCACTACTCACCTATGAATTCCCAGAACAGTTGGAAGAGTCTAGCTAAAAAGACTTCGGTGGTCTATTGTAATAGTAGCTATCCAACGTCTAGCTTTCGGAATGTATTATTACTATGCTGAGCGTACTGCATACCTAGGCTGCTATGATCCGTTCACACATCCAACACGCTCGATGCGAATCATCCGTTGATCACAACATGGTTAAGTTGAATACGTATGCTTTGATCGGGATCTTGCGGATGCTAAGTTGTGGAAATCTTGTGCTACTGATTACCATGTTCCGATCTGCAACGAAGTCGATTAGCCTCTCTCCATTGCTCGATACAGTATCGTGAAATCTTAACTTTCCGACTGTGGAAAAACTCACTACTAATTTAAAATCACTAATCTTGAATATCCTTATGTGATTACGAGGCAGGATGGACATTATTATTACTGCAACTTGGTACAAATCAGTAAATAGTACTTTCGATTAAAGCATCAAATGTGTTTAATGGCTATATAACTTTTGAATGAAGCTTATACGACCATGATTAAAAGATCTGTCTTCACATTCCCTCAAAATGTGTACCTGTTCATAAAAGTACACCATTCAAATTATAAGCACTCGAATCGTTACTGAAGAGCAACTAAAAAAGTTACATTCTAAGATTGTTTCATTATTAATAAATGCTTTCATGCACATTTTGTACATTTGGTATAGTCCGAATACTTTCTAAGGTCATTTAATAACAACGCAGTTCTTAAAGCATCTATGTCAGAAAGTTTGGATACAATGGAGATCAGAGAGAGTTCTTAATGATGGCTGTAGCGGTTACTACATAACCACTGAAGTAAAAGTTTTCTTTGATTAGTTCGTAATAAACATGAAGATACTTAATGCCATTGATGATTTCAAATTACTGCTTAAATAATTTACTGTACTAACAGATACACATAAAACACTGTTCTATCTGTATTTTAAAATTCTTTATTTTTCTATGATGATCAATCGTAATTGCTTACTATTTACTCTCTGTAAAACTAAGTTGTCGATAAGTTGTCAAGAAAACTTATGAAAAGTTTCCGGCATATACTCTTACAAATAACTCTAATATCCAGTTTAAACTTATAACTTTAATACGTGAATTGCTGCAGCAGATTTGCACAATTTGTTACTTTGAAGTTCACAAAATTTTCCGCCAACCTATCAAGAAGATGAAGAAGCAGACATTAAATTACGCACGTCTTCCGTCTTCTAGTATAAAACGAAGAAGAAATCACTGCAAAGAAGAAGAAGAAGAAGAAGAAGTTCTAGGGAAGCAACCAAATGGGAATTTTCTGTATGCGTTAACCTTTAACCGATTAAACATAAATCCTCATAAGCAACAAAGCAAAAAATTGACAGTAAAGAAAGACTAGTGGTAAAGTAAGAAGATGCATTAGCAGCTTCAGTACCAGCACTACCAGGACCAGCAGCAACATAGAAGCAAGCATGTGGCAACATTTGAAGTACTTCTCAGTAGTAATTTATATGCTGAACACAAGATCATCGCTGTTAAGGCATTAAAAACTTAAATAGTTTTAATGCGACAAAAATATGCAGAAGCAGCAGCAGGAGCAGCATTCGCTTCAAGTTGCTGAAGTCTTCCGTTTGAGAAGGAAGTTGCTGCAAGGAAAAATGAAAAATAAAATGTTGCATGCCACGCGACAACGTCGACATCGCTGTCAAAGCAAAAGGCGCCGTGGCTGTTTCTATTTGTTGGTTGCGCTTGAATATGCAAAACAGGTACAAACGTGCTGCTTAGTAGTTAGCAAAGATGGAAAGAAAGAAGACTGAGAGAGCAGGAGCAGTACAAATGTTGTACAACAAAAAGAAAACAAAACAAAGAAAAAACAAAAAAAAGGAAGCAAAATGTTGCACACGCACGAAAGAAGCCGCCACCAACGTCATCAACAATGTCGCTGCCGCCGGAGGGGCCGACATTTCGACAGACAGACAGATAGACATTATAGCGTACAAAGCGACAATACTAACTGGCTGCGGGACACATATCAGGCAAAAGTCTGTTTGTGGTGAAATAGCAACGGCATACCTGACAGTTTTTGCTGGAAGGACTGGTATGACTTGTCAGTCAGTCGCAGTGTGGCAGAAGCAACTCCCGTTTGGCATTTGCTTCTACTTGAGGGAAAATACGCAGCGCCAGGAGTGCTTAGTAGTTTGTTCTGTGTGTGGTGTGTGTGTGTGTGTATGTGTGTGTGTATGTGTGTGTTTATTTGTGTGTGTGGCAGTATCTAATTTGCTGCGCTGCATTTTCATTTATAAGTATTTCATGTGCGTGCGAGCTAGTACTAGACTGCCTGCGTTCTATATATTTAACAGCAGCATTAGCAGAGTATAGCATCGTTCTCGCTTCTTTATATGGTGCAGCATATTTTATGAGGCAAAGACGATGGTGAACGCTTGATTTTACTGCTTGTAATTATGCCACAAGCGATTTTCTTTGCATCTATGCTGTCACGCGTATCTGTTCATGTAAATATATGTCCACAGATACAGCTCAGAGGCTTTGACTTTGACTGGCCTTGGCTAAGTAAATTATTTGAGTGAATGCGAATTTTGCTGTAAGCGCAGCTTAAATTGTTAA
Source organism: Leucophenga montana (assembly GCA_035044765.1). Classification (NCBI taxonomy): domain Eukaryota; kingdom Metazoa; phylum Arthropoda; class Insecta; order Diptera; family Drosophilidae; genus Leucophenga; species Leucophenga montana. The sequence continues at coordinate 324,997 of JAWNNQ010001325.1, read as the reverse complement.
AGGAAGTGCGCATGGCTACCAACTTAATATTGGTGGGTGCAAAGTTGACCCGCGGTTATTTGCGGCATGTAAACAAGTCAGCTAAATGTATTTCTTTATATCTCCACTGCTACTTGAAGAGCCTACGCCAAAGTAGTAAGAATTTATGAAATTAATTTTAAAATTGAAATGTTCACATTTATAATATGTGGGTTTTTCTATTCGGTTCAGCTGTCATTTACTTTTCAAATTGGTCGAAACATTTTCGGTAAGAAATAGAATACAGTATTAATGATTCAAAAAAAAGTGTACATATCTGAAACATCTTATGAACATATGATTTACTTTTATTGGAGTTTAGAAAGTAACACAAAGATTAGGTTCCACCGAAGGTAAAGTTATTTCTCGATTTATATTTACTCATCGCATCGTTGGAGACTCCAACGAGTGTGTATAATTCTTGATCAGCTTGAGGAGGCAAATTTAACTAGACATATCCGTGTGTTTGTCCTTCTGTCTGTTCCCTGTCTGCATGAATCAAAACTCGTACTTCAGTTTTCCTAGGCTGAATATTTATCACAACCACCACGCCACGCCCAATTTTAGGGGTAGCTCCAATATAAGAACACCGCCAATTTTTCGGATTTTAAAAGAAAAAATTTTTACTAGAGTCAATATAAACCTGAATTTCGACATGGTGAATTTTTTATTGACATAATAATCACATGATTGTTAATCGGCTTGTTCCTCTAATTTTTAGGGGTGCGTGTGATAAGTATTGAAGTTTCGGTTCTACCGAAGTTAAAGATTTCTCTTGGTTTTTAAGACCTTTTTGATCCATTAGAATACTATCTCAACGCATAATTTAGTGATCAGTATTCTATAAAATACCTTACACGATTGAATTATAGTCCCCATTTATATGTATATGCTAACCTGAAGAAGTCTTGGAATCCACTTTATCCTCTACTTCTTCTCGATAATCTAAACTAAACCTTCAGAACTCCATTTATAAAGTACAATAAAAAAACTGAACCCAAAAATAGAACCTGTATAACATATAGAGGTTCCCTTTAATATGCATCAGTTCCATAGCAACGAACACTTTGTACCTGCACTCATGAGACTTGTCTATATAAGCCACAATTGCACAGAAATCAAAGATTTTCTTGTATCGGTTTGTTAGTTTGAATGCCTTTTCGTTGCATTAATAGACACTTTTGTTGTCTGTTTTCTATTTGTGTATCTGTGGTTCAGTTTTGTTATTTGGCAAATTGATTGCAATTAATTGCCTGTGTTAGATACTTCAAGATTGACTATCAAAACTACAACAATATTTTTTAGTCTTTAAAGTATGTATACTCGTATGAGAGCATATATAAGATAAACCGCAGCACTGTTTGTGTATGTAGTTTGATGACTGTATTCTCATTATAATACCCTTGTCATACTTGACTGCACAGCAGCAGGACAAGTGCATGCAACAAATGATTGCTGCATGTTGTGATTAATTTTCAATATACATTGAATCCTGACCAAACATAAGAAAAGCCAACAGACAACCGCACACATACCGATTGCGGAAACATTCACTCAAAAGCAATGCAACCTTTAGCGACGCTCTCCTACTTATTATCCAGTTATCAGCAACAATATCAAAACGTTGGCAGCAGCAGCACCAGGAGCACCAGCATCAACTCCTTATTAACAGGTTACTCCATGCAGCGTTTACTCCTTAACCAATTTTATCTGTCTGCCTTTATGTACATAGCTATCATACTCTACCAACGTATTGTATATATACCTATGCAAGGTGTCTTTTTTAAGGTGTGTAGAACTTTAAATTGACATAAAATACGTACAAATAAATGGAATGAGTCAACTTTTTTTTTCGGTTGATAATTTTACGACATTGGAATGTGATGGAAAATGATTTTGTGCATATGGCCGCCACGGAAACGTGCGACCAACTGCATCCTGGATGTCCAATTTTCTAGCACTTTTCATAACATTTGAGGCGGTATCTAACGAATATTGCACACGATATTAGCTTCCAAGACTGTAATCGATGTTTGCTTTTCCGCATAGACGAACGATTTGAAGTATCGAGCGGTGTCAGATTTTACAATCTTCCGGGCTAGGCAATGGGTTAATTTCCGTTCCATCAAAAAAATTAAAAAACAAATGGAGTCCTATTGATGTAAGGCCACCAAAAAAGCCCGAAAGTTATTTATCTTCTTTACTCCTCACCCCCAACGTGCCTGTCACCCTCCTGTTTAAACCAATTACCTTCCCGACCATGTTCACGTACTTTTGAAAACAGAAAATTAATTAACGTGACCCGATCTCTCAATCGACTCATTGACGGTGACTGTTTTGTGGCTTATTAATAATTATGGACCAATGATGCTACCAGTCCATACACCGCTCCAATCAGATGATGGATCACCATTGCATTATTCTCGAATAAAACCAATGATACAGATGTGAGCCTCATCACTGAATAAAATCTTGCGTTGAAACTTCCACAGAATTTTCTATAATTGAAATCTTTGGATGAATATAATAAATCATTGTATATAAATTATTTTAAATGTTTTCTTATTATCCAAGCGTGATAGCCAGATGTGCCACCAAATCGATATCTAGTGATATTTATTGGAGAGGATTGGCTTAAAATGTTACAATAAACATTTCGTGAGTTTGGAAGATACTCGGAATCATTGGTCTCAACTAGCAAAAAACCATTGGAACATGTATATCCCACATTATCCTTTTCAGGATTGATCAAGTAACACATCTTCACTACAATTCTTTGGAACTAATTCGATATTAAAGGAAACCGCAATCAGTTACTGGAATATCCCCTTTTTGATGCCATTTTAAGGAGATGATTGGCTAGAACAGCTACAAGGAACAATCGGAGAGAATCTGTGATAGAGTCAATCAATGAGCTCCAGTAGCAGAAAAAGGGTTCCTTACAAAAATATTGAGAATAGACGACGGAAGATGGTATTCCAGGTAGTCATTCATATATTTCCCACAAAGTTTCTTCCCAGGATTGATCAATTGACATATATTCACGACAAACCGTTGGGACTTAAACAATTCTGGAGGAAACCGCTACGAGTTGCCAAAAGAATTTTATTGTGATCTAATTTTCTAGAAATGATTGGCTATAAAAATTAAAAGCAAATATCAGAAAGAAGCGTTTCATTTACGTACATCCGTCAAAGACACCGTCTTTCTGATTATAATGGGTTCCGTTAACAACTAGCTATCTCTTTCTTTATAAATTATGCACGTTGTGTAAATACTTTTGATCACCTCTGTATATACAAGAAAAAAAGGTACTTCTCGTTCCCTCTCATATTACCTGTGGCTAGCTATCATATGAACCTAAGTTCTTCTGTAGAAGGCCAACCGATGACAACTGAATTAATTCGAACTTTCAACGCATTCGAATGAATGAATGAATGTTTCGGTTAACCGTGCATTCATAGTGAAATGAATTGACATTTCATTCATTCATGCAAAGTGAATGCTAGTGAAGTTGAATTTATTCTGCATTGAATAAAATTAATGTTGACATTTTAGAACGTGTTGCATAAAAAAATCGAATTTGAATGAATGAATATTCATAAAGCACTTTGAATGAATTAATCTAGTAAACGTGGAACCGGCTTTTCAATAAACGATAGACTTTAGTTCTTATCTCATTAAAAAACTTACCTGCTAAAAATAAACACCCTTTTTATTGTAGTACTTTGTACAATACATGCATGTGTCTGCACGTATCAAGATTGCTCGGTGTTAATTAAACTGCAACTCACAAGCAGAGCTGGTATGCTTAGTGGTGTCTGTGGTCCTGGGTACATATAGGGCTTCATTGTCATTATAAATGTGGTTGTCTGTCCAACCCTTGTGCCTCATATCTTTTTTAAGCTTAGACTTCCCTCTATTTGCGCTACTGTCATTGTGGCCGTGTTTGTCTGGCTGTGACATCTCGTTTGCGTGCTTTAAATAATCAAAATATTTAGTCGAAGACTGAATTCCATTTGACAAAGATTGTCTGACTGATCTGGCTGGTTGGCTGTCAATGTTGCATTAACTTTGCCTGCGCTTTAAACGCGAATTATGTAAATTTTATTTTCTTATAATTGTTGTGCATATTTTTTTTTTTGATTTTTTTTTTTTTTGTCTAGACAACACGTTGCTGTATTTTTATTTTGAAACTTTCAAAGTCAAATATGTCAAGAATTTTGTCAAAGTAGGATGGGAAGCTTAATCTCAAGTTTACATTCGTCAATTTGTAGTCAAGAAAGAGCTGAATTGCTCAAGGAAAAAGTTGCATTTTGACGTGAACTTTTCTGTTTTTTTATTCAATTTGTAGCTTACTTTTGGCGACATTAATGTGATTAGAAAAGTTTAGAGGTTTCGTAGAAATTGGAATTTAAATAAATACTATAAGTATTTATTAGAACCATGATTCTTTAGCAAACACTGGAACTTAAATAGATTTGAATTTATAAATTGTTCGTTCAACTTGATGCAATTGACTAGCAAATAATACTGCATTAACCTTATTAAGTTCGTAGGAGGTACATTCTAGAGGCTAAATACATCTAGTATCCATATAAACATTCCACACTTCCTTTGTGAGGCAGCCTCCATACAAACCCAGCATTATGTATAGTTAGGACCAAGGAGAATTTATTTATAAAGTGACGTTTTCTGCAGTAGTGACTTACTTAAAGGCCTGAAACAAAACCAAATGCCCAATCCGCAAAAAAATGAAAAAGAATAAGGCAAAAGTTAAATAACAACAGAAAAGAGCGCAGCTGAGGGGAATACGTCACCTTCTGTATTAATTCACCATAAGTATAAATTCACCACGCACTTTTCAGCGCCGTTCTTTTGTATCATTGCTCGATAGCAGTTTCCTCCACCAAAGTAAATTTTTATGAACCGTATAAGTACAATAAAATTAAATAAGATTTTTCTAAAAATAGAACAGAAATACAAAGAACAAAACAAAACACAAAAAAATATAAAAGAAAATTAATTTTTAGAGCTTTTGTACTCAAATCAGTCCATTTTTTTTTTTCTTAAATGAAGTAGAAGCAGTAGAGCCTGAAGTTGACTAAATTTAAGAATTTCGGGTTTGAAAAAAATATTCTTGTAACAAGAATTTTGGACTTCGTTTAAGAAACTCCATACTCACCATTCCGGTATGAATCAATTCCAGTACGGAAATTCTGATTTTGGTTTTCACAGTGTACATTTGCTGATATTTGGTGTTAGAGCGACGTGCTCCACAACTGAGTGAGAATTCGATGCAAAATTTATTTGTATGTATTTTTTTCTGCACTTATACGTTTGGTTTTCAAATTCCCAAACTTGTGTCATACTCTACATTTTTTTTTTTTTTTGCAAATTGGTCCTCTTTTTTTCATAAATTTCAAAGAATTTCTTTTTGATTCAACGAAAAATTTTAAGAAATTCGATGATTTAACAGTAATTACTACTGAGTACCACCGTGGATCTTTGTAAATATCTGCTGGTGGCATCGAATCTTAGCATCGAAGAATGTCTTGTCAGATTTCTGTGTAAATTCTAGTGTCCAGATGAGCCATTTTTATAAGAAAAGCGAAATCTTCATTTTTCACAATTACCTTCTGATCTTAGTTGTTAATATCAAACTGCATTACTGACAACTGAGACAGACTGATGAAGAGTATGGTATGCATATTCTGCATTAATATTATTTGTTTCTAGTATATACTTGTCCTTGCAGCTTTTTATTCTGTAGAGAGAAATCATTACCCTGATTCTTTCGTATCTTGCCCATCGACAGCAGTTATTTCATTAATCTCACAGTGAAGCATTGTTCAACTTAATGAAATTTCTTTATCCAAATTCGTTTGTTATTGACATATAAACAACATAAAGACATCAATAATAAAATGTTATTTTACTTCACGAAAAAAAAAAATAAATGAAAGAAAAATGAAAGTCAATTCTAAGACTACTGGTTTATACATATAAGAAAATGTCATTGAACTTGCGACAAGTTGAACAAAGCCTAAAGTACTTCCTGCTTACGACGCACACTGTTTCCACTTCCGTTTCGTCCTCAGCTGCTATTCTTAAGATTCATGCCATCCCTTCATTCATTAGTTCATTGAATCGCTCTGTAATACCATTAAAACACGTACTAAGCTTTTACATACTACGAAAACGGCAGCCGCACTATGCGGATTAATACATTCGACAATAATCGTAATAATAAATATTAAATGCCATTACATAGAAAGACGTCTTCGGAGCCTTGCCCTAATGCCCAATACAGATGTATCTTTGAGAAAAAATCTAAACGACTTAAGGGAAAATTCAATTCATTTTTAAAAGGAGGTCAGCATGATGCTTGAAAGAAGTTAATTTGGGCATATAAAGTTAAGAAAAATTTGCTGTTAGGTGAAGTATTTCAAAAAATGCAACACAATTCAGTACGAGGACAATTTGATAAGTCAGTTACCTTTTTTGAATTTCAAATTATATTGATTTGTTTAGGGTAATTCCCGAATTTCTGAACTATCGTATATAGATTTTAGGATAGTCCCCGAAGTAGCCAATATGCATCAATTAGTTTGTTTTTGACAACCATTGAAAACAGACATGAAAGGCAGCCAGGCGGACAGAATGCACTTTGGCGCCGAAATTGATCTGAAACACAATCGTGAGATTAATTCGAAGTAGTGCTTGACGTTAGTTAACCGCAATATTGTCACGTCTTTCATGAACGTGGATAAAATATAAATCCATTGCAGCATACCAGGGACCAAGCACTAGATGAAATAGTGGTCTGATCAGCGCGACAACCTTCTGATTTCTGTACGTCTGTCTGCCTTTAAAATCTGCTTTTAATGGCTGTCAAACACATACGTAATGGTGCAGATAGTTCAAATTTTGACCTAGTTCTAATAACAGATGGTAGTTGACAGGAGCAGTGATGGAGTTAAAGTTTCTACATGGAAAATACAAAAAGCCGCTGACGTATCAAATTGCCCTCGAAAGATGTTTATTATAGACAACTTTTATTTGCCTTTGTTTTGGCTAACAACAAAGTTGGACATTTTTTCACAATATTAGTTTAAAATATAATTTCAACCTAAGCTAAGATACAAATCTCTAAAACTATCGTATAAGCAAAAAATTCAAGTAGCAATACTTTCAGCTTTGTATCTATTTCTATCTTAGCACAGCAAAAGTGCAACTAAAATAAAACTGAAATTCGCAAAACTGTTTAGTAAAGCTTTATTTATGTTTGAGAAATAAATTAAATGCGTTAAAACAGCAGCAGCAAAAGCAGCAGCAGAAGAAGAAGAAAAAAGATGGGAGTTGTGGTAACGCCATGCAGACAGACAACAAGCGCGTGAATGCGCTGCATCTGCATCTACTAGATACTTTTAAATGTATATGTATCTGCACAGCGCAAAGTTGGCCAGAAAAAATGAGTGTGCAATATATTGCATTTCAGCGTGTTCAGCAAGTAGACAACAGTGACGACGTCCAGGACGACAAGGATATGCAGCAGTTCGTTTTTTAATTTTTTTTTTTTTTTTTTGGTGCCTCATTTTGTGCAGCGAGCAAGTTTCAACTTAAATTTATATCTATTTGCTAGTTAGTTGCTATTTCGATGCAATATGGTGTTCTTTTTTTTATTTTATTTTTTTAAAGATGCATCTTGTTGCAACTGCTGCTAGCGCTTTTTTTACATGCAACTACGACTATTTAAGGAGCAGGACCAGCGCAGCCAAGTTACCATTTTAACCTAACTACAATATTTGAGAAGCAGCAGTTTTTACTATTTTGTAGAAAAATACAGAAACTATTTTTTTTTTTTGTCGGCATTGCAGAAATAGTGTAGCGCAATTATTGTAGGTATATGAAATCGGAAAGTCGTTTGCACAGTAAAGTTCTGTTCACATATTCTGAAAGTTAAAAATTATCGAAAAGAAATTATTTGAAAAGAAATAAAATACGATCCATAATATGCTACCACAAAGTAATATGTTTACAACCAAATGATGTTCTTCTAGCTCCGAATTGATTACTACAGTCACACGTTTTCTCGGTGAGTCATCTAGGGCTTTCGACATCGATTTCAGAGGGAGCCCGATTTCAAACCGATATTTTAAAAACGGAGGGACTAGTTTTTGAACCACACAGACAGGGTACAGACGGACAGACCTCATACAGACAGATAGTTAGACGGACAGACAGACAGACAGACAGACAGACAGAAATACAGGCCGACATGGCTAGTTCGATTCGCCTTGTCGAGCTGATTTAGAACTCCGTGACAAAATTATAATACTACAATATTTACAGTACTTGTAAAAAGTATAAATATTAAAACATATATTAGCAAAATTATGGAGGTAGTCACACTGCTTAGCCAACAATAAGCAGAAACATTTGTATTGTGTGGCCTGCGGACTAATGAGAACTCGTAGCTGACCTCGAAACACGTTTCTCCGTAACTTAAACAGTTTTTATAACAAAAACTTGTTGTTATTATTCTCTCTTCACATAGAGAAAAATATGTCAAATAGTTCCCAATGTAAAAATAATCTTGAATCAGCTGAAATTTATATACTAGATATATTATGATCTTCCGCTTTGAACGACACGTGCCTTTCAGGCATACCTCCCACATAAACAAGTACTTCAGGTGGTGAGTAAAGTGTATAGGGCAGAAAACTTTCCATATAAACCCAAATTGAGTACAAACTCGTTTTATTCCTTTCGTACTTATGCAGTCAAATAGCTAAGAGTAGCAATAACGTGTACGGGATAAAATTAAATTTCAACTTTTAACGAATATTTACGCGTGAAGAGATAAAAATAAAAAGTGCAGCACGAATGCGTTCAAGAAACTGTTGCAAAGTAATAAAAAAATAGTAGTAATAAAAGTAGTAAAGATAAGCATAGTTATCCTTAAACCATCTTCATTTGCCACCTACAAAAGCTCCACGACTTCCGCAACACCCGAAAGCGCATAAAAGTGTCTTGAACCCAAACACAAAAAAAAAATATGTGCTAAGTATAATTTATATGCAGCTAAAAGACGACTTTGAAATATTTTGCAACATTGAAATGAAGTAGAAATAAATTGCGTACCTAAGTAGTACTCTATGCAGTAAAAATTGTGCTTAATTATAGGGCATGCCTATGCTTTATGTATATACATATGAACATACAAATTTTCAGCTGCAACTGATTACACTTCAATGAATATTTTGATTATTATTGTAATATCTGAATAAGACTTAAATATGCAAATTTTAATTTAATTAATTTCACTCGGTAGATTCTTTTGTGCTTCATTTGAATATTAAGCAATTTTCACTGCATTTGAGATGTGTACGAGTGTATGTGTATCTGATGTATAGTTTTCATTTGTAATCGCTCATGCATGACTGTTGTCATCTCGTTTACACATACCATACGTCCGCCTGCTTTTTCTTTCGTCCTTACAGCAGGCTTTTTTTATTATTTCGGTTGCATACATTCTCTATTATTGTACTTACTTACATACAAGTATATGCGAAACAAGTTTATAAATATGTCTTCAGATTGCCGCTGGCACCAAAACGAAAGAACCAACCGACGAACAAACGAACGACCGAGCAAAAGAGTAAAATAAGTGTGCAGATTTTTCAATTTTCTTGGCACAACAAAATGTAATTTATTTTTTTGTAAACCCAAACGCACGCACACTTAAATAGAAATAAATATATACGAGTATGGACATGCATAGGCAGCCTCACCGAGTTGCATAATCAGGGCTGCATTTTGATAAATAAATTTAAAAATTTTATGAATTCATCTAAGAGAGCCTTTGCCTTTTGCGCAATATTTTCAACATTCGCATTCTTAATATTTCTTCACTCCACTGGCAACTGTTCGTGGTCGTTAACATGCGAGTGGCAAAAATTCATTCGCTTTATTTAAATGTCAGCTGTTTGTGGTGATAATAATAAATATGTTATGGTATCGATAATAAATCTGTTATGTCATCGAAAAACACGTAATTCATTCGGGGTGAATGGCAATTTTCTTCGAGAATCAGGTGGAGATGCATATTGTTTATTTTCGTAACTTTTTATATCTTCATATATAAACTAAGGGGACATAGAGCATTCGTGAAAGGTGGTAGATGTTACAAGGGGAAGGGTACATGTGGGAAACGGTGGTAAAGAGGCTGGAGGAGATGCAGATGGATGTAAAATTTTTATTTTTATAACTTTGTATATATTCACGTATAAATTATATTTAAACCTACTCAGGGGCGCGAACGGTGCAGGGGGATGGAGTTGAAGGAGGAATAGTAAGAAGCGGGAATGATGGGCAGGGAGAAAAAGGGTACATTGAGAGAAGGAAACATGGAGAGATGGTGACATGGAGACATGGAGACATGGGCATGGGCAGGGGACAGTAGAGAAGGGTTTCAAAGGGAAGGGGTCAGGGTCAGATTGAGTTAAAACGATTATTGTCATAAGTTTTTATATCTTCACGTATAAACACCATTGAACCTTACTCCGGGCGACAAGGTGAAGGCGGAAGGCGAAGAAGAGGCAGTGAGATAGGGGAACCTCGTGGAAAGGGTTCAAAAGTAGAATGTCTAACGCTATAAAATGGGTCGCTAGTAGGGCTTGATACAGAAAACGCCTTCGATTTAAAATCGTTAAATTTAATTAATTTTATTTAGTTTTTTGAATAAAATCTGAAGACTTTGAGGCGAATGCAGTTTCTGTAACACCCCTGAGTTTGTTGATATTTCTGCTAATATGAATATCTGTATATGTACTTCTTTCTCTGCATATAGCGATAATGACACTCGTTGCTGATACTCGATGCAGTGAACAACATGTTTCACGTCAAAGCCTCGTGAGTGTTCACCACTCACATCCTTTTTTTCATGGATTAGTATTTAATAACTACCACAAAACGTATTATTTTGTATTTAAATGGGAAATTTAAAATTATATGTAATTGTGTAATAATCGCAGATACTACATTTTTGTTTAAGACCATATACGTGGAGCTCACAAAAATTCAAGCTGTATGAGATTACGTTTATGTTGTCTCGTTCTTTTCCACTGCGTTACGCGTACAGTCCTTCCAACTCGAGCTTGTGTAATGCATTATAATTGAAAATACTAAAGGCGAAGTCACTTCAACTCCACAAAAATTAACCTCATGTACCTTAGTGTTTGGTTAATGTTGTTCCTAGACCGCAAAAGTGTTGAGGGCCAATAAAGGGACGTAGTGCGCTGTTTTTAGCTTGTTTTTAGATTGTCCTTCTCCTCGTTACCTGGTATGTTCGCATGATCGGGTATCCAGAATAATGTTACTCTATTAAATCTTCCTAGATTGTTCAGTTGTTCTAGGCATTCCAATGCTAGCTTGGAATTGATTGATTTAGAATTAAGTGCCTTCTGACTTTCAGAAAATATTGCAATATTTTGGTTTTTATACCTCATGTTTATGTCGAAGTGAGCACATCTTTGTATGACATAGATTTCTGCTTGAAAGATACTAACTAGTTCTCCTAATGGTTGGAAGTAGCTCATGCGAGGTACGAATACCATAGCACCTGCTCCATTATCCATTTGCAAACGTTCTGTATACCACGCTTAATTCTTCACTGCAATAATTTTCTTAAAATATTTGTTTTTAATTCATCCCTGTGCACTTAAGTACATACGATATCATACAGACGAACACAACAGGGAAAAATAAAATATTTTTGCTTCAATGAAGCAGACAAAATTAACCTTCTTGTCCTTTTGGCAGTTCTTGATAGTCTTTCATGCTGAAATCTTAAATAATACATCTCTCAAGTACAAACACAGTTGCATATTTATTTAAATGCAGTTTTTCTTTTATATATATTTGTGTGTGCATCTGGATACATATTGCATATAAATATATTTATGCGGCATGCATATATATTTATTTTGCATATTTCATGCCTGCAGTTCCACTTCAATTAAATATGCATAAACAGTATTACACAAATTTCTTTGCTTTGACTGAGTGACTACCATTTTTTGATGTATCTACCAGATACAACTGTCTAAGAATACAGAGTCTCGTGTATTTCGGTAAATCTATCTTTTACATGCGTTTATTGCATAAATATCGTATTAAAATATAAAGGGTTTTACAATAAGGACAACAAATTTGTATTTAAATGAAACAAAGAATAATTAAGATATTGGGCTGTTACATGTTACATTTAACTATAAAAATCGCACTCGTTTATGTTAGTGAGTACGTTTGTAGCGATCGATTTTTTGGAGCCAATTTTCCACCACACTTCCACACATATCGGCCGGAACGTTGGCGCTTTTGCATTCAATATTGTTCTTGAGCTCTTCTAATGTTGTTGCCTTGTTAGCATAAGTACAGCTTTACCCCATAAAAACCAATCCAATGGCGTTAAATCGAAAATGTGCGAAGTGGCCATTCGACAGTTCCATTTCTCGAGATTACACGGTTAGCGAACTTAACCTTTAATAGATCAAACATATTTTTTCTTGTTGGAGAAACATATCACTGATGTCAAATCCAGCCAATTCTGAAAAAAATAATCTCCTATCATGACATGATAGCAAACTCCATTGACAGTAAAATGACAAGCATTTTCATCGCCGAAAAAATATGATCTAATCACAACTCCGGCATGAAATCCACACCACACGATCACTATTTGTAGATGGAATGGAGTCTCTCCAAGCACATGTTGCTGTCCAATAATGCATATTTTGTTTATTGACGAAGCCATTAAGCGAAATATGAGCTTATTCGACGAAGATGATTTTTCGATGAAATGCAAGATATTCCTCAATCTTTCGGAGAAGTTTCAGCGCTTCAAATGATCAAGAGGCTACAGTTCTTGACTTAGTTTGATACTGTAAGAGAGTGTATACTAAGGATCTATATACAAAATTTATGACAAAATTATTTTAGAGGTTTCCAATTCATGTGAACGGCATGGAATCAACAGATATGGCTCATTTTGAACTGAAGTTCTTACGGATGCGTTATTTTCGGCACTTTGAGCGGTGCGTTGTCTTACTGGCTATAGCATGCACAGTCTGTCTGGAGGAACGATTATTACAACTAAAAATTGTAGTCAGCACTTCAAAGCTGCGACCAACGAATTGACGAATCAAGAATTTCCGAAGCAATTTGTAATAATCTCCAAACGCTGCTCCTCCGTGAAAACCACCATGTTAAAATGTAAACCTTGACTTATATTGACATATCCTGAAAACAAAAATTAAGGGTGCTTTGGTATTAATATACAAAACTGTAATGTATCCATTGAAACATCCTTTACATGTGGCAATTACTGCAGCAATAGAATTTGATTCGGAGTACTGCACATGAATTGAATAAAATTGCTTTAAAAACTCTTAAATCCTCCTTGCGCAGTCTATTCTAAAGTGGCAGTAACAGTTTATTTTACTGAATTGTACGTAATTAGCTGTTGCCAGTTTTTAAGATGTTTTTTTTTTATTTTTTAAGCCCAAACAAGATGGATTAAAGAGGGAGGGATGTACGCAAAAGAGCTTCGTATGTGAATAGATTACTCAAATGGCAGGTTTACTAATTGGAATTTGAAGTGCAGGCAAATTTCTTTTTTGGAATATAGATGAATTTTGTTGTAGGCATATGTAGATAGCATTTTATGCCAGATGAAGTAGTGTAATGCAATTTTCATTGCTTTAATTGAAAAATCTGGGATCCAAAATTTTGCAAAGAATTCGGTTCAAGCTGCATTTGGGTTAGATAGAAATATAGATAAATACAAAGATACACTTACAGAATATTGAAGCTTAATCCTGCGAGTAGGCGTAAAATAATTGCATTTTAAATTCTATCCTTTAAAATTTGCTATTTTTGTAATGAAAAACAGTTTCATAGCCGGACACAAAATTTATATCCACTCATAAATAATCGCTTCGTCATAAGAATTTAAAGTAATTAAAATGGATTGGCAGCGCGGGGAATAACATGTAGTAAATTTTTTAGCACGTGCCATGTCTGTTGAGTAGTTAGGAAGTGCGACTATAATCTCCATCATGGTGGCCCCTGCAAACAAGTAATCAGCATGGTCAGTATGGTATGGTTGGTCGGGCTATGAAAGTGGAAAAAGGAAATATACCTATGAACGAGCGAAAGGCCAACAGGTTGCTCATCCGACCTGAAAACGCAACCCCCAAATTTAAGATGGAATATCATATGCCGATGTGTGAATAGTTAGTGGGTTAACCAGCCACTAATATGCGGACTTAAATTAAATAGGCGAGACCCCATTTTAACAAATGCCTTACTGCGCTGACAGGGTCAGGTGTGGTGGACAAATAACCTGAAACGCTCTTCATATCATGGACTCTAAACCCCAAGCTGACATACTATGTATACAAACAGATGAATTGCCCTATTGTAACATATAGGGCATGTGTCCGGTGGATCAAATAAACTAGCCAAACTTCAAAGGCTTGGCTGCTTAGGTATAACTATGCCAATGAGAACAACACCAACATTATGTATGGAAGCGCTACTAAAACCCTTGCATTTAATAATTCAAAGTGAAGCAGAATAGGAGGCACTATCTATTGAATCTATTGAATAATGTGGAATATATGCGCATTTTCAGAAACCATAGATTCCACTCCAAAATTACAAATGTGGTACGAGCTCATCATCCCCTCTCGTTTGAAATCGGATACGAAGACAAACTTCCTGAAGACCGATGCTTAATGTTGGGGTACTGATGATTCTAAAACACAAGATGGAATGGTATACTTGGCCTACCTTGAAACTGCAACTGTCACTATGCAAATATCCCAAAATCACAAACTCTGATAGCCAGGGATTGGCAACTGGCATCAGAATAAATATTTTCTCGGATATCCAAGCCGGATGATATTAAGGTCAGGAGAGTACAGAGGCCACTCGATACAAGTTACATTTTGGTCCTTTATCCACTTCTTTACCACTCGAGATGCATTGTCATGTTGAAATGTCCAAGGTAAGGATTTAAAATTGTTAGAAAAGTGTGGAAATGCATTTTCGATGCATCTCCCTGTACTGTGTGGCATTCATCTTAGATGAAACGAATTAGAGTTCGAATACTCAATAACAGTAAATGGAACCCCACTCCATTATACCCCTCCCCCTCATTATAATGCGACGGGTCAAATAGTTTTATTCCTTTCTAATGCCATAGATAGTAGTTAAAACCATCTGCTCCGTCCAAATAAAAGCGTTTTTCATCAGAAAAAACGATTTTGTACCACTCCTTATTCCATGTCATGTGACTTCGAGCATAGAGACACTGAGTATGCTTACGAACGTCGGTAAGCTGCGTTTTTTCCCTTACTGATCGTAGAAATTCTATAATGTCAGACGAAATGAAGTAGATTTTTACATATTATTATGACTGGCGGTTAAAATTTTGCAGAGCATTTAATTAAAATAACTTCTGCACTTACACATTCTTACATTCTCCACGCCAAACGATTCACAATCAGTGTTGGAAAAATCAGAACAACTTGTAAATTGAATTAGTTTAACCTCAATATATAAAATTGTAAAACAATACCAGAAAAAAACCTGCTATACAAGCAAACCCGCAGCAATAATTTCATATTCCACACAATTGTCGGTGCCAAACACAAAAAAGCAAAGCAAAAATTATTCGCATATTTTTGTGCTTTTATATTTAAATTTTATATTATAAGAGCATAAATATTTTATTTGATATTTTTTTGTGAAGTTTTGTTTAATGATGACTTGGCAAAATATCAAAAATAATAAAACTCACAAACGCAGACACAGACAAAATATTTATATATTCTACTATCGATATTTATGTACGGGTAATATTAACAACAATTTGCAAAATTCATACAAAAAATGAGAAGTACAAGGTGGAGATGATAAGTAATGGGCCTAGGTAAGAAAACTTTTCATAGAACTCAAATATTTTTCCACCGAAAGTTACATTGAGCCAAATATAGAGAATATGATGACTGAGATACAAATTCGTATTGTATTTCAACAAATTTTCAAAATCGGAAGGAAGTGCGGATACTCTCCATCACTGACTTTACACAGCTGTGGTTAGGCCAATCCTTCTCTATGGAGTATGTGTATGGTGACCGGCACTGGACGGGGCCACAACAGAAAGTACAAGAAAGTGAAGAGCACCATCATCTACGCACCCATACAAGCACTAAAGGTTTTATTTCACCTGCGTCCTCATGATCTTATTTCAAAATAGAGAGAGAGAGAGAGAGAGAGAGAGAGAGAGAGAGAGAGAGAGAGAGAGAGAGAGAGATAGAGAGACACAATTACAACCTTAATGCTGAGGGAAACCTCATCTTGGCACTGTAATCCGTTCGGGCACTCAAAGATACTACAATACAATAGTAACTCCCATCAAGAAGGAATTATTATATCCCGATTACGACCTTCAATTCCTTACTGGATCACAATGAAATAAAGTGAATGTCATCAATATCTTCCTTGACGGCTCAATGCTCAACGGACGAGTCGGAGGAGGAATATGTTTTCTGGATCTGGGCATTAGACAATCCTTCAGACCACCATTGTGGAGTTTACCACGCCAAAGGAGACTACACACTTTCTTAGGCTACACTCATGCAACCAAGATCATATGCATATTTTCTCGGACAGCAATACAAAACAACTACGCAGATCTCTTAAAGAGATGGCCGAGCACTATGTAATCTACCTAAACACCAGAAATAGAAGAATATTGTGAAGCAGATAAGCTTTCGAAAGAGGATATCATGGCTGCTACACTCCCACTCCTTTACGAGAAGGCTACAGTAGGGATACCTTTGGCTGCGGATCGAACCGATCAGCAATAAACATATGGAGTAACTTAAACACTTGGAAAACTTCTAAGCTCACTAGACCAATCTACAGCCTTAAATGAAGAATCACGCCAGTAAGATAACTCATCGCTATTCTGGTAAGAGCATTTACGGTCACTGCCTGATATGAAGAAACGCCAATAAACTACGGGTTAACTACAAAAATTCCTGCAGAATTTTGGGAATGCCAAAGAGGAGTAAATGATTGAGCATTTGCTATGCCATTTGCCAGCTCATAGTAGTAGAAAATTGCTACTCGGAAGTGTCTTCTTAGCTAATCTTACAAAGATATCTGTGAAGGAAATCAAATGTGTATCAAAGTTTCTGGTATAGACACCTTGGTTCATGCAGAAGCTACATAAGGAGTAGAAGAGCTCCCATGGAAGCACGCAGGCCATCGCAACTTATTCTAATCAATTTTTCTTATTCTTTATACGTTCAAAAAGTCATTTTTAGAAATCAAATATTACCCAACTCACAATTGAAATGATCATATTAACTTGAAGGTAGCCCCTGAAATGCCCTATCTGCATTATTCAGTAGACATGAGAGGCAGACAGAAATCAGATCGGTGCGGAAGTTGACCTCAAACGTAATGTTGTTAACTTCGAAGTAGTGTTTGACGGTGGTTAACCGCAATGTTGTCAAGTTTTTGTGTCGTTGCATGAATGTGGACAAAATATGATCCATTGAAACACACCAGCGACCAAACAGTAGATATAACAGTGGTTTTCTTTGATCGAATCCACGTCACACACTTCTGATTTCTGTTGGTCTGTCTGTCTTTCATATCTACTTTCAAGGACTGTCAAACACATACTTAATGATGCAGATTGCTTAAAATTTGACAAATGTTCAAAATGATATTCGTTTTCTTTTTTTTAATTAAAAGTATCTGATTACTGCACGACACTTGTTCTCTATGTTAATTTGTTGCTTCAAATAGTGGCCAAACAACACATTCGTTGGTGCAGGTGCCCAAAAATTTTACAGCAATACTTCAAAAATATTTATTATTGAACATAAATATTAATTTGATGGTCGTGCAGCAGACAATGCCGATTACTTATCACACTTCCCGTGTTGTAACAAAAGTTTCTCTATACTTTGTGGCGCACTTGTAAATTGCACTCGTTATGCAACGAAGTGCGCACAAAAAAAAAGGTAAACCATGCAGATTATTCTCGCTTTGCTGCAAAAGTGTAACGCACTCGAAAAAGTATCTAAAAGATGCAAATAGCATCTGGCTACACATGCTATATATATCTATTGTATACATTTGGGCGTAATTCCGCTTGGATTTGTTTCTATAATAATTTTCAATGCGGTGTTGCTCGGTGGTATTGACGCTTTGATTTGCCTTTTTTTTCAAAACCAGATACTTTTGCGTGATTATTTTCTGAAATATCTGTATTTTAGGCTTTGGTTTTGAATTTTATTGTAGCTAGTGCTATAGCCAAACATTTTTCTTTTGTTTCTAACTAATAGTAATATAGTCCTGCGAAGCTTACTCCGCAGCTGCGCTCTATTTAGCTCCTTTGCGGCCATTGGCAGTCAGCCATTGCATATTTATTTAGTCTTTTATTTTATATTCAGCTTTTGTTTGGCTTGTCTTTCAGTTTGTTTCATTTTGTTGTGAATTGTTCTGCGAGTTACGCTTTTATTACGAAACTTTTTTGCCGGTGCTTAGTAGTACGAGTATCTACTTGTTTTATGCTTGTTGCAAAAATTAAAAAAACAAAAAATCCTTTGCCGAAATGCACCTCTTTCTTTTAGCGTGAATGGTAAATGCAAACAAAATGTTAGAATTTCAAAGAGCAGCCGTCACGACTACAGATTTAAGATTTATACTAGTTGAAATTGTTGCTAAAAGCCATATTTGGGTGAATATTTTGAAATGTTTTTTGATATACCTTTGTGCGTCGACGGCAAAACTTTGACAGAAATTTCATATAGCTTATAAACGATATAAACATTTAACACTTATGACACTCACTACTCTTTATTATTATGAAGTCATCAGTTACTCCACAAAGAATTTATATTCTCGATCAGCACGAAATGGGACAAATCAATATAGCCATGGTGCTCAATCCATCTGTCTGGTTATTGCCATGTTTTGTAATCGCACCGTTTCAAAGGTCTGAAACTCGGTATGGAGACTTTTTTATAGCAAGTAGATATAGTATAACAACTTTCGTTTTCTGGTCCATACAAATTCAAAGAATTCACTCGTTGTTTTTGTATTAAGATTTATATTCTTGATCAGCACGAAATGGGACAAATCAATATAGCCATGGTGCTCAATCCATCTGTCTGGTTATTGCCATGTTTTGTAATCGCACCGTTTCAAAGGTCTGAAACTCGGTATGGAGACTTTTTTATAGCAAGTAGATATAGTATAACAACTTTCGTTTTCTGGTCCATACAAATTCAAAGAATTCACTCGTTGTTTTTGTATTAAGAACAGCTTTGTAGTTGTTTTGTTTCATCCGAAGGCAATACTTTTTGATATTTGAATGCTCATGAAGTTGAATGTCATGAATGAATGAATGAATGAATGAATGAATGAACCTTCAACGCATTCGAGCGAATGAATTAATATTTGGGATAACCTTGCATTCATAGTGAACTACATTGACATTTCATTCAGTCATTCAAAGTGAATGTTAGTGTAGTTGTTTTGTTTCATCCGAAGGCAATACTTGTGGAACATCTGTAAAAGTTTGTAGGTTCATTCATTCTACAAACTTTTACAGATGTTCCACAAGTATTGCCTTCGGATGAAACAAAACAACTACACTAACATTCACTTTGAATGACTGAATGAAATGTCAATGTAGTTCACTATGAATGCAAGGTTATCCCAAATATTAATTCATTCGCTCGAATGCGTTGAAGGTTCATTCATTCATTCATTCATTCATTCATGACATTCAACTTCATGAGCATTCAAATATCAAAAAGTATTGCCTTCGGATGAAACAAAACAACTACACTAACATTCACTTTGAATGACTGAATGAAATGTCAATGTAGTTCACTATGAATGCAAGGTTATCCCAAATATTAATTCATTCGCTCGAATGCGTTGAAGGTTCATTCATTCATTCATTCATTCATTCATGACATTCAACTTCATGAGCATTCAAATATCAAATAGTCACAAGCTTCGAATGAATTAGAATGAATGTAAACTTTGGAAACTCATTCATTCAATTCATTCATTCAAATTCATTTTAGTGTGAATGAGCAGGGCTCTAGTATGTATGTTCACAAAATATCCAGAATTGGTCTAGATTGAATCGCAATAGCATTGAGTGAACAGAATATTGCGATAAAACAGTGGGTTGACCCTTAGCCTATTGAACAAACGTATGTCGCAATCTATGGTCATTCGGCTTTAATTCTTGTACCATCTGGATCTTATAAGGTTTTTAGGTAAAACTTTACATAAAGTGAATACACACAACTTCAAATGCTATGCGTATCGACTCATTTGGATCATCCTCAATACTAGACTATACAGCAGCAATTTCTTCTTCGGTGCGCATTTAGAATATACCTGAAGTGAAAACGTTCTTTGGTTGATCGAATAAGTCGCTCGGATGGAAGATTGTGTCCATCGTAAAATGGAGGTAGCTGACTGAACCATGACTTTCAAAACGAATTTTCACAATTTATCAGCGTTCTTCAAACGTTAGACTATTCATGATAAAATGGCAAATCAAACTGAATACAAATGTTATATAGCGTTGCCAGATCTGACCAATTTGTGAAAGTTTTTTCCCTAATTAAAAATGGAATCTCAAAAAATACAATATACCTACACCCTTTTCAAGAGGTCGTACAACCGGTTTTCAAGATGAAGAGTTTGTAATCTATAAAATTACGTAGGCAAGGAACGTCAGCAAACTAGATTCATAACTTCGACATAAAAATTTTTAAATCGAATAGAAATTCTAAAAAAACTATTTGAAAGAAAAAAGTTAAGCATAGTTCTACGGATATCAAAAAATGTGAAATCGCACATCACTGGTCCATGTCGGATTTGTAGATATTGACTTTAGGTACATAGTATAAAATATAAAAATAATATTAACTTACTGCACATTCCTGTTATAATCGTGCCGTCACAATGATTCACAATATTATTAAGTTGGAAGTTTTTAAGCGTATCTAATCAATGTCATCATTCTTGCATTATACATAGCAACAACACGGAAAAAAAAACATCAAGGGTACTCGTTGCATTAGCAACACCATTAACAGCACCATAACTGAACGATATCATGAAGTAGCAATGAGCTCGCCATTGCAATCGCAAACATGTCCTTCCGAACTTCCTTCACCCGCCCTCCCCGATTCACAACTCCAGTAAGCGTGTTGGCATTTTGTTTAGAAACTTTTAATTAGTGTTACAAAAGTTTTTCAATTAACACCACCTGCAAACTATTTATTTTGATTCTTACGAAAAATCTACGCTTCACGCGTATTTCATACCATATTTTTTTCTCTTCTCCATTTTGCGGCACTCTGCGTCTCGTTCTATATCCGCTGCCGACATCTTTGCCAGCCAGCGCTTCCGTTTCCTGTTGTTGTTGATCCTTGTTGCTACCATGGCTGCAATTGTTGCTGTTTTTGTTGCTGTCAACTGTAAATTACAAAAATATTTTCGTTTTTAATACGCGCATCGCTTTTGTTTTGTGAGAAATGCGTTTTAAGATCCGCAACCTGTAACCCGCAAACTGAAAAGAGCAACATTTCTAAATAATTTACTTGCACTTGGTTCACTTTTCGCATTCAATTTTGATTCGATGGAGCAATAATAATATTCGAAAATATAAAACTCAAGAAAATGTTGCCACCTTTTAGATGTTGAAGAAACGAAGTTAAAAAGAAGCAAAGCGGGAGGGAGTATATGCGAGCAATGCAATGTAATGAAATGTTTTCTAATTGATTTTCTACAACTCGCGGTCATAATTCAATATGAAATTGTTAAAGTTTTGACAGTTGAATGTTTCACAGCAAAGTTGCTCGATATGCGGATTCAGGGCCGTAACAAAATTGAACTGACTGAGCCCCTTGCGTTGGGCGCCAAATTTTATATATGAGAGCGGATACTACAGAAAAGCAGAATAGTTTGTTATTCGGGACCTCATATAAATTTACATTTAAAAAAAGGTCATTACACTACATCAAAAGCCTTAATAAAGTCATTTTTTATTTACCCAATGTGATGGAAAGCACTTTTGTCCCAAAATCGACAAGTGTGAAAAATCATCTATTCATTTGAAAATGTCTCAATTCTTTTTATTGATTTATAGGTCTTTTCTACCGGCCAACACTCTTCACATTCTCAACAATGTGATTGCTGAGAATGTAAGAATATAGCCCGTAAATTTTCCCATTATAGTCAACCTTCTGTAAATTCTTAACATTCTCGAAGAATGTTGACACTCACCTAAACGACATTCATGTTTTTCGATGAAATTATATTTATCATCACCACATACAGCAGATGTTTAAAAAAAGCGAACGTTATTTTGTCATTCACATGTTAACGATAAAAAAACATTGCCAATTGTAAGGAGAAACGTTGGGACTGTGAAAGTTTGGCACAATGGTAATCCCTATTAATGCCTAGTTCCTTCTGCGTGAACACAACTTTCGGTAGCCCAAAGGTTCGTTAAAAATGTGATAAATTGTTGTGTTTGAAATACTCAATTCCAATTACATAAATTTCAACGAAAGTTTTGGCTGACCTTTAATGAATACACGCACAGTTTTGATGGAATCTGTGATGATGAATTTGGTTGGCCATTATATTGGTCATCATTTATACCCCATAACCGATTTTAAACCATGTATAACACTCAAGAACTCTGCGGCGGAATAAAAAAAAATCATAGCCATTGGTTGGTCGGTAAAAGTTTTACCACTGATCATTTAATAATCTTGTTTATTTCGGTTTATTATAAATATAAACTATTACTGCGTTGAAATAACTACTTCATGCAGCATTCTTACTGGTTTTTATTTTTAGGGGCCCCAAGTTTTCACTTATTTAGGACGCCTTTAGATTTTCTTATGGTTCCTGCGCTGCTCCTTCATGCGGGATGTGGTTGCATGTAGTTAGTTAAATATGCTTTGCTCTTAACTTATTCAGTCATAATTCGATTTATAGTAATGCTCTGCAAAGTTTATCGATGTATTGAATATTGAAGATGCCAAAATACCATTCAAACCATTTCATGAAAGCAAATAAAATATTAAGTAAATGTAACATGAATTACAAGTTACAAATCTTTTATTAAAATACCAATTTGAAACGCCATAAACATGAGGAAATATTATAGTATTTAACGAAAAATTTTAATCTTCTGCCGGAAAGCATTGCGAAGCAGCCAATTTCCCGCTTATTTTCCCACACTTACTTAACATTTAAAAAAATATATTTTTATTTTTCGACATTTTATTTTACGGGCATGCTATAATTTCATATTTTTTTCGTGACTACATTCCTACCTTCCACACAGAACATGCCACGCAGCTAATTTAAAATAACTTAAATGACTTAAATCTGCACCCACATCAAAAATATTTCCGGTCGTTGTCAGGCAGCCAGTCTGTCCGTCCGTCTCTCTGTCAGTTAGCCAGTCCTGCTGACTGGCTGGCCAAGCAGCAAAGTCAAAATCAACGAAGTCCACAGGACAGCAAGAATGTCAGGAAATAATAGCCGCGCACAATTTAGGTGAAACATAATTCACCGGTAAAATAAAGAAATAAAGGAAGGTTGCGAAAAACTTCTTCACATTTATATTTACTTGGACAAGTTTTAAATCTGTGATTTTTGGTTGTACGAAAAACAAAAGGAAAAACATAAGCAAAAGTATATTCTGATATAAGTAAGATTGTGAGTTGGTTCGATCTAAAAAATTGTATTTGCCAGAAGGTTGTTACACGCAGAAAGAAATGCATAAGCTCGTTAATATTGGCGATTACAAACCAAATCATCAGTTATTTCATCAGTTATTTTTCATTTCATTCAAACAAATTGGATATCGTTGAATAGGTAATTTATTCATCGAAATCGATATATCATTTATCGATCAACCGGTGGATTTGGGCTTACCTCTCTCTTTGTACACGCTGGTTTGAGTAAAATCATAGATCGAAAAACATAAATACACCGTTATCTAGGTGAATGCCCATATGAAACAAAAGTCTGATTTTCGTGTTCAGTGCACTCAAATTGTTTCAAAAACAGAAAAGAACGTTGCAGTCGAGTGTGATAGACTTCAAAGTTCCCTGTAAATTGTTTAAAACTTCTTATATGAACCGTAGATTTGAATGGGAGTATGTTTTATAGTGTAGATTTCATTAAAAATGTAAAAGTATAATTAAAAACAAAAAATATTCTTACTAAAACTCAAAGCTGGCAGGGCAGCTTTGTATGGGGCCTACCCATTGGAAGATCCAGGGGGTGGGTACTGGGATATGTTGGTGGGTAGCTCCCATGCAAATACAAGGCCCATTGGTGGATCCAGGGGGTGGGTACTGGGAAACGTTGCCACCCAATTTGTGGGTAGCTCCCATGCAAATTCAAGGTCTATTTTGTGCTTCTCTATGAAAAAAAATAATATTAGGTTGTAGTATTATAAGCGGCTGCTTCACATACATATACAAATTAGCAAATAAAAATGCATCATATCAGCTTTTTTTTCTTGTTTTCCCATCTTTATATCTTTCTCAATATATATAATTTCCGTCCACGCCCCCTGTTACATACACTTGCACAAACTTAATACACCATTTAACCATATGGGTACATAGTCTAAAAATTTAACATAAATCTTTCGCTGTAAACTAGTGTATTCTATAATAGGTTTGATGATAAATTATACTGGATATTTTATGGTATTTAGAAACATGTACCTACACTAAATTTTCTGACGCTTTAACCCTTTGACGACCACTATTACAGCGGTTACCCTTTTCCCTTTGAATTTTTCCTTGGACAAACTATTAAACTGATTTTCCTTAACAAGGTATAATTCAATAGGGAATCAATGCGGCTGTCAGGAAGTACTTAATTTTCAAGGATAGTTTTATGATTTCGCCTACCAGAGTGCTACAATATTTTGTAGGTGTGTGGAGCTACAGGTCAAAAGTTTTTCAGAAAAGTTCCGGGCAACCTTCCTCGAATAGTCCACTTCGGCCAACTATTCGACCACCCAATCTGACTTTGTTCCAATGGTCGTCAACGGTAGTAAGTCATCGTAATAAATGTGTTCGCGTACTGCCAACTTGGGAAAATATTTGCATTCAGTTTTACCGTTGACGACTGGTCGATTTTTCACAGATTTACATGTAAAATGGGTTTATTTGGAACACTTTTCTTTAGTAATTGAAGTCGATACGGTTTAGGAACGGTCGTCAAAGAGTTCTGGTGAAAGTTCAAAAACAAAAATTAAGTCGAATTTTTGTACTATTTTTAAATAAGCACAACTTTGGAACGTCTCCATAGAATTTGTTCGTATGTATCTTAATTTTTTTTTTTTTTTTGTAAAAACGTCTTTAATTAAATGACAAAAACCTGTCAAGAAATAGCATGGCTAACTTTATTTCGCGCATAACATTTCTTAAGAACAATCGCCTGAACTGAACAAACTGAATGAAGACTTGTGACGAGCATTGAACCTCCGTTTCTACCAATGATCAACTTTTCTCCTTTTCTGTGGCATATAGGCGATTAATAATTTAAAATCAGTGGATTCCAGAAGTTTAGTTTATTTATTTATTTTTTTTTTTTTTGTTTTTTGGAAATTATAAAAGTTGAACTTTAATGGATTTCTTGCGGATAGTTTTCTTTAGAAATTATGTTAAACTACTAACATTTATAATAACATCTATCAGAATTTAATATATATGGATTTACTCGATTAGAGCTTTTTGTATATTGAATTAAAAAACAAAAGTTAAAAAGTCATACCCCCAAAGAACATTTCATTTTTATTTACTTGTAAACTAGTGTAATAGAGCTTTTTAGTAATATATTTAATCCTATAAAAACAAAAGTGCGTTTCATACGAGTATTTCAATAAAATGAAAACCGTTCATTCATTCTTTCACACAGTCACAAATACCAAATATTCTTCGAATCGTCAAAACACTTATATAGATTGATTTTGAAGGTCTACAGCTCCCACTGTGAATTATCTTTTAACGCCTTAATTATTCCGCTGATAGTTAGCTTGAGTCGTCGGAATAGCAAAAACTGATTGATTGACTGAAATTTCTACCGCACAAAACCGGTTTTAAGTTTATTTTGTAAACTTTTCTACTTTTTATATGTGTTCCACGTTTTGTTTCCCCAATTTTTTTTTTTCACTTGTTTTTATTTTTACGATTTCGCCATTTTGCGTGTGTCTGCGTTGACACTTTTTGAAAAGTTGCAGATACACAAACCAGTGAGCAGGTAATCCTCATAATGTCTTTGCGCGCAACGTGGATACTATGGCTGCTAGCCTTAAATATGTATCTAGACATATAATTTAGAACAATTTAATGTTGTATTTACAATATATTAGCATATAGATCTACATTATATTTCTCGCGGCACATTAAGTGGCAGCTTAATGTGCGTCAATTGCGCGTGTATATTAAATAACAATTATGCACTGCAAATCGAGCGTCAAATAGCAGCAATAATCGAGAAACAACATGTTTACTATTTAAGCGCTAAATACACCTCGGGGATGTGCTCGACAAATTCAGCTAAATTGCTAAATAAACTACAGCCACGGCCAAGGATACCAGCAGCAGGACAGTAGTGGCTATTATACAATAACAACAATAACAAGAATAGCATACAATAATATTAATAAATATATATATATATATATATATATATATATATATATTTATTGTGTTGTTTTCTCTCTAAATGTAATTAATTAAGTAACAACGCAACCAAAAGTGTATTGTTGACAGGACAATACTTGTGTCCTTGCAAGTAAAGTTGCTCCCAAGAGTGTCGTCAGGAGGAATAGATGTAGCAGCCGGCACAGCTTCACACATTATACTCCATAATGCTCACTTTCGATATTCATTCGCTTGCTGCTTATCGCTTTATTAATAATGGGCTTTGACAAAGTAATGTTTCATTTTGCCAACAGAAAAATACATATCCATCCATTTCCAGTAGATACTTGTTTCAACTTGCAGCCTCAAGGCAGACAAAAAGATATTTCTATAAACTTCTTTTTTTATTTTGGCAAAATCGAAGTAGAAATAAAGAAAAGATGCTCGTATAATGTACGTATATATTATAACGGGTGTTTTTTTTTAGAGGTTCCATTTTCCAAACAGGTATTAAACTGTCATAAATGTGATAGATCTGGCAACGGTATTGCTATTTGTGCTCAGTTTGGTTTGCCATTTTATCATGACTAGACTAACGCCAAAGTATTTCAAAAATCATGGTTCAATTCGGGAATGTTACGTCCATTTCACATATTCCATTATACAAATAACACATGTAGACTAATTCGATTAACCATAGATCGTTTTCGTGCCACGTTTACGCTAAAAGATAAACAGCAAAGACGTCATACAGTGTGCAGCAAAGAAATATTTGCTGCTGTAGGTGGATCCAAATGAGTCGATCTGCCATGACGCTCATCAACTTGACCATAATAAAAATCGATTTTCCCGATTAATCGATTTATTTACTTTCTTTTTGTGTGGAATTTTTAAATATACAAATAAAAAGTTAAAAAACATAGATATTGATAATTTTATTGCAACGTTCTTAGTTATCAGAATGTTGTTACAAATGTATTACTTCATGTATGCAATTTCATTTCATTAATTTTTTTTACAAGTATCTTATCATCTCATCATTATTGAATTTAAGAAATAAATCAATTTAAATCGATTTATCGATTTTATGAAGAGCTCTCAACCAGTCAATTGGCCACCGAAATCGTGACATTTAATACCTTTGTATTATTTTCTCTGAGGTTACTTTGGACGACTTGAAAAACAAAATTGTTGGAACCATTGCCGAGATACGAACCGCACTCCTTAAAAAAGTGGTCGAAAATTGGACCTGCAGAATGCGTCACAGTCCGAAATCATATCATAAAATTGTCTTTCTAATAAAGCGAATTTTCAGTTTGAATCAATGTTTTAATTCAATTCAAAATTCTACACCTCGAAAGAAAAGCACCCTTCATATGTAGACAGTATAGAATATATATCTCAAATGTGCCGAAATAAATTCATTGCATGCGTTGTTTGTTTCTCGTCTTCAATATGGATTTCGATTGCCTGGTTAGCAGGTGTTTTTGAAGCTCAGGCAATTTGTTTAAGGACACAGTCACACCTACACATGCACAATAAATTCAACTTCTATGGCAGCATCTTATTCAATCAATGTTGCAAGACAAACTTCGTATCCTTTCACTCGAAGTTTGCTTTATATTTGGAGTGTGCTAATGCAATAATTCCTGCTCAGTTAGCTGCAGTCGCAACTACAATAGAGAAATATATATGTATTTATCTGAGTGTCATCCCAGCTGCATTGTTCAACCATTCAGTTTTTAGCTGTCTTTCAATCTATGCGAAATTTATATTGAGATTTACCCCCTCACTTGGCTCAATTGTCCTTCTCATTCGTGTACGCATTGTCATTGCATGCTGCTGAAAGTTACCAGACAAAATTTTCTATTGCAGTTGTCAAGTTGTCGTTTCTAAGTTTCAACGTTTGTTCATCGCTGACAGTTGGCTTTCAGGACATATACTGCGAAATCAATTTGTCCATATCAATACTATCTGTGGTAACAGAAGGTGTAGTGTATAATTTATATCAAATAAAAAACTTCCAAGTGACGAAAGCCTTGCCCGCAACCCACAAAATTTCTGAGAATAATTTTGTAGACTAGAGAATTGTATTTTTCACTTGTATTGCTGAGATTTATGGTAAAATGTTATTGACTATTCGTCATTGTGCGATGCAGGTAAAGAAAGTTATTTTCCTTATTTTTCGAAAGGGTTAAAATCAAGGTTTAAAAAATAAGCTTGTTTGTATGTTCAACCCTTCCTGTAAATGCTTGAAAAACTTTAAAAACATTAACTTATATAAGGTTCTACAAATAATATCTTTTATTCTATGGCAAGAATATACATCTGTTATAAGATTTAAAATTTTTTTGTGAAGGGATTAAAGTGATGACTACTGTGTGAATATGTTTCCAATATTTTTGCTATTACCTATGCCAACCATCCCTTTTTCAACGTCTTATCCGTTTTAGATATTTTGTCGTACCGGTCACATTATGGGGTAGCCCCATGTAAATCCACCGCCCACTTTTGGATTAATATCATCCTAAAATTAAGAAGGGTTGCTTCACATTTATATGAACATGCATCCGCCGTCTATATTTGTAAAAGTCCCATACAAATATCAAATTGAAATATGATATGGTGACTTTTGATGGACGGATGCTTTACATGTATATCAATGGGCTTGCGCAGCCCAACTTTATGGATTACACCCCTCCCCCTTTGCATACAAACCAACCACCTATTTTTAGATTATTATACTCTGTACCCATACTTGAGTCTGCAAATCCTTACAAATATTTGCACAAAATACACAGGCGGAAGAGGCAGTAGCAGTGGAAAAAGTGCTTCCAAATATTGCCAGAGAACGTTAGGTGTCCGCTATGTAATGGAGAAAAGGAACAGAGATATGTCAACACACATGGCCATCACACCAGATCTACAGAAATTGGGTTTTTTAATTCACGTCAGTCCATGGTGTGTACCGAGAATAAAATTTGTTTGTTATATTTCGTTTGGAGTGAAGGAAAAACTCATTTAAATCGGAATTTTTGTTATTTTATTGAGGAAACACAATGTTTTTATAACTCGTCTTAACTAGTGCAAAACCATTGTGGTAATCCAGAAAACCGGGAACAACGATGACGAGTATTAAGTTTTCCGATAAAACGATCGATACGATCGAAACGCATTTCCAGTTGTCCCCCTGAAGTCGACGCTCTACCCGGATGATAATAATTGGACTTGATCATAATCGATTCGTAAACCTCCACTCGGAATTGGTATTGAAACATCGGTGGCTTCTTGCCATACTTTCGACAAATGCAGTTTAACTTCCACAACATTTGTTATTAATGGCCAATACCACTTATTGCCCTGAATCCGAATTCGGTAATTGTTGTTTGCGGTATCAAAAATGTTGTGCACCTTCCTCCCATGCGATGATTGTATTGGGGCATTTCAATCGTAACCATTTTTCGTTGCCTTCGGTCATACCGTTTCGCGCAGGTCATTGTTGTTAGGCTGAGGCATATTCGATAGTATAGATTAAGACCTGAAAATATAAGAATGAATGAAGAACATATCAATGATGAACGAAAAGATAAGTATAAACCGATGGACAAAGTAGAATGTTTCTATGTATAACTTACTGCATTATCGTTCCAATGCACCGCGAATATAGAATTGTTCATATCGAAGCGAAAGTCAAACGAAAGTCGCACGTCGCATTTCCTTGACGTTCATCAATAGGGCATGATTCGTCTGATTATCATGAACAGTTGTCAAAGCGAAAAATTCATGGTTTTACAAACGAGATATAGTTTGTGACTTGTAAAAAGTTGTCGAAAGTAATAGTGTGCTTAACGCATTTCCGAAACGAATTGGTTTTCCCTTGACGAACATTTTGCACGATTGCAATTATTTATTCATCAATTAAAGTTTTGTGAGAACATATACCGGATTGAATGGTGCCAACGGCGTCTGCGTGTTGGCCAAAGTTCTCTTCTTCATCGCTATCTCCATCTGACCAAATTCTCAAAAATATAATCCAGCTCATTAGCAGTAAGAACTTTCGACGAATCATTCTGAATCCAAATACTCCAGAAACACAAGCGAAGAGTAGGCTCTGAAAGTCATTTTAAAAATCGGTCTATGAATAGTGTTTCAAATATTGAAATAATCATTGGAAAATGTGTATTTCGTCCAATAATAATTACTTTGAAGGAGACAAAATAAATATCAAAGAATAAATATACAGTTTTCGTTTATGCGTATTTTTTGTACAGAAGGTATAGCACCTCACAAATCTATGTTTCATCTATTTCGTAACTCGACTGCAAAGTTATTTCTTGTTGAAAAAAAAACTTCTTTAGGCGCGATATGACGGGTAACTTATATCTTTTTTTATAACGGAAGTAACTTTTTCACGCGGAAAATGTGCTCGCGCGTATTAAGGCTAAGCTAAGAATTAAAAAAAAAATGAATTAGTAGTTGGCGCTAATGCAGCTAGATAGTGTTTTTTGCACCACGCTTAGTAATGCCGGCCACAACAGTCAAAGAAGTATTACTTCAACCTCAGGTAAAGTTTAGACGCACTTAGGTTATTTGTATGCGAAATATATTTATAACAGTTAATAGCATCTTGAAATTTAATATTGGTACTTCTTATGAATGGATATATACCTATATGAAAGTTACTAGCCCACTTTTAGCGATAGCCCCATTTGTCTTCATCTCACTCATTTCTATTGTTTTGTTACAGTCCTAAACAAACCTAAAATAGGATGAACTACCTTAAATCATATTTAAAAATAATATCATTTGATATTTTCAAAAGGTTTATTGAAAGTTAGTGCCAATAATCCTAGATAATTACATTTCTGCAAAATATGTAGCAAACAGTTAAAATACAATTTATGGATTTAATTTTCTTGTCTAATCTTAAAATTTTAAAATATATGTATAAAAGTGTGTATTTAGTACTTCAAACAATGCACTGCCTGAAAGCAGTTCTGCACTATATTCATTTAATAATTGAAGGACATAAAACCAACTCATTCTATTATCTAACTAACTGCTATCATGTGCAAAGGAGCAACAGAGATAGATGCAAGAGGTAGATACAAAAACCAGAAAGAGACAGAGCGAAAAATATGAAGTAAAATGTTCAAACCCCAAAAAGTACACTTGCAAAAAAACATAACATAAACCATCAACCATAAAAGAGCATTTAAGATAAGCATGCATTTATGGTCGTTAAAATTCAAAATGGCATTTTGAAAAAAAAAAAAAGGAAAAACTTCGCATGCATTCAGAAGCTAAAACAGCAAAAGCATCGAATCAGTGCAAAAGTCAAGTGGCATAAAGTGGCGAATGGTTACCCGACAGGAGACGACAGGAGTCATATAGCGAGGAAGTCAAAGAGCCATTTAGTTAATACGCTAAATATTCAAAATCACTTTTTTTGCTACGCTTCAGCAAAAATCGGAAGAAAAAAAAAATAGTCAAGTATAATAAAACAAAATTTTACAGCGCATATCATCAAAGCTATCTGCGGATGTGAATATGCACCTCTGATGTGCTACAGAACTGCCAACCAACCTTCTTCTTCATATGTGGTATGTGGCATATGGATAAGCTGCAAAGCAATTTAGTCCTTAAGCGTTTATGTGCCTATGCTGTGGGTGTACGCACGAGGGTGGATTGTAATATAATGGCAATAGCAATGGTTTCAATACCAGAAAATGGTATATTATTTTAAAACATTACTTTCTACTTTTAACAGTCACTTAAAGCGAATGAATTTTGTATTTTTAGAGAAATTAACAGAATCGAATGTCGAGCAGTGATTAGATATATGCAATTAAAGTTAGCAGACCAAGGCGATAAAGCAAAATGTTTGTAAATGTGAAAAGTTGTGCTAATTTTCGGCTGTATTTATAAATGTTGATTCCAAATCACTGAACCAGTTTGGTCTGGGGACTTTAGAAAACTTTGCAGACAAATATTGAAATCGGACGATCAACAGATGTAGAAATGGAATTTTCTAAAGCTAGTTTTGTGCTACTTTCTTTCTCTAATTCAATAATTTTTGTTAGTTTTAAATAAAAAAAAGGCTTGGTCTGCTAACTTTAAAACAAAGTTAGCAGACTATCATTCTAATCTATAATAACACACATGCTAAAATACAATTACACTGGCCTACATAAGTTTTGCGAATAAGATGGGACCTAGTGTTTCCGAATGGATTTTTCATGCTGAACACGAACTTTCCATAACGTCACGTTTTCGAGAAAATAGGGGTTTAAACCCCTAAAAACAGCGTTTTTGACAGTTGTTGAATACTAGTGGGGCTAAATCCTGATGTGATATATGCTTCACTATTATCAGAAATTAAAGTCTGAAGCAAGCCCTTTCAAATAAGCCCTATGCCAGTTGAATCGCATGTGCTCTTAGAGCGGTACCTTGTCTAAAGGTAGAGGAAAAAATGAAAAAATGGTATCACTGCCCTGCAAATTCCAATTTTTTGGATGCGAATAAAACCCCTAAAAACGCTGTTTTTAGGGGTTTCAACACCTATTTTCTCGAACCCAGATTCGTGTTCAGCATGAAAAAGCACTAGGTCCCATCTTATTCACATTCAAAAAATTGGAATTTGCAGGGCAGTGTTATTAATATAAATTTACCTTGACGCTATCACCTCTAAATGTCCAAAATTCATTGATAAACCTAAATTTTGACTTATTTTGTGGAGAAATCTTTTCTAACGACACTCACAAGACTTAACTTTGTAACTGTATAAACTGCTTGCAAATTAGAACATACGCTTTGTGTGTTAAAAATGGTTGAAGTTTTTTACATTCAATATTGAAAGAATTGTGCTACGACCCTCTTCACAACCTATCCAAGTTGTAATTAAGTAATTAAGTAATTAAGTTGTTTCTAAGACAGGTAAAAGAGTAGTGAACTGTGTTCGCTTCGCCTATTTATAACGGATGTCCCAGCAAGAGTGCACTATTGAAATTTGGTGCTATTTTTTTTCTGTGCAAGTGGCAACTCTGAAATATGACAGCTGGACTCTACGATTGTTCCGATAATTAAAAATTACACAATTTAACCATGTGTTCTCCGTGTGTGACGGAGCAAAATTAAATGAATGCCAATTTTTCGTAACAAATCATGTTCAGCAATGGGGCACATTTCCGTTTTAATGGGTTCGTCATAAACAAAATTGTCGAATTTGGGGCTCAGAAACTTCGCACGTGATCCATAAAAACAAATGCATCCACAACGATAAACTCTGTAGTGCGCATTTTGGTCAGCCAGCGTACTTATGACTAACTTCTTTGAAATGGAACTCGGAAATGCGGTGACTGTGAGTGGTATTCGTTACAGGAACATGATAACAAAGTTCTTGGGGCATCAACTGGAGGTATTGAACTGCATTTCAACAGAATGGCGTCATCTGCCACTCCGCGTATGAAACAATCGATTTATTGAAGCAACAATTCCCAGACCGAATCCCTAGCAACCAAGATGCATTCGATTGAACGCCGCGCAACTTTTTCCTTTAGGGCTTTGTGAAATCTCAGGTGTACAATATGTGAATAAACCACAAGATATCATAGAAAATTTGATGAAAAGAGCAAGGGTCTGTATTTAGAGCTGCATATATGGTTAATTTTGTTTTCTTTTTTAATTTAAAAATAAAAAAGAAATGCAAAAAACAAAATTAATTATTAATAAAAATGCTTTACCTTTTATAGTCTCCGATATCTCATTGTTGGACTGACGGCCAGACGCATATGACTTGACCGACTCAGCTTTCCATGATGATCTAGAATATACATACTTATGGTGTTTGCCACGCCTTCTTCTGCCTATTACATACATTTGCACAGAGTTTACATTTGGCTTCTAGGGCATGGTACACATAAAGCACACAAAACTCGAGAGCGCAGATGACAGCAGAACGATTTCGAATAAGACGGTTTATTTTTTATTTTTTTTTTTATTTTAAATTATTTAGCGAATGCTCATTTGGCACTAGTTTTTTGTCCGCTTAACGTTCGTTTTGTAGCGCTTTTGCGAGCATTTAGTGCATTTGACACTTGTTTTTTTTTTCGTTTCTGAGCTCTTTTGTTTTCTGATTCTGAGATAGGCATTTTGAGCGCCTGGATAGTCAGATTACTTATCATTCCACCCTCGTGTGTAGATATTTAAGAGCCATTCTAACTGCGTTGCTAGCTCGGTTAATTTGCACATTTCTGTATAAAAATAGAAGAAATTGTCGCTTTGATGTGAACATCGAGTGCGCATCATCAGCTCCATCAGTAACAGCAGCAGAAGCGGCTTCAAAATCAACCTGTTCGACATCATCAACATCATCATCGTCATTACCATTAGCAACATTGCGATCGGCATCAGCAATGCAGCAAGTGCATCATTGAAGCATAGACGACAGACCAATGAGCAACCTCAATTTTTGCTGACTTTTCTCATCGTTACACTCGATTGAGTGCACAATTTCATTAGGCGACTTTATGTGTGAGTGTCTGTGTGTGTCTGTGAATGAACGAGATGGTGCCTCGAAGGACTAAATGCCGGTGTCACTGCAACTCAGTGAACCATTCATATAACCAGCAGCCAAACAGCCGACAACATAGTCAGTTAGGCAGTCAGTCAGTCAGTCAGTCATTCATTCAGTCAAGCGTTCTGTCAACGTACAAACCAACATCATGACAGCATCAAAACTTGGCAGCGACTCTACATTACCAGCTGGGAGTTGCCTGCGGGTCCACAGGCTGCTTGCCCAGCGGTATTAACGTCCATATTTGAGCATTTGGGGTTGGTTTGGAGTTCATATCGTGTAACTCCTTCTGTTTGCTGTTTGTATGCGCTTTGAAAATATTTTTTTTTTACATTTATTTGACGCTGCTTCACAATTTTTTATCGAATATGTTTATCTTGCAATGAAATCAAATAATCATAAAATGTTGTTTGACATAAATTATTTTTTTTTTTTACTTTTTTCTGAAATCCTTTTCTTTTCTTTTTTTTTTGTGGAACATTAAGTGGTTTTTGCAGCTTCGTTGGCGTTGCTTCTGTGTGAGTATTAATTTGTTTGTTGATTTTTGTGTAATTAGTTGTAATGGATTCGTTAATTGGAGTGACGTTAAAATGGGAAACAGGTATTGTTTGAAAGGCTGTAGGGAATTGACAGTTTATTAGTAATTAGAAGTGTAGTGCATAAAGATGTGAGGAGATAATGAAATTTTTAATTTGGAAAATTAACATAGCACGAACTAATTTCTTATGAGCTGTATGCTCGATCGGAGCTGTAAACTCGCAGGAAGCATCAAGCTCGGAGGGATCTCTGTTTTTGTGATTTGTTAGCTTTCAAGTGTCATTTTCTGAAGAGAATCTGCTAAGACTGGTAGTAGCATTCATTTGGTTTCCGTAAAAAGAGGTCCTTATAGAAAACTTGACAAGTGTGGTCGGATCGTTCAGAAGAACTGGACATATATATCTGGACATATATATCATACATCAGCGCAGTCACCCGTGTCTCACAAAACAGAGTGACAACAAACCACCCAGATGGTACCCCAAAAGAGATAAACTGCTGTAAAGCTGCTTAAGGCTGTTTAACAAAGCCAAACAGGGCAACGTGGAAACAGAATGTGCAATATATAAAACTAAACTTGGAAAATATTAAAAAATAGCATACCAGGTATGTTTTGCTGCGCCCTCTACGGTTTTCACTTAAATGGTAACGTAACACCGCCCATATTTCCAGTTGAACTCATATTTCCCGATACTAAAAACACCATGCGCTGTTACGTCACCTATTGTTCTTCTCCGAAGGGAACAACATGGCACCGTCCATTTTTCTAGTGGATATTATTTTACCGAATCTCATCCATTTGCATCAAGTGGTACAACCCGAACATTCAACCCGCCAATTTTGCTGTCAATTCGCAATGTTTATGCTATGGAGCGTTTTCACGACTTGCTAATATCTTTACAGTTAATTTTTTTTCACACTATATCCTAGCTTTCAATGTCATATCTGTTATTAAGCCTATAAACGCATTCCCTACTTCGACGAAATATATATATTGTGAGTCTTTGAAATATAAATTTTGGTTCGTCGAAATAGGCAATTAGTTTATAGGCTT
Organism: Leucophenga montana; assembly: GCA_035044765.1. NCBI lineage: Eukaryota > Metazoa > Arthropoda > Insecta > Diptera > Drosophilidae > Leucophenga > Leucophenga montana. Next base: position 287,997 of record JAWNNQ010001325.1, on the reverse strand, counting down.
AATATCAGATGTGACATTGAATGCTAGGATATAGTGTGAAAAAATTAACTATAAAGGTATGGGCAAGTCGTGAAAATAGTCCTTAGACAAGACAAATCTCATTAAAGATCTACCACTTAGCACAGATTACTTACTCATCGTCGCACGTAGGAAGGCGCCAGAGCACCTGGTACCAGTTGTTGTTAATAACAATTTCGCGGAGGTCGTCCCAGACTTGGTATTTCCAAAGTATTCTTGGTCGCCCTCTCGGACATTGTCCCGGACGTCGTCATCGAAGGGGGATCCTATCTGAGGCTTCGTCTGTATCTTCACTGGTAAAAGTTTTGCCTGGCTACTATATCTGGTTACTTTAGGAGTAGTCGATTGCCAACTATAAAGGTGATAAATTAAAGTGTATATTGATCGCTATACTCAATAGATTGTTTATTGATAAATTTCGGTGAACGCTGTCAAAGTTTAGGCTCCTACAAATGAATAGCTCTTTTCACTTTCTATAATTATTGGGTGTACATATAAGTTTTAAGGGAATTACAAAAGATGACGTAACTACTATTAAATCGCATCGGATCATCTTGTTACTATATTCATGTTAAACCGGTATCATTTCCCTCCAAAAATCAGTATGTGTCATTTCAACGAGGTATAAATTGAAATACTTTGTGCTCTAGCCATGTCAAATCTCGTGCCAACAAAACACAATTTGCGGGAAGTGCTGTTATATTATTTTAATTTGAAGAAAAGTTCAGCTCATAGACATCAATTGCTGTGTGAAGCATGTAGGTAACGTCCTCCAGCAATAAAGACATGTCGTTTTAAAAGTGGTGATTTTGACAAAGAACGCAAATGGACGCCAGTAAAGTTTGAAGACGCGGAGTTTGATGCGAGATTGGACCAAGATTAATGCTTCTATTCTATTTCAAACCGTCTCAATGCCATGGAAACAGTGCAATAATAAAAAAAATTGGGTTCCGTATGAACTCCATCGAAAAGCAGAAAGTTATGGGTTAAGCCAGGTGAATCATAAACATCAACGACGATGCTAAAAATCCATGGATCCAAGTTTATGCCCTTTATTTGGAGGATCAGCTGAGTGTAGTCCACTATAAGCTAATCAAACCCATTGAAACCATCACGAAGGACCGCTACCAATAATAATTGAAATGTCTGAGACACTATCAAGGGATAATTCAGTACGACAATTCTCAACCCCATTCTACAAAACCATTTAAAATCAAGTTAAAAATTGTCAAAAGGAGAGTTTTGCTCCACCCACTGGCATTGCTCCTTCCGATTACAACTGGGTTGATTCGATCGACTAATTTTGGACTGGCTCTGCAGCATTCTCACAATTACGAGGAAACCAAAAATTGGGTTGATTCTTGGATTGCGTATACAGACGAGTCGTTCTTCCGGCACAGAATTAATATGCTGCCTCAAACTTGGGGAAAGCCGCACCCCTATCGATGAACAATACTTTAAAAAAAAAAAAATAAATTAAATAAATTTTTCTAAATAAAGCTTCAAAATTACAATAAAAAAAAAACCCTCAAAACTTATTGCTACACACGAAAAATAACGCTCGAAACAGATTTCCAGATGAGTTTTAGTTTTTGATGGCAACTCTCTTGTATTTCTCTCTACCAATTCGATTCAAAAAATTATTTAAACGTCATTTTTTTTTTTTTTTTTGGTTCGGTTTATTGTTGAGTTTGATTTTTTTTTTATATTTTTTATGTATTCAATTTGGTGTGCGGTAGCGACGACAGGGTGATTTTAAAAGTGCAATACATGAATTTATTTTAATTATGACCAATTTGAATTGTCTTCGATAAGATTCGATTCACTTTCGCACGACATCTACAAATTCCTCTCGTTTTATGTTTTTCTTCAGTGCTGAGGTCAGACTTCTTCTATGCTATGGATTGGTTGCGCCTGATTTGATACGAATATATCTGTAATATATAGTATACAACAAACAAAATAAAGAGATTTAAACATGCATTTGGTTCTTAAGAATTTCAATTAACAAAGTTTATAGTGTTTCCCAAATACTCCGATTTGCATTCTTGGGAAGATATAAAAAAAAGTTGTGATGAATGTATGAATCCCTTAGCTCTCTCAACTTACTTGGTTTGACACCGCTGTATACACACATTCACACATTTTTCTATGCACTTTAACGTTTAGCCCATGGTAGAATAATATAATAATGTACCGTATTTCGCATAGCTGTTCTCTTTTTTGTTTCTTCCGATTTCTTTGCTTTCAGTTGTACAAATGCTGGGCGGCCCTTACTTAGAGCAGGGATGTATAAAAGGAGACCAACCAAAGTGTGACTGTATGTGTCAGCAGAAGAAAAAAAAAATATTCTATATCGTGCCTAAATGGCGATTCACATTGTGGAACATGTCGATCGAGCAAATCGACGTTAGGTTCGAAACTGTTGTGAGCGCACTTGCCAATATGTTGGCGAGCATGAATTGAGTGTGTCTTTGACAGTGTTTTTGTTGGTAAGATTTTAAAAGAAGAGGAATCAAATAAATATGTAAAACAAAAAAACCAAAAGTGGATTTTAAAAACTAACAACATTTAACATCAAGCAGCCGAATTCGGCATGCGTTCGTTCGTAAGTGTGTGAAAGCATGAAGGTGTTCGTTCTCTTTAGGTATTAGCTGGATAGTGTTTTCCGTGACATTATTGGCGTTTTTATTATTGCTTACTCTTAAGATAATAAAATATCGAATTTCAACCAGTGGCAGAACTCTAGTCAATCTAAATTTCCTACTCACCATCATTTCACTTTGGCATACTGCAATGCTAGACTTTCTTTTGCTGTCGAATTCAATTTGACCTGGGATTGTGCTTGATTCGAACTAAGTTTGGATTCTAGTGGAGCACTATTTGATCGCTCAAGGGGTTGGCGTGTCTTTCTCAGTTTTAGACGATCCTTTAGCTTTTTCTTAGGAATCACATTTTCCTTGGACGTTGACAGCGTACTGTCTTTAGCACTATGTGTTTTCGAATTACTCTTACATTTGCTAAACACTGTTGTGGTCTTATTTACACTATGTATGACGCGACGTATAAATTTGGTTCGAGTTGCGGGCTGTGGTTCGTCTGCAGCATGCAGCGTCGCAGCCAGAGCATTGAGCTCGAGTGGTTCATCATCCCTGTAATTGCGATTGGTATGATAATTCAATTCGTAGACACGCTCGAAAAGACCCGTTGGTGTATGTGCATTCTTTGGCAGATCAATAACTACGCGAATAAGATCCTTAAGTGCCATTGGACAAATGTGCGCGGTAACATCGGTTGAGGGCGAAAGATCAGGCGTCGAGTTGATCTCAATGAGTATAGGATTGTAGTTTTCATCGACCATGAAATCGCAGCCGTAAAGTTCAAAGGCATTCTGTACAATTTCGGTTTCGTCTAAGCTGGCCATGACAACGGCAATAAGATTACGCTTGAAACCACTGTAAATGCGTTGCCAGGCATCCTCTGGCGCATTAATGTGCCTGAGATGACACTTGAACTGATCCAGGCTCCACATATTGTGGCCCGGTAAGTGTGGATCACGTGTCTGTTTATTCTTATAGCGCTTCTGCACTGAGTTGTTTGTCAGATGTATGGCTTCACGTAAATCATCCAAGGTGAACTCCTGCGAGCTGAAGCGCAAATAGCAATCACGATACATCCAGATAGTGATTTTCGATTCGCCAATGGTCACCAGCATATACTGACGTATATCAAACTTGGTCTTGTATATAAGTAGTGGACGTTCTGCATAATATTTGTAAGGAAATAAGCAATATTATTATTAGTATTTAAATAATTGCTATGCTAACTACTCACCGATATACTTTTGTACTATATATTTGCGATTCTGATTTAGCGTTGACCATTGTAATATTTCATCCAGCGAACTGCGTATTACAATGCCAATGCCGCGTGATTGAAAACCTGGTTTCAATATCCATAAGTTACGACAACCATCCCAATGATAATCCGGACGTATTCTTTCAATCTCTCTCAGATACTTTTCGGCCAAACGCGCATATTCTGTTAAAACCTTCTCAGTTGTCTTAAAACGTGCACGCCCTTTCAATACTTCTACGGAATTGACCATAAATGTTTGCGTCTCCACAAGTTCTGCGGGCGACTGTTGCTTTGCACGTACATCATCCAGCGAATGATGTTCTTTTTCGAGTATTGTATTCTTTAGACGCTGCAGCGCATAATCAAGCACTGTTGTCGTGACCATGCCATGTTCTGGATCAATCAAGGATGCCGCATCCTCTTCAGTTATGAAAAGCAACAGTGAACGCGCCTGTGTATTCTGAAAGTCTTCGATAAACGCGTTGCGTTCCTCATAGTTATTGCTACCCAGCCGAAAGAAACGTGGATGGCTCATGCCACAGAGACCTTCCTGTTGAAACCAACGTTCCTGCTCAGCGCAACCGACCAATCCCACCTTTGTGGAAAAGTCCACAGCAGGTTTACGGCGCACACGATTCCGATACGGTAGCACATCGGCGCACATGTCACGCTGCGCTTTTGCCTGCCAAATGAAGAACGAGGGAAAATGATTGATCATTTTCGAAATGACTACTGCTTCATAGTCGTTGCCGCGGTGTGCATGCTCCAGCAGTGTATCTTCACTGAGTACTTGCAGCTTGGCATAACGGCTCGGCGGTAACTTCTCGAGCCAGCCGCGACGCATCAATGCACGCCGTATTGTATGGTAATTACCGTACACAGTGAAGATGCGACGATTGCGATAGGCATCGATGACACGGGTTCGATAGGCATTGCGCAACTGTCGCTTTTGTGAATCGGTAATGACCACTTGCGATGTTCCGCCCGCTGTCAACGAATACTACGTGAACCCGTGCGACTATCCATAAGTGGTTTCACACTATTGCCGGGAACACTACTGCCGGGAACGCTAGGTACGACGCTACTGAAGGTACCGGGCGGTGCAAAATTGTTACTGTGTGTGGTCGGCCTGGGCACGGCACATTGCTTGCATAGGTGTACTAGCTCAGCATCAAGATTCTGTATAAGCGTTTGAATTTTCGAGACGGGATTGTGGAACGTCTTTCGCGTACTTGGATACGGCGAGGATGACATCTTTAGTATGGAGGTACCTCGTTAGTCCGTCTAGTTTTCGCTCTGAGTGATTAATTGGAAAAACATAAGGTGTACGACTGTTTAATGCAATCAATACACTCGATACTAACAAACACGGTTGAAACAACATTTTTCTGCTCTCACTCACTCTGTTTTTTTCTTTTTCTCCCTTACTTTGCTTCTAAGTCGCTCCGCTGCTCTCTTCTTCACATCGTCGTCTTTTTGTTTTTCTCACTTCCGTTATTCGAGAATGCTGCTATCTTGAATGCTCTTATGTTCTGTTTGTTACTGCGCGCTGCACTCAGAGTTGCAGCTGCTGATTTTGACGGTCTCTTTTGTTGTTGTTGTTGTTGTTGAAATTTTAGAGAAACTTTAACTTAAAATTTAGAAGCAGAAGCCAAATCGATCTTATAGCGATGTTTTTTATTTTTTTGTACAAAATGAACGAAAACCTATCTCAGACACATGTTTTTTCCAGAATACGACAAAAAGTACGTACAAATTTTCGTTTTGACACAAACCATAAAAATGGAAATATTTATCTAAAAATTAAAACAAATATTTAAAGAACTGAAAGAAAATTTTGACAAGAATGCTATTTTATTTTTTTGACAAATAATTCAAAAAGTATACAGACCTGCTCCGGGTTTAATTTCATTTTCGGAAAGTGTTTTCGACAGAAAACCGCTGTCTACATATCAGCTCTGTAGCATTAGCAGTCTCTAGTATTCCCGGCAAGGATTCTTATGTATACATAGAGATAAATTCTCAACTCCGTTTGAACTACCTCAGCTAACAGGCCCCCGACACAGAACTTGGCGAATCACAAGTCGTTGCTTTCCCATTAAACATTCGGTGGAAAAAATTAGAGTAAATTTGATTTTGTTCTCAGGGCTTTTTTCCTCTCAATTTTCATTGTGCTATCTTCAAGAAAAGAGATCACGCTAACCGCCAAAGCTACCGTTGAATAAATATTCCTTAAATACACTGATTCCTTGGACACACTGATAGGACAGTGGCTTCAGAACAAAAAAGTCGACCAGTGAAATTTCCAAATACGAGGCACATCCAGAAAGTAAGTATTCTGTTCTCTAACGGCCGGAGGGATTTTATTTTCTTAATGTTGGTAACACTGCAGAGTAGCCTAACGTCCACTTTGAGAACTGTCGACGCGACAACACGTTTCGTGAACAATGTCAATCCAGTCTCTCGCCAAGTGCGAAATACGCAGCGTCATTCGTTATCTCGTTTGGAAGGGAAAACCTCCATTTCAGATGTATAATGAGGTGAAAACTGCAAACTGCATATGGTGATAAAGCTATGAATCGTCTGTGCATGATGATCAAATGAGCGGAAGACCTTCGATTGTGACTGACGAAATTGTGGAAAAAATCGAAAATGCGCTGCGTGACGATCGCAGATTGACTGTGGACGAAGTTTCTGCGATGTTTCCGCAGATCTCCAGATCTCTACTACACGACACGAAACAATCACAGAAACCCTCGGATATCGGACACTGTCCACAAGGTGGATCCCAAATGGTTGGTGGGAAACTACTTCGAGGAAGGCATCAAAAAATTGATACCACGCTTCACATCTGCATAGAGAGGAATGGTGACTATGTCGAAAAATAGCTTACATTATGTACTAAAGTATCAAGTAATTTTAAATAAAGGATTTTGAAACCTACAAAAATTCGGTACACTTACTTTCTGGATACGCCTCTTACGACAAAAAATGTTTAAGCTTGCGTTATCGTGGAACTTTTGCAATCTCCTACGACGAGACGTAGTGCGGCCGTGCGCGATCTTCCAATAGGAAGATCTGATGATGTCAATGCAAATAGCATTGACATCATCGGCACGAGCGAACCTCGAGTTAGCAAGGTGTTCTCGAAGAAACAGTCATGGCGCATGGTTCTAGCGGTGAACGAAGACAAGACGAAGTAATTGGTGTCCACTCGCAAACCATCATCGTCTCTTGGTCCGTATAGAGGGATAAACAATTTCAGTGTTGTATAAAACTTTCTCTACCTGGAAACGAAATATAACCAACAACAACAAAATCAGGTAAAGAGTCTAATCAGGCAGAGTTCCAATTTCGAATAAAAGATATAATCTTGTTCAATTTGTTTAATTTTGAAATTATGATAATAGCAAATTTTATACCGAAAATTTAAACGCATTATTAGTGATTGTATTTTACGAACGTTCTTCAAGTTTTTCTTGCATTACTTGGTAGAAACTTCTATTTATAGAAGAGTAGATTCAATTTCTATGTTTGGTGCCAATCTGCTCACATACACAAATATCAGAGTGCTTCTGCTTTAAGGTTATTGTCGATGGGCATTGAGTGCCTACGGATGTACGTGCTTTAATATTAACTTGTTAGATAGCCAGCCCATCCGAAAGCGATTCTTCTAACGTCCTTTGCTCAGCAGCTTCTTTTGATTTGGGCTTAGGTTGATTGCGTGGTTTGCTTGTGGCGCACTTGGTCCACTTCATTGATGGCTTGTTCTTGCAGTTTTTAGACTTCGTTGGCTTTATAGATGGCATAGACTGACCGGCTTTTTTCCTTGGAAGACTATTGGTCTCACCACGGACCCCTTTTGCAATGCGCGACTTCTTTCGTTTTATAGACTTCTTACTCTTGGTAGGTAAATCGCTGTTATCAGTCGTCTTCATAGGTGAAGTTTCTTGCATCAGACACTCGTGCCATTTTAGTACATAGCTGCTTGGCTGATAATTGATTTTTTCATCGTGCGACAGCAAGACCCAGGCAGCAACACTTTCATCCAATAGATATTGACACGATCCATCTGCATGTTCACGCTTAAAATCTTGTAGAAAATTTATATATGGATATTTGTGAATTTCTACAGCGCAATTTTCTCCGCTTGTTATGCGGTGCAATGATTTTGCTATCAGATACAATTTCTCATCTTCATTTGGTGGCTCCAATGAGCTCATCTCGTTTATATTCACCATACTTGTATGTTCCGACATACTTGAGTAAATTTCTTCCGCATCGACAATTAGATTTGCAAATAGCGGAGACGTAATGAATCTACATATTTGATGGCACTTAGTGTCCTCCCCCATATCATCATCATCACCATCTACAAAATCGTTTTTCACTTCGTTCGCTTCATCTGATCCCTCATTGGTTTCCTTTGAACCATTTGCGCTGCTACCCTCCATAAGTAAACGCAAACAAAAAAAATTCTTTGAAAATATACGTTTTTAACTTTCTCGTATGAAAAATTTGAACCGACTGAAAATAGCAGCTTATATAATTTTATTATGTGAAGGATGTTTCAAATACTACTTTTTACTACTTTACTACTACTACTTGGTTTTGTTCTAAATGTATCAATTGTAATAAAAACTAAGGTTACTCATGCAAAACAAGTTTCTTTTTCACAACTGCCTTGAAAATAAAAAAAAATGTTATTTGAAGCAGAATTTACTCTTTCAATTACCACACGTTCCGTTGAGTGTTACCATCTTTTATTTCATTGACTTGACCGGTATTATGCAAAATAGTCTTGTCCGACTTGCAAAACTGAGAGGGATATGCATATTTTGACGCATTGATAGTACGTATTCCAATGCCTTGTATTTTGCTTAAATTTGTTTTGTTATATTTAAGCGCTGAAAACACCAACTATCAATTATAACAAAAAATGATGCATTCACGCAATATTTTTATTGCTTAACGATTCTTTTTGAAAATCACTTGCATCAGTACTTCTAATTCGTGAACTGTCCTGTTCCACAAAATGAAAATTTATCAAAGAGTCAATACTTAGCGAGCCTTTACCGCTACTAGGCCTCTCTTGTTTTTCTATTTTTCTAGTGATTTTAAATTTTCCCGATGCCTTTTACATATCTTATCCAAATCTTGTATATCAAATAGTTACTGAGATATGACGAATTTTTGTTGCTCTCTTATATTTCTCCATAATTCTCCCGGTGTATTTTAGATCACAATATTCTGAATGTATTAATAAAAAGTACGTTTTATTTACTAATAAGTTTATTTAATTTTTTGTGAATTGGATTTAAATCGATTCAAAAGGAGTCAAATATTTGAGCTTTATGGAAATGATTCATGTGACATACAAACTTTAGATGCATTTCCTTGAAACAGTTTATTTAATATAGATGTAATAAATGTCTGTTTTATATGCCATATATAAAACATATATAAAGTGTTGGTAACTGAAATAACCATTTGGGTCAATTAAACTGAAAAAAATTAAATGCAACAAATGAGTTTGATGTGAATATGGTGTGAATGATGTGAATTTATAATATATATATATATATATACTTAGTATGCATACACATTCTTTTAAATCTTAATTATAAATCTTAATCTATTAATTAAAATAAAAGGTGGCTTGTCCATGTTGAAGAAATTTGTTGTATTCTTAATTTGTTCGCAGGCTTTTTATTGCCTGAGATATTTTTTGGTTTTACTCCGGTCGATATAGTTGACATCTCCACCAAATGTTTTTCAATATGTTGATGCTGAGTCGTCTCATCTGCAGTATTTCGCTCTGTATCCTGCAAATAAGTGGGTTGCTGTTTTTGCTCATGCTTTGACCGACTGTTAGTTTTTTTCTCAGCTCTCTCAACAGTACTTTTATACTTCTTCGGTTTTGGTTCCGAAGGGAGCGATGTAGAATCTGGTTTATCGACGTCATTCCTGGGCCGCTTTTGTTGTCGCCGCCTATATTCCTCAATTGTCAAGGACTTTGGCCGCGTTACCATTGGTTCAGACGTCTTCTCGGTTTCGATATGTATTCCAGTGGGCTGGTTTTCTTTGCATATATCTGGTGTTGTTGGGGAATTTGAACGATGTGATGGTTTCTGCTTCCGTTCCACATTTCCAATTGTAAAATGATGATCTTCCTTCATCGGTTTTCCTTGGCGCATTGTAGTTAATTCAGTTTTTCTCGCATCATACGAACTGGTACTATGCAATGGAAATGCTCTCCTTGTGAATATCGCTTGGCAATTGCGATCTGGAACGATACGACGATCTGGTCTTTCTTCGTATCGCTTGTCAACTGCGATTATCCAGAATTCTTTAAACTACTCTTATTATCCTTTGTTCGGTGAGATATCTTCGGAAGTTATTGTTGAGCTGATTGGAATTTGGCTTTGAATTCATCCAATCGTTGAGCCAGCGCAGTGTTGGGTTTACTGTGCGATATCCTCTGCTTCTTTGCACTTGGATTGTAGTAATTTTCAACATTGTTTACTGCCGATTCCATTTCTGATCATTTATTTGGAAATTATTTTAGTTCAATTTGCGCAACCTATTTATATGAATTCAGGTAGCTGAAAATTAATCTGCACAATTTTAAATTATAACGGTCGGAGTGTACGCCTAATCTTAAGCTACCAACCTAATCTTAAGCTACCTGTTATGTTCCCCATGTGTAAACGCACGTCTTCTACCTGTTACCTTTTATGACCTTTTTGCATTTAAAGTACAGGTAAAGATAGTATTTATTCTAAGATCGCCCAATTTAACTAGACGCTAAATAATATATATTTTATTGGGGCTGTAAACTTAATTTGACTTTATTTTAATCTTTCACATTTCTTCTTGTCATGTGTTAAAACACTTTGCGGTTAGTGGCGAGCTTGAAAATGCGGTGTTTTCTGACTGTTTTCTGTTTTTTACGGTTCTGCAACATGTACACAAAATGGAAATCAAAGGACAATTTAGACCAGCGAATTGCTCTGCGAAAGCAAGCGACTGCATCAGTGATGGTAGCATCATACCATATGTGTGCAACGTGTGAAGCCTCCCCGGACAAACGCGATGCTATTATCCGCGCTAAACAAACAATAACATTTGCAATGTTTTTACGATATACTGAAGTTTTTAAATAAAAATAATAAAAATTGACAAAATAACAGCTACACTTCGACCGCCGAACATTAAAGTGTATCATCTTATTTCTGTTTTGTTTGTTTTGTTTTGTTGACTACCCTCAAGAATAGTTGAGAACGTTCTGAATCCGTCCTTGTAATATCATACGAGAATTTTTCTTATGCACGACGTATTTACCGTTCTTATAATTTTTGTTACTGTAAATTGTCTTATTCTTCATTGTTTTTAACTTTCTACTTTAAGTCTGCTTCTACTCTTATTCCTCTCTTTTTCGCTCTCATCAATTGAATTATTTGATGCAGATTAGCTTAAAACTATAAAAGAAGAAGACGTCAGTCGGTTAGTTGAAAACGTATTGCAAATTTGAAGTGAATAAAATAGTTAAAATTATTTATTAAGTGCATTTAATAATATAAAAATATAATAATTATTTTGTAAATACATACATATATTTATGTATTTATGTATGCACATATGTCCGTATGCGCGTTTATAATTTGTGAAATTAGCTTCTTTATTCTTTATACCATCTTTATACTAGAGCATATTTTTATCAAAAACTGCATGAGAATCACTCATCAGACATTCTTTTGTATTTTCAAAAAATTCGAATAGTTTACATGAATATTGGAGGCATAACTTTTTTCTGGTATCGAAAAGAAGCTGAAGCTAAATTAGTTCAAGAATTAGTTATGTTGTCCCCTTCAAAGTAATCCCCCTCAGATACAAAACGCTTGTGCTAACGCTTTTTGCAATCCCCGAAGCACTACGGCACGGCAATCGAAGAAAACAGTGAGCAAAACTTTGACATTTGATCGAACTTGGCGTGCTTTTGTCCGTCTTGGCTCACCTGGGCTCTTCCATTGGGACGATCGGGCTTTGGTTTCGACGTCATAACCATATACCCACGTTTTGTCACCAGCTATGACCCTTTTTGTGCAAAACTGGATCGTTGTTGACGTCATTCAATAGCTTCTGAGCTCGATAGCAGAAAATCGCCGAGCACACAAAACACTTCTAACCTTTATGCCTCTCACAAACAAACTAAACATGCTACATAGCTGAAACTGTAAACATATGTTCGTGACGAGTGTACCGACACAACAAAACAAAAAATCGATAATCGAATGTACGTTGCCCGCGAAATTTGAAAAGTCACCTTACTTTTTGTACACATATACATGCATATGTATGTTTTGATCTTAGCTGTACAGGTTACATATGAACTTAGATTAGTCTTTTTCACTTATTTCCCAGTTTCTTTTGCTCATTTTACACATTTACATACATACAAGGTCATTTTACATTGGGATATATTTTTACATATATTTTTTCATTAATGCCAAGGAAGAAAGGAAAGAGAGCCGTACTTGCAAGTGTGCAACCGAACATGCTATGAAAGTATAACGTTTTTAACATTTCGTTATCATTTGATAAGAGAAATTCGTAGAATACACAAGGCGTTTTTCAATTAGGCATAATATAAAAGTAATCTTTTGCAATGTGCAGCCAAGCCAACTGATGATAGGTAATGGCCTACCTTGAAACACGTGTATCGGAAGCCGATAATTTTTCTGTGTAAACAAAAGTGATACTCATTATTGCTTCCTTCGTATTGAGAAAAATATATATGTAAAAATGTATCCCAATCTAAAAGCAACTTGGGCCAGCTAAAATTCAAATATATATACATATATTATTGGTCGCTAATAAAAATTACATGAAAAATATACTTTGAAATTACGAACAAACTTTAGCATTATTTTAAACGTAAAAACCACAATTATCACCAACTCATCAACATCATTATTATCCTTCGCAACAGCATCAACGTTAACAAAAGCAATATACCCCCTCAGAAACCGCGGAGGCAGTTATTGTCAAAGTTGGCGCATTTATTTTGTTGCTCAATCAGTGGCGCCCAAAGCGATTTTGGACTGCTTGCAATTTCCCCATCTACAGCATTATACATACCTAAAAGTATATATGTATGTTTTTATCAAGCAGAAAAAGTCGAGTTTGCTGCCATCGACGACGCCACTTACAATAATTACCATCAAATGAACAAACAAACTTTTCCACACGCCCCACCGCTAATAGAACTGATGCTAGGTGGCAGTTCAACGCTCTCCAAGTGGAGGAGAAAATCCTGAGCGTCAATCAAAGTAACAACATAGATAAAGGACATGGGTGGTTGGTTGGAGAAAAAAGGGGCTTGCACTTCCTGCGTAGCTTATCGCGCGCGCCAAGCCGTATTCAAAACTTTTCTTTTAGCATTTCTATAAATGTACGAACAGAACAGAACAGAAAGAGACAGGGACAACAGTATATGCTGGAAAAGAAAAATTGCTACCGGCTCAATTTTCCAACATTTGAACATTAGACCATTGAGAATTAACAATGAGTGTCGGTTGTTGGTGTTCAGGATGATGGAATGGTGCATAAATGGGACGATTGTTAAACATCAGCAAAAGCGAATGTCCTGGCTGCTTGGGGTGATGTCTGTTATGCGCATAATAGATGTTAATATTGTTGTTTTTTTTTTTTTTTTGTTTGTTGCTATTTAACTTTTGTTAGGCGTGAGTGAAGACTAAATTCAGGTGGAGGACGAGTCAAAATCGGAAACTGTTTGTCACCTTTTATTAACTTTTGTCGCTTACTACGAACTTTTGTGCCATGTACTACCAATTCTAGCACATAATTATAGTTGGGACAATAAAATATTATTGAATTTACAATGGCTTTTTGGTTATAAGGAAACAAACCTCATTTGAAGCTCTGTTTGGCAACTTATTTGACTTTTAAGTTGCATTGTATTAGTACAGTAAATGCACCTTTACAAACATACACAGAAATTTGAGTCAGAGTTTCGTCATATAAAAATTAAATAAAATATTTTACAAAAGTTTTACTTACATTAAATGCACAAAAATCGTCTTCTAACTGATGTTTTATCTATACTAACATTATAAAGAGGTAAAGTTTGTGAGTTTTTAAGGTTGTAGGGGGTAATCTCTGGATCTACTGAACCGATTTTGAAAATTATTTTACCAATAGAAAGCCTCGTTATTTGTGAGTGTTATAGGCTATATATTAACCCGACAAATGGAAAGACTTTTTCGTGGTAGTCGGATTTGCAAAGTAAGTCGGAGAAAAAACGGTCGAACGAAAACATTTCTTACGAACGCTGCCATAACGATGAGAGATATACGATTGAGTTCTAGAGAAAAGTTGTTGAGCTTAATAAAGCCTACAAACAATTCAGCGACAGAATATATATTTAAGTTACAAAAAGTAGTTTTTTATATTAAAAAAATAATATTAAAATTAATAATAAAATTTGAGATAGAGAGATGAAATGTTAATGAGATCGAAGGGGGCAGGGAAGTGTTTTCACAATATGAATATTCGAATTTTGTTTTTAAATTTTCCTAGTTTTACCGACGTTTTTTACCACCGATCCGGATTTTCACAAGAAAATTTTGTTCAGCGATGAAGCTCACTTTTTGTTGGATGGGTACGTTAATAAACAAAATTGTCGCATTTGGAGTAATGATAATCCACAAGCCATTGTTGAGACGCCGTAACATCTTCAAAAAGTCACTGTTTGGTGTGCTCTATGGGCAGAGGGAATCATTGGTCCTTATTTCTTCAAAAATGAAGCCGGCCATAATGTTACAGTGAATGGGGAACGCTATAGAGCCATGATTAATGACTTTTTCGTGACTGAATTGGAAAATGTTAATGTGGACGACCTTTGGTTCCAACAAGACGGCGTTATATGCCATACAGTCAACGAAACAATCAATTGATTGAAGGAAACTCTTGGTGAACGCATTATCTCGCGTAGTGGGCCTGTGGCGTGGCCTCCAAGATCGTGCGATTGAACACCGTTGGATGGTTATGTGCAGTCGCTTGTCTACTCAGATAAGCCCGAGACGATTGACGCCTTGGAAGAGAATATTCCGCGCGGTATTGCTGACATACGGCCCCAATTGCTGCAAAAAGTGGTCGAAAATTGGGCCTCTCGGCTGGAATTTATTCGTGCCAGCCGCGGCGCCCACTTGCCCGAAATCATTTTTAAAACATAATGGCAAACCCTTATCTTTACAATAAAGCTAAATTCATGGCCACAACATTAAATTAAATGCGTTTTATTTCTTCTTGAAAACCACACGTCTAAAAATGAACACCCTTTACAATCGTAAACACACAAACATTAAACGACAGCATGCGAGCAGCCAGTTACAAGTTGAGAAACTCTGCGAACTCGAAATAGATTGCGTAGTTTACTTAGTTAGCGCTTCGCTATTATTTTGTTGACTGTCTCTCTATTTGTAGTTGTTATGATTGGCCCATGTTGAAATAATTCAGTAGTTATTCCGAGATTGTGGTCGATTCAGTCGATCGCAGGACATATATACTAGTTCTAATAAACGTACACTAAACAGCTTGTGCAATGTATTAAATAAAATACAAATCTGTGATCCAAACTTAGACGAACGAACTAGAAAACCTTTCGTAACGCTTTATATTATTCATGACAAATTTATACTTCAATGTAAGATATTGAGTGCCTACTTTACGGCTTTCGAGTATGTAAAGTAAAAAAATATGAATCTAATACTACCTACTCATAACCTTGTAAAATTATACACAAAAAAAGAAATACTAAATTGTTTGCTTATATTTTTGGTGTTGTTGTCACTGTTTCAACTGCTGCAACACCAACTATTTTCGACATACTCTTGAGTTCAGCGCAGAAATGTCATGGGAAATCTACAACGCCAATAACTTGAAACTGCTTATGATCTCTTGCCTGGCTTCCTGCCTGTATGCCTGCCTGCATTCGCTAGTTCAAAACTTTTCTTTTTAATTTTTTTTTTCTTTTCTGACAAAGTATCTACGCTTTTGTCGCTTCACTGCAGCAAGGACAACGAGCAAAATATGAACCGAAAGTATTTATGAAATGTGCAACATTTTCTTGAGAATACTTTTTTTTGCTTCAACAACTCGCTGCAGTCGCTTGCCATAATTGCCTGGAGCTGTTCGGAAATGTCGTCCTCGTGATGCATGTAGCTGACATACTCCAAGGAACTCAAGTGTTCTCAGCAAGTGACTGCTAAGGATGTTCATTTTTTTAAAGATGAATTTTCTTAAAGCTGCTTGAAACATTTTAACTGGTCAAATTGAGCATTCGAGTGTATCTATGTATATAAATATTACATTAACATTTTCAATGCCAACTAAATTCCATTTGAGTGATTGATTGTACAAAGCAGCGTACACTTAATTTAATGAATTATTTAAGCGTGGAATTGGTGATATAACTTTTTGTTTGAGTGTTTATTTGCTTAATTTCATATACATTTATTATACTCTGTACATGTAGTGTGAATAGTATTATAAATTTCTCACGGAGTTTGTGACGTTTTAAACGAAGATTTAGAGGTACCATTTTCCGACCGCGATTAAATCATATATTGTCATATATTGGTCATTTGTGCTTATTGCCATTTTATAATCAAAAGACTAATGCCATTAAAAAGCTTGCAAATTGTGCAAAATTTATTTCGAAAATCGTGCTTCAGTTCAGGAATCCATAACAAATCACTCTTTTTTTGCCGGTGTAATCGTTGATTCTTACTTCCTTAAAAATGAGGCCGGCGTGATCGTTGGTGTCAACGGCATCGTGCGATTTAACGCCTTTGGATTATTTTCTCTGGGGTAACTTAGAGTCATTGGTTTATGCGAACAATCCAGCGACTTGGACGACAAAATTGTGCGATCCATTGCCGAGATATGGCCGCCATTGCTTTAAAAGATGGTCGAAATTGCACCACATTCGAAAGCCCGAAATCATAATTAAACACTAATGGCATGAAATTATTTTGTAATAAAGCCAATTTTAAGTTCGAAATCATATAAACTCAATATTTTAATTCAAAGTTATACAAAGTTCTAAAAACATACTTTATAATCGTGATCAGCGCCACAAGACGATATAGTCGATATAGCCATGTTCGTCCGTCTATATGTCTGGCTGTCTGTGAGAAAAGTTCTACGTCAAGAGAAGACTTAGACAAACCAAGCTCATGATATAGGGTCTCTAGGTACCGCACTGCTACAAGAATAAGTTGAAATTTCACAACTCGCAACCATTTTACCCCAGTGGTGAAAAAAGCAAATTCAGTTGTTAAAATATCTTATATCTAGTATATCTGAGTGACATTCATAAGACCGCGAATAACTTGAGAACGTATTGTCCAAATTTGATGAATTTTTTTTTGTTGTACTTATGAAGTCACGTGGCTGGATATTGGCAACAATATATATATTTCGGTAGGTGGCGCTGTTGTCGAATTTTTTTTTTTTTTAATAATTCACAAGCAGTTCATGCTTATTTTTGTAGTCTTCTTCCTATTATTTTATTAATAACTAAGAAAGCCATTTAAGTATATTCTACAAATTAAAAATAAGCATATTCATTTGAACGTACGCAAATTTCAAAATACGCAACAACAACAAAATGTCGTACTTTACGAGTTTTGTGAGACTCTTAGACGTCTCAACTTTTTTTCAAGTCAAGTTGAATCAAACGCCAATTGTCGACTTTGAAGAAGTGTCGTGAATGTTCAATTACATCGGCATGTTTAATATAGCGAACTGCCGTGTGTTTCAATTGGGCCCATGAATGTGTTTTGCCAATATTGCAATGCGCTAAAGTTTCATTCGGAAACACCAGCATTGTG
This sequence comes from Leucophenga montana, assembly GCA_035044765.1. Lineage (NCBI taxonomy): Eukaryota > Metazoa > Arthropoda > Insecta > Diptera > Drosophilidae > Leucophenga > Leucophenga montana. Next base: position 270,202 of record JAWNNQ010001325.1, on the reverse strand, counting down.
TTGTGCAGGTGGCAAAGTTAAATTACCACCAGAACATCCACAATCAATAAATCACAAGGCTATGTGATGGGATTAATTCGAATTCTCATGCTTCCCACATTGTATGTTGGCATGTTCGCGTATTTGAAAGCCTTTATATTTGTTTATTTACGCGTCGGACAATAAAACGAAGAACGTAGTCTAACACAAAGCATGACATGTGATTCCCTCAACCGCTTTACATTCCGTGTACATAAAGGATACTGAATTTAATCGTTTCAAAAAGTGTTTCATTCAATCAATAATAAAAATTCGAGTGGCAAACAAAATTAATATCAGTTGGAATCGTGAATGCTCGAAATTCTTTCAATCAAAAAACCAATTTTGGGAGGGTCAAAGCTCACCGGGTCCGCTAGTTTGCTATAATTGTTTAATATGTCTTAAGGTACCTCATTAATTTGTTAACATCAGGTTTTGGAAGCCACGACGCCAATACGGCCATATTTAAAAAAATTCACATTTTCAAGGTAAAACAGCTGGAAAAATTAATAACTACGAAAAGAATTTAGCATGTGCAGGGCATAATATAGCCGAGCACCTCGACTATAGCTCTTGTTTATAAACTTTTCTATTTGTAATAAATTCTTTTCGTTAAATTTTTGTGAAGGAACCATTAATAAAATCTTGCAATCATTTATTTTCTTCGTTTGGGTGATTTTTTTTCTTCTCCTTTTTTATATTTGTTCGTTTTGTTGCTGATTAACATAATCCTACGTTTATTATAAGTTTTTTAAGTATTTTCCTTAGTTTTTGTTACTTTGTCTTACGTTCTCTGTCGGCAGTTGTGTCCTGTAGTATCCTGTAGTGTACACTTTTAATACCTTTCAGCGCTGATTTAATTATGTAATAGTGATTGAAGTGGACTAAGGCGGATTTAAGTTGTTTTTCTTTCCACGGCATGCAGCTTCCTTTAGTTCTTTAGTTCTTCTTCTGTCTAACTTGGTACTTTTTTTTGCCGTTTATAGCTTAGTTTTCGTTTGCGTGCTTGGGTTTTAATTGATTTGTCAGCAAATGGAATTAAAGTAAGCAGAGAAGAAAGTTGTAAAGGACAATGAAATGAAGTTGTATCCTGGGCATTTTAGTTTTGATTGAATTCATTTGAAAAAATGACATAAATATAAGGCAACTGTTAGGACACCTTTTTTTTAAAAGAAAGTTTCTGTTTCAGTAATATTTGTGCTGCTTTGTATATTATACATTAATAAATGCATTTTAAATGAAATTATCACTTCAGAGTAATAAAATGCCGCTCAACTTTAATGTGAACAAGAAACCATTATTATTAAGAAGTGATTTATACAAACCGGAAGTTTATACTTTATATATGCTTTATCCATGCTGTGCTTCACCTATGATTTCAAACAGACTTAGTCTACAAACTCCCTTCATGATGAACATTTGGCTTTGTTTTACGAGAAACACAGTTTGGGACCAACACTTTGCTAGAGCTTCGTGCTCGACTTCCATATTTCTTCTCCAGGTGGTGCACGGATCTGTATCTTAGTTGTAATCCCAGTTTGACAAGCTGTAGAGTACGATTTGGCAGTACAGTTGAATAAACTTAGCTTTGTCTTGTTTTTAGGCCACCACACATTTAGTAGAGTCTGAACGGCAATTCCAGCCAAATTTATGCTTTTTCGTCACACAATCTTTGATGATACTGCTACTCACTTATGAATGCATGGTTGTATTACTTTTTTTGGGATGCCGATACTGTGCAGAGCTTCCCACAGATCATTCATCGAGATTGTATCAAAAACATGCTCAAAGTCAGCGAACAAAACGTACAGATGTGAGCTTAATTCCTTTGACTGCTCTATAATTACGCGCAGAGTGTTGATATGGTCTGCACAGCTGAAACCCCCTGTTCCTTACGAAATAGGGTGTCAACAACAGGTGAAACACGTTGAAGTATTAGGTAGGCTACCAGCTTACAGGAGGCGTTCAATAGGGTTATACCTCTCTAGTTTTTGCATTGCGTCGGATTGCCTCACTTCAACATGAGAGTTGAGTGCTGACCCAGATCACAAATGTTTTTTGACATTTGGAATTGATTTTTCACTGATCAACTTGCTTTGACAACAGTTTATAATTCACCCATCTTTGAAGAACTTTCCCAGCGCTTCAAATGATTGTAAGTGGAGAATTGAAAAACTTGCAACGACCCTGCCAGTTGTTGGCATTGCTTCTTTGTCTTTCCCATCAAAAAAATCATTATTGAAGCATTAAAACTATTTCTTGCGAATTCACTCCAACAGAACGCGGTCATCATAATTGTACGCTGAAGATTTTATTTTTTAGAAAAGCTTATCTTTCTGCAAATTATGGTTATTTGACTAAGATTTTGACATATGTACATTAGACAGTAAAACATTTATTAATTAACAGGTGTTTATACTCAGCTTATTAATCGACGAATACTCTCTAATGTACAAATAGTATTAAAAACTTACTTACGAATATAAATCTTCGTCAATTTGTTTTATCTTCTAATAGTTTAAAGACTCTTGGCAGAAAATACCTTTCTAACTTGAACACTCATATGCAGTAAACTTTTCTACTTTTAGCTAAGTAAATTTGTTTGCTTTCAGTGCCCTTTTTTGCTTTCTAAATGAATTTTTAGTTATTCACACAAGAGCTTCATTGCATGCAATGTAAATATGTCAAATTCTATTACATACTCCGAAAATTGTGCCAAGCTTTTAACCAACTCAAAAATAAATTGCTAATCTTTAGAATAAATGGAAAAACATTTTTCTTTTCTTATATTGACGTTGAAATTGGAGAACTTCCACATGCAGCGAATTCATTCTACACTTTAGAAGTTTTGAGTGTATCTGTGTGTGCGTAAGCAGTAAATCGCCTTAATTTGGTATTCTGGCCGCAAAACCGGGATTTATTAAATAGTCAACTCAACCCGCACTAACGCAGGCGGAAGCTTAAACTTAAATGGAGAGAAATATAGCCAGAAGGACATAAGCAAAGCAGATATGCGTGCAAAGGGAAAAAAGATATATATATATATATATATATATATATATATATATATATATATATATATATATATATATATATATATATATATATATATATATATATATATATATATATATATATATATATATATATATATATATATATATATATATATATATATATATATATATATATATATATATATATATATATATATATATATATATATATATATATATATATATATATATATATATATATATATATATATATATATATATATAGAGAGAGAGAGAGAGAGAGAGAGAGAGAGAGAGAGAGAGAGAGAGAGAGAGAGAGAGAGAGAGAGAGAGAGAGAGAGAGATATATATATATATATATATATATATATATATATATATATATATATATATATATATATATATATATATATATATATATATATATATATATATATATATATATATATATATATATATATATATATATATATATATATATATATATATATAAAAGAGATGGATAATGTAAGTGTGTTTTGAAAAGTCCTTCGAAATGCATATTTACGTGTCACTGGCTTTCATGCTTAACGAAGTCTTTCCCGAATTTAAATGAAACATTATAATTGTGTTGATTTGTTTCCTGCTTTCTTCAAAAGAATGTGTACACATACAGGACTACCATCATATAGAGTTGAGAATAGATGGCAGAAAAGCAGTTGAAAGAGAACTTAAAGCTAATTTGGATTGCAAAACAAAGATATAAAAAGTCTCAATATTATTTATCAAATGGAAATTGTTGAAACGTGAGAAACAATAAACAACAAAAAAAGGACATACTGCAATAGGTCACTTAAGAGACGCATTTAGTTGAAATAGTTCAAAATCGTCAAAAACAGTGAACCCTGTTTCTGCAGAGCTTGCCAAGTATCGGGTTTACCGATAGGGTCGATTCCGAACTTTGACTTCTCCTGGCGATCATATTTGGTTATTAACAATTTTACATGTTGTGTATTTTGTGTTCAGTAAGGTTTGCCCTTTTACAAAAAATAAATTCACGTAAATCATTCGTAACATTCGAAAATTATTCAAATCTATTATCAAATGAGAGTTCGATTTTCAAATCAAAGAGCTTCTGAGCATCATTCTGCTCCTAGTAAGCGTTCTATACGCTATTCACTTGATAATTTTGAATCGGAATCTATATATACAAAAATGAATGTACCAATATTAAATATGTACAAGAACATTACGCAAAAACACTCGTTTGGCAAATGCCTCAAATAAATGCTGTTCTTCTTTTCACTTGAATCTCACTTGGATGTTTCAAACGAACCAAACAAGTTCCAACAAGTTGTAACTTGTAGTGACTTGGGTCGATTTGACCAATCGACCAAACCAAATGAAATTACAATTCAATTAATTCACTCACTTTTCAACTTGTCTCGTCCGTCACATTCTTTATGCTTGAACCAATGGTATATTTGCTTAGCTGCTCTCTCTGTTTGTTCCTTTCGGTTAGTTCATTTTCAGTTGGCAGAATAGAGATAAAATATTCTCTATCTCTGTATACGTTTGTACATGTCCAGCTGCGTCTTCATACAGGCTAGAAGACAAACCATCAAATTCTACGTATACATTTTTAAACGAAGATAAGAGTGGAGTGAAAAGAAGGGAGATAGAAAGGCGAGAGGATATAGTCAAGCATATTAAGCTTATTTACTTCCATTTGTTTTCATTATGACTTGAAATCTTCACAACCGTATGATTTTTGTTTTGTTTGGTCAAAAGAAAACATAGGAAAACGATGCCATGCAATTATAGAAATGCCTTGTTTACTTTTTTTAATCCATTTTTGCAATTCTTTTATACATATGTACCTATGCACTTATATTTGTCTATAAGCTATGGACTCCGAAACCATTCAAACGATTGGGCTCCAATTTTTATGCAATCTTCGGTATTTGCCAGGGATTATTTATCACGATCACAATCTGTGGCTATGCATTTCCGCTTACTTTATAGCTGAATTACTAAGATTATAGAAAGCTTTGACCGGCTTCAATAAAAAACCCTACTTTTGAAGTTTAGTAGATAAATATTGAAAATACGAAAAAAAAGCGATTATGCTAAATAAAAGCACTGAGTTCTTTACCCCCGAAAAAATCAACCATCGGGAGTAAAACCCATCATAAAATGGAATCAAACGCCAACAGGGCAACCAAACTGTCGCAACCACGCGAAAATAGTTTTAATCGAGCACGTAATCAAGAATCAAGTCCGGGTGAAACTCCAGCTGAACTTGATTGACGCATTCGACAAATTAGATGGTCCCGCCCACTTTTCTTCAAATTATATAAATCATATGTATATATGTTTGTTAGCTGTAGCAACGCACGCCGGGTACCCTCGAGTACTGTACATAGAGGATGCACTGATATCTAAAGTAAACGATATTTATACTCATAAGAAAATCCATTAGCAGTCAATAGCAATATTTGTTTGTTTTTTGAACAGATACCGTAAACGAATAATTTTAATCTGGCTTTTTTAAGTCTTCGTTCTTCAGAAAATGTAACCAGTTTTACCAGTTTTACCTGCATTATTAGTTTGTATTCAATTTATAAAAAAGGCTCACGGCAGTAGCTTGTTGAAAATGCACCGGACAACGCCTCGTGAATGAAGATTCTTCGGAATCCAGCTATAAAGCTTATTTATAACTTGATTGTTGCGACTCTGCAAGTTGAAATATCTCCCAGTATTCTCGTACTTCTGAACATAACTTCGTACATAACTTCCTTTTTTTCAAAATGTTTTTATGAATCAGATTTTTTTTTTTACATAGTTTAGAAAATCATGTCAGGTGTCCATACACTTAAAAAGCCGATTTATGACCGGATGTTGGCATTCAGGTCTTGACATAAAATTCCTTGAACGGTTGGCATAAACGCGGAATTTCAAAAATTAAATCGGGGGAGCGGGCTGGCCACTTCAAATCGCTCCTTATTGAGATGAATCGCTCCGGGAAGTGTTCCCTCAAAACAGCCATCATCGATGCTCTTTAAGTGTGAGCCATTGTTCCGTCCTGTTGGTACTAAATGTCTGCAAAGTCCAATTCATTAAGTCGTGGGCAAAATTCCATACCGGTTCAATTCATTTTCTCATTTTCTTCAAAAACGGTACAATAATCGCAGCTGAGAAAAATTGCACACCACACTGTAACTTTAGGTGAATGCAAAGGCCTTTCCTGCAATTCTCGGGGATTGGTTTCAGCCCAGTAGTGCATGTTCTATTTGTCATGTATACATTCAAGTGAAAATGCGCTTCAAACCAGAAAAGAATAACAACAACAACAAAAGTAGACCTCGACGGCAGACACACGATCCTCACTGTCGAGTAACATGGAAGAAAATAAAACTTTAAAACCACGACTGCTGATTGGTATTACTCCCGCCACGCCACGATCCCTACAGCCGGAATGGCGCGCATTTCAAAACAGTAAGTTGTGCTTCCCTGTACCCTGTGTATACTTTATAAGGTCTCCTCATCCTGCATCCTTTAAGGCCTTACAGAAATTATAATAATCTGTGTTGTGGAGTATAAAAATATTTTGTATAAATGTTTGATACAAAAATAAATAATAATATTATAGACAAGTAGTCGATTTTGACGCCGATATGTCATATGAAGTATTATGCTTTTTCGTTAACTTGGCTTCAATAGCTGAGAAGCATTTTAGTATGGGCAACTGTCTGCATTTAAAGTATCTCACACCATTGGATGGTCTGCGCGCTATGAACTATGATAAGAAGCATATTATTTTCGGAGACTATAAGATCTATGTGCAGATCGTGCGTGTGCAGCGCGACGAGACCAAGGAAGACGAATCAAAGTGGATTGAAGGAGGAACTCCAATGATTTTATAATCAATAACGAAATGAAAATGCCAGAGCAAACCGAAATTCTTACTATACGTCATCAAATTGTGAGTTTGTTGTATCGCGCATTGGATTTATTATATAGTTATTTTTTTAATTCTTAAATGTCGAACAGAGCATTCATTTTGTTATGTTAAACTGAAATTGAAATCATTGTACCAAGGACTTTGTTCGAATTGTTGTAGTTTGTTTAGCTTTTCTTTTATTTTATCTTATATGAATAAATAAATTCAAACAATTTGACAACATTTCGATAGCTGGCGATAGCCTGCATGAATGAAGTTGGCCTGTAGCACTTGCCGTCCGCACATTTCCTGCTGCTTCAATATACAATTTCAATTCGGTTTGACAGCCAATCGTTTCCAAAATGTATTGAGCGTTCCAAAAATGGAGCTCACCATGTACTGCGCATATAGAAATTGCGTTTGAGCAATTTTAAATTAAAGTGTCATTTATGTTTGCTGTTCGGTTTTCTGTTTCAGATACCAAAAGGTCCTTTTATTTTCGTTTTCATTTGAATGGAAAATAAAATTTATAGTTTCGGTTCTTGAAAATTTTCTGGCTGTCATTGATGCCGCATGCCTTCATTGGTCAAATGGTATTTCATTTTTTTTTTTTTTGGTTTTTCTTATTTTTTATACACTTCATGCGTAGTTTAAGACGGTGTAATCAGTTTGTCGAATAGTTTGTCGAATTATAAACGTTCTATGCGTTTGACGGGAGGAGTCAATCTAGCCATGTTCTTCTGTCTGGTCGCCCAACTATCTGATTGTATGCTTCGTTTTTAAGATATCACGCTAAAATTAAAAATTAATGGTCAATATGCAAAATGGCCCCACAAAAACCCACTTGTTTTTCTTCTTAAGCTTCAAACTGTAATTTCGATTCAGATATTTCCTATTTCGCATGAAAAGTCCAACAGAGATTCTAGTTAAACCCATCGACCATATAGCGCCATAAAGTCGTTTGCTACTGATGGCAAATCTTCGGGACCATAACTTCCTTTTTTAAAATGAGCGCCATTCAGGCTGTAGGGACCGTGGCGTGGCGGGAGTAATACCAATCGGCATGTGTGAGTCTAAGGTTTTCTTTCAGACAAAGCCTACTTTTGCTGTTGTTGTTTTTTCAGCAATGGGACATTTTCACTTGAATGGATACGTTAACAAACCGAACATAGTTTGGCATTCACCTGATTCACAGTGTTGTGTGCAATTTCCTCAGCTGGGATTATTGGACCTTTTGGCTCTTGACCAGCGAGTGAAGAGTTGAGGTTTATTTAATTATGTATGTGTAAGTTTTATTGATTTATGTATTATTGTTTATAAATTGTTTTAACAAAAATTGTTGGTTGCAATTTATTATATAATATTTATGAGACGAATATCTGTAAATTAAAGACAATTAATATAAAACAGTTTTAATTTTTCTTAACGTACATTGTATCCCACACTTCCCGCCTCATCTTAATAAGGGGCGATTTAAGGTGGCCTGGCCGCTCCCCCAACTTGTCTCCGTGCGATTTTTTTTTTTTTTTGTGTTTTTTGAAATTTGGCGTTTATGTCAACCACTCAAGGAATCTACAAGACCCGAATGCCAGCATCCATCAAAAAGTGCCAACATACCCTCTAATATTCTGATAAGGGTCATGATAAACACCAGAAATTAGCTTCTTTAGCGTTTGGACAATGAGGGGCATCACCTACCTGATATGATTTTCAAATCTGAGTAAAACATACACCATTGACACAGATGGTTCCCACATGGGTTCTGGTATGGGCAACATCCTTCTTATGCAAGATTCGGCCTTAAAATTTGTTATAAATGTAATTTCTAACAAAATGTTCAATATTGTTCAGAACCGAATCATTGCAGCATAAATCCAAAAGTGCAATGAACCTACGAATTGAATTTGAATTCATACTGGAACAACTTTCATCTTAACCACGTTGGATACTTAAAACTTGGTATGAATTTATTTCACATAAAATATTAAAAAAGATCTAGTTAGGGGTCTTGGTATGGTCAAATTCATTCTTGTTCAATACAGAGACTCTAATTTTGATATGTAATATTGTATCACAGGGTTTTCAATTTCGATGTGTGGTAATTTCTTTTTAAATAAAAAGCGAAGGGATACTAATTTTTCCAAATATTATATTGCGTTCGAAAGCCCATACAGTACGATTCTTTATGGCAAATTATTTCCCAGATATGCTCTCCGCGAAAGTCCTATACGTACTCGACTACTTTAAACATGTTGAAATTTTGGTTAATGTTTCGTTTCAAAGCTGAAATCGTTTTTGGATCAGCCCCTAAACTTTATAATTCGCGTAAGCAGATAATGCAGACTTCAGTCGATAACAATGATAACGTCGATATGGAGTACCATGTATTTATTATTATCAATCCTCAATCCTTGCTTTGCCTCGGCAACCCTAAGTGTTGCAAGGTGCCAGCTGACATGTCCTTTAGAAATTTTGAAACTTTTAGCAATGTACACAGATCGTTTTGATGTATGAGCATTATTTGCATTGTCTAACATAGGAACATTAGAAATAACTCCAGATAATTTCGTGCGATGCCCGCATCTCAACAATTAATTGAAATCAACGGTTTTGGACGTCTTAAGCTGTTGAAGCCTTTAAACAGTTCGTACAAGCTCTCATATATTGAATATTGAGCCAAATCAGAACCATGTACGATAGTACTAGGCTCCTATACAAATTTTGGATCAAATTAAATGTTCTGGTATGGTACGAGTACAAATCTTCATTATTATTATACTAGCAGAAACTACGTATTTGGAGTGGATGTTTCTAATAATTACTAATATGTTCTTTAGATCATATATTTAAAGTATAAAAACCCTATACTAGACTATACGTATAAGAAATACGTATAACAAATACATTTTCTTTAAAACCATTTGTAATCTTGTATAAAGAGTATAAAAGTTTCGGTGCCATCGAAGTTACTGTTTAACTTTTGGTTTTTTCTTTTTTTTATATTTAATTCGAGTGTATCCTCAACTTTGTCCTTTTTCAGTTTGTAGCTACAATTGCGTGATTTCTCACTTTGTATGTGTATGTACTTCTGTTGAATTTGAATTTCTTATGTGTTTCATTCACAATATTTCGTTTGACTTCAATTTCTATTTTAAGTTTGTTGTGAATGCCAAACGACACGTCCAGTTTAGATTTATCACTTTTGATTTGATGCCATTTTATTTTACGCTTGAAATTGATTTAACATACATTTATTTACTTCCGCTTCCGGTTTGCAATGCTTCTGGGTGTGCGTATTTCAATAGGACTCGTTTTGTGGCTTTGGTTTTGCATTAAAAAAAAAAAAAAATTATAGTTCCTAATTCAATTTGTTTGATTTAATTTTCTCATCTCACTGGGCACATTTATCTTAATTAAATTCTTTAAACTTCTTATCTAGCGAAAAGCACTTCAATTGTTTGCAACAAACCAACTATAAATAACTACAAACCAACGTTAAATGCAATTTCATAAAAAACAAAATGCAAAATTTTGCAGTTAAAGTAATTCATGCGTTAAATTTGATGCTATCTATACTTTTGTTATATAGCAGGTAATCACAAAAAATTGTCAGATAATAAAAATCAACAACTCAGAAAATCAAATTGTGAAAATTCAATGTGCGGGGGACTAACAAAAGTCTAGTTTGTTGCTTGGCAAAAAAACCGACTGTAAACCGACTTTTAAAATTTTTACTTTTTATCAGATCCACCTATCAAAACAGTCCCAAAAATCGTACTTGAATTGATCCATGTGTGGTAAATACGAATTTTCTTGAAGTTCAAATTCTTAGTTCAAGAAAGGAGCTGAAATTCTTAAATTTAGAGCTCTTCAAACTCTACTGAGCTTAATTTTGGGAAAAAAATAAGGTTGACTTGACTGCAAACGCGTGGTATCGAACCATGACACATGCGAACGGTGCTGAGAAGTTTCATCGTCTTAACTACCTCGGCTAACAGGCACCCGACAGTAGTTAGCGAATCGTTAGTGCTTTGGGACCAGCGGCCAAACATTATGGTACCTTGTAATTCTGCTTAACGCTCACAATTTAAAGCTCACTTAAAATCTAATAGCCATCAAAAGCTAAGCTACATACTACATATATCATTATGTATTGCAACATTTAGCTAGGAAAAAAAAAATTGAGCAAAAAACTAAAAAAATATGTGCACCGAAAGTCGGAAGTCATATTTTTCATTTATGACCGACAATAGCGGAAATGAAAATATAAAACCATAAAAAATGCCGCACATGCCGCACTCAAAATGAAACGAATCAAAGCGTGGTGAGGCCAAGTCCATATAGTCATAGACTCGGAGATCGAGCAAGGAGGATGCACACTACTGCAAGGACATTACAAACATGTCTTACTGTCTTATATGCTCATATGTTTTTGCACTGGCTGTTTGCTCCACTGTCTGTTGGTATGTCTGTCTGTGTTTGGCTGGCTTGCTGCCCAAAGTCGAATAGAGTTTTTTAAGCTGTGCTTATTTTGCACTGCAGTTGTTCATTGTTGAACTGGCCGAGCGTACGAGTAAAAGGTCCTTTTTATTTAACTTCAATTTTATGTTGCCTGCAATTTCGATTCATATACACACTATTGAGGTGCAGTTTGAGTTGCTCTATGGACAGCTGTTTGTTGGCACAATTTCCTTTTTTTTTTCCCAGTGCGCCTTATTTGCGCTGCACTCAAAGCCAAAGACAAGGCAGTATTGTAAAGCGGAAGCCTATGAGACAAAATGAGAAAGCAGATGAAAATGTACACGAATTCTGCATTGAATTTTACATTGAACAATGCAGTTCGTTTTTTTTTTTTTTTTTCTAAAGGATACTTACTCATACACATACACACACCTTTCCATTCAATCCCATGTCATCCATTTGCCAATATCACAATGCACGTTTCAAGCCTTTGGTTTTCAATAAGCGGCGTTGGCGTTGTCCTCGTTGTCCTGGCTATATATGTACATAGTGCACTCCTTGTCATCATGGTTGGCTTGCTGAGCTGACTGACTCTGAATCGCTTGACTGCAAACACTGCAATTTTCTTATAAAATTATAATGTTGGCCTTTTGAAAACGAAAATTGAATGATTTGACTTCTTTCACTCCATATGCATACCTTCTGATCAAGAATTACCCAGAATTTCTTTTTTCACTCTCAATGGTCCTTCAAAATTTACTCTATTTTAGAAAGCGTGCTATTTGTTTCATGGATAGAGATCTTTAGGAATAAACAACGTAAATGACCAAAGCACAGGTCAACATGGTTTAGTTGTTGGAAAGCTGAGGGTCATTTCTGATATCTGGCCTTTGATATAGCTCCTGACTAATTTTTTTATCATTATGTAATGTACTAAAGCACTAACAAAATGTTGTATTTTGCCACGTATGAGACAATTAATGAATCTAAATTATGGTCTAAAAGAAATCGTAAAGTTACAATATGTCCAAGATATATCGAAGATATGTGGTGGTATGAACTGTTTCTTTTTCGTCACAGTTCCGACCAAAGTCAAGTTTTTGCTTTTCAGTTTCTTAGCTAGTTTTCATAACTTGTAAAAAAGTTGTCACATGTCCAGTTCTAAGATCAAGCACTATTCATTAGCCTAGATTGGTTTCCGGCTTATGATTTCTGTCTCGACCAACGTAAACTTCCGTATGCCATTCACAGACAACACAAATTTAATCACATATTTTCCTCTAGATGAAACTAGTTGCTCATCAACTGTGACATTTTAGCGTCAGTTATAATTATTTCTCAAATGCAACGTCAACAGCATTTATTGGGGCGAATATGCTACTATTTTTCTGATACATACTCTGACTTTTGTCGTCAAACTGAATAACACCTGTTACACTTTTGAACCAAGAAGTTGTAGTGCAAAAAATCGTACGGCCTGTACTGTCGTCCGCAAGTTCTCCAACAAATTCAACTTTAGATCATAACACTCCGGCTAAGAAAAGAGGTCCAACATATGCACGCAACTTTGTTCGATCAATATGAAGCCTAAATTTATATGTATACAAATATTTGTACAATAAGTGGTCAAGTCATTGAATCGAGTCATTGAACAGAAAAGGTATTTACCTTAGTTTCATAATAAGAATATTCGCTTAACTCTTTATACCTTTTTGAACCTGAGGTTCTTCATAATAACAAACTTTTTTATGTTTTGATAAGAAACAATCCGAACTTCATATTTAACCACCTTCCAACGATTCACCGAAAGAGATATCCAAATCGTCTTCACTTGTGGCATGCTCCTTTGGCTGTGGTTCATAGTTCCCATCGTCCCGAATCCCGAATCCGCCCTTGAAAATTATCTACTTTCTACAATAGTTTTTCAAGGAAAACTTGGAAGGTAAAAGGGTCACTGGTGTACCAGTACTCGCCAAAGGGTTAAAACCATCAGGAAGATAGCAGCCGATCTGGCGATAAATCGATTCAGAGCATCATTCGCAATAGTTTGTGTATATTAGGTATATTTTGGGTATTTTTTCCCAGATATATGTTCTGGTGCAATTTTTTCTGCTATTATAACTCAAGTTACCTTGCCGCGGAAAGCGTTTTGACCCGATTGGATAGAAAAAAGAAAATTTGCGCAGGATTCTGAAAAGTATTCCAAAATTCGGACTATTAATAGTGTTCGGAAGTCTCGAAGAAACGTTGGAATACGTGTATTTAATCTAATGGGGATTTTCTTTATAATTATTTCCTGTTACTCTTTGATCAAAAGGTAAATGAATATACTTTGCTCATTGGTTTGATAGTCGGTTGACTCGTTCGACTGCTGAGCTAATGGGAAATGTTAAAGTAATTTTTGCATACAAGCAGCGAAGTAAAGAAAAACTACTATAACAATATATTTTGCTGTATGTACTTTACAATATATCTTATTTATATACTCATATATATGCTATTGTAAGTATATATTTACGTATATAGACTGATTCCTGTCCTACTATGTTATATTGTAATACACAATGGCAATTCTTTTCTTTGTATTCATTGAAATTATTGCCGCAGGACATTATTTGAAAATTAAAAAAAAACGAGTAAATCAATAAAAAATGTAAGGAACAACATGAAATTAATTTGTTTTGTGTTGCAACTTCAAATCAACTATTGATGTTTAGATGCTGCATCCTTCGTTCGTTCGCTTGTTTGTTGGTTGTATTGCTGCTACAGCAGCACCTCATAATTTCATTTTATATTAAATTATTGTACTCTGCTTGCTAATCAAATTGTTGTAAATTTGATATACCTTGGGGCAATTTTAATGGCAAATAATTGGATTTGTTATACGAGTATGTAATGCATTGCTTTAAAAGAGGAATTGCACGTATTTCTGTTAAATCAGTAAATATAGGGTAATGCATAAATATGGTTGAAATAAGCTGCTGGGAAAATATATACAAAATGAGCTGAACTGAGCTTACCTACTACATTCTCTGCCAAGAAGAATTTCCTTCTCGAGTTGTGGCAATAGGAATCCTCAATTTACCTTTCTCTACATATTTCCAGAATTGAAGTTTTTATTTTTTTGAACTCAGAGAGAGGCTTCTTCTACTTCTTTGTTTCCAAACGTCAAAGATTTTTACAATACTGAAGTTAAAATTCTCCATCCTCTCGTCCTTAAGACGCGACGATAGCTAGTTGATGCCAAATAGTTCGTCTTGTTCTCGTTCACAGCTAGACCCATGAGCCATAACTTATTTTTTTTCTAATCTCCTAGATCACCTTGTTAACTCGCCGTTCGTTCGAGCTGATGATGTTAATATCATCAGTATTTGCCATCGAATAGCATCCGTTCCTTATGGAAGATCGTACCCGACCGTTTCAATGGATTAAAGAAGTCGCACGATAAAGTACCTTCCTGCCTGAAAGCTCTCTTGGTATCGAAACATCATCACGCAAAGGACGATCTTTGCTGGAATACTATGATTTGCCGTAGATTGAAAATTTGATCACTGGTCGAGCATTTTAGTCTGAAGCCACACTGATACTGTACTATAAAAGCATCCATGTATGGATTCTGCCGTTTACACAGAATAGTGAGATTAAAGGCGTTGGGCATAAGCATAACCCACTTTTTGCCACTGGTCTTAAATTACTCAGCTGTCAGCTCATCGGAGTTTGCCGCTTTGTTATTCTTTAGCTTTTTAATTATTGAGTCGACCTCGTTATAATCCGGTGGCTCTACAAGAAAGCCATCATCAACTGGCTGTACCAGAAATAGTTCTCTCTATGCGGCATTGTACCCTTTATCGCCTCAAAGTAAGTTAAAAAAGTAACTTCTCCATTAGTATTGAGGGGGGAGGGGTGGTATATAAACCTGCGACCTAGAAAGATCTATTGTTTTTCATACTGAGTAAGATGACTTGCCCTAAGCATATATGCTGAATGAATCGTAGCATATTCCTAGGATCCAATCTTTTCAGTTCCTTGAAAATAAAGTAATTACCTAGCATTTGCAGCCTACTTCTAGCTACAGCTTCACATTTCGATCAAATATATTCCTCCTCCGATCAAATATATTCCACTTTGTCGTTTTGTCTCTCGGCATGGACATAAGAAATGCACCCTTTGTTCAGGTTTGGAGATGTTGCTGAAAGATCTCCAAGCTAGCTTTGTTCGTCAAAACTCTAGTGTAACGAATGAGTGGAATGGATGTTTATATCTCCAACACTTCAGAAGACGTAGAATATTTCTGGAACAGTTGAGAAAGTCCGGCCGAAAAGCTTTCTGCGGCTGTTGTGATTGCAGCTTTCCGACGTATAGCTTTCGTTGAGGGTTGAGACATGCCTCGTGCACTATTCCGAGCATAGTACGTATCTTGGCCAAGTAGATGTTGGAACCTCGATTAGTGCGCATGTGCAACAGGGTAGTAATTATTATTAACTACGAAACCATTTCCAAATACATGCAACTATAATAGATGTCGCATGGCATGGCAACTATAATAGATGTCGCAGTATGCCACTTTAAAGCAGCCCTGTCCTATCCATCGTATTTCCTCTATTGGTAATGTCTGCCTTGTATTTGTCGAGTACATCAATCAACTGGACAATTGCACCTTCCCTATATAGACATTCCAGGTACATATTTGTCGCGGGAACCTACTCCAAATAATGATGGGGTTGAATGATATTCACAATGCTAGCGGTTGCCTTCTCACAATTTGCTCACTCCGGCACTGATGTTCAGATGATCATTTCCAAGTGAATGGCAATCAATAACTTTCCCCAATAATGTAAACTTCTGTAAACGGCACCATTCCGCATATCCTTTTAATAATAAGTGAAGTACTGTGGCGTTTCGCTCCGTATACAATTCAATTAAAGTGACTCATTTCAGCTTTATGCTTCATTCAGATGAAATATGCACCTTAGTAAGTAATTAAAATTTAAGAACTAAAATTTATTTTGTGCAAATATTGCAAATACTAAATAGTTTTTTTATTTCAGTTATTATCTACTTAAAAATATACATTTTTATTATTTCTTATTGTAATAATCTCAAACTTTATTTTTGCTTTTATTATTATTCCACTTTAACTAAACATAAATACAAAGATTTCGACACAAATTTTTAACTTTCGGCTTTATCTTGAAAAATTATCTAATCTGTCTGAGACCAAAGCTATTTTTCTTTTTGAAACTTAAGCTGCATATGCGAAAAGCTGAGCTGAAAAGATACCAAAATATATGAGCTGCAACAAACACACACACACACACCGATAAATATGCCAGTGCATGTATGTGGGTGTCTGTGCGTGTGTGTGTGTGTTAGTAAAGATATTACAAATATATATATATATATATATATATATATATATATATATATATATATATATATATATATATATATATATATATATATATATATATATATATATATATATATATATATATATATATATATATATAATGTGCTACTCTTGGACCGATTTGACTTGACTTAAGTTGACTTGTCGTCTTCTTTTTGCGTATGCCACTTTTGTGGTGGAATATGCTTCGAATATACACGAGGGCATATTTTAGAGGCTCATGTGACAAATTGCTTAAGCACGTGTAGCGCATTTTTATACCCAAACCACTTAGTCCTATATACATAGTATTATATTGCTCACATTTTTGTGCATATTTTTTTTTACGTTTTCAAAAAATATAAATTTTCTTTTTTAGTTCTATACTCTAATATTTTTGCAACGCCAAATCCAATTCATTTCTCATCATTATACGTGCGTGCGTAAGTATATGCGATATATTTTATTTGTCGAATGGTGAGAAGGTGTGCCGTGTTGAGTGCCAAGATGTTCAATATTGAATGCTGTTGTAGGTGTAGGTGAGATTGAAGCCGTCTGCCTACGTGTCATCATATTTGTAAAGATATAATTCTAGCAAGCTTGTTAAGCTTGATAGCTTTATAAATTGTTTGAGATTTTACAGGACCTCTAATGTTCCTATTTAGTCAAACAGAAAAAAAATTTTAACGGAATTATGCAAGGCATGCAAAGCAATCAACCACAAAATCCATGCATACAACATGCGACAACAACCTGTAGTAAAATCCAGGCAAGAAAAAACAATCCATAAGATACACTCAGAGACAGCTAAAAACGAAAAACGAAAAACGAAAAAAAGAAAACAATTCACTTAATGCCAATTAAGTGAAATTGAAAACTCATTCGGCTGATAGTTTACGCGTCGCAGTATCTTTTATTTTTTTGTATCTCCTCGTCGCCGCCATTGCCGACGCCATAACGTCCGCCTCCATTCCACTTCCGTTTCCGCTTATGTTGCTTGCATACAACAGAAACATATTTTTTTGTTTTTCGTTGTTGTGTAAGGTAACGATGATTGTATCTGTTGCCAGTTAATCTGAGCTTCTAGCGAACATAACTCCCTCTTGCAATAGCAACCAATAACAACAAAAGCAAATACAACTTGCATCGAATAGAGTGAAGAATTGAAAAATCAACTATTAGTGCTATAGCCGATTGCATTATACCCTGCACACTTTCATGTACAGAAAAGCACAAAATATATTTCATATTTATCTAAACCTATATAAATAGGCAAATGCAAAACGTTCACACCTTTTTTAACCCAACATATTCACTTGATTGTGGTTGTGAAGAGGAGTAGGAACGAATATTTTTGTTGCCTAAAGAATTGCGTCTAAGTTAGGAAAATCTAGGTAACGTCCTCGGCCAATTACAAAGACTTGAGCTCTTCAACTATCTCTCTCAGCTCTATCAATTTGCAAAAAAAAAAAAAATATACAACAAAAAAATTCCAGTGAGAGACGGTATAGGAATAAGCAACAGGTGGAAATGTATTGGTTTGGTTTGGCGCCACTGCATACACATAATTAAAAAGAGGAATTGGATTTGTCCATTTCCTTATTTACGTTTTTCCATAGCCCATGTTAGAATAGTAAGAATTTTAATACATTTATTCTACTAGAAGTGGAATTATTGTCGTCCGCCGGAATGTCTTTCACGATGTCGGTTATATATAGGACTGTTCGTTCCGACGATTTCTTGGACATATTCCGATCCATTTTCATGTACTCGTTTCGCAACGAATATTTCAGCTCCTTTTTGATACTTTCAGTAGTCATGATTTTCGAAAGACATCCATGATCGTCATCCTGTATGTTCTCCCGATCTTGCTTGCACCGCTTAAACCAATCATACACTGCAGTGAGGGACAAAAAACTCTCTCCATAAACATCTTTCATTAAATTAATTGTTTCGGTAACACTTTTAACGAGTTTAATACAAAATTTAATACTCGCTCATTGCACGTAGTTCATTTTACAATCGATGCCAGAACCACATTGATAGATCGATTAGTCTCTTCAAGCGGATTAAGCATATACCATCCGATTGAAATCGACCTGGACATACTTTATGAGGTCTCCGAGTTATCTTTCGCCGCGTTACATAGACAATGTAAATTCAATAATACTAATATATGTGCAGGGTACAAAAACAAGTTCAATGCATGGACCAGAAAAGAATACTAAGAGTGCCGTCGCTATGGAAACTCTGAAATACTGAGTTGTGAAAAAGTTTTTCCACGCAACAAAAAACAAAAAAGGAAAACGCATCATGAAAACCTTGTTTTTCTTTCTGTTACAACTTGTGCAGAAACTGCATGCATGATTGTTGCTGTCATTGAGCATGCACGAATGGAGTGCACTAAGGATCAGGATCAGCACACGCATCTGTGTTTCAGTATTGATGTCTGTCTACGAAATATGAAGTTTTCAGCTATTTTAATTACTGATGCGGAGCAAAATATGTAGTACCAATTGAGTACTATTCGTACAGTTTCAAATGTAAATGTATGCAAATGAGTTTCAGTAGCTACTCAAAGATATATTCGATAAAATGTTCAGCTGGTCCTATCCCAAAATTGCTTTGCAAAATCTTTAGAGGATTAGTTAGGAAACGGAGGTGGAGCATAGTTAGATAAATAGCTGAAAATGAAATACAACAAATTTAAATTTAAATATGCAAAAATGGGAATCTTAAATATGTTACAGCTGCAGAAGAGATCATTTTTTCTTTATACGCAACGTTAACAAAAAATTTGATGGACTTTGTTGCCCATAAATAGCGGCCGATGTACAAGAGCATCGCTTCCTTCCTTGTCAGACGGTCTTATATTTACGTGTCATGTTATCTGACTTTTGTTTCGTGCAACTGCCAAAATATCACATAAAAATATTACTTTGTGGTCAAACAAGAACGCAAGAAAAGTTTTCAGCTCCATTTTCAGTATTAGCCATCAGAATAGCTTTTACAACATTGTATTTAAAAATTGCCAAAACCGAGAAAATGTGTGCTATATTATTAGAAATTTATGCGGCAAATAAAAAAACAAACTAAAATCTAGCTTTTGAATGTGCTTTAGAATGTGACAAAAAAATCGTGTCGTTGGTACTTCCGACATCATAGCTGCGTCCAACTTTCATGGTCAATCTGTTATGTAAATATAAGACCGTCTAACCTGGCCTTAAACTTCACCGATTTTTTACGTGGTTTTAACTTCCTATTCCTATACAAATAGTATATATATATATTAGCTGGTACCCGGCGCGTTGCCGCCGTTCCCCTTGCCTCTCCTTTCCCCTGCCACTCCTTCCCCATGCCTCTTTACTCTAGCTCCAATTCTCCTACTCCCCTTCTCCTGTCCTTTCCACCCCTTCACCAAAAGCATCCGCACGATTACACAATTAAAAAAATTCGGAGAGTGTAGTTTTGGGTGGATTCATAGTAGCACGATCAATTGCTGTCTCGTTCGTGAAAAATACGCGCTGGCCATTTTCAAGATGGACGGCTAAATGGATAACTGCTGGATCCCGTTCATGAATTGGGAATTACGCCACACAGCTTCATTGGAGCTGACGTACCTGCAAATAAAGAAATTCAATTTGACAGTTGTAGTCGGGCCTATAAAAAACAAAATTTATTTTTGTGGTATCTAAAAAAACTCCAAACAACGCAGATGATATTAAATTTTTCGAAACAATATCGGCGAATAAGCGATAAGGCATTAAATTTGTATTACACAGCCTCCAAACGTTTCAATAACAAATAATCACAAAACAAATTAATTATAAATAAACAGAACAGACACTTAACTAATCATACGAAAAATCTGTTTGCGAATTATAAAATTTAAATTTAAACTTTATAATTCGCAAGCAGTTTTTGTGTAATACAAGTTAAGTTGTTTAACTTTTTAATGTTAGCATATTTAATTTCTTTCTTATTTTTAATTGTTTTGTGAACAATTTCGGTTAACAAGTTTTGACTACGTAAAACAAATAACAACACTTCTTTTCCATTAGACGTACGCAAGGTTAGTGTCTGAACCCATTTGTGAGCATTAATTTTTATGTATAAACAAAATTTTTTTCTGTTTAAAATTAATAGAAAAATATTTTAAGTGAAAAATTTAAAGAAAATTATTTTTTAAATTTGTAAATAAAAATAATCTTAGAAAAATTGTTATTCGCTGGTTTACCTTTAAAAATGTAAATTTTGAGGATATATATCCTTATATTGTGTGCGTGGCAGCTTAACATATAATTTTTTTCATTTCACCAATTTTAGCACTCATCTTTCTACTAATCGGAACCAATTGCAAAATTTATAATTCGAGCACAAAACAAGCTGAACATAATTGCAACCTATCATGTGCGATTTTCTTTAAATTGATATCTTTGTCTACTGACTAAGCCATTTTTTTTTTAGTCCAAAACAAGCAGAAAACATTTCATTAGAACACCAAATAAACAGAAAATTACGTTTTTCTTTATATTTCCATATAGGTCTGCCAACTTTTTCTTAAATTAGCAGACTATGCTGTTTCAGAGATTTAAAGTCGAGATTTAGAGTTGTTGAATTTATAAAGCTACCTTATAGATAAAACTAGCCAAAAAATTATCGCATTTACAAACATTTGATTTGCTTACTTTCTTGACATTAGATTTTTATACTTTTAACAAAATTCGTTTTGCCCTTTGACCACTAAACCAAATAATTTGCACGCAAACAAAAATTTGTACTAAATCTGAGTGTTAAAAATTTTGTCGAAACGTTTTCACCAAACGATAAATACACAAATTTTGCGCAAAATGATTTACACGTCTGGCCTTAGCCTAAGCTGTATGTGGAAGAGTATAAAAACAACAAATAGATTGGCAGTGCCTGTCAATATTTTCGTTGGGTTGCACAGATTCGACTTCACATATTTCTCTTTATTACAATGAATTGCAAAGCAGTAAAAATGTTAGCGCAACGGATAAATAACCACTAGGCCTGAGGCAAGTGATACACATACAAACACTATATGCGCAAATACATTGACGAGGGTCGCCTTTTATATTGTGCGCCTAATAATAAAAAAAAAAAATGTTTTTCAAAATATTCTCCATAAAGATGAATACATTTAAATGCGTTTGAATTTTCGAAGCACTTTTTGCTACATAAAAGTGGGTCCGGTCCCTTCAGAACGGGCTGATTAAATACTAGAGCAGCTACTCCGTGTTTTGAAAAAATTAACATCCCAATTTATTTTTGAAGTGATGAAGAAAAAAGAAGTCATTGTTTGTCAAGTCAGGGTTGTAAGGCAAATAGCCCATCAATTCGATGTTTACAGTGCTCAAAACCGATTTAGAAGCACGATTTAGAAGATTCATTATCTGATAGAATTTATTTTTTTTGAAAAAGTGACAGAGTCAGGTGACCCAAAACAGTTTAATAGCATTGAAACTGAGAAAACAGAAAAACTTATGAAAGGAACTTCGGAAGCTGGTAAATTCGATATGCTCCTGAATACTGAAAGAGAAATACTAATTGAAGAAGAAGAATTCCAACGCTTGATGCGTGAATCAATGGAAAAAGCAAAAGTTGTTACGTTTTGAAGAAAGAAACCATAAAGTGGTACACGAACAACTTTTGTTGCATTAAGCTCGTTTTGTAACACTCATAGTCGATTGCTCCTTGCTTCGGGCTCATATGCAGTGATCCATGATTCACCATTTGTTACTATGTCATAGACTTCTTTTGAACTACCTCGGCTGTATTTCTCCAACATTTCTTTGCACACTTACGGTTGCCAAGGTGCACAATATACTAGACAGCTCTCGTACAAACAGAAATATATATATATAAATAAAGCATATGTAGCCATGTTGTCCTGGAAGGTGCTTGTTGCATGAATTGCCATCGCTGCCATTGTCGATCGTAGGTACGTCGAACGCGGTGCGGCATTAATTGCCAACTTTGCCAGTTGCTGCTGCTGTTCTTGTTGTTGGATGGTCATTGATAGCAATGCATAGCAACAACATTCACAAAAGTTGCAACAAGCAACGATAGCATCAAGTGCCGCTATGTCGCAACTTGACCGGAGGTCAAATGCAGCAGAAGCAATAGCAACAGGACGATAAAAAGGACGAGATGGACATTGAAGTGCGTGTGTACTCGTACACTTGTTAATATTGACTTGCGCCTTCGTATATTGATGATGTTGTTACTGTTGCGTGCAAAAACGCATACAATATTTTTCTTCAATTAGTTTATTTTTCACACCAATGACTTTTTGAATTCGAGTCGGCACTCAACGCTTCAATGGATCTTTCACTCTGATGACCTCTGCCAGGTTTGCCTGTTGTTACTGCTTCGGCCAGGGTTAGCAATAATTGCTGCAGTTGCACATTGCTCGTTAATTGTTGCTACTTGAAAACTACAAGGAGTTGATCAACTTGACCTGACCGCTTTATGCGTATCTCTCAATCTACGTACACATCTTCAATTTCGAAATTCGTCGTGTAAAATAGTTCGATAGTTTGGTTGATTAATTAGTGGAACACTTTAGAACTGTCTTTGTTGGTTTGTAGTGGGGAAGACTTGAGGTGGTTTTATTTTCTATTGGTTTTATTTAGTAACACAAACTTTCAAATTCAAACTCATGAAATAGATTAATTATTAGCTAACTAACGGGTATCGCCCGACCACTTTTTGGGGTAGCCCCCATACAAACCCACCGTGCAATTTTGTGTTTTTATGAAAAAATTCGTCATTTAAATAAATATTAGCTTGAAATTTGATTTGGTGGATTTTAGTGGACACCGCTTCATATAGATTTACTAGTGGGTGTGTACATCCCACTTTTTGGGGTAGCTCCTATTCAAACCTCCACTTTTTGCAATACTATTTAAAGTTTTGTGCATTGCATTGATTTCGACACCGTCTTTTATGTCAAAAGTTGGCGGTGGGTTTGTATTGGACCTACCCCAAAAAGAGTGCGTGGCAGGCCAATCTCGAAACTCTATTAAACTGCAATAAAAAGAAGTCAGTGTTCAAATTTTCAAGTGGATAGCATAAAACTTAGTCTCCAAAAAAATGCGCAACAGCATACAGACGGACATGGCTAGATTGACTCGTCAAGCTAATAACAAATATATATACTTTATGGGGTCTACGATGCAAGGAACTTGAACGTGAATAGTGTAAAAAAAAAAAAACATAAAACTTAAACATAATAAAGAGCAAATAAAAATTTTAAGTACTAGTCGTGCACAATTTTCTTAAATCAAGTAGAAAATGGAATCAATCAATCAAGCTTAGAATAAGTATAAAATTCTTGAAATGAGTATAAAAATCTAATTAAAAGAATAAATCTGTACTCAAGTCAAGTACAAAAGTCTCAGAATATAAAATAAACCCTTTTTGACTTGAAGTAAGTAGATAATTCTTAAATAAATCTCTAAAAGGAAAAAAAGCAGAATGGGGAAAGCAATGCGTTGTGATTCTGTAAATGGTTCGATATCAGTTCCCTTCCACAAAGAGCATTTTTATAAACCGAGTAAAAATAATAATAAGAAAGGAAAAAATATATATAATAATAAACAACAAAAAATTTGTTGAACCTATTTTGATTCTTTAAATCAATATCAGTAGAGCTAGCACTAAAAGAGGGCTAAATATAAGAATTTCAGCTCCATTCTGGAACCAAGAATTTTTTTTTTTGGTTTAAGAAAACTATTACTCACCATACTTTTGCTACCGTTATGGATCAATTCAAGTACGGAAATCCTTTTTTTTTCAGTGTACAACCATATTTTTAGATTCAGGTTGAAGAAAAAAAGGTGTCCATACAAAATCCAATAATTTTGTTTTATTTTCAATAGTAGTTATTCCTTATTACGTTCTTCGAAGGAAAATTTCATCCGTCTTTTAGAAATAAGATCATAAATAATTATTAGCCCAAATAAATTAACGTATGTTCCACTCGCTGAAACGCAGCAGAAGTATGAGAGGAGTTGTGCTGTATTACAATCTTCACTGAGTTTTTGTATTATTTCCACCTGTAGAACCATTCAATAAATGAAATTTGAAATAATATCAGTGCTGAACTTGGGTTTTTAAATATTTTTCGATTTGTACACAATCATTTATCTATGAATTAGCGATAATAAAATAAACGGAAAGGATTTATTTTATTACTACCTTGAGAAGATAATGCAGGTAACAAATAAGTTTTACAGCTCCATTAAGGAATTATGCTAATCCCTAATAATAAAACTGTCCGATCTTCGATTAACACTAACTTGACCTTTGCTTTTAAAACCTACTCAGGTAAAAGAAAATACGCCTACCTTAATGGTTTATAGGAAAATTCCTTGGGTTGGGTTATTTTCATACACGGTGACAGATGTAAACTAAATTAGCACTGCTAAATCTTCTGCTACCTCATATTATATAAATAGGTTGAGTCATTTGCAATTAAAATCAGTTACACAAATCAGTTCACATAATTAAATAAAAAATATATAAATAGAATGATTAAATTAATGTCTTGTTGCTATTTCATATTCGTAAAATAATTTATAAAAACAATTAATAACTTTTTAGTGATTTAACCAAAGGTCATCCAAAACACGTCTAAGTAAGCCATCCATACGGCTTTTTGTCTTAAATATAATGGATACATCTTATAATCAGATTTGGATACATCTTATAATCAGAATAACCATATTAGTATAAATTGCGGTGATGTTTTCAAAAGAAGGTATAGCTTCCATACACATATACTTTGTAATTTTGTATACCCTGTACCCAAAGGGACAGGGGTGTAAAAGGTGTTTATGAATGTTTGCAATCACGTTAGAAGGAGGTATGGTAGACGCCCATAAAGTATGTAGATTCTTGATCAGCAGCGGAAACTAGCCAAGTCCATATGTCCGTCCGTCTGAATGCATGAGACAACAGATCTCAGCCACTATAAAATCTGAAGACTTTAAACTAAAACATTCAGATTCTCCTTGATAAACACAAAGCTTTTCTATATACACATTTTTGCAGAGCGCCTAAATTATAAAAATAATTATATAAATTTTATATATTCATAAATATATATTTATAGGTGCATTCACCATGAATTTTAAATTCAACTCAATATAAAGCAATTATACCATTATTATTGACTTGTATTGTTTTTTGCTCTAAGAACATCGTAGGTACCGGACTGGTTTACACAAGCATGTAACAACAGGTTCCGCAATTCGCTTAGCTGCCCTCTTTTATGTTCCTATATTTGGCAGTTGGAAGTTCATCAATGTCTCTTGTGCTCTAACTTCCCCATTGTTAAAGAAACGGAAAATAGAAAGAGTACCTAACCCATGGTGGATTAATGTAAAGTGCCGTATTCACCCAAAATTTGGTTTGTGGTGCCAAGTTCAAATCTTCAATTGATGTTATCGGTTATCATTCGAAAAAGTTTGCGCTATTGAGAGTTACCGTCATTTTCCAATAAATATAGCCTGATAATACCTCAATCCATAATGAGCATCATATATTGAATTTTTCAAGGGGTTATGTGTCAATTTTTTTTATTTACATAATCACCAAGTGAGGAATGGCCCACATCGCTTACGAAAATTTTATTCGAAAAACTGCCTTTCGTAGCGTCACCACTTGTATAATATGTTTTAATAATTAATAATTTAACGATCCTTTATCATAAATGTTAGACAATTGAATTATAAAACGATGGGTTGAAATGATTGTTATTTTTAAAATATTATCAATGAATTCAATTTTCGTTATTATAAAGTAGTTGCATACGTCAACTACTTTATAATAACGAACCTCTTGGTTTTGAGACGCAAATTGTCAATCACCAAACTTATATGAAAGCGCATACAAAGTAAAGCATGCAATCTGCAAATCAAATACAAAGTCAAACAAACAATGCCCCTATATCTATCGGACTCACAGTTTCTTATCAACTGGTAGCTAGCGGGCTGTTTGCATTGCTCACAATCGTACACACACAGAGCATCTGTATTACTGTATAAACACACCTTTCTCTTCCTTACCACAAATATATTGTTTTAAATACAAATTATTCAAATTGCTTCAGTATATTTTACGCCAAACTTCATATGTATAAGCAATTATATAAATATTGTAGTATAGATGAAAACTTTAAAGGATGACATATTAATTTTTGACATTGATAATAATTCAAGTAAATATTTTTCAAGTACAATGCCATTCATATGATAGTGACTACTACCAAATAGGTAGGTGTGTACTTATTTAAATCGACAACGCTGTTAATTGCAATTAAAAACGCAATCTGCCACTACTAGAGGCATGAAGTATGCGAAATTTTAATTAAATAACGCCACTCGTAAGATCTTGAAGGTGAGGTGTGAGATGACTAGGTACACTTATACTTATATAGTTTGAGGCAGTGAAAAATAAACTTTTGAATATTCTGAGTTACTTCTTCAACCTGCACCAACTATCACCCACTCAAATATTACTAAGGAAAACTAGCAAAAGTCAAGCAGTAAATCTCTGTGCGCACTGAGCCAACGTTGCGGCAATTAAATTTTGCGGCTGACAAGAGGTAACAACAAGTTGTTTAATTAACGCGATTAGACGTGATGATAAGTCACGTTGAAATGTAATCTCAAAGGACTGCCGAACGGTAGCTTCTCAACTTAAGTCAAGACGACTCGATAGGTGTGTGTATGTATGTGTGTGTGTGTGTGTGGTTGCCTTGGCGTACCATGGTGTTTTTGCACATAAGTCACATGAATTTACACCTTCAAGTGGCAAGTGCGCCAACTTGATATGAGCTGCCTTTAACTGAGCCTGAGACTCGTTAATTTGTATAAGCAGGTACAAGTACCAGCAAACATCCGAACATTCATCCATCGTTTAGTTTCATTTGAAATTTTCGAATTTTATGTGTTTGTAAATATTTATGCGACGTAATACAATATTAGTAGTTGTAAGTTGCTAGTAATTATATACTTTATGTATTTTGCAGCATTTTGTGGGTGTACGTGCCTTTGAGAATTAATATATGAGATGACGTATCATACATTGTATGCGCTTCGCTCTTATTTAGATAATGGTCTCTCTGTTTGTAGTTGTTGTGATTGGTTGGTTAAATAACAGTACTAATAAACAAAATTATGCCTAGATTGCAGTCGAATGGGTCGAGCGACTGATTTTAATTGCAAATGAGACAATTTTTATATAATAACATGTAACAGAAAATCTACCAGCCAAGTTTATATCTGAATAAGTATACGCGAATGACTACCCAACATTATCTCAAGTTAAAAGGTATTTTTCTATTAACTATGCACGTTTGCATACTTTCTTTTCACCTTTCCAGGTAATATGACTTTTAGTATTTCAAAGTACAGATCAAGATGATATGCGGTGGAAGATCACACAATTTAAGTAAGCGCTCAGTGTAATAGTTTATTTGAGCTGTACAATTTACTTGATCTGTTACCTTTCATAATCTTCCGAAGCAAACAATGTGTAAAGTAATCCTTTCTGTTTATTTTACTATCGCTAATTCATATCACGCCTCACTGTGGCACCTCTTCGCCTGCCACCCTTTAAAAAAGCGCTGGAAAACAATTTTTAAACGAAGTCGTTGAGACACAACCGTTTCCCTATCCTTTGTCTCCTCTTTGTGCTATGGTTCGTACGTCCAGACTACTCTATCGTCATATACGATCTCTTTGTTTTTGTTGCTGTACTCTATCATCTATCATCGTTCTTGTTGTTGTTGTACTTGTGGCTGCTGTTGCTGTAGCTGTTGCATACAAAAATTGTAAAAAAAATTTAGTAAATAGAGGTTATTTTAATATTACAAACAGACACCTCAATTTTCTTTATCTGTATATATACGTGGGTATGTGGGTGTGCCTTTATTTTCAGCACATGGAACACATTTTAAATTTTTATGGTCAATAATTCTTTGGGATCTCATTTCCAAATATAACTCACCATTCATTTGTACCGAGCAATATACGAGAGTTGTCTTTTGTATTGTGCGCCTAATAATTATGGCCACAATAATGAAAAAGTTTCTCACGAAAAATCCAAAAAGTGGAAGCTATCCCAAAAAGTAGGCGTGGTAGTCGGTTGTGATATATGAATATGTTCAGATTAGGAACGTAAAAAGTACCATATTCTCTATTCAATGGATTTGAAACAAGTTTCGAATCACTTTTGCCATTCAGAAGTGAGTACCAGTAAAGAGACTTCGTTAGGCATCGCAAAACGAAAAACTCACAATTTATTTTGGACGTGCTGGAACTAAAGGAAGTCATTGGAGCCAAGTTAGGGTTATCATGCGGATAACCCATCAATGCGTTATTTTGAGTGCTCAAATACTCGGCTGTGTGAACCGATGTACGAGAGTTCACATGGTCATGGTGGAGGATGATCTCTCATCGGCAATTGTTTACCATTCCGAATTGAACCTGCAACGTTGCTGTAATAAAAGATTCTTTTCGAAGTGCTTTCTCCACGAATATTTTTTGTTTGATTTCACTCCATACAGTCGATTGCTGTTTTATTTCGCATTTACGTTAAAAGTCGTAGTAAACCACCGAATGAACATATTTACTTAATTTAATTTTTCTGTTTATGTAAATTGCACAAATAGTGTTCATACATCAAAAAGTTCTGTTTACGTTTATGCTAGAAATTGTTTGTGATTTATTCACATACACCTGAGATTTCACAAATCCCCAAAGAAAGGTGGCCAGTTGACATCGGAATTTCGGGAGATGATTGGGTCTGGAAATCGTTGCTCCAATAAATCGATTGTTTCTTGCGCGGTATGGTAAGTGTCGCCTTACTGCTGAAACCACATGTCGTCCAGATTTATACCGTCCAGTTGAGGCCACAAGAACTCCCTTATCATGTTTTTGTAACGAATGCCATTCACAGTCACTGCATTTCCGGCCTCATCAAAGAAGTAATGCTCAATCACGCCAACTGACCAAATCTGGTGGTAGCTCGTTGTTTATACATTTGTGGCTCATGAATCACGTGCAGTTTTTCTGTACCCCAAATTCGACAAATTTCTTTGTTGACGAAACCATTCAGATAAAAATGCGCTTCAACGGTGATACCAGCTATCAAATTTCAGAATATCCACTTGCACAAAAAAAAAGAAAAAAATGACACCAAATTTGAATCTTGCACTCTTGTTAAGAGTCCCTATATTTACACTTAAGTATTACTTCTATAATTACAAATAGAACATTTCCAAGGTGTTTATTGTACAATTTCTAAGCCTAAATCAATAAAAATTAAAACTTCGAAATGAATTTCTTGCGTCTAACCAACTTTTATATTTATTTAATGCATTTCATTTGAAATAAACCAAACAGTGAAAATAAAACAGCTGTCGCCATTTTCTGCGTAATTTCATATATATTTTAATATAGAACCAATCAGCAAAAGTCATAGCAATCAATATAAACTACACCCTCAAATACAAGCACTCCAGTACTACTACAGACCTCACTGGCATTGTTCGCGTACTTATACGCTTTGCACATTTTTAAATTATGTAGATTATAATTAGAAAAGTTTTTTGCCAAAGTTTCGTTTGGTGCTGTTGCTTTTGCTCGTGAAGTCATAAAATTATAGGTAAACGTTTTCGTGTATTGCTCGAACTTTGGCTTTTTTATACCCTATTGATACAATAGGGTAAAAGCGTATATTAAGTTTGTGCAACTGTATGTAACAGGTAGAAGGAAACGTGGTAGACTCCATACAGTATACATATTCTTGATCAGCATCGGGCAAGTCGAGCCGATATTGAAATATCCATCTAACTATCCGTTTGAACGAATAGTTCTTAAAGACTATAGGAGTTAGGGACCACAGTTTGGATATTTCGGCTCTACTATTTCCTCTTCAAAAAAAAAAAAAAGAGTAGTAAATGAACAGACTAACCCCACCATAAGGAGTACCTCCTATTCAAACCAGGTCTCCATTTTTAAGTTTTTGCACGCACATTTTTTTTTTGGTTTTGTTGTAAATTACTCTAAAAATGCAAAATTTGGTGCAACTTACGTAAACTTTAATAAAATATACCGCATGTGAAAAGGTCGGATCACTATAAAGAGTAGCATTCTTATAAACTGGCCCTACAAATGCCAAATTTGGTGAATCATACATCAATACTATGGTGGATTATCGTGGCAGACTAATGTGGGCATACCCTTTGGAAAGTGGAATATTGGAATTTCGCTCGTTTTACCAGCACTTAGAAAACACTATGAATTAATTCAAACATCCAAAAATAAAATAGCCCACATCTATTTAGATCGGATCACAATAGATTATACTTAGCATCCATACAAATGTATGGTTCAAATAAAGAGCCTTACACAAGTAGGTATAGGGTATCTTTAAGTCTAGCATACGCGACTGCAGCGTTTTCTCTCTTTTGATGTTGTATTTTTTGCGCAACAATATATGTGGAATAGTCTTCTTTGGCAGAAACTTCCTCTTGTATACTTACTTCTATATAAATGTTTGCTAATATTACATTTGAACCATCCTTGTCCGCAATTTACATTTCTAACTAATTAATTACGCATACTTAAAAAGGTTCTGCTGCTCTCAAATGGCCTTTAGGCTCTGCAGCAGACAAAGTTGGCCGTACTCGTACTCAAAATTGAGAAAAACAAAAAATAAACCTCCCTTAAAGAAGTAAAAACTTAAATGGCGAAATATGAAACTAATCATTTTTAATTGAAAAACATATTTTCTTTGGGTAATTAGAACAACTTTCTTTTATTTAATTTTCTTTCTGTGAAAAGCCTTGCATAAGTACATCCCAAACATAATTGAACTCTTAAACATGAGAAAATAACAAGAATCAGGTGAGATATGGCAACCAATATTTTAATTATTTAGCATGAAATCCAATAAACTTCATTGAAATTGGTTTGAATTACTTAGTGGTAATCAATGTTATTAATTTTCACTCAATGGACTATTATGATTATCAATAGTCCTGCGTGTTAATGCAACATTTTTAAAAAATATCACAAACAAATTTTTGTGGCTTTGAGTCGTGTGCATATTTTGTGCATATATCTGCTGACCAAGTGTCAAAATATCAAACCGCACCTCAATCTTCAAAAACAAAAAAGTATCGCACGAGTATAATGTGTGTTCTCCACTATGTGATTAAACCATTTAACTAATTTACAACTCTTCACACCTTGAGTTCAAGTGAGAGGGAAAACTTCGCTTAAATGTGCAGAATATAAAAATATAAATTTTGGTTTTCGTTTTCTGTATGTTTATTTGTATTTATTGTGCTTTTAAGCAAATTAGTCGCTGCATAGTAGGTTAGGTTAGGGTGACGTGTTTGCGGGCCAGTTAATTTTCATAGTGCTTTAGAGATCCATTGTGATACCACACGATTTTGTTTCGTTTCCTTACTTTAACCAATTAGTAGAGATAATGAATATAAGTAGCCCACTTATCTACTACATATGTATATAGTATGTACTAATGTTACATTCTCAAGAAATCCGGTGGACTCTATTTAGAGGACGATGAAACTAGTTTACATCTGTTATGAGGGTGGCCGGCCTTGGCCATACTCAGAATTAAGCAGAAGAACAGCCACTTTATAGTATATAAGAAGGTCAGAAACACCTCGTCTTAGGTTATTCTCCGTTTCATTAAAGAGACGGAGAAGATTCCTAGATAAATTAACTTAAGCATATCCGGGCTAGGGTACAAAAGACATCATATCCTGTGAGAGTATCTGTATTCCGTCAGGATGGTCCTCAAGCGTTCCAACTTTGACTGATTCGCAGTGACCAATTGCTTGTCTTGCGGCCATAGCCTAAACAGTTCGTCACGCACTGGTTATGGTTATCTAACTTCTACCATTCCCTCTACGTAGGTACCAAATCTGATCCAACTGTCTAATATAGATACTGAGACATAATGAACTTGAATTAATTTAATAGAGTAATAGGGTAGGGCAATTATCTTCGTACCGCCATTTTTCCAGATGATGTTGTTTCTCCCGGTGCTTTTTACATGTGTATTAATCTCATCCATTTCCGTCAAACAGTTGCTGTGATATGACAAATATAGTGGCTTCGCAGTCCCATTTTTTCCAATACTTCCTATATCATTCGGTGCTCTAAGCATACATAGTGTGTCCCACGCAAAACAGGATTTTTTTCTTAAAAATCTCACGCTAGTGATGCCACCTAATGCATTTTCTTAGTTTCCGGTTAAATTTCATGACATTTGCTCCATATCCGATGGGGTTGGTGCGCAGGGTTTAGTTCCTGACAAAATTTGTGCCAGTGAATACACAGAGGAAGCGAACCCCCTTTGATGAGCCAAGTATGCGTTGGAAAACCAAGCCTGAGACGACCTACGCAAACTTTGTATTAGTAACAACTAGGACCAGGCAGAATAGTGCGCCTTACTATGGGCGTCATCACCGATAAACGGTTGTAGCACCAAATAAGTACACAGATAAAGAAAACCATGATTTCCGTACTTGAATTGATCCATAGCTGTAGCAAAAGTACGGTGAGTACAAATTCTTGGTTCAAAAATTCTTAAATTTAGTCCTCTTCAAGCTCTGTTCAACTTTTAAGAGTAGAATTGAGTACAAAAAGAGCATCGTCTTCTATCTTTAATAAAATGTTACTTCAAGTGATTCTATGTCTCTCTCTCTCTCTCTCTCTCTCTCTCTCTCTCTCTCTCTCTCTCTCTGTTTACCACCTCCATAGTTATTCATATCATTCTCTTACAGAATTAGCTTTTAGTTTAATTTTAATTTAATTTAGTTGTACTTACACGGTTTCAAAAAACGTTGTTTAGAGGAGGGAACTGAGATCGACACATGCGAACGGCGAGAAGTGCCATCGTCTTAAATACCACGGCTAACAGTCACCCGACACATTTAGTTTCCGAATCACAACTGATTGCTTTTCCCATTTACATATGTCGGTACGAAGAAATTGGAGCAGCTGAGAGAGTAAATTTGATTTTGGTCTCAGGTTTTTTTATCCTTTAATGACCCTTATACCACTAAACTCCTCTCCACTTCTCTTGTTCGTTTGATTTTAGAATTTGGCTCTTGTATTCGGAACGCTTACTATGCTATTTACGAGGATCGTATTGAGTCAGTTCAAAAACAGTTTCTTCTCTTTGAGTCTCAATTGAGATCCCGAAATAAATCTTCCACCCTATCATGACAGTTTAAAATTTATTGATCTTCTAACCCTCTTATCACGCCGCTGTATGCTCTTCTTGCTTTTCTTCATAAAATTCTTATTGGGGAGATTTATTCTCCCTGCTTACTTCAGTACATATAACTAAATATCCCCATTCGGGCAACTCGTCTAATAAAGTTGCCCTCTTGAACGACAAATTGCTCGCTAAATAACTCATTCCGTTCTCTTACCAACTCAGATATCTGAAAATGCTGCTTAAGTAGCTAGTGTGTTAACGTGTTAACGCATTAAACGTAACAACAGGAAGAATGTGCACGACTTTTCTTGTATTTAAAACCCGTTAAATTTAACCAGTCAGGTTTTCATGTTCACAAAGTTATCATTGCTCGTTTTAAATAAATAAAACGGAACTAACTAATTTCACAATTCAAAAAATATATTTTTTGTAGCATAAATTCGAAAAATGTATTAACAGAATGGCTACTTCATACTTTTAATATGGTTTGATACATTTGTTAACACGATGGAGCCACTACCACATTCAAAAAATTTGAAAAAAAAAACAACTCTTATTTTAAAGTAATTAATTTGGGCTTATATGGGTGATGTAGCCCCATCGATTTGAACATTTTACTAAATCATAAGTATGACAAAACTATCAAATGTACGAAGTTTCAATACTGTTGGTACGTTTTTCGATTCATACCAACAAGAATATACCTAAAAATACCAAAATTGCGCTGTTACCTGGATACTGTTAGTTAAATTGAGTAGTACATTATAATACTGAGTAAACTAACACCTTAATATACTTAATACGATTTTCTGAAAACATACTCCTGACTTTATCATAGGTGCTAATTGGTCTGCATATGTTTCATTGTTGCATTTTAAAGTAGTTTTAAGATGTTAACAGAATAACATGTTAACACACTAGCTTGTGAACACCCTTAATATTTTTTGTTTGTTCTAAAATGATTTTTTCTGTACTCTGTAATATTTATTTTGTAATTTTGATATTAATTTTAATTGCTCATAAATGTTTACGAACGAACGTTAATTTTATTTATTAATTTAGCAATCTGCGCTTAATAATGGCTGTGCTACATAGAAAACTATCAAATTCTAATGAATATCATTCTCTTACAATAGTATTGTAATATCGTAACATTAATTTTTTTGCAGGTCTGCTATTAAATATGTAAATACGAAATGCATTTTTTTTCTAGCACAATCTTTACGTACGACTTTGTTTTGCAATGCAAATGAAATCGTATTAAAAATTATAATTTATGTAAATTTTGTTTTTGCGCCAGAAAGTTTTTCCTCTCCTTATTTTATTCATTTGGTTTGTGATAATTTCATTTATGTCATATTTTGCCACTGGAAATCTTGCTCCATGTCGCCATTCCGAACACATGTATGCACAGTGAAGCACGTAAATAGACAGTATAGCACGCACACACAATGAAATTAAGCAATGCCTACATTATAATCTTCTATTAGCAGCAAGAGGAGCAGGGGCCAGAGGCGTTACTGTACATGTCTGACAGTCTACTGAAGCAACTACTATTATCTCATACGATGCGACAGAAACAACCTGCAAAAAATACATCTACTTAAGTACAGTGAAAATTCGATTGATGCATGTGCTATGCATCGTCATGTTGCGATGTAGTGTTGGACTGTCGAGAAGATGCTTTCAATTAGCGCAACATGAAAAATATTCAAATACATATCAATTACATACAATCAAGCCCAACAATTGAAATGGAAACAACCCCTTTCGGCACAACATTTCGTTACTAGTTTTTCATCTCAACAAGAAGTATTTTTCAGTATTTTTTTATCGATTATTTTAGCAGTTCTTCGATTTCCATGCGAAAGGTTTATTCTATATTTCGCGCAAAATGTGTAAAATGAGTGTTAAAGATTCGATTCCACCAAAGTTACCGGTTTTTTAAGTAAAATATTAAAAATTAAAGTATTACTACTATTTTTGCTATATCATCGTCTTAGCCTTTTTATATCCATCATCCTTGTGTTAGTTAAATCCAAACTTGAAGTCTCTATCTTTTATAGTCTCCAATTCTTCTTTCAAACAAATATCTATCGAGACAAATAGAAATAATTGCACAGTGTTATTTGCAATGCTATATCTCTGTTCACAGAACTTTCACAGAAAAGTAGATTGTACCTAAATTTGCTCAATCTCACAAAATATAATCACTTGAAAAATGAGTAAGAAATTTTGGTATCAATTTTCTGCAAATCGAACAAATGTACTTCTCAAAATGCATTTAGATCTATGTATGTGTTTTTAAGTAAAAATTTCGCTACACCAACACAACATTCGTTTGAAAAGTACTCAAAAAACCTTTCCAACGTCATATAGTAGCATGTTGAAAATGATTAGTCGTTGAAAGAACCAAAGTTTCGTAGTTTTTTTGTGTACTAATATGGCGTATCAACAAAAATCAGGTTTTCTAAAGTATTTAAACAAACGCGCAAACTATTTGTATAACTCGTTTTTTAAATTTTAAAAATCCATATCTGTTGAATCCATTTTCTTGATCTTTACTAAGACTAGTCTCTGTAGTTTTGGTAGTACCTTCCGAAGTGATAGTCTACAAGTGCAGCGAGAGTCGTGAACCGAAATGTTGCGGGAACTATAAAAAAAATTCAGCGGTAATTCAGAAATAATTCTCAACGGTAAAACGAGTTCTGCAAGGAATCTGAGAAGAATAATCGAATGAAGAGCTATTTAATGAAATTCCAATCATTAAACACCGACTACGCATAACATAAACAAAATACTACATACTTATTTAATTTCAAGGATATTTTGCAATGGTTTCGCAGCTATTATAACCAAAGTTAATATTAGATTTACATCATATCATTTATTATGAATGCCTACTGTACATTTAGTACGCACAATTTCAACTTTTGTTACGTTTTTCTTACATTTAGTACGCAGATTTCAATCTATTTTTGAAACCGCGCTCGAATTTTATGAAATATTGCCATTGCGCACCTTTACGTGGGGTACTATTTATATTTCGGGAGTAGCAAATAATAACAAACATTTTTAAATGAAAATGGCTTTATTGTTTTCAAAATATTCCCCTTGCATTCGTTCAAACCAATTGTCATAGCAGTTTTTCCATTCCTCTTGAGACACCTCCAAAATATGGTTTTTGAACGCTTAAACTGCTTCTTCGGTGCTCGTAAATCGTTGACCACGCAATTTACCTTTGATACTCGGGAACAAAAAGAAGTCATTGGGTGCCAAATCAGGACTGTATGGAGGATGAGTCATTAATTCGCTGTTTTGACTGCTCAAAAATGCACTTTTTTGACGAGATGTGTGAGAGCTCGCATTGTCATGATGGAGATTGATTCGTTTTTGGCGGTTGGTTTTACGAATTTCTCCGAAGACTTAGTGCAAACAAATTGTCGTGTACCACTCAAAATTGACAGTCCTACATTGCTCAAGCGGAACAGTGGCCACATGACCCATTCGGCCGAAGAAACAGGCGATCATTTGCTTCGCTGTGCATCTTCCACGAACAACTTTTTTTGGATTTGGCTCGTCTTGGTCGATTGCTGTTTTGTTTCCGGCTCATACGCTTATATCCATGATTCGTCACCTGTCACGATTTTATACACGTCTTTTGAAGCACCACGGTCGAACTTTTTAATCATTTCCTTACACCAATCGACGCGAGCCTTCTTTTGAACGATTGTCAAATTAATGGGGTATCCAACGAGAGTAAATTTTTTGTACAGCTAAGTGTTCATGCAAAATTGAATGAATTGAAGTGGAACTAATGCGCAAGGATGCCTCTATCTCACGATATGTCAAATGACGATCTTGCATTATCAGTTCACGTACTGCATCGATGTTTTTGGGCACAACAACCGATTTTGGACGACCGTCACAATTGTACATCAAAACTTTGTGAGTACGTTTATGCCAAAAAATGTCAAACTTTATTATGGTGTTGCCAGATTTTAGCTTTTGACATTAGTGTAGCCAGTTCCCGAAATATAAATAGCAGCCGTCGTAAGTGGATTTGCGTATCTCGTTCTACAAAAACTTTGTGTTGTTTGTCACATCTCTATTTGTGTATCTTTGTATCTATAATACAGTATGAATGTATGTATCTATCTGTATGTCTGTGTGTCTGGCTGTCTGGCTGTCTGTCTACCATGCATGTCTTACCTTCTTCATTCATTTTATTGCGCATCGCTGTGACATGCATGACAATCAATGGCGTCTGCGACAGTTACAATGTACCTATATATCGTATCGTTTCATATATAGAACAGA
This sequence comes from Leucophenga montana, assembly GCA_035044765.1. NCBI lineage: Eukaryota > Metazoa > Arthropoda > Insecta > Diptera > Drosophilidae > Leucophenga > Leucophenga montana. The sequence continues at coordinate 231,777 of JAWNNQ010001325.1, read as the reverse complement.
ATGTATCTAAGTAAGCGCTGCTATGATGCCTAATTGACAAAGGTTATTAATTATTAATTATGTTTTCTTGAGAAATTACAAGATGCTACCAGAATAATGCCACAGACACATGTGCAAGTGCCACTCTGTATGAGTTTGTATTAAAATTTATTATTTTTTCAATGGCAATAAAAGATTTGAATGAGTGCAAAGTTTTGATAAAGGTTCTTGTTGAAAATTGTTCTCGAAAGTTCTCGAAGAGAATGTTTAACAAAAAGTTTAAGAAGCGTTATAATTCAAAAAGGATATCATATTCAAAATTCAAATATATTTGAATTATTTACGAACAAATTTATTATGCATCATGTACTTTGTTTAACTTTGAATTTGATTAGATTTAAAGCTAAAGTTTTTTCTTACATGTCTTCTGTATTTCAGCTCCAGTCTATAGGATGAAAATCAGCCACATACGATATATTGAAAAATGTAATCTGCTTTTCAAGTAGGGAAAGTATATATATATATTTACATCTCAAACAAATTTTGATCACCACACATGCGAATCTAATAGATTATATACGTTACTATCAAAATATCATTTTAATACCATTAGATGTTTTGCTGAGCATTAATGAGGGAAAGAAAAGAAACAGTTGCGGAAAGTTCGGTCCGTTCTATCTCAGTTCCTATATAATGTTAATATTTTGTTAAACCACGGAAACTTTGTCACAAAACACAGACGAAAGTATTAAGATCGACTCGAATCATCGAGCAGTTAAAAATATACAAGTGTTTACAGTATACTTTTTGGTGTCTCCGTAACAAACTTTGAGACAAACTTCCATTGCAAACTACGAGTGAAAGGTATAAATAAAACCCACTTAGTAGTGCCCCAAGATGATTTGGTTAAAATTCCAAGTAAGATTTTTGAAAACCGAAGCGAATTTTGGTATTTTTTCATGTTATTAAATACAGTGCCTTATGGAAGATGTCCCGGTTCTTTGATATGATGAGATGAACAAAGTGCAGGACTTGAAAATACACAATGTGATGAAAAAACGTTAACTTCGGTTGAACCGAAGCTCTAATACCATTCACACGAAACTTTAAATAGTATTGTAAAGAAGAATATGTATGCAAAATTTCAACTGGATAGCATAAAAATTGGTCCCCAAAAAATGCGCAACAACATACAGGCGGACAGACGGGCATGGCTAGATCGATTCGTCTCGTCGAGCTAATCAAGAATATATATATACTTTATGGGGTCTACGATGGCTCCTTTAATGCGTTACAAACTTTCAGACAAACTGATAATACCATTTCACACTATGCGTGAATGGTATAATAACAGAACTTTTTAGTTATGAAATAAAACAAGCATATCATTATGTTACAAAGCTTATATTTGTTCAAAATACGATCCATACAATACAACGTTTGGAACACTCAACCAATTTATCCATAAACTATTTATACTTGCTTTTTGGGATGTTCTTTAGCACCTGTTTTACGGCTGCTTGTATGGCCGAATGTCTCATCTGTTTTTTCATCAAAAATTCATCGATCTTTTTTGGTCTTGTGAGGTGGTGCATTTTCATGCAACAGTTGCTTTCCTTTGGAATATTCGGGACCAACACGTAGAACTCTCGACCACAAACGATGTAAAACTTGTAACTAATATTCTCCATTGACAGTTTAAACTTCTGGAACAAATTCCTTGTGAACAATACCCTTGGAATTATAGAAAGTTATCAACATTGTCTTGATTCTTGACTTCTGAAAACGAAATTTTTTAGTTTTTGGCTCGTCTTTTGGCTTCCATTCCGCAGATTGTCGCTTAGTTTCACGATAAAATTTAAAACACCATGTTTCATTACCAGCTATGATTGAATCAAGAAAATCTGTATCGTTTTCAGCTGTTGAAATGATGTCTTGGCAATGCTCTACACTAGCGAGTTTTTGATCATCATTTAACTGATGTGGCACAAACCGTGCACACACCATTCTTTTACCAAAATCTTCAGTTAATATTTTGTAGATTGTACAGTAAGATGAATTTAATTTTTCTGTCAGCATTCTCACAGTGAAATATGCATCGATAACGATTATTTCATTTACTTTTTCCCACTAATGCAGAACGATTAGATACTTCGGTTCGGTTCGGTCATTGATCATCATTTAAATCATCACGTTGTTTAACAATTCGTAAGTTTCAGCAAATTTTTACCGAGTTTAAAACAAAATTTAATATTTGCACATTGTCCCATTATGTTTTTACGACATAACTCCAAAAACTGCTGTTATTGAAACGTGTGTCATTTTGTAAATAAAGCATGAACTTAGCTACTTTCGAAAGAAGAAAAATGTACCTTTCTAGCACTGCCAATATTTAATAGATGGCGCTACGTGTTCTATGATTTAAATTAAAAGTTCGGTTATTTTTAGATCAACCTTTTCTGTGTCCCAACATATTGTTATTCAACGGACACAAAACAGTTTCTGGGAATCTACATTCAATTGTCATCCACTCACTTAGTAAGTTTTCAACTGATTTTAGACTAAACGGACTAGAAAAGAAATATAACTATAATTTCCGTGAACTTTATCGGCGTAATATTTAAAAAGAATTTTCAATACACAATAATAATAATTTAGGAAAGTATTGTAATTGATTAAGGCTTTTTGGTGAAAATTAAGAAATTTCAAATAACATATAAAATATACATGCCAAATTATATTGGAAATATCTACCTTCAGGCACAATTACAATAAAAAAAATACCATTCACTTATGCTTTCTATAGACTTTTAAGCCTTTTAAACAAGAACAAAAAATTCATTAAAAAAATCATTGCCTTCCTTCTAACTACAACGTTTCTGTAGACATTTTATAGCTTTCTTGCAACACCATCTGCTGAGCTCATAACAAAATTTCAAACTTCAATAACTTCATCAGCACACACAAACACATACACACACACACACACACACACATGTGAATAAATATATCGCAAACATCAAACCCTTTGCCAAGCAATTTGAAAGCATTTAAGATTTTTAACTACAATTTGTAACGCAAAATTTAATTAAAACGCTTAGCCAGGCCACGTCCTTGTGGGCTAACTTTCTGCTCATGTTGACTCATGGTGCCTTTCGCAGACAGCACATCTACGGATGTGCACCTAATTTTATGCTGCTTTAAGCCCATTAGAAGTTTTATTGCCATCTATAAAGTTTATTTTTGTTTAACTTTTATGTGAAGCATTGAATGACACGCCCACAGAACTCTGCCTCATTCAGAGGCGCACAAATGTATTCTTGATTTGTTTGTTCAACTTGTTACTTAAACTTAGCTTGGCTTGCAGAAGAAGTTAAAATAAACAATTTTTGCTTCATTGTTACAATTTATTATGAATTTTTATATCTTGTGCAACCATTGTCCAAGTCTGAGACGTCAGGACAGGCATTGCTTTATTTACCAATAAATGTATTCGTCTTTTGACATTTCGATGCTGGAGACAATGAATGTGTTAGAAGCCTCAGGAGCAATGCAGCCCACTTTTTTATGGCATTTAAAGCCAATTTCCGCAGTGGTTGTCTGTAAATGGGTTTGCTTTTCCCTTGCTCCTTGCTTCATAGTATTTTGTATTTTTTTTTCTTCTTATAAACATCCTTTGCTATATTGTCGAAGGTCATTAAAATGCTTGTAGGTGATTGTCTTGTGTTCTGTGAGCTCTGTATAGCATGTTGTTTATAGTATGGGGGGACTAACAAAAGTCTGGCTAGTTTCTTAGAAAAAAAACAAACAAAAATATTTTTCATTTTTTAGCATAATACTGAGATCGATGAAAATTTTTGATACCGAAAAAGTCATGTTATTCTCCATGTTCAGACAATGTTCCTAGCTGTGTGCTAAATCATTGCTTAAATCACTTATATAAATTATTCTCCTACTCATAAACCGGTTTTAGTCTTCCTCTTGGTTTTTACAGATTTCAGTAAGGCGATTCTATCAACCATGACCTTCTCCTACACAATCTTCAACTCTGGACTTTCCACTCAAGTTGCTGAACTGAATTACAGACAATTTATTTATATTGTCCTCTGGTGTGCCACATAGTCATTACTTTCCATTCTGATGACATGATTTTCAAGTGTACTTTTGTTCGCCGATGATGTTAAACTATGCTTGTCGTTTTGGGATTGTGATAAATATTTTAAGAGTGATTCGATAAATTGCATATCTTGTTCTGAATTTTTTGTATCTGTATTCTTCAAAATGAGAAATGATTTTGGTGTGCCCCTACTTTCGCCTTTCGCACCACTGGACTTTTTTCTTTGTCTTCGTCGCTAAGCCAGCAACGATTCAAGACTTAGAAGCCAAAATTACTCGCGTAATTCGCGAGATACTGAGAAAGAGAAAGAGTGATCGAAAATTGGGTCTACCGAATGGACCACCTACAGCGTAGACGCGGTCAACATTTGAATTATCTTTAAAAAATGAATGTCAGAGATTGTTTCTTCTGGTCATAATAAAGAATCCACCAAACAAACAAAAAACAGAGATTTTCTTGTGGATGTGACGGTGCCTCGAGAATATCGTGTCTATTTTCTTCACTCCAAATGCGGAAATTTTTCTTATTGATATACCCATAGAGGCAAAAATTAGCAGAATATTGCAATAAAACAGTGGGCGTACTTCCAATTTATTTTTCAGCCCATTTACCATTTAATTCTTATAAGGTCGTAAGCCGAGATCTTTACGTAAAATTGTATATAAAGTGGATGCACATAGCTCAACTTACTGCGGGTGATGGCGCATCGACTCATTTGGGTCCTCCTCAATACTATGCTCTACAGCAGCAGTTGTTTCTTTACCATAATAGTCGCTCGGACTATAACGCCAACCGAAAAATTGACGAGCGCATGGTAATATTGCCGAGCTGAACCATGATTTTCAAAAACAAATTTCCTTATTTAATTCATGATAGTCGACCTGAGATACCTAAATTATGACCGATGCAGTCTCCAAAAATATTTTTTTAATAAAAGTGAGTTAATAAGTTTCACACACACCTTTCGCTGTATTAGTACAGCCGGGCGAGCGGCTATTTGGTTCGGCTCTCTAACACTGTCTCGCTCTAACGCTCTCATCATTGAAGAAACAGATTATATACGGACTTTACATTAATCCACCATGGGCGAGGTATTCCTTCTATTGTCTGTTTCTAAAGCATTGTGGGCGTTACAGCGCGGGAGACAATGAGAAACTGCTAACTGTAAACATTGGAACATAAAAGACGGCAGCTAAGCGAGTTGCGGCACCTGTTGTTACATGGATGTGTATAAACCAGTCCGGTACCTACGATGTTCTCAGAGAAAAAAACAATACAAGTCAATAACAATGGAATAATTGATCTACGTTGAGTTGAATTTAAAATTCATGGTGAATGCACCTATAAATATATATTTATGAATATATAAAATTTATATAATTATTTTTATAATTTAGGCGCTCTGCAAAAATATGTATATAGAAAAGCTTTGTGTTTATCAAGGAGAATCTGAATGTTTTAGTTTAAAGTCTCCAGATTTTATAGTTGCTGAGATCTGTTGTCTCATGCATTCAGACGGACGGACATATGGACTTGGCTAGTTTCCTTACTTTATGGGCGTCTACCATACCTCCTTCTACCTCCGTGATTGCAAATATTCACAAACACCTTTTACACCCTTGTCCCTTTGGGTACAGGGTATACAAAATTACAAAGTATATGTGTATGGAAGCTATACCTTCTTTTGAAAACATCACCGCAATTTATACTAATATGGTTTATTCTGATTATAAGATGTATCCAAAGTTTAAATATAAGACAAACAGACGTATGGATGGCTTATTTAGACGTGTTTTGGATAACCTTTGGTTCAATCACTAAAAAGTTATTAATTGTTTTTATAAATTATTTTACGAATATGAAATAGCAACAACACATTAATTTAATCATTTTTTTATATATTTTTTATTTAATTATGTACAGTAGTTCTTAAGTTTTTTGTACTTAACCTATTTTTTATACATATACATATAACTATAACTATACAATATTTTACTTATATACTACTTCAAATAATAAATGATTAGTCCTATCTTTTTTCTTCTATCTTGCGGACTATTTTCGCCGCAATTCGGTCGCCAATTCCGCAGAATGGCTCTGGCCCTATCATTGGAGTCGCGGCTCCTCTTTTGGCAAGCTTATCAGCTTGCTCATTCCCAACAATATTGCTATGTCCTGGCACCCACAGTAAAGAAACTCTGTTCCGCTTCCCAAGTTCATATAGTAAGCACCATGCTTCGTGCACTAACTTTGACTTTATGGTGGACGAATTCAGAGCTTTCAATACCGACTGGCTGTCCGATAGAATAGCAATATCGCAGTTGTGGTATCCTCCACTTAAATTAAACTGCACGCATCTTATTATAGCACACAGTTCTGCCTGAAAAATGGTTGTGTATTTACCCAATGACTCAAAATATCTTGTCAAAGGGCCCACAACACCCAGACCTGTGCCGTTGCGCGTCTGGGAACCATCCGTGTACCACTTTATGGTTCCCTCGTTTAAAAGGTAGCACCTTTCTGACGTCCACGATTTCTTATCGGTCCATTTTATGATGAAATTCCGATAGGCAACATGCCTTTTTGGCATTACATCTGTGGGCATGGTTACGTGTTCTTCCTTCCTTCCTTGATTATTCTGGAAGACATCCAGTTTTTTAACCAGGGCTGTTATTTGCTGCACTTTTGCTTCCATTTTTTTTTTTTTTTTTTTGGTAACTGATTTGACTTTGAACAGATTTGTGTAACTGATTTTAATTGCAAATGACTCAACCTATTTATATAATATGAGGTAGCAGAAGATTTAGCAGTGCTAATTTAGTTTACATCTGTCATCGTGTATGCAAATAACCATGGTTATTAGGAAAATACCTTGGGTTGTATTTTCCTATAAACCATGCAGGTAGGCGTATTTTCTTTTACCTGAGAACGTTTATATGGCTTTTAGGATTTAAAAGCAAATTCCAAGTTAGTGTTAAGTCGAAGATCGGACAGTTTTATTATTAGGGATTAGCATAATTCCTTAATGGAGCTGTAAAACTTATTTGTTACCTGCATTATCTTCTCAAGGTAGTAATAAAATAAATCCTTTCCGTTTATTTTATTATCGCTAATTCATAGATAAATGATTGTGTACAAATCGAAAAATATTTAAAAACCCAAGTTCAGCACTGATATTATTTCAAATTTCATTTATTGAATGGTTCTACAGGTGGAAATAATACAAAAACTCAGTAAAGATTGTAATACAGCACAACTCCTCTCATACTTCTGCTGCGTTTCAGCGAGTGGAACATACGTTAATTTATTTGGGCTAATAATTATTTATGATCTTATTTCTAAAAGCCGGCTGGTTATGGAATGGCGTGATACACTTGAAATTGTCCTTCGATGAATGAAATAAAGAATAACTACCATTAAAAATGAACACCTTTTTTTCTTCAACCTGAATCTAAAAATATGTTTGTACACTGATAAAAAAAAAAACAGGAATTCCGTACTTGAACTAAGTAAGGATTTTCTTAAACTAAAAACAAATTCCTGGTTTAAGAAAGGAGCTGAAATTCTTATATTTAGCCGTCTTTTAGCGCTAGCTCTACTGATCTTGATTTTAAGAAAAAAAATAGGATTAATTTGAGTAAAATTGCACATAGACTTTCTTTTATTTCAATTTAAAGAAGTGTAGCTCCCATACAAACCACACGCTCACTTCTGCCTTTATGTATGAAAATTTGTTTTATTTAAAAATTTCACTTAAAAATTTGGCACTGAAAGGAACTCTTCACATATACATATATCAATGGGCATGATCCCCCACTTTTTGAGGTAGTCCTCATAAAACCCACCCTCCCACTTTTAACTTTTTGTACGGAAAACATTTTTATTGCAGTCAATATCGACGTTAAATTTAACATGACGGCTTTTTATAGACGAATGCTTCACTTAAATATCAGGGGGAGTGTCACGCCCACTTTTAGGGGTAGGCTCCAAAAAACTTACATCCCATGTTCGCAGCTTAAAACTTAATGTATTGAAGCTTCGGTACCACGGAAGTTAACGTTTTTTTCTTGCTTTATTTTTACACGATCTATAAAAATGTTCTTTATTGGAGAGAATTAGTATCGAACCATTTGCAGAATCAAATTCATTGCTTTTCCCATTTTTCTTTCTGGTTTTTTTTCCTCTCAATCATTTTTTACTTAATTCAAGTCAAAAAGGACTTATTTTATATTCACTTGAGCATAAATTTGTTCTTACAATTCGATTTTTATTCTCATTTCAAGAATTTTATACTTACTTATTCTAAGTTTGATTTATTAATCGATCCCGGTTTCTACTTGATTTAAGAAAATTTTTATTTATTATTTTATTTTCTGTTTATTTCTGTGAAGCGTCTACCATTTTTGGTAACCGAACTTTTGTTAGTCCATCCACACACAACAAACCCCCCCCTCCCCCAGCTATGCTCTATGCATATTAGAGTACAATATTTATAAGTCTCTAAACGTTTGACATTTTGCTTTTATATCGAATAGGATTGTTCTACGCCCATAATTGGATTCAGCTGCTTCCGTGTTAATCGCACAACTAAGTACAAGCTGTGCATCTTTGGGTCACTTAGCCTTAAAGAGGTTAAGGCACAAGGATTAAATGCATAATTGGCTTGCTTGTCACTACTTCATTTAAAATAAAATAAACAAATAAAAATAAACTTTACAATCTTGCAAATAAAGCATCTCTCAGTAATTTTGTGCTCTGTTTTATTATGTAGTTTGCCTTTTACACCCCCCCCCCCACCAACTTTTTACGATTCCAGTGTCCTAAGACGAAATGTTTATGACAAAAATAACTACAATGATTTCTGTTATCCTTGCCCGAGGTGCTAGTAAAATTACAAAAAAAAAAAGGAATAAAATGGTAAGAACGAACAATCGAATGAACGAATGAGTGTCTATTGAACATAGTTGCTGACATGCAACAAAATAGTATACTTCTTATAAGTTATAGATACAGCCAATGATATCCGAGTATAAAAATCATGGTAAAAAAGTTTTTCGTATAATAAGGCAAATATTTTATGATAGACAAACAGAACGTCAAAAAAATAAGTAAGAACGCTGCAGTCGTCGAGTGTGCTCGGCTTCGAGATACGCTGTACCTTGTTGATAGGTTCTTATATGAACCATTGGTTATATTCTTTAGTCTGTATGTGGGTAACTTTTTTTTGATTTTATGCAAAATTATAATTAATTAAATATAAAACATGAAAAAACGTTAATTAAAATATGATATAAAATATGAACCGAACCTCTAATACCATTTACACTAAATTTCAAATCCTCTTATAAAACATAAACATGGGTGGCGGGTTTGTATAGAGACTAGCCCAAAAAGTGTGCGGAATATGGCCATTACCACCTACATTTATGTGAAACGATTGGTCATAATAATCCACTTTATCAAATTTCAAGCTGATACTGACTTAAATAAAGAAGTTTTGCATACAAAAGAGAAAAATGGTAGGGTGGTTTGTATGGAGACTACACTAGAAGTCGGGGTGATCCATAGTAAAGCGTCCGTCCGTAAGAAGCTACCATATCCATTTTTAAGTTGGTATATAAAAAATTGGGCGGGTGGTTTGTATGTGGGCTACCGTGAAAAGTGGGCATGGCATATTAGTAAGAATACTCTATTTGACTGCAATAAAAATAAGTCTGTGTACCGGCTTTCAGCAACATATCTTAAAAATGTATACCTAAAAAGGCGCAACAACCACTAGACGTACAGATAGATGGACGTAGCTACATCACATTGTCTCGTTGTGCTGATCAAGAATATATATACTTAATGGGGACTAATACGTTACACATTTTCAGACAAATTGATAATACTATTGCACACTATCGGAGGTGAAACAGAAATCTGTAGATAAAAATCTGTCTGGTGATTTGAATTTCTCTAAAAAATTCCGTAGGTGTCACAGAAATCTCCCAGATTTCATAGAAAACAATTTTTACTGTAGAGACGAGTTTTGGGCTACGCAGAGTTGTTGTGTTGGCAACGCTGTCATTCGTTGTTGTTGCGTAAACCTTCCTGTTCGATGTTCAGCAAATAAAACCATATTCTTAAAAATTTAAATTAAATAATAAAATGTGCTAAATTTCTAAATCCTAAGACACATTTACGAAGAAAATACATTAAACTAGCACGAAAACAAAGTTTTATCTTATGATTTGAAGAGTTTATATATGCAATCAACAATTTCACCTAGCAAAATGCTGGAGATTTCAAACGGTCTAAAAGAGATTTCTGTGACAGCTACGAAATCGATTTAGGTCGGAATTGGGGTGAAAGAGATTTCTGTGACACCTCCGTATGTGTGAATGGTATAAGCAAATTTTCATACAAAACGAATGGCCCGATCTGAGCCTATATAGAATATAGTAATTATTGTCATAATATACGCCACATTTGGCATTTCAATCTAAATTAAGAACAAAACAATATCATACAAAAACTTGAAAGTGGAAGGCAAGTTTGTGTCGGAGTACACCTTATAATGCTCCGATCTAAACCTGTAAGGTATATTTTATTAAAATTTACATAAAATACACCAATTGTGGCGTTTCTAACGTAATCTACAAAATTTTTATACTACTACTTAAAAATGGTGGTAAGTTTGTATGGGATTTACCCTTTAAAGTGGTGTCGGCATGTTCAATTAATACTAGTTATCTAAAGAGGGAAATGGAAAGCTTAAATGTACAACCTGAAAATCTGTTCATTCAAATAGACGTTCGGACGGACAAACTATATCGACTCGTCTTCTGATGTTCCGATCAAGAATATATATACTTTATAGCGTCTCCCAAGCCTCCTTCTGCCTGTTACATACATTTGCACAAATTCAATACACCCTTTTACTCTGTGATGTACAGGGTATAAAAATAGGGTGCTTGTTATGGCAAAGTAGCGGAAGGAAAGAGTAGCGAGTTCGTTTCACTTGCTGCAGGACAAACGAGCATTAAATATACGCTTATAAAATATTTCAAATAAATCTTTCTCTCTCTATCTATCTATCTGTTTGCTTTAGTTATTTCATATAATTTAATGTGTATCTTTTTATATGCAAGTACATGCTTGCATGAAATACTTTCATTTTTGGTATTCTATACTAGATTGATCTGTGATTGTAGTACCTGCGGCGTAAACGCAATCAAACTTAATTCTGTACTTTTGCGTGCACTCGTAGCATATTTATTTTGTATCTTTTAGCATTCATTAGTTAAGTAAATAGTAAGAAGCTCAATATAAAAGAACAGATACTGGAGTGAAGGCAACAAATTTAATACAACTGAGTAATTCAAGTTCAGACATTATTCATTTACATCCAAAAGACAAAAGTCAAACGCAAAACGTAAATAAGTGAAATTGGATGCACGAAGTAAAAATTATATTTGAAATATTTGTGAAAATGAAAATACATTTTTTTAAATGTTCCAAATTCTTTAAGCATGGCATTTTTCGGATAACCAATTTTACTTTAGAAAGACGCTACTGGATTAGAAACATTTTTTTTTTTTTGCAACAAGTTTCATTGTTTTAGGTACTTTTCACACATAGAACAGAATATAGAATATTTATTTGAAATCGAAGGTTAGAACACCCAGAAGGAACAAAATGGTTCGACCTTGCCACATACATCCGTCCGCCAGTCTGTGAATACTGAAAATTGGTATGGAGAATATTTGGGGCCACCATTTGCGCACATTATCTCCAAATTGGAATGCTGCGCTCCCTTTTAGAGACACAAAACTCATGTTTAAGTTTTATTAAAGTTCATATAAACTTATAAAAAAGTTTATATGAACTGTAAACATGATATGGTGGTTTCTGGTGAACGAAAGCGTAATGGATAGTACCCATACAAAACCACTGCTTACGTTTGTACTTTTGTAAGAAAAACTACTTCAGTTAAGTCAATACCCTCTTGAAATTCAATATGGCTACTTCTTGCAAACGGCCACTTCACTTACATATAAACATTGGGTTATCTACAAGTATATATTGAATTTGGGACATGGTTAAGTCGACTTGAGCGCCAAAAATGGTTTACAGTGGTTTAATTTTACCATCCACTTGAAGAATATGCATCGCTTCAATTTGGATCAACATTTTAAAATACATACTTAAAACTTTGAAAAAAAGGTTCTTTCGTGGTTCTATAGTTGGCGAAACGGCGCGACAATTTTAGAATTTGGGTCACGAAAAATCCACACATCGTCATAGAGCATACCATACATCCTGCTGGAGCCACAATTTGGTGTATATTTTGGAAAGAAGGAGAATTTATATCGATTTCTTCGAAAAAGGGGCTGCCCACGCCGTTACGGGTAACAAGAAATGATAATTCTTGTGGCAGGCATTGTAAGCTATTGATCTCCAGGAGGTCTGGTTTCAACAAGATGGCGCACCTTACCACATCATTAACCTTTTTTCGCATAAAGTTTAACAATCGTGTCATTAGCTGTTTCGGAAAAGTAAATTGGCCACCGCGTAGCAGTGATTTAACACCAATTGATATCTTTCTTTACGGCACATTGAAGGATAATGAAAAATATTTATGTACATTTACTGCCACTACATTTTTCTTATGTATTACATCACATTGAAACATTTTTCTGGATATGTTTCCGGGATATTAAATTTTTGTTTTCTTTTTTTTTCGGAGATAATTTGACATTCTCAAGTTGGAAAAATCCAATTCGGTCGCAAAGGACATCATGTTAAATAAAGGTAATAAAATATACAAAATATCCAAATATCTGAAGCATTATTTCTTATTTTTGTTGGGTATGCTATTTTAAAAAAATTGTTCTTAACTGTTTTGTCGCTGATTGGCACATAGAAGAAAGAGGAGAGCTGGATTAAATCAATATTATCAGTAACTTTAGGAAATAAAATCGAAAAGATTGTTACTGAAGACAAAAATTTCAAAGCGTTAAGGAACAAAATGATGTAGAGCTATAGAACAAAACAAGAAAAATCGCTTCAGCCGAGAATCTTGGACTTTGAGATATCATGTACATTGTTTAAGGATCCTTTTTTAAACCATTGATTTGTATAAGAACTGTATTCTATAATGGTCTAATGTTAATATATGGGCTATATTATTACAATTGACACAAAATACACCAGTGAAAGTTTAATTAACAAATAAATTCAGAAAAATCGAGGAAAAACGAATTTCTGTTGCATTTTATTTGCATTTATATAGCATTTAATCTAGTGTTAGTATTGGCTCTGTATATGTATTTTAATGGTGGAGGTAGACAATGTCTTCATTAATAAAAAATTACCGCCATCAATGGTGAATGATTTTCTTTTACAAATAATATATATTCTATATTGTTGAACGCTGTCAAGCTACACGTGTAAAATACGAAAAAGTTCATCTTCCTTCATTATATCTTGTACTTCTGGTACAGCTATTGGCTAAATTTCCCTTTCTTTCCAGCATATTTTAAACTCTTTAAACAAAAGTCAATCATTATTTTGCATATTATCCAAACCATAAACCATTTTTAGTATGAATACCGAGATCTTGGGGACCGGGGACTTGGATATTTCAACTGCCATTACAAGCTTGATATAATTTGTGTTTGTCATGCCCACTCCGCTGGCAATAGCCTTTTTTTTTTAAATTACTTTTTTAAAGAAAAGTCGGACACATCAAAAAAAATCTCTTATTCTACTTTCCGCTATGAACTTCAATGCTGCTATAAACAGTGTTGTGGATATCTTTATTGGCTCATCTAGGATTGGACTCCAAAATACTGTAGTCGTACAATAGATGTTTGATTCGTTTTTAATCTTAAATATTCTCTCACCTTTAGCGTATACTGTGCTGGAGATTATTGTGAAAAGTGATGAAAAACGTATTTTTTTGATTATGTTATTTATTTTTTATTTATTTATTGAAAATTGCAACTAAATATATAAAATAGACGCTTAATATAAAAATTTAAGTTTACACACTAACTAAACAAACTTAAAACTAGAAGAAGGAAGTTGCGGACACTCAGACTCGTTGGAGGAATTTTTGTTTGGCACGCTAGGTTGACCGACTGGGAGGTGGTCCAAGCGGGTGCAATTACAAAAATAAAGAAAATAGAAGTTGCTAAATGAAATTTACAAATTTATTGAATAGTGATTTGTTAGTACAGAGTTTTTTACATAGTGTAAGGAAGAGTTATAAGAAAAATAGGATGAAAACTTATTGTAGATAGAACAAAGAGCTGGCGAGTTGGCCGAATGGGGACATTCAGTAATATGGACTGAAGTAAGTAGGGAGAATCAATCTCCCCAATAAGAGCTTTATGAAGAAAAGCAACAGAGAGCATAGAACGGCGTAATAAGAGGGTTGGGAGATCTATTAATTTTAACATGTCATGATAGGGTGGAAGATTTTTTTCAGGATCCCAAGTGAGACTCCTTAGAGCAAAGAGAAGAAACAGTTTTTGAACTGACTCAATACGTTCCTCGTGAATAGCATAGTATGGGTTCCAAATACAGGAGCAAAATTCTAAAATCGGAAAAACAAGAGAAGTATAGAGTAGTTAAGTGGTATAAGGGTCATTAAATTCCAACGTTTAACAAAGCCAAGGACACCTTTTGCTTTTTTTAATATTAGCCGTGATAACCGATGATACCATTAAATTGTGCTTGAATTCAGCAAGGACAATCGAAAATATTCATTAAAATTAATGGAATTCGAATTGATCGTTATTTTTGATTTTTCTACCATAAATCGCTATTATACGATGAACCACCAGATGTTTTTGCATAGTTTGTCCATCTAACTTCTACCTGCTCGTTAAAAGAACAGTGTTTGAGGATGCACAAGCCAACCCAAACGCATGCACCGATATTCTCAAGGTCTTTACACCGGCACTTATTCGGAATGCAAATCTTGATTGTGAAAATCGTGAGGCAGCATATTTAGAACATTATTATATGGTAATAAACAGTAAGTAGGTGGATCGCGAATACATCTGTTCGGTTGATGTTTCGACGAATCGCTGATAGCCTGATATGGGAAAAATAAATACCTTCTCCTTTGCGATTAGTTTAAATATTTATGACAGGATATTTCTTTTCATAAATAGTGAAAAGGATACCATAATCTGTGCTAAATGGAAAGAGCATTTGTAGAAGTTACTCAGCTTCGATTTCCCGAAATGACAATAGTGCCAGGCGGAGATTTTTCTTAGTATTAGAGCTATAGATGCTGCTAACTTTTGTAAGTGTACAGAAATATTTAAATTTAAATGAGATTTGACATTTTTTTCTCTTAAATCACTTACAAATAAAAAGCAAATCTTTAACGATGGTCTGTCATTTGTCATACTCCGCATAAAATAAAAAAAGGAAATTAATTTGAATTCAATCGTTTAATTACACAATATTTAATTAACAAAGACTTCAGAACAGATACAATATATTTGTAGAATAAATCGCTTCTCTTAATTGTGATACATACTTGTGAAGGATTCAATTATGTCAATACGCACTCAGCATTCTCAAGCTTGAGTTATTCTATCCACATTAAATATATATCAGAGCCAATGTGAAAAACATTGTTAATAAAATAAATTATTGCAGCACTTCAAGCGAGGAGACGAATCCAACAACATGAAGTATGACTTTGAGTTTTATTTTGACGATGATATTATTATCCTGACTGTTGTTGCGTCAAATATGCGAATGATTGAAATTAAGTAAGTGAAGCATTTTGTGGCATATTAAAAAAAATCGAGGCATACATTTTCATACAAATATTCTGCATTGGTCCACAAACGAACTAAAGGTATTCCACACCTTTATAAAAGAAGTTCACCCACAAAAAAAAAGACAATCACAATAAAAAATGTACCACGTGGGCTAAAATAAATAAATAAATAACACAAATAAATTTTGTTATCTATGTAAATTGTGCTGGGAGGTAGCTTTGTTGTCCCTTTACAAGGATATACAATAATATTGGTGAAAAATCTAACACAGAAGCCGTAAATTACTGTAGAGTTTTATTTTTTTTTTATCAAAAATACTGATTATGATCTAAGTTTTACTCAAAATTACTCAAAACTAATGATTATCATTGAAGAAAACGTAAAAAATTGAAATATAATCATTACCATATAATTTTTATAATATAACTTATAATGATTACGGTCCCTGATAAAAATTAAAAATTATTGCACGCAATTTAAAAAATATAATGTCAAAAGAGGTGCGGTTGTTTAGGGAAGGAGTAACCCTTAAGCAAATGATACTCAAACTTAAATTTAACAAAGGGAAACCACCACGGACAAATAAGAAACTGCGCATACAATTTGTCCTTTGCCTAATTCTTAAGTAGTAATTAAGTTTTGATTGAGTTTCACTTGGTCTTTTGTTGGGTTTTCTTCTTGGCAAATGTTTTTCCTTATTTTCTGTTCCGGTGACAATGTCCACTCTCTGACTCTGAGAAGGCTAATATTATTTTAGCGCGACCATTCGCACTCGTCCGATTTTTCCGGTTTTATTTACACTACTTTGTATAAAGTATAAAGTATAAAGTATAAAAAAAAGGAAAAGAGTAAATATATATATATATATATATATATTTGCATGAGGAGATATCAAGTATAATATATAAGAATACAAGTGGAACACAAAACAAAGCACTGTATCATATTTCGTAATCCTTTTAAGCGACAAAAGTAATGCTGGAAACACGGTTTATCTATTCGAAAGCATTTGTACACTACACTTCAAATTTTTAGTAAAGCTAATTTTCTAAAGCAATCGTTTTGAAATCTTTAGCTTTATATAAAAACTCCTTTTGTGTAATGTAAATTAAGCTGAATTAAAAACGTATTGATAGTAAAATAAGAGCTAATTAAAAACAAATTTGCCAATCACACTGTGAACTGCAACTTTTGAGGCGCAATTTTTCTTTTTTTTTTTCTTTTACTTAATTAAAATTGATTTTTATTGAACTAAAGTAAAAAATGCAATCAAAAAGCATCCACACTCTTGTATTTTTTAGTTTTGAATTTGGCCTACAAAATGATCCATTAGGAATAGATGAGCGGATTCGCTTCCAGTGCGTAGTTTGTGCGGCGGTGCTGAGTCTCGCTGGAATTTCCATTCTCTTTCACCATAAAGTTTGTGAGCACCTTCAAGAACCCTTTCCCGATACACATTGGCATTCATCTTGAAAGCATCACTTCATCGTGGATTTCGTTCAATTCGAGCATTCAATTTTCAAACGATATCTGGCGTTGATGTTATTGTTTTCCCACCACCACAATAGCTTTTTGCAATGCTGCCAGAATGGTGCGAAATATTTTTGTTGCAGTCTACGTACATTAGCCAGTTGTGCCCTTTCTAGCCAAAAATTGCACACTCTCACTATTACGTTTGAATTCCATCACAAATAACCATTTTCCTACATCACACACCTGAGAAAAAAAATAGCTTGAAATGCCATCACAAAGGTATACCGATTTAAATGAATAATTAATTAAAAGGCACACCATAATTGCTCCTCCGGTACTACACTAGCGATTTTTCCGAAACACCGGCAGTGAGTACTAACTTTCGACAATATTTTCGTTATATTTACACAGTTTTCCAAAATTTTCTTTGATGGAGGAAACTGATATTCGAACCAAAACCAACAGCGCTGAGCGCAAAGTATCACCATCGTAGCTACTTTAGCTAACAAACACCCAACATATCGAGGTGCCAAAGCAAAACAACTGTTTTCTCATTGACTGTCACTTCAACGGCAAACAAATTTTGTGTTCTTACTTCTATTTTTAAACAAGCTCTGTGCTAATGCTAAAATGAGTTTGTTGATATTAGAAATTTAGATGGTGCGTCACTGCAAAACTTTCCGCTAGCTAGGGACTAGCGACCAGTACTTAGCTAAGGATTAATGAGCAGTAGTTCGCTAAGAACTAACGACCAGTAGTTAGCAGAATCGTTACAACTAACGAGCAGTAGTTAGCGATTCGCTAATGCTCTGGGACCTCGAGCCAGCGGCTGAACAACAGGAACCCGTTTAGAGATGCGTAAAAACTCAATTGTCGGTTAAACATTCAAAAGCCACTCATTTGTGTGCTAAATGAATCTCCAAATGAAGTAAGAGCTCAATGAAAGTTAACTTAAGTTGGCCAATAACTCGCATTGATAATTTGTCAATGACACGTAGTGACAGCTGAATTGCCAATCATATGCACCGAGAGTTAACTGAACATTGAGTTACCAATCACACTCATTGAAACCTCAGTGACAACTGAATGTCAAACTGAATCTCAAAGTTTATATGCAATATAACTATAGAAACATGTAGCACATACAAAATGAGCTACCAAATCTAAATTACAATAAAATCTCAGCATTCAGATAAACATACAGCTACGGTTAACCAACAAAGATAGCATTTTAGGGTTGAGATGTATGCAAACTCGCGTTTATTTGAATTGCTTTCAGCTGCCATTGGCAACATTTATTTTTTTGTCTTTTGCAAACCACAAAATCAAGCTTGGGAACAATGTGCACAAGTAACCCAATACGTTTTTCCTTTACTTTTCTTTTCACTTTGCTTAAAATTCTACCGAAAGTCTGACTAAGTAGCCTGAAGCTCATTAACGCGCCAAAAAGCAAGTAAAAGAAAAATTTATCGAAATAAAAATAATAAAAATAATAAAATAGCAGCGAGATGTACCTAGTTAGATAGACAGAACTGCACGATTCCGTCCAGACAATCAAAATAACAAGATGCAATATAAAATATTCCCTTGAGTGAGACTAAAGCCTTTAAAATACTACATATAAACTACGATATCATCACACATTGGTGCCTTCTTGGTTTGTAACACTTTTTCAACGAGTAAAATCTTCTTAATAATCTGAATAGACAACATTTTGTTGATACAATAATTTTAAAATCGTCATTTCTAATTGTTAATAAAATCTCATTATTTCTAAAACATGCGGGATCCTATAAACGAGTGATAGGTTTATATTGAGATTAATTCTTCTACGGGTAGCAGAAGTATCTTAGGTTCGTTTTGGTTTGCGAATGGCTCGAAAGAACCGTAGGTGCCAAAGAACTCAACGTTTTACAGAAAAAATATAAACCCTTTAAGTACTTACAACTAATTAAAGTTTAGACCTACTTGCATACTAAGTATTGCAGTCTACTCACTATTTAATTTTCCGTAAGTCGAGTTCCGATACTTTTCGTAAAACTTGTTTAACAATTTTTCAATATTCTTTGATCAACCTTGCTTTCGAGATTACATGCAGGGTACATGTGGAAAAAATTCCATGGTAGGTTGGAAATTAATTTTACAACTTTATTTTGACAACTATAGGGTGTCCCAACAAGAGTGCTTAATTTAATTTAAAAATATAAGAGTTTTTTTTAGCTACTGATGATATTCTTATTGCATTGTAAAGTAGACATGTTTCGTTTATATATTGAATAAAATATCCCGCAAATGGTCTCCCCAGCGCCGAACACAGACTAGGGTCTCTTTTTCTGAAATTTTCTATGATATGTGACTCTATCTGACCGATAACGCGTTGGATCTCGGCCTTGAGCTCAGGAAGTGTTTGTGGTTTATTCACATACAACTGAGACTTTACAAAACCCCAAAGAAAGAAATCGCACGGCGTCAACATCGTGCGGATGTTGGTGGCCAGTTGACATCGAAATTTCGAGAGATGATTCGGTCTGGAAGTCGTTGCTCCAATAAATCAATTGTTTCATGCATACCATCCAGTTAAGGCCACAAGAGCTCCTTTATAATATTCCTGTAGCGAATACCATTGCATTTCCGGACGAATTTTTAAAGAAGGAAGACCCAATCACACTGCCTGATCAAAATCCGCGCAAGATAATTGTTCGTTGTGAATGTATTTGTTTCTCATGGATCAGGCATGGATTTTCTGAGCCCCAAATTCGACAATTTTGTTTGTTGACGAACCCATTCAGATGAAAATACGACTTATCGATGATGACGATTTGTTTCGAAAAATCTGCAGCATAACTTTCCCCATTTTGGTAATGGAGTTTCACCTTGATACACGTTGATCAATTGCGCAGCGCTTCACTTTTAATAATAAGAGGAATCGAAGGTGCTGTCAAATTTCAGAGTTAACACTTGTACAGAACAAAACTGGCACCAAGTTTGAATCGTGTACTCTTGTTGGGACACACTGTATATGTCTCTCGCCAAACAAGTCGTCTACCTTTCATGTCTGTAAGTTGCCTCCAATCTCAGAAACTAATGCTGGGATTTTCGATTAATTTGGTTGAAATGTTTAGGTATTTGAAGTATGTAATTGGCGGTAACTCGCCCTTTATATTAGAGAATAATCATTTTCGTTCTATCTCCACAACTATTTGACTTAGAAGTATGGGGCTTCGTATATGTGTAAAGTGTACCGGGAGAAATAAGATCCGCTCGAAAAATATGTGGTGCCAATATATAAAAGCGAGAGGGCACGCACCAATGGACGCCGGATACGCTAGCTAAACATAATACTTGAAAACAGGTACATTATTCCATTATTATTTAATCATTATTTATTGAGTATATCAAACTAAAAATGAAAACTAATCGAAAATATCGTTTGGAAAGTAATAATCTCAGACTATTTCATTCCAAACCTTACTTATATTCAATCCAACAACAAATCTTTATTAATAAAAATTAAAGATCTATTATTTTTATTTCCAAAGTCTAAGATCGGTGACAAATTTGCATGGTAATTGAGTGGAGTTCAAGAAGAACAGTTTATACCGTTAACTTTAAATTTTTTATGGGTTCAGAAATCTTTCAAAAATGCAAAAATGTTGCATCCGACCAGAATTACTAACTAGACTAGGTCATCATAAAAGTTTAATGATTCTAATTTAAATATTTTTGTTATTGTAGAGTGGTATTGTATTGAACTCAACAAATCCCACATAATAATTGTTTAAATTAAAGCATTTTCGATGCAATGCAATGCTAAGCTTTATGAATTCGTGGAACAAGTCATACTGAATCGTTGTCGATATAAATCCGCATGCAAATAAAATGGTTTCCAATAAGGGCTGCTATTCATATTTCGGGAACTGTCTAACTGACTAATGTCGAAAGCTAAAATCTGGCAACATCATAATAAAGTTTGACATTTTTTGGCATAAACGTTCTCACAGAATTTTGATGCACAATTGCTATTTGTTTTGTTTACAGTGATTTAAGAAAAGCAATTTGGCCAAAAAATGGAAATTTCAAGAGAAGGTTTTCGTTGGATTATTTTTCGACATGGATTATCTGTGTCAAAGAACTCAGTTCTTTGTATGGCGATAAAGCACCATAAAAAAAACACAGTATATCGCTGGTATAGTGAATTCAATCGTGGTCGTAGTTCGGTCGCCGAAGAATTCCATGAAGGTCGTCCAAAATCGGTTGTTGTGCCCAAAAACATCGATGCACTGCGTGAAGTATTAATGCAAGATCGTCATGTGACATATCGTGAGATATAGGCATCCTTGCGCATTAGTTCCACTTCAATTCATTCGATTTTGCATGAACACTTAGCTGTAAAAAAAATTTGCTCTCGTTGGATACCCCACAATTTGACAATCGTTCAAAAGAAGGCTCGCGTCGATTGGTGTAAGGAAATGATTAAAAAGTTCGACCGTGGTGCTTCAAAAGACGTGTATAAAATCGTGACAAGTGACGAATCATGGATATATGCGTATGAGCCGGAAACAAAACAGCAATCGATCGTGTGGGTATTCCAAGACGAGCCAATTCCAACAAAAGTTGTTCGGGTGCAAACCACTTCGAAGCAAATGATCGCCTGTTTCTTCGGTACTTTTTGTCTTTGTAGAAGCTTCGCTTCTGTCGGACGTCCCCCGATACGCTCTTTTTATTCGTGGTATTTGTTGTGTTAATAACGAATTCTTGTTTACAATCTTTTGTCACTTTAAGTAAACATTATATTCATTTTATTTATCTGCCTTGGTGGTATTCTTATGGTCCCATTCCAAGTTTTACAAAAAAAATCATGGTTTCGAAAACACTAGTTTACAGCAAAAAACTGGAAACTTTCTCCTGACCCAAATAATAAAACAAAAACTTGTATTTTTCGTGTTCAACGCATCCAAATCACTCTAAAAAAGTATAAAGGAAGTTTAATTTTAAAGTTGAAATTTGTAACCTAGCGTAATTTCAAGCGTGAAGAGTATTTATGCTTTGGTACCACTAAAATGGAAAAACCCATTCTCAGATATAAACAAAAATTAGTCATCGTCAGTCAAATACAATACAGCCGATCGTGGTACTCGTATGTGTAAGGTTGAGATGAAAAGTGGCATACGACTGTTTGTATTGAACTCAAGCGGCGATAAAGGGTTTTTTTCATTTTTTTTATCAGCTACGAGTAAATAATTGTCCACACAACTAAAATATAATATAATACTTATACTACAATATATGTGTTTGGACTCAGCTTATCTGAGTGCATAAAAATAGAAATGTAGCCGAATTTTAATTTTCTATGACCTGTTACAATAATTATGATTAGCCTATGATTGCAATGTTAGAACAACAACGAAATATTAATCTCTCACTCTCTTTAAGAGTAGGAAGCAAATATGCAGTTAGAGATGTGCAATGACAATGAGTTTTATAATGAGATACAGATAATTCAATAGTAATGACTTAGTTCTAACTTATAAATTACTTGATCTTCTCCGACAATATGTATTTATATTTCTACAGTATAATTTTAGCATAGTCAATTTTAACTAATGCCTGTCTTTTAGCTTCTTGTTTAGAAGTAATTTTAATAATTCCGATACTCTTCAAATAATGTGCGGAGTATATTATTAGTTGAAATTTATACTATTGATATTTTACGACGTAGACGTAAACCAAAAAGTTATTTTAAAAGCAAAGTCGGAAACCTCAAAGGGAGGCAGGTACATCATATGTAACAAAGATGTTCAGACCGAATGCTCTGCACGTAATTTTAGTGTTGTAATACACTTCAGCATAGGGTGAGCATTGACGTACACACACATACAGAGCTCTTTGCATTATTACTTAGTATAAATTAAACAACAAAATTTTATTATTCTTGGTTGCTGTCTTCCTATAGCAAATTATTAAACATGGTCTACTTCCTTATTTCATATTGTACCGATACCTCAAATTTGTGTGGCTATTTCATTTTTTCACACATAGTGTGAAATGGTACTATCAACCATTCCGTGTATGCTGCGACTTCACAATAAAAAGTCGCATTTGTGGACAAACTCTGTAAAATATTATGTAAATGGTTTAGAAATCTCTCACGGAGCAAGTTTATATTTTGGTACTTCATCTTTTATTGTACGAGTATCTTATATTTATATTAAAAAATTGAATAAATTAATGATGAATTTTACTCAAAAGTGTTCTTTTTTCATTTTTAATCTATATTCCTAAATATTTGGTCATTGGGTATATCATGGACATGTGTGTTAGGGTGTGCTACTGACATTGGTCCCGTTTTAATACGATTTTCACGCCAAATTTTTCTCAATTTTTTCATATAATCATAGCAATCGGCCAGCAAGAAACCCATGCCGACCATAATAAGCTAAAAATTAAAAAAAAAAAATAAAAGAAATATTTATAAAAATATATATAATTCAATGCTATTAAAAATGTGGAGACTTACATTTACGAAAAGAGCGGCCAATTTTTTATAGATAGGATCCCACATAACAGCAGCCATGGTATTTGTTATAGACTGCATGTACAGCGCGACTACCATTGCCCAGGCATGCTGGAATTGTATACAGATTTGTATATAAGATTTGATGAAGTATATGGATTCGCACTGGATTCGCTTACCGTTTTAAGAAGATTCATGTTCTCGGCGAATGCACCAAAAATTGCAGTGATCGAGACGAAAATCATGGAACCATCTATTACCATTAAAAAATTTATAGCTCTAACGTTTGTAATGGTATGGAGATAGTTTTCTACATAGAAAGACCGGTTGTACGTGAGCGCGGCGAGATAAAAACCCTACAAATAAATTAATTAATGAATTCAGCAGCTGTTCGAATTGATCGATTAGTGAGTGTAAAACTTACAATATTTAGAAAATTGATTACGATTACAGCATATTTTAATACTTTTTCAGCAAAAGGCGTCATTGTTTTTGATTTGTTGAAAATAAATATTTATTTTCTTATACTAATTAACTTAAATGGTTGTTAGTAATGTTTAATGCTTGCCGGATAAAATACTACTGAACCGTACGGCAAGCTCGAGAACTGTATGAAGTAGTTCTTGATGACCAACCTTTCGCTTATCGCATTTCATTTTTCTATATGAGCTTTGGCTTGCGTCGCATACAGCTTCCGAATTTACATAACTATATATTTTTTTTATCGGAATCGGAATGTATCGCATGTAAGGGCTATAGAGCGGAAGAGAGGTAAACGGTGTTTTACCATGGGCTTGAGACATTTTGAAGAAATCTTCATTTGGTTTTCTTTTTAAGAATACTTTAAACTTAACTTACTTTTACTTTAAATTATTCGACGTGGGTCCGGATTGTCGAACACCCTTCTCGTTCGCTTGTTTGCTAGTCGCACCTCATATATATTTACTCGCATATAAAATTTAATGTTTTAATGTATAGAAAGGGTGTTCCATTTAGACGTGTGGTACTTTACAAGTTCAATTTTTTTGCAAGTATTTTATTGCGCTCGAAATGCCATAAAATGGAATTATTTATGGAAAATTATTATAGCATTGCGCCCGAAAGAGTCCACATAACCGACGTAATGTTCCGATTCAAAACTGAAATTTGTATTTGGATCAATGTCAGACTCAACGAAACCGACACGAGTGATCGCTACCAACTGCAATTGATGCGATTAAACCGTACATTGGCAAAATAATTAAAAAGTGAACGTGATTCTATTTTAGTTTGAGTGTCTCTGATAAATTGATAATTGAATTACAAAAATGTTTTCAAATTTGTGTTTAATTAAATTTTAAACGTAGGCTAAAAATCCAATATTTGGTGTAGCACTTGAAGCAATGGAATTAAATGTCACAACACGTCCGAGTGTACCAAAATTTGTGGTCGATGTAGTCGAATATATTGAACGTCCAGAATGCATACAACAGGATGGACTTTATCGTGCATCGGGCAATAAAACCAGCGTCGATGATCTAAAGCGAAAACTATGCGAGAGCTATATCTATTATGCACGCTGACTGCACACCGCTGACCAGTCTGCATAAGCAATTTATCCGTGAAATAGGTGCACCACTTATAGCGCAGACATCATACGAGCGCATCGGACCGAATATCGGTGAAGCCGCCACCATAGAAACAATGGGGCATATTTTCGTTCAACTTTGCGTTTTCTCATTAAGCATTTGACCAATGTTGCTGCTGCTATTAGAGCGCACACAATCGTATGCCAGCCTCGAATCTAGCCATTGTCTGGGGTCCCCGTTTGCTGGCTGCCAATCAGATCGACTTTGATATTGGACTAGTGCTGGCCAAGGTGCTCATCGAGAATTTCGATCGCATTTTTATTGTCGATAATGACCGTTAAGAGCTCGTTTAGACAGCTCAATTTGGCTTTTCAGGCACATATTCCCATTCGCTCGTTCCCTTAAACAAGTTTCAAAAACGCATCACAAAAAGGAAAAAATCACAAAATTTTTAATTTTGTGAAGTGGTGCATTATCATGCAATAAAAACAGCTGCTTTCCTTTGGAATATTCGCGCCTAACTCCATTCCATTGACAGTTTGATCGTCTGGAACATAATCCTTGTGAACAATACCCCTGGAATCATAAAGAGTTTTCAACATTGTTTTAGTTCTTGACTTCTGAAAACGCAATTTTTTATGTTTTGACTTCCATTCTGCATATTGTCGCTTAGTTTCAGGATCATATTTTCCACGTTTCATCACCAGCTATGATCGAATCAAGAAAATCTTGATCGTTTTCAGCTGTTGAAATGATGTCTTTGCAATGCTCAACACTATCGATTTTTTGATCATCATTTAACTGATGTGGAAGAAAACGTGTGCACATTTTTCACTTACTTTTTCCACTAACTAATAAAGTTTATGTGGACAATGATCAAACAGTTGACCAGACTTTTGTGACTGTTGATACAGTTCTCGAAAATTGGTGTTCCAGAATGGGTAACTGGCGAGCCTGGTAAAGTGGCCCCTGCAATGAAATAACTGTCCGTACCTAATTGGAAGAAACATTATATCAAATAAAACAAACTTAATTATAAAGAAGAAAAATTGTTAACTTTGAACCGAAGCTGTAATATCATTCGCACGAAATTTTAAATTGTTTTGTAAATCACAGACATAGAGGAGTCGAACATTGTCTGCGGCTCCATTGTTTCTTGTGCCAACAAAGCATGTAATTACTTCACATTGGAAAACCTAAAACAAAAAAACACTTCCAATCTGACTTTTTAGGTATGAACACTTATGTTACTGGATATACCTATGATGTATATTTAAGAGAAAATAGGCGCATTGGTACTAGAACATTCGTTATAAATTATTTACGAGCCAAATGTGAAACTGACCGAAAACATAAAATGTTACTACTTCGCGGTTAACGTGAAAAAATCTCTGCAAAATAAAACAATGAAATTGCGCAAATTGGCTACCTGTCACATATACCTATTCATATACCTACATATATATATATATATATATATATATATATATATATATATATATATATATATATATATATATATATATATATATATATATATACTCTCTCTCTCTCTCTCTCTCTCTCTCTCTCTCTCTCTCTCTCTCTCTCTCTCTCTCTCTCTCTCTCTCTCTCTCTCTCTCTCTCTCTCTCTCTCTCTCTCTCTCTCTCTCTCTCTCTCTCTCTCTCTCTCTCTCTCTCTCTCTCTCTCTCTCTCTCTCTCTCTCTCTCTCTCTCTCTCATATATATATATATATATATATATATATATATATATATATATATATATATATATATATATATATATATATATATATATATATATATATATATATATATATATATATATATATATATATATGTAGGTATAAGAGAATATATACTTATAGCAATATTTTATACGCCAACATATCTAAGTATTGGGTGTGTGAATTAATTCTTAGCTTTTTTTCGATAATTAAGGCCTTATTGTGTAAAAATGATTATAATTTTCCCATCTTTCTAGCAGCATGGATTATGCGTAGGCAGAACAACTCGTCTTTAGACGCAATCCCGCAATCCACCCATCTTTTTCAATCATCATAAGAAGTGAAACGTTCACAAGGCAGGCCATGGATCATCGCAATGGAGAATACGGCGTGTGGGTTAGATCCTCCCGTTTGTCCGTTTCGATGTATGATTTGACAGGTTTTGCAAACTAGCGGACGCGCATTATCGTTGTGTCTACTAGCATGTTTCGGTCGTTTTTCCTTTAAAACGTAGTTCAGACGCATTAGTGGAATACGGAACCGCTACACGTAATCGTTTCATTTGGTTTGAGTAGCTCATACCACACTGTTCCCACAGATCCTCAGCTTGGATACAGCAATATTTCGGTTCGTCGTTGATGTTGATGGTTAATCGGACTTAATCCGACTTTTTGCGTTTGGAATTGTCGTCGCAAAAATCTCTTACGCTTCTGTCGTTCAAGCAACAATTCACAGGTGATAAAAATGCTTTTCCATGTCTCTTCGTATGGAAACCAAATTCACTGCTTCGATCATGTCAACAAGGCATTAATTGACTAATCAATTCCCAATGATTCAGCTAATACTTGAAGCATTTGACATGGATCTTCATCGAACAATGACTTCAATTCTTCATCTTCGGGCTTTTTCATCTGTTCAGATCATTCCATAGAGCATGCGCTCTTTTAACTTCCTCTGAAATTCGTTGGCTTTTGGCAGCACTTTGCTTCATGTTAAAATAAAGAATAAGATCTCCCCGCAAAAATACTTTATTCGGCACAAAGTTAGACATATTCAATGCTTTAACAAATGTTGTTACTTACGGTTCACCCAAATGACACAATAAAAACGACTTTCAATGAGAGTAGTTTGACGGTGCAATACACTTTGGAAAGTGGAATATTGGCCATGCACTCTTCACGCCATTTCTTAGCAAACGATGAGAACTAATTCAAACACCCAATATATACATAATTTGTACAGAATCGAGAACAAAAAACACATACGCGGCATTTTTATGAGGCACCTTTGCCGAATGCACATAAAAACTGACTAGACTGCGTGTAGTGAATGAGCATTTATGTTGGGTATGATGTGGAGTGGTATAGAGTGGAATGGAGTACATCCCTCTGAATTCGAGGTTTCGAGAATTGTACAATAAAAAATTTGCAGCTGACATTTTGTGTCAAGCACCTTTTTCATTTTCACACTCGTCAACATTGAGGATGTTGTGTACCAGGGCAACAATGCGAATGCGAAGATGTGTAGTCGAGTATAGTTGAAGTGGAGTAGAGTAGAGTGGAGTGGAGTATAGTGAAGGACCTGGTTGGAATCCTGGTTACCACCACCTCAGCATGATGACTGCTCATCGCTCTAGCTGCTTATTGCACACTGCTCCGTTCACTCGCTTGCTTGCTGCTTGAGTGATGACAAATTACATTTGTCAGATTTATGACCAATTATGAGCGTGTTATATATCACAGCCACCTTAATGGCAACACAATGAATAAGTCGCACATTTATTTGCGTGCGTGAGCGAATGCGACTGCGATAATGTGTGTGTGAGTAAAAAAATGCGTGAGACACAAAAACAACAACACAGAATATTCTACACACACATTTACTTTAATACTACAGCAAAATATGAACAATTTGATTTCCTTGTCTTACCTTGTACTAGGGTAATTCTAGAAGTTTATACAATCTGATAACCATACAGAAATATTTGACAATTGAAGTGAGTTAACAATATTAGTTATGATTTAGATAGGCGTGATATCTAAAAAATAAACTCGATCTGCATATGGTCAAGCAGAATCTAAATTTCCAAGTTTGAAGTCTCTAGCTCTTATACATACTCTCATACATCCAGTCGGCCGGGCGGTGAGACGAACATAGTTGAACGGATTCAGTTTCCGATGCTGATCAAGAATATATATTTTATGGGTTCTACTACGCCTACTTCTGCCAGTTACATATTGGGACCTTGAATTAATAATGAGCGTTTACACAAGAGGCCGCCACTAGTATACGAACCAATATTCGAGTTTCCAATTTCTTGCCGCTAAAAACTATTATCACTGGTTGGTTGGGAACCAGTGCTCTAACTGAACAATCATGGGGGGGGGGGGGTTTGGTCGCTTTTAAAGTGATGAATTTGAGCATGAAGATAAGGAACTGCCGGGTCAACCCAAAAAGTTTGAAGACGAAGAAGAATTGGAAACAGAAGTTGTCAGAATCATTGTGTGTGGATGAGTCGACATTCAGCAAATGTCTAAAAGCCATGGGATTGATTCAAAAGCAAAGAAACTGGGTGCCAAACGAGTTGAAGCCGCCCGACGTCGAAATGCGATTTTTCGCTTGTGAACAGCTCCTCGAACGCCAAAGGAAGAAAGCGTTTTTTTCATCGCGTCAAAGTGAATCCATTACGACAACCCCAAGCGCAAAAAAGTCATGCATTTTGCAAGGACAGTCATCAACTTCCTTCGCAAAGCCGAATATTCATGGCATTAAGCTTATGCTCTGTATTTGGTGGGACCAGCGCAGCGTGCTCAAACCCAATGAAACGATCACGGGGAACGCTTTCGGACTCAACTTATGCGTTTGAGCCGCGAACTGAAGCTAAACCGCCGGAATACGAAGAAAGGCACGACAAAGTGATTTTGCAGCATAACAACGCTCGCCCCACATGTTGCAAAACTGGTCAAGACCTACTTGGAAACGCTGAAATGGCACCTACCCCACCACCGTATTCTCCATACATCGCTCCTTCCGACTACTACTTGATTCGGTCTATAACACATAGCCTGCCCCAGCAGAAGTTCAAGTCATATGAACAATGCATAAATGGGTCGATGATTGAATTGCCTCAAAAGACGAGTTGTTCTTCCGAGCTGGTATATAAAAGTTGTGGCCAGCAATGGATAATACTTTGAATTATATATTTGTAACCTTTTTTGCACAATAAATCCGTAAATTTAAAAAAAAAACGCTCATTATTTATTCTTCTTTATTAAGGTGCCAATATAAAAAGAAAACAAACTTTTTTTTAGATAAATGACGGCCATTGTGAGCATCTAAAAATATAATCCAATGTCCAAGTTTGAAATCTCTAGCTCTATTAGTTTCTGATATAAGCAGTCTCATGCATACAGACGGGCGGGCGGACAGACAAACATAGCTAAATCGATTTAGTTTCCGATGCTGATCACGGAAATATATTTTATGAGGTTTACTACGCCTCCTTCTGCCTGTTACATATGTACATTCGCACAAACTTATTAACCCTTGTCATTTTCGGTATAAATAACTCGGGCATAAATACTTCGAAGTGTTTTGAAACATTTACAACTTTAACTAATATCTTGACATAGGCTTACCCGATTTAGTAGATAGAATATCAAAATTAAAGTATATTAATTTACCCAAATTTTCGCTGAATTGTCCACAACTTCGTTATCTCATTCATCTATTCCTGGAATTTACTTCAAAACTAGTTTGGTTTCTTTGTAAGGGGTACATTTTTATGAATTCATGAATTTTGAATTTGAATTTTGACAGAAAACATAAATTTTTCACGATATTTCTTCGTATTGTTGAGAGTGCGTTCTAAGTGCTCTGCAATTACTTATATACATCTTCATACTTTTTAGGAAATGGATCAAAATATTTTAGAAAAATAACGACCAATGTTGTATAAAATTAGCTCGTGGATAAAAGGTGACTTATTAGATAGGCTCAGATTCACCTGAATATGGTATTGATATATAGCTGATTTTACAATTTCATCAATCAAGACCAGCTGTCTAACAGTATGGCTTAAAAACATCGCCAGGTAATCCGATTCCCTTCCTGCCTAACGGTATTTTAATTTAATTTCGTGCAAATATTTACTTTTGTTGAAATTTAAAATCGATAAGAAAGTTTTTCTACATGAAAGACGGTCTAAATGTTGGTATTCAAGTAAGGAATCTGCTCAAAGATAAAAAATTTTACACATATTTGTGATCCCATAACGCTGGAGCCATGAATTCGTTAAAGTTAATTGTTTTTGATTTGCTTGGGAGTGTTAAACCATAAGCAACCCAAAGTTCAAGATGGCTGCGATTTAACAAATAGAAGATAAAGCTCCCTTACACTTAAAACTTAATTGCACTTACATATAATTTACGGGTAGTTTTTACAAATTCTTTGTTAAGTGCACTGCAGAATATTTATGTACGAGTATATTTAAAATTTTGAAATATTAGAATCTCTTCAAAAATTACAAAAAAAAAACTGAAGTAAAACACCGGAGGTGCCGAGCAAAAGGGCAAGTGTGAAGAGTGTTAATTCTTCGGTTACATTTTTGCTTGTTTTATTTCATTTTCTATGATACATTTCCTACATTTTCTATTTTTAATTTGTCTTGTCTCTCTAAGCCAATTTGTTGATTTTGATATTTTTCTCAGATTTCTAATATTTATTTCAGATAGTATCGTTGACGTGAGTCTATTTGTTATTGTGCAGTTATTCAAAATAAAAAATAAAAGTCGCTTTCTGCGACATAGAAGAAGAACGAAGATTAATTTTTTGTTACGTCGCCAACGTCATCCAACGAGCAGACACTTCTTTAATTCTGCACTGCGCTACGCGTGAGCATAGAACGGCTACAAAATTGGCAGAATACGAAAAATTAAGAAAATGAGCTACAATGATAAGAACGAGATAATTTCAAAGGAGGAATGGTTACATCGTTTGCAACAGTTTCCCTTCAAACAGGCTGACATGAATCGTCTAATCATGAACTATTTAGTGACTGAGGGCTTTAAGGAGGCTGCAGTGAAATTTCAACACGAAGCTGAACTGGAACCCAGCGTTGAGCTAAACTCACTTGACGATCGACTACTAATACGCGAGGCAGTGCAAAACGAACAGATACACGAAGCTACTCAGCTAGTAAATCAACTACATCCGGAGCTGCTTGACAACGATCGATATTTATTCTGTCATTTGCAACAGCTTGAATTAATCAAACTAATACGCGCAGGAAGAATTGAAGATGCATTAGCGTTTGCGCAAAAGAAACTATTCGAGTCCAGCAAGGATATACCTGAAGCCATGTTTGAGCTTGAACGCACACTGGCACTTTTAGCGTTCGAGAAGCCGCAGGAGAGTCCATTTTCTTATCTATTGGATCAAAAGTACAGACAAAAGATTGCCAGCGAGCTGAATGCAGCCATTTTGAAATGCGAGCACAGTGACGACTCGACGCCGAAATTGATGTTCTTGCTAAAACTGGTACTATGGGCTCAATCAAAGCTCGACAGTCGATTGGTCAACTACCAGAAGATGCGTGACCTAGAGACGGCGCACATCGAAGCAAAGTAAAAGCGCACTTATTCGTATACACCATCTCACATAATCCCACACTTTATTTTCAAATCAAGTTACCTATTATGAATTAAAAGCTTACAATATATTCCGTTTCTCCTATATTAATTGTATTTCGATTTGATTTAGCGCGTACTGCTGCTTTAGTTTAAGATTTAGCTTTGCAATGTATTGTGTGTGAGTGACGAGCATGGTAAGTGTTATTATTTCAATTAATTGCATTGAATAATAATATGGAGGTACATATTAAAGCAAAAAACAAGCAAAAATGCATTCTAAAAGGCAAACAAAGCATTTACAGACTTGCAAGACGTCGTTTTCGTTTGACCAAACAAATCCAAGCAATCATTGTATATATCAAAAATCAAATAGTTATGAAGATTTCAAGTTATAATAAGAACAAATGGATGTAATCAGGAGCGATAGGCTCGGGTATAATATTTTGACTGTATCTTTCTCCCCTCTTGCCTTCTTCCTGCTTTATTTTTTTTTTTGTCTCTATTTTGACAACTGCAAATAAAGCAACCGAAAGGAACAAAAAAGACAGCAGCTAGGCGTAATACGTCAAGGTTTCAAACATAAATTGAGAAAGTGACGATCGAGACAAGTAATGTTGAATAGTAAGTGAAACGAAAGACTGCTCTGTTTTATCGCATTGTCTATTAATTTTGTGTGCTACTTTGGTCGTCTCAAACCAAACCGGCTCCAACTTACAACATTTTTGAATTTGTTTGGTTTGTTTGCAACACTGAACAATGAAAAGAATTAAATTGATTTGAGGCATTTGCCAAACGAACAAAATATGTAGGAAACTTTGATTTTGTATTTTACATAACTGAACCTATAATGAGATATGTTCAACTATATAAGACTAGTTCGAATAAAACACCAAAAAATAAAAAAAAAATCATATATACAATATTCCATCCACAGAAAACCTTTTATTGAGGTTTTCGTGTGCAGAAAAATAAAATTTTTTAAAAACTATTTTCGACAAATCACAAGTTGTCATAGATTTTGTTTGTATAGATCTTCTTTTCTTTGTAAAAGTTCGTTCTTTTGAAAAACATAAAAAAAAACTGGGCAAACTTACAAATACTGTTTTTCCCAATTTTAAAAGTAAAGTTATATTTTTTTAAATATTTTCGCTAATAACTTTCAAACTATCCACCAGATTTTAAGAAACTCTGAAAATGTTTGCACTTAAACAATTTTTGGAACTATTTTCGAAGACCAAAATCTATAATATGGCGTATGAACTTGTAATCTTTTTTACAAATTTTTAGACCGGTGTCAAACTTGTCTTTTAACAACATTTTACTAAAATTCTTCAAATTAATTTATTTTCGATATTTTTTCTTGGAAACTCTTCGATGGCAACTCTGTCAACAGAGCTTTTCTTTTTCCTTTCCCGCCTGTGTGAGATTGTAAATTCTTGGGATTTTTTTTATGCATCGCTAACAATACAATACATAAAAACTTTTAGCGTGTTCCTCGTACCGCGTACTTTAGTCGCGGTAACTATGAGAAATAGCCGCCACCGACAAGGACGAACGTTGTCAACAAAGAAGCCAATGATTTGCAGCGCTTCCAAAAAGAACACCGGAAAACTTCAGTTGTTTTTGTTGTTATTATTGTGCTTCATTTCATGCTGTTGTTCCTGCTGCTCCTGCTCGTTTGTATACGGTTTCCTTTTGCTTTTTTTTCTTGACATTTTTGTCGTCTTCGCACTTATTTATTTCAGCTTGCCTTAGGTGCTTGCTTCTTTGTTTCATTTTCGCCATTTTATTATTTATGCTGTTAATGCGTTGAAAATAGCTGAAATTACTTTTATTACATGCCCAGTTTAACTTCAATTACCTCAAACACGAATGAATAGTTGAGGTACTTGAGGCACGTTTATGGAAAAAGCATAAAAAAATATTCGTTCGAGTAAATTTAGACGCACATTTTGCGAAAGCCATCTAAAACATGCCTGAAAGTATGCAACGTTTATTATTGTCACAAACCAAAAGCTTTTGCTGAGTGCAAAGAAAAGCTTTTCTTATTGTGGACAATTTCCTTTTTTATTGGATTTTCTTTTCTTTCCTTTTCCTAATAATGAGGAGATACAGATGAAAGACAGAGACAGAGATCGAAAGAAAATGGGTACAGTAAAGCTTCCATGCCAACGAATGTTTGAAAGTCAACTGTAATACTCATGATCTTATAAAAGATAGTTTAATTTTGCTAATTGTGCATCTATGTATTTTTTACCTACACTACATACCGACATACTAGCTCTAAAAGCTACTGAAAGCCTTATAGATACAGATATATACATCCAACAGACAAACAAATAGATAGACAGCTGGCCGGGCGACTTTAGTTGGTCTTCCGTAACGTGAAGCAATATACGTTCATACTATGTATCATATATATTCCGGCGGGAACATTGTACAGGGTGTCTCAAAAGAAAGTACGCAGTTTTGTATAAATATGTTCTAGCGGTGGGCGGGTCCAGATCGGGTGGGGGTCTGGGGTTGTGGGTAAAACTACAAAAAAAAAATACTGAAAAATAAAACAAAAGGAAAGGTATCGTAAGGACCTTTAAGCTTGCAAATTGAACTTACTTTAATTTTATGTATGGGTACATTTTTCGTATCAAAAAGTTTGAAATTGCTGTTTTCTATTTAGTTTTTGGACCTAGCCTTCTCGGCCCTATAGTTTAGAAACTACCACTCCTACGACTTAGAATCGCAGGACCTTTTAGCTTGCAAATTAAATTTACTTAAAGTTTTGTTCATATCGAAACGTGTGTTTTGGTAGGTACAAGATTCTGTACCTGTTCCAATTTTTTTTTATGTTTCGGTACGGTTCTTTTTTTTAAATCTTGTAATTATTTATTTAACCAGAATTCTGCTACCTAAGTGGCAGCGTGACAAGTTACATATAAAAAACTAAAACTAATTGAAGCTATTAAAACGTAGCTATCTATCTTCTAATATTTACATACATATGTTTCATTTTTGTTATTTTATTATATTTGTGTATGTTGTGGAAAAAATTTAGATGTGGACTCTAGTGGGCAGGTCCTTGAGATGTAATCGTTTTAATCTTCTTTTTCTGGCATTGCGGCGAGGTCTTTCACGAACTAACCGCCTTGTCAGTCCGTTTTTGCAGTGATTCCATATACCTGCAGGGCATATTTCCAAATTGGGCTTAGGTCGCATTTGTAGATAGCTACCTTGTTGGAAAGCGACAGCTTGTTGTTGGCAGACATTTTTTTCAGCTTTGAACCATGGTTGTGTGTCTAGCAAATGTCAGCTTTTTGTCCAGGGCAAC
The DNA here is from genome assembly GCA_035044765.1 of Leucophenga montana. Lineage (NCBI taxonomy): Eukaryota > Metazoa > Arthropoda > Insecta > Diptera > Drosophilidae > Leucophenga > Leucophenga montana. The sequence continues at coordinate 195,652 of JAWNNQ010001325.1, read as the reverse complement.
ACCAAGGTATTTGTAGGCAGGCTTTTGTTGGAGAGGTGAGCCTAGCATTGATATGCATGGACAAGTGCCTCTTCTGTTGGTGAATGTTAGGCCTGCACATTTACTGCTGTTGATGCCTATGTTCCACTTAGAAGTCCATTCTGTGAAGTTGTTAATATACTCTTGCAACTTACTCGGAGCCCACTGATCGCAGTGCCGAAAGCTGCTAACTATCTGTGAGAGCTGAGGTGTTAGTAAATTATGTAACTTACACCGGAGGTCAGCGTGTCATACCCTGTCGAAGGCTTGCTGGATGTCCATGAGCAAAGCCACAGCATACTCTTTGTTCCATGGCTTCCAGGGCGAAGTTGACCACACGGTGGAGCTGTTCCGGGGTTCCATCACGTTTCTGAAAGCCGAACTGCCAATTTGGAAGAGCCTGCGCCACACACTCTATCTGCTGATCCGGTCCAGAATGATCCTCTCAAACATTTTTGCCAATGCAGGGAAAGACTGATAGGCCAAGATCGGCTCTTGGATTTTGGTTTCGGCATGCCGGTACAGTACCGGTACCTTTAAACTCAATTTCTGGAGATGCCAATTTTAAGAGATAATGCTATCAATGAGAATATAAAAGGGCGCAGTATAAAACAGCATTGCTATTTAATTTGAATACATTCGTTAATTAAAGACACAACTTGAAACAACAAAATCAAAAATTTTTAAATGTTTTACAAAATAATTTTATGTTGTGGTACATTTTTGATAATTTTAATACTTATTGAAACTTCAGTGGCTAAAGGTAAAAACAGTCGAGGTTCAAGTAGTCGAAGTTCTAGTAGTCGAAGTTCTAGTAGTCGAAGTTCCAGTCATGGAAGTTCCAGCACAAAATACACTGGAATTTCAATTACTAGAAATTCTAATGCACACACTTCAAGTAACACACGTCTATTCCACTCAAATCCAAATTGGATATCTTCATCACCAATCTACAGAGGTTCTTTGTACAATCCCGTGAGCAGCAGCTATAAAAATTCTTCAGAAATAAATGATAATTCGGTAATGGGTCTGAAAATAAGTCACAAACTGCATTTTGCCTGGCTTGTTGCATTTATAGCGCGTTGCTTAATTTAAGAGTATCGTAAGTGATGTAAATAGTTAAAATTTATTTATAATAAAAACTAAATTATGCGGTATTATTTAGAATATTCTCGCATTGTCTTTAAGTGGTATATAGTGTGTTTTTTTAAGAGGTATAGAACTTTAAAGTGAAATTAAACAGAAATAAATAAATGTTAGAAAATGTTTCTGGGTATATCCATCCGCCACAACTGACGAATTGCATTTTGGAAGTCCACCACTTTTCCCAACATTTGAAACCGTATCTCATGAATAATGCGCTCGATGTAGGCTTGTAACGACATCACATGCTGGTGTAGCACAGGGTGTGTCCAGAGTTTGTCGCAACAGAAATTTTTTTTGATGCCGAGGACAAGACCGTATCTAAAATCTGACTTCTCTGAAGGTAATGAAATGCTTTTATTGGTTATAAAAAGGCTTGCTCTACATATTCTATATGATTATGTGAGGTAATGCTTAATTCTACTTTGATCGTGTCAGGTGAACCTCCATAGGTTACTCCGATGTTCTATGCGGATCAGAAACGCCCACCATAATTTGATTCCCTGTGCGAACCAGATGCACCACCACTCTAACCGTACTCCGACGTTTTAAGCGGACCAGTAACGCTTTACCGTAATTTGGTTCACTGTACGGATCAGATATACCAGGATTACAGACTTCGTTGCTATTATGCTTAATACCTTACAGTAATTTGGTTCCCATAGCCGCTCATCCTTGTCTAGAGGTAACTCGTCCAAGTTTCCGAAGCCTTGAGTTATAATATAGAGTAAACAGGTATGCATATCCAAGGCTGAAAGCGATGTTGAATAGTCATATAGGCCAGAAATTTCAAGTATGCCCACCAAGAGGCAGACCAACGGTGTCAGATCACACGATCTGGCCAGCCAGACAATGGGTCTGTTTCTGGAGACTATGTTGTCGCCAAACACTTCCCTCAATAATTCGCTGGTAGCTTCTTGTTGAAACCAAAGGCCTACCAGACCATGTTCATGTACTTTTGGTAACAAAAAATGGTTCAACAAGATTCCCGATATGACCCGATGATGTTACCAGCCCATAAACCGTACTAAACGGTGTATTTTTCGGAGTGTGTCAGTAGCTAATGGAACACCTCATTGACAAAACGATTGATTTAGAAGTGGACATTATCGCTCAACAAAATCGTGTGACGAAAAATGCATCAACTTCCAAATATTGAAGCGGCCAATTACTGAACGCTTTTCAATTGAAGTATTCGCATGTTGACTTGCCAAAGATTTATGTGTGAAAATATATGCCATTAGCTTTTCGATAAAGCACAATACTGACATTGATGAAAATTTCTGATACCAAAAAAAAGTTCATATAAAAAAACGCTGTCAAACAACAATCAAAAATTTTCGACACGAACTGTTTTTCATCATGTACTCAGATAACAAGAATATTTGCTACCGAAAATACTTCATACACTCAAAAAACAGTTGGCAAAGAATGTGACCTATAGTATTTCCGTCAGAAATAAACAAAGAAAAATCAATATGTTTGCACTTTTAACCTAATAGATAACTAATTTTAGCATTTCATGTTGATTTGGGAACACTATTTTTTGTTTTGTTTGCATAGCAGTAATAATTTACAATTTCGGTAGCAAAACTTTTCATCGATCTTAGTATTGGGCTTATGCGATTAACTTTTTGAGTGTAGCCACATTATAAAACTAACCTGCTAAAAGAACACCCCTTGAGCTGTGCCTAAGCTGAAGACGACGTAGTACGTGCAATCCAAATTCTGTGCCATTTACTACAAGTACAAGTATGCAAACAGCCGGGCATTGAACGTGATTCAAAGCATTGACTTACTTATGTGTATAAGCTATGGTTGAATCGCTCATCGGATCTTCTCATTGGAGATCATGCAGCACATTCTCCAGCGACACATTTGGCAAATTGTTTTTGATAGCGACGTGAAAATCCAAGAATTCGAGTGCGACTCAATTAGTGACAATTGAATTATTGCCGCCTCGGACACTCATTCAATTTCGCGTCACTTTCGGTTTATGAGTTTATGTGTTCAACACTCAAATTGTGATAAAAACAAATTGTATGATAAATAAATAAATTCACATTTACAACGGAATATAATATAGAATTCTACACGTATACATACGTAGTATATGGATGAAGCGCGCATTTTCCTTGACTAAGCCAGTTAAAAAACAAAAATATATCAACGAACATCAAAAACATCATCAACAACGCAGTCGTTTGTGATAGATCACAGTGAGTGGTCGTTAAAAAAATAAACTAAAATTGGCGCGTGAAAATCTGGTAATCATAAAATGAAATATACCAAGTTGCATTTCGGTTGGATTGCATTTCTGCTCGTAGCTATGCTGGCAACATTGGCAGAGGCACGCGGTGGGCGTGGTCGTGGTGGTGGTTCATTTGGTGGTCTCTTCGGCGGTTGGCGTAAATACAAGAAACCAGCATCGTCGGGCAGTGGACGTCGCGTAATAAGCGCATCACCAATGAATACAGCAATGACATCAGGATCTGTACCGGCTGCGTCTTCAATGAAAGTTGTCTCGAAACCAATTACACAAACAAAAATGCAGTCAGGCTATCCGAAACAACAAATGCCTGTGGGACATAATCCATCGAGTTATGGTTATAATGCAGCACAGCAACCAACATACTATCCAAATGCAGCGGCCATACCAGCGGGTGCAGTGTACTATGCACAGCCGCCAATGCGTTCAGGTATAGTTTCTTTTTTTAACTTTTAAAGTATCGTCAGACTTATAGGCATGCATTTTACAGGTAATGGTGACTTCTTAATGGGCATGGTTGCCGGTCATATGATGAATAGTATGATCTTTGGACATAGACGCCATCATGTCTATCAGCAGCAGCAACAACAAGTACAAAATGAAACTTCTTCAGGACCTCGTATCATCATCATCAATAATGGAGAAAAGCAAGAAATTGATAATGTTGAAACTGATGAAACAGATACGTCTTCATCTTCAAATCAAACACCGCCATTTTGGCCCATGGAAACCGATGTTCCGCTGGCTGCCTACAATGACAGTATTTTATCGTCAGAAGAAACGGATACAAGCGGTAATAAACCCATTTTTCCAAGAAATACACAAACTTTACTCAATGCAAAAACTCTTTTGACGCCATCTACAGCATCAGCCACACCCGAAACACCTTTTACTGCGCCTGCACCCGGTAGTATTGTCTGTTTTCCGTGGCGATTTAATGAAACCGATCCCAATGATGCTGAAGCTATGCTAGAAGTAGAGAAAGTAGTTTGCATTCCAGTGCCAAGTGAGCAACCCGAAATGGATTGTATTACACGCACCTATACAGAACAGGATCCTGAGGATGCTACAAAAACTATTGAAGTTCAGCGCGAGGAATGTTTGCCTGTTAGTACTACAACAACCGAACCGCCAATTGTGGCTGGTGATATTGGTGCTGGTGTTAATCAGACCGATGTTGGAGAGAGCAACAAGGAAGTCGAAGTCATCGAAATTGATTTTTAGGATCAGTTTGCTCAGATTAATATTTTAAATGGTTTTTGCTAAGATTTAAGTGAATATCTCGTATATGTATGTATACTATGAATATATGTACCTAAAATTCTCTATTGATGATTGTATACATATAAATAAAAATAAACTAAGATAATTGAAAAAACACCGTAGGAATTCGAACATTCCTCAGCTACTCACAAGAACACTCGAACGCTTCACCCTCCAGGGCAGGCTATAATTATAGTCTATTCAGTTTTAACTTTCTCGAATTAGAAACCATAAGCTATACTCGGTCTAACGATAAATTTGGAACCTTTGGAATTTTTCGATAAGTTATACGCTGTTCCGGCTTATGCAGCGCTATAGTTGGAAATATACAGTTATAAATCAATATATGCGGGTGGTATTCAAAGACCTTACTTCTTATGTAATGAAGACCGCCGAGTGATTTGTTGATCTCCATCTTCAAGAAATCTTCCAATGAAATATTCTGTCTGATGCACTGCTCGCCTACCCGACGAGAATTCTACGGTGAAGGCTCAATTCACTCTGTAAGAATACTTGAGGCAACATCAAAGCAGGAGCCGTATGAACAAAATTTGCTTCGAGGAAAGTCTTACATAATGGTTCAGAACCATGCTAAGCAGTAGAAGGGACGAGGCCGAGCTAGAACATAGCCGCACTTTTAAATTCGTAATCATAACTTTAATGTGAAGACGATCCCACTACAACTTGACCAAAGTGACGTTAAGGAATAGCTTACGCAGATGAGGTTACCTTACTTGTATCAATAATATTTCCAAATATGCTGAGTAACATCATGGAAGGGGCCCGAGAATAATCTGTACATAGGTCGCTGTAAATAGCATGGTAATGAAACTAGACTAAATGAAACTGACGCTGCTTACAAAACCGGCAAATACAAGTGTCTCGCAAAAGAAACAGGACTTTTTAAAAACAACTATTTCTGGTGGCGCCACCTATACATGCGTTGGAAAAGTATATCCTTCACTGACATCTTGTAAACATTTTATGGCATTCGAACCACTGCAAGCGAAGTTATCGCGCTGAAAGTGACAGTATCTTTTGGACATCGGTCGAAAAATTAATCTTCCTCATAATCCTCCCTCAAAGTCCTCATAGCAGTGTCCTTTCATCGGCAAATGAAGTTTTCCAAATAGATAAAAGTCACACGGAGCCAAATCAGACGAGTACAGTGAATGGTTGATGGTTAATATGCCATTTTTGGTGAGAAAATCGGTGATAAGTGTCGACTGATGAAACGGCGCATTATCGCATTTTTGGTCGTCAGACAATTTGTGCGGAACAAACTGTGAACACACCTTCCGTATACCCAATTTATCCCTCAAAGTGCGATGAATCGAATCATTGGAAATATTTAATTCCATTTCTATATAACGAAGGCACTTTTTCAATGTTCTTTTCGATCACTACTGATGGATCAAAGAATCTGTATTAAATATTGTGTGAAAAATAAATGTAAGTGCTTCAACGTACTTAAAATGTTGACTGTGCCATTTGGCGTGACTACTTTAAGCAAAAAAATGTTTATAATTGATACATGCTCTTCACAGAATGCCGAGAGTTAATAACGATGTCCGTGCTGGACGCCCCAACATGTGAACAACCAATGAAAACGTTGAAGCAGCGAAGAAAATTGTTATAAAGAATCGTCCAATCACTATTAGAGAAGTTACTGAGGATGTCGGCATATCGGTTAGCTCATATCATGGATGTTTTTTGGATGTTTTGTGCATGAAACGTTTGGCAGCGAAGTTTGTTCCGAAATTTCCAAATATTGGCTTTTATTCTTCATGATTTTTTGCCAATAACAATTCCGTAATCATACCCCAGCCACCATATTCAGCGGACTTGGCCATTGCGAAGTTTTCCAGTTACCAAAACTGAGAAGACCAGTGAAAGTACGGCATTTTACTATAAAGAACGCATCGCTGGAAGAGCTCAAGAACATACCAAAAAAAAAGCATATCAGAAGTGCTTCGAGGATTGTGTTTTTTTTTTCCTCTTAATTAAGTTAGAAATACCGAATTTGGCGTATCTTACGTTAGCCCTAATAAATATTTCACATAGGACCAGCTCGGACCACTATAAGATTTTTCTTATAGTGGTCCGGGCTGAACCTAATTAATTAGTTCAAATTTTAAATCATTTAAACCTGACCTCGCCTCCTTCTTCCTGTTACATTCATTTGCACAAACTTAATATATCCTTTTACCTTTTAAAAATATGTTCGCAGGATATAATATAGTCAAGCAACTCGACTATAGCTCTTAATTGTTTTATTTATTTTAATATGATTTAATTTTTAATGGCTTTCAATAGAATAATTTTTATACTGGAATGTTCATCAAAAGTAAGATTGGAATGAGTTAGCCAATGATAGGCAGTCCCGTATTATCTAGGGTCACAACTCAATATATAATTATGGAATGTTTGTTTTCCTATTTGGAGCTATTTACTTTTTAATATGTAATGGAGATAGGAGCTCCAGTCTTCCATTGCCTTCTGTATATGGCACAATCCGGCCCTAATATAAACCATAGCAGCCAGTATAAAACAACAGAGGGCGTTATACTCAGAATGGATGTTGTAACCTAAAGAACACAACGCCATGAAACATTATCATTATATTATACGCAGTTTACGGCAAAAGTGACATACTGCATACATGTATGGGAAACTATAAAACTACTTGAACAATTTTAAAATGACTTGGTATCTATCCCTGCCGCTACGAACCTATCGAAGAAGTACAAGTCGTTATGTTTTGGAAACATAAGTGCCAATAAAATTATTTGCCCAATAAAAATCGACGTTCGATTGAAAAACAATTCTCCCTTACACAAACACTTTCACCACCCTCTTTCCATCTTGGCATGATATTTAATAATATCGGCGAAATGCGTATTTAGTTACTTGTTGTGCAGAGTATATGATCCGAGTTTGAAGATATCTACTAACAAATTGGGGTGGCACTCCATGAAACGTCGCCTTATAGGACCTTTCCAAAAGAACCAGCATTCTCATCATTTTTCCATTCCACTGCCAATCCACTGTCGTTAACATGTGAGTGGCAAAATGACGTTCGTTTTGAGTCAAACACTTGTTTTTGTTCATTTTGATTTACTGTTTTTTTTTTACAAACAGTAATAAAAGTGAAAGGAGTGAAGTTTCACGAGTTTAATCAAGAATTCGATGAAATTATTGCGGAATTTAGCTGTTTGTGGTATCGATAATCTGTTATATTGAAGAAAACACATAATTCGTCTTTGAGAATATTGAGAATATACAAAATATTGACCCCCTTCTGTCGAATTGTACAGTTAACATTCACATTCTCAACAATCATATCGTTTATTTGCTCTCTGAATGCAAAAGTATTAGCTAGCGATGTGCAATACTTTGAATATTTGTAACCATTTTTGCACAATAAAGCCAAAATTTTCGGAGGAAAGTAAACGCTACGAATTATAATTGAAACATCCTACTTACAGACTATTTTTGTACGCTCGCACCTTAACAATATTTCTATTATTAACTTGCTGGTCAGGAGTGGCAACTCATTTTGTGGATCAAGAAACTTTCTGTCCAAATACTTCATTGCAAACTTCTTTAAAAATTCTGCCACTCAGCAGTAGCTAAACAACTAGCTCGTCTCATATAGCCTAAAACCAACGCACAGTTCAGCAGGTCAAACGTGATGCTGCTCATGTGCTAAATGACTGGTCATCATCGCTTGAGATATCATCTAAACTGGAAAGGTCCCTTCTCAGAAACAGAGTGTAACCTCTGACTTGAAGATGACGAAACTAGCCTATGTCCGACTTTAGCTAGACTTAGAACCGAACAGATGAACAAACTTTTTATTACATCTAAAATAAAGATAAACTTTTCGACAAAGCATATTCTTAGTTTCATTAAAGTGTCAGAGAAGATCTTGAGTAAATTAACCTAACCATAGCTAGGGTAAGATATTCGTTTATGTCGCAGTGCGTAGATAGTACGTATAGCCTTGTTTTTATTACTTTTAGGCAAAAATCAAAGCTGGCTCAGCACACTATTAAACAATTTTTTTAAATCTAAAATACTCCAATTTAAATTTTGTGTAGTGTTTTTATTAAAAAGGATTAGAATTCTCTACAATGTCTTTTCGTTAAAGTGTCATATTCAAGTGGCGCAAAATTAGGACCCCACATTTTGCTGGTTTTTGGTTAATAATTTTTTGATAATACTTAAAGCTTTAGCATTAAATCTTCCTTCTGGTCAAATTACAACAATTAAATGAACTTAAATTTAAGAAACCAATTTTAAGTCTCGAGCATGCTTGTCTTGGGAGAAGTGGGCGAAGGGATTAGTTTTACTCTTCTTCTAGTTGATTTGGGTTGAAACTATTTAAAAAATTATAACAATTTGCTTAAAATTCCCATCAAAAATACAAATTTTATTTATTAGCTTCTCGATCCGATGGTAATAGATAGTAAGAAAACTAAATATTTCCAAAAGTATTAATGTCAATTAATAACCTCGGTCTGCTGAGGAAAACTATAAATTCGACTTATTATTAAAATTTTACGCGCAATGACAAATGGCGTTTGCAAATAAAAACATTTACCTAATGAAACGAAAACAATTAACAAATCGATTAAATCGTTCCCTAATTATTTTACATCATTTATTAATGAAAAAAACTATACAAATTCATGCTTTATTAATTCGATGACTTTTGACATTGAAATTCATGCGTCACAAAACAGAATGAGTTATAAATACTACTATTATTATATTACGTACATATTTGGTATGTTTATATAGTACTATTTACATTGTACATACTATAATCATTGTCCCGCAATGGCAACCCACAACAGAGCGTTGCGCATCATTAAAAAATGTTTTTGTTGTTGGCTGAACAGATGCGATACAAAACAAACAACAACAACAACAACAGTAACTAACTGTTGATGCCGCAGCAGCATTTTCAGTGGCTGTAACAGAACAATAGCTCACTAATCCAATGTTTAGGTAAGAAAGAGAAGAAAGAAGCCGAACTAAAATGAAAACAACAACAAAATTTTACAATATGAGCGACCGCGATAGACAAAACGACAACAGCGTGGAGAGGTCTCTCTCTTTCTCACTCGTTAAAATGGGAAAAGCGTACTGTGGTTTGCAGGCGCATTAAAAACAATTGAGTATATTCATATCGCTCAAGGGAACAAATTGTATTGTTTGTTTTGCAGTTTTTAAGTTTTGGCAAAACTCAATAAATGCTGAAAATGCTTAATATGTATATTTTAAATAGGAAATTGTTCAATTATTTCACTAACAAAACTGCATGACAATTTTTCATAAAATTATATATAAAGAGAGTTGAAATGTTCTTTCGATAAAAAGAAAAGACAAATTGAAAGAATAAATTTGACGAAAACCAAATAATATTGGAAAAATTATAATAGAGCCTACAAATGACAATTCAATGATATTTACATGCAGCTCAATTGGTAAAAAGATGCGTAAATTCCTGAATTAAATTTGGCTATTGTTCCAGTAACGAAAACTGTGCGTAATTCCATTTTCACACAATGTAAAATTAGCTTTTTCGCTCATTATTACTCCAAAAATGAAAATAAAATTTATTTCTGATTTTACTGGTCTGGCATTTCCAACGCATTATTTCACATGTCGATCTTACAGTTGAATGTCATATTATTCAAATTTAATGTAAGTCATATTTGACTGATATGTATTTGTTCTCAAATTCTAAAAATATTTCATAAACTGAACACAATTTTATCAATAATATTTGTTATGTTTAAATAATGTGGAACAAAATTTTTGTATACATTGTACCACGCTGAGTATACTTCAAAGTCGAATATGTAATAAATATAATAAGACTTCTTTATCCGTTGAGGGTTTTTTGTTTTCACGTAATTGCCAAAATTACTAAATTTGTAAGTTTAATTATCTCTGGCCATTTTTTCTGAATATCAATTCAGCAGTTATTCCGTCATTTGAATTTGCTGTTACACCTATTGTATTCCTATTTATTTCGTGGTTTGCCTATGTTGTCCGTAATAACTTTATTTTGTAACCGATATATTTTTGAAGCTAGAATGTTTGCAAAGAATATACCTATCGTGGTTGAAAAACAATAGTGCTGTCATCTGTAATCTTTCAAACATATCGGTTCAAGCGTCGCATTATATTTTTTTAATGTTTGACATTTGCGCTAATTAATCGTGTAACAACCATATATTGACAGGTTGATATACTTAGTTACTGCCAATGCTTTTCGTATGATAAGCGACTTTTTTGACCTACAAGCGACTAATTCAATGTTTTTTTCGATGTCAATTGATTGCCGAGGTCATGCGATTTGACGGCGTTGGAGTTTTTTAATTATTTTTTTTTTTGTTTGTTTGTATTTTTTTTTTTTTTTTTTTTTTTGAACTGCACGAAGGACCGTGTTTATATGAATAGATCTCAATTTTATGAGCACTTAAATTCAACATTTGTCAAGTTATGGCCGAGATACCGCCCGATATGTGACATAAATACTTACAGTCCAAAGCTATGCTCTATAAATTTCAACTAAAATTGACTTCCAACGAAATGAACATTGCCACACCATGTAATCCTGCCTTTAGGTTGTTAAGCACAGTACTCACCTCAAAGGAAGTGCTACTACAGAATTTGTAAATCCCAAAAAAACAATTTTTTTTTTTACATGCTACAGAAATTTATTTTTTATTTATTTATGTATTCAGTTCAAAAGCAAACAAATGTTAACATAACATATGTGTATTCTGTTTAACAGCTGTTTGATTGTAATCTGACTGAATTATTTCTTGGGCCTTTAAGTTGTTTCGAGTCATAACAACCAAAACGAGTACGAAAAATAACAGTATGACATCCTTGTCTCACCTTTTGGCAGTATAAGCAATTGCATAAGGTAGTGCAACTTATATAACATTTACTTAGAAATATTTTCGTCCGGATTTTGTATCTTGTAATCGTACAATAATTTATGCGCAATGGTTAAATATTAATAATTTATTTTATGTGTTTTATGTATTTTAACATTGCAGAATCCTTACTCTGCCCTTTCACACAGACCCAGACTAAATAACAGAAGTTGGCAGCGAAGAACAACTTTTTGTCATATTTAACCAGCCCTTGTAGGCGTATTTTTTTCACAAATGTTCTTTAATTTACAAATTACAAATTATACCGACCTGCCATTATACATTATGTAATATTTGCAATATGTAATATATACAAATACCATTTGAGTGAAATAATTGTGAAAGGATGAAAAATTTCTATTTTAAAGTGAGTACTGGACTGATAATGTTTAAATAAAATTAAGGAAAGTGAAATTTTGCGTCGTAGTTTAACCACTGTGCAATGTTTGCAACATGTTAAAGATAGTGAGCGATAGAAAGAGAGAGAGAGAGGTAGGACTGAGAGCACACGGAGCATGAATAGAGAAGACAACATAAGCTAAATTGCTTTGAGGAAACAAATTCAGTTTTAGTTGTTTTAAAGACTCGAAACGAGACAGAAGCCAAAAAAACAACCGCGCGGAAAAAGGAAGCCAAACAAATACATAAATAAAGAGTGAACTGCAAAAAAATATAAACTAATTCATTTGGAAAACGCGCAAGAGCAAAAAACAAAACAAAAGTGCATTTGGAACAAAAAAACACAAAAGTATGAAATAAAAAATTAAGTAAATTGCTATATTTTTTTGTTTTAGTTATTACTGCGAATTTTTACTTCGTAAATTAGATAATCATTTTGTTTCGCTGCGGCGCGCCGCAAAAGCGAAACCGGTTTTAATTGAGTTGAATTTTACGACAATTTGTCCATTTCAGTTCAATAAATGAAAAAGTGCGCAAAATATTTGCATTTGTTTAGACTTCAATTCGCAAAAATGTTTGAACTAATTCAAGGTTATTTCGAAAAGAACAAATTATTCCCATTATGAATAAACGAATTCAACGCACATCCCAAAAAAAAAAAAAATGAAAACAACCAAATTAAATTATTGCTGAACTCAGCAAAAAAAAAAAAAAAAAAAAGTTAGAAACGTTAATTTCAGTGAATCCGAAACTTGAATACGCTTCACACGATTTCTTATAAAATTTGTTTTTGTAAAAAAACCTCTTTAGCAAATTTATAAACAAAAATTTTAGAAACCAAAAAGTATTTCTTGCAAAAATTGTTTGTGGTTTTTATATCTAAATCTACTTTCAAATAAGAGAAGCTTTCATATCGACTTGGTATTAGTTAAACTGTGCCAATAAAACAGAGCACAACACCAACATAGTACAGTTTAAAAAAAAATAAGGACCCGTCATCGGTATTTGTTAAAAAAAAACTTGGTACGAAATACCAATGGAGACTTGCAGAAGGCGAATATTAAATATGCCGAAAAGTATCCACAAAATTATAAAAAAGCAAGAAAATACATTAAGTTCAGCTCATGCGAAACTCTGATACCATGCACAATCTTATAGCAGCTATATAGTGGATGGTGGGTTTCTATGTGGTCTACCTCTAAAATTGGTCAGGACATGTCCATTAATATATATGCGTAACGCCTGTATATAAAGACACTCATGATAAATTTTAAATTGGTATAGAATATTGATGAGAATAAAAGGCCACATATACATGTGAGCATTGTGTTTTGTATGAGGATTTCCCTAAAAAGTGGGCCGAACACGCCCATAAATATGTAATACAAGCAGCTTTTAATAAAAAGCCACCGCATAATATTATAAACTTATATTGACTTAAAAAAGTTTTTTTTTAATATAAAAACACATAAGTTAGGTTGTGTTTATAGGGATGCTACCCAAAATGTGTAGGGACACGCCCATTAGAATATCTATTATAGGCCACCGAAGCAACGAATTTCAAGTTGATATTGATTTAAATAAAGGTTTTTCATACAAAAACACATATAGGTATAGACGGTGATAGACCATCGATTCGTCTCGTTAAACTGATCAAGAATATACAATATATACTGTAAGAAGTTTACGATGCCTCCTTTAATACGTTACAAACATTCGGACAAAATGATAATACCATTTCGCACTTTGTGTGAATGGTCTAACAATGGTAGTGGATATACCGGCTACTAACTGAAAACTAAACTAAAATCCTGATTGATTATTGTTGAAGTATATTCCTAATTTGCTTATTATTAATGGATGCACTTTCGTCCAACCATTTTTAATGGAGTTTTGCATATTTTGACCGAAATTTAATGTTTTTAGTTTAAACTATTGTACGTTTTCTATATTTTAAGGCATTCTCATATCGACACAAAATAAAAAAGAGTTCAAATGAGCATTTTCAATAAAACTTAAAATATTTGAGTCTAAAGGAAAATTATGGTAGAGGAGTATCTATTATTTTGATCATAAGTGATTATTGGGTACAGGAACCCATATTTTCTTCAATGCGTTACAAAGTCTACAAAAAAAAAAAAAAAAAAACGTATAATACACTATAAATATACTCGAATTGTATTTCAATTTGTATGCCATCTGTTGACGCGTCATTCACACTCATGTTTTGTATCTTTGAAGTACTGATTTGCAAAATATAATATTTAATTTATAAATAATAATAGGCTATTAGAGAAACTCAGCTGGCATTCAATATCTATGTATTTATAGAGTGAAAATGTTTCTGATTTTGTTCCATTTGTTAGCAGCTGAACTGCATTAGTCTATAGACTTAAAATTTATTTGAAGATGAAACTGAATTGATTCATACAATTTATAATAAAACTAAAAATAGCACAGTTTCAACATAAAAAATGTTGTAAAAATGTCGTTTGTGCATTAAATTTAATCTGGAACACATAAAATGCAACAAATTTAGGGAACTTCTAGTATATAGAAAGTCATATAAAGTTTTGACTACTGCGGTTTACCACATTTCGCTTTGATGCTGTAACAATATAAAGTTCTAAATAACTTAAAAATAGGAATTTAATGAATGTGCTAAATTATGACAAGCGTTAGGGAGAACATTTGAGAAGAAAGAACATTTTTAAAACATTAAAAAATAAACAACTAAGTGATGGGAGCTGTAGTAAGAGCTGCAAACACTTTATTTGAATGTTTATAGAGAATGAAAAAAAGATACTTATTCAATTTATAATAATATTTTATGTGTATCGTGCAACTGTATGCGCTGGAATAGATACATGGGAGGAGTTGTAGAGTTCAAGTATGTCATATCGAGTAAATAGGCGTAGTGCGTAGGGCGAGACAGTTTTGACAAAGTGTTAAAATGGAGGTGTTACTACGCCAAATTTTGCAAGTTTTTTATTTATTAGAATGTCTGGATTATCTTTCATAGAAAACATAATGAATGCATTGCTTTTGCATGGTAATATTTAATTGTTAGTAGTTTTTATTGTCACGTTTGTGAAGGTGTTATGCCTTATGGATGCAATTACTTTTTCTGCATTTGTACAATAATTTTTCTGTGTAACGTTACAATGAGGGTTAAGCAGAAGGTACACAAATTTGTGACAAAGTGTTAAATGGAGGCAGGGTAATCAAAAATGATAAAAATTGCATGACGTAGAACTTGAATGGATCCCAATGTTAGGCGCCAGGCAAATTTACATTATTAGCATCACACAGTGTGAATAGTGTATTTTAATATAGTTATGCAGTTATGCCTATAAAAATATGAAATTTCAATACCGAACTTCGGTGAAATCTTTTAATTTTACACAATAGTTCACGACAATGCAGTAATTCGAATAATGGTCGAAATTATATGTGTCTGTTTTAGAGAGACTGTACTGAATAGAGTCTTTTATCTCTTCATATTTTTATACCATGGACCCATAGGGTAAAAAAAGATATATTAAGTTTATGTAAATGTATGTAAGACGCAGAAATAGGCGTGTCAGACCCCATAAAGTATGTATGTATATTCTTGATCAGTCAATTTCAAGTTCGCCCATACAAAGCTGCACACATTTTTATGTTTTTATTATGCTAGAAATGCCAAACTCGATGTATCTTTCACCAATCCTAATAAAATATGCCGCATAGATTCAGATGAGCCCAGTATAAAGGGTAACACCCATACAAACCCTCATTTTTGCATTTTGTGCATAAAAAGTGTTTCTAATTAAGTTAAAAACTTCAAATTTAGTGAAACTTACATCAATCCTTATGAAATATCACTCATATGTCCAGAACGGAATATTAAAGAATATTGACCTATACAAATCTACGGTTCATATCGTATAAGGAACTGTTGATAACATACAGGACATATCTAGGTTGTGCCCACTAGATTGTAGCGTGCTTTCTTGTTTTTTCAACGATATATACAGGGGTCGGCGCTCGAAGTTTTATCAATTAAATATACTGTAATTTTGTCAATTTGTTTTTATTTAAAAACTTCAGTTTATCGTAAAAACATTTAAAATTTTAAGAAAAATATGTTTTTGTTCAATGTAGCCATCTTTAGCGCGGTTAATATCATCGAGTATCTCCGGGAATGCTTCACGCGTTGCACGAATGTGGTACGATGTTATTTTGTCCCATTCTCGGCGAAGAGCTGTCTTTATGGCATTCACCGTCTCATTAAATTTGGGTAATCTGGTGGCCATGGTTGTGAAGATGTGAAGCTGGGAACGTTATCTTGTGTAAAAATCGTTGGGTTTCTCTGGCTTTCATCAGAAAATACCAAATTTTCAAACTCACTACTAGCGTGCAAGTCTTTTAACACCTTTGTTCTTGCTAGGCAAACTGTCTTTTATGCAGGTTTTTAGTATTTGGTAGGGCTTCAATCGTAGTTCATCTTTCAATATATGCCCCATGCTACGAGCAGACACATTGCGTTTTTTTCGTCAATTGAATTGCGCTTTGTCGTGGATTACGTTAAATTCTGGCCTTCATATTTCTAACTATTTTTGCCGATGTTGCTGTTTTTGGATATCCACCTCCATGGCATTTTTTGATGCTACCAGTATCGTTATAACGTGTAATGGTCTATTACACAAACATTTTGTTCACACGTAAATGACGTAGCTCATTAACAATGCCTGGTTGCGAGTTTCCAGCCAAATACAAAGAAATAGCACTGTTGCTTTTGAATTGTATTTCGATAACTTTTTTTTAACTGCGACTTAAAACGATATGCTTCTATCTTGTGAACAACATAACAAACTGATGCTTTGATGATGCGTTTGATTGCTACAGCCACGCGATGTTGGTAACACTTTGAACTCCGTTCCCTGTATGGATATATTTCATGGAGCGTCTCAGTATTCGTTCACTATTGTACATAGCAAGACTAAAATTTAGAAAATCAGCTGTTAGACTAAAAGACAATCATGGCTTCCAGAGCGCGAAATAAATTAGCAAGCGACAAGTAAGGTATAGTAACTACACATTCATATTTTTGTTTGATAAATCTTTAGGAAATTCCACTTTTGCACACCTATTTCAATACAATACTTCAACAGAAGGTCATACAGATCAGTTAGGCACAATAATAAAATTTTATGTAATAAACAAACGCCGATTTTAATGACTCTTTACACCACAAAATTTCACCTGTTTCCGAGAAGTAGTAGCAACAACTTTGAGATACATTAATTTACAGTTAAATAAACATATAAAATACTTTGTTATGCGATCTTTCCAATTTACACGCACAGAAAACTGGCTTTTGATGCGTAATTAATTCACAATTTTACACATACGATCCAATTATATTATATATCATTTGTATAAATATTTACTTTTTCTGCTCAACTAACGAATCGTATATACTTACATGTAAGAGTATGTATCTACATAAAAAAATATATATGTAGTATTTATAAATTTAGCTCAATATGGCCATCATTATAGACAAGCGGCCAGATTGAATGCCGGCAACGCTTGAGCGCCTCTTAGGTAACAAAGGCGTCTAAATTTTAAATAGTTTTTATTCGCGTTTCACTGTGCTCATTAAAACAAGTTTTAAAAAAAAAAATAAAAATGAATAATTTACGCTTCGTAGGTGAAATGAGCGGATTTGCATCAAAATTAAATGTATTTAATTTTGCAAATTATCAGTTTTATTTGTTTATTTTGAAATATTCTGGACATTTGAACTTAACAGATAAGAAAAATTTCTACTGTATTTTACTACTAAGTGGAATAAAAGATTTCTTATCACCAAATGTGGTAAATATTATTAAGAATCATAGTAGAACTCACAATAAAAAACAAGCAAGAACGCTGCAGTCGAGTGTGCTTCGACTTTGAGACACCCTGTACCTGACACATAGTATACTATATTCTTTAGTAGTCCGTTCTGGACATATGCGGTATATTTCATTGATGGAAATTTCGAATTATGTTTACATGGCGAAACTCCTTAAAGTGGTACGATGTAGGCCTATATGGAGTTTTTTGTAACGTTTTACGTAAGATACGCAACATTTTGCATATCTTTCTTAAGAACAAAAAAATTACAAACAAAAACTTGAAAATGGAGGGCAAGTTCGTATGGAGGCTACCCCTTGCAGTGGCTCGAACTGAACTTCTACAGTGTATTTTATTAGGATTTATAAAGTGTACAGCAAATTTGGCGTTTCTAGCGTAATAAACAACTAAACCAGCAAAATTTTCATGCTAAAGCTTAAAAATGGGAGTTAGGTTTCTATGGGAGCTATCTCTTTATATAGGGTTGGCATGTTCATTTAATACTAGTTAACTGAAGAGGGATAAAGAGAGTCTAGATATCAAAATTTATCTATCTCTGTTCAACTACGAGATCTTTTCACAAACAGATTCAGATTCTTTATCGATTCGTCTTCCGATGCTGATCAAAAGTGTATTAAAACACTCTAGAGTCTGGCTGTTACATACATTATCACAAACTTAATGTACTCCTTTACTCTATGTTACAGGGCATAAATATAATAATTATCTTTTGTTTGCAACCATACTCGTGTGGAATAAATTACCAAAACCCAAATAAATATCTGTTGTGACGTCACAGCCTCAATTCATGCGTCTTAAAATGCTTTTCAGTTAATGTTGTCTGTGGTGCATGATTCATGCGCGTTGTCTTCTGGAAATTCAAGTATTTTTCTGTGTTAAACAACTACGTCACGACTATATCGCATTGTTAGATAATTGAAAAATAAAAGTTTTAACATAAACAACAATGTGAAAACATTGTAGCACTGGTTAGACCGAAGTTTTTAAACCCTATCTAAGCATTAATATCTTTTTTATTATAATATCTATCAAAAACTAAAAGACTAATATCTTATAATGAAATTTAGGTTTGTACTTATAAGATACAAGTATAAATTATAAGATTCAAGTATAAATACAAAATATAGCGTCACAAATCGATTTACAAGTCGTACATATTTTTTAATCAGTTTTTCATGGATGTTTATTACAACACTAATTATATTATGTTAAAGAATGTCTGTATACATATGTATATGAAAAACTTTTTTCAAATTACTCTTTACATTCTTTTCTTTAAAGCTAAAAAGATACATTTAAAGTAGAATATGCGAGTATATGTATTCATCAGCTCAATTAGACCGAACTGGCTATATACTATATGTTTCTCTGTTCATTTGTGAGATCTGATAAATGACACAACATAAAGTAAATTTATAAACCAGAAATTTATAATCGGAATGTCCGAAGTTACTTGTTATACAATGCAAACAGTTAGAAATCTCTTTTTTTTCAATTTCAATAACTTTACCCTAAATAAAAAATAAAAAAAATTTCTTATTTTAAGCTCAATACTGCGATCGATGAAAATTTTTAATACCAAAAAAACTTTATATAGAAAAACGGTGTCAAACAACAATCAAAATTTTTCGGCACGAACTATTTTTCATCGAGTACTCAGATAACAAAAATGTTTGCTACCAAAAAATACTTTATATACTGAAAAACAGGTGACTAACAGTGTGACCATTTGCATTTCGGTCCAAAAAAAACCAAAGAAAAATTAATATGTGTGGACTTTTCACCTAATAAATATCTGATTTTAGTATTTCATGTTGAAATGGGAATAGTGTATTTTGTTTGTTTGACATAGTGGTATTAATTTACAATTTTGATAACAAAATTTTTCATCGTTCTCAGTATTGGGTTTTAAAGAAAAATTTTTATATTTAATTTAATCAAAAAGTAATAGACTTAAAAAGAAATAAACTTCATATTTACGAAATAATAATTTAGAAAATTAAAATTATTTTACGATAATAATTACATTTCTATTGCTTAAAAATAGTTGAAAAGAATGGGATTGAAGCATAGGCGAAAAATTAAGAAATCTATGAGAGATTCAGCCGGTCGAGCTAGTTGCGTCTTCGTTAGTTAAAGTAGCTAAGACCATGAAACTTTATTGTCAACGCAATTAGAATCTTCTTGGTAAATACAAGTTTCATACTTCAACGAAGTTTTTTATAATGTGCATGAATACAACTCCAAAATGTTTCTTTTTAGAGTTCATTCAATATAGAGCGCTGCAGACAAGTATGCTCGATTTCAAGATACACTATAACTTGTCTAAAGCTGCTTACATGAACTCTACATTGGAGTAAATTCTTTAGTAAGTTCAGTAGAACTGTACAAAATGTGACGTTTCTATCTGAATTAAAAAATAAAAAATAAAATTACATACAAAAATTAAAAAATGGGTGGCACATTTGTATGTAGTTCTCTCTTCTGGAGTATTAAAATAGGTTGTTTAGTTAGAATAATAGAATAAAATAAATGCATATTGCGAATATTCAAGGTTGTGAATGGCATAGAGAGTTTGTAATAATTTTGTTGAGTAAGAAATATTAAAACTAGAAAAAACGTTAACTTCTAACTGGGGGACATGCCCATTTGTATATGTATATGAAGCGGTTGTCCACTAAAATCCACCAAATCGAATTTCAAGGTAATATTTATTTCAATGAAGATTTTTTTCATAAAAAACACAAAATTCCACGAAAAAGTAGGCGGACCCATTAGGCTATGTATGTTACGGCTACGGCTGACCATCAAAAGGCACCACATTGCATTTCAACCTAAAATTGACTTTAATAGAGAAGTTTTTAATACAAAAAGTCAAAAGTGGGCAGTATGTTTGTATGGGGGTTACCCCAAAAAGTAGGCGGTTACCTCAAAAAGTGTGCGGGTCACGCCCATTAATCTATGTATGTAAACGGCTGATCATAAAAAAACACCACATCGCACTTCAATCTAAAATTGAGTTAAATAAAGAAGTTTTCATACAAAAAGTCAGAAGTGGGTCGTAGGTTTGTAAGGGAGCTACCCCAAATAGTGGGCAGGTCCCACCTATTAATTCATATGTCAAGCATCCGTCCACTAAAAGTTTCCATATCAATTATTAAGTTGATATTGACTACAATACAAATGTTTTTCATACAAAAAGTCAAAAGTGGGCGGTGGGTTTGTATGGGGGCTACCCCGAAAAGTGGGCGTGGTGGGTTAATCTTGACACTCTATTAAACGATGTGTGAATGGTATAAAAATGTGTAATTGTTTAAAGATTTCAATTGTGTAAAGACTATACAAGTTATGTGCGCATGTTCTTATGACGGTTTTTATGCACCAAAGAGACATGGCAGCCCCATAAAGTATGTATGTTCTTGATCCGCATCGGAGGCTACGTCGATCTAGCCATGTCCGTATGTCCGTCCGTCCGATAGTATCTAGCGTTTCATGCGTTACAAATTATAATTCTATTCAATAGGAAACTCAATCGATTTGGCTATGTCCGCCTGTTCCTCCCTCCGAGTGAATGTATAAAACAACAGATCTCAGAAACTATAATCGCTAGATACACCAAACTTGCATATTTAGACTCTGTTTGTCCATACGCATTTTTAGAATATTTAAATTATTAAAAAATTAATCAGTTGGAAAAACCAACATTTTTAAATTTTTTTTCCCAAATTTCGTTTGTTGGTCATCATCACTCCAATGTAGCGCATTATTTTTACAATACATTAAAGGCATCATGTTAAGCAAAAGTATTTATCATGATCACTCGCATACACCAGATAAACCAGTCATAGCTGAGCATGTATGCAACCAATGAAGAAAATTGATGACTGTAAAGGCGATCGTCTGATTAGTGTTTAATTTCTTTGATACTGAATAAGGCACTTGTATGAATTTTGCAATACATAGCGGCATATTGTGCCCGTTGCAACTGCATACCGCTCTAAAACTCCGTAGAGTATTAAAACTTAAATACTACACAATCGCCCACCAACTTGACCTTCACAAAACAATTTCAAAGCTACGTTTTTGGAAAAAAAAATTGAATATACTTGTACTTGAATGCGTATACATTACTTTTTTAACGACACCACATTAACACACCCAAGTACAATAAAAATTTCTAGCATAATTAATTAAAGGCAAACAGACAGAAATAAAGAATAGAGTGTGACATTTCATGCGAGTATGACATGCGGCCATTTGTGGATGACAACCCAACAGACCGACCGACCGACCAGTGACGTCAATAAAAGACTATGCAAGACAAGTTAAATTGTTTACCCTGGGGTGTGTCAAATGTCATTAGGTGTAGTGTTTAGACAGCATATCGATTATCAACTTGTTATGCATCAACAAAATGCAAAAATAGGGAAAAGAGAACAAAACTGATGTCGTCAAACAGTTCTTATATACATTTGTATTGTATCTTCTAGAATCACGTGTTCAAAAATGTTGCATTTTTTTGTTTTATTATATTGGAATTTTTATAAAAGTGTTGCAGTAAAAATAGAAATGTGTCTTCTAGAATCTGCAATGAATCATGTGCATAGATAATCACTTAGGTACAAACACGTACGAGTTCCGTAAACTAAGCGCGTGCATTTGCTTAATTATTATTTAGACAAATAGTAGTTACAATAGTTGTAGATGCATATTTCATGGAACTATCACTGTGGACGGTAGTTCATGCAAGTGGCGAAAGCCTACTTCAGTGTGGCTGCAGCACGAGCACTGTACTATCAATCCGAAATATAGGAAATTGAAAATCTTGGCGAGGACGAAATAAATAAGACGGCTAAAGTCTTTAAAGATATGTGGCCAAGTCGTTTCTTAGAGACTATTGAAGAGTTTTCTTATGAAATAAAGATGTGGAGAAGATTTTGTGCAAATACAGGGTGCATCATATCGTGGTCACCTATGAAAACTTGCCATAATCTTGATGTTTGTTGGGATTTTGGACACATATGAGCGCTCATTGGAAGCATGATTTCCGTACAATTTTAGCTACGTAGCACGACACACCAGTACACGCGTCATCATGACGGACGTCACCATTTCACGCAGTATGGAAGCGTTAATACGCAGAATATTCGTTACTGGTGGACTGAAAACATACAACTGATTCATGATATGCCTCTATACTCGCCAAAAGTCACCGTTCGGTGCGGTGTATGCGCTGACAGTGTCAGGCCCGATGTCATCTTCCACAAATGACCAAAACAATTGTACAGGATCAAATAAAGTTTCCACAAAACAAAAATGAAGTTATTGTGTGTATTTTTTAAGTTAAAAAAATAAATAAATAGGTTAGACCACAAGAAGACGCACCCTATATTTCAACAAATGAGCGACCAAAAACCTTTATATAGAAGCTCTAGGCCTGTGTGCTGTCAAATTTTATTAAAATATTTACCTACATCTTAAAATCTACGCAACTTTGCCAGTTTCAGTTGCTCGTTGAAGTGAACGACGGTGCTTTGCGTCTTTACGAAGCTTAAAAAAAAAACATGTCTATGAATATATGTATTGTATATGTTAAGTATCCATCCATAAGAAGCTAAAATATCAAATTTCCAGTTAATATTAATTCTAATAAAAAAGTTTTTCATGCAAGAACCAAAAAGAGCTTTTATATGGGGACAACCTCTAAAACTAGGCTTGGCATATTGATATGGATGCTATATAGCGCAAGGGCCAAAATAAGTTTCCATACCGGGTTTCAGCTATACAACTCAAATTTTTTTGTAAAATATCGGAATAACATCCAAACAGACAGACGGACAGTCTAGGGCGACTCGTATCATCCAGCTGATCTAAATTATATTGTGTTTCCAAAGTTGGGTCTCAATGTGTTACAAATTAATAGAAAATCGTTTTATACCCGTCCACGCTTTATGTGAAGGATTTAAAAATGACCTCAGCTTTAAAATGGTTAACTTGTAAAGAAGTCTTCATTAAGAAGTTTTCCTGCACACATATATTATATCCTTATATCCTTTCATTTTCGTTTGCCAAGTTTGCTATCTATTAATTTACAGTTATAGACAAACACTTCATTCATTTGTTCTGCTCTTGACGAGATAAAAACCATGTTGTAACTACCAAAACTTCTGATATCAATTTTGTGACGAAGGATTAATATTTTTCATTTGTATTGCTGGGATTAATTGTACATAATATGTAAATGTGCATTCGTTATGGGAGTTGCAACTAGGCTTTCATCACTTGGTTTTTACCTCGTAAAATGGTTTTTTTTAGATGATAAATAAAGTCGAGCATGAATAAAGATAAAGCTGCAATAGAATTTATTCCGGTTATTTAAGCAGCACACAATGTCAGTTTCAATTCAAAACACGAATAAAAAAAAGTCGCTTTATTATTAGCATAAATTGAATAAATTGTTTTCATGAGATTTTTTTAAAACGAAAAAAAAAGAAAAGAGTGTAGAATAACATCAGACTGGGGGGAATTTATGTAGAATGTAGAATAGTTACAAATGAAACGAAATAGTTTTCAAAAAAAGCAAATATTTTTGAAATTCATGCTTACAGCAACGCATCGCCATTTCAGACTTAGTACTTTCCAGAGAAAACATTAATCAGACTATCTGAAATTCAAGGAAGAGCATTGACGCAGCTGATAATTTTTTTTTTTTTTTGCTCTCAAGTACCTCAGTCAATCCGGTTCCGATCAGTAGCAAGAGAACCACCGAAGTGAACGTATCGCAAACGCGCTTAATTCAATTTAAATTGCTTTAATCGAAAAGTGAATTTCACTTAACAACCAACTTATACATACTATATTTAAATTTTAGAGAACGTTTCGCACGATTTCAGTGATGCTCAGTGTTGGAAGGCGACACAGCGCGTTCAGCCTTATGCTGGTCGTGCTGCTGATCGCTGGTGAATGCATACAGCATGGTGCACATGCCAAGAAGCTTTTCGGTGGCAGTAGTAGACGCACATCAAGTTCCAGTTCCTCAAGTTCGCACAGACGTCCCGCTTCATCATCATCGTCATCACACAGTGGACAGGTCTCGAAGCCTTCATATTCCAACTCGGATTTGACACGTCTCAGCTATGCACCATCGCATTCAGCCAATGTGCAACATGGCAGCAGCAATTTGGGTACACACAATACACACAATACACACAGCGTATCTCGTCCTGCTACGGCATCGCCCATTGGTTGGAATGTACCGAAACAACCGCAAGGACCGCCACCTGCCTATTCTGCACAAAATCCGGCAGGAGGCGCTAAAACTAATATACATGAACAACCGCCGGCATATAATCCCGCCTACAAAGCACCAGCGCAACCACCGAGCTACTCGGCGGCTACAAATACCGGCGCTATGCGTACCAATACTAATGGTCAGGCAAGTCACATAACACCGGCACAAACCTATCGTCCACGACAGAATATGACTGGCGGGTTTGGTGGTGGCGGTGGTGTACATACACCTATCAGCGCAACTAATGTACAAGGTGTGCAGTCGAGCTATCCACGTCAGCCTGCTGGCGCTACATACTATCCTGCTGGCTCCGGTTTGCCTGCTGGTGCCACTTATCATCAACCTGGACATTTACCAGCTGGTGCTTCATATCATCCTGCTGGTCAACTGCCTGCTGGTGCCTCATATCATCCTGCTGGACAGCTACCTGCTGGTGCCTCATATCATCCTGCTGGACAGCTGCCTGCCGGTGCCTCATATCATCCTGCTGGTCAACTACCTGCTGGTGCCTCATATCATCCCGGAGGCTATGCACCACCAGCCGGTGCTTCGTATTATCCCGCTGGCGGTGTACCACATGGCGCCACTTACTATCCCTCAGCACCAATTGGACCGGCTGCATTACCTGCTGGCGCTACGTTCGTACAGCCTGGTGGCGCACTACCCGCTGGAGCTACTTACTATGCACAGCCACCTAAGAGCTCTTCAGGCTTTGGTTTAGGTATGTGCTATCAATATCTTTTCAATAGTTTAAATGATAATTCTTAATTTTTTATTTTGTTTGCTCCTCTAGGTACTGGACTTATTGCTGGCGCACTTGGTGGTGCCATTCTAGGACATGCGTTGACGCCTACACAAACACGCGTTGTTGAACATGTACCTGTCTCAAGTGGTGGCTATGGTGGTGGTGGTGGAGGCGGTAGCAACGGTGGTGATGATAAGATTATAATCATTAACAATGGACCACCAGGCTCTGTAACAACTACCGATGCTGGCTCTGGTACAACTGTCATTAATGCTGGCGTTCCTCAAGCTGCACCTGCTGCCGCTCCCGCTGCAGCTGCTGGTCCCGCACCTGCACAGCTTGCACCTTTTACACCCGCTGCACAACCTGCTTTACCTGTGCCTCCAGCTCCCGCAGCTCCTCTTGATGCTAATGCTGTTTCTGGCGTTGCTGCATCGGCGCTACCAATACCAACTGATGCTCCAGCTCCTGCTGCAGCTGCTGCGGCACCTGGTGCTGCTGCTGCTCCTCCAGCTGCTGCTGATCCGAATGCGGCACCCCCACCGGGTGGCATTATTTGCGTGCCTGTACGTGTACCCGAACCCGATCCGGCTGATGCTACCAAAACAATTGAAGTAGAGAAGATTGCATGCTATCCAGCGCCACCACCAGAGCCAGTGCCCGTTGCTACAAGTGTCACAACTACCGATGCAGCCAACGTTCCTGCTGCTGCTAATGCTGCTGCTGCTACTGCTGCTGCTGGTGCCGCTGTTCCAGTGTCGCCAACCACAGCTACCGCAGCAGTACAGCCAACTACGCTGGAAGGTGGCGTACAGCTTGCACCACTGTTGACTACACCTATACCAGAGGGTGCAGTACCACTTGCACCCTTAGTGGCGGGTTCACAGCCCGATTATATGAAAATGCCTGGTGACGTAGTGCTGCATCAGCATTTGTCTAGCGCAAGACTATCTGCCGAGTCTGGTCTGCATGTTTCGGCTGCTAGCAGTACTTGGACTACATTCAGTTTGAGTACTCTGCTCACGCTTCTGGTAGCGTATTGTCTACACTAAAGGACAGCGAGTGTATAAGAAACGGATATGTGGAGGCATGTGCAGAGCTAAACTCCACAGCATGAAAGAATTGTAGCAGGATACGCAAAGCTTTATAAAGAAATGAAGGTTACAGGAATTGGAAGTACAATCTCGGCATTAATGTAAATGCACTCTCGAATATTTTATGTGTTTTTTTTTTCTATGTATGTGTATACTCATGAATTTGTTTAAATAACGAAATTCGTTAAACTCGAAAATATACATAAACAAATTATTTAAATAATCATAATTTTTAATATGTAAAATTCGGACATTAAGAAAGATCAATATGATATTTTCCTTTATCAATGTCATGAATTAATATGAAAACGTTTCAAATTAATATGAAATATTTCATATTGATCTGATATCAAATCATGCGTCGAAAATAGATAAACCAAAAGAAATGAGGAAAAAGAAAAATAGGTGTGCGAGAGAGACGGAATGTATCGAATCTAAAAATGAAAATAAAATGGGTTCTGATTCGGAAACTTAAATTTTTGGTTGCCTGTTAGCCGCGGTTGTTATGACGATACAAGCCAGCGCCGGTGGGTTTTGCGTTCTCCTGGTTCAAATGCCAGCTGCTCCAACAGAGAATATTTGTCTAAATCGGCAGAAATTCAACAAATTTAAATACTAACAAAATAATATATAAATATTTAAAAAGATTATATTTAAAAAAAAAAATAACATTTTCAAGCATGTCATTTTGAAGACTCTAACTCTTTTTTGATAATAAAAAATTTCATTGCGATTATGAATTTTGGTGATTTTTTCTCTATGTAGAACACTGAAGAGCCATAAAGTACTTTTGCTATGAGTGTGTCGAAACAGCTGTCAATTGTACACTCCTCATCACTTGAATAGGACACGCCCGTAAGGCTGTTTTCTATCGCCCACCTGCTCCCAATCCTAGCATGCTACAGACTTAATTTTTTCTAAATTAAAGTTCATTTAATTGTTGTAACTTTTAATACTAATAATTGTAAAATTTAATACTAAGTATAAAAAAAAAAAATAATTAAAAACCGTCAAAAAGGCGGGGTCCCAATTTTGCGCCACTTGAATAGAACATGCCTTTAGTTTCATCGTTATTACTTGGACTTATTTTTACTTTTTTTATTTTCGACTATATATTTAAAATAACATAAAATGGGTCGAGGAAAAGCCTTAACTGAGACAAAACAAGAAAAAACGTTAACTTCGGTTGAACCGATGCTCTAATACCATACACACAAAATTTTAAATCGTATTGTAAAACATAAACGTGGGGCGGAGGTTCAAATAGCGGCTACCCCAAAAAGTGGGCGGAACATGTCGGAACAATATCGAATTTAAAGTCGATACAAAAGTAGGCGGGACACGCCCATTAGTGTATGTATAATAAGCATCTGTCCATAAAAAGGCACCACATCGCATTTTAACCTATTATTGACATTAATAAAAAAGTTTTTGATACAAAAACACAAAAGAAGTTAGAAGGTTTGTATGGGGTGGGCGTGGCGGGTC
This sequence comes from Leucophenga montana, assembly GCA_035044765.1. Lineage (NCBI taxonomy): Eukaryota > Metazoa > Arthropoda > Insecta > Diptera > Drosophilidae > Leucophenga > Leucophenga montana. Next base: position 167,073 of record JAWNNQ010001325.1, on the reverse strand, counting down.
AATCTTGAGAATCTATTAAACTGCAATAAAAAGAAGCATTTGTGCCACTTTTCAACTGGATAGCATAAAAGTTGGTGCCCAATTAAATGTGCAACAACATCAAGACAGACAGACAGACGGACATGGCTAGATCGACTCGTCTCGTTGAGCTGATAAAGCATATATATACTCTATGGAATCTCCGATACTTCCTTTAATGAGTTACAAACTTGCGTACAAACAAATAATACCATTTCATGCTATGTGTAAATGGTATAGAAAGGACATATCAGAGATTACAAGGACGCTGACCTATATATTGACAAAATAGCTAATAAAATCAAGTGGAACCGTCACGTTATATTCGTATTATTAAGTGATGAGTGGAAAAAACATGTAAGACCGAACGCACAGTGTGCTTACTAATGCGGAAAAACGACATATATTAAAAAAAGCGTCAAATTCTCACGACTCTTTCGCAAAAATCAAATAACAATGTGGTATCAAGGCAAGACTAACAAATATGCGTCGAATTCTAAGCATATAAAAAGTTTAAAAATCAAGAAGAGGCCAGCCCTATTGCTATTGATCGTTGGTGTATGCATGCAAGAAAGTGCAGATGCCAAGGATTTTTTCGGTAACAGCAGAAGACGCAGTTTCTCCAGCTCGCGCAGACATCGTCTCTTCTCATCAAGATCATATTCAAATACCGGCCTTAGTTCAGGTATGCCAAACGTAGAACAGTTAAAAATTTATTAAACTGTTCTACGTTGGTTTGTTTATAGGTTTGTTTCTAATTCACCTTATTTACGCTTATAGGTACTGATATTTTGACTGGTAAGAGGTATGCATCATATTCGTGATTCTATGCGCGATCGTATTCAGACTTTGATTTGGGTATGTCACATCAAGACAAAAAGATTATCATTAACAATGAATTAGCGGGTACTGAAGCCACTACAGTTTTAGACTCGGGTACACCTGACAATAATATTCACTTTACTGGCACCATTTGACATCACTGCGCAGCCCTATTTGTCTGTGTCTCCAGTTCCCGTTGCTTCTGTTGATGAAAATGCATCAGGTATTGCTGCATCTACTGCCGGTCCTGATTCTGATCCGCACGTTTCATCACCACAAGGCGGCTCGAACCCGAACCCGAACCCGATGCAGCTGATGCTACCAAAATAATTGAAGTAGAGAAGATTGTATGCCATGCAGCGCCACCACCAGAACCTGTGCTCACTGCTACAAATACTACAACTCTGGAAAGCGGTGCACCACCGTTGAGTACCCCCGTGCAAGACGGTTCAGTACCGCTTGCATCCTTCGTGGCCGGTTCACAGCTTGATATTATGAAAATGCCTGGTGTAGAAGTGCGTCTGTCTAGCGCTAGACTTACTGCCGGATCTGGTCTGCATGTTGCTAGTAGTAATTGGACTACATTCAGTTTGAGTACTCTGCTCACGCTACTGGTAGCTTATTATCTTATTATCAAACTTGAGGCTGCTCATGTGCTAAATGACTGGTCATCATCGATTGAGATATCATCTAAACTAGAAAGGTCCCTTCTCAGAAACAGAGTGCAACCTCTGACTTAAAGATGACGACACTAGCCTATATCTGCTCTGCGACTGTCCGACTTTAGCTAGAATTAGAACCGAACTCATGAGCAACCCTTTATTACGTCTTAAATAAAGATAAACTTTTCGACAAAGCATATTCTTAGTTTCATTAAAGTGCCAGAGAAGATCTTGAGTACATTAACCTAACCATAGCTGGGCAAAAATATTCGTTTATGTCGTAGTGCCCGTCTTCTGTTAGGATGAGCCTATACGTCTTATCTCCTATACTGAGTTTTAGGTACATGTAACTTTCTGCTCGAGCCTATTTCACAGTGGCTGACTACTTGCTTGCCATGTGGCTTAGACCCAGACAGTAAGTAAAACTTTGTTTTTATCACTTTTAGGCTAAAGTCAAGCCGGTTAAATTGTATTTAGTATGTGTAGAATCTATAAAAATTAAGTTGTATCTTTTAAAAGAAAGTTTTTGCTAGCATTTTAACTATGTAATTGTTAATTTCATGGTTAAATATAAAATTCGCTTCGAACTATTTAAATAAAAAAATGTATACTATATAATAAAAACACAACAAGGTTCTAAAGGGACAACTAAAATGTTTCAGTTGCCTACTGCTTTTTGTACGGCTACTTCAACTGGACGTCTCAGAATGCATATTACAACGCGCATGATTAAAATAGTCTCACAGCTGCTGAATGTAGCTTATATGGTAACTAAATACAATAGATCATAAGCATGTATATATAATTAGAATTACTGTATGTACACATACATACTATATCTAAACTATACATAGATACGTGGCATTTGCTGTTTTGTCATTGGTATCATTGAAATTGCCACGCCCCGCGATTATATTATGAATGTTATCAAAGAAACTGGATTGAATGTACCCGAATGGAACCGTATGCCTCCACAACTGCGCGAAAAATTCGAACAGGGCATTTTCAATTTAAGAGTCATTGGATGGCTCTCGATAATTGCAGCAGTGGTTTTTATTACGGTGACGATTATTGGCATTTACTACGTGGCCAAAGAGAATACACGCGGTGTGCAAAGGGTATATAAATTCATATAAAAACAAATATAAAAATTTTGTAAATGTTTGATATTGGACTGCTCCACTTACAGTATTATTATCTGCTAATGCCTGCTATTATTATGGAACTTTCGATTAATCTGCGTGCAAACTATTTTTGGCGTTTGATACCAATGGTGCTCTGGCCGGTGAGTTTAAGAATTGATTTAAACGCATTTCGAAACCGCATAAATTGTTCGTATACGTATTCGGTTTCGTTAAAATGGTTTGTATCTCATTTTCGAATGAATTCCGTGATTTGGTACTATGCAATTCATGCTCTCAAATTCTGGTAAGTTCAAATCGTGAGAAGATACTCATATCTGAAAGTGAAATTAGCATCATTTAAACGAAACCCACTCGAAAAGCGAAGCACCGTGGTAAATATCGTTCTTTGACGTTTTTTTTTTGTTTTTTTTTTGTTAGGTTTTTATTGCATATGTGGCATTTAAATTACGAGAACGTTATGCGCAGAATGAAAAAGGGCTTCTAGCAGCTGCTGAAAGTTTTCCAGAGTCGACTACTCATCACAGTTAAATGGCGCTACAATTTGAAACAACCACCTGTATTAAAACCAAATTTTTTTTTTGTATTTGACATTTGAAACTTGCGTTAAAACAATTTAAAAATAAATCAATATAATCCAAATTTTTCGTGCAACTTTCAATTTTGAACCATTAGTTTTCGATATGCAATTAATGCACATTAATCCACATCCACACCAGCAGCAGCACACCTAGAGTAAACCCAGCCGATTCGCCTCTCATTTGAGAACCATTTTCCAGCAGATAGTACACCGCACCACTCGGTGAAGTAGCTATTACGTTCGCTCCATATTCATGCCTCTCAGCAACGGGCACATATTCGATATGTTTTTCTTTGGGTGTCAGTACATGTCCCACTATGGCACCACCTATAGCGCCAGCAGCAACACCCGCTCCTGAAGTACGTAAGCAAAAATCGAATTAATTTACATGTGTATGCAAAATGTATAATTATTAATGGATATCTATTGTTATGCTAGCTACCAATCTTCCATTTTGATGAGCTTTTCTTTGTTGCCGGTTTCACCAAACCAATTGAATTGGGATTCATCGCTTGCACTCCTTCATTTATATCATGAGCAAGTAATAACATACTCAACAAAATATAGAACGTACGAACTCCACTAAACATTGCGATTTTTCTATAATCGGTTTTATTTTTATCAATACAGAAAAAGTAACCGGTCTGCTTCAAATCTCGATATATAAAATTTGAAATAATATTCTCGGATTGCTTTAATAATCTAGTAAATAGATTTAAAAAACAAATGCTCTGTTTTCGAAAGAATAGTGTTCTTAAGGAAAATAACACTGCGATTGATAATGTTCGCATTGCAGACCTTGAAAGTTTGTATAATCATGATGATGCTCCAATTGTTAGTTTTTCATGTATACATACTCGTATACAGACACTTGTTCAGTTTGAAAAATTTTATAGAACAAGATAAAACTTTTAACTTCGGTTGAACAGAAATTCTGACACCATTCACACTAAATTTCACAACGTATTGCAGCTATAAAGTGGCTGGCGTCTTCATACGGGGACTACCACAAAAAGTGGACGTGGTATATCAATATGGATGCTCTATAAACTTGAGAACCAAGAAGCTTAAATACCGACTTCGAAACACGCTGCCACATTTCAAGCACACATGAAAATACAAAAATTAATAAATTGTTTTTCGTTTTATATATATAAAAGAAGAAAAAAAACGTTAACTTCGGTTGAACAGAAGCTCTAATGCCATTCACACGGAGGGGTATTTGTTGGTTTAAATAAGAGCACACGCCCTCTAGTAGATGTGTATGCAGCGACCATGAGATTGACGTTTTTCATACAAATGCATAAAAGTGAGCTGTATGGGACTACCCCAAAAGTGTGCGGAACACGCCCATTATGTTAAGAAGTTGTACACTAAAATCCACCAAATCGAATTTCAAGCTAATATTGATTTAAATAAAGAATTTTTTCATAAAAAACACAAAAGGCGGCGGTGGGTTTGTATGGGGCTACCCAAAGAAGTGGGCGGGACACGCCCATTATGTATGTTAAGCGGCTGTCCATAAAAAGGCAGTACATCGCACTTCAACCGAATATTGACTTTAAAAAAGAAGTTTTTCATAGAAAAACACAAAGGTGGGCAGTAGGTTTGTATAGGGGCTACCACAAAAAGTGGGCGGTTTCCACTCACATTATGTGTGAATGGTATAAAAACTATTCCCTAACTCTGTCGTGCTTTAAAGTGCGATTAACATTGTAGAGCATGTGGGGCGAGCATCTCTACGTTAGGCTCTAGACTGTTGTCGGCGCACTTCCAAACATGTCGGCGAGCATAAGTTGATTGTGTTTTTGATAGTGTTTTAGTTAATAAAATTTTAAAAGAAGAGGAATCAATCAAATTAATATATAAAACAAAAAAGCGAAAGAATTGATACACCTACAATAATTATTCTATAACTGCGCATTAATTATTGTATATAAAATGCTCACTTATTGCCCTTAGAGACGGGCTGACCAAAAGCAGAGCACCCAAAGTGTGATTCATTTTTGAGTCATAATTTGTACAATGTGCCAAAATACAGCTCCAATGCAACGTAACTAGTAATTCAAATGCTGGCTTCTCTTTAGCATCAAGCAGCCGACTTCGACAACCGTTCGTTCGTTTGTATGTATGTGAAAAAACGAAGGTCTTCGTCCCATTGGACTATGGCTGGACAGTGTTGATTAAGAGGCGAAAGCAGAGTCTAATTATCTAAAAATTATAGCTCGATATCTGATAGTCTCCGAGCTATGTTTCTTCAAACAGAAGGTTGGACGTACGGACTAACGTACAGATGTACATGTTTACATATATCGGCTCTTGATACTGAGCTATATAGTATATATACGTTATGGCGTCTACCACGTCTCATTTTGGCTGTTACTCACGTTTGCACAATTATACACTTGTACACTAAGGGTGCAAGGCCTACTTATCTGCTAAACATTTCCGGCTTTACACATCTATGAACGATGAAATAAAATTGAGTGCCGCAACATATAAACAAATTATTTGAATTTGCATGCAAGCGAAACACTTTATAATAATGGTTTTACGCCGGAGTCACCTTGGTACATAATTGTTTTAGGGTATTTCCCAAAATCAATGAAATACATTCAAGAAGAAAACTTATATATAAGTTATATATATTCCTGTATATCTGTACATTTAAATGTAGTATACATATGTACATATATAAAGTTAAAACATTTTTAAGAGCGCACATGACATGAGTCATGAGTGACGTTTGGTTGCTGATAGCACTTGAAACAGGGTCTTTCAAAAAGTGTCATATTAAAATATTGTGTTAATATTCTACATCATATTTAAAAAAAAAATGCTTTAAGTCATATGACTTCTACATATGCGTTCGCATTGAATAGTACGCTTGATTAAATTTTAGATAGCAACAATTAATCATTAAATATCGCGAATTATGCGGCTGCCCACCTGCTCGTAATCCGAAATTTATATATTAATGGTAAAAAAATATAGTTAAAAACAAAGTTCCTTTCGCTATATTTTATGTATTATATAACAGGCGAAATAAAATGAATTAACAACCTTGGAGAGTTATTAAATAAATAAATGAAAATTCAAAAAACACACACACAAACGATGGAATGATAATAAAACTATATTTAACAATTTTTTATTTAATAGAGTAATGAAACTAAATATTTTACATCAATCAGCCGCTGTCTCCCTACTCCCCCAATTCTCCAGTTTTATATCCTCCAAATGTACCCCTCAACCATCTTCTCAAATGTCACCCTAAATGTCCTACCAAATGTCTCCCCAAATGCCCCCCAAATGTCACCTCACCCTAAACAATCCCCCAAAATTTCCGAGTAAATGTACCCCAAATCATCACTAACATATCTCCTCAACCATTCCCCCTAAATGTGTCCCAAACCAACCCCTTAAAGTAATGTCTCACTAAATGTGCCCCTCAACCATCCCCTAAATAGTAGAGCAAATGTTCCCCTCAACTATCCCCTAAATGTACCCCAAATCATCCCGAAAATATCTCCTCAAACATCCCCCTAAATGTCCCCAAAACCAACCCCTTAAAGTAATGTCCCACTAAATGTGCCCCTCAACCATCCACTAAATATCCCCCTAAATGTCTCCCCAAATATACCAACAAATTTCCCCCTTAACCATCCTCCAAATGTCCCCAAATGTTCCCTAAATCATTCCTTGAAATGTCTTTCAAATTTTCCCTCAAATTGTCCCCCCAACCATCCACCTAAATGTTCCCCTCAACCATCTCCCCAAATGTCCCGCAACCATCCTCAAAGAATCTTACACTTTTTGATGGAAAAATGCGTACACTTTTTTCTAGCCCTTATATTTGTGTGTATTAAGAAACTTCGTTCCAAAAATTATCTTTCTGATAAAGCTAATTTTCAATTTGCACTTATGTAGTCTCAGCATTTTAATTCAAGTCAAAAGAACACCCTTTATATTTTATACACCAGTCCTCTCATAACAAGACTAGCATTTCAAATACGCATCCAAACAGAATTTCATTTCTAAGTTTACCAGTGCCAGTTGAAAGACCCGCTACAACATAATACGATTACTAACTATGTCTACTAGTTGAGATATCTAAAGTCCATTGAACTGTTTTACGTATCGAAAGATTATTTGTAAATTGTGATAACAATTTATTAATCACATTTATTATAAACAAACATACGAGCACATATGTAGATATATAAATATTTTTTAAACGATTTCATATAGTATTTTGTATACAATGCACAACAAATCACCAAATTTTATTCATAATATACTATATTATAATTATTATAGTAAATAGTCGAACACGTACACATTCTACAAAGTTGTACGCTCTCAACTTAGATATTCATTAAAGAGATTTATATAGCGACAATTTTAAATACTGGAGATTCCGATGTAATCACTAGGTTCGTTGTTATTCAGCCTGTAGAGTTCTCTTGTCAGATATAACATTACACCCTGCAAAAATGAGTTTCAAATACAGCAATATATTATACTTTATAGTATATGGGCAGTCGACTTCACTTACATGCCAGACTGCACTAATAATAGCTAATACAATCAAACCACTCAGAATCAGTGGAATAGCATAGAAAGTATCTACAAGCAATACAATTGTAGCGAACTGTAATCAAACGTTGAATTAGTTAGTAATCGAAAAAGAAAATATTGTTTTTGTAACTAAATTTCAAAATACCCATTGTAACAATTTAAGATTCTCTTTCCATGCAGCATAAAGACCCAGCAGCGCGGTACCAAGATGCAAGCTGCCCATTATAATAAGCACTATGCCCAATTCCATAAAATCATTTGTATAAACCAGATTAGATAACTTTTCAGCGACAAGTTGCGGACAAATTAAATAAGCTTGACCCAAAACAATTGTGGCAAGCGCAGCAATCTACACATATGTATGTATTTTAAATAGATAATTAGTAACTATTTAAATGTATTTATTTAGTTAACATTACTAAAAAACATTTCTTACCAGATAACAGAAATTCAGCAGTTGCAAAATTATTTTTATACATGGAGTCTTCTCCATTTTCAATGCTTATAATTCACTTCGAACTTTATTGTAGAACGTTTCAAGACTGAATGAAAGCGCAGCAGGCGTTCGACTAACGATCGATGCATTATCAAATATAGGAGAAGGTACTTGAGGTTATTTTGATCATCGAAAAAGTGGCTGAAGCCCGCTTAACCATACTATTGGATATAAGCCAAACATGTGATTCCTATGAGTAAAAAACAAGGTCATTTCTATTTATTTTTTCCTTTTTGCTTTTTCATCTATGTAGACTGCAGCGAATTGTTTATACGCTACACTCGCACTTAAAATAATATATTACATATGATGGAGATGAGTTATTATAAATGAATAAATATTTGAGTTTTATAAATGCGTGATACTGTCAACAGTATGTATGTTATGTCTGGCACGCGTATTCTTTGACATTGGAAGGAGTGCATATCTTGAAACGGTAGTCCAATGATTCCAACTATCTACCACATTATCGAATGGTTTTTGGTTTCTTTAAAAATTGGGTTTCTTTAAAAATTGGGTTTCTTTAAAAATTGGGTTTCTTTAAAAATTGGCATTACAAAGCAGAATTTTGACAACAACATGTGTTTTCTATAAATGTTTTCTTAGTATCCATGCGACCTTTTCTGGAAAGTAGATTAACTTAAAATGGTACAAAAAACCATTCGATAGTGTGGGAGATAGTTGGAATCATTGGGCTTCCTTAATGGAAGAAGCATTCCTTAAAAAAATCTTGGGAATTGGGGCGGAAAGATGGTATTTCAGATATTCAGATTTAAGAAGACTGAATAAGAGAATTGTTTTAATCAATACAAAATAAAAATAAAAAAATAGAGAGAAAAGGTATTTTTCTTTTGCATTTTATTTCGACAGTGATGACAGTAGCAGTTGAAAATCACGGTGATTACAAAGTAGCAGTCCCGATAATCGCTGCTACTCAAAAATCACTAAATACCTTAGCTCTAGCTTGATGTAATTTGACATATAAATTATTGTTCGATTCAGCTTTCATTGCGAAAGATGGAAATGCGAATAAAGATGGAAATCGGGCTTGTTCTTAAATATTTTTTTTAAAATTATATAAACAAGAATTAAATACTAAACGTTGGAAGACGCATCACTTGAGAACGGAATTGGTTCTTTTTTTAATTATTTTTTTAAATAAAGAATAGTTGGTAAAGTTATTCGCAATTTTGGAAAATACGGGAAAACTGGCAGTGCTTTTTTTATAGGATTTTTGTATGAACTCACGAGCAGAACTCACGATGAATATGCGTTAATACTTTTTTCATGCGTAAAGTTTTAAGAAAAAAAAAAAAAAAAACACGTTGTGGGGCCAACTTGTATGAAATAAAGGAAAAATATTAAAAAGATAACGAATACAAAAAACTTTCTTGTCAATTCATAATTGCAATTAATTGCATTGAACAACAATGTGGAGGTATTTATACGCTTTGTCTAAGGTAAATATTCTAAATCAGCAAAAATTCAAGTTTTCGTATAATATTTGAAAAGTCATAACTTGGGAACCTCTCCATAGATTCGGTTCGTATACATCTTATTTTCTTCGTAAATGTTTGGTCTTCTGGTACAAACCTGGGAAAACTTAAGCAAATTCTATTTTTCATTAAAAAATCATTTTTGTTAAAAAAACTCGATATTTTTTTAAATATTTTCGTTGATAACTTCCGATTTTAAGGAAGTAAATTCCATTATTTACATATTTTATAGTATTTATTATTATAAAAATCAAAAGACAAACAGATTAGTCGTTTTTGACTCGAGATATAGAAAAGAGAGTGGTGTACCTAACTTTTCAAGAAACTTCAAAAATTCACACACTCCTCGAAAACGTATGGCTACATTAAAATTAAAAATTTACTCGTAAGACTTTTAATGATCCACAGTTCTTGTATGGATTTTATGCTTTAGATAAGAAACCAAACTGGCTGTTTTTTAATTGGAATAAATAAAAAACTAACCCATTTTATAGATGATGCTTTCAAGCTTATAAAACTGGTTTAGGCTTTTTAAATGATGTAGCACTTCCAATTCCAAAAAAAGTATTTATTGAAATCGGAAAACATCAACAATATAATTTATTTATTATTGTAAACAAACAAACGAACGAATGTTCTAGTTGAGCTTTTCGAAAATGTATGTTTATGCTTTCGGCGATTCAGGTTTATTAAAAAACTTAGAAATTATTTGATTTATGCTTTAAAAACAGCAAAGTTTACTTGTGTAATAACAAACAAAAGCTCTCGTCGAGCAAATTTTTTAACAAATTTAAACACTCATAGCAAAGTAAAAGTGTAGTGTGCAATATTATTGTTTTATTTTTGTAATCATTTTATTGTACTCTGGATACGCTTGTATGCATACTGTAGGAAAGTAATATATGTAATAATAAAGATATACTCACAAGTTAAGTTATACACATCAAAGTTGGTCACTTTCCACGATTCACGATCATAGAAAGCGTCATTCTACTGAGTATACTCGTATATATACCTACATACGTGTCAATTTGATGTATACAATGCGTAATATAAAGTATTCAGTGGCATGCTCGTATAATAGTCAAATCTCACTGATTTATTGTATTCTATACATTACATTCTGTAAAAAAAGTACGTGAACTTTTGCATTTAAAAGGCATTGTCAAAATTTTGTAATAACAGTGCTCAACTGTGTCAGCGGTTTGGGTTTTGCAATTTTTACGAATTTTTGCGAATTTTCTTCAAAAACTCAATAAGTCATACAAGCCGCTGAAGACAAGGTAGAATAATTCAATTCCGTTTTTACATTTAAAAAACGCATTGTACAATAACTGGGACATGGGTTTAGTTTGGGTATGGCCTTTCAACTCAGTCAAAACCAAAAAACAAAACAAGAAAAACGCTAATTTTGGTTGAACCGTAGCTCTAATACCATTCACACGAAATTTTAAATAGTATTGTAAAATATAAAAGTGGTGGTTTAAATAGGGGCTACCCTACACGCCCACTAGTAGATGTGTATGAAGCGATGTAGTGATGTGTAAGATGCCGCCATATCGAATTTCAAGTTGATATCCACCAAATCAAATTTCAAGCTAATATTGGCTTAAATGCAGCATTTTTTTTTCATAAAAACCACAAAAGTGGGCAGTATGTTTGTATGGGGGCTACCCTAAAAAGTGGCCGGGACACAACCGTTAGTCTATATATGTAAAGCGTCTGACCATAGAAAGGTACCACATTGCATTTCAACCTAATATTGACTTTAATAAAGAAGTTTTCATACAAAAAGTCAAAAGTCGGCAGTAGGTTTTGTATGGGGGCTACCCAAAATAGTGGAATGGGTCCAACCCAGATATGGCTAGATTGACTCGTCTCATTGAGCAGAGCAAGAATATATATACTTTATGGGGTCTACGATGCCTCGTTTAATGCGTTACAAATTTTCAGACAAACTGATAAACCATTTCACACTATCGGATGTGTCACAGAAATCTCTTTCACCCCAATTCCGTTTGAAATCTCCAGCCTTTTGCTTGGTGAAATTGTTAATTGCATATATAAACTCTTCAAATCATAAGATAAAATTTTGTTTTTGTGCTAGTTTAATGTATTTTCTTCGTAACTGTGTCTTAGGATTTATTTAATTTAAATTTATAAAAATGTGGTTTTATTTGCTGAAAACCGAACAGGTCGGTTTACGCAACAACAACGAATTACAGCGTTGCCAACAGAACAACTCTGCGTAGCACAAAACACGTCTGTACACTAAAAACTGTTTTCTATGAAATCTCGAAGATTTCTGTGACACCTACGGAATTTTTTAGAGAAATTCAAATCACCAGAAGGATTTTTGTCTAGAGATTTCTGTGACACCTCAGTATGTGTAATCGACTTACTAGGAGTTCCTGGGATAGGTCTATTTTACTTAATTTTAATATGCTGAATTCAGTGGTAAGAAACTTTTTGCTAATTTAGCGGATGTCTGCAAGCAAAACCGGAAGATTTTAACATTTTGACCTGTTTCTCTGAAAATAGCAGAGATACGGAATATGTATCCATATATTCAAAAGTTTCTAAGATCCTTATTCGTAGAAGTGGTAGTTTCCGAGATATAGAGCCGGGAACACGAGTTGTTCCAAACTTTTTACATTTTGGCCTGTATCTCCGAAACTAGCAGAGATACGGAAAGTCTAGCCATATACAGAATTGTAATATATGTTCAGCCTACAAACATAGGTCATATCCATAACCGATTTCAGATCGATATTTTAAAAACTGAGAGACTAGTTTTTTTCATACAGACAGGGGACAGACAGACGAACATGACTTGTTCATTTCGTCTCGTTGAGCTGATCATGAATATATGTACTTGTTTCTCTTTTGCTTCGTTTAATGCGTTACAAACTTCCTGACCAAATTATAATACTTTTCACACTATGTATATTTAAGTATGTTTGAATTTACTTACTATTGAATAAAGAATAGTTTATTTCAAACAATTTAAATAACACGTTATTGTATTAATTTGATATTTAATCTTTGCAATAATAATTACAATAATAATTACATATTCTCTTCTTTTTTCAAGAATTTTAATATTGCCCGGTCCATACCGTTATTCCACAACTAAAATCCAAGAACCGTAACGAAACCGAATACCGATATAAATTGGAACCGGTACAGAATCTTAAACCGAAACATGCGTTTCTGTACGTATTAAAACCGGAACCAAAACCCAAATACATTTAGGGCTTATTCCCTACAAAATAAATATTCATTTTGAGTGTTTTATTAATCAATTCCCGGAACATTTACTTTTTGGACAGAATATACTTGTACATAATACGTAGAATTAGCTGCTAGTTAACTTTGTAGTTTGAATATTTTCTTTAATAAACGCCGACAACGAAATATTTGCTACTGATAGAGTGTATATCAATTGTATCTTTGTAGGTACTCTGCGCACATATGCCTTTACGAATCATATTTTATCGAGATTAACGTAATACGTCTTCGGAGTTTCTCAGTATTCAAGTTTGTGTCGCTCTATATTTTATAGTATTCAAGATTCCGTTGTTCATACGAACATGGACAGACTCAAGTGCAGTGTTTCATTATTTTGTTTTCATACTCGGCACTCATAGGGTTTGTGCAAAAGTATGTAACTGCCAAAAGGAGTCATGGTATACTCCATAAATTATATATATTTTTGATCAACAACAGAATTCGAGTCGATATGGACATGTCCGTCCGTTCATCTGTATGATCTTAGGGAGTCTATAAAAGATAGAGCTTTAAAATTTTAATTTAAAATTAGACTCTATTTTGGCAGTTCGTATTCTCTAATGTATTCTAAGTCGTGAAAATGATTCTTACACAAGTTACAGGGTATATCGAAAGTCGAGCATAATCTAATGCAGTGTTCTTTCTTTAGCTATTTTGTTTTTTAGAGTATATTAAACGATAAGACGATTGGATGCACACATATTGCCCATATAACCTTCACTCTCCATTTTCCCCTTAGGAGTAGAAAATTAATGTACACTTTTGGCCATGCGTTGATAATGTATGAATAAATGAATGAAAGAATGAATGAATCAGTCAGTCGGGACAAGATCTCTTACGCATATACCTACATATAAATCTAAATAATGAAAATATGAGAAGCAATGCTTGCATGTAGAATACAATTAGTGCAATTACATCACGTTTAATATAATCATCGTGCAACAACTACGTCGATCGTAAAAAAAAAACAAGAAAAAATTGCCAACTTCAGCTGAACCGAATATTTAACACCATTCACACGAAATTTCAAATCGTTTTGTAAAATATAAACGACGGCGGTGCGTTTGCATGGGAATCTATCTCAAGGTTCCAATTCCAGTATCAATACTTATCACCAAGAAAAAAGAAAATTAGTAGTTCGTCAATAAATTCAAAATTTAAAACTGAAGTATCTTATCAAGAACTTCTGTTATTTTTTACTGGTATGTTCACAATTGATTACACCGGCACGCAAAAACAAGTAGTCACTACTTTTGACCAGACCCTCCTAGGGCTATGTATTTCGATGCGCTGAATCCGAATTTGTGGTCGGTTTAACCAGTACACCTTCAACATTTTAAGTAAATTGCAAAAAATCAAAGTCAAAAAGTATTCAACTGGATGAATTCCTTCAATGTATCTGATAACCATATTTTTCATTCGAGTACAAATCTCTGACAATACTATTTTGACCATGATTTCGCTGAGATCCTCTTGTTTCCATGTTATTTGAAATTGCTGGCAATAAATGGATCATACTCCGAAACTAATTCGAGTATTTCAAGGTAATTTCCATTATATCATTGGAAGGCTTCACATGCTGCACTAATGTGGTACGATGGTATTTTGTCCCATTCTCGGCGAAGAGAATGGGACAACAGGAATGTTTTAAGGTGTTGAGCGTCTCATATTTTATATTTGATACTTTGGCCTCCAGAATGGATCATATGGAAAAATCCATTGGGTTTAAATCTGGGGAATATGGTGGTCATTGTTGTGAAGAAATGAAGCTGGGAATGTTATTTTGTAAAAAAAAACCTTTGGGTTTTTCTGACTTTATGGATTGGATATGGGATGCCGAGTCTTGTTAAAACATCCAATGGTTTCTACCGAACTGTTAAGATAATAAAGTTGTTAAATGAAAACGAGTGGTGAGCGTCCGGTGTTGGTTACCGCGGCCCAAACTATCACTGTTGAAGGCGCTTGCTTTTGCCGAGCAATTCGCTGGTCTAATTGTCTTTTGATTTGCACTTTAACCATACACGATCGTTTTGTTTGTTTACATATTGCTGAACCGTAAAAAATTTCACTAACGGAACACCTTTGATATTGCTAGGCGAACTGTCTTTTGTGCAGGTGGTAAATCTTGCATTTGTATTTTGTAGAGCATCAATCGTAGTTAATTATTTAATATATGCCCCATGCTTCGAGCAGACGCATTCAGTTTTTTCTACAATTGAAATGCGCTTTGCCGTGGATTTCGTTGAATTTTGGCCTTCATCTTTCTAACCATTTCTGTCGATGTTGCTGCTTTTGGCTGTCCACCTCCATGGTGTTTTCTGATGCTACCAGTATCGTTATAACGTGTAATGGTCTAATACACAAACATTTTGTTCACACGTAAGTGACGTAGCTCATTAACAATGCCTGGTTGCGATTTTCCAGCCAAATAAAAAGAAATAGCACTGTTGCTTTTGAATTACATTTCGATAACTTTTTTTTTAACTGCAACGTAAACAACATGACAGACTGAGCGCGACAAGAGCGTGCTGTCATTAGCCGTTTTATTGCTACAGGAGCATGAAGTTGGTAACATTTCGAGCGCCGAACCCTATAATTTGTGTGGTTCTTATTTTCTTTTACAAAACTTTTTTTTTTAATAAGAATTTAACTTTTTCGTACAGTATGACGATAAATCGTTTGAGGATATAAAAGATTCGGTTCCACAGAAGTTAAAGTTTTCGTTTTTTATTTTTTTTGTTTGTTTTTTTTTATATTTTTATTTAAAATGTATTCATGAAATACATTCTTATCTAAAACTGAGTTGTGGTTTGTGAATGATATATGTATATCTTTATCAGCATAATGAATGAAATATTAATAAAGTATTTAACACTTTACACTTGTCATTCTAAATGTTAGCTTATCGTACAATAAATTTTCAACACTTCGCATTAAATAAATTTAATCCAAACCGATTTATATTATATTGTTTTTACTATTATTATCAACAACAGTGTAGATACATTTGAGTGATTCCTTATGCTTCTCCGGGAAACGACTAAATAGCTCGCTTGCCAGACACACAATTAAAGTCTAAAAATAAAAAAAGATAAACGGGTTTTACATTTCCCAGAATATATATTGTAAGTAGTCTCAAAGTCACTTGATAATTGAGTTTTACTTACATGCCAGAAAATGTTACAAACTGCCAATATAAGCCAACTGTGCAGTAGCAACGGCACCGTGTAAAATGTGACAACGAGCAGCATTATTGCAGCGTACTAAAAATACAGATAAATATACTATTTAAGTGAAAGATACTATTTAAGTGAACTTCGACATACCCTTTGGATTAGCGCTCTATTCTCCTTGGCGACAGCTGCAATGCCCAGTAGTGAGAAACATAGATGCAAAATGCCCAAGAGTATACAAATTATACCCATGCCCATTGAATCTGTTTCATTTAAATGTAGCGTTAATGTATTTGCAATTTGATGGGGAAACACCAGAAAGCCGCAGCCAAGCAGTATAGCTACAATTGATAAGATCTTAAGCAATACAAATGATTAATTTATTGCTAAACAAAAGAAAATGTTTATGTTTCACTGCTATCGAAATTCGATTACACAGATTTAATATTATTAGTTACAGATTTAATATTATTAGTTTGTCTGGACAGACACAGTAGATCGATTGTGCCGTATAAGTTTATATTTTGTTTGTAGCTCCCCAAAAACAAATTTTCTTTACAAACTTTCCAACAAAACTGCTACTAATATTAAAGTATCTGAAGATGCTAACATTAAAGTATCTCAAGTGTATAAATCAAACACAGCCAGATATTTACTTACCAAATATAAAATATTCTGCAGTTGCAATATTGTCTTGATAATATATGTATATTTTGCCATTATTAAAGAAGAAGAAGAACAACAAAAACAACAAAAAGGGTATTTAATATTTTACAAATAAACAATAAACTTTGTGAACTTTATCGTAGAAAGTCACAATAGCAAATGCTAAAGTGAATTGCGATTTCAGATTCGACGACTGACAGCGAGAGTGAATTTGTGGTAATAATAGCTACTAATTTCATCGATGTTATTGTTGCTTTCATAGAAATGAGCAACAACACGTTCTTCTAAATGCATTTGCATTCGTAATTCCCCAGAAAAATAGAAATAACATGCGCAAAATGTGTGCACGGAGTGTGGCCGAGTTTTGATAAATTGTTAACGACATATAGTATGGATAATGATATCGGCGTTGTACATATATATATATATATATATATATATATATATATATATATATATATATATATATATATATATATATATATATATATATATATATATATATATATTTATATATATACGTAGGTGCATTTTAGAGAAAAATCGAATCAGTGCCATTCGATTCAATTTGACATATACCCTTTTTTATACACGGTACCAATAGTGTAAAAGTGTATATTAACTTTGTATAACTGTATGTAACAGACAGAAGAAGGCAGTGCAAATTCTATACTGGATAAATATTCATGATCAGCATTAGAAGACCAGTCGATATAGACATGTCCGTCTGACCGACTGTTTGAACGAACAGATTTTGTATACTATAAGAGATAGAGACTTAATATACTCGATACTCATTTCCATATTTTAGATAACTATTATAAATGAACAGGCCAACCCCATTTTGATGGATGGCCACCATAGGAAACTGTAAGTATTTACACGAAAATTTGTTTGGTTTTGTTGGTTATTACGCAAGAAATGCCATATTTGATGTGTCTAACGTAAATCATAAAAAAAAATATACCGCATAAGTCCAGTTCGTGGGGTAGTAAGGGGTAGCCCCTGTCCACCATTTTTAAGTTATTGTAAGAAATTTTTTTGTTTTTGTTCTTAATTCAGCTAGAAATGCCAAAAAAAAGCATATTTTCGTACATTAATCCTTATAAAATATTCCATATAGGCACAGATCGGACCACTTAAAGGGGTAGCACCTTGCAAACATGCACCCCCTCTTTTTTTTGAGTTTTTGTATGATTCTTTTTATACCTTTCACACATAGTGTATTATCAATTTTTCATAATGTGTATATAATCTTGATCAGCTCGACGAGACGAGTCGATTTAGCCATGTCCGTCTGTCTGTCTGTCCGTCTGTATGTAGTTGCGCACTTTTTTGGGCATCAGTTTTTATGTTATCTAGTTGAAAATTGGCGCACACACTTCTCTTTATTGCAGTTTATTAGAGTATCAAGATTTACCAGCCACGCCCACTTTTTGGGGTAGCCCCCATACAAACCTACCGAACACTTTTGACTTTTTGTATGAAAAACTTTTTTATTGTAATCAATGTCAACTTAATAATTGATATGGTAGCTTCCAGTGGACGTACACTTCACATATACATTAGTGGATGGGACCCGCCCACTTTTTGGGGTAGCCCCCATACAAATCTACTACTCAGTTTTTGTATTATTTGTATTATTAAAGTCAATATTAGGTTGAAATGCGACATTTTGGATTTTTATGGACAGCCGGTTAACATACATAGACTAATGGGCGTGTCCCGCCAAATTTTTGAGTAGCCCCCGCACAAACCCAGGGCAAACTTTTGTGTTTTTGTATGAATAACTTATTTATTTAAGTCAATATTAGCTCGAAATTGAATTTGGTGGATCTTAGTGGACAGTCGCTTCATATACATGTACAAAAGGGCGTGTCCCGCACACTTTTTGAGGTACTCGTAAAGCTCGCACAGCACAATTTTTTTTCATTTCCATGAAAAGCGTCAATATCAACTTGAAATTCATGAAATGGTAGTATCGTATAGATGGTCGCTTTATATACATCTACTACCACTATTTAAACCCGCACCTTTCTGTGAACGTTATTAGAGTTTCGGTTTAACCGAAGTTAACGTTTATTCTTGTTTTTTTTTTTGTTGTTGACATTTTTAAATTTTTCTGTTATTGAGAATAATTTAATTAAACTTAAATCGAAAATTTTACTTTATAACTTAGTCTAGATAGGCTAAGTTTGATTAGTCAAAAATCAATCACTTTTCATCACTGCAAAAACGGACGTCGACGCCAAATTTTTGAGTAGCCCCCGCACAAACCCAGGGCAAACTTTTGTGTTTTTGTATGAATAACTTATTTATTTAAGTCAATATTAGCTCGAAATTGAATTTGGTGGATCTTAGTGGACAGTCGCTTCATATACATGTACAAAAGGGCGTGTCCCGCACACTTTTTGAGGTACTCGTAAAGCTCGCACAGCACAATTTTTTTTCATTTCCATGAAAAGCGTCAATATCAACTTGAAATTCATGAAATGGTAGTATCGTATAGATGGTCGCTTTATATACATCTACTACCACTATTTAAACCCGCACCTTTCTGTGAACGTTATTAGAGTTTCGGTTTAACCGAAGTTAACGTTTATTCTTGTTTTTTTTTTTTTATTTTTAAATTTTTCTGTTATTGAGAATAATTTAATTAAACTTAAATCGAAAATTTTACTTTATAACTTAGTCTAGATAGGCTAAGTTTGATTAGTCAAAAATCAATCACTTTTCATCACTGCAAAAACGGACGTCGACGCCGGTGAATTTGAAATGGAAAACGTAAAGAAGCGCGGACGTCCAGCCAGATCGACAGCAGTTGTAGCCTATGCTGAGAAGGATGAAGGCGGCAGCGATGACGCCGGTGAAGTGGTAAAACTGCCGAAAAAGCGAGGCCGCCCGGCTAAAAAGGAGGCACCGGTAAAGATGGAACCGACCAAGATTGCAATTAAATATGCAGAATCGAGCGAGAATGCTAATAAGGACGACGGAGACGACGACGACGACGACGTTGATGACGTTAAGGAGGTAGCAACAACAGCAGCTGTAAAGAACAAGAAACGCGACAGGCCTGCACAGAAGACGCTACCGAAAAAAAGCGCTAAGAATCAGGCGCCGAATGATTATTCCGCTGAAGATATTGATGCCAAGCGCAACGGTCCAGCTTTACGTAAGAAAAACGAACTATCACCATCCAAGACAGCATCGGGCGCCAACAAACGTGCCAAGGCTGATGCAAAGGATGCTGGCGTTGCTGCTGTTGCTGCCCCAAAAAAACGAGGACGGCCAGTTAAGGTTAAAAAGACAAACCTTGGACGCCCGAAAAAAGCGGTCGCCGCAAGGGATGAGGACGTTGACGATGAAGAGGATTAGCAAAATGTTGAAATATCCCCAAATAGGGCGCCAAAAAATGACAGCGCATAAAAAAATTAAATATATCTCAACAACAAGAACAACACAACATCCAACGCAACACCCAGCACACAACATACCCTTTAAGCAAGAATAATAGAGAAGCTGGAATAACCCCAGTTAAATCATTGAAAAAAACCGAAATAATATGCATTTTTATGCTTTAATGCGAAGTTTAAAATTTGAATTCATTTTGAAAGCAGCATTTTGCATTTTAGAAGCATTTTTTTGGGCGTTTTAATTTAATTTAAGTAATCTCAAAAGAAGAAAATAAGAAAAAGCCAACGGAAACTTACAACGCTTAATTTTTAATAACAATATTCTAAAACTTTAAAAAAGCATGTACAATTTATTTCAATTTAACTGCGAGTATATCATTCAAAAATAAAGAAAGAAATATCAGTCGTGTTTTTTAAAGATTGTTTCATGAAGATAGCGAATTGTAGTTTGCAGGGTTCTGTCGGCCAAGCCAATGGGATGCGTCCTACAGAGCCGCCTCGCCCTTCGCTCTAATTACGCCGCAGCTTGCTGATTAAGCACATGGCCAATTTTGGGAACATTTAAATCACTTTCCATGTTCGCCGTTCACATGTACAACGGTGGTCCAGAGACGATGCGGAGAACCTTTGCTTGAAGGACCCTGACCTTTGGTCATGATGGTCCAGATTGGACCACTAAAGAAGAAGTAAAGTGTACATCGACGTCGAGCATAATCGACTGCGGGGATCTTGTTTGTTTTTATTTGCATTAAATTTAATTTAATTTAATTATCGATTGGTGCAACGAAATGGTAAAAAACACAACCGCGGTCCATCAAACGCTGTGTATAACATCTACACAGGCGACGAATCATGCATCTATGCATATGAGATGAGATACAGGAATACTAACAGGACAATGTCGACTGAGGAAACACCTGTGTGTGATGGGTGTATATAATTCCAAAGAATGCAGATTTTGTGATCATAAAGAAGAGACTCCTCTTCATATAGTAGCAGAAAGTGAAGCAATAGTCAGAAGTAGACTTCGAATATTGGGCAGTTACTTTGTCGCGGTAGAACAACTAAAGAAGTTACATCCCAGGACAATACTGAGGTTTATTCAACAAGTTGGACTAGAGCAGGACATCTAAGTAAGAAGAGCAAACCAGTAGATCTCTTTAGATCGCGGTTTTAAAAATGTCCTATAATAATAATTATAATTATAATGCATATAAGTCCGAAAAAAAAAACAACTATCAACTGTTTGGGTGTTCCAAGAGGAGCCAAATCCAACAAAAGTTGTTCACGCTCGAAGCACTTCGCAGTAAATGGTTGCCTGTTTCTTCGGCATAAATGGTCATGTGGCTACTGTCGGCACTACTCCTACTGACGAAGAAAACATGGACCAATTGACAGCGGTTGTCAGTTTCGTTGAAGGAATCCGCTCAGTTGAACGCTTTTTGACTTTTTCCTCCAATGGTGTACAAAAAATGGAATGAAATGGAAGAATGAAAGAATTGTGTACAAAAATTATTGAGGTCAAGCGTAGGAAAATGCGCTGTTTTTTTTTTTTTTGTTGCTGAGAACATTCTTTAAATATTGGTCGGAAAAAGAGCTGTTCGCATATCTCATGCTGCTATCCAATCTGAAGGTTTTGAGTACTGAAAGCAACATTTTACGCGATTTAGCATATGATGATCTTATTGACGAGAAAATTGTATTTATCTTGATCTCGAATGTGTGGGTAATATTAATAGGTAACTGTGAGAAAATAATTCAATACTTGGAAGATGTCATGATATTTAGATGTTCATGCTAAAAACATAACTTTCCCTTTGATGTTAGAAACTTTTAATGAAGCTAGTTCTCTGAATTTTGACAACAATACCTCGTTGACTATATTCAAATCTCTTTTCTTGTTTTTTATACCATTTTAAGCCAATCCTTTCCAGAAAATGGCACCAAAAAAGAATATATTCCAGTAACTGATTGCGGTTTCCTGTAGTTTGAAATTTGTCCCCAAAGAATTGTAGTGAAGATAGTACATATGTCATTTTTGCAAGGAGTCCATATCCTGTTCCGTGATTCTGACTATCTCCGACTATCTACTACACTATCGATTGGTTTCTTGTACCATTTTAAGTCAATCAATTTTAAGTCATATTTTAACAGTGATCGCAGTAGCAGTTGAAAATCACGGTGATTTCAAAGTAGCAGTCACGATAATCACTGCTAATCAAAAATCACTGAGTAGCTCATCTCGAGCGTAGATGTCATGAACAAATTTCGCATTTGTTTTAGAGTCAAATACAGTTGATGGTTTTCCTTTTTTTCCTTTCGGAATTAAATAAATTATTTTAATTCCCGAAGGCGTCTTTATTTATTTGAGTTCTGATTACAAACTAAACCTTATTACATTTTTATCTTAACATCTAGGTTCGCTTTTGGAGAACAAACTTTAATTTTTTTTTTTTTTGTACTCGTGAAGCGAGCTTATTTTTATGTTAAGCACTTCTGAGCGAGCTTTTTGATCTTTTGTTTTTTGCTGATGACAAAAATATTTTCGAACCATTGGCGTCAAAGATATTTTATAATTTATATTTGTTTAGATTGAAGTCAATGTGTAACCCCTTCCCTGATGGGCCAAACGCTGCTGCGTAAACAATTTTGTATTTATTAAATAATTGTTTACATTTCCCGTATAGGCCAAATAGGTTAATGGGTCGTTAACTTGTATGTATGTACGAGTATGTATGTTAGCTATAGGTAGACGCCCAAACCGTCCAACCGATTCAGCTGAAACTTGTGTTAGTAGATAGAAAAACGTCAATTGGAAAAAACAGCCATAACAAAGTAAATTATGAAGGAAAGGGAAAATGAAGCGTCAGAAGAACGTGAATTAGGCTTTGAACAACTTCAAGCCAATGTATCTATTTACTTCAAGAGCAACTCAAATTGGACGACAACGGGAATCACGTCTAAAGCAACTCCACAGCACGAGAACTGAGTATTGAAACAAATGGTGTGCATTATCAACCTTCCGAACTCACTATTGCCAATACCAACCGCAAATTTGAGTGTAAGTGTACGTTATTGGATGAATCGCGACCGAATGGACCACTTGCAGCACGTAGTGAGGAGAATATTGCGGCTTACAAAATCCAACTCGTTCAAGAAATTAAGCCGCCAGACTTGAATTCACGCTGTAATTTCAGTCAATGGGCTCTGCAACAGCTCAATGTTACCTGAAATTGAAGCCCGTGATGTCGGCGACATTTGGTTTTAGCAAGACGGTGTGCTACAACACACACAGTGTGCGAAACAATGGCTTTATTGAGGTGTCATTTTGGTGAGTTCATAACTTCGCGTTTCGGACCTGTCAACTAGAAGCCAAGATCTTGTTATATCACACCTCTGAATTTTTTTTTCTTTTGGGGTTATGTGATTTCAGAAGTCTTCGTCGATATGCCAGCTACGATTTAAGACTTGCAAGCCAATATTCGGGAGAGTGCTCGAAAATTGGACCTTCCGAAATGACCACCTAGAGCGTAGTAGCGGCCAGCATTTGAATGGAATTATCTTAAAAAAGTAAATGTCAGCGATTGTTCCTTCAGCTCATAATAAAGATTCCGATTTGTAAATTTCATTTAGCAACTTCTATTTTCTTTATTTTTGTAATTACACACGCTTGGACCACCTCCCAGGCTGTGAGTTGGGGCACAGTCGGTCAACCTGGCGTGCCAAACAAAAATTCCTCCAACGGGTCTGAGTGTCCGCAACTTCCTTCTTCTAGCTTTAAGTTAGTTTAGTTACATTTTTATATTGTACTTATTAAGCGACTGTTTTATATATGAAGTTGCAAAAACCATGGGGTGCGTAGCAAAGCATGCCGGGTACGCTAGTTACATGTTAAATTCAATCAAACTATTAATTATTTTAATATTTACTTCAGAGTTCACCATGGAAAAGCCGTTTGCTGCTTCGCATAGTCACAAATTCAAAAGAAACTCATTTATAATAACATAAATAACTTTAATTTTTAAATAAAACAACAAATTTAATACTATAATTAAAAGTTTAAAATACATAAAAGCCAAAGTTTTGTACGCGTAATTATTGTAAAAGATAAACTAAGAACTAAATTTTAGTATTACCATCGAAAGTACAATATGTACAGGTATTACTTTATGCATTTCCGTAGTTCAAAGTGCCAACTGAATGCTTTTCACGAAAACGATTCGACAACATGAAGCAGAATACAATTAAAATAATCTAAAATAGAATAAATAATTTCATTTAGTAAAAATTGTTCGCTTTTAACAAAAATAATTCAGGAAACTTACTCTTAGGATGACATCAATGAGCACTAAGTGTCTACCGAGAGCATCTAATATGCTTAGAACCAATAGAATGATGTGTATAATACCGTACTATAGAATTTGTTTAGAAAAATAAATTTATTATTAGAAATAGTATTGAGTATGCGGGTACTTTAATTGCTGAAACGTGACTTACCACTTTGGTGGCTAAGGGTTTATCATTTGCCAATGCATAAATACCAAATATGGTAAACGCTATGTTCACAGCCGCAATAGCAATTAAAATCGGAGCAACGGCGCTGATCATATCTCCAAAATGATCAAAATTTTCAATTTGCTGCCTTTGATCAGAATTCACAAAATCATTCACCAATTTTTTATTTGTCAGTAGAAAAATGCTCATACCGAGTACCACAAGTGAGGCGATCTACGAAAAGGTACCGAAAAAGTGAAATATTATTTACAAAATAAAAAAAAAAAAAAAAAAATGGTCCAGTATATCCTACCACATAGAACGCATTAATCACTTGTGTGATTATTTTCATTGCACCCGTTGACAATGCCATTTTGAAAGATTTGTATTCTTTAGATTTATCTTAAAAAAAAATAAAAATTTCTTTCAATTAAAGCACTTATTCGCGCGACGTTTGTTTCCACAATAAACGCTTTGATATAGACTGACTCTGAAAGAAGTGTTTTCTCAGTTTTATACAATTGAAATTTAATATGCCAATCAACTTGTACGACTAGTTTTGCAAGCATAGAATGCATTGAATCTCGATATTCTACGAAATAAAAAATATTATTTTATTGGTTTATTTTTACTTAGAAAGAATAGTTTACAAATAAAAAGTTATGACGTCATAGTACCCTGCAAGGTTCTGCCAAGGGTGTACTAAGTTTGTGAAATTGTATGCAACAGGTAGAAGAGGTCATGGTAGACTCTATTTATTTCATATGTACTATAGATTGTTTATACTATAAAAGATAGAGGCAGCTATAACTTGGATTTTTAAAAACTTCTGCTACATACATAGGTACCTTAAGTTTAGAAAATAGACTGGACGGGCACTGGACGGCACCGGGAATCTTTTAAAATTTGCGGGATATTTCGACTATACCGAAATTCACACCGGTCCCGAAATTTCGCTCGGAACCCGAAATAGTACTGTTGTGCTTATACACAAGAAAAAAAAGCACTTTTACACGCCCATTAGCGTATGTGTGTGATTCGACCATCCATACTTAAATATGAAGCGAATATTGTTTTAAATAAACAAGTTTTTCATACAAGAAACACAAGATTGAGCGGTGGGTTTGTATGGGCGCTACTCCAAAGAGTGTGGGGAGGGGGGTAAATCCTATCGATACATATGTAAAGCGTTCGTCCATTACTAGTTTCCATATCAATTATTAAATTGTATCTGGGTACCCCAAAAAGTGGGGGTGGCGGGTCAATTTTGTTACTCTATTTGACTGCAATAAAAAGTAGTCTAGGTGCCAATTTACAGCTGGTTAGCATAAAAGTTGAGCTCCTAAAATTGAACAACAACATCCACAGATAGATAGATAGATAGATAGATAGATAGCGTAACTAGATCGACTCGTCTTGTCGAGCTGAATGGTATAAAAATGGTGCGTGAATGGTATAAAAATAAAAAAAAAAATTATGTAAAACAAAAAAAATTCGGGCGGCATTCGGGATCCGCGGAATAATTTGAAAATCTTCGGGACGGTCGGGATTGGGAAAGACATTTTTTTTTTGAGGACGGGCGGTGTTGGAGTCACTGTGGCTGACTTGGCCTTATATTATGTTAACAGACCTTGTCTAGCACTAGTCTACTGTGACATGAACAAAAGAAACAGATATCGTATTAGTTAGAGTGAGTCTACTCTCTTGTGTATGAATGCTACTAGTTGGCTTTTATATTTAAATCTCTTTCTTCTTTGCTAAGATCTCGAAGTGACAAGACGGGAGTTTAAGTGAATTAAAAAATATAATAATCAAAAATATAATGAACGTGTTTAAAATTATTGGTTTGGGACTGGAATTCTTATAGGCGGGAACGGGACACATTGGTTTTCCCTCGCCCATCTCTACTTAGTATCATATACGCATATTCTGCCAATAGATGGCGCTCTGTCTAATGGCAATTGCAGCGCTACCTATTGGCAGCGTATTTTGAAGTCGCAAAAAAGCATCACCGTATTTGCTTGTGACGATTGCAGTTCAATGACTGCTGATATTTTTTACGCCTGTATACATATGTAGTATTTACGTTTTATTATTCAATATGACGAAATTACTCGTACATACGTAGGTGTATGGGAAAAAAATAAACCAAATACTAAGTCTAACTACGTTCAATTCTTATAAACATCTTGTAAGCTTTTATTATAAGTAATCGCTATTAACAACAGTTTGTGAAATATTCATGAATTAACTTTACTCATAAAATGGAAAACCCACTATTTTGGTTCGTAAAAACTAGATTTTATATGGTGTGGAAAAATATATTTACGTATGATAGGGTTTATAATATTTTTGTGTATATACGAATATGAAATCGATTTAGCGACAATAAATTTTTTTTTTACATTTATGCGGATGCCTTACAACAATTGTTTCTTTTCGCCACTTTATTGAAAGCATCTTCAGGAAAGCTCAACACTTTTCGCCACATGATGAACGCTAGAGAACGTATAGGACTTTTCTACGATATACTCCATATGTTAGACATGTTACAAATTATTACGATCACAGTATAGAAGTAAAATCTACCTTTTTCTTATCACCAGATCTGGCCATTTTTATAAAATTAAATTGTGCTTTTACAAAAGTCCAAACAAACACGCACACAAACAAACATAGATAATATTTTATTGACTCATCGAAAATTTCGAAACATCAATAATTTGAATGGATAGTGGAATGGTGGAACTTACCAGAGACAAAGCGAATTACTTGCATATCGCTTAAAATAAAAACATTTATTAAAATTATAAAAGGCAAAAAAAAAAAATACTATAAAGTTGAATTTTGATACGTTCGCTCAAGTAAAACTTCGTTACCTCTCAATGGATTTCTTTCAAAAGTAACTTATTTTCTTCGTTACAGGTCCTTTTTTACGTGAACAATAAACTAGGCATTTTTAATGCTTTTCTATTTTTTCATAACTACCTAACCGATTGACCATGCTCTTGAAGAAGATTTGTAGATAATTAATTAAGCCTTTTAATTCGGATAACTATGGAACGGCATATGACAAAATATATGACACCGAGACCGCAAAAATCAGGAACAAAATAAAAAAAAAAAAAAATGGTTGTCATAAGAAAACATTGATGAAAAATTGCATACTTTTGTGAATTGAATTCTAATGTAATTAAAATAATTCAATCAGTACACAAACAACTTGTCGTATAAAAGAGTTTCGTTGCCAACAACAAAGAGTGAATTATACGCTTTCTCTCTCTCTCGCTCTCTCTCTCTCTCTTCGACAGATCACCAGCAACTTTAAAAGGCTTTTGTTGTTGTTTTTGGTACTCAAATGCAAAAGTAACTGTTGTTGTCGTCTTCCTTGATCTATGGTGTGCGTGCTTTGTTTATTTTGTATTTTTATTGAAACAAACAATAATTACAATGTTATTATTCATACATTCTACCAAGTACATACCGCACCCCACCGCGCGCTAGATAACACTAATTCGCAAACGCACACACACACACATAACTATTGCTATCAACAAGCCAATGCACGCTGGTCTGTCTATCGCTTGCTTGTTAAGGCGGAACGACACAATCGTCACATGTATTCATATGTGTACGATTACATGTTCCACCTTTTACATTTCGTTCGTTTAGTGTCGTGTCGTAACGGTAAACGGAACGTCAGAAATGAGTCATGCTTCTGCGCTAAACCAACAGATTTAATAGACGTTATCACGTCAAAATAATAGCACTAAGTCCTATCCATAAAATAAGTTTTATTACGTTTTTCGTATTTAACAAGTAAAACTCTATAAGAAAGAAGAAAAATTTGAATCGGCCGTCCGCCAAATGCAACCATAGCGAGTTCCAAACTTATATTGACCTAAATAAAGAAGTTTGTCATGAAAAACACAAAAGTGTGCGGTGTGTTTGTATGGGATCTATTCCAAAATGGATACTCTTCAAACTTAGGATCAAAAGAAGCATAAATATTGAGCCTTATATATAAACTTGTATATAAAAAAAAAACAAAAATAATATATCCTTCAAATATACTAGATCGACTCGTCTATAGAGTTGGTCAAGAATATATACTTTATGCTGTCCACAGTGCTTTCTTTAGTGCGGTATCACATCTCAGACAAACTGATAATACCATTTCACATTGTGTGTGAATGGTATACAAAAATAGTGACATGTCGTTCAGAAAAATGGTGTTGCATAGTGTAATAAGTTGAAAATACTAATACTATTAAAATACACACTTTGGGAATTTATTTCTTAAAAATGAAATTGTCCAAATGTAAACCGTTGCGTTCATGGCATTAATTTAATCGAGCCCTAAAATTTCCTATGACAGATTGGCAGGTTTTCTCCGTGATGGCTGCCATTTCGTGACGGATATTTCCTTTTAATTTGTGCCAGGAAAGTTGGTTTGTTGCCGTAAACTTTAGATTTGTGGTAACCCCACAGGAAAAAGTCCATAGGGGTTAAATCGGGACTTCGTGGAGGCCAATTTATGTCACCTCCCCTGGAGATCAATTTGCCAGGAAAAATTTCATGAACTCGTGTTAGAGGGGTGTGAAGTTGCTCCGTCCTGCTGGAACCATGTTCTTTGGTTATAACCAAGAAAGTTTTGCAGTTCAGGCACAAAGAAGTCGTCTAACATCTCCACATAACGCTCTGAATTCACTGTAACTGTGCGTCCCCCTTCATGATGATCTACTATGCACGTTTAAAGCAACAGCACGCTTCCGAATCGAAAGGTCCGGGTTGTCACGAACAGACTGAGTAACACTGTCTACGTTTTCGAACGTTCTCGAAGACCTTGAACGCCCGTCGTTTGATTTTTCCAGCATTGAACCGGTCTCTTCAAACTTCTCGACCCATTTTCCAATGAGTCGTGGTCTTGGCGCATCATTTAAATGACGAACATGTCGAATACTGCAGAATTTTCTACGCGCTACAGTCGCTGAATTACCGTTTTTGTAAAACTCACGTACGCACAACGCACGGTCTGCTCCCGAGAAACGCTCCATAGCGACTAAATTCCCAAAAGCTAGGCTACCGATTGACATACCCCCCGCGCTTCTCGCAATAGTTTTGTTCACGCAATCAGCAAATCAAATGTAAACTTTCTTTTGAGACACCCAGTATAAGCAAGTTGTCCCATATTTCTATTCAATTCTATAGTTGCCGCCACTATACTCCTTGGGATAAAGTTGTGCCAACAAAAAGCAGAAAACAGCCAAACACATCTAGAAGAGATATAAAAGCTTAATTTGAAGTATTTTTCAAATCGTTAGACGCATTAGAAGGATATCGCAGAGCGCTATTAGTGAAATACAGTATCTAGCAGTCCTGAGTATGCTTAGAACAAGCAGAAAAATGTGTATGTGTATGGCATACTATAATAAAAATATTTCTTTTAAGATAGATCATTATAAAATACTTTATGAAAGTTTCTCCATAACTTACGAGTAGCACTTTCGTTGTCGTAGGCCTATTCTTTGCTAAAGCATAAATGCCTAATATTGTTATTATGATAATAAAGCCAGCAATTATGGGAGCCACAGTAAAAGCATAGGCTGATATATTTTCATATCATTGAAATGTTCTACTTCGTTCGCATAGTATAAGATGTTTAAGAGCTCCAGATTTGTGTCCAACTTTAGGCTGATGACAAGTACAGAAATTTCAGAAATCTAACTAAATGAAAAACAGTTTATTGTAATTTATTTTGATGCACTTACCAAATACACTTACATTAATTACTTGTGCAATAACTTTCATTATTCCCATCGAATTCGCCATATTTTATAAATATATTGTATACTTCTTTGACTCAAGTGGGATATGTTTGCTTTTAGAATAAAATTTTTATCTCTGTTACAAGTCACAACATGTAAACAATATTTTTCGCTACTCAATACAGAATAAATCTAAAACGCATCTAAACCTACCTAACTTGTTTATTTCAGGCATGGTATTTACATATGCAATTCCGTGGAAGTGTTTATACTATATCTTCCAATTACGTTGGGATTTTCTGAGAAATTGCTATGATTTAAGTTTGATACGTGAATGAACAAGAACGTCGAAAGCTTTTTAAACAATGTTTTGAAATTGAGATGATTATGACGTCGCTTGGAGGGCATATCCCACACATTCTTCAATCAATTTCAAACCACAAAAATAACTGCGATTATAATAAAAGCTTTATATTGCGTTATATGTACGTAGTGTGAGCTTTATTGTCATATTATATTTATTGTTTAAATATGGCATTGACACTGGCCTATAATTACACGGTGCAATAGACATTTTGTATTTGTAAAGTGACCTAAAACCTGTAGTTCGTGTCTATTAAAACATTTTTGCATGTTTTTTTTTTGTATTTCTGACGCTCAAAAATTTTAATGTTATTAAGCCTATTCACAATGTTGTCTTATTGTCTGAAAGTAAAAAATTGCAAAAATGAATTGTGAACGCACATTCGCTTAATGTTTTAAAATCAGCTGTTGATGACACATATATAAATGTGTTACTAGGGTAGTAGCCGACTGGACGTGTTATGTTGCTTATAGTTTTTAAACAAAATTGTTTCAGACAAGCTCCATTCATTAGTAGACTACTGTCAAATTTTGAGCAATCTGCATCATTAAGTTTATGTTTGACAGCTATTGACTGCAGACATAAAATCCAGACAGACGGACAGAACAACTTTGATGTATTTTTTTGACGTTGGTTTAACGCAAAACGTCATGTGTTTGCGCCATTTCGTGATAATGGATGAAACATGAATTAGAGGCCAATTAGTATTTGAAATAGAGCACTTCTCAGACCCTTCTGATTTATATCCTTCTGTTTACATTTCATATCTCCCGTCAATGGCTTTCAAACACAAACTTAATGATGCCGATGGCTCAAAAATTGACCGTTGTTTAGTGATATATGATATATGAAATTTGAAACGCTCCTCGACGTCAGATCGTGTACTTCAGAGTTTACCATTAAATCAATACTGAAACTTCAACACACTACAATAAAATCAAAACCACGACTGCGGAACCAGTTCATTATGCAACACTGTTTAAACGTAGTTTTTCAATTTGGAAAGAAGAATATATCTTTATAATTTAAAACATAACAATTTGGTGTTGGAATAAAAATACAATAATGGTTTCCATGAATCGTCTAATTTGTTACCCTAACATGTAAAAACAGCCTTGAATTCTCAATAAAAACGCTTAATTCATTAAAATTAAATAAAAGTGGTTGATGCCATTAAGTTATTTCAAAGAAAGAAAATTCGAGTTTTACTTTTTGTTACTTATGTCAGATCAAAAATACAAAGGCCAATTGAATATTTTCTTTCTTTGGAATAACTTAAAAATAACCTCATAACATTGTCATGAGAATTGAATGTTCTTTATATATGAAGGCGAAGTATTAAAAGCAAAAAAAATATTTCCATTGAATTGAACCTAAACTGTAAAAAACTTAAATTAAGAGTAATACGTGGGGTACTACAAAAGTTTTTGATAAAACTAAGAAAATCTTAAAAGTTTTAAAAATATTGAATGATAATTGGGTGCAGTACACCAAAAACAGCTTTTTCTATCAGGAACTTTAAAACTGGGGAGTGTTATAAATTTGTGGTAAAATTCAAAGTTTTTTGTAGGTAGGTCAGTTTAAAAGTCTATCGATTTAATCAATATTTAAAATGATGCGTCTTCATTTTCAAAACTTTTAATTCTCTTTCCAGAAACTACATGGACTGCAAGGATCGCGAAAGGAAAAAGTTTAAAGACAAATTTTCTAGAGTGGTAAGTTATCCCAATATATGCTATCTTAGTTATCTTTATAAAATACTATGGTCTTAGAGGTAAGACATTTTTATTTTGGGGCCAAAACACTGCCCATTATTCCTCTGAAGGTTATTTCTCACTGTAGCCATTAAATACTAACCAATTTGTATACCTCCACTTCAAATAGTTAAAGAGATACGATGATTTTACTTTGGAAGCGTCGTACCGCCCATTTCTACAACGGTTCTTATTTCTCCCCACTTTAACGGTTGTACCGAATCTCATCGTGTGATACGATGAATTTAATTTCCTCTTAGTTGGGTTGCTTGGAACCGCTCAACATTTCGGGTAGTACCATAGCCTATGACCTTCCTGTGACTAGCTTATGTCCTCTCTTGATTAATATTATTCCATGAAATAGAAAATCTCATTTTTATGTATACATAAACATACATATTTATTTATTTAGTTACCTTTATACATATTTATAATTTCAACACGGTATGGTGAGTATACAACAATTGTTCTCGTGCTCATTCCTTCATGCTGTTTCCACTATGTACAATTTAGCTTCTCTGTCTTGCTCATACATACGAGTCAATTCGAAGTGACGTCATTTGTCCGAGAGAGCGAAAACAGTAAAACTAGCAACAGTAGCAACTCACCAATTTCATTTGTTTACTTTGGCAAATTAAATTGGTGAATTCTAATGACGTCATAAGTTACTCACAATGTTTCTTTTGTCAGCACTTTCTCTCTCTCTCTCTCTATCTTTATATAGTTTATGCACATCTTGTACATACGTACACAAATCTGTGGAATTCAATACTGGAGAATAAAATATTTTATTTCAAAGCAGCTTAAACAACTTGAATTATAGCAAAGAGACATTTTATAACGGTTATTAGAAGATTAATATTATTTAACCTGACAGCCATACCTAAAGCTTTAGTAGATTCGATGCATTAGCCATGTCCACTAAAATTGTTAGTCTCATTTGCAATCACAGTTCAATTTAAACTGTGTGTGGAATACTTTTTCAATTACGTATTTCATAAATTTTAAACTGATAAGAATACGTCCCCGAAAGAATTAGTTGTCATCAAATTTCTTAATCTTCATACATCAAGAAGCATAGGAGACCCCACTTCTCCGAGTGGTTGAAGTTCCACCTTTTATATTAAAAGTACTCAATAATAAACATATCAATAATATAGGAATGTCATGGCCAGCACTTTAGCCTCTAAATCAACACTGTCCAGCCATAGCCCCAGGAGGACAAACAACTTCGTATTTTCCCACACATATGAACGAACGAATGCCTCGAATCGGCTGCTTGATCGGCTAAAGATAAACAAAAATTATAATTAGTTAAGTTGCATTGGTGTTGTATTTTGCCAACCTTTACAAATTATGACTCAGACAGCTTCGCACAAAATATCACACAGTGCAAAGCAGACACATAAAGTCACACTTTGGGTGGTCTCCTTTTGGACAGACCTGCTCTAAATAAGGGCTGCCCAGTATTCGTACAACTGAAAGCAAAGGAATTGGAAGAAACAAAACAGAGAGCAGCTAGGCGGAATACGATACATTATAATAGCATCCTACCATGCGGTAAACGTTAAAGGGCATAGAAAAATGTAAATAAGGAAATGGAAACATCATCTTTTTCACTGTGTGTATATACAGCGATGCCAAAGCAAAGCAACACATTTTCGTCTGTTGCTTATTGCTATGGCATCACTCACTTTGACTTTTAGTTGTAATTGTTTAGCAAATTGATTGAGCTGAGGGAGAGCTAATGTCTTTATGATTGGCCGGTGGTCTTGCCAATTTGTTACTAACTTTAGATACAATACTTTAGAAAAGTAGTTACATTCGAATATATTTAAGGGGGTTAAAAAGCCTGTGGACGCTTTTGGCTATTCATATATAGATATACGAGTATTCTTGCTCAGCGAGTCGAACTATTGTAGACATGTCTGTCTGTCCCCTAATCAGTTTTTAAGAAATCGATGTGAAACATTATGTTCCTATGCTGAACATATGTGACAATAGACATCCCACGCCCACTTTCAGAGGCAGCCTACAAACAAACTGATCGCCTACACTACGCTTTCTTTTTATTAAGTCAATATCAACTTGAAATTCGATACTAACCGAAAATTTCACAGATAAATAAGGGTGAGTGTCTGTCCACTTTTCGAGGTACTAGCCATACAAACTCACCGCCTAATTTCCATATTTAGTCAATAGCACCTTGAAAATTACATATGTTGACTTTTTATGGACAGCAGCTTGACATTGTTATTAATGAGCGTGTTCTGCCCACTTTTAGACCATAAAGACCAAGTACTAACTTTTTGGGTTTTGTAAGCCAATTTTTATTA
The DNA here is from genome assembly GCA_035044765.1 of Leucophenga montana. Classification (NCBI taxonomy): domain Eukaryota; kingdom Metazoa; phylum Arthropoda; class Insecta; order Diptera; family Drosophilidae; genus Leucophenga; species Leucophenga montana. The sequence goes on along the minus strand of JAWNNQ010001325.1, from coordinate 132,014 downwards.
TTTTTCACGCGTACCGACTTAAAATTGTAATATTATCACTAGAGCATTAAAAGATTTGAGTAATAATAGGTTAGATGCTTGTGAAGAGTATTGAAACTTCGGTTCTACCGAAGTTAAAGTTTTCTCCTATTCAACTATTCATTATCTTTAGTTTACATCGAAACACCGATGTTCATATATTGCATTACATATATCATAGCTGCCACCCTGTATATTAAAATTGCATTATTTTTTTTTTATTTCAAGTATATACAATTTGTTTTTGTTCTTTTATTTAATATCTATACAACACGATGTAAATTCTATGCATATTTCAAACAATTTAAAACACAAAACTATGCATTTCTATAGGAAACCATGCCGGATGTATTTTTCTCGCGAAAGCGTTGCGATAGCAAAAAACAGAAAACAATGACTATAATCTGGAAAAAAAAGAAGAGAAAAACACAATAAATTATAAATACGACATATGGAAATGAATTTTAAAACCATTAAATAGTTTAGAAAACTTACTCTTAGAAGAAAATCAATGATGCTAAAAAGCGTTACCATTCGAACAGCGCTGAGTACGCTTAGAACCAGCAGCACAATGAGTATGATGGCATACTATAAGTTTCAGATACATTTAACAATTATGTATACTATATACTATATAAATAATAGATTATTTAATACTTACCACTTTTGTTACTATAGCACTTTCCTTTGCTATGCCACAAATGCCAATTATGGTTATTATTAAGAAAACAATACTAACAATAATTAAAACTGGGCCAAATGTACGCATAACACGTTCGAAATCTCTTATGTCAACGAAATTTCGAACATCATCCGGATAGAATATATTGGCTATGGATTTTGGTTTTGCCACTGCTGCGATTCCCATGCCGAGCCCAACAAGTGATGAAATCTAAACAAATCAAAATAAAATATAATATTTCAAAAATTTCAAAAACTAAATAAACTAAATAAATTAATTTACCAAATACAGCGTATTAATCACTTGTGTGACGATTTTCATTAGACCCGTGGATAGCGACATTTTTGCAGAAATATTAAGAAAACTTTATAGAATTTATGTACTATATACGAATTATTCTATAACTATTCAAGAAATTATTGAAAATTGTGAGCACACAACTTGAGTGTCTGGCTTTTGTTTTCGTAATGAACTATTTGATTTCATTCAACTTGTTAAGACATATATTCACGGCTTTGTTCAGAAGAAATTCAACGTGCATTTAAACTTGTCTAACTTGTTTTGTTGTAAGCATAGAATGCATTGTATCTGGATATTCCATATTATTGCATATACGACTCGTATGCATTATTCTTTTCGTTGGATTTTACTGGGGAAAAAACAGAGATGATTAAACCCGAGAGAGCTTTTTAGCCGCTGTCTTGAAAGTAATCTGATTATGGCGTTCCTCTGCTAAACGGCACGCTCCGCACAACTTGAGTTCATTTCATAATATCGCTTACGAGCCCATGTAAACGGAACCCAGTTGGGCTCATTTAAATGTAATTGCTTTGAAGCTTTTAATTATAGTTTTTAATTTGTTGTTTTACGTTCTGCTGAAAAGTGTTCGCTTGAAAAACAAGTCATAAATAAGTTCTTTGAAGTGAAGTTTAGGAGTTACTGCATCATTTCAAATTTTATAAGTAGCTATATTTTTGTATGCTTTTCAATTGAATTGCATAATTCAATTTGGATATTGTCAAGCGAGGTTAACACTTAAAGTTTTTATCCATTACAAATCTTATTTTTATATTTTTTACAGTGCACACTTACCTACGTATATGTATATTTATAAAGTAACAGTTGTGCCCGGCATTGACCGGTGTGTAATTTTCAATATACAAATCGAGTTTGAACTTGTTTAAATGTAAACAAACTGCCATACAATTTTCAATGCCTGTTATCTCTTGGAGTGGTATTTATGTTGCGGTAGGGTGGAGTGGTTCGGGTCTTATGTTTCCATATAAAAGTGATACAAATTGAATTTTATCAATTTTATTTAATCAGTTGAATCTAATCCTTATTGAATCTCAAAGCTAGCTTACTAATTTACAAGAACTTTGTACTTTCGAAAAATCATGGGGTGGAGTGGTTCACTCACAACATTTTACCAGAAAATGCATAAATATTAGCTCAAATTGCTTTAAATGTTTGATTCTTGTATCAGCTGAAAATTCGATTGTATCACGTTTTCATCACATAGAAAAACATTTTTATTATTGCTTTTTTTACCTGTTTGGTAGATCGTCTTAATGTACCACTGGGCTCTTTGATCAGCTGACTTGAAAAAGATATAAACAGTCAGTTTGGCTAACCTAACCTTATCAACGCAAAAAGGTTAGTGAAGCACTCCACTACGACGAAATAATTCTTGTGTGAAAGTAGGTCCAGTAACTTAGCTATATCTATAGTTAGAAGTGACCAATCTGAGTTGAAAACAAGAAAAAACGTTAACTTCGGTTGAACCGAAGCTCTAATACCATTCACACGAAATTTGAAATAGTATTGAAAAACATAAAATTGGTGGTTTAAATAGGGGCTACCACAAAAAGTGGGCCGTATACGCCCACTAGTAGATGTGTATGACGCGATGTAGTAGATCTATAAGATGCCACCATATCGAATTTAAATTTGGTATTGACGTTTTTCATACAAATGCATAAAAGTGAGCTGTGAGTTTATATGGGACTAGGGGGACAGTGGGCGGGACACGCCCATTCGTATATGTATATGAAGCGGTTGTCCACTAAAATCCATCAAATCAAATTTCAAGGTAGTATTGATTTCAATGAAGAATTTTTTCATAAAAAACACACAATTGCACGGTGGGTTTGTAAGGGGGCTACCCCAAAAAGTGGGAGGGCCATGCACATTAGTGTATGTATGTTAAGCGGTTGACCATCAAAAGGCACCACATTGCATTTCAACTTAAAATTGACTTTAATAGAGAAGTTTTCAATACAAAAAGTCAAAAGTGGGCAGTATGTTTGTATGGGGGCTACCCAAAAAAAGTGTAGTCTATGCATGTTAGCGGCTGATCATAAAATGACACCACATCGCATTTCAACCTAATATTGAGTTTAATAAAGAAGTTTTCATACAAAAAGTCAGAAGTGGGCCGTAAGTTTGTATGGGAGCTACCCCAAATAGTGGCCGGGTCGCACCCCTTAATTTATATGTCAAGCATCCGTCTACTAAAAGTTACCATATCAATTATAAAGTTGATATTGACTACAATAAAAATGTTTTTCATACAAAAAGTCAAAAGTGGGCGGAGGGTTTGTATGGGGGCTACCTCAAAAAGTGGGCGTGGAGAGTCAATCTTGACACTCTATTAAACTGCAATAAAAAGAAACGTATGTGCAAAATTTTAACTGAATAGCATAAAAATTGGTCCCCAAAAAATGAGCAACAATATATAGACAGACAGAGAGACAAACAGAACTGATCAAGAATATACATACTTTATGGGGTCTACGATAGCTAATTTAATGCGTTACAAACTTTCAGACAAACTGATAATACCATTTCAAAATATGTGTGCATGGTATAATGGGTTTCTTATGAAGAAAATGAGATTCAAACAAACAAAATCTATGAATTGGTTTCAAAGTTATGATTTTTCAAAAATAGGGTGGTCGATGAGACAAATCTGTTCTTTTTCATCAAAAATTCATTGACTACACGAGCGATTTTTTGATCATCATTTAACTGATGTGGACAAAACGTGCACACACCTTTCTTTTACAAAAATCTTCAGTTAATACTTTGTAGATTGTACAGTAAGATGCCAGCATTCTCACAGTGAAATTTGCATCGATAACGATTATTTCACTTATTTTGCTTACATAACTCCAAAAACTGTTGTTATTGAAACGTGTGTCATTTTGTAACCTGTCAAATGATTAGCATGAACTTAGCTACTTTCGAAAGAAGAAAAATGTACCTTTTTAGCACTGCCAATATTTAATAGATGGCGCTACGTGTTCTATGATTTAAATTAAAAGTTCGGTTATTTTTAGATCAACCTTGTCTGTGTCCCAACATATTGTTATTCAACGGACACAAAACAGTTTCTGGGAATCTACATTCAATTGTCATCCACTCACTTAGTAAGTTTTCAACTGATTTTAGACTAAACGGACTAGAAAAGAAATATAACTATAATTTCCGTGAACTTTATCGGCGTAATATTTAAAAAGAATTTTCAATACACAATAATAATAATTTAGAAAGTTATTGTAATTGATTAAGGCTTTTTATAGAAAATTAATCAAGTGAAAACCAGAAAAACAATAAACTCAAAAAATAGATGGTTTACGCGCATTAGTATATGTATGTGAAGCGGCCATGAACAATTTATGTAACACATAATGTAACTTGAATGGAAATCAAAGTTTGAATTTCAAATGTTTTATTTAAAAAATGACCACAAGTTTGAAGAGACAGGTTCAACGCTGGAAAAATCGAGAACGTTCGAAAACGTAGACAGTGTTACTCAGTCTGTTCGTAACAACCCGGACCTTTCGATTCGGAAGCGTGCTGTTGCTTTAAACGTGCATAGTAGATCATCATTGTTCCGCATTTTACACAAAGATTTAAAGCTGCACCCCTACAAACTTCAGTTGGTGCAAGAATTGAAGCCTCAGGATGCTGGGCAGAGGCTTAGAATTCATAAACCAGATGATTGAGCGCTTTCCACCGTTTACCAACACCTTGTTTTCGGATGAAGCTCATTTCTATTTTAATGCACATGTAAACAAGCAATATTGCCGCTACTGGAGTGCAACCAATTCAAAACACAAACATCGGAAACAACTACATTCGCCTAAAGTGACCGTATGGGCTGCGATGTCGGCGAGAGGAATTATCGGCCCTTAGTTTTTTGAAGATGAAAGGGGACGCACAGTTACAGTGAATTCAGAGCGTTATGTGGAGATGTTAGACGACTTCTTTGTGCCTGAACTGCAAAACTTTCCTGGTTATAACCAAAGAACATGGTTCATATACGTCCAACAGGTCGAAAAAAGAACCTTGTGCCAAAACTCTGGGGACTTGGATACGTACTCACTTGCAATTTGTTTTTTTTTTAATTTCAGGGCTGTATAATCGGAAATTATTTTTGAATACCTTTCTTCTATTTCGTGTGCAGTCAACCTTGGATTCTGTCGCACTAACTTAATTTTGTTAAGAGAGATGGACGACCTGATCGGGGTTTTGACCGGATAGAACCCATTCAGGTGTAGTCAGTTACTAATTTCTGTGTTGATGAGTGAGCCACGAGTTCATGAAATTTTTCCTGGCAAATTGATCTCCAGGAGAGTTGACATAAATTGGCCTCCACGAAGTCCCGATTTAACCCCTATTGACTTTTTCCTGTGGGGTTACGTCAAATCTAAAGTTTACGGCAACTAACCGACTTCCCTGGCAAAATTAAAACGAAATGGTAGCCATCACGGAGAATACCTTCCGAGCCGTCATGGGAAATGTTTGTGCTCGATTAAATGAATGCCGGGAACGCAATGGTTTACATTTGGACAATAGCATTTTTAAGAAATAAATTCCCAAAGTGTGTATTTTAATATGTAATAAACATTTTTTCAATAAGCTACTTACATTTTTTTTTATCGTTTTTTTGAAATGTGAACTTTCTTTTGAGACACCTTGTACAATTAAATTAATTAAATTAAATTAAATATCATTTTATTTACAATTTTACACTAAAAACTAATTACCGAATAATTTTACATAGTTCTATAGATTTGTTGAATTTTCCATGCTACCAGAACTCTTTTCTTGAAAACGTTTCGCCAACATATAGCACAAAACAATCAAAATAAGCTATAATGAAGAAGTAATATGATTAAGGAAGAATATTAAATTTTTTAAAATAAGTTTATAAATAAAACTTACTCTCAAAACGATGTTTATAAGGCTAGTTAGCGTGAAAGCATGTTTCAGTACCGCTAATACGCTTAGAACCAGAAAGGCAATATTTACATTCGAAAACTGTCAAAGAATTTAGGAAAATTTAAGTTGCTGAATACCATTAATCCATTTATTGACTCTTACCGCTTTTGTTAACTTTGGTTTATCTTTTGCTACAGCATAAATGCCAAATATGGTTACCAAAATGCCAATAATACCCACTGCTATGAAAACTGGTCCAATAATACGCAATGCATCTTGGATTTGTTGCATATCTGTCGAAATCTGAATTTGATCAGGAAATAGGTACTCTATGACATATATGGGATCTTGCAGTGCCTTAATGCCCATAAGCAGAACTATAGATGCAGAAATCTATGGAAAGAAAATTGAAATTATTTTGAGTAATAGTTACAGACGTAAATTTATTTGTTCAATTGATATTTACTTACCAAATAAAGCACATTGATCACTTGCGTGATCACTTTCATTGCATATATGGATAGCGCCATAGTTATTGATATAGTTTTTTTATTCAAATTTTTGTTTCTGGACGGCACACAACTTTAATGCAAGACGTTACTTACAAGTATGAACTACGAATCTATCTGCTCTATTCTAAGTTGTGAAGAAATTTTTTTATTAATTCGAGTTCTAACAAATGATTCAACTTGTTTGACTAGTTTCAGTAGAATGCAATACTATGTCTGGATATTTCGCAAAATTAGCAAGTAATGTTTTGTGGGGAATTTTCATATTGAATTTACGCAGAAAGCTGTGCATGCAAAGTTTTGTATTGATTTTGAAATTGTTTGTATTATGACACTATTACGATGAGAAAGCAAAAACGTGCTTGGAACAATTTATTTATCGCAACATTTATACATAAATAGAATAAACTAAATTATAGTTGGGAGTGTGTTTATGTATTTTTCATATTATTAACGAGAATGCTGAAGATCAATGTGCTCGACTAGAAGTAAAAGTAATAGTGCTGTAGAACTATTGTATATTGCACCCTATATAGTTTTATTCTCAGGTATTGCAGAGAAGCATAACGCGCTTTTTACAGAATTAATAAAAAAGATGAAATTTATAAAATAAAATATTTATTTGTGCTCTTAATTGTAAAAGAAAGATGTTTTGGCATATTCAAATGGTGTGCACCACAATCAGCTTAGTTGGAATGAGTTACTGCGTAAAATTTTGATATGCGAATCAGTCGAATCTAAAACTCCAAGTTTGAAGGTTCTACCTCCTTGTTTAAACATACGAACGTTGAACAGACGGACATAGCTACAGCGAATCAAATTCTGACGCTAATTAAGAATATACAAGAATATACAATAAAACCCATTTTGTGAGTCATATTTTGCTTTACTATTCTTTTTTTTTATAATGTAGGAGGTTCAATAAATAAAATTTTGTATTAAATAGTTTTGAAAATCGAATCAGGTAGGTGATGCCCCCATTGTCCATTTACTGAAGTAGTCGATTTGTGGCGTTTATCATGACCCTTACGAGCATATCAGTGGGTATGTTAGTAATTCCTGTCCGGATGATGGCCTTCAAGTCTTATAGGTTTCTTGAATGGTTGACATAAACGTGAATAAATCGCTCGGGGTAAAATCGGACAGCGGGGCTGCCACTTCAAATCACCCCTTATTGAGATAATTAGCTCCGGGAAGTGTTCCCTCAAAACAGCCATCGATGCTCTTGAAGTGTGATTCGTCCTGTTGTTACCAAATGCCTCCAAAGAAGTCCAATTCATACAGTCGTGGAAAAAAAAATTCCAACTCCTCCAACATGTTTACATGAATTCATTGTCACTGTGAACTCTTGTTCGTCAATAAAGCACGGCCCAATAATCTCAGCTGAGGAAATTGCATAACACACAACACACTGTGACTGCAAAGGACTTTGTCAACGCATCCATTCAAGTAAAAATGTCTTCATCACTGAATGGCGCGCATTTCCAAAAATAAACTTATGTTAGTTAAGTTATAAGCCACACCATGCATTTACAAATCGAGTTTGAAGTTGTTTAAATGAAAGCAAACGGCCTCTTGGGGTTTTATTTAGGTTGCGGTGTGGTTCGAGTTTTATGTTTTCTTATAAAAGTAACACAAAAGTAACACATGCCAACCTACTTTACAAGAAAAATTTTAGACTTTTTCAAACAAGATTGTTTATTTACTATTGAAAATTCATGAGATGGAGTGGTTCATCCATAAAATTTGACCAGAAAATGCACAAAAGTCCGCTCAAATAGAGTTAATTCTTTGATCAAGACTTCCCAATGGAGAGCGCGACACCGTCCATTCTCTAATTTGGTATTGTCTGCTGTTGCCGTTCATTTGCCTGACATCTCATCCACCTGCGTCATATAAAATATATGTCGAGTTAAAAACTTTCTGCAATACTTTGTTAATCAAGGTAAAACATTTCGGTTTTAGTATTAAAATGTCTATATAGCTTAACGTATCTACTTGAAACTCAGAACAAAGTCTCCGGGTTTTCAATAAAATTTGTAGTAATCTTTTTCATTTTTGTGAGTAAAACTTTATTATTTTATTATCAGTTTGTCTCAAGGTTTTTAACGCATTAAAGGAGGCATCGTAGGTTTCATAACGTATATGTATATATTCTTGATCAGCTCGACGAGACGAGTCAATCTAGCCATATCCGTCTATCAAGTTGAAAATTTGCACATACATTTATTTTTATTGCAGTTTAATAGAGTATCAAGATTTACCCGCCACGATCACTTTTTGGGGAAGCCCCCACACAAACCCAGCGCCTACTTTTGTGTTTTTGAATGAAAAACTTCTTTCTTAAAGTCAGTATTAGGTTGAAATGCGATTTAGAGAGCCTTTTCATATACATATACAAATAGGCGTTTCCCGCTCACTTTTTGAGGTACTCCCAAACAAAGCCACAGCGCACTTTTATTCAGTTGCATGAAAAACGTCAATATCAACTTGAAAATCGATATGGCGGCATCTTACACATCTACTACATTGCTTCAAACAAATCTACTAGTGGGGTAGCCCCTATTTAAGCTCCCACATTCAAGTTTTACAATACGATTTAAAATTTCGTGTGAATGGTATTAGAGCTTCGGTTCAACCGAAGTTAACGTTTTTTCTTGTATTTTTTTTGTATTTTTTGTTTGGATTAACAAAAGTTTTGTAGCACGTGTTGGGCGGCATGCACAACAACGTCAACAGTCAAAGAATATCAAAAATCAAAGCTTCTCATATACAAAGCTTTCTGCGCATTTTAATCGCAGGAAATCCCAGAAAAATGTGTATAGAATGCACTCTACTTACATAGTATGTAGGTATTTATATGCATGCAAAAAAACAAGTCAAACCACTTTTGTCGATAATAATAATTCTAAGAATTAAGCTTGGCGAAGATTTCTTCGCAGCGGTAAGATGCACTTAATCAGTTTGAAAGCTTATGAATTACATTTATAAACGAAATATGGTTTTTCAGTATGCCATCATAAATATTACCTTTTTGATTCTTATCACACTCGGCACACTGCGTCAAAGAATTACTCTGTTGCGTCTCTTCGGTATCGCAGTTAAAGTAAGTTTCCTGAAATAGATGTAATGTTAAAGTTTTTACTAAAGCTACAATATAAATTTTGGTTTTTCCTTATAGCTCGTACTGATTGTTTTCTGCTTCATTCTGTCGCAACGTTTTAGAGAGAAGAATTCCAGTGGCATGACGAAATTTACCAATGCATAGAAATACTTGAAAAACCAACGTTAAAAATATATATATACATTTTATTTCAAAGAATATATCTTTGAAAGTATACTTTATAAGACACCCTGTATGAGCTATATTATTGTAAAGTTTCATTAAAATCCATTCAGTAGTTTTTGCCTGAAAAATTAACAAACATCCACACATCCATACAAACTTTCGCGTTTATAATATTAGTAGGATTATCGGAAACTGAGTCGATTTAGCTATGACCGTCTGTCCGTCCCTCTGGGTGTGTGAAACAACAGATTTCAGGAACCAAAAGAGCTAGAGACTTTAAACTTGGATGTTTGATTATCCTTTAAATTAAAAAAAAAAATTACCTGTTTCGGACTGCAAATTAACGTATGTCTGCGCACTTCGATGACTTTTGAGAAATCAGCTATTTAAGAAAAGTTAAGAAAAGTCAAATTCGTCTAATCTAACCTTATAAGCGAAAAAAAGACTAAAAGACTCACCGTACCCTATCAAAATTTTCGTAATAAACCTTTGTCTTTTTCATACCTGAAATCAATATTTCCCAGATTAAGTGACTCCAGAATAAAAGAAAGTAATTACAAGAATTTAATTATCAGCCAAGTAAATTTTAATTTGCCACAAATTCGAGCGACTCTAATTGTCTGCGTGATACGCCCCTTGATATTTATGTGTAGCATTTGTCTACAAGAAGCCATCATGTCAAATTTCATGTCGATATTGACTGAATTAAAAACATCTTCCATACAAAAAGGCAAAATGGGCGGGTTGTTTGTTTGGGCGATACCTTGAGAAGTAGAAGTATCACACATATTGCTACATATATGAAGAGTCCCTTCATAAGAATCCACGATACCAAATAATATGGGTTAAAGCTTATCATTCAATCGTTTCTATGCACTAAACAACAAATAATGAAGCACGTCTTTCATCGATTTTGGAAAACTCCACACCTACGGTGAAATAGGGTTAAAGTTTATATGGGCAATAATATTTATACCATTCACACACAGTGTGACATAGTTTTATCAGTTTGTCTGAAAATTTGAAACAACAAGACAACAACTTTTCGAATAATTTTCGAATGAATTTAATTCGCAAAAACTTCTTAAATGGTTTAGGTTTTGTAAAAACCTAAACTAATCGAAGAGAAACCAAATTGTGTGCCTGGAATAAAATGGAATGACACACAAAATGCCATGGTGAATTTATAAATAAATCAAACTTGCAAAATTCTATCGTAAAATATATCATTATAGATATCTTTAACTAACTATGGAGAGCGAATGTTCGACTGACACAAACAGTATGAGTAGTAGTGAGAAATGCTATTCAGAAAATATTAGTTAGCAACTGCCGTTATCCAAGTTGAATTTATCTATAAGGAGACGCATTCCGCTGTGGTGGCTTTCTTAAATGTTTTGTTTTGAGCGTGAAATAAAAAACGAAATGCTCAATCCGTAACAAATGAAAAAGAGTAAGAAAAAAGATAAATAGGAAATGAAAAGGAGCGCAGCTGAGCGTTATACGCCACCTTTCGTATAAATTCACCATGATATTTTGTGTGTTATTTTCATTTTATGCCAGCCATACAAAATGGTTTTCTTACGATTTGTTTTTGTTTTAACAAAAAGCAAACAACTTAAGAACTATTTGCGAATATGTCACCTACGCAGTGTATATTCACCACGCTGTTATACGTACATAGTTTTGTCCGTAAAAATCAAGCGAAAACTTTCGATGACGATATTATTTTTGAACCTTTGCTCGGCTGTGTATTTCTACGGTTGTGTACTATTATAGAAAGAGAGAACATCTCCTTTGCAAACACTAAGATTTTACATTCATTGTGCTTTATACTGATATTTTATGCGGTTTGTGTTGCTGAACCCCATAAAATATTGCCATATATTTGAACAGTGAATAGCACGTATTTAAATGCTTATATAATCGTATGCTATTTAAGTTCTAATAATTATTTACATTTATCCTTTATTACTAAAATAATAAGTTAAGCAAATTGTACCACAGTTTGTATATTATTCACCTTAAAAAATAGTTCTATGCATTTGCAAAATTCACCATGCCGCTACTATCCTTCTCACGAAATCTTTGCGCCAGTATAAAGCAGAAAACTATCATAATTACCTGAAAGAAATTCAATAAAGTTTGCTTGTAATAACATATTCAAAGCACACAGAAAACAACCACAAAGATACTTACTCTCAAAATGATATCGACGACATATTCAATCGTCATCGGATATTTAACAGCTCGTATAATGCTGAGTACCAACAGAATGACGTGTATAATGCCAAACTGAAAAATCAATTAAAATATATACATAAATTATCTGTAGAAAAATGTCATATATTGTATTTTAGCTTACCGCAATTGTAGCCAATGAAATTTTCCGCGCTATCACATAAATGCCAAATGACGTTACTAAAATGCATATAATGCCCAATAGTATTATAATCGGTGCCAATGAACGCATAGTCGCTTCAAATTCTCTGATTATAACCAAATTTCGTTCTTCTGCGTTATAGAATAAATAAACCATTGATTTTGGATTTGATACTGCACGGAGTCCCATTCCAAGTATTGCAAATGAGCCCAGCTAAATAAAACAAATGGATACAATTTTAGGTTAAACTCGTTTAAGTTTAAAGGTTCAATTATTAACACTCCATACATACCATGTAAACCGCATTGATTAAGTGTGTAAACACTTTCATTATACGAGTAGACTGTGACATGTTTCAATAATTATAATATTTAAAATACTCTTGGACCTTAATAAAAATTATTTGTAAGTGTAGCACTTGATCGCAAGGCGTTTGTTTTCACAATAAACTGTTTCGCTTTCATCTCAGTTGTTAAGAAAACATTTCTCAGTTTGATTCTAATGGAATCTAATATGCAATTAACTTGTTTAACTTGTTTTTTACAAGCATAAATTGCAATGGGTTCGGATATTCCATTAAAATTGTTTATACTATTTTCCTAACTGGCTTTTATTTAATAAACTTAAGTCGAGAGATCTTTGTAAACGATATTTTAGAACTGTTCAAAACTTATGACGTCGTCAATTGTGAATGCGTCACACTTGATTGAGGTAAATTCTGTTGGAAAATCAGTCAATACGAGGTTTGATTGAACAATAAGCGGAAAACTGGCAAAGCAATTAGCTTGAGTCAAGCACTATTTTCTTCGGATTTCCATGAATTCAAAATTTATGGCAAATATTTTAAAGATTTTAATACTTGTAAATGTTCAGATAGTATTAAAATAAAGAAATTTAGTATACAGTGGTTTTTGAGTTCGCAGACTATATTATCCGAAAACATAATGTCGGACTTTAGAAAGACTCGTACAAACTCTTTGAAACACAATTTTTAGGAGTTTTTGGGTCGCTGATTAAAATATTGAATTCAAAATTTAAAATGATGCATCAAATATGATGGATAAATTTTAGGAAATGTTATTCTATTTAGATCAACTTGTCTTTAGAAGCAATCCAAGTATTCACCCTTTTTTCAAACTTCATACAAAATGAAGCATTCCTCAGACAGGCCATGGGTCATCAATCGAAGCAGGTGATAATCAGTTGAAGCGTGGTTTGGTGAATAGGGCGGATTGGGTAGGACCTCTAATTTGACCGTTTTGATGTAGGATTTGAAACGTTTTGTGATGTGCGGCAAGCATTGTCGTGGAAAAAATGGTTTTGTCATATTTCGGCCGATTTTCATTTAATGTGCACTTCAAATGCATCAGTTGGTACCGCTCCTCGTAATAATTTCCTTTGCTTTGAGCAGACTGATAAATATTTTTCAGCTTGTTCCAAATAATATATTCCTTTATATTTGCAAACTGTTAGATTGGAAAACTAGTTGATATCTGACAGCTCTATGCCTGAGATGTATGGTTCTAATGCACTAGCGATTCGTTAACTACTGTTCGTTAGCTTTAACGATTCAGCTAGCCACTGGTTGTTAATCTTTAGCTAGCGCAAATATTTGCAGCAACGCATCAGGCTGAAATACTTCGAACAACAACCAACTCATATCAGCGTGATGTGTCGTGTAAAATCAAACTTAAACGTGCGTGGTAAATTTGTTATGGCCTACTTCTAAAAGTGGGCGCGACACGTCGTTTGATAATCATGTGAAGCATTGGTCCACATAAGAAGCCACCATGTCAAACGTTAAGTTTATTTTGCCAAAAATGAAAGTTTTTCATACAAAATCCCAAACACATATTTTTATATACGTATATGTAAAGTGTTCGTCCAAAGGAAGCCACTATACCAAATGCTATACACTTTTTTACGCTGCTGGTTAGCCCCTTTTCGCTAGCGAAGAGCTAACTATTTAGCCCTAGCGAATGGCTAACCACTTTTCGTTAGGGAATGACTAGCGAAAGGTGATGCAATGTCGTAAAGCGCGCTAAAATTCGTTAGACAAATGTATGAACGGTGGTTAAGACGAGCGTTAGTACTCACTACCGGTATTAGAAGAAGTCGCTAGTGCAGCACCGGTGCAGCCGAACAACTGCGGCCTTTTCAAACTTTTGGTATGGGTGTAGTTATTGCCTCCTTTGACCAGGTTTTTTTTTTTTTGTTTAATGCTCTTGAGCAAGTTGCTGTGACTTTCATCTCTAGAAACCAAGCATTGTAAGTCATCGAGGTATTTTTTACATACAAATGTATCTATTTGTAAGTTAATTAAGAGATATGTGTGATCACACCACACTAATTCACCAATTACATCCATGGATAATTGGTAATAGCCGTTGACCGAGCTTAACCCATGACTTTTTCTATTTTCTTTTGTCGTAGCGGATCTACTTTTCAGTGCCAGTCATAAAACCAATATTTCTGCTTTTGGATCATACCCATCATGGCTTTGAAACGTTTGCTGACTGTTCGCAATGATTTAGCTAATTCTTGAAGCGTTTGACAGCTTCATCTTCGAACTTTTCGGCTGTCCAGGCCACTAAAATTCGATGGCATTCGGTATGTACTTTTCTTCATGTTAAAGTATTGAAGCAGAACTCCTCGCATCGGACAAAGTTAGATATATTCATGGAAGTAAAAAGTGTTGGCCAGCCATCTCTTAGGAAGCGCAGTTACCGACCTCAGTTCGAAATGGAGTGGTTGAAAATACCCACACTGAGTCCGACTACCTCAAAATTAAACAAATTGTCCCGTTCAAAGATAACTTAATGAAATAGTTTGTGTGCTTGTTTGTTTATTTTCACTCTGGGGACTAGTTTAATTCCATTTTAATAGGGACATAGTACTCAAGAAACAAAAAATGTTGAATTACAATTTGTAATAACATAGCCAGGTTTTTGGAGTAAAGCTAAAGAATGCAGATTTCGCTTGATTACTATAAGCAAACGGCTTGATACTTTATAACATAATAAACATATTGCTGAAAAGTTCTATTGAATGGCATAAAAACGAATGTTTAGTTGTCACTTATTGGGAAATTCAGGGTCAGATTTCAAAAGGCATATATTTGGGAAACGTACAATAACATAAAAGTTTTTCGTCACAAAATTGATATCAGATATATTGTTACTTGCAGGAGGCTCTCTTAATTTTTATAGTCACTTAAATCTTCCCTAGTTCTTGGTCCAAAGTGTATTTTATTTCATTTGGTTAAACATGGGAGTAACTCATTTACGAACATATTGACTGACCTGACTAGATCGACTGACCGCTTTGACCAAATGAAGAACCTTAATGCCTATGACAACGTTATTTATTTAAAATTGAGGGTCTTATGTTATGTTTTTGAGGGTCTTATGTTTCGCTTTTACGCTCTGCGCATCCTATATACTTAGTATATTTACTCTCCGTCGTTTTTTCTGGTTGTTAACATAACTCATTTTAGAAACAAACAAAAAATTTAGTAGTTTAGTTTATTATGTTATTTTTTAAGCAAACCTCGTACCAGTTACGTTTCTTTTTTCTCTAGTACAATATTTTCATAAAAAGCTGTTCACAACCGATTTCTGAACTTTGAAACTGTTCTATTATGAATCAAACTTTGGTTTATACAATACTGCAATAGTTTGCGACACTCTTATAACGTACGAGTTTATCTGTTTTATTCGAGTAGTTATTGGAAAGCCATTATTTTATATTATATAACTAGTTTGACTTATATTAAAGGTATATATGACTATATGATAGTAGAAACAACGTTTTTAATGTAAAATATAGTAAATATAACAATACAAATTAGTGACTCATTTCTTTAACTAAATATATTATCACAATTTTTACTCGAGGTAAATTTAAGCATAAATGGAGAAAAATTCATTGTAACCAAATCGCTTTGCCAGTTTTAAGGATGAAATAGCAATGATATTCTAAAATAGAGAGAGAGAGAGAGAGAGAGAGAGAGAGAGAGAGAAAGAACCAAGATTAAAAGAAAGAATTAATTTTTATTGTACTTATAATAAAGGAGCTTTCAATTGTCAAGCTACAACTGTGAAATTGAACTTCTATTGTGAATTATGTTAGAATTTTTTGTAGACATGCATTAGTGTTTCTAGCTTAACTATATTTTAGAAATTATATAGACAAACTCAAAAGTGGGTCAGGTTTCTGTAGTAGCTACCTCTTATAGTGAAATTGGTATGTTAATTTTATATACTTTATCTAAAGAGCAAATAGAAGAGCTTAAATGTACAAATTTGAAGGCACTAGAAGTTGTTTTTTAGCTGAGCGTGAATCATTCTCATACAGCTCATTAATATTTTGCTCCCCCATATTCAAATCTTTCTCCATCGATAGTCATGGCTAATCTAATGTCTTCATAAATATTCTTCCAAAAACAAGTTTGAAGAACAACTTATGTTCAAAGTTTACTCCAGCAAATATTATGTTTCGGAGGCTTGAACTGCTTTATTTCAAAACTAATCGAATCGAAGCAATCTTTAATAGAAACAAGAAAGAACGCTACAACTTAGAATTGATGAAGAATTAGAATTAACTAAAATAAGAAAGAAGAAAAGCGTTAACTTTGGTTGAATCGAAGCTCTAATACGATTCATACAAAATTTAAATCGTACTGTAAAACATAAACGTGGGAGTTAAATAGGGGATACCCCACAAAATGGGCGGTACACACCCACTAATAGCTGTGTATGTATTGACTATCTATAAGATGCCACCATATCGATTTTCAAGTTGATATTTACGTTTTTCATACAAATGCCTACAATTGAGCTGTTGGTTTGTATGGGACTACCTCAAAAAGTGTGCGTGAAACGCCCATTTGTATATGTTATGAAGGGGCTGTCCACTAAATCACATTTCAAGCAAATGTTGACTCTAAGAAAGAAGTTTTTCATATAAAAACACAGCAGTAGATTTGTATAGGGGCTACTCCAAAAAGTGGGCGGGTCGCATCCATTAATGTATGTGTGAAGCGTCCGTCCACTGGCAGCTACCATATCAATTATTAAGTTGATATTGACTACAATATAAAAGGTTTTCATACAAAAAGTCAAAAATGAGTGGTGGGTTTGTATGGGGCTACACCGAAAAGTGAACGTGGCGGGTAGATCTTGATACTCTATATTTAACTGCAATAAAAAAAGTGTATGTGGAGATTTTCAACTGGATAGCATAAAAATTAGTTCCCAAAAAATGCGCCACAACATACAGACGGACATGGCTACATGGACTCGTCTCGTCCAGCTGATCAAGAATATATATATCACTTTATGGGTGCCTGCTTGAATAGTATAAAATATAAAATAGAAATAAAAAGCACATGATAATTTTTCGTATGTTCTTCCAGTTTCTCGAAAAAGTTATATGCTTTTGCTATATATATTTTTCCTGGCATTTTTTTCGACCCATACACATATGCAGCGACTTTTCCAAAACCGCACTATAATTAGACCAAAACCTCGACCGACTTCAGCCTCAAAATTCGAGTCGATATAGGAATCTTCGTCTGTCCGTCCGATTGTTGCAATTACTAGATCTTGGAGATTATATGAGATAGAGCCTTCATGTTTGAATATTTTGACTGTTGAATTCCATTTTCAGATAAGTATTTAAACATCTCACAAAGATCCATAGAATATAGTCTCCATAGAAATCATTTAAATAAATACAGTG
Organism: Leucophenga montana; assembly: GCA_035044765.1. Lineage (NCBI taxonomy): Eukaryota > Metazoa > Arthropoda > Insecta > Diptera > Drosophilidae > Leucophenga > Leucophenga montana. The sequence goes on along the minus strand of JAWNNQ010001325.1, from coordinate 114,162 downwards.
TACTATCTCGAAGTTGAACATACTCAACTGCTGCACTCTAACTTGTTCCAAATGACTTAGATCAGTGCCTATATGAGTTACAATTGAGTGATAGACAGACAACATATACAACTGAGTTTGAGCTACAAATATAAATCTATAAGTTTCAGACTACTTTTACAAAAAATTAATCACATTTTAAGATTTTAAAACGACTTGTACAAAAGTCTATCGTGACTAATGCACATTTTGATAACAAAATGTATTGGCAGCATCTTTAACGTGCTATAAAGATAGACACTTGGTTATTGACTATATAGAACCACGTATGATTTCCAAGTAAATCTCATACTTACTCTAGCAACAATGACCGCTGTAATAATCCAAAAAAAACCCGTTTTGATTAGTCCAAGTATGCCAAATAATTGCATGCTAAAGAAACTGACGGCATACTGTAATACTCGTAAGAGTAAAATTAAATTAGTCTTTTATAAAAATATTTTCCATTAATTTTCTACAAACCAGCTTTATTTCTGGTGCTTGTTCTGTCCGTATATGTTTATAGCCATAGCTAACAATGATTAGATCCGAAATGCCAGCAATTATGGTAACAACTGCATAGACTATGGTCGTAATTGTTACAGAATTAACTTCGTGATGGTGTATATTGCCCAGTGTTAAAATCTTTGCAAAAGTTTCATAAGAAACTATAGCTAAAATGCTCATTGATATGAGTGCCAGTGTATAGATCTATAAGATGTATTGTAGATGAAAGTTAATAATAATTCAGTAGAGTTTATAAGTAGGTAATCAGGTATAACAAACCATAAATAAAATATTAAGTATTTGTACAGCTGCCTTCAAATGTTTCGTTGCCATTTTAATTGTACAAATTGCGTTGAAATTTTTTGTTTTAATATATTATAGTAATTTATTTTTCTATTATACTGGTTATATATATTTTTTTTTTGTTAATGTTTATCGTTGCACAGTTTTCTTCGAACTGATTCTGTATTTACTCGAACTGAATTGATTGAGCGATGTTTGAGCTACAATTTCTGAGTGTGACTTCAATGTTTCGTGAATCAACGCCAACGCAAAATAAATGGTGATAAGCATTTCAAATACTTTGCCGGAATGAGTGTTTAGTTTTCTTACATAGTTTTTTTTTTACTGTAAAGCAATGCAGGCAAACATATATAAACGAGGTGTGATCTAAAAGTTAATAGATAACATTAGTATATCGAAATCAGTAAAAAGACATATTCTTTTATTTTCATTTTTGTCCAAGCATTATAGAAAGAAACTCTGGAAAAATTTATAGCTCTTAATTTTTGTTAGAGGAGAAGAAATTCGTTTCACGATTATATATTATATAAAAATGCATAATTTCGCTTATATCTCGTTAACTAATGACGATATCAAAAATTTATCTGCACGAAAAAGAAAGTTGGCGAAATTTACTAAAAAATGATTACATAATTTTGGTTTGTACGTGATACCGTTTTCGAGAGAAACGCTATTAAAGTAGGTAATAATTCTCCATTTTTTTTTCAAACTAATTTAATTTTCTTTAACAAATTTTGGTAGCTTTCGAGTTAGAAAAGAGGATTACTGTGAACGAAATGTACTCAAATATAGTGTTAACACTATTGCTCATTCATTATTTTAAATATGTTAAATATGTAAGTAGACACAATAATGATGTTTCTACCCCGTTTTTGCACTAGTATTACTGTTGACAGGTTTCCTCGACATACTTTGTTAAGTTATGGTCGGATATTTGGTTTTACATTAGTAAAATTATAATACCACCATTACCTCTAAAACGTAAAATGACATAATAATGGAGGAATGGGAAAAAATTACTACTGAACATAAAAACAAGAAAAATCGTTAACTTCGGTTGAACCGTAGCTTTAATGCCATTCACACGAAATTTTAAACAGTATTGTAAAACATAAAAATGGGTGCTTAAATAGGGGCTACCCCAAAAAGTTTGCGGTACACGCTTATTAGTAGTTGTGTATGACGCGAGGTAGTAGATGTGTAAGATCCTGCCATATAGAATTTCAAGTTGATATTGACGTTTTCCATACAAATGCATAAAAGCAAATGCATATGAGCTGTGAGTTTATAAGGGACTACTTAAAAAAGTTTGCGGGACACGACCATTCGTATATGTATATGAAGCCAAATCAAATTTCAAGCTAATATTCATTTAAATGAAGAATTTGTTCATAAAAAACGCAAAATTGCGGTGGGTTTATAAGGGGGCTACCCCAAAAAGTGGGCGGGCTACGCCCATTAGTGTATGTATGTTAAGCAGAGGTACTAAAGCGAAAGGGCTATCCAACAGTTATTAACACATCATTTTCTTCGAAAAAGAAGCCTGTACGCAGACTTTTACGGTAGTGCTTTTCTGACATGTTGTAACATAAAAAGGCAGCATATCGCATTTCAACCTAATATTGCCTTTAATAAAGAAGTTTTTCTTCCAATAACACAAAAGTGGGAAGTACGTTTCTATGGTTTCTAGGTTTTTCATACAAAAAGTCAAAAGTGGGCGGTGGGTTAGTATGGGGTCTACCCCAAAAAATGAGCGTGGCGGGTCAATATTGGCACTCTATTAAACTGCAATAAAAAGAAGTGTATGTGTAAAATTTCAACTGGATAGCATAAAAATTGGTCCCTAAAAAATGCGCAACAACATGCATACGGACATGGCTAGATCGACTCGTCTCGTCGAGCTGATCATGAATATATATACTTTATGGGTTCTAGGATGACAATAATGATAATGCGTTACAAATTTTCAGACAAACTGATAATACCATTTCACACTATGTGTGAATGGTATAATAAAAAATATTTGTGGACTCCATGCCAAGAAGTTTTTTGGAGGTACTAGATATTTTTGCTATTTCTTTTCTCATAAAGAATATAAATATATTTTCATACTCTATATTAAGACCAATCAGTTATCGACTGTAGCGTCTTTGTATAACAGATGTACTGCTTCGTTTAATGTAGGGTGAACGATTAATAAGCGCCTGCCAAAATGCAACGCAAGCAAAAATAAAACAAAATAGTGCTGCGTCGAAATGCGATCAAACAACAATGTTGCAACTAAGTAAACAAAAAATCTGTATTCATCTTTTATTTAATGATGAATGCAATGTAGAAATCATTCAGATACATTAAATTGTACCAAGAATATCTACACGAATACATTTATATGTTATTAAGTAACACGATATTTTATGACGGGCTGCTATGCTCGCAGTATATAAAAGATTTTGACAAAAAATATAACTTTTAAAATGCATTCATTTCCATATTTTTTCAAAATCGTTGCAATATTTTGTGCGTAAAAGCCAAAAACAATTATCACTCTCACAACGAAACCAACACACATAGGCTTCAAACGAAATACAAATGCACACACACAAATATGAAACAATAGCATGCGAGCAGCCAGTTACAAGCCAATAAAGCTATGTGTGCGCGAAAGAGATAGCAGATTACGTGTTTCACTTTGTATGCGCTACACTATTATTTTGTTCACTTTCTCTCTCTATTTCTAGTTTTTGTGTTTGGCGCGTGGTGAAATATGGTAGCAGTAACAAAAAACCCGTAAACGCAAGAATATACTAAATTGTTTCGAGCTGTGATCGATTGAGTCGACTGCTGACCATATATACTAGTTAAAATTATTGCACAAACTTGAAAATCGACAAACCGACCAAAAAAAAGAAAGATATATGCTAAAAACAAACTGTGCATCTCAGTTGTTTTAGAAACTTGTTTTTTTAAAATTATTTAAAATATTTACATTTCTACAAAAAAAGAAAAGATACATTTACTTACGCACGCACTGCTCAGACTGTTCGTTATAATTTGTTATTCAATCACGCCTCTTGACTGCGACTGCATGCAGTTTTATCATGTGTCAATGTGTCAATGGTTGGAGCAGTTAATGACGTTTTCATTTAATTACAATAAAATGACGCGTACAAAATTAGATTTCTGAGTCAGCTTAAAATAGAGTGTACTGAGTGAGTAAAAGATGGATGGAACCTTGAACTTATTTTGTTTTTGTGTGTTTCGAATGATATGAGATGATGTTGAGGTCTTTGGACTTAAACCATATACTATGAACATATATAAGAATATTCCACTATTTATTAGCATATAGCTTAACATCTAATACAATAAATGTATACATTTAGCAACGAACTCACTCACAAAGCCCAGCATCTAGAAGATACATCCTATAGCTAAAAATAGAAAACAAACTCAACTATTGATGAACAGCAAATATTTGTGTATGTTCAGATTTATTATTGCATTTGTTATGTGAATAATAAGCTTTGTTGATGGCATTAATTTTATTTCATTTATTTTTGTTTGAAATGCACTCTAGCGAGCTTAAATAATTTAATTTTTCTATAGCGACATCTGGCGTTAAAATTTTGAACATGCAAGAAAGCTTCTTTTGAACTTCTCTTGTGGAGCTTTTAATCATTTGTTTGGGAATTTCAAACAACATGGTTAGCTTTTAGCTGAGTTTTTACTGTGCTGTAACACGAGGGCTGTTCGATTAATTTAGTAAAGTAATACAAGAAATATGTCTTACTTTATTTATCCACTTTGTGACATGAAATTCTGTATGTATTTGGTTATTCACTATACAAATTTTTATACTCCAATCGACTTTAATGAAACTCGGTGTATAGACTAAGAGTGAGTGGGATGTTCTTTGTGTCCCATTTTAGAATTGCACACAGTGGTCAGCCCTCCAACTTCATATATCATATATAGAAAATTATGTTACTGAAACGCCCATATAGTGGTTATCATATTGAACTTCATAACTACGGAACCCTTTGATAATTGTGAAAATGGATATATGTAAGTGCTGTCTGTATGAAGGTAATGTGATTTTAATGATTTTTTTTCGTCTGGTTTTCCTCGAAAAACATGTTTTTGAGGATACATACAGCCACATTTATTCATTAATATATCTTTTGTCCCCTTCAAAGTAATCCTCCTAAAATACAATAGACTTGTAATTTTTCCAATTATCGAAACACTTCTGATATGCCCTTTTTGGTATGGCCCTTAGCTCTTCCAGCGATGCGGTCTTTAGCACCTTACTCCGGTGAATACGGTGGCTAAGGCATGTTTACGATGTTGTTTTTAACCAAAAAATTACGAACAAGCAGTGATGTGTGCGCAGTTGCATTATCGTAATGCCAAATCCCTGAATCTATGAATGTATATTATTATTATTATTATTATTATTATTATTATTGTTATTATTATTATAGGACATTTTAAAACAGCGACCTAGAGAGATCTATTGTTTGTCCTTCTTACTTAGATGTCCTGCTCTGGTTTAACTGGTTGAATAAACCTTACTGTTGTCCTAGGATCTAACTTCATTAGTTGTTCTTCAGCGACAAAATAACTGCCCAATATTCGAAGTCTACTTCTGACTATTGCTTCACATTCTGCAACTATATGAAGAGCAGTCTCTTCTTTATGATCATAAAATCTGTATTCTGGAGAATTATATACACCCATCATACACAGGTGTTTCGTCAGTCGACAGTGTCCTGTTCGTATTCCTGTCAGTGTTCTAAGCTAGTTTCTACCTAGTTGAAGCATTGCTCTCGCTCAGCGCGAATCAAAACGCCCTAGGAATATTTTTGATTGCCTTAGTCCTTGGCTCATGACCCAGTGCTGCTTCTTTGCACTATTTGTTTCATTGCGGATTAGTTCCAGTGTAGTATGTCTTCCAGTGCCACAGAACGGTTACCATTGACGTTACCGCTCCTCTCTTGGCAAGCCTATCGGCTAACTCATTTCCTATTATATTATTGTGTTCTGGCACCCACAGTAAGTAAACTTTATTGTGTTCGCCGAGTGTTCCCAATAATATACGTACTTCCTGCACTAGTTTGGACTTGACGGAACTTGAGCTTAATACTTTTACCATCGCCTGAATGTCTGATAGATTAGCAATCTCACAATTGCTATAGCCTCTATCCAAATTATACTGTGCACATCTAATTATAGCGCAAAGTTCAGCTTGAAATATACTGGAATATTTTCCCAAGGACTCCCAGTAGTTCAATCTGGGGCCTACGAGTCCTAGATCAGTTCCTTCTGGCGTCAAAGATCCATCCGTATACCACTCGATTGTATGTGGTTTTAATGCATATGACTTTTCCGATGTCCATGTCTTCTTATCGGACCATTTGATGGTGAAGTTCCGATTGAAGACATTCCTCCTTGTCATCCCGTCTCTTGGCATGGCCCATCATGTGAAGCGATTGGAATTATCACGAGCCTATTTTGATATATTCAAATTGTGTTTTCCTTTATTCATCATTTTATAAAGGAAAAAAATTTGGTGTATTTTTGTCTTTCTCGATTACATGAGACCTTATTAGTCCTTTTCAATCCGCTAAAAGGTTCTCGGCACTATTAAAGTTATACCCCGATCCCACTTTTTTGTTTTTGTATAGAAGATTCTTGAGCTACCCACCACTCACTTTGTGGTTTTTGTAGATAATAATTGTGAAAAGAATTAAAGCTTCTGTTCTACTGAAGTTATCGGTTTCTCTAGAATAAGTGCAAACTTCTTGGTAGCTTTTTGTATATAAGAGTGGATAATAAGTTTTCCTTTGCTACATAAACACATTTATTTCAGTAAACGCTTTTATTATAAAACTTTTTAAATCATGTTAAAATGAAATCCACAGAAAATATAGGGAAAATTTATAGCAACTGCTTCAAGGACTATTTATTTCACAGCTAGATGGCGCTTTAAAAATGCTTTTACGGTATCCTGTGCCATAAAACGTCAAAAATACTCCAAGAGTACTCCAAAAGAATAAAATCTGTCTATGCAAAATGTTCAATGAACAAAATATGCGCTTCAAAGACCATTAAATGCATGAAAGGCAAAAATATTTACTATGAAATTGCAACGATTTTGCATTCTGGCATTTGCATTCACAGCCCATTACCACAGTGTGATAAATTTCAATAATTTCTTTTGCGATAGTAGACAAGGACTTAGGAGAGAAAGAAGCTGATAGCAACTGAAGTCGAGGAAGGATATTCGATATTTATTACAATGGAACATTTCCAAATGCAACTTGTGATGTTTGTGGATTTTTGGTTAAGGAAAATTTAGTAGACGAATACAAATGTAGACTCGTAAAATAAAATACAGAAAATTTGAATATAATTGTATACAAATTCTACGAATATGTATTGCATACATATACGTACTATATATAGTATGTGCTTATCCAGATGAGTGCAAATATCTAGAATAAAGTATTTTATTTCGGTTTTAGCCATTTAGATAGTTTGATTTGCTTTGTTTTATGATTCTTGGCAATGTGTTCATAGGAAGTGATAAGCAAAATAAAGTATTTTTCTTATAAGATTTGCAAATATGGACACAAGTTTATTTTAACTGCTTATGATGTTTGGCGAGAAGATGATTGTTGATATTAAATGGTTTATTTTAATAAATTGTGTTAAATATGTATACTAACAGTGTACCAAGTGTATCGGAACAGGACTGTTCGAAAAAGAACCACTAAAATGTAATATATAATATAGTTTCCATCTGCTGCTTTCGATACAGCGTTTTGTACGGTCAATAGGCATTTCGAATGAGTGCTGTAGGTAATTTTTCGGAATGTCCTTGAGAATGGCGGTCGACGCCTTTTGGAGGGCTTCAATGTCCTCATAGCGGTACCTTTCATTGTGCAAATGAAGTTTTCCAAATAGATAAAAGTCACACGGAGCCAAATCAGGCTAGTACGGTGAATGATATACCTTTCCAACGCATGTACCTACCAATAGGTGGCGCCACAAGAAACAGATATTTGTAAAAAGTTCGGTAGTCCACGAAAACCCACCTTAGTGTGTATACACATCAGGGGTTCATTAGGAATCACTTTCGCTTGAATTTCGTTTCAATATTTTATATAAAAACGCCTTGCGGTACAGATAGGGTGTACAATTTTTGATTAATCAACATCAAAACAGTTAATCAGTTTATATGTTTCTATGTTTATATGTTTTAATTAATAAATTATAGCATTTTACTATACCAATCGCTAGTTGAATTTGCTTCACTAGTGTCATTTTATTTTAAAAATTCCAACCTAGATTTTAAGTAGCCGCATTCCAACATTCAAACCAATATTTAAAATAACATCAAACTCTTCAAACTAATTAAATTAGAATTTGCAAATTTACTTTCTTCATTAAAAAAAAGTAGATTCAACATACCAGAGGAAATCCATCACTTATCGATAGACAATCAATCACTTATCGATAGGAAATCAATACACTTATCGATAGACAATTAAATATAATTATAAATAACAGATACATTAAATAAATTGCGCATTTTTTGGGCTCCTATTTTTACGCTATCCAATTGAAAATTGTCACTTACACTTCTTTTTATAGCAGTTTAATAGAGCATCAAGATTGACCTGTAACGCCCACTTTTTGGGCTAGCCCCCATACCAATCTACTGCCCACTTTTGACTTTTTGCATGGAAAACTTTTTTATTGTAGTCAATATCAACTTAATAATTTATATGGTGGCTTCAAGTGGATGGACGTTTCACATATATATATTAATGGGTGGGACGCGTCCACTTTTTGGGGTAGCCCCCATACAAACCTACTGCCTACTTTTGTGTTTTTGTAAGAAAAACTTCTTTATTAAAGTCAATATTAGTTTGAAATGCGATATGGTACCTTTTTATGAACATCCGTTTAACATACATAGACTAAGGGGAATGTACCGCCCACATTTTGGGGTAACCCCATACAAACCCACCACACATTTTTGTGTTTTTTATGGAAAAATTTATTCAAATCCATATTAGCTTGAAATTCGATTTGATTGATTTTAGGTGAGAACCGCTTCCTATACAAGTGTGTATGCCGCACCCACTTTTTGAGGTAGTCTGACACAAACCCACAACTCATTTTTATGCATGTGTATGGAAAACGTCGATATCAACTTGAAATTCGATATGGTGGCGTCTTATAAATAGATGGTCGCTTCATACACATTTGCTAATGGGCGTGTACCGCCCACTTTTTGGCGTAGTCCCTGTCTCTGGACCGAAATTGACCCGGATTGGTGGATTTAAACCGAATCGGTTCGGTTCTTCTTCTTAAGTTGGCTGTCACTGTCACGGGATGCGATAATTAGTCTATGAACAACCAATTTGATTGTAATTTTGTGTTTCCAATGGAATAACGGCAACGGAATCATTCAAAATGTTGTACTCGAGAATGCATGCATTTGAGTGGCATAAAGCATTCAGTTAGGGTCGTGAAATCGTAGAGACCTTGCCTCATACAAGTCGTCCATCCACCTCTGTTAACGACAAAAACATCGAAGAGGCGAAAATCGTCGGCATTAGATAGAGAGCAGAGATACTCAACCTCTCTTATGGATCGACTCAACACATTTTGGTTGATGTTTTTGGTATGAAACGCGTCGCCGCCAGACTCGTACCAAAAGACCTGAATTTTTTGCATTTTTGCACATTCCAGCTTGATTGTGACGGAGTTTTTGGCCAAACATGAAACAAAAGTCATTGCACAATCCGCTATCCCGGCCGAGGCGTATAACAAGTGTATGGAAATTTGGTTTAACCGTTGCAACGATTTGGAATGCTTGCATTGACTAAAAAAGGAGGCTATTTTGTGGGCGATAATAAAGATTTGTATTAAAATGCATAAAAATTTTGTTTTTTTAACCAGTCCGGGTCAGTTTTGATCCCACGTTTTTGTTTTACAATACGATTTAAAATTGGGTGTGAACGGTATTAGAGCTACGGTTCAACGGAAGCTACCGAGTTTTGTGTTTTTTTTTTTTTTTTAAAGAGCTTACTTTGCTACATTGCTACATTGGGAAGTTCATCCCAGCCTACGGCAATAACTCCGCTTCCAGTGGATCAAATGTTATGAAATTTTTGAACGGATGTTATCATATGATGGTGGCGCCAGTAGAAACTCAAACAAACCTAGTATGTATGCTCAGATAGAGCACTATAACTCACCAATAATACCTGCTCGCACCTATGTGTACGTAGGGTATAGTGAGGCCTACTTGTAGTCTATCATAGACTTAAAAACATTTGTATAGAAGAAAAATTGAAACAATACCTATACTTTTCGAGTAAACTGCTGCCTTGTCAACCACAAGCTCCCCCAAGTGCAAATGTCCAAATACTGTTGTTGGCTATATCAAACGAGCATTGAATGGTCTTGTTGCCTGCCGGTGAGATACAATTTTGTTTTTGAATACACATAAGCTTGTGTGTGTGTGTGTGTGTGTGTGTATCAGTGCTGTAAATGTATCTATGACTCAGACAAAGTTAGTCAAACTTTAGTCAGCAGCCAACTGGAAGCCTTGTTAGGCAATAGCAGCTGCTACTTGTAAGCCATGACCGCCTGCTACTTCAAGCTCAAAAAGTATAGCATATATTGTACACTTCAAACCATGCAGCGTTGCAGACTGAAACTGAAAACAAACTCCTACACTTTCCGCCAGTTTATGTTAACATTGCGACAAAATTTCAGTTGAAGCAAGCTGCAAATTGAGCAGCTATGAATAAAGTTACAAAGCACTCTTAATATATACTCATATGTAGATGTATCTAGTAGATACTGCGTATCTATATAGCTAATATGAAGTCCTCTACTTGCATTGATAAATTTTCAAATTTGCATGCTAATGAATTGTGTGATATGTGGCAAAAAGCGAACTAATAACTTAGTCTAGGCCACACACATAACAAGTAAAAAGGCTTCATTGTAGTGTCTACTGATATTTATAGAATTGAATTGTAGATAATGTTTCATACTGCTTATCTACTAAGAATCTTCTCGAATTTGTCGAAGTTTGTAATTGCAAAAGACGACTTGTACAATGGAGACACATCTAATGTTCTCTTCTATTTCGTATATTCGTACAGCTCAGCTGCTTTAATATGCTGCCTGGTGTATTTGCTCTAAGTGTAGTTGCTATTCTTATGCGATACATATACATATATAACATGCAACGCCCTCAAGCTTGACCTCAAGTCAAGTGATGAACTCTTGCATGACCATGAACTGCAATATTCCTGCAAGCGCTTTTCCTTTATACTTTTGTATCTGTCTTTTACGTTAACTCCTTTTTGTCGTTTAATTGCAAAAAGCTTTTACGTTCACTTGGCTAATTAGCGCGAAAAGTGAAGTTTAGTAGAGTACATGCAATGTAGCGAAACCTTCTTGCGTAATTAAATTTTGTATGCAACTGCGAGGAAAGGTCTTTGCATTTAAGTTTATTTATGGCATTGGCAAAACCAAATAATTCAGCATTAAATATTGAACACTCATAATTTTGGTTTAATCTGCATAACTATAAAATTTATGCAAGATTAGTTCCAATAAAATTCGCATATTTATAGGCTTAGATTTTTCGTAAGTTTGTTTATATTTCAGTCTGTCATTGAATATAATAATAATTTAGCGTTTAGTTTAGCATAAATCTTTCAACCGCTCTTTTTGTAAAGAGATTACATGCAATTTAAAAACTAGTAACCAATTATATCTAATTATTTCATACGTAACAAAAATATTCAAAGCTCTCTTTCCCATTAACAAATGAAAAAAAAAAATATATATATAGGTATGAATATAAATTATTATAATCCTTTCTTTTATTTAAATATTGAAGTAAACTACAGCGTTAATGAGTAAAGTGTAGGTGTGCATAATATTTAAACGTAGGTTCCACCGAATTTAGCTTTTCCTCTGTTCTAAATTATTTTATGAAAAGTTATTATAGTAAAGAAACAATAGGAACACATTATTCTGGGGCGGATCCAGAGCTCTCTCTTTGGGTGTGGGGAACTCTACTAAAAGACAATTTAAAAAATAAAACATGTTTGCAAGTGCGCCCACAATAGTTTCAAGCCCAACGTCAAGCCGCTCGATCGATATGCTCTACAATGTGAATTGCCCTTTTCAGCACGACAGAGATAGAGATATTTTTTCTCTCTATTCTTCCAACTGAAAGCAAAGGAACCGCAATATAGCAAATTGAGAGAGCTGAGAGAGAGAGAGAGAGAAAACTTTGTGTGAGAGAGAGTATTTGTGATTGGTCAAGGGCGTTACCTAGTTTTTATCTAAACGCAATACTTTAGAAAAAAAAAAATACATTCGTTCGTGCTCCTCGTCACATTCTTCAAAAAAAAAAAAAAAAAAAACAAAAACATCAAACGAAAAGTTTATGTTTAAGAGGGTTAAAAAGAGTGCGTATATTGCGTATACAGCTATGTTCATTTTAACGTCGACATATTCGTCCATTCGAGGGACTAATTCTAAATAATAATACGCATCCCTAAAGACGTTGTACAGAGCGCAAAGTTGCTGCTGTAGAGCGTAGTATTGAAGAGGATTCAAATGAGTCGATCCATCATCGCACTTAGTAATTGGAGCTCTGTGCATCCACTATACGGAAAAACTTACGTAAAGATCTCGGCCTATAAGCTTATAAGCCGAAAGACCATATTTTGTGTCATACGTTCGGTCTGTGGTCTGAATACCAATTGGCAGTCAATCCACTGTTTTATCGCAATATTATTTTTAGTGACGAGACTCATTTTCGCCTCAATGGGCATGTCAACAAGCAATATTGCCGCATTTGGAGTGAAGAAAATCCACGAGAGATACAGTTACATTCACAAAAATTTATATTTGGTGCGCTTCATGGGCCGATGGACTAATTGGTCCTTACTTTTTTTAAAATGAGGTCGGTAAGAACGTCAACGACGAGCGCTATAGAGCCATGATTAGCGATTATTTTGAGCACCCAACGAATGGGATGTTTATTGAAGACATTTTTTTCCAACAGAACGTCAAACAATCGACTTACTGAAGGGAACATTTGGTGAACACTATATTTCTTGAAATGGACCAGTCAATTAGCCACCGAGATAGGCTTTGGATTATTTTCTCTGGGATTACGTGAAGTCATTGGTTGATGCAAACAAACCCGCAACTATGAACCTTCGAACCTTGTATTTTAAATCAATTCAAAGTTCTGCACCTCTAAAAACACCCCTTATATACAATATATACTTTATGGGGTCTACCATATAGTCGTACAACTTGAATATATCCTTCTCCCTTTAGATACTGGGTATAAAAACAAAGGTAAAAACTAAAAATCTAGCCCATTTAATCGAGGGTAATTTGATAAGTAAGTGGCTTTTTGAATTTTCGAATTATATTGATTTGAGGATGGTCCCTGAATTAGCCAAGCTGGATCATTAAGTTTCTGTTTGCCCGGCATTGAAAGCAAACATGAAAGGCAAACAGATAAACAGAAAACAGGTCGGTGCCGAAATTTACCTTAAACGTAATCGTGTGATAACTTAGAGGTAGTTTTGGATGTTGATTAAACGTAATATTGACTAGTTTTTCCGCCATTTCATGAACGTGGATAAAATATGAATCAATTGCAGCGCAACAGCGACCAAGCAGTTGATGAGGTTTTCATTGGTAGGATCTGCAAAGCTATCTTCTGATTTCTGTCCGTCAGTCTGCCTTTCAAATCTGCTTCCAATGGCTGCCAAACACATACTTTATGATGCAGATTTCTTAAAATTTGACAGTAGTCTATTAACAGATGGTAGTTGACAGAAGTAATGTTGCATTTAAAGATACTACGCGGGAAATTCAAAAAATTACTCTTTTTTTCCTCGTAATTATGTGAAGAGTCAGTGGAATTTTATGTAAAAAATATGTTTAAACGAAATTTCAAAGTTTTAAAAAAAGCCATAAGCGAAGTGAATTCTCTGGTATCACTCAATGCGCTTAATTCATTCTCAGCTTAAATAAATTGCACTCACCAACTAATATCAAATTATTTACAAGATGCATTACATTCCTGTGCGCATTGAATTTTGTTATAAACAAATAATTTGCAAATATTTCGGAGTGTTTTACTAGACTGTCTATCTAGACGATATTATTCTCATGAAACATCCGTTGCCGCCAGACAAATTGCTCCATTCGCAATTCAAAACTTGCTTCTCATGTTGACTCATTGCATATTTAAGTTAATACTAATTACCAATCAATTAAAATTGATTTCATAATTAATACACAATCATTTAGTAAACAAGCAAAATATTTATGCCGATTTGTTTGCTTTAGAAAGTACTCAGAGATCGTACAGTTTGGAACTACGGCGGCGGCTATAGAAGGATATTGTAATGCATTGAATGTCCTTTAATTGAGATACAATATGCAAACAACATCTATCAGCTACGAAAGCATTTACAATTGCATTAGATTGTAGATTGAATTGTGGGCAGTTTTGGGATTCGCAAATAAACAATCGAACTATAGTACGTATAACCATAGAACGTTAGAAATTGCATCGTTTAGTGGCTGTATTAAGCTGAGCTGTTGTTTCATGGTAAAGCTATTTGAAATGAGTTAAATTCTGGTAAAAATTAAAATACTAGTTGAGAAATTTACTGTGAAAAGTTTATCACTGTGGTTAGTGGTCCACGCAAGTGACGAAAGCCCTCCTTAGTGTGGCTGCAGCACGAAAAAAGTTTTAACTGATTACTCCGATCTAGATGTGTTATTAACCATTAAAGAGGCCTTGAAATATAAATTCAAAAAAAATATTAAAATATACAAACTAGACATAGAGTATAGGGGTTGATAATATTTTTTTCGGTTTGTCCCCAAGTGGTTTTGAGTCTCATGGTTTTGAGTCTCCCTTAATTGCATGTCACCAATTCAAAACGAGAGCTAATACAATTTTGAGGAAAATCAAGGCATACTACAGGTTAGGTGCGAGAGTTTTTTTTGCATTCGTTGCACATTATCTTAGATATTGTGCAACTGGAGGTGAATAAGTACACAAGAAGACAAACAACCTTTGTCTTTATTTAAACGAAAAAATCTTCTACATAAGCGGCAGTTCTTACTTATCTGCCTGTGCACAGTTTGTCAACACATGTTAAACACATTCGGAAACGACAGAATGTAATACAAAGAAGATTCAGTGCATCAGACCTGGTGAAAGGCACCGTGTGTTGCTCAGCATCTTTTGCGATGCATACAGATTTGTTCACCCTTTCTTCCACATTGAGTCTCCAGGTCAGCCAGCGATCCATTATTATTCCAAGATATTTTACGTTGTTTTTAGTAAAACGCTTATTTTTGGTGAGATCCATTGAGACACCTAAAAGGATCCCGCCCTGGGGCATGCCTGCATGGGCCTCCTTCGTAATGGTTGTTGTTCCCCACTCGGAGCACTTCAGGAGCATATTGTAAGGCATACTACGCAATTATAACAAATATTTGGAGAAAATTGAGAGCTGAATTTGTTTTCTTAACACAGAGAACTTTTCTCTCAGACAGACATGACTAGATCGGCTCGATTTGTCGCACTGCTCAGGAATATATATTCTTTATGGGGTCATCGATGCTTCCTTCGCTCTGCTTTGACTTTCAACAAACCCAATATACCCTGTTACAAACAATTTTTGTACAGGGTATGACTGTGCTTGAAAATTGTCAGTGAGATATGAGCAGACCTTGGGTCTTTTTTGGATCGATGCAGAGCATTGTGAACGATATTTTGGGTATGAGACGAAATTGTGCTGAAATTCTCTAATTTTGTTTCAGATAACCTCATTTTCCCCATAATATTAATACGCACAAAGACGAAGGAGTTAAAAAGTCAGACTACTTTTCCCCAGGCAATTTTCGAATTCTATCTCGAAAAATCTCTCGGATTTAGAGGCGATCCAAGTTAGGAGCCAATTTACGATTTCTGCGAAACAAATGAACCGATTACCTGCCAAATCATTCTGCATCCGTCGGAATAACCAGTAATCAGAAGGTACAATGTACGGTCAATCCCAAGAATACAAATGAAAATTATAAATTATAAATCTTTTGTTACAAAACTGATAAAAGAAGTCTTTGGAGTTGCAAATAAGCTTTCGTCACTTGGTTTTTCTTTCGTCCAGAGTATTTTTGTTATTTTTTTTTTTTTTTTTTTTTTTTTTTTTGAAACAACATTCCACGCATTCTTGTGCATAACATCATAAACTTCAACTCACTCTTACTCACTTTATTTCGCTAATGGCTCGCAATATGTACGCATTTGCTCACATTTTATATCGTATGCGTATATATATATAGATATATATCGTTTTTCAACAATTTTGCGCATGACTACACAACTTTTGCTCAAAAACTGACAACAAGTATTGATGGGGAAACATATCCGGTATGCGATATATTGTTGCATGTTTTACTTTATTTATATTTGTTGTAAGTATATAGCGTATCTATGTGCGTATATACGAAGGCATCATCATGTTGATGTTGACTCAATAGTTCAATTTATTCATGCCAAAGACGTGCATAACATCAGCAAATATGAGCAATCAATCTGTCATAGCCGTCGAGTTCAACTTGCAACATTTTTCTTCTGACGCAGTTCGGCATTCCTGCAGTGGCCACATGTTCTGCCCGCGCATACAAAAGATGGTGGCGACAGTTACAGCATCCGTAGAAAGCAGAAAGTATGCTGGCGTATCCTTCAACTTCATTCTACATATATGCTTTTGCATTGTTTTTAGCATTCAAAGTGCGCTGAGATTCATAGATACATTGACTTTTAGTTAAGCGTTTCGCTTCAGTTCATCTCAGTTGAGTTCAGTTCAGTTCAGCTAGTTGAGTTAACATGTCACGAAAATGGCTAAAACTATTATCGTTGCTATGTATATAGGATGTTGGTATTTGCCTTAAGTTGGCTCAATGCTTTATAATACATATTTACATTATACTGAAGCTGTTGCTACTGCTGACTGCTTAGTTGAGTTAAGCTGCCTGCTGCTCAAGGAAAATGCTGTTGACACACCGTTTTATTATTTATTTAATGCGCAAATATCCTGCCAGGATAATACAAGCTGTTATTTACATAGTTTTGCAATTCATGTACGTGTTTGAGTAAAACATTGAAGTTGCAGAAGCAGAAAATATCATACAAGAAGCAGTTTGTAAAGCATCGTCTTATAGGTATATGCTTGAAATATTCAAAGAACTCATTCTAAAGCTTAGCTTTGTACAAATGCATGCATCTGCCTATGGTCAGTTTAGAGCTACTCTTAAGAAATAAATTCAATTATCTTATATGCTTTCGATAATAGGAAGAGTATAGCAGCTACTCATTCAATTGAGCAAATTTAGATCGTAAATTCAGAGGCCAGTCGGCCCATCGTGATGCCTATTGTTTTGGTTTTTATTTTGGCGGAAGGTATCTCAGTTGCCTTCGTTTGTAACTCTGTGTCTTTGAAACTATTCCCTAGAGTCAACGAAATGTGCCAGAACCTGCAGCGGTATGTTTGCCAGATATTCCAAGTCTTCATGCTTCAAGCATGGTTTTTCGTTAAATCGAATGCAGAGCAGTTACGTAGGAGGTGTTGGATACTTTCCATCTCCATTTCATCATCACAGCTTTGAAAGATGCCCTTTTAGGGGACATACCTCTATTAGATCATTTGGTACAGTGCCCCTTTAGGACTCCCGTTAACAACCTGATTCTATTCTTGTTTAAGTGTAGGAGCTCAGATGTCCGCTTCGGTTGATTTGACAGCCTGTTGCCATCGTACACTGCATACTCACTAACTCTCTGCTAGTTCTAGTTAATGCTGAGTGAATTGCTTGAGAAGAACTGTGAATATCCGACACAACAGCGGTGATCCAGCCCTGGCGCACGAGTGCTGGTGTGCCAGAATGGACAGAATATCAGATAAGTGTTCAACTAAGTGTTGTTGGACTTGGTTTAGGGCTGCTGCCGTGCTCCGGACGAACTTGTATTTTGTGGAGTGCGAGGACAAAGTCTTATTTCCAGTCTGATTGTCGACGTAGATTGATTTTAATCATTTTAGATGACTGCAAGACTGCAAAGATCTCTGCCTGAAACACGTTGCAGCGGTCAGGTATGAAAGTTTTGTTGCTATTGTAGTTTTTCCGAAAAGTGCCCTGTGCACCTGTACCCTAATCCGATTTCGATTCGTCGGTGTATATTTTTGCTTCCAGCCTTCCCTCTCCAGGAGACTTACTTTAAAATTGTCCTACCAAATTATGGATATACGTTTACAATCCTGATTTTCTTACAATCGTTATAAAGTAGAAGCGTTTTCTTTTTTGTTGCCATTTCCATTCTTTCGTCAGAGTTTCTTCTCCAGTAGAGTTTTGGTTCCAAAATTGCACCAAGATACTTCCTTTATATATTTTGAGCTGCGCTCACAGAGTCGGGAGTCTGAGGCTTGAAATATTGCACTTTCGTGTAAAGAGCACAGGTTCGGTATTTTGTAGGTTGGCCCCAAGATTGTTCTGTTGTGTCCAGCTTTGAGTAGTTTCAGGTGCATTTTCTGATAGATCGCTGATTGTGGGCAAGATCATCTGAAGGAAGTCACCCTACATTTACTTAGTTAGAGTTTTATTATAAAATCATTTAGAACCCGATTCCACAGCAGAGGGTATATTGCTCTTTCCTTCTGAGTGTCTCTAGTATGGAGAGTATGGAGTTATCGAGAAAAGCATGCTGCATAATGATTGAGCGATTACCGGATTTTATCAAGAGAAAACGATATTGATTCGATTGTAACATTCGTGGGGTCACCTTCGATATTGACGAAGGGAGCTGAAACAAACCCTTTTTTATGCAGGGTCTCTTCAATGCTGCTAACCACCTCGTGTAGTGTAGTGCGTGCTCAACTAATCTAGTGTGCTGGGCCCCGATAAAAACCTGAGGGTTTAGCTTATATCTTATTGTAGATGGTAGTCAAGAAGTCGTTCTAACGTTTTCAATAATGAGAGACTTATAAGCCTACAATCTTTTGGTGAGTAGTAAAGTAGGTTAATCTTAGCTTAGTACTCATACAAACTTATCCTCCATTTTCAAATGTTTGTACGAAACGCTAGTTTCTTACTTAAGCAAGAAACAAAAAATGTAACCTATTAAACATTCAATTTAGATCCATACGCGGCTCAAAAACAGCACCTTAGGCACTGTACAGGGTATCTTGTAGTTGTGCATAAACAACTGTAGTATTCTTTCTTGTTTACTTAGCTAATATTTTTCAAAAATTTATAATACTCATAAAACTTTTATGTGCCACAAATTCGATTTTACGACTTTTTCCCAAAAAAATCGCATTAGTATTTTGAAAAGCTTAGATTGTCCTAATAGAAATCTATTAAATTCAATTCAAACTTCTATAAGTATATATAGAAAATTCGCATCTATTAATATTAATTCTATGAAATTCGTATACATACTTGTATGTATATATAAATTCTTTGAATTTATTTCCAATTTTTATAAACATTGCACAAAATTAAATCTACAAATTGTCACACTACGCAATTCAATTTGTCCGCTGGACAGCATAAAATGTGTTTCCGCCTGCGGCCATTTTGTATTGCTTCCGCTCCGGCAACTTCCTTTTCAAACTTTCTCATACCACAATCCAGAAATTTGTATCTGTGCGTGCTAAAATGGACTTTTGAGCAGCTGTTTATTGATTGTGCCTAGATTACTCATTTAGATTGCGTTATTTAATCAAGTGCACAGCGTAAATTACACTCGAGGCAATGGCGTAATTATTTTATGTGGGAAGAGATACTTGTGTACGAGTACACTATTAGGTTAAACTTGAAAAATAATATAAAATTTTATGAGGTGTCTGTCAGCGACATTGAAGCTAAATATAAACAACAATTGTTTAAATTCAATTGAAGCATAGTAAGATTGTAGGTAGTAGTGGATGTTTGTTTCATAGATGCACATTGGCAGAAGTGATGTCATTCACTACATTTTCCATCACTTTTGAGTGAGACTCTAAGCAGTGTAATTTGTTATTCTGTTTGAAAATATGGATTTTGTTCTTATACCCTACAAACAAATACTTATGAGCACTATACAAGTATATTGTATTGAAATATCAAAATGTATTAAACATAGAGAAAGTGAGGTCGAAGGACCCATAAAGTAAATATTAATTCTTGCTTAACTTTTTTTAATACGAATTAATCTGGTATTGGTGACGACTCCATTCATACGCCGCGCTGACTGATTGTTTCTCAGAGAATATATAAATATGAGTAACTAAACTGGTGATTTATTATGGGCGGTAGCTTCACATATGTATTATATATATGTCCCACTCACAAACGTACCGCTCACTTTTTGGATTTTACATGAGCAACTTTTTTATTACAGTTAATATCAAGTTGAAATTTGTTATGGTGGTTTTGGACGGATGCTTATGTATATTAACTCACTTTTAAAGTAGCACTCCCATAAACCCACCGTTCACTCTCCGGAATTAGCATGAAACATTTTTAATTGGCGTGTCCTACCCACTTATAAAGGTGGTCGGCACCATTTGCAGATCATTCGCCAATTTTTTGGTTTTATAGATAAAATTTTCTAAGTTTTCAAACCAATCATCTTAAAAAGGCTTCAATTTATTACTTGAACATTAAAAGGCTTAACACTAATTTTTTAGATGTTTGTGATCTATTGAAGCTTCGGTTATATCACAGTAGACGTTTTCTCTTGATTTTTATTGTCAATATCAACACAAAATTTACTTTTTATACATTTTATTGTAAATACGTGTATATCAATCTCTCGAAAAAATTTAAGGATTATATGGATAAGATATTATATGGAACAATACTATGGTTTAACGAGTGATTTGCCTCAATCGTACTCCTATATGACTGTTGCTTTTAATACGAATTTTTAGGACAATACTTGGATTTTTATACCATTCACACATAGTGTGAAATGGTATTATCAGTTTGTCTAAAAGTTTGTAACGCATTAAAGGAGCCATCGTAGACCCCATAAAGTATATATATTCTTGATCAGCTCGACGAGACGAATCGATCTAGCCCTGTCCGTCTGTCCGACTGTCCGTCTGTATGTTGTTGCGCATTTTTTGGGGACTAATTTTTATGCTATACAGTTGAAATTTTGCACGTATACTTCTTTTTACTCCAGTTTAATAGAGTGTCAAGAAAAAGTAACCCGCCACGCCCACTTTTTGGGGTAGCCCCCATACAAACGCACCGCCCACTCCTGACTTTTTGTATGAAAAACTTTTTTATTGCAGTCAATATCAATATCGGATGGTTGACATATACGTTAATGGATGGGACCCGCCTAATATTTGGGGTAGCCCCCATACAAACATACTGTCCACTTTTGACTTTTTTTATGAAAACTTCTTTATTAAAGTCAATATTGGGTTGAAATGCGAAATGGTGTAATTTTATAGACAGCCGCTTAACATGTACAGACTAATGGGCGTGGCCCGACCACTTGTTGGGGTAACCCCCATACAAACCCACCGTGCAATTATGTGTTTTTTATGAAAAAATTCTTTATTTAAATCAATACTAGCTTGAAATTTGATTTGGTGGATTTTAGTGGACAACCGCTTCATGTACATATACAAATGGGCGTGTCCCGCCCAGTTTTTGATGTAGTCCCATATAAACCCACAGCGTCAATATCAACTTGAAATTCGATATGGCAGCATCTTACACATCAACTACATCGCATCATACACATATAATAGTGGGCGTGTACCACCCACTTTTTGGGGTATCCCCTATTTTATGTTTTACAATACTATTTAAAATTTCGTGTGAATGGTATTAGAGCTTCGGTTCAACCGAAGTTAACGATTTTTCTTGTTTTTTTTTTAGCTTTAATACTTTGGGGCGTTACTTTCAGAAGCCGAATAACAAATATGAAGTAATGGCATTCCTTTGAAAGCACAATATAGTGAAGTTTCCTTTTATTACATGATACAATTCCTCGAGATTCCGATAGAAGCATCCAAAGAAGTTCTTATTGTGCTCTGATAAGTTTCATGGTCTTGTGGCAGTCTTGTTTAGACCGGTATTCAGGTATGCCTTGAAGACTATTTTAAGTAAAAAATCTGAAACAACAGCTGCAACTTTTGCTTTAACTTTTAATTAAATATTAACACGGGTTTCCATGCATTCCGTACAACTAATATTCCCATTCTGTTGCCTGCATAAATAATTATATGAAGCACTTATAGAACTTTGCATGTATGAACAACAGCATAAATATTTTTTAATGAATATTGGTTTGCAACATCATCAACACATACTCATATACCTAAGCCCTTTGGTAACAAATTTGCAGCAAACATTAGCATGAAAAATTAAGTTTGCTAAGATGCCTCAGTCTCATTTGCAATAGCGACACATCAACGTCTCTGCTTAATGTTAATCTACTTAAATATCATTTGTTGAGCATGTCTGCTCTTGGCATAATTCAGTGAGGCAGTTGGTTCCTTACATACTCGTAGATACAAGTAAAGTATCTCAACTGTTGCTCAAGTGTCTTATGCTAAATTCCAAATACAACAAATGTCTACTGCTCTCCTTCTCTCTTACTTAAATGTTATGGCGCATGTAATTTTATGCTTAATGCCGCAAAAACCTGCAAAGCTCGTTATGTGGTTAATGTACAGGCAGCAGCGCACGGTTAATGTATCCATCGGATAACTCTTTGCCTTGCATGAATAAAAAAGCTTGAAGGCTTTAGTTAACACTGCCTTAATTTGAAATACCTGCTCTGTCTTTGGCAGCTGCTAAGATTTATGCATTAGCACGTTAGAAGCTTAAGGATAATGTAAACAATTTATTTTGGATTTGTTTATCTAACAAATTGTTTAATAAAAACGAAGAAATTATTTTGAATACAACATACAATAGTATTGTAAACTCATGCAAACATAATGTAATTTTGGTAAAAGAAATGTCGCCACAACATTTTGAATTGCTCCTTTAAACAATAATTTCATATGTTATGCTTTGCAGTGGGTACAATTTTACAAAACTCATACAATGCAATCAGGAAGAATGAAAAGAAATTGTATATGAATACTTGCATAAAGTAAACACATTCGCACTAGTGGTGAGCGATATTTCGCATCACTGTTACTTTTCACTGTTAGCGAAAACGAACAATTTGGAACTGTTATTACACTATGTAAATATCTAGTACCGATTTTAATACAGAGATTGATTTTTTGCTAGCTGCTCTTCTGTACTGTTTGATTTAACAGAAGTAGCTGCGAATTTTTACAGAAATATCAGTTATTTTACAATATTTTTTACAAAAAAAGCTGTGATTTCTATATCCTTGTCAAAAATAGTTTTGGGCAGGGTAATTTGGGTTTGGTGACATATCAAAATAATGGGTGTACCATTTAGACTTGTGGTTATTTGTTTTTAAATAAAACACAAACGGTTACGAACTTTTTCAAATATTTAAATTTTTACCTGATATGTTCATGTTTTCTCGTAGAAACTCGACTCTTTTGGTAACATTTCCGATGGTATTTTGAAGAACTGCGAACTGAATTGCTTGATTAGCCTATGTAATTTGTTTCAACTCTGAAATCGTTTTTAGATTATCTTCGTTCGTGTAGCTCCAAAGAAAATAGACCAATGGTGTTAGATCTCACGATCTAGGCTGCCAAATCATTTTTTTTTAATAAATTTTAGGTGTATCGGTCTTTGCGTTTTACTATCAACTTGGAATTTAATAATCAAAGTTCGATGATATCGTTGCGTTGCATAACTAAAATGGGAGAAATGAAATTTGTCATTCACGGACAATCGTAAAATTTTTAGATGCTGTACTTAAAGGGCCAATCGCTTAAACTTTGTATATTCTTGATGAGCATTGAAATCTGAATCAAATTGTACATCCGTCCATCCGTCAGGTTGTATGAAACAATATATCTCAGAGACTCATTGAGCTGAATCTATATATTCGGATGTTCTTGGCGCCGCCTAAAACGAATCCAATAAAAGATATTAAAAATTGAAAAGGGTGGATTCAATATGACGTATTATGTGCTCTAACTGGTCGAATAGTACACAAAAATCCTGCTTTATATGGCAGTATTGATCACCCATCTTCCCTCACTGGACGGATACTACACATTTCCGACTTTAGATTCGGAAGCATCGGCCCGAAAAACCTCGTAATAATTAGATTCAGTCCAAATATTTTTATTTTATTTTATAGCGTTGCTATTTATGTGAGCCTTAAGCAGTAAACAACAAAAATCTTTATTAAACGACAGATTCGTAATAAATTAGTACAAAAATTTGTAAAAACTATTTATGAATTATAAGAACTATTAAGTTTTAAATTAAATTTTCAAATAAATCAAATAAATAGTCGAAGTTAATCTAAATAAGAGTGTGCAAACGTGATGATGAGGAGAGAAAGCAAAAGAGGGTCACATCAGACATAGCAGAAAAAGACCACAGCAAACTCATGCGAGTAACGTTTTCATAATTCTCTTTGTCTGCCTCTTGCATAGCAATGTATATTCATTGGGCATCATGTAATGGAAGAGATGGCGCGCCAAGAGCACCAAGTGCCGGTGTTACATTAGCGCGTGGCGTGGTCGATGGTGGAGAGCGAAAGAGAATCAGAGGGCAGCAGCATACATTGCTGCGTAGTGTATAAGAAAATTTAGTTTAAAGTTTGGATGTTCACAATGTTAAAATTACAATTTAGAAAATAGGCCATGTAAAATTAAACATGTTCAATTTAAAAAGCATAAATTGCGTAAGCAGCAATGCTTTTTACGGGTGCCCCGTGACACATCACCCTTTGTGTTTTTATTTTTACTACTTACTTAAGAAACAGTATAACTATAACTACGCTTCAATGCTCAAAAACAGTTGTATACTCGTATAGGCCAATGTTTACACAAACATATTTTTTTTCCAAAAATTAAGGTTAGAATAACTCAAAATCCTTATGTGTAATAGCAATTCCGAGAACATATTGCATGGGAAAAGTCTACGCTTACAATAACATTTACAAATACACTTATAAAAGGCAGGTTTTATTAACATAAATAGAAGTGATTTTCTGAGCTACTAATTTGCAATGTTCGTATTGACATAAACGTGACTTTAAACCGATGGTGAAGTGATTTTTAGAAGCGGTCAAACTATGTAGAAAATAATAAGGCATTATTAATAATACAATAATTAAAAACTTTTATACTTCTAAAATTACAAATACCATGTTTAAACAGCAGTATCCATTTTATTCACTGTTATTTTGCAATTACAGTTTTCACAGTTACTAGAAAATAACAGTTTTATTCATCACTTATACGCACATAGAATAGAGTTGCAACTGAAACTTTGACGTTGCTGTTAGAAACTTGTGGCAAGCTTTGGAGTGGGTTGAAATTTTGAAGAGAATATCAAGTTGTGAACAGTTTACGTGCAACATTTCAGCCGTTGCAGCAATTGGAAGACATTGCAGGAAGCAGCTCAAATACTGAAAACTGAAAACGTTGTCTAAAGTTTTCATAACCAAAGGCAACAAATATGTCTCGCGTATGCAGCATAAGAATACTCATGTCAGACATATATATATATATATATATATATATATATATATATATATATATATATATATATATATATATATATATATATATATATATATATATATATATATATATATATATATATATATATATATATATATATATATATATATATATATATATATATATATATATATATATATCTGACATGAGTATCTATGCTGCATACGCGAGACATATATATATATATATATATATATATATATATATATATATATATATATATATATATATAACTAGAAATATTCATATTCAAGGGTGTTTGTTACAGTAACTGGCAGCGAAACGTATGAAAATTTTGGTTACACAAAATTTGATTGTTCTTGTACGTGTACCCAAAGCAATGCGCGATTTCACTGAGAGAAATTGTAAGTGGTTTGTTAGTCAGAGAGATGGGGACGGCGGAAATGTTGATGGCAAAAAGTGTTACAGAATGGTTGAGAGCATTTGAAGCATTATAAATCTATGACAGAGTATCGCTGGAAGCGCTTTTGCCAAGTTAAATTTAATTTAATTGAAAATTTCGTACGTATACGGCACACATGCACATTTTATAGATCCGAGGGTAATTTTATAAGTCAATGACATTTTGAACTGCGAATTATATTGATTTGCGGGTAGTGCCTGAAGTACTCAAACTGCATCAATAAGTTTTTGATTGACCGATATTGTAAGCAAGCACGAAAGGAGGATTGACGGACAGAAAGCACGTCAGTGGAGAAAATGATATCAAACGTAATCGTGTAATAACTTCGAAGTAGTGTTTGACGTGGATTAAACGCAATATTGCCAAGTTTTTGTATCGTTTCATGACCGTGGATAAAATATGAGTTCATTGTAGCACAACAGCGACCAAGCAATAAATGAAACAGTGGTTTTCTTTGGTTGAATCGGAAGGCAAGCTTCTGTTTTCTGTCCGTCTGTCTGCCTTTCAATAACTGTCAAATACTTAATGATGCAGGCTGCTTTAAATTTGACCGTCATCTATCAACAGATGGTAGTTGAAAGGAGCAGTGTTACATTTGAAGTTTCTACGCAGAAAA